>OU830593.1:67779628-69099759 GCA_917563855.2 Limnephilus lunatus
GTTCGGGCGTAAATTTCAATTTTTTTTGCGATAATTATATAAGAAACTGAATTTGCCACATTATGCAATAAAACCATATCCGAAAAAGTGTTTATAAGTAGGTGGTTACGCCAATACATATACCCACACATACACACACCTACATAGCACACATACATACTGTTACTGCTTGGGATTGGTATTAATATTGTTGCAAATCCTGTCCTACCTTGTTCCCAAAATCCGCACCTATAACTACCTTCACCACGTCAGTCTGCAATCAACAGCCCGCGCCGCAACATACCTACTATAGCCACCGTGCTCCCGCTATCTGTTAACCTAATTCCGCCGTGTTCTCCGTGTACACGAAACGCACGCCTATTGCTGTTTTCAGTGCCAATTGGACGGGGAGAAAGAAGACAAAATTGCCAGCATACAAGTTCTTTATCCTGTTTCGGTGAGTCCTTTCCTTTATATGCAGCATATGTTTTTTCCTCGTTCCAAGCAGTAAACAGTAACACAAAATTCAAGGTCCTTCGTCAGTCAATCTTCGCAAATATCAAATCCACTCTACACACACACTATCTCATTCATCTTGATCCAAACGAGCCGGACATTTTTGAACCATAATATTAGTAGATAATAATCCAGCAGAGTGTGAATACGTTTTTACAATACCGCATATAAATAATTACCCGCATTCCCGCAGTTTGATATACCTACATGAGTAATTTTGTTTCTTTATACCTATCGTATTATGGTTGGAAATAACATATTTACCCGCTATTAGAATAAATAGATACAAGACACTGCTTTGATATTTATTTCTGATAACTCATGTAATTATATCTTGCTAATCAAATCGCATTACCTACCTTATAAATAATACGATTATTTCTTAATGTTCGTATTGTTTATATTATTGGATTACATTACAAATAGAATAATACGATCGTAATATTTATAATTTGTTAATGATAATAAACGCAAAATAAAATAGTGCACGGCGCATCTGTTAACCTTTCACAGCTCACCAGTCAATTTAACCCCGTGCGGTTATCACTGTGAAGTAATTAAATATTTATTAAATATTAATTAATTAATTCCGCATAAATAATACAGACACATTATTTTAACCGCAGTTTTAGTTGTTTATCGTCTCATATTTTGTAAAATATAACCGGAATAAATAAAATGGCTACAAGCGCGTCATCCGGGTCGTCTCGGGACGAAAGACGTCTCAAACGTTTAAATGCTAAACTATCAGCTAGCTTTGCAAGCTTACAGTCGGTGTATGACAAGATAAGGAAAGCTTCGGAAAGCATTAGCAATCGCCAATCTTTTTTGTCAGGCGCAACTACTGTTGAAAAAATTCGTTCTGAATTTATAACAATTTTAGATGAAAAAGTGGATTGCGAACTGGAATTGAATCCGGATGCAATTGCTGAATACTCTCAATTAAATGCATTTGAAGAACTCTTCGGGGTTATTAAATATACCGAAGCAAATATGCTGTCCAATCCAGTTGCGAAACCTCGCCGTCAAATTAAGTTACCGCCTTTGGAAATAGCGTGCTTTGACGGAAAATTAGATAATTGGCCTCTTTTCTATGAAACATATAATTCGGTTATACATTTGAATGATTCTCTGGATAATGCTGAAAAGATGCAGTATCTGATGTCTAAATTAACCGGAAAAGCATTAAATATTTGCAAAACTATTACGCCTACTGGTACAAATTATCAAGTTATTTGGGACGCATTGTGTACTAAGTATAATGATCAACGCGTTCTTGCTGAATCATACTTTGACCGATTGCTGAAATTGCCTCCAGTTAACTCGGCCACGCCCGCTTCTTTAGAGAATTTCGCAGATGCATACTCCGCTAACATCGCCGCGCTGAAGCAATTAAAAATAAAAGACCTCGCAGAATTCATATTGCTACAACTGGGTCTTAAACGGCTTGACATAGAGACTGTAAAGGCTTTCAAATCTTCTATTAAAAATAATGAAAATTTACCTTCCAGCGCGGAACTAATCGACTTTGTAAGACAACAGCAACGAATTCTCAACCGCGCGCAATTCACGCAACCGACCTCGAGCCGCGTTGGCTCAAACATTAATTATACCGCTAAACCGCAAAAAACTAATTCCGCAAAGGCATTTATTAATGTCGAAAAAATCGATAATCACTCCATCGAAATTTGTTTTTGTTGTCAAAAGGGATCGCACCCTTTATACCAATGTTCTAAATTCACAAGTCTAGAACCACGCGATCGATTTAACTTTATTAAGTCATCGAATATTCGTGTTTGTGTGAACTGCCTCAGTACTAGGCATATCACGAAAGCTTGTAAATCAAAAAGTACATGCAAAACATGCGCGCTCAACCATCATAGTTTATTGCATTTCAAACAAACTGATGGGCGAAAGTCACAAACAGACCCAATACCATCTCCCGCGTTACAAGCAGATGCCGATAATGATAACTTAAATTCTTTGAATCCGGTTTCGCTATGTGTAACAAATTCATGCCCTAGTGCAAATACTACTGCACTCTTAGGAACGGCTGTTTGCACTACCAGAGACGCTAAGGGCCAGGTACAGACGTTACGGGCTCTAATAGATAGCGGCTCCCAAAGGGACATAATTACGCGCAAATGCTGTTCACGCTTGAATCTTACGGTGCGGTCATCTCCAAGTACTTACGTCACGGGAATAGGTGACGTAAGAAATGTGACAAATGGCGTAACTTGCTTAAAGTTACATTCCCGCTATGACATCACTCAGTCGTATACGATTAAACCATATGTAGTAGAAACTATAACCAGTGAGTTGCCTACTGTTAACATTAACCGTTCCTCTTTGTCGTATCTTGACAATTTGCCCTTAGCAGACACAACATTCTGTACGCCCGGTGAGATTGATATTATCTTAGGATGTGACATATTTGCTCGCATTCTAAAGGCAAACAAAATATCAGGTTCTCTCGGCCAGCCATTTGCTATTGAAACCACTTTGGGATATCTCATCTTGGGTACTGCCCCAACGATGATTGAAAACCCAAGTATAAACGCCACGCAATCATTTTGTACGTTCACGCAAAATAATGATTTTTGCCTGTCGCGCTTCTTCGAATTGGAAGACATTCCAGATGAGAAGTTTTTAACGCCTGATGAACAAGAGTGTGAGGACATTTTTAAACTCACTACCTCTCGTGACACGGCAGGTCGTTATATCGTCGCGTTGCCGTTTCGAAACAGTCCCTCTGTTCTCGGTGAATCGTTACCCGCCGCCGAACGCAGGTTTCGATCTCTCGAACGCCGCTTGATATCTCAACCCGCAATAAAGTTAGAATATGACAAAATATTACGCGAATACCTACAGAAAGGGTACATTTCGCCGGTCGACAATTCTGACTTACCTCATTACGTTATACCGCATCATATTGTAGTTCGTGAAGATAAACTTACTACTAAAATTCGCATGGTGCTAGATGCGAGTATGAAATCCGATTCGGGTTATTCGCTTAATGACATCCTACATACCGGAAAGAATTTACAAGGTGATTTGTTTCGCATTATCCTCAATTTCAGATTGTTCGCAATAGCTATAACCGCTGACATAAAACAAATGTACCTACAAATCGTAGTGCAAGAAGAATGCCGTCGTTATCAGCGCATGCTGTATAGATTTAACAATAGTGACCCTTTACAATTGTTCGAATTTAATCGCGTCACTTTCGGCATGTCTTGTAGCCCATTTTTGGCTATGCGTTCACTGCGTCAACTCGCAACGCATGAAAAACCTCGTTTCCCACTCGCGGCAAACTTGGTGGAAAATGGCTCATTCTACATGGATGATTTCGTCACCAGTTGCTCATCAGTCGAGGAAGCTACCGAGTTGTCGACGGAATTAATTCAGTTATTCGCTGCCGGAGGATTCGACCTTGTAAAATTCTCTTCTAATTCTCCAAAGTTTTTATCCACGATTCCTACAGCTCGTCGTGTTAAGGAACATGTGGAATTTAATCCCGATGAAAACCTAAAAATACTAGGGCTTCATTGGATACCCGCTTCTGATCATTTTGTATTTGTCGTACACACCGACGAAAGAACGTGTACTAAACGAAATATTCTCTCGACGATTGCTCGTCTTTGGGATTTGATGGGTTTCGCCGCACCAGTTGTATTATTGGCTAAGCTGATAATTAAATCTCTATGGGAGTATAACCTGAATTGGGACGATACTCCTCCTGAAACAGTTGTCACACTTTGGCGACAGTTTAAAAAGGAATTGCCATTACTGCAATCTATTAAAATTCCTCGTTTTTTAGGAATAGAACCCCAATGTGTATTAACGCTTATCGGGTTTTCAGACGCAAGCGAACGCGCATATGGAGGTGTTATTTACTTACATGTTTACTGTCCGAATACTGATAAAACCACAATTAATTTATTATGCGCTAAATCCAAGGTCGCTCCGGCTAAGACGATTTCACTTGCGCGATTAGAACTATGTGGAGCGCTAGTACTTGCACGATTAATGCATACGGTCAGTAATACCTACACATCAAATTCAAAAGCTCATACGACTTTAGCTTTTTGCGACAGCACGGTTGCACTAGCTTGGATAAATTCACCGCCTGCAAAATGGCAGACCTTCGTTGCCAACCGTGTCTCACAAATACAAAACCATCTTGGGGCTGAATGCTTCCATTATATAAGAGGTCAAGACAATCCCGCCGACCGCTTATCGCGGGGTCTTACTCCCGCTCAGCTAATAGACCATCCGTTATGGTTTAACGGTCCCGTATTTGCCCAATTACCTAAAAGTGATTGGCCTTTACAACGTTTTGATACGAAATCGATATCTGATCCACCCGAATTAAAAACAAAAATTTTGATGTCCGTTCAAGACAATAACCGCCCTAAAACAATCGCTCCACCGTTATTGTGTGCGCTAGCTTCTCGTGTTAGTTCATGGCCGAAATTAATTCGAATAGTAATTTATGTTTTTCGTTTCATTAAGAAATTACCACGAGCATTCGAATTAAGCCATATCTTAGTTGCAGAAATCGCTGTTATAAATTCTATACAGCAAGAACATTTCTCCGAAGATATAAAGGCAGTCAAAGATGGGAAGAAGGATCGGCGAGCGATTGCGAAATTAAATCCGTTTCTTCATGACGGAATTCTAAGGGTAGGAGGCAGATTGAGTAAGGCTGAAACAGAATTTGACAGTCGTCATCCCATTCTATTGCCCGCTCGGGATAATGTAGTCAATTTAATAATAGACTACTATCATATAAAGAACATACCGCAGGGCCGTTGTTAAACTCTGTCCCTTACCGTCACAATAGATTTAACGACAATCTTAGAAGTTAGTTCAAAATACTTTAATTTTTAAAAATCAATTAGATTAGTTTCATTGTTAAATAGGTACCAAACCCTACTAGTTTTATCTACCGCAGGTTCAGTATTATTTATTGAATCCTTTCAAGTCATATTTTTCGTTTCAATGTTTTTTATTCATTTTATTTCCTTGCTATATCAGTCATTTTGACCATTTGGTAAAGCATTTATATAACTTACATAATATTTTCGTAACTTTTACATAATTTATTACATTCTACCGCGTGTCATTATAATTTTGTTTGCGCATTGAAACGTATTGGCACTCTTTTGGTTTATGGAAGTGGATTCTTTCATCCCCTTCCAGGCGGGGGGCATGGTTACGCCAATACATATACCCACACATACACACACCTACATAGCACACATACATACTGTTACTGCTTGGGATTGGTATTAATATTGTTGCAAATCCTGTCCTACCTTGTTCCCAAAATCCGCACCTATAACTACCTTCACCACGTCAGTCTGCAATCAACAGCCCGCGCCGCAACATACCTACTATAGCCACCGTGCTCCCGCTATCTGTTAACCTAATTCCGCCGTGTTCTCCGTGTACACGAAACGCACGCCTATTGCTGTTTTCAGTGCCAATTGGACGGGGAGAAAGAAGACAAAATTGCCAGCATACAAGTTCTTTATCCTGTTTCGGTGAGTCCTTTCCTTTATATGCAGCATATGTTTTTTCCTCGTTCCAAGCAGTAAACAGTAACACAAAATTCAAGGTCCTTCGTCAGTCAATCTTCGCAAATATCAAATCCACTCTACACACACACTATCTCATTCAGTAGGAGAGTTTGCACTTAAAAATGTTTTTTATAGGCCTAATACTTTATTTTTTTCTAAGCTTATTAAGAGATTTTTTTAAAAAATGACCGATATTTTTAAGGGCCAAGGTATGTTCTACACGCAGTATTTAATTGAAGCATCTATAATACTTCTAAGCTGTCAAATTTTCAAAACAAAAACATACGATTTTGTATGATTTTGCATTATTTCTTAAATTAAAAAAATATCATTAAATGTAAATGTATTTCATCTTAATCGGTTTTCACGCTGAATTTGATTGAAATGGCCATCTCTCAAGGTCATCTCGGATGAAGGAGTACCAAATAAGAACATGAATAAGGCTGCAACCTCCACAAGGGAAAGTAACGATTTGATATTATTTTTTAAGTGAAAACTTCTGTCGCACTGAATTGTGATTTGAAACTCGAAGAAACGACAAATAGCGACACTAAAAAGAGACAAACACTTAGGATTCAGTAATTTTACGGATTTAGTAATTTAGGATTTAGTGATTTAAACATTTAGATTAAGTCTGCGAGAGAATGAGATACTATAATCGTTATCCTCTTTGTGCGTTGCTTAATAGCCTCCCCACTCTTGTCTACTTTAGTTTTCTGAAGGTTTCACTTCTATCGTGTGTTCATTAAGCTGCCGCTACCCAATTTCTACCGATTTCTCACATACTTCCCTTAAACATTGTTATGATACGCCCCATAGCGGGTAGATTCAGATCCCAGAACGGCAAGTCCGCACACAACACGGTCTCCCCTCTCCCCCCCTGTTTCCTGCTCCCTGCTTCCCTTCCGCTTGCCCTGCCACTCGCCGATTCCGCCGCCAGCCAGTCGAGAATTGGGCGCCCTTGCGAGCACACGTACGCGGCCTGTTGCCGGGCGACCGCTCCAAACTCAAATGTAGCCCGCGATGTTTATTGAAATAACTTACGGGCTGGAGCCGGCTTACGCCGTGCTGTGATAACTTCGGTTTGTTCTAACTCGGGAGGTGCCCTGGTTGAACTCCAAAGGAGACGAGGACCCTGCGACCCCACATGTAAGCTGTATCATTGATTTCCTCTTTTAAATGTGTCCGCAACGGTGAATTGTAGGGCCACGCGAGAATCACCACTCGGAGAGTTTCGTTTCAGAGAGATAATGAGAGTTAAACACTTTAGCTAGGTTTGTGTAATTTGCATTTCTTGTATTGAATTGTACTGTAGAGACCTATGTACTGTGTTTTGAATTTACAATACATGACCGATTAATTCAATCTTGTTATTATTCTGCCACGGCAGGAGGGTTATTGACTAGAGTGTATCCCGCCAGACGCCGGAAGGGTAAGGAGAAATTCTGTAGCCACGTGCGGCCTGCACCCTGAATAGAGGGTATCATTGTCTCCGCTGAGAGCTAGCCTGGGACATGTTAGGGCCCCCTTGGCCCCGGAGCTGGTGTTGGTTTGTGAAGCTAACATCGGTGGTCATAACAATTGGCGCCATAACGTGAGGCTCAGATTTTTTTTTCTATCCCGGTCGCTTTGCGGGGCATCACTTGTCGAAACCCTCCCTGCATAGGAATTGTTTTGTAAACATTAATTATGCCTTGATGTTCTACACCCAGTGAACAATGAATTCTGTGAAAAAAAAACCACAGAAATCTATGTGTAAATTGGATCCATAACACAGATCTGATTAAAAATATGAATTATATCGCAGTTGGAACGACGGCCATTTTGGATGCCCAAAACGCCAACCTTTGACCGGGAATTTAACTGCGCAGGCGTGCCCCTTTGTTCACCAAGCAACGGTCATCCGCGCCAATTTCAACGACAAATATTTCACGCGGTGTAGATACCTATTCTCTGAGTTGCGCACGCAAGTGCATTGTCTCGCGCCAAAACCCAACGGAAAAAAAAACCCGTTGGAGTGAAGCGAATAAATTACCTGTTACTATGCAGCATTTGTAATCGAAATCGCTTTTTATGACTAAATCGGATAGCAATGGAGATTACTATTATAAATTTGGTTCTGGAACCCCAATTATTTTGTGGATTCTTTAATTTAAAAAAATCTCACACTTACGTTTTTTCCTGCACAATACACCAATAGGCCCACTTGTTGTGTCTGTCAAATTAATACAACTTATATTCCACCAAATGGACAAAATAATTATTTTCTTTCCCCATTCTATGTTATAGGTACCGTATTTTTTTCAGTATAAGTGAAAGTGAATTGTGTTTTTTTTCCTTATATAAGTTAAAAGTGAAATAATAATAAAGCCCATGATTGGTTCCATGAATAAATAAAATAATTTTAATATGGTTAATGAATCCCATATTCAGTTATTTTCATCCGGAAGTTTGTCCTTTATTTGCCAGAAAAGTGCCTTTTGTGAATTTTAGTGCCTTTCTCAGTGCAAAAGTGATTTGTGAAAAATAAAAACCCATTTTCTAAAGGTCAGTCCTGGCAAAATTTTTCAAAAATAAATAAATACTTGTGAATTTCACAGTTTTTCTCAAAAGTGGTCAGTGAAACACAAAAACCTTTACCACTAAGGTCCTTCCACGCAATTTTTTTTTCTTCTTCCTTCCTTTGACAAAATTCTGGTGTCATATATACCAAATTGCAATATGGAATTTCTATAACCATATTTTGGAAGTGCCAACCAGTGATTACCAAGTGAAAAGTGCCTCACAAAAATTAATTTTACGCTTACTAAAGGAAACCCCTGGCCAATTTTTTTTCTCACCACCCAGAAAACTCACAATGGAGGACAATCAAGCTATTACACCATCCAACTTGGGTACTATTCCCAACGTGCACAGTTTATCCAAAGCCCACTTACAAGCTGCTTTAAGGGATAGAGGACTCTCGCCATCAAGCAAATCTAAATCTACATTAAAGGCATATGCACTTTTATTCAACAAAAAGTACATTAGGAGAATAAACCTCGCTCCCTCAAGCGAAAATAATTCACGTTCGGCTACGCAAGTTTTGGATAATCTTGACAAAGGACCTATGCCGCAAGTAATGATAAAACAGGACATCGCACCCACCTTGACACAAGATAAAACTTACGATTTATCCTCTTGGAAAGTCAAATATAATGGCGTCTCCGATGTGCTGGATTTCATTGACCGTATTGAAGAAACGACTACAATCAAAAATATCCCATTCGAGATTCTACGAAAAAACTTTATAGAACTCATCTCCCCAGAATTAATACCGTGGCACCGCATCCAAAAAACTAAATGCAAAGATTGGAATAAACTCAGATCTGCCCTAATCTCTAGCTTCGGAAAAACGGAGGCCCAGCACCGGATCAAATTATCTTTACTATCTATTAAACAACTAGTAGATGAACCTGTGGCAACATTCATAGAAAGGGCTGAGTCCATCAACATCAAGCTTTCACATCCTGTTTCGGAAGCTGAACTATTACCAGTCATAACTGATGGCCTTTTAAGCAAATACGAGTACATCATCACCTCACAGAAAATTACATCCCTGGCCCAGTTAAACGAAGTCTGTCTCCTCCTGGAATCGTACCAGGATAGGAAGAACATAAAGAATGTGTCAAATAATGTGGTTGTGCCAAGCCGTTCGTCTGGTTTAAAACCAGAATTCGACAACAAAAAAGTGTGCTCCTTTTGCAAAAAAGTAGGCCACCTGGCCGCTACTTGTTTCAAGCAAGCGAGGCTTCTGGAATCCAAGGAACCCCGAACTTTCAAGAGGCATCACTCTAGGGACCGCTCTCCTCCACGCGACGAACTGCGCAACATTTTCAAGAAATCAAGGCACAATGCGGAAAGGTTACAAAACCCAAGCGATGTCAGACCTCAGGTGGATTTCTCCAAGCCCCCACCAAATTTCTACATGAAGAGGCCAAAAAACTAAATAATAACCTCTCAGGCACCCATTCTGAACCAAGGTCTAAAGAATGGACTGATTGGTTATCACACATTAAGTATTTTAACCAGGCCTTAAATGTTTCTTCGGTTTGTTGCAAACAAGCTAAAGATGGGAGACCCTATGCCCTTTTCTCTGTTAACAATGTGCCCTTTTCCGGATTACTTGATAGTGGTGCATCTGTCAGCTGTCTTGGCAACAATGCTCACCTGCCTTTTGTTAACAGTGATTTTAGAATTTCGCCCCACACCTGACGACTGCGGATAATGTTTCCCAGCCGGTCATCGGTACCTTTGCCCTGACAATTAATTGTAACAATAAAATAGTTACAATCAATTTTCTAATAGTGCCCTCTATATCCCAGAATTTCATCCTTGGCGTTGACTTCTGGAAGGCATTCAACGTTGCTCCCCAAGTATTTAATACTCTTGGCGAAACCTCCACTGCTGCTCAAATTAGTGAGATCCGCACAATAATACCTCACGAAAATTTAAGCACGGACCAAGCTCTCCAACTAAAGGAAATGGTCAATAAATTCGAATCAATATCTTTCGAAAAATGTGGATTGGGTTTGACAAATTTGGTAGAACACCATATTAAAACCAATGGCCCACCCATAAAGCAACGTTATTACAACCTAGCCCCCCAAAAGCTTAAACTTTTAGAAAAAGAACTTAATGAAATGTTAAAAATGGGTGTGGTGGTTCCCAGCAGAAGTGCATGGACCAACCCAACTCTTTTGGTTTCTAAAAAAGACGTCTCTGCACGTTTCTGTCTCGACAGTAGACGTTTAAACTCTTGCACGGAAGCTGACGCGTATCCCTTACCTTACGTCCACGCAACCATAGACAAGCTGCGCAACGCCAAGTTCATCTCCTCTGTTGACCTAAGCAAAGCTTTTTGGCAAATACCCTTGGACGCAGAATCGTGTGAAAAAACTGCTTTCGTTGTACCTGGTAGGGGAATGTTCCATTTTAAAAGATTACCCTTTGGTCTAAAGAACAGCCCCGCCGAGTTGCAAAGACTGATGGACAAACTTTTCGGTCCTGAAGTCGATAACAGCCTGTTTTGCTACCTTGACGACCTCATCATCGTCAGCGATACCTTTGAAAAACACCTATTAATGCTGGAAAAAGTTTTTCAACAACTCAAGTTCGCTGGTTTAACCATCAACTTGAAGAAGTCTGAATTCTGTAAGTCCCGTCTACGTTATTTGGGATTCATTGTCGACGAAAAAGGTCTAAGAACAGACCCCGCTAAGGTGGAAGCCATGGAAAATTTTCCCCGACCCAAAAACGCGAAGGAAGTCAAAGGTTTCCTTGGACTTGCAGGTTACTACAGGAGATTCATCAAAGACTTTTCCACTATTGCAGCCCCCTTAAATAAAATTACCGGCACCCGTAAAGGTGTCAGCAATTTCCGATGGTCTGCTGAAACTGAAGAAGCGTTTACAACTTTAAAAAATGCCCTTCAAAAAGCCCCCGTTCTGAATTGCCCGGATTTTGCACTCTCTTTTACCCTCCACACGGATGCCTCCAATGTAGGAATCGGTGGAGTCCTCACTCAAGAGTTCCCAGATGGCGAACACCCTGTAGCGTATTTCTCCCGTACATTAAATAAACACGAGAAAAACTACGGAATTACCGAAAAGGAGTTATTGGCTGTATTGGATTCTGTTCACCATTTCCGCGGTTACATAGACGGTAGCAAATTTACTGTAGTCACAGACCATAGTAGTTTGAAATGGTTGATCTCTTTAAGTAATCCCTCCGGTAGACTCGCTCGTTGGGCCTCCCGTTTGTCTCAATACAATTTTGATGTTGTGCACCGTAAAGGCGCGGACAATATTGTTCCCGACGCTCTTTCAAGAATTGAACTGGCTTCATTAAATGTTGACACAATTGCCCCCCCTCCATCTACAAAAGAAGAATGGTACTTGAAAATCTTCGAAGGTTGTAAAAATAATCAACAAAAGTTTCCTAATTTTATCATAAAAGAAGGACAACTATACCGTAATTGCAAGGTACCACTATCCATCCTCGAAGATTACTCTTGGAAACTTGTCGTTCCCCTCGAAGGTAGAGAAAAAATAATTGTTGACAATCATAGTGCTCCCGACTCTATACACCCAGGAACTTTCAAGACTTATAAAAAGATTTCCTTGAAGTATTACTGGCCTGGTCTCTTTAAGCAAATTCGCAATTACATCTCTAAATGTGAAACTTGTAAAGCTTATAAACATAGCACGGCAGCACCTGCCGGCCTAATGGGTAATCCCAAACGTGCCGACAGACCCCTACAGTCATTGTCAATGGACCTCGTCGGACCTTTTCCTCGAAGTTATGCCGGACACATGCACATACTTAGTGTAGTGGATGTTTTCACCAAATTCTGTTGGATCTTCCCTTTAAAAAGAGCCAACGCGTCCGCCATCATCAAACTTCTGGAAAAACACATTTTTATACCTTACGGAACACCCAGAATCGTAATTGTTGATAACGGAAAACAGTTTATTGCCCAGGAATTCAAAGAATTTCTTGCCAAATACGGAATCAAGGACATTTATTATAATACCTTGTACACTCCCCAAAATAACACTGTCGAACGTTATAACCAAACAATCAACACAGCTCTGGCTATTCTAGTTGATAAAGATCAACGTACTTGGTGTAAAAACCTAGATAAAATTCAGGCTGCTATGAACAACACTGTTAATCTGGCCACTGGTTACACACCTTTCTTCTTAAAACACGGTATGGAACAAGTTGTCCATGGTTCTCTACATAGGTACACAAACTTTCCTGCGTCAATTGCCGCCACAAGCAACCCTACCGCGGACTATGCCCATCGTCTGGAAGAACTGTCGGCCATTTACAGTGAAGTCACTGATGCTTTGCTCCTGGCCCATCAAAAGAGTGCGGACAGATATAACTTACGTAGGAAACATGTCACCTTCAATATAGGAGACATAGTTTGGAGAAAGAACAACACACTTTCCCAAGGAGCCATGTATTTCTCTGCCAAGCTGGCACCACGTTTTGTGAAGGCCAAAGTTCTAAGAAAGATATCAGATCTAGTGTACTCCTTATCTGACTCCTCTGGAAAACACATTGGTAATTACCACATTAAAGATATCGTAAAGTCTGGAATGAGGAGTCAAGTAAAATTGCCCCCACTATCTCAGCAAACTTAAAATGATCCAGTGTGTATCACATTTTTTTGTAAGCTTACAAAGTCTTACTACGTCAGGCGTGTAATGTGTCAATTACATGTCCATCGTTTCGTTAATGAAACAAGTTGTAAATTATTTTGTAAATTAATGCGTACTCCCATTGAAGGTACTTTCAAATGTTGCTTTTGCACTGTTTTTCTTTCCCTCACGGCAATTTTTTTTCTTTATTTTTTTTCACCTGTTCTAAAACCGATCACTTTGGAACGGAGACACTTTTCGAGTTTCAATGTTTGGGAAGTCGCGAGCCCATTTATTGTCTCAACCCTTACACTATGCAATATTCATGCCATGTCATATCCTGCCTTGTCATGTAATTTTGTAACTTTTCTCCTATTTTTTGTTGCATTTTTGTCGTGTGGAAAGGAACTTTCTCACCTGTTTATTTTGTTCATGTAAAGTAGTTGACAATTGCCCATCGGCGTGTCGTTCTAGAAGTCGGGTTTTGTAAATTCCAAAGTGTTAAATTCCGACTCAGAACCAGTTAACTATTTTTTACAATTTTTTTCCTTTTATTTTGTTCATCATGAGTTGTAAAACCTTCCGAGGTATCTCTAGTATGAAAATCAAATAGTGGTTACTTACATAGTCGCCTCTCGTGTATATAAGTTTTTTCAATTTTTTCTTCTTAAATTAAAAATTGATGGCGTCCTACCCAAATTCATGCTTTTGTACCCAAATTGGATATCGACACGTCCATTTTGGAACTCGTATTTATAAAACCAATGATTGGTCTTTATAATCCTGTATATAAATCAATTTGGCTCGTTTCAACTAAAGTACGTAAAACCGAATCATCCGGTCTTTGGTTGTTATAACAAAGTCACTGTTTTTTTTGTTATTTTGCTTTTTTTCGCTTGTACGTTACGTATGTCTTGCATGGCACGTTTCAACCCTACGGGACAGGTTAATAAAACCTCATGATTCTCGAATTCACAACTTTTAGGTGTTCATTTAACCAAGTGTCTACAACTTAAAAATTGTACATCACGCGGTACGTTTGTAGCTATACAAAAGGTATGTAAAACCACAACCGGTCCTTTTGTTTTCCTCATTAAAGGTTGCTACAATAGGCAGTATGTAAAACCATTGTAGGTCTGCCTTTGTTTTAAATACTTGGTGTAAGTAGAATTATACTCTACCATCACCCTCGTACTTCGTAACACGTGAAGTAACACCAAATTGTCTATCTTCTCTGTTATTCTATCGTACGCTCTTGGGCTACGGAGTTAGTTAATCTAACAAATCTTCATATTCTGTGTTAAAACAAGCATCGTTAACGTTTATTGTGTTGTATTTAAACGTAATCCACCATTGTAGGAGAGATCCTTAGAACATCCACCATTATAGGAGGGATCCTTAAAATACCTGCCACGATACGAGAAGTTCGTCATAATCACTTTTGCTCATAGCTAAATGTTATTGAGTTGGTCGTGTGACATATTTGTCATGAGTACCACCCTTTCTGTACAATGTATTTTGGTCGTGTGACATTCATTTGTCATGAGTACCGCTTTTGTATTTTGGTCGTGTGTCATTCATTTGTCATGAGTACCACCCTTTCTGTACAATGTATTTTGGTCGTGTGTCATTCATTTGTCATGAGTACCGCTTTTGTATTTTGGTCGTGTGTCATTAATTTGTCATAAGTACCGCTTTTGTATTTTGGTCGTGTGTCATTTATTTGTCATGAGTACCGCTTTTATGTATAATTGTGTACAACCTTGTACACGAGACGTGGTGACGTAATAACAATACTTACCGTGATTCGTGCGAACGACATAATATCGGCTTTGCCATCTTCTTTAAGAGGCATTGTATAAACTCTTTGACTTCTGTCTATAATTGAGTTATATCTTGTATGTACTTACATGGTTTGTACACTATACGTGGAGACGTTAAAACACTTACCATGAGTCGTGCGAACGAAATAATATCAAACCTTTTGTGTGCGATCTACGAAATGTAGTCCACAACCCTTTGTTGTCATTCAACGCCAATGCCCGTGGACTTCCTGTTTTTTTTACTTCTTTGCAAAAAGGAAAGAAGCCCAGGAATATCTACTATCCCAAAAGGACTAGTTTGTAGCTTCACTGCTAACTATGGGGCATAGTGCTGTGGGAGTTAATCGATTGAGCACAAAACCACCCAACTCGTTGTCTGGGGAACGAATAAGAAAACCCCCAGGTTTGTGAAATTGGAGCAAGGGTCTGTCTTTTCTCACAATCATGTAGAAGTTTTTAAAATGACCCCTAATCTTTTGCCCAATACACGCAAAAGATTAGTCTCTTTGATATAATGTGTATTCAAATTTCTCCTCATCCTTTTTGATAAATGTAAAGATTCAGGAAACCTGCTGGTTGATTATGTTTCATTCTCACATAGAGTTTGAATTGGAAATTAGTCCAGTCTCTAGCAAATTTCGTAACTCGTCTCCTTTATCCCCTCCTTCCTCCCACCCCCCTTGTTCTCAGACTTATGTTATGAAGTGAAAAATCTGTCGTTGACCATATTTCGCCCTCACTTGGAGTTCGAATAGGTAACTGTCCGGTTATCTACAGGTTTTCCCCCTCAATCTCTGCATATGTCTCACCTTTTTTTCTCTTTTCTCAATTTTACGAAACACATTCATGAATGTTGGATATGTACGATATGCACTTGGCGTACCGTCTGTCTCCTTTTTGACAACCTTTATTCATGAATTGGTTTCCCTTTGCCGTGACTAGTTCACGATTCTTTGTCTTGTTCTTTGAAATACTACGAAAATGTTACCATCTCATGTTAGCATAGGCCATAGAGGGCCAGTTGTTTTTTAACCAAGACATATTGTCACTCGGCAAACGCCAAGTCATCCTGGTAAAGGAAAATGTTCATGTAATCACAATTTAGTTAGAAATCTCTCTCTTCGTCACTCTCTGGGTCGGTGGTTAAATTTCGTTTATTTCATTATCTGGACACATTTTGTTTCTCTCCAAACCTTTTCTTCATTGGTCCCTAGGCAGGTAAACTTCAAGAATTTTGCTCTAATAATAATTTCTCCCGGATTTAAAAAGAAGCCCAGGCGGATGTCATCACCAACAGCCAAGCTGAGCTTCACTTCCTGACAGCACGCGCTGTGGTTACAAGGTCCCTCCTGCTGCCATTTTTTCTACGCATTTGTTCCTGAAAGCACAGACCATACCGCTCATATGTAGGTTGTTTCGTCGTGCCACAGCAAGCTGAGTTGTCCCACTATACATTATGACACTCTGAACCACCCTTTGGGCACGCTAGCTCCTAGGTTTGTTCTTACTCTTGCTATCAATGCCAACCATGTCGTCTCTTGCGCTGTCATGCAGTGACGCATATATCGTCATGTGTAAACCATCATTACCTTGACCCTCCAGTATTCGCTGATTGCGTACCAATACAAGTTATTTTGAGCTACATTATGCTTCAATAACCATTATATACGATCCGTGTTTACTGTTTAGTCGTGGCACAGCAACCACAGTCTCCACTTCGTGAACTTCGACGTCTTCGACAAAACCAAGTGTTTTCTAAGGCCTAAGTGTACTCCTGAGTGTTATCTCAAATGGATCTGATTACAGTGATAATGTAATCCTTAGAATCTGTGAAACCACGTCCTTTTCTTCGAAATTCTCCGAAACCAAACAAATCCACGCTTCGCAAACTTAGCTCCCAGACCAATGAAACCTTAGAATCACACAGGCATTTTTTGTTTTTGCTTTTTGTTCTTCTCTTGTACAAATACGAATCGTTATTTTTTCAATTGCATAACCATGTATTGTTATTTTTTCAATTGCATAACCATGTATTGTTATTTTTTCAATTGCATAACCATGTATTGTTATTTTTTCAATTGCATAACCATGTATTGTTATTTCTCAATTGCATAACCTTGTATGTTGTTTCACACCATGTACTTTTCCCAAAAATTGTCTTTTTCAAACATTGTATGTACCCCCTACCCATTCCCTACAAACATTGTGACCTAAACTATAACATAAACTGTATGTTCTAGCTAGGCATCTCTCAAGCAACGAATCTCTCAAAAACCCCGATGGAAGCATAAGAGGATTTTTTTTCCCTACAGCTCCATTGCCACGTCGCTTTTTTTCCAAGCGCGGGGGGAAGTGTTATGATACGCCCCATAGCGGGTAGATTCAGATCCCAGAACGGCAAGTCCGCACACAACACGGTCTCCCCTCTCCCCCCCCTGTTTCCTGCTCCCTGCTTCCCTTCCGCTTGCCCTGCCACTCGCCGATTCCGCCGCCAGCCAGTCTTGGGCGCCCTTGCGAGCACACGTACGCGGCCTGTTGCCGGGCGACCGCTCCAAACTCAAATGTAGCCCGCGATGTTTATTGAAATAACTTACGGGCTGGAGCCGGCTTACGCCGTGCTGTGATAACTTCGGTTTGTTCTAACTCGGGAGGTGCCCTGGTTGAACTCCAAAGGAGACGAGGACCCTGCGACCCCACATGTAAGCTGTATCATTGATTTCCTCTTTTAAATGTGTCCGCAACGGTGAATTGTAGGGCCACGCGAGAATCACCACTCGGAGAGTTTCGTTTCAGAGAGATAATGAGAGTTAAACACTTTAGCTAGGTTTGTGTAATTTGCATTTCTTGTATTGAATTGTACTGTAGAGACCTATGTACTGTGTTTTAAATTTACAATACATGACCTATTAATTCAATCTTGTTATTATTCTGCCATGGCAGGAGGGTTATTGACTAGAGTGTATCCCGCCAGACGCCGGAAGGGTAAGGATAAATTCTGTAGCCACGTGCGGCCTGCACCCTGAATAGAGGGTATCATTGTCTCCGCTGAGAGCTAGCCTGGGACATGTTAGGGCCCCCTTGGCCCCGGAGCTGGTGTTGGTTTGTGAAGCTAACATCGGTGGTCATAACAACATTTACATCCTTACTAAAAAAAAACACAGCACGACTGATAACCAGTGTTTTTGCAGGAACATCAATAAAACAAATTTACACTAAAAAACGAATTACTAAAAACGTTGGTCACTTTAAAATACGTTTTAAAATCTGGCAAAAACGCAATTTTTCGTAATGTTCATATTAAATTGTTGTTTTCCTTCATAGCCGCTAGATGGGGGCGCCAGCGCATTTGCAGTTCGCAATGAAAACATAAAGATGAAGCGAAAGATTTTTTTGTCTACGGCTATGTGTTTTGGAATATTACAAATATATTAGTAATTTCTATTAATATGTCTAATTCACTCGTATATTCATATAATTTATATATTTACCGTGTTTTTTGTGGTTTTTCATAAGTTTTAGTGAAGTTATAATAACAATAATTGTACTTTCAAAGTTGAAATGTCAAAAAGTTTTTTATATGATACATAAAAATTCATATTTACATTTAATGATATTTATTTTATGAGATTTTCATAAAAGTGGTGTTTTTTGTAAATATTAATATCTAATACATGCACGAGGAAAACGTGAGGTGACAGTTTCATTCCAAATTCATTATATAAAAGGTCTGTATTTTTTTAATTTAAATTTTTTATATATTTCTGTACACTTTCATCAAAAATGTTTTGGTAAGAAATTATTTAACATTTTTTTCCGTGTTTAAATCTTAGAAAATGGCAGTTTTTTTAAACTAAAGTGTATTTCAAATACCCAAATATAAAATGTAATTTTATCTGGTTTTTATAAATGGTATTTGTGTTTACAACACATTCAAAAATAAGAAATATATAGAACATTCAAAATAATTTGGAAAATTCCAAATTTCGTTCAAACACCATTACTAAAACAGAGATAAACTACCCACCCCAGGCTGCGAAAACGGTATGTATTTTTTTTCAAAAACATTTTTTTAATTAGTAATGTTTTCACATCCGCGGCCATTTATCAATTGAATAAAATTTTCACGGGGTTTTTTAGTAAGGCCGTTAAAGTTTTAAGCACTTAAAAAAATATATGTTATTTTTTAAGATAATATCTAGATGTGTTTCACGCCGAAAGGCAAACTGTATGAAATTCCCTCGATAGAAAAAAATAAATCGCAAAAATAAATCTCTAAAAATTATTATAAACACGTTTTTTTCAATTATTTTACAGGTTATATATATGTAAGAAAAAAATTGCAGATTTTCTGTATTAGACAACCCCCAAAAGATTTTTGCTCTATTTCAAACGAGTCGTGTTTTATTAAACATTTTCACAATTTACGCTCAATTTTATCGTTTTAAATATTAGCGCGCTCTCTCCAACATTCGTAATTATATATCTCTCCATCTTCTTCTTTTTGAGTGGGTAAGTGTCGTAAGTCGATTTTTAATTCCTTTGTTTACTTTAATTTTTATGTTATTTCTCTGCATTTTACAATGCTTTCAATTTTTATTAGGAGTTTTGCCGCGCTGGTGGTCGCGCTCTTAAAAGTAACGCCAGTGGTCGCGTGGAATACAATACATGTAGGCCATTTTTAAACTAAAAAAAAAAAGTGAAATCATTTAGAATTATTGTGTATTTATGTTATAATCTTTTAATCTAAGCATTGTTTATTAGAAATAAGCAACATATATTAAACATAACTTCTATGTTTTTCACAATTAACCAAAATATAAATGACCTATTTTTTTAAACCACAAATTTCGTCTTTCACTTTTATTGATATAACAAAAAAAGTAAAATAAACCAAATAACATATACTAATTTAATTGCTGATTTCTGAGCAGGATAAACATAAAATTATAGAAAATTTAGGAAAAATGATTTTTTTGCATTTTTCATACACTTTTCGTATATGCAAAATGTGTTAGGTCGCGCGGATTACAGATGATGTAGACCATCGACTTTGCGGAGCTCCTGTAACACAATCAATGCGTTCCTGACACCAACTGAGCTGAATGCGTCCGTGTGTTATCCAACTTAAAGTACACGGAAGATAAAATGATTCGCGCCACCCGTTTTTCAGGTCTTTAATTTTTCATGGGTGGGCATATGTAATCCACGCGACCACTCCAGGGTTAATAATGGTATGAATATTTTTTCCGATGTGGGATTTCACTGTCCTCGGGAAATACTTATAATAATAAATAAATAAATTTTGTTATTGTACGGTATTGCAAATATTTTATTTAAAAAAATTATTATGAATTTTGTACGTGGACCGGCTTTGTAAAGTGAGTCCTATTATTTCTGCCATTGAATGGCTTTCTCGTCAAAATATAAATGAATGGTTGAAAGGTTTAAATTTTCCTTTACTTTACTGTAATTGCCAATCATCCATTGTTGCAGTATTCAATATAGACCCATTCACTTCTGTGCCGAGTCAGATAGATTGTGATGAATACCCGGAATAAATTAATGTTCTTTGTTTGTGCAGCCATTCATTGTACAATAATGATTAAGGAGATATAGGAACAGATGCATGACTACGCCTATTAAGAGTCTCATATTATGAAACGAAGAAGAAGATGGGAAAAAATGGTTTTAACATAAATATATCTTCTTTTTAGTATTCGGATCATGCATAAACTAAAGCAAGGAATTACTGGGCCCACGTTCGCAATGTATGCTATACTACGTTCTCGTTTCGACGTGCACACTTGTCTTACGTATACAATGCAAGTTTGAATCGCAGTATCGCAATATTCAATATATTTTACGTTATAATTATATAGGCATAGTCTTAAAAAAATGTTTCAAACTCATCTCCCATTTTAATAACAAAACTAGCAGTAAGGGTCAATGAACGCCATACGTCAAAACAAACATAATCTTAAACGTAAAATCATTTTATTCGTTGGAAGGCCATCACCACCACCGCCATCTTTATTTCACACGTTGCGTGGGGCGCGTAGGATTGAATTGCGTGTGAAAATCGTGTATCTAAAGAATTTACTTATAATATTATGAAAAAATTATGGTTTGTAAGTCGTCCATGCGTAGCTTACGTTACGTACGTGGGCCCAGTCTACAGCTTATGGGCCCGCACAACACAGGGGTCCCAACAACAAATTTTACCTACAAACATTTAAATTTTATATTAACCTATGTAGTAAAATAATGAATTTGTTTAAAATTAAATTTCATTTCTCATAGTTCAGTTCTTAGCTTCTATTTTCTTTTCTTTACTATTTTATACACTCATTATTAGTCATATTTATTAACAAAATTTATGTTGCATTATTTATAGAAAGAAGTTTAAATGTATATAAAAAAAAAAATATTCATACATACATCACCACTTCTCACATCTACAAACATACACAACCACTACGCACATCACCCGGTAATTACTTAATATAAATAACATAAATAAGATACTACAACGAAACATGTCATAGGTGGTTCCATGCCAACTCAGAATGAAACCAACTCAGAACCACCTCAGGAAGGTCATTAAAAGGTATGAAAAAATAGCCAGTAACCCTAACCTAACTTAACCTATTTAAACCTTTTTTAATATTTTTTATCGTCACTCTTAATGACCTTTCTGAGGTGGTTCTGAGTTTGTTTCATTCTGAGTTGGCTGGTCACCGTCATAGGTACCCATCATGAAATACACTTAATAACTGTAAATTGTTTTCACCACTGTAAATAATGTACTGTTTATTTCTGATTATCAAAAAATAAATTATATTTTGAAAAAGCCGCCTCACTTTTAAGGACGGATTATGGAAATCACACTTCATTTCAACAATTACTACAAGAAATAACTATTTACGTACACAAAATAGGTGATTAGGTTCCTAGTTTAGGTAAATTAAGTAATTCATGCGTATTTAATTTGAGACGGAACTTCGCTAATGTCAAATCCATACAAAAAACATGGCGGCAAAGGAGTTTATTTTTATATGCCCAATTTTTAACTTTGAATGAAAATCGTATTTTTAATGCTTATTTTTCCGTCTATCACGACTGAAACCGATGGTTCTTGTGGTAATTAAGATTAAAAGTAGTTTACTTTTCAAAATATATGCTTATTTAAAGTGAAGCGGGGTGTGGCGGTGTTTTCACAGTTTACCATAAATAAATATACTGGGTGAAAATATTTGAACAGGGAAGGCAAGAGGTGCAGGTTTCGATTCCCAGTTGCGACCATTAGAAACCTATTTATTGAAGTGAAAACTTCTTTAGCGCCAGTGTGATTTGAAATTCGATAAAACGAAAAATAGCCACACTTAAAAGAGACAAACACATACAGGATTTAGCCTGCGAGAGAATAAGATAGTATAATCGGTCTTCTCTTTGTGCAGTGCTTCGTAGCCTATCGGTCTCATCTTTGTGCGGTGCTTCGTAGCCTCCTCACTCTAGTCTATTCAAGTTTTCTGAAGGTTTCACTTATAATTTAGTTGAAAATCTAGTGAATTGCACGCACTGTTTTTTTGTCTGTTTCATGCTTCGTTTAATACTCTACACAACTACACATGTCACCGGGAAAAGGTTAAAAAAAACATACTGCGAAAAAAGGAGCAAATTTGTATATGGACTGGCAGAAATTACCGGCAGGCAGAAAGCCCAACTTTATACCTCCATGAATATGTTTACAAGTAAAGTGTTAAATAAATTATACTGTTAAAATGATAAGAAAAGGTGCCGATACTAAACAGTTAATTTGAGCTGTTTTCCATTTTCGTGGCTGTCAGGTCTATTTTGTAGAACCTATAAAAAGTTCTATCGGAAAGAACGCACTTCAAATTTACAGGCGATTTTATTTAGGTAATACCGTTACCCCGAGAAAACGTTTATTCGATGAAATTTACGAACTGCGTGTTCGTAAACTTTGAATATCAAAACGAAACAATGGCAATCTATTTAATTTCACACGTTCCTTATGATAAACATTAAGAGAGTATACCTACGTCATTATCACAAAAATATCTAGATATTGGTGGCGCCTCTAATGGCAGATGTGTTGGCTGTTTAATCAAGCTTTGCTAATCAAAGTTTGCTAATCACCTAACTTAAGTTTGCTAATCACCTAATTTCCACAGATCACACTTTTAATAAGGACACAGGGGTTAAAATTCTTCACCTTAAGAATAAAAGCAAAAAATTAGATAACTTAGAAGCACTTGAAATCAGAAAATCCCTAAATAATAATGCTAGTATTTTAAATAACCAAATTAATTTATCTTTTAGTCCCATTCTAAATATTTTTCCAATAAACCACTCTGTTCTTCCAGGAAATCTCGCAATTACCCCCACCCCGTTGCTTACCCCTCACTCGAACACCTAAAATTTGTATATCTCTCAATATTGTGTATAATAGTTTAGTTATAATATTCTCCTGACGAAGGAAGGGTGCTTCCGAAACCGGTAGAGTGTTCATAAATAAAAGTGGTCTACAACAAATTTATATGTGTATTTATTGTAATTAAAATTAATTCAATTAATTAAAACAAATCTCAAGTAGTTTTCACGGACTCCGTAGTCGAGGGGTTAGGCTCTCGGCTAGTAATCAGCGAAAATTTTATTTAATTAATTTGTGTTAATTCACAACTTAATTCATTTAAAATATTATATGTGGCAGGTTCCAGGCAGAGTGGAAGATACTCTTAGTATCACCCTGGCGTAAGACCATCATTCAGAATGAAATTTTTCTTGAAATGACGTTATCCGTATTTGGTAACCAGATCTGAAGAGTCAGATACTTCCCCACTTCCTCTTCCCATCTCATTCCTCTCCCCACTACCTCCAGCCTCACAGCAGACCCCAACTGGGGTTACCGTAGTCCCACTGACTCTGGGTAGCTGGAAGGATTTGGGACTCTTGTGCCGTAATCAAAAAAACAATTTTCATTGATAACAATATGCATATATTTCTCTTTTGCGAAAATTCGGAATTTCCGACTTATTTTCAAATAAAGATGATGTGGGACTGAATAGTTTGTAACGTGACTTCCGAGGACCGACTCGAGAGAGATAAACAGATGGTAGAATATTTCAAAAATGTCAAAAGAAGTCTCACTCTCTTTTAACTAAGCTCTCAGCTAGGCGCTTCGTATCGATAAATCTGTATTCTTTCTATCAAGAAATGTAATCTAATTAACTTCATTCATTATTTATTATCAAGTATAAATATTAACCCCTAGTGATTATTCACTTAAATCTGTCTCAAGAAAAAAACCGTATTTTGCAGATGTGAAAACGGACCTCAATTTCGGTTGTCAGTTTTTTACAAATTCTAAGTTTCCATGACTACAATTGTACAATAAATTATTAATATTCTATCTAGCAACATTCATTGCAGAAGCGTACCCTGTCAAACGAAGTCAAGACCAAATGACTCAGAGTTCCCAGCAGTAATAAATCTAGCGATGACCAGTGTTGCTAGTAATGAAACATACTTAAGTGTTTAACAATGCTGCACACACGTTACAACACGCACCCACATTTGAAATTATATTATTTACAAGCGTGTAAGCTCAACTTCTACTTAATGTACTCGTACGTTTGTTTTATTTATACAAAGAATTATTTAGCATTCCTGAGGAGCATTATTAGAATGTTAATCGAAACATACCTAAACATTATTCATGTTTCATTTATAAAATTGTTTTTAGAAAAGTCGGGGTTTGGATTGTAAATTATACGAAAAGAAAATTGCATCTTGTTTTTTTTTTCATACTTCATATTTTATGTTTATTTCAAAACTACGAAATGCGCGATGGATAGTGAAAGATGAACAGCATCCTAAATCTAGAAGTTCCAGAAAAGCAGTGCATGTTTTATTTTTACCTCACTATCCAACTGCCCTATCTTAATCAAAATCTCTATTTTCAAACGACTTTGAAAATATCGATTTTGAGTTCACGTCGACATGTTTAGGATGATCTTAAACTTCCTCAGAATAATGTTTGAATTCTGATGAATGTTGTCAGTGACCCTGCACAAATGAATTAACTCGGCCTGTGATCACTCTCAAATAATTGCAATGAAGGAATGCTTGTTCCAAAATATAATAATAAATACGGACGGCGAACCCTGGAATTTAACGTGCCAAAAATATTTAACATGTTACCAATTAATATAAAAAAATGCGACTCTACAAATAGATTAAGATATATGTTGAAACAATGGTTACTAAATAGAGATTGTTTATATTAATTAATGTGTGTTAATTGTCACAATTTGTATAGTTATAGTAATAATAATATGTATGATATTTAAATTGTAATTGAACATTAACATCCTGTTGACAAACTGCTTTATTGCGGTTTAACGGGATTGTATCTTGAAAACAATAGTCATATTTTAAACACTGTTGTTTCTTTAGTTTCTCTGAGATCTCTGAGAAAAGTTGGCATAATGAACGGGATTATTCCAATTCATGCGAATAATTATAGTTAACCTAAACCTATCTGATACTATGGATGCCGGGAGAATAAAATTTATCAATCGTCGCGTGCGTTGGCCGGGATACCTCTTACCAATTGTAGACGTGTATATGTACCAACCAATTTGGGAGGTGGGTATAGGTACCGCCGCCCGAGGAACCATTTATTGGATAACCAACACCTCTGCCGTAGGTCACCCCAAGTGGTTCGCAACGTTGGAGTGCCCGGTTTCATGGGGTCAAGTGTGTCCGGATCTTGGCGGCGGATGCGTCTCCCCACCAACATCGTGGCAGGCCGGATCGGAAGAGACTGTTTGAGGGAGATCTTTTGACTTCTCCAGCAGGACTCTCTAGGAACACTGCATTGCAACGGACGGATTTATTCGTCCGCTACTCCTGGACACACTGACCACCAGATTCCTACCCACCCCTCATACCTTTTTCCTTCTCAGAAATTCTTCTCCTTCCTTTCTCTAAAAAGACCCCCACACAGCGTCCCCAAAGAAGACATGGACCCTCAGTGGAATTATTTTCCTTAGGACCTCCCATGTGGAGCTAATGTTAAAAAAAATCGAGTGCGGTTCACACGCGGTAGAAGCAAAACTTTACCAAAAGCAATCTCAACCATTAGGAGCCTTTAAAAGTGTGGTCATTATCAAGCGGCCAATGAGCGCAGACCTAGCGTCATTTCTGTTTCATTTCTCAACCAATATAATCTAAGCAGCCAATTAATGCAGTTAGATGCTTCGCAGGTGATGTCATGCGTCATTTCCGTTTCTCCCTAATTCACAACGAGGCTAAAGAAGTTTCACTTCAAAAAAAGACTGATCGCAAATATTGATAACTGACCATGGATAAAGGATTTGGTCAATATCGTATTCATATGATGTTTTATCGATCGTCCATGCTAGACCTGCTGGACAATTGCTGCAACAATGAGTTATATTTTGATTTTGTGTTATTGTTAATGTCAGCATAATATTTCAAGTAGAGGCATTTATACTCTTCTGGGTGAAAAGAATATTCGGTTCTTAAAAATGATAATTTTAATTTAATGAAGAATAATGTTGGATTATTTTTCACTTGAATTAGTAAAATATCGGTCTCAATTCATCATTCTTAGTCATGCTTAAGGTAGGGCTAGGATATCCGATTACATAATTTTTAGTTATGAAAATATGAAAGGAATACCATAAATTAAATTAGTATTTTCGACTTTCAACCTTTTCAAGTCGAATGTTTTTTTTCTTCCGGCTGTTGAACGATTTGCGGGCCTCTATGTTTCCTCCCTCCTACAACACAGGTCTCTTCAACGCGTTCACTCCTTCCTCCTCTACAAAATACCCTCCACACAGCATCCCCAAAGATGAAACAGACTGTGAGGGATTTTTTTTCTCCGCGCCACGTGGGGTTAGTATGTAAAAAAAACCTTAAAACTTACTTAAAAATTCTATGCGAGTACAAAACGATTAGATTTAATTGGGTTGGGATAGTGGGAGAGGTAATTTTGGGGGAGGGGAAGAAAGGTGGGAGGAGTTGAAATTACATGGAAACATTGTTAGTAAGGGCGATTTGCAAGGCGCTATTCCCAATTAAATCTAATCGGTACATTAATCAATTCCGTTTAAATTTAGACTCACGATTCAATTCAACTATTTTTTGTGTTTTCTTGATTCTTCAGATTTCTAAAAATTATTTGTTTGGCTTAAATTATATTTTTATCCATCAGGTATACCACTACACAAGTGAGGGTCTCTTTAATATTATTCACCTGTTATTAGTTAAAGATGTACCAAATTACTAACAAAATACATTCATTACCCACGCTTTAATGAAATACCCCTTATATCATATTTGGTAGGTATGCCCAATCTGAAATGAAAACTTGCTTGGAATTCTTTTAGCTACTAACTGGCTAGTGACCAGATCTAGATATCAATATCCTTCCCTTCTCCCAGCTTGACTTCACAATACCTATTTCTTGATTTGGGATCTCTTAGTCCTATCGAATTGAATATGGAATTATAATTACATACACAACCTAAATACAATTATAAAAAGGAATCATAAATACCACACTGCAAGTATCCATTAGAACGCCATTGATTGAAAATTTTAATAGCTTTGACGTACAAACAGTGGCGTAGCTAGCATGGGTGGCACCTGGGGCGGAAAACGTGGTGTCACCCCCCCCCCCCCCCAATAAAGTTTACTTTGAGAAATTCAAAACGCAAATTGTGACCTCCTTAAATATAAAAACATTACTAGCTAGTCAAATGTGTAAACAAAAATTTCGCAATCCTCAAAATCAGCTTCCTTACCTACCACTAATCAAAACTTGATCACTCTCGCCCATAAAGTGGAAGTAGCTACTTAGGTTGGTGATAACAACTTTTAAAACAATCAATAGGTAATAATTCCCTTCACGAGTTCCCGTCAATCACAATGTACGAATGAAATGAGAATGACACAGGTGATAAGCGAGGAATATTTCGGAGGAATTAACCACAAAGCAATAGTAAGAGCTAGGAACGAAAATAAAACAACAAAATTTTTGGGGAATCCCGACCGACCGAGCCATAGAGCTACAAATAGAGCTACGAATTCCGAGTGGAGTCTTCAATTTTAATACGCTGCAAAATTCTGAAGAAAATCATTTGCCGGCATGAAAACATGTATTTAACAATGCATACTTTAGTTAAAACCAGTTTTGTGTTCAGAGTGTAACGATAAAACTTCAATTGTGAAATAGTAAAAGTGTAAGTCCCCAGCTTTAATTGTTAATGCACGCAGTACACGAAAATGGTTTTCCTCCAATCTTTGCAGCACATAGTCTGCAAATTTCAAATCCTGCACGTGAAACTCGAAAATGGGTTCCTTTTGAAATTTCATTTGAAACTCTGTTCATCTGCGAACCCATTTCGAAGGAAACCATTCCCGAGTTTCACTGTTGCAAGATATTCCCCGAGTTGCAAGATATGAAAGTTTCAGACTACGTGCTGCAAATATCGGAGGAAAACCATGTTCATGTTATGGGTGTAGTTTTAATTTCTTTTTTTTTATAAAAAAAAGAAAGAACATTCCCGGGTTACGAATAACCCAACAATGTTTGAAAATCTCTTACTACCACCACAGAAAGCCGAAACTAGTTTTAATTAAAACAAGTTATAGAATACAGATTCATACTTAAATTAAAACCAATTTTGAGATGAGCTTTAAATTTGAACAGTACGCTCAAAAATTCGGAGAAAACCATTTGTTTGTTCCGTGTGTAACTTTTATTCAAGCTTTTGGATTCATACACAGAAACAATCTTAACTTAAATCTGGAAAATGTGAGATTAGTACAGGCCGGGTCAACGAATAAATACAATATTTCTTATATATACTTGTACATAAAGTTAAATTATAAAAAATATAAGGTATCTTTATTTTTAGTAATCCTCAAACTAGATTTTGGATAATACCCAACCTAATATTTGATAAGATAATTAAGGTATTATGATTTATAGCACTAGTCATGCGAAGGTGACATCTTATCCAAAGAATCGACAACTGATCGAAATCTGAGGGCGCTCTTACATTTGGTAGACGAATTACCTTAGATTGCGAAACTACCCAAGTGTAAGCAACTAGTCGTTTGGTGTAAATACTGTCGGCAGTTGACTTGATAATAATCGGTGTAAATAGCGCTTCGTCAACAAAGTCAAAACACATATTTCGAATTCATAAAAAAACGTTTTATGAAATCCTCCAAATTACTTATTATTCCTTAGATATTTATTGATGTACACACAGCAATATAATACAGAAAAAAACATACTGATGGTTGATCATTTTTCTTCAATTAGTTAGGTATCGATCGATTCTTGTGTAATAGTACTCAAGTTTTGTGTCTATTAGAATAGTGAACTATCAAATCTCTTACCTTGTTTTTTAAAATGATATTTCAGCACAAATAAAAACGCTAACAGAATAACAACTTTTTCAATAATTCACGTCAGTCAATAGATAACAATTCACTTCACGAGTTTACGTCAATCACAATATACGAACGACATTAGAATGACACAAGGAATATTTCAGGCCAATACAATACAGTCACAATAAATAACAATCTGTGTTCACGTGTAAAATATTTTTTGCGGCAATTTTGCACTTTCGTAAGTTTTTTCTCCACGTTCGAGTGTCACACCCCCCCCCCCCCCCCTCCTCGGGTGGCATCCGGGCGCGTATTCCCAAACCCTAACGCGTTTCAGTCGCGCTATAGACTGAAACGAGTTAGGGATTGGAATGCGTAAATCACCTTCCAAACACTACCGCGTTTCAGTCGCCTTCGCGCTTTGTAGCTCTCCGTTTCTGTTAGGGTGACGACCATAATTATAGAAGGGTAAGCAGAGAGGATGGACCGCGTTTTTTTTACTTACGAAATCTTTTTCAATGTAAAAAAAGATTTCGTAAGTAAAAAAAACGCGGTCCATCCTCTCTGCTTACCCTTCTATAATTATGGTCGTCACTCTAACAGAAACAGAGTGCTACAAAGCGCGAAGGCGACTGAAACGCGGTAGTGTTTGGAAGGTGATTTATGCATTCCAATCCCTAACGCATTTCAGTCTATAGCGCGACTGAACCGCGTTAGGGATTGGGAATACGCCATCCGGGCGGTCCGCCCCCCCTTGATACGCCACTGCGTACAAACATACAACGAATATATGCAAAAAACATATTATTGAAGCTATTCAAAAATACTGACTCCTCTACTAGACCGGGTATCCATCACACTAGATCGAATAAAAATGGCATAAAAAACATTCTAAGTTATAAAACCACAATTCGACAAAGTAACTATACTTACTTACTTTGCAACAAAACTCTATAAAATCCTTCCCCAATACATAAAACTGATAAAAACTTTTAACGAGTACCTACAAATCAAGATAAAATATATAGCGGAAAGAGATCAATGATAAAATCCTAATAAAGATTCTAAAAACAAGATAGAAGACAAATAAGCTATAACTAAGTAACTTTAGTCCGCCTCGGCACAGGACCCCCTAGTGGGGAGGACTAAGAAGTACAATATATGTACTTAATTTCACCATTATATTTTATACAAACAATTATTTTATATAGTTGCTAAAATAAAAATTAAATTAAATAAAATATTAGATTTGCTGTGGGTGTTCATAAAAGTTATTAATTATGAAACCATAAAACCATTCCCTTACACAAGTATTTTACGTGAAACGAAACATTACATTTTAAAGTTAAATGAAACTCACCATTTAAAAACTACTAAAATATCGTTCATGTGTCGTTCAATTCCACGAATTTAATCATAGAGAACACGCAACAGGTGAATTACACAAATATTATCGACCAAACAAGGGTTTTTTCGAAACATTTACCTTCCCTTGAAACTTTTCAAACAAAAACTTGAAATTATTTTTATAACACACATCTGTTTTTGGTTATTTTACAAGATTTAAATGATTTATTAGTAGTTTATTAATTTAGTTTGATAATTAGTAGTTTATTAATTTAGGCACTGGTTGAATTTCATTTCGAATATCGTTACTTATTCAAGGCGCGAAGGAAGGTAAATTGCAGAGCAACGAACGGAACAGACGCACATGAGTTGTAAATGGTAACTGCAGATAATATGTACTGGCTTGTTAAAGCCACTTCTTCTGTTGAGGTACGATTCACGACACACGTGCTTTGATTCTTCAATAATTAATAAATGTTTGATATGTGCTAACATGCAATGATGCGTGTAAAGAATATCTATAATTTAATTTGATGCTCGTTTTTTTTTGTGTTGGCATATTTTAATAAGTCATGTACGCCTCCTACATCATACGTATGTCTGGCAACAATAAATTATCGTTAAAACAAACATATGGGTCCGAGTGGTTGAAGGGTTGTAATTATACAATCTATAGACGTTGTTAAGGGTCGTACTTGACTTACTTTAACCAGTGATTCCTGAGATTATTTGGAAAAAATATATAAATGAAATTTTGCTCAGCGGTGACTTTTTTTGAAGGATTTAAATTTTTTTTTCTTCAAAATCAAACAACAACAAATTTTTTCACATGCCGTCCTTGGTTACTCAGCCGAGTAACCAACTAACCTCTCATCCCGCTCCCAACTATCCAATACCTATTGTTTTTTTGATGTTTTTAGCTGAAATTCGTATTTTTACTTTTACTTTTAGTAGTAGTATTATACTGCCTTGAAGAAGCTACGGTTATGGCGACACCTGGTCGGCAATAAGTACAATAGGAGGGTGTGTCCACCAACAGCATGGCAAGCTGGATCAGGAGAGACTGGTTGAGGAATACCTTTTTATCTCCCCATCAGGATACTTTCGGAATATCGCCTTTCACCGTAATGGGAGGGATGGAATCATAGGTTCGTCACTCCTGGACAAACTGACCTTCAGATTCCTACCCAGCCCTCATACCTTTTTCCTTCCCAGGACTTCCTCTCCTTCATTTCCTAAAAAGCCCTTCTACACAACCTCCCCAAAGGTGACAAAGGCCCTGAGGGGAATTATTTTCCTATGTAAAAAAAATGTCAGAAATTTCTGATTAAAGTAAGTCAAGTACGTTATTTCCCTGAAAAGAGGATTCATATTAGATTTTCTAAGCTCGTTATGATTTTAAATTTTTTTTTGAAGTGGCGGTGATTCGAAGAGTGGCTTATTTTGCAATAACAACAAAAACAAATCATGCAGGATAAAAGATTGAATTTATATTTCATTTGAAATTTTTTTTTAAAAGCCAGAACAATTGAAATCATAAAACAAAACAAAAGTATATTCTCTTCCATTCCAAGTTCTCTTCCAATCTTAGTTGTCAACTTTTTCTTCAAAAATATTAAGTCCGATTTAAAAAATGTTCGGAAAGTCTCTAAAAATATAATAAAATCATTTAAAGTTTTGTCCAATCATTTACGAAATAGATTTCATGAGTAATAGTAATAATTTTTAAACATTTTTAATAAAAGATTCCGAAAGAAACCGTTCCTTTAGTGATACAGAGATATTTCTCAAAGTAATTTACACAAAACATTGTTCCAAAGAGATTTTCTCAACAATCGTTCAAAGCTTTGAAGAGGTTTCCTTCGTAGAGGTTTACGTGCTGTTTTCATCAAATGACATTAAACCTGCAGCTTCGAAGTAAAGTTACAGGAAGTCTTGTATAATACCATTCTGCTTTGGACTTACACAGATTTTTTCAAAAAAGCTTTAACACTTCATTAATTTTCGTATACAAATTTAAGAAAGAATTTTGCTCAAACTCTCAAGACGTTTTACTGTAAAACGAAAACACAAATTAAATTTAAACACATAAAAAATCTCAAACTGAATCTTCAGCCTCCAGCACACATTTATTTTCGGACATTATTACTTCGACAAAATAAATTTCCTTTGTTATTTTCAGCAATTTATTTCATTTTGCTTTGAATTTATCAAACCTTTTGTAAAGGAATCCATAGAGGGAAATCTCTGATTGACACGCATTCTTTGCAGAATAAAACAGTATTAAATAAATGTTATAGAGAGTTCTCGACTTATTTTTTTATGCTAAGTGATCTTTTGTATTCTTCGCCTAGCCCCTCTGTTTGTTCAATAGAATTTTTAATCTTATTTTTATTAATGCAAGGTTGCACCGTACTGATTTATTATCAAAAGAATATTATTTTTTCTATCAGTTTTAATTTCAATTAAAATTTATAGAATCAATGATTTTTCATCTTATTCTGCGAGAGAAAAATTAATTCTTCTTATTTCCAGAGCTATTATTGGAAATGTCAAAGCGTTAATGCCACGGAAACTACTGTTTGTTTTTTTTTTTTGAGAGAAAAATGGAAAAAGACTTTTTATGATAACACAGTTATGTCATTTTTATTCGACGTAGTGCGATGGATACACGGTCTAGTAGAGGATTCAGTATTTTTTAATAGCTTCAATAATGTTTTTTGCATATATTCGTTGTACATTTGTACGTCAAAGCTATTGAAAATTTCAATTAATGGCGTTCTAATAGATAATTTCAGTGTGGTATTTATGATTCCTTTTTTTATTTGTACTGAGGTTGTGTATGTTCTTATGTGTAGTAAATGAGGTTGTGTATGTAATTATAATTCCCAATAAAATTAAGTGGAATAACGTTTTTTTATTTGTTTTATTATAATTTTTTCCTGATTTTCCTGTTTCAATTTTTCATTTGAGAGTCGCTAAAATTGTTTTCAATCTATATATATATATATATATATATATATAAATATCAAAATATGTTTGTTTCTGGCTTTGTATGTATGTATGTATGTATGTATGCTATGCGTTGCTAAACCATTCATCCAATTGCGATGAAACTTTGGGGATTTGATGTGTTTCGATGGTTTCTATATCCCGCGATGGTTTCTATATACCATTGTGAGTTCTGGCATCATGAAATTATGCATTGTTAACCGTTCATCCGATTGCGATGAAACTTTGGGGATTTGATGTGTGCATGCTCGCGATGGTTTCCAAATATAATATTGAGCTTTGGCGTCTTTAAAATGCGTTGATAAACCGTTCATCCGATTGTGAGTAAACCTTGGTGAGTTTTTGTGAGCATACGCTTGTGAATGTTTCTATATATACTTACTGGTGAGCTCTGGCATTATGAAATTTGTATAAAAAAATTGCAATAGGTGGCACGCGAGCTGTTTGAATACTGAATGTACCGGGACCAAATGTATGGAATGCGGGAGGAGAGAAAGGGGAGCTCGCGAGGGGGGAGGAGAACTCGAGAGAACGAAGGCTGAGTGGGAACGAGTGAGGGGAAGGGAATGTGAGAGAGGAAGGGGAGGCGGAAGGGGAACAGGACGAATGGGAAAGGACACGCAGGGAGATTGGCATACGCAAAATATGTATACAAACCCACAAGCAAGCATATCTTGTTTTTTATATATATATATAGATTTTCCTAGGGGAAAGGTGTTAGGACACCATGCGAGCGAAGCCGCGGGGTAAATAAATATTATAGTTTGAGGTTTTAGTCTTTAAGTTATTCCAAAAATTTAAACACTATTTTAAATAATTCTTTTATAAAAAAATTGAAATCATAATGGATCATGATCATACTGGACTTTTTTTTCACTATAAACTGAACCCACTGGAGTCTGGATGGTAAGTTATTATTCATGTTATTTTCATAGCCGAGAAATACCGTTAAGGCGGTGATTCGCAAGACCCTTGAAACTCTTGTGGTCCTGGTGGAGAATTAATTGAGTTATTTTAATTAAGTGCTTAGAGACCGAGGTGCAGCTTAACTGTAATAAAAAAACGTTACTTAACTTCTTGCTTTGAAAAGATTCATCTCCACGGCGCCATAATGCAAACATTAAATTAAATATTAAAATTTTTAAACAACGAGGGAAATTCATTAAAATTATTTTATGTTCATCTTCAAGGCTGGTTCTCGTATTTGTTTTCTAAAAATATAAATCTCTCGAATGGTGAGTTCTGGCGTCAAGAATGTTTTTCTGTCTTTCTAGGTTTTCAAGGTCTACTGTCATTTACTATGTGAGCTATGTATCGTTAAAATTTAATTGTTTACGAATTATTAATGATTTGAGAATTTTACGGTCATTTACTATGATGGATCTTTTCGTGTAACTGGCCCGCTCAATTGGAATAAACTTCCATCAGCTCTTACTAACACCCAGAACTTGGCTGAATAACGGGCAAATAAATAAAAAACAAAATAAATAAAAAAAATCATACCATTCATGAATCTTAACTTCTTTTCAATAAGCCATGTTATTGTTTCCGGTTATTGTTTGGTTTCGGCTTCTTTTATGTTTTGTGCACTCAGAATGTTTATTGTGACTCGAAGGTCGTGGGTGTGAGTCCCAGAGGTGGCAATATCTTTTTCTGATTTTTGTGTTTCCAGATTTTCGATTGAGTATCGCTAATAATGTCTTTATTTAATTAAATATTATAATTTGAGATTTTACCCATGAAGTTAAAAATAAAAATAAATATTAATATAATATTCCAAGTTGATTGAGCAGTCACACATTAAAAACCTAAGTATTTTAAGCATTCTATAGTTTATAAAGATAATAAATACTGGAGAATGCAGGTCCCAGTACTTACCAAGTGAAGTTATTCTTTGGAGGGAATATAAAAGATAATAGAATTTTGAGCCCACAAAAATAAAGCAGAATTTTGACATAGTCCATACCTAATGAATCGTAAATCGTAACCACGCATTAAGACTCGGTATCCCTAATTTCTACCTCCTTATAACATACTTCCCTTGAAAACTTCTACTTCTTAAGTTATTAAAAAATATGTTATTGTTGAAAATAACATTAAACGTTAGAAACGCCAAAACGCTAATTTTTTTATTTATATTTTTTTTGCAGAAACAAACAGTAGGTACATAATTACATATAATAAAATAGTTACAAAGTTATAGAAGTTAATAGAATAATTGGTACCAATGACATTTCGCTGTTATGTTTTTTTTTGTGTGATATATTTCACATTTTACCTAAATTAAGTTAGTTGATATAATGGAAGGAGAGAGGTGTGTAATTATAAGAAATTCGCCCTATAGAAAAAAAACGCTAATTATGCTCCGAAAATTATTATAAGGGAACGGTTGGAGAAGTCAAAGGAACTCCCTCAACCATTCTCTCCTGATCCGGCCTTCTATGCAACTGGTGGGCAGAAGCATCCGCCCCCAAGACCCGAACACAACTCATTCCTTGAACCCAGGCACCCCGGCTAGGCCGTCAAACATAGCGAACTTAATTAAATGCTACTTAAGATATTTCCCACGAGATTTTCGCACTTTTCACTATTCACTTAATTATTACAATTTAGCGCGCTCCCTCTCACATTCGTTTTTATGTATCTCCACTTCTCCTTATTTTTGAACGCTTACTCCCTGGCCTTAATCATGTTTATCATGCATAAGATAGTGAGTTTGAGTCCGAATAGTAAATATTACTGATGGGTTTTATAATTTATTGGGTGTCTAAGTCTCTGGCTAATTTAGTGCGAAGATTTCTGAAGATAATTCCGCGCCCCCGCAAATACAATGCTGTTAAAATGTTACAAAAAAATTGAGATATTATACATATTGTGAATGGATGTATAAAATAAAGTGAATCATGAATCAAGTTTATTACATTACTAGCTGACCGGGTAAACGTTGTTCTGCCATTATTTCTGGTGAATATTTTAGTTGTTAAATAAAAAATAACGAATGTATTGTAAGCGTGTGGGGATGGGATCTATGACAGAAAGAGGAATGAAGCGCTGAAGTCGACGACCACCGATAAAAACAAAAACACCAACACAACAATACATAGTTATATGTACATTACAAATGCCGAATGCAACGTCAAAATGACGCGACGCTTCTCGTGAATGACTTGCGCATGTGTAGATGAAAGTTCGATCAGCGGACGTAGCGCCATCTGTCATTTAACAATATAAATAATTTCGTTTTGTTTGAAATACGAACGATGGTTATATTTGTTTTTGTATACAAAAAATGAAAGGGTGAGGGTAGGAGGGTGAAAATTGGGGGTTATAGGTATTTTTTGAAGCCAAATAAAAAAATATATCAAAAAAATTGTTTGTCAAAAAAGTAGAATAAAATTTTTGGGTAGGGACACCCTAATCACCTACCAAATATACATAAAAAAATATAAAAATCGGCCGAACCGTTTCGGAGGAGTGCGACCACAAACACCGTGACACGAAATTTTTATATATAATATACATATATATATATATATATATGTATATTATATCCAACTCAATATAAATCTTAATAACAGGAGTGTCAAACTAAATATTTGCACAGTATATCTACCACCATCTGAAGAAGAATCCATTATAAGCTCATTTTTAAGCAATCTTCGGAATGTCTACCTAACAACACCAAACCAACACATTTTAATATTTGGCGATTTCAATAAGTCTAACATTCATTGGATTCCCGATGAAATAAATAATCTATTACCTTTCACCTCAAACACAAACACAATCACCACTGACATCATCGATACACTGTCATTCTGTAATCTCAAACAATTTAACGGAATAGCTAATCACCAATCCAAAATATTGGATCTCATTTTGTCGGACAAACAAGATATATCAGTAACTCACTCTTCATTTCCACTAAGCAAAGAAGATCCATATCACCCCGCTCTAGAAATTAATTTTCTTTTCAATTTCCTACCAAAACTAGAAACCTGCAACATCTCAAGACCAAACTTTTATAAAGCCGACTATGACTCAATCAATGCCTTGCTTTGTGAGATTGATTGGGAATTCATCAATCAGGGCAAAATAGATCAATCCGTCGATCAGTTTTACAGTATACTCTACCAGATTATTTCTTCTCACGTTCCCATTAGAATGAATAAAAAACACTTCCCTAAGTGGTATTCACAAGATCTCATTCGTTTGATAAAAGAAAAAAACAAATTTCACAAAAAATATAAAAAATATGGCAATGAACTAGATCATTTATCATACAAATTAATTAGAACCAGAACTAAAAATTTAATTAAAGTTTGTTACCATAAACACTTAGACTTGATCAAACAAAACTTAAAAGCTAACCCAAAAGATTTCTGGAAATTCGCAAAAAGTAAGTATAAAAACACAACTGACATACCAAAAGAGATGCACTTAAATGACGAAAAGACTACCAAAGGCCAAGTTATCTGCGAGCTCTTTTCTAGGCATTTCCAATCAGTTTACAAACCACCCAATGCAAACTATTTTCCACAATTCCCTGAAGACTTCTGTAATGAAAGCCTCGGTACGATCAATATTTCGCCTACAACGGTTTTAATCAAATGTAAAAATTTGAAAACTAATAAGGGATCAGGTCCTGATGGTATTCCTCCCATTTTTTTCAAAACATGCAGAGATTTCCTTGCCAGACCACTCAGCCTACTTTTCAACAAATCACTACAAGACGGTATTTTTCCAGTCAAATGGAAAACGGCTTTTTTAACTCCCATTTTTAAGAAAGGTTGTAAGAGCGATATAAAAAATTATAGACCCATTTCTAAACTTGACTGTGTGGGAAAGTTATTCGAGTCAATAATATATGACTGTCTACTAGCTCACGTAAGTAAATACATTATCGTTGAGCAACATGGATTCTTCCCCCGGCGTTCCACAACCACAAACCTTCTTGTATACTCCCAATTCATCCGCGATAGCATCGAAAAGCATTTACAAGTAGATGCTATCTACACGGATTTTTGTAAAGCATTTGACCAGTTAAATCAAGCACTACTTATCAAGAAGCTAGAAATGTTTGGCATTAGTGGAAATACTCTGAAGTGGTTTGAGAGTTACATTACTGAAAGAAAACTACAAGTAGTGGTAGGAGGATACTCAGCTGACCTTTTTACTGTAACATCGGGAATTCCGCAGGGCTCTCATCTTGGACCCCTGCTATTTTTAATTTTTATTAACGATATAGTTTTAAGAATAAAATTTTCAAAATATCTCCTGTTTGCCGACGACCTAAAACTGTACAAAAAAATCAAATCACTGGAAGATTGCATCGATTTGCAAAAAGATCTATCATCACTACACGAATGGTGCACACTAAATGATTTGTATTTTAATAATAACAAATGTGCTGTAATTTCCTTCACAAAGAACAGAAACAAATTTTCAAACGCATATCACATTAACAATATCGTTTTATCAAACATAACTTCAATTAAAGACTTAGGCGTGATATTTGACTCTTCACTTAGCTTCAATAAACATGTAGATACAATTTCAAAAAGTGCATCACAAATATTAGGATTAACTCTTAGAATCACAAATTGCTTTAAAAGTGCAGAATTAACATTAACATTATATAAATCAATTGTGCGAAGTATTCTCGAATACGGATCCACTATTTGGTCTCCTAATTATGAGATTCACAATTATAGAATCGAATCCATACAAAGAAAATTAACCCGTGTTATTGCATATCGCGAAGGTTTATCTGATCAATTTGGAACGTATAACGACCGAATTCTACACTATAAACTACACTCTCTGACAGGAAGACGGAAACTTTCCGATTTATTGCTTCTGCACAAAATTATACATGCATCAGTTGATACACCAAACATTTTATCCCAAATTAACATCAACACACCATCAAGAAATTCAACAAGGAGGTTGCAAGATATTTTCTATATATCTACCTACCACACAAATACAGGATATTTCTCCCCTTTACCACGAACATTAAGACATTATAACACTATACACCGCTCTAATAATGAAATTGACATTTTTAATAACCCATTCAAACACTTCAAAACACATATTTTACCATCAATCGTATAAAGCTGATATTGTGATGAAGCCCTTTATTCAAAGATGTGTAATATTGTACCTACTAAATCCAGGTGCCAATAATAAATTGTTGGTGATTCTTTTGTATTCTACATTTAACTATTATTGTTTGTCATTCAGTTTTGCATATTTAAGATTAACAAATTATTTTTAATACTACTTTTGTTGTAATTTAAATCATCCATGTATGTAATTTTTTGGGCATAATTGCCTGTTTTATGTACTTAAATAAAAATAAAATATAGACTAGCGCTGTTAGGAACTCACTGAAGAAGAAGGGAATAAAGAAAGCCTGAATTCACTGTAGGCAGTATTGATGAGATGATTTCTATTCCACATAAACTTTCCAACTGAGCACCGATTTTAACAGGTATGAAACTAATTCGTCACTTATCATTCGAACGAAGGTTGTCACTGCACTGTTTTAACATGTGTAGGTAGAGGGAGGTAGGTGGGAGTTTTGGAACCGGACAGAAATATTCCCAAATAAGCGCAGACCCATGAAAATTAACGGGGTATAATAACAAGTTTGGTATTGATAACTTTACATGTTCGCTAAAAAGCGCAGACCATTGAAAAACCACGAAATGGACGTTATTTGTCAAGTAATAACACCAAGAAATGTACCTAATCAGAAGTAATGCGAATTTCAAATGTTGAATTTATAACTTTTTTTATATTAGCTCTACACCGGAGGTCTCGAGAGAATAATTCTTCTCAGGGCCCATGTCATCTTTGGGGATGCTTTGTGGTGGGTCTCTGTTTCCTTAGGGAAGAGGATAGAAAATAATATGAGGATTGCGTATGAATCTGGAGGTTAGTGTGCCCAGGAGTGACGGACGCAAGAATCCATCTCTCTCACTGCGATGCGAGGCGTCATTTCAAAAGAGTTCTGCTATATAGGTCACCAGGTTTTCCTCAACTAGTCTCTCCCTATCCGCACAGCCACGCAGTTAGTGGGCAGATACATCCGCCGCAAGATCCAGAAATCGGACGCTCCTGCCATGTCACCAAATGTAGCGAAACACTTGGGGTGACCTGTGGCAGAGATGTTGATGATGATAAAATAAATTTATTTATTTATTCATATATATATATTACAATGCATTACAAAATGACACTTTGTTTGTCCAACTGGGAAGGATACCCGTTTAAGGACAGCCAAATTGTATATTTAGTTCATAATATTCTTAACAAAGGAATGGTTTCTTTCAAGATATCACAGGAATGAGCTTCTGTCAAGACAACTTTAGAGAACATTATAAATTGTATTCTGAACGAAGGGATGGTTTCTTTATGTCTTTGAAAGAATCGCAAATGTGATTTTTTTTTAAGGATTATTTTGGAGAACATTAATAATTATTACATTCAGAGTGAATGAGTGGTTTCTTTAGTGAGATCACAAGTAGGAGATTCTTTCCATTCCATTACATTATTCATTACCAAAAAGTATGTAGATAGATACTTATCATAAACATACAATATCAAATGAAAATCATCGATGGGTCTCCCATATGAATAGCATTACAAAGAAACTAACAAAGCTTGTGTACTAATTTATTTACTTTACTTTATTAATTTTAATTTAGAAACATACGCAATATACTAAATAAAAATAATCTATATAATGTCTACTATGCTCTTTGCCAATCACGCATAGAATATGGGATTATACATAGGATGGGGATTTGCCTTATACATCCACATGACGCAGCTAATTACAGTACAAAAGGCAATAATAAAAACTAGCTTATGCCTGTTGCAAATGCAACTAACGGGTTAAAACTAACTTGACTTACTAACTAACAGAAAAAAAATTCATAGTAAGCGGGTAGGTACCTACGGTTAAACATACAAATATATATAAAGCCGCCCACAGGGCCTAGCAGCAAAAATCTGCCATCCGTTAGTATATAGACACCATTGTAGGCATGCACACATCAAATCCCCAAAGTTTCATCGCAATCGGATGAACGGTTTAGCAATGCGTAATTTCATGATGCCAGAGCTCACTTTTGTATACAGAAACCGTCGTGGGCATGCACACATCAAATCTACAAATTTTCATCGCAATCGGATGAATGGTTTAGCAACGCTTAGCGGTTAAACACACAACTATGTATAAAGCCGCCCGCAGGACCTAGCAGCAAAAATTTGCCATACGTTAGTAAATAAACACCATTGTAGACATGCACACATCAAATCCCCAAAGTTTCATCGCAATCGGATGAATGGTTTAGCAACGCATAGCGGACATACATACAGCCAAACATTTTTTTGATTTTTATATATATAGAAGATAGCTGGTACCCGGCATGCGTTGCGATACCATTTAATAAAGAAAATGTTTCTACCTGCGTGTCCTTTCTCATTTGTTCCGATCCCCTTCCCCCCCCCTCCCCCCCCCCCTCACCAGCGTCCTCTTCCCCTTTCCACTCCGCCTCCCTCACCTTCCCTCACCCCACTTCACTCCTAGGCTTCTCCGTATCGTAAACCCCCTCCCGAGTTCCCCTCCCCCCCTCCCAGGTCCCCCTCCCCCCCTTCCTGTTTCCACCCCCCCCACCTGCCGCATTACATACACTAATGCCCGGTACATTTATTTTTCAAACAGCTCGCGCGCCACCTATAATTTTTTTTTTACAAATTTCGTAATGCCAGAACTCACCAGTAATTTTATACAAACCTTGTACTAATAATAACGAACACAACACAAAAAGAATTTTTCAATTTGTTGCAGTCCTTCGGAAGTTATGAGCGTACGTACATTTTCATACAAATTTTATAATGCCAGAACTCACCAGTAGTTTTACTGCTTAAAATAAAGCGCTATATGAATTTAATACTTTTAAAAAAATATTCCGTTGAACTTCGAGTAATTTCATTGTAAAATTAGAAAACTAATACGTATGCAATATAGTTGGATGATATTGAGTTGTTATGTGCAGATGGGTACCTACCTAAATTCCGAGTGCAAAAAGAGTGAGTAATAAAACACATATATAGGCTGGGTTGTTTAACAAAATTAAAAATTCTTCAATTTTTCAAGTCAATTTTAACGTTCTGTAAAAGTTCGGTTCGAATTCTATTCAAGTTCTGTAATTATTTCAGTTTTATGATGCAACTGGCATTTACTGATAAAAAAAAAACAGAACTTACACAGAACGTGAAAATGAACTTTAAAAAATTGTTAAATTATTCAGTATCGTGGAAACAACATTACCTTAGTAAATTAAATTGCATCAAAAACCTAAATAATTGTCCAACTACCTATTCCGGCAGGTACCGGCGCATTTCCTTACAAAATTCCGGCAATGTTTTTGCTTTTCTCATCATATTTGCAATACTACCGAGATAAGTAGGTACCTACCCTGAATTAATAACATTTCAATTTGTACCTACTGGCCGGTAAATATCCACCCTACTGAAGTGAATCTATGGACACCAATTTTCTTGTTTTTTTTGTAAAATTTTATTGGTTTTTCGGCGACCCTGAAATTTTTTACATGGGACGGACACGTCATATCGTTATCAAAAGTTGCCTTATATTGCCGGGTACCGTATTTTTCAAAAACATCCAAGCTGGAATCGTTTTTCCGGCCGCAATGCCGTTTCCCGAAAAACAACAACCCAAACCGCTGAGAGATCCGTTTTGTTTTGACATCTCGGGTAACTGATAACTGACCTGTATCAACATTCTCTCTAGTATTTTCCATTGCATTGAAACTAAGGCCTAATTTGTGGTTTTTTTTTTAATGCGAACCTGTCGGCGGGAACTATAACTGAGCCGAATTGGTTGATTTAATGAGTAGTTCCAGTTTTCGCCGCAAATTTATATAATTTTCGCTCTTAAAATGTGTCAGTTCAATTTTATGTGAGTTTCCTGTCTAGTCTATTTTTTTTGTGAAAATCGTGAAGCTAGCGTATTTATTTAAATTCAGACGAAGCTGCCATTTCGAACGGATGAAAATAGAACTACAACAGTATTCGATAGACATTTGATTTTTTCTAATGTGAATAATCCATACTTGTATTCCGCACCGCTAGAAGTCTCCCGTAAAGTTTTGGCAAACATATTGATAACGATGAAAAATGTTTCCCCTAACAAAAACGAAACAAAAGCTAGTGGCTGGAAAATAATCGACTCTTCGAAGGATTGTGAACTTTGAAGCGTTCCAAAATAGCGATCGATAATGTCCATTCTCGCGTGTCAGGCGTCGGGCTAATTCCCTTTGAACAAAATTGAACCTTGAGGTGTGCGAAACTCGAGGATCGGAGAGGTTGTTTTGGCGTGCCAGCGGCATTTTTGCGTCGCCAAGCCAAAGTGAACCTTGAGGTTGGTGAAACGCGAGGGGCGGTACTGTCGTTTTTCGCATCAAGGCAAAAGTGAGTTTTTCGAAAAACTGAGCATTAATATATAGTATAATCCATAAATGCGAAATTCAGAAAACTGTTTCTGAAAAAATTAGAAAATATACAGATTTAGGAAATGAGGTTAAAAGAATTTGGCATTTTCAGAATATAAAAATATTACCATTTGTTTAATTTAGGCGTATTAGATTTGTCAAAGCATATATAAAAATGCAAAAGGCAGTCATTTTAAATACATGTATTTTATTACGAAAGATTTTTTAAATATTTAAACTAAGGGATCAGTAGGATTTATCGGTCCAGTAAGGATTTCATCAGAGCCGAACCCTCTGATATGAAAATATCTGGAGTCGGTGAAATATTTTCCCATTATGTTTCTGGTGGATTGACGTATTGTTCTTGTATTGTTTTGTATTTATTATACTTATATAGTGCACTTACATTGCGTAGATTTAATAGATAATCATTTGTGGAAAAGTGTGTGGAAGGGTTTAGTCTTTCATTTGGGAAAGATTTAACCCGGACATAAAATCTGGAGCACCGTAAAAAACTACTCTCTCTCTCTCTTGTATTACCCTTAATTTTTATTCCAAACTTGCTTTTAATAAACATTTTAGATAGAGGATTTAATGCTAAGCAAAACCAAAGAGGACTCAATGAGTCACCTAGAAAAATCCCTCTTTTTATTGAAATGCCCAGTACTACTGTTTTCTAATCTTTTAAATTCACGAGTAAATCGGTATTCGATTTACTTAGCGTGGATTGACTAGATGATCATTTGTGGAAAAGTGTGTGGAAGGGTTTAGTTTTTCCTGTGGGAAAGATTTAACCCGGACATAAAGTCGGAAGCATTTAAAAAGTACCCATATGAACACCAACAAAATAATTTTTTAAAAACTTTAATGTGTTCAGCATTAGTAAACTAGGTATACTAAAAAAATGCACTTCGCAAATTAAAAATATGAGAACCTTGCTGACCAACACACCTACACTACAACGACGAAATCTTCCAAACTACTGTAGATCCCGAAAATAAATCTTTTGGCCAGAAAAAACATAACTTCCATGCTTCGAAACTATATAATGCCCTTCCAATTGAAATTAATAACACCATGGAGATAGTTTAAAAAATACATAAAATTATGGCTTATTAAACATGAAGATCAGGAAATAATTAAAATTATGAAGTAACCCCAACGCAACCTACAGACAACAAACAAATACTTTTTATTTTATTTATTGTTTATTTTGCGAAAATCAACAAACTAGAAGATTAGGAAATAAAGATCAATACCTATACAGTCCGCCTCGGAACAGGAATACCTAGTGAGGAGGACTGTGAACCAACCTCTTTAATTTGTATTTTTACTTATTTTGTAATTTTATTTTATTTTATATTGTCATTAAACAATAAAATAAATAAAAAATACGTTTTCAGTCTATGTTCATATAACATTTTTATTCTGCACTGCAATAAGTAATTGGACTTTATTTGGACCGAATTACTGTTTTGGAATACTCAAATTTAATTCAGAATTTCACAGAATGTCATTAGTAACATCAAAGCGAAATGAATTATTCGTTACAAACCGGGTTGTAAATATATCATGAAAGCACATTTAATATTAATATGCAGTAACCACTCGTGAATTCATTTAGAAATTTTATCTCTTCTCAAAGGTAGTAAATTATTTTCCATATATTGAGCGCTTTTATTATTTCCGTGACAATTCACGGTTTCGGTACCTTTACGGCATAAAAAAGTTCTTTAACACAATATTGCTGCAGCTCTTTCAAAAGATGAGATACACAATGTACGTGTACTCGAAAGGTAAAAATCAGAGCGTGTAATGCACACTCGGTAGAAATGAAACTAGAAAGTCGCTAGATGGCGCTTTCTTTTCTTTTGCCCGTTTATTTTAAAGTGATTTGAAGATTGGATATTGATTTCAAAAAAATAAACATGTTTATTTTTTTAAGATTTCGTAGGAGGCTTGTCAAGCGCCCTACCCGCTGTGCTATCGAAGGCCCGCGCCGACGCGCGAATTTACCACATTATATTAGAATCGAGGACCCGCCAAATAATAAATTTTAGTGACGCACTTCCGTTTCATCCGAATTTCCAATCACTAACGGGCCTAAAGAAGTCTTACTTCGAAAATCATCATTTTCTTGCATCTCTCTCAAACACCACACTGTGAGCCCTACCAATACTACTTGCCGTGGAGATAATTTTGAAAGTATGGAAAATAGTTACAAGGATAATACTGAAGTGTGAGTGAATCCCAAAAATTCATAAACGACATGCGTCAATGCGCTGATGGTTTTTCTTTTGTTTCTTAAACACTATGCAAATATGAACAGTCGAAAATTATATAAACGGTGAACGTATGTCTGCACCCCCCCAAAGGAAACATACAATAATTTTCGAACATTTCCCTCATAAGCATAAATAAAATGAAACGTAATAGGCCACTTGCATCACAATTTTTTTTAATTTTTTTCCGGTTTAGGCAAATATTCTAAGACATTCCCTATTTTTTATTTTTTTTATCGTATTTTTGAAACCCTGGTGATTTTTTGAAAATTTCAATCCGAAAAATCAGACCATTTTTTATAAACCGGAAAGACGGGACATAATTTTATGAGTGCGAAAAAACGATAATTACATAGCCGAAAATCATTAAAAAAAAGAACGTTTTCCACACGAATAGCAATAAATTGTACGGGGTTCTCTTCATAACATCTGTAAAAACACCGCCATCTTATGTATATCGTTTTCTTTTTTTTTATTGTCAGAAATTTTACATAAAAAAAACTTAAGGTAAGCCATTTTTAAAACTTTTCATGTTTGTATTAAAAATTTATACTTCTAAATTTATATTTTTATTTATAACTAGCGAGTTTCTGGCATGCGTTGCTATGCCACTAATAAAGAGATTGTTTCTCCCTGCGTTTCTTTTCCCATTCGTCCCGTTCCCCTTCCGTCTCCCTTTCTCCTCCCATGTCCCCTTCTTCTCGCGCGTTCCCCCTCCACCTTCCCCGCCTTCCCTCTCCATTCTCCCTCAAACCACCCTGCCGCGATCCCATCCCCTTCTCCCGCGTTCAATATATTCAGCCCCGCTACATTCAGATTTTCAAACAGCTCGCGTTCCACCTATTGCAATTTTTTTATAAATTTTTATTTTTTACATGTTTCAAACATTCATTTTTGTATATTTTAAGAACAATCAATCAAATTTGGTACCTAGCAAAGGTACCTATTTAAAATAATATAATTTTCAATTAGATTCAAAGTATTCGATTTTGATTAGTACCATAAGTGAGTACTTCGATTAAATTCATTACTTTAAAAAGTTTATTCAAATATTGAATTTTGATTAAACAATCGATGTTTTAAAAATGTCATTTTCAAATTGTGACATTTTTGTAAGAGATTTTGTAATGATTAAAAAAACTTTTCAGATGTATTGTCATGTGGTTGTAATAATCCAGAAACCTTCGCGAGGGTGGAAAAAAGGTATTTTGAAAGTTTGAAACATTTCCTATGCTTAATATAGCAACGCATAGCGGACATACATACATACATACAAACATTTTTAGCATTTTTATATATATAGATAAATAATAACATTCGCAAACGTATTTCATCACCATTCAAAAACAGTTTTTATTTTTTTTATATATATTGAAATATTCCATTTATTTGAATTTTACTGCGAAACGGTAATATTTTCACATTCTGACAATATACGCCTGATTCCTGATAGGTAAAAAAATTATCAGCATATTCCTAACAAATGTTACATTTACATAAAAGCTAAATCGACTTTGTACAATTTTACTGCAAAAGAGTTCTTAGATAACCTTTTTTTCAGATGAACAAAAACTCCATAGTGGGTTTGCTAACAATTTCACATTAGGGCTTCCTATACAAAAAACGCTACGTGAAAAAAAAACGCATTTTCTTATATCTTTAGATGTAAATAGAGGTCGATAAGAATTTCAATATTTTGTAAGTGGTCCCATATGGGTTCCCTCCACCAATCGTTCTCTTTTTTTTGGTTAAAGGGTTTAAATAGCTCGTTTGGAAAAATAAAATATCATTTGTTTTTCGTACTAACATGAAAGGTCCAATGTCAGTTTTTCAAATTTCACGTGGACTACTAGGCAGAATTTGCTTTTTTTAGCGAGTTTTAATTTTAAGAAAATTGTTTTTGTGGTATAACATTGGCCTCTATCCCAAAAATCCTATCTGAAATCGAAAGGTTCTTTTAGAATTCGAAAGATAACCAAACTTTTGGGCGAAGTCGTAAAAAAATATGTATCGAAAAGCTGATATCGGCGCTTTTGGAAGCAAGTCACTGAAATGGTTTAATATTTTCATATGAGGCAGATGCTTTGTGATTGTGAGATGACATAAAAATTTATTTTTCATCATTTTTAATCACATATATTTTTATAGTTATTGCTGACCAATTATACAAATGCTAGCTAAAAAAGTTGTAAAAGACCATAGGTCACCCCAAGTGATTCGCTACGTTTGGTGACTAAGCATGGGTGCCCGGGTTCAAGGGGTGAGGTTTGGCGGCGAATACGTTTGCCCACCTACTACGTGGCGGGCTGGTTCGGAAGAGACTGTTTGAGGGAGACCGAAACTAGATCTTTCCTGCTAGACTCTCTCGATCCATCGCCTTGCACTGCAGTGGGAGGAATAGATTCATATGTCTGTCACTCCTGGTCACATTGCCCCCCAGATTCCTACCCACCTCTCACACTTTTTTTTTCTCAGAACTTCCTCTCCTTTCTTTCCCCGAAAAGACCCTCCACACAGCATTTCCAAATATGACAAGGGCCTTGAGGGATTTTTTACTCAAGGGCCTCCTGTGTGGAGTTAATATTAAAAAATTCCCGGTACATTCAGTTTTCAAACAGCTTGCGTGTCACTATTGCAATTTTTTTTAAGCTTTCATAATGCCAGAGCTCACCAGTATATATATAGAAATCGACCCCCACAACACAGATGCACACACCAAATCCCCAAAGTTTCATCGCAATCGGATGAAGCAACGCATAATTTCATGATACCAGAACTCACTATTGTATATAGAAACCATCGCGGGCATGTGCATATCAACTCTCCAAAGTTTTATCGCAATCAGATATGGTTTAGCAACGCATAGATATCTGATAAACATACAGTCATATAAGCATATTTTGATTTCTTTGTATAACTAGTTGATCCGCCCACGCGTTGCTGTGGCTAACGAAACACAATGATACGGAACTAACCTAACCTAACCTAACCCAACTTAGATAACCAAGTGTTGTGTCGATAAATTAACTCACAGCGCCATCTGTTAGAAAATATGGAATTTACAAATAATTACAAAGCAATGTCCTACAAAAAACATTTAATTCGCAATAATAAATATTGAGGTCAATAATCGAGATAAAAACTATTCTATCTTTTTAGTTGGATTAAATTACACACCGTAAGCCAAATTTCATCAAAATCGGTTAAGTAGTTTTGGAGATTATCTCGAACAAACATCGTGACGCGAAATTTTTATGTATACATATGTATATTTTTAAATTTATTTATTTCTATTCTTTAACATACACTTCACAGATTATTGTATTGGTTTATATAGATAATAAGTTTAGTAATAAGAAACAAAAAGTTAATGATCTTTATCTGTATGTTAATAGGTAATACCTAGTAGTATTTTGTGAACACCTCACTAGGCGAACCTGTGCTGAGATGTTCCCATGCTTATCAATAAATGCTATTCTGTCAACATAAGTAGAAACACCGTATCCTCCTTTATATTGTCAAGAAGGGCACTGTGGCTCAGTATCGAATACATAAATTAAAGATTAGTTGCAGTTAGGATCTATAAACAGTTATTCATAGCACCTAGATTATGATAAATAATAGTTTTGATAGGTAGGTATATTTTTCTATGCACCACACGCATCTGGAATAAATAATATTGTGGTATTAGTTTTTGTATCAAAATAAACTTTTTTATTGATTTTTTTTTAAAATTTTTGGGTTGGGTTATGTTGGTTAGGTGTTATAATTCAAAATACTACGTTCAGCCGCAAGTAATATTTTGAGTAAATTGAATACCTTGTTGTTTGATCCAGTCTTTGATGTGTTTTTTTTTTCAAGAATTGTACATGTATTTGTAGTTAGTAGTTGCTTCAGTGTGGCGGGCATGCAGTTATATAGTTTGGTTGCGTAGTATAAAGAAAAATACATTTGATCGCTGGGCCGTTCATTTCTTCTCATGCCCCTTGGTCGTATCCTACCAGAGCAATGTCTGGACGACAGTTGAGTAGAGTCCACAGATTGATTCAAGTGACGAACAAAGGCTCCCCGCTGAATATTAAGTCGCTAGATAATACATCACGTTGCTCACATTAACGAAGGCAATTTTAGTTGACTGCTCCTCTAGTGATTCCTAACCTGGAGAACGCGCACAATAAACGGGTAGGGGCAGGGCTGGCCCTGAGCTAAGTGGCGCCTGGCGCTACTACAAACATGAACCTGAAAAGCCTTGGACGTGTAGACAGAGCATTAGTGGAATTTTGTATGAAGAGTATTGAAGCCAAATACGGGGCAAGGGAAAATTGCATGGCAGCCATCTTGGTTGACAATCTTTTTATACGATTTGTAGGCAAAGAGGTATTTTTGAACAATTTTTTTATGTTAGCTCCACGAGAAATAATTTCCTCAAGGCCTATGTCATCTTTGGGGATGCAGTGTGGAGGGTCTTCGTAAGGAAAGGAAGGAGAGGAAGTTCTGGTAAGGAAAAAGGTAAGATGGTTGGTTAGGAATCTAGGGTTCAGTGTGTTCGGTCAGGTCAATTCAATCAGGTCAGTTCAATCAGGTCATCCGCCGCCGTCCTCAGAACCTCACCCCATGAACCTGGGCACTCCTGCTAAGTTACCAAACGTTGCGAACCACTTGGAGTGACGAATGGCAGAGGTTTTGGGTATACAATAGAAGGTTCTCGGGCAGCGGTACCCATTCCCGCCTCCAAAATTGTAAATTTTAATGTTGATGTTGTTTATATTTTTATTGCAATTAGAATATTTTTTGTGGGTATTTGATGAGAGAGTGAATGGGATGTGTTAGAAAAATGGACGTAGTATAAAAGAATAAAAAAAAAATATATAACTTCACTCTAACCCTGCGGCATCAAATGCTTACATTTGTGAACCGAAATTAAAGCCGAGCCACGAATTTTGCGAAAGGTACGAAGCAATAATTCATGGTTCAGCTCGAAGGTTCGGCTCGCGCGTTTATACGCATCCTATTAACATCGCCTTGGCTCCATGGCGTATTGGCCACTTGGCGCTGGAGTGGACTGCTCCAGTTGCGCTCGCACATGGCGGCCCTGGGGCAGGAGAACTCTAAAGATGATTCAATAAATCAGTGTAATCCATAAGGGACATCGGGGTCACATTTGATCCCAAACATACTTTTCGGACCATATAGTGGAGTTGAAATCGTAGTGTTAAAAACTTCTTGGATTATGACAATTTCCAAGCCCCAAGCAATGACATCGATGTTCAACTGTATTATACGATCAAAATTAGAATACGCTTCTATTGTGTGGGCCCCATACCAGCAAAAATACATAGATTTATTGCAACAAACCCGCTCCGTAAGTTTTCGTAGTAGTACGTTGTACGTAGTACGTTTGTAAGTAGGGCGGTTTTTGGTTCGCCTTCGCCCAGTTTATGTGTTGGTGACTATTTTATAAATCCAATAAGAACTGATTCCAAAAATAGCCGGTTCCTCAGATCCAGTGACAGCTAGTCACCGGAAAAATGTAACCGCGACAGGCAATGACGTCATATATAATACATAGACGCGTGGTAAAAATCACAACGTGGCATTATTATTCACAACTGCCAGTTACAATAATATTCATACTATCCATCCCTCCATACCCGGAGAGATCGACGTGGATCCACGAAAGTACGAATCCAATAGTGACGCCTGCCAGCAGACGCTCCTCACATTACCTGTTAGCGTGAGTGACGCCATCTTTTGTCATTGCTTTAATTCGGTTCTATTTTTTGAAAGTTGATTTTAACTTAAGGCTAAGGGTTTTGCTTAAGGCTCGGCGAAGCCGGGTTCTTAAATTTCAAAGTAAATTTAAAAAAATAATGGTTCACAAATAACCTATATTTAACTGTTGACAAAACTAAATTAACAACAGATTTTATTTTAAGGATTAAAACTGAAAAAGGATTAAAGCGTAAAATATCACATTTCAGAGCCGTAATTTCAGATTCGTGGATCCGCGCTTGCGCGTATCTATTAAAGTTCAATGTTACCAACATAATAAAGACATTATTTTATTAGTAAAGTTACAAAAAATAAAATGTACAGTCTTTTTACAACGTGTAATAAGAACACCGTTCGGTCGTGAAGTGTTTTTTTATAAGTAAAGCTGTAAGTCAATAACTACGGTTTCATGAATGCAATGGGATTGCAATGATGGCATGCTAATGCACGCGAATACTGTTGGGCAACCATATTCAATCAAATCCACATAAAGTCAGACCAGGACACTCAATCCAATAGGCACCTTATTTTTATAAGATCCTCTATTATAATTAGGTATGTTTAAATACCTTGTATCTTGTATAGAAGACTCGGGGGGTAAAATGTAGTATCTTCGGGAGGTGATTCTTCATAAAAGTACCTACTTTACCACCTGTACCACTTGGGAGTAGAAATTTATTTAAAAAAAAATGAAATTCTTTGTTTTTTCGTAAAAAATTATTTTACCAGCGTATAAAGGGTTCGACCGACCACCTTTTTTATGCAGAAAGCAAAGCGCTGCACTTGAATATTGGAATACCCAAAAGCAAAGAAACGGACAATGGTTCAATTAGAGAATTTTATGGTTTCCTGCTATTAATAAAAGTAATGTCTAGGCTTGCACTTTGATGCAGGCAACAGAGTTACATGTGATCGCATTGAATACAAATTGCTTTATCACGTTGCTTTGTGAGGTCAAATAATTAAATGCAGTGAACGGAACTCAAAATAGAAATATTGTGCTGCTATAATTAGCTTTATTCCAGTTTAGTGTCCAGATCATTTATTGACTAAAACTTGATATGTTTTGCTTTAATTGGCTTTATCCTCACGATACGGTGAAAAGTGTAGTGGGTGGGATTGATACGAAATATGGTTGTTAATGAAGGTTAGCTAATGGTAAGCCGTGTATGGCCCTTAGGCCCAAAGTGGTGTGAGGACTGAAGGCTTATTTCAGAATTATAATTAATTGGGTGCCAGCTTGTGCTAAAAGATTGTTCTGATACAAAAACTTTGTAGACTTTGCAGGTGGTGCGGAAAATATCCGGATTTTCTCCGAGGCAGTTAACTTATTTATTGAATCTTTCCAAAGCATTTTAATTGGTAGGTTGTTTCTCCACATGTAGAAAATATTTATGAAAACCCCGTGTCGGCGGCACCGCATGAAATTGTTCATAATCTAGAATTCTATCTTTTTAAAAATATATACAGTTTGTCAAATAAGAGTAGAAAATATAGGAGGGCGTGACTGTTGTTTAAATGGCAATACTAAAATAAAACACATGGTGTAAATTTAAGGATGTGTAACCTACATTTAAAAAAAAAATAAAAAGGCATAAAAGTGAAGAAAAAAAAATTCATAAAAATATAGATACCCACTGATCTCATTATTAGAATTGCATACATGTATATAATATTTTTGCAATTTTGTGTTAACGTAATGAAGAACAACATTATTGTAATAAAATATAAAGCACACTTTAGAAATTGCTGAGATTTATTTAATACTAGCTTAAGTGCCTAGGCCCTTGGTATCACGTCTCTAATTTTAGATCTCAATATATTTATCTCATTCAGATCTAAAAGTAGTGTAACTAAACTCACCATTATTGATTCTTCCTTTCTACCTACTGTTAAATTCAAATTTATGTTTAATTAAATGAAAGGGACAAAAAATGTTTTTTTAGATGTGATTACAGTGTTCTCCATATTCAGTGTCACTGCGCTTTCAAATAATATTTGACAGTTAAATTGGTGTTGCCAGCCTAAAAATGATTTAGTTTCATTTTTTATATTTTCTACTCTTATTATTGACAGACTATATTTATTAATCAACATATATATAATTTTTTTGTATAAACCTCTTCACTTTTTTGTATTATGTTACGACGCGCAGAAATTTAATCCAATTATAATATGCGGGGAGATTAGTGCAATCCCGTTTATTCCGTATAGAGAGGATAAATACATAGTTCTATAAATCAATTGATTTAATTTATTTACGTAGTTGCAACTTGTTGCATGTGTCGGGCGGCATTTGGGAATTCTACCAAAGACCGTTAACATGAATCACTATGATTCAATGTGTTCGTGTGATTCGAATATTTTTCGCCTAATTTACCTCCGAATGACTATTCCTTCAGATTTGATGTTACCATCGATACAATATACACCAGGCGAGCCCTTCGAAGAACGAGCGGTACGTATTGTAAAAATGGAAAACCGTGATACAGGCGTATTTAAAAAAAAATTATCAATGACAAAACTACAATATCTTATAAATTACAAATAGAAATTCAAAACACCTCAGCATAGATTCTCCTAGTTCGGTGTTACAAAAACTACCACTCGTTCTATCCTATTTACAGGCACTATTAAATATTAACATTTTTTGTATTACCAGAACTTATTATTTGTGTAAAATGTATGTTAGAAGCGAAACTTTACCAAAACAATCTCAGCCAATGAAGCAACAAGGAGCCTTAGGTCATAATCAAAGCGGCCAATGAGCGCAGACCTAGCGTCATTTCCTTTTAATATCTCAACCAATAGCAGCCTTGATAGGAGTTTGATGTTTCGCAGGTGCTGTTATGCGTCATTTCCATTTCATCCGAATTCCAAATCACAATGGGGCTATAGTAGTTTCACTTAAAAAATTTAAAAATTAAATTAATTGAGTCTCTTTCCAAAATGCAGCTCAATCTCGAAAATACGACAACAAAGACGAGTCATCTTGGAATCGCAAATGAGTTTCGGAAATTGGTACCGGAAAGGTTAAACAAAAGCGTTGACGTTCGCAGACGTAGGATTTATGCGAATTCATTACGTGAGCAACAAACAGGACTATTTTGTACCACAAAGGGATGACTTGTTGACCTATATCAGCGGCAATCCAATCCCGTAGTTCGAGCACGTATACAGAAACACGGGTCCTGATTCAGCTGCGCGAATAAGGAACATTTTCGCTTTGCAAATGATTACCATTCTGATCACGGAAGATGAGAAATAAATGGTTTTACCGGCGTTTACCGGCCGTTCCCTAATCGTCACGAAAGTGCATTAAGCATTTTATGTCATATATACACATTTAATTCACGTGCAACGTTGAATATTCCATGAGGTGATTGATAGCCAAGTGGGTAGGACTCTTGACTAGTAGTCGGATGGGCCGTCACTGCGGGTAACCGAATCATTTCCTTATAAAAAACACATGTTGATGATGTAAAAACCATTTGGTCCCCATTTTATAAAGTGCATTTCAACGTAGAATTTATGCAGCCATCGCTATTCTAATAAATATTTGGTCGAAGGATATAAGAGGAACGTATGCGCGGACCATTTTGGCGCGTTTCATACAAATCTTAGATTTGGATTTGAGATCAAAATACCCAGCCAAACTGAAAAAATATTTTTGTAATCAAAAGGTATATTGAATATCTAGTACGAATGAGAGATACTTTATTTATTTTTGATTTAAATTTTAAGATGTAGGGCATTAAAGATTTTACTTACTTTCGTGATAAATTTAGTAAAATAATTTTTTTATAGTTTTTCATTTATCTATTCATAAATAATTGCCCAAATCGCCTCTAAAATCCAGAAGCATTATAATTTTTAATGGCCTATATCTTATAATTTAAAGCAAAAATAAATAAAACAGCTCACATTCGTACTAGATATTTGATATATCTTCTGATTACAAAAATATTTTTTCAGTTTGGTAGGGTATTTTGATCTCAAATCCAAACCCATTTGTATGAAACGCGCCAAAATGGGCCGCGCATACGTTCCCCTTAGAGATTCGGTTTAAAAGAGTTTTTTTTAAAGAATTTAAATGCTTTTTCTTAATGAGTGAAATGGAAGGGGTGAAATAGGTATAGAGGCTTTACAAATTTCATTTTTTTCTTTCATAAATCGATGGCAGAACTATTCAAAAATATATTCTGAAAATTTTAAAACAATATTTCACGCCGTTTAAAAGTAAACCTACTTTACTGCCATTCTTATTTTCAAACGCGTTTTTCTCAAAATTACTTTTATCGAATTTGTGGAACTTCTAGCACCTACAGTTTTTTTTAACTCAGTTTCAAACTTATAAGTGCGCTCTATTTGAACATCAATCCTGAAAAGTATCTTTATTTTATCTATTTTTTCGTTGCAAAAAAACTTACAAAATAATGTTAAAAAATGATACAAAATTTTTACATTCCTCAAAAAAATATTAATTTATGATTATTTTGTGAGGAGTGGGGTTCAAAAAGAATAAAAACTTATAAAAAAGTGAATTTTGTTAAAAATTGATACTCTTGTATATGGTGACCGGCCAACTATGAATGAAACCAACTAAGAACCACCTCATAAAGGTCATTTAAGAGTGATGATAAAAAAAATAAAAAATGGTTAAATAGGTTAATTAGTTTAGGGTTACCGGCTATTAAAAAATTATTTTTTCATAGCTTTTAATGACATTTTTGAGGTGGTTCTGAGTTGGTTTAATTCTGAGTTAGCATGGAAACCTTGTATATACATGTAAAGTGACCCCAAAGTATAAATAAAATATATATATTCCTTATGTGTTAAAAAAATCACAAAAATCATTAAAAATACGACGCCCTACACCTATTAACCCCCTTAAATGTGACGGTTGGACTATAATGGAGTTATTAAAAATATATTGAGAAACACGAACGCAATTATAATTGAGAGAAAAGATAAATAAATTGATAAAAAGCTATTTCGAGATTTCTGTTTTGGTTAGGAACTTTATTGTGAGTTTATTTCGTTAATGAATTAGGTACCTATTTTACTCAATTAAGTCTAAAATTAATAAGCAATAAATAAGCATTTCTACTCAATTAAGTCTAAAATTATTTAATTCAAGGCAAATAGTAATTAAAACATTTCATTCTTACACCGCGGGGGGATGAACGCGGTTTTTTAAATTATTAGTTTTATTATTTTATTTTAACTTAATGAGTAAAAACTACAAATTATAATTAATCATGAAAAACATATTAGCGACTCACAAATTTACAGTTTACTTAAAAAAAAAAAATTAAAAAATATGCGTGCGCATAACAACTCACCAAAGTTTCATCGCAATCGGATGAATGGTAAGGAAATAATTTCACAACGCCAGTGCTCACTATCATACCAAAAATAAACCATCGCGGGCATGCACACAACAAATAACCAAAGTTTCATCGAAATCATATTATGAATGATTTAGGAACGCATAAGGGACACACAGAGAATCATTCTCTTTTATGTAAGTACCTATTTAGATTTAAAAAGTTGAAAGTCTATCAAGGATTATTATTTTATTGTTTTGTAATTGTAATATTGGTTATAGAATTTTAATATTAGTTGGTTTTAAAATACAGAGGCTTCATTCCAGAACGCTTGTTATTTTTTATTATTCATTATAACCATCTGCTAAATTGCTTATTCCTTTACCTAAGAGAATATCTCCTTTGTACTGAATAACCCACACTATCCTCTCTGAGGTTTTTAACGTAACATTAATTCTCAGTTTCCGGGGATAAATCATACGTAGGTAATATAATATATAATATGTAGGTGGGACTTGGTAGCAAAGTATTATATTATATTTTCAGCATAAATAATCTTATTGGGTAGATTAAATTTCATGTACGCGTGTTATTCGTAAAGAAGGCCACAAAAATAAAACGGTGAAAGAAAACGAACATGAAAAAAAGGTGTATTTAGTGTACAAGAGAATAAAGGTACACCAAAATTGTATGAATTACGATCGTTCGTTGTTATGTTCCTCCATTATGCTTTTTTATGTGAATACAGCAGAAGAGTTCTAACTGCTCCCAATGACCAGGAGCCAGTGTTACTATGGTATCCTCAATTTTGGTATGTTGTGGGTCTAAGCTAGCAGGGAGGAGAAGTAGATGAATAAGATGAAGGCGGAAAATTACCTGGCTGTTCAGATCTGGAAACCAAACTCGGCAAAAGTAATTTCAAACGTCGCTTCGATTCTTAATAGTGTTCCTTCACCAAAGCGATAGTGAAAGTATTAACCACCGCTGATTCTATGATGACATGAAAACTAGGATACTTGTAAATATACATACAAATGATACTTGAAACTAGGAATAAACCAAGGAGTTACACGGCTTTAAAATTGAATAGAAGGAAATTGGCATAAAGGCCAAAACATACCTACTTGCGTACCTCTGCATCTCCCACACACCGCGCTGTGACGTCTCCGTTGACCCCTACCAATACTACTAGACTAGCCGTGACGATAATTTTTAAAGTATGGTATATAAAATAGTTACAAGAATAATATTGAAGTGTGAATGAATTCCAAAAATTACGTTAATCAAAAAAACGTCAAAAGTCAATGCGCCTATGGTTTTGCGTTTGTTCTTAAACATATAATCCTGCCGCTCTTTCTTACACACTTAATAACAACAGTCTAAAATAAGACAAACGGTGAAAGTATGTCTACACCCCCCCAAAGGAAACATACAATCATTATTTTACATCTCCTTCACACGTATAAAGAAAATGAAACGCAGTTCCCGTCGCAAAAAAATAGTACCTACTTTGGAGGAAACAGTTACACGTATTTTGTGTGTCTCACAATTATCTAATTTGTAAGAAAGAGCTGCAGCATTACAGCGATAAGGAACGGATGTACATTGCCTTTTTTGCTTTCACGGTACCGTAACCGTGAATCGTCACGGTAATAATAAAAGCGCACAATAAAAAAGTTAAATAATAATAATAGCCTTTTTTCAGACAGTAAAATACATTACATTATTTATAATATTTATAACACTTATCATACATCGACTCTCTGTCTGTATCCAACTGTCGCCATTTCTCTCTATCATTAGCTACTCTTGTCCATGTATCACCTGCTATGGCTATGATATCGTCAACCCACCGTCTAAATGGTCTACCTCGTTTTATCTTCTTGTCACTTGTGAACCAATTCATGACTAATTTTGACCATTTTTCACTTCCTCTGATTGTGTGGACCGACCACTTCCACTTTAGCTTTTTTGTTGTTTTTATGACATCTTTTGTTCTTGTTGAGAATTTTTATTCTATCGGACAGCCTTTTCCCTATCATACTTTTTCCATGGAGTTGTGGCAAGTTTCGAGTTTCTTATTATGAATTTTTGTGAGTGCCCAAGTTTGGCAACCAAAAGTAAGTACAGGAAGTATATATGTATCAAAAAGTTTCCGTTTGATAGTTATCCTAGTTTCACTGTTTTTCATTATTTCTTTCAAACTCCAATATTACTATTATGGGATGGTCCGATGCTCTGTGGGGAACCCGCTTGCACAGCGCGGGTGTAAACTGTGTGCCCTAAAGTTAAAACTTAGACTTACGGATTTCAATACTTCGTTTGTATGGAAACAAGAAATAATGAAAAAATATTGTATAATACAAAAGTTATCAGCTGATAATCAATTCCTAATTCCTCTATTGGTAGCCTGCCCTTAGTGAGATAAGCGACAATGTTCCACTATTTGGTCGCCAATCCACCCCTTTGAAATTATAATTCGACATTTTCTGCAACTACACCCTCTGCACATTCATCGGAGTTCCAGGGGTAAAATATGTATTTAAATTAGATCACGAACAAATTAAGCCGGCCGGAATCGGATGTAGTAATTAACCCAGATTTACAGAGATTCTTCTTGAACAATTGTCCGGAAATACAGGCGAAATCCTGAAATCCAATTAATGACATCACAACACGCAATTCCGTACATTCCGAATTACGCTTAAAGGTTCGAGGTGCCCATCCATTTGCGAATTTGGGTCTCTTTCAGACAAGTACGTCATTTATGAGAGAGAGGGAGAAGTGATCAGCGGCATTCCTTTAGGCCATAGTTCTCAACGTGGGCGATAACGCCATCTCGGGGGCGTTTCACACCTTCAGGGGGGCGGTAGAAGACCAATAGAAAATTGGGGGGGCGTTTCAGACTTTCAGGGGGGCGGTAGGAGACCAAGAGAAACATTCCACCACATCCAATCTTGCCCGATCCCATCCCATTAGGGGCCATCCATCCACAACCATATCCCATTATTACACCCCCTCCGATGTAGAAAATGTAACCCCATCATGGTATCCCATTACGTCGTGGTATCCCATTATGCCCCCTTCGTCGTGGTCAATTGCTGTTTCGGATTCACGAGTTAGGGGGCGCTAGAAATAAAAATATTCTCAAAGTGGGTGGTCGGCGAAAAAAGGTTGAGAATCTATGCTTTAGGCTTTAGGCCAGGAAAGCCCAACCTGATTTCAACCGCATTTAATCCATTTTTTTCATTTAATGCATTTCAATTTGAGAGGCGTGTATCGCCGCCCCTGGAACAATTTTTTTGGATAACCACCTCCTCTGCGATAGGTGCTTTCCTACGTTTGGTGACTAAGCAGGGGTGCCCGGCTTCATGGGGTGAGGTTTGCCAGCTGTATGGTAGGCCGGATCAGGAGAGAATGGTTGAGGGAGTCTCTTTGACTTCTCCAGACGGATTCTCTCGGAACATCGCCTTTCACCGCAGTTGGATGAATGGATTCATACGTCCCTCACTCCTAAATATATTGACCGCCAGATTTTTACCCACCCCTTATACCTTTTTCCTTCCCAGAACTTCCTCTCCTTCCTTTTTCTAAAAAGGCTTTCCACACAGCATCCCCATAGATGACATTGGCCCTGAGCGAAATTATTTTCTTCGTGGCCTCCTGTGTGGAGCTAACGTAAAAAAATAAGATTTCTTGCGGTCCAAAATGATGTTTTCAGCTTTCTTTGTTTTGGATTTTGGAATTTATCCAAAAAAAATCCTTCTCGTAAATTATCACATTTATATTTTATTGCTTTTTTTTATGAATACCGCACAAGAGTCCCAACTGCTCCCGTCTGAAGCCAGTGAGACTATGGCATCCCCAATTGGGGTATGTTGTGAGGCAGAAGGTAGTGGGGATGGGAAGGAGATAGGGAAGAGGAAGGTGGGGAAGTACCTGGCTATTCAGATCTAGTCACCAAACACGGCTAATGCCATTTCAAGCGAATTCTGAATGGTGGTCTTACACCATGGCGATACTGAGAGTATATTCCACTCTGGAACGTGTCGCAAATATACTATATATTATTTTAAATGAATAAATTGGGAAATTACACAAATTAATTGTGGCGACCAGAACGGTCGCCCCCTTTTGCCACAATCCTTGCGCCGCCACTGATATAGCAAGCACATTCTCGAAAGGTACATACTACCTACCTACATTGTAGTGTTTCACGCCGCATACGGCTACACATTCGGGAAGCGCATCGAAAGGCCTCGACTCAACAGCCGTCACATTCTTACGGCCGCGGAATGTTCTAGAGGCTTCTCCGCTTTGCGCGGGCTTTCAATATTACTTGACAGCACGGGTAGCTACTTACATGGTCGGCTATATAAAGCGCAGCGACATAGCGCTAGTCAGTCAGTCAGTTCCAGTCTCTTGTACCAGTAACAGTACCTACCTACACCAACACATAGACAGTGCATCGAGTGATAACGTTCCAGTGCGGTAACCGCCAGGTCCACGGCGACGTGCCGGACCTGTGCCGGTGCATCATCAACCTTCAAGAGACACAATTGCCCACGACAAGTCCCACGGCGGGCCATCTTGTCACGCAGGCAGCAACTTCTCAGCCACTGAGACTTCATTCTCCTCACGAGGTTTACCGCAGCCATCTCCGCGACTCACCGCGTCGAGCATCCATCATGGATGTCAAGGTCTTCTCCACCATCACGGTGCGGAACAACATGCTGGCGACATGCAGACCCATGGTCTGCTACACCACTGCATCACCGACCTTCATCACTGCATCACCTACGAGCCTCATCGTCATCGCTCCTGTCTCTACCCTGTTACTTCACACTAAATATACCATCGCTACGTAGCAGCAATAAAGACTGACTCAATACGTCTCTGCCGATCCGCGCGTCCGCACCCTCAAATAAAATTTATTTGCCACGTCGGGATTCGATCCCGCGACCTTTGGTGTGGGAGTCAAGAGCCTTACCACTGGACTACTCCGGCCGTCATTGTGCTGTGAAATTGAAACTTTCTTGTTATTAGACCTAGGATTCTCGATGAGGGTTTTGATTATTGCTTGAAAATTCTCAGGCGCACGACCGCGCTAGAAATTTAATTTCGCAATAAATTCCAACCAATGTATTTTTTCCGCTCATTTCTCGGAAGATCGAATGCAACTAACATAATTTTAATAAGTGTAGGGTGAGTGAAAAGGACAACCTTAGACGCATGATTTGATGTATTCTAGCATTGAAGGTCCCAGTTTTATCCCCCCCCCCCCCCATCATTTTTTTGGCCCACGAAACGATTTGAGTTGGGCACCTCTGCTTTAGGCTATAACATATTTTAAAAACTTTCCTCTTAGATAGGACATAAAAACTCTATAAAAAAGTGATTCCTCTTCATAATATTTGAATGGTCGTAAAGATAATAATCGTTGAATCTGAAAGCTCTCTCGTAAAAGGTGAAGCTTTATCTATGTTTTATTTTATTTTATTATTATAAATATATTATATTACGATGGAATTTGAAAGCTTGGAAGGTTTTACGATGATTTGCGTTAAGTTGGGATGAATTCCAAAAAAATTAACTTTTTTATTTTCTGTAGGTACATATAAAAGGCAATGTCCGTAGGTGTGTGTCCCATTAACTCAAAAATTACTGTACCAATTTACCTGAAAATAGCACGGTTTTTTCTTATTAGTGCAAGGAGTGTTTATATGGTATGAATTGTACAAGAAGTCGTTTACGCCCGAGGAAGGATTGACGCACAGATATAACGGAGGCCTCAGCACAGGTGAGCTACCCAGTGAGGCCGACATTGCTGAATTATATTTGAAATGTAAGATATTATACCAAATAAATAAATAAATACAAAATTGTATCTGTCATTTTCATTAAAAAAAACCTAGCTAACAACAACTCTGTAAATTGATATCTCAAAACAGGCGTTTCACACTTAGTTTTAATGAAGAAAGGGGCGTAAGGAGAACGTATGACGTGAAATAGAATGGTTGAAGAAGTTGAGGACTTGGCTGGCACGATCAAGTAAAATAACTACGAATGTATGCATAGATGAAAAATGAGGTATTTGATGAACGAAGAAAGAGGTGTAGGTGCAATGTATAAGGTGGGAGTGAATGGTGGAAGAAGCCGAGAATGCCCGAGGAAGACGATCTTCCTCAATATTCCTTATAAAAATGTGATGAACCCAGTTTTCAGTACACTAGTATTTGCAATCTTAAATCTTAACTCCAAACCATTTATACTCATCAGTATCTGTAATGTAATGTCCGCCTTATCCACGTGCAAACACTAATTGTTGTTGAGGTTCTTCAAAAATAAATAGGTCCTTGTCACAATCAGGTTTATTATTGTCTTTACGTGTTTAAAATATGTAATACTACTGGATCACACGACCGCTCTTATCTGGCTACGAATTGTATTAGAGGCCGCCTATAGCTGACGAGGATTTGCTTTTGGTAGAAATATGTACGTACTTGGGGATCACGTTTAACTTCAAACACTCTTGGTTAAACCACAGATTTTGCACTATTACCCGATGTTTTAATTTTAATCGTCTGTAAAAGATCACTTGTGTAGCTATATCAGCTACCTTCAATTTATTTATTGTTATCAAGTTTAATTTGTAGAACTCCATTTTAATTTTTATTTATTTTATATATTCAATAATTTTATTATTAAATTAATAAAAACAGTTTATTTATCACAATTTGCCAAACATCTCCTAGATGAGAATCACTCACTTAGCGATGATAATAAGCCAACTCCTTTACACATCCAAAATAAAGGACGTAAACTTAATTTTTTAGAACAGCTGGAAATTAACAAACATAATAATAATCCTAAAGCTATTTTAATAAATGAACAAAAAAATATACACTCTCCGCTTTTAGATGTATTCAAAACCAATTTTTAAATAACTAATTATACTTGAAAAGAAATCCATGAGTCAGCATTTGTGAATGACTCACAATTAGTTTGCTTAACGACTTTCAGTCAAAGTGGGAAATAACAGTCATTGAGAAAATAATAACCATTAATAATTTCAGTCATTTTTAATCAGAAATTAGAAATGAGTCATAGCACAAACCTATCCAAAAATACTATAAATAGATTGTCTGTATGTGGCATGACCACAGTTTGATAATGCCCTCAGAAGGCGAAACAGCTGTCACGCGTAATAATAATTACCAGCAGAACTTGTTTATAAATAAACTGTTTTTATTAATTTAATAATAAAATTATTGAATATATAAAAAAAAAAAAAAAAGAGAGCTGTTTAAATAAGAAATGGTTGATACATTATCATTATTGTCGAAAAATGGACCACTTTTATTTTTCTGCGATTGATAGTGGTCCAAAATTGTACCACATTTTCCTACAATTCGTAAAACATTTATTGTAATTATTTAAAACATTTCCACGGCCAGCCATTTATTTCAAAATGAAGCAATTGAAATGCTTTATCTATTATTACCGTAATATGATGTCGCAAATCCGAACTTCGTAGACTTTTTTAGAACGATGTTAAAAATATTTTTTTAAATATTTTTTCACGTCGAATTTTTGATCATCTACTTACGGTTAAAATTAAGCGGAGAAGAGCGTGCAGTTCATTCTGACAACACGTGTTTTTATCGCTCTCGTGTATTTATTTTTCTAACTCGGGCGTTTCTAGCCGAATTTCTTTGAAAATGTGTCAAAATACGTGTTTTAATGAAAGCTATTATTTGAGATTGTGACAATTGGTTTTGCATCGTGCTAAAAGTGCTAAAACGGACGTTAAAGTTCGCAACTGATTTCGATTTTGGACAAAGGATTTCTTCGCCCCACGACATCATAAGATAAGATCGTATTTCTATTTTATTCATAACATTGAAGTTTGTTTATTTTTGTTAGGTTCGGTCAGGGAGGTTCAACCGTTGGGATACTTGACGTTCCAAAAAATGCTACGAATTTTTGTTAATTTTAGGTTACAGCACTTGAAAGCAAAATGTTGCGATGCACTGGAAGCGTTGATATTTCAAGTGTTGAAAGACGAGGATCACATTGGTCTTGTATTGTTATTATGTATACATGTTTGTGCCCAGATGGAGACATAACATCAATAGTGGGTAATAAAAAAGTCACGAGAACTTGGAGGGCGCCGCCTAATTGGGTATTTATTTACTAGTGGAGCTGTTTGTCAAATTAATTTATTTATGTTAATTTAATGTATCTAATTGTTTAATTTCAGTCGGTTTTTATTTCATCTATTCAGTTTAAAATCGGTACGTATAGTGTATTTCAGAAGTTAGTCCTTTTCGTATACAGATTAATTCATTCACAAATGAATGAATAGTGATACGAAAATACGAAACAAAACGAAAATAAGAAAGAAGAGCCAAGAAGTGATAAGAAAAACTACGAAGAGCCAAGTAGAGCCGTGAAGGGATGAGAAGATCTAAGACGTGCCAAGAACAGACCAGAAAAAGCCAAGAAGAAAGGAGAGACCAGAAAATGCAAGAAGAGGCAAGAAGAGACTAGAATATACAAGAAAAGCCAAAAAGATGATAATATCCCAAAAGAAATAAGAAGAGCCGCGAAGAGACGAGAAAATCCAAAAAGAGGCAAGAAGATACCAATCAGAGCCCAGAAGAGATGAGAAGAATCAAGAAGAGCCGAGAAGATGCGAGCATTGGATGGCTCGAAGAAGCAAAAAGAGCAACTAAGACACAATAAGAACCTAGAAAAAACCAGAAGAAGAGACAAGAAGGGGGAAAAAACCCGAAGAGCCAAGAAGTGACAAGAAAAGCCGCGAAGGGCCACGAATAACCATGAAGAGAAGATCCAAGACGAACCAAGTGAAGACTAGAAAAAGCAAGAAGAGAGGAAAAGAGACAAGAAGATTAAATAAGAGACGAGAAGATTCAAGAAGAGGCAAGTTGAGACAAGTTGAGACAAGACGAGCCAAGGAGAGGCAAGAGAATCCAAGAATATTCAGGAAGTGCCAAGAAGAGACGATAATGTTCCAGAAGAGACAAGAAGAGCCGAGAAGAGACGAGAAGATACAATTAGAGTCAAGAAGATGCACGTAGAGCTAAGAACGAGAGGATCCAAGAAGATGCAAGCAGAGCCAAGAAGAGACAATGAGAGACAGGAAGTAGCAAGAAGAGCCAAACAGAGCCCAGAAAAGATGAGAAGATTCAAGAAGAGGCAAGAAGAGCCGAGTCGAGCTGAGGAAGAGTCGAGAAGATCCAAGAAGAGGCGAAAGGAGCCATGAAGTGACAATAAGAACCCAGAAGAGAAGAAGGAAGAACAGCCAAGAAGAGACGACAAATACCCTGCTATGGCAAGCGTATGGCGGAAAACATAAATTACGGGAAGCCGGAAACGAGAAGCTAAAAGCAGCAGGAGGCAACAACCAAAAAATACATATATACGCGGGAAGCGGGAAGTGGGAAGAAGAAAACGGAAAGCAATAATCTGGAAGCGAGAAGAAACCAGAAGCAAAAAAAGCGAGAAACGATATTTATGTATATATATATAGCTCAATCATTTCCTTTATTCGTGCCCATCCTATATTCCAATATTGGCTCCAGGTTGCCATGTATACCGGTCGATTAAACTCCAACCTCCTTCCTATCCTCAGAGCACGTGTTCCAGTCCTAACAAACAGTGCCCCCTGGTGTACCGGTCTCACTGGGACAGGAGTGCTCCTAGCTGGGGTGGTACAATCGTATCGTACCGTATCGTATCTACTTACGGTTAAAATTAAGCCTTTCATGGATATGCATGTACCTTTCATTATCAAGTATACCACAGACAACATACAGAAATCGGAAATATTCTATGTTGACTCGAATAAGTACCTCTCACGGAGTTTCAAAGTAACAAAGACGCTAGATTCTCGCGGTTATAAACTCTACGATTTTTTTATATATCCTAGAAATATGAGATAAGGGGGCATCCATTAATTACTTGAGCACAAAAGGGGGGGGTCCAGCAAAATCTCACGTTACTTGAAAAAAATATACGAATTGGCCCAAATTTATCTCACCGAGGGGGAGGGGGGGGGGGAGGGCTAGATTGAAAGAAAAACTGGATGCCCCCTAAACGGCAAAATACAGGTTAATTCATTGGCTATATAGCACTATAAAAAGTTTTTTTGTTAAAATTCGAAGGTATGATTTTTTAAAGTTGGAGAAATATTTAAAAATGATCTTCCTGGAAATCGCGAGCAATCGAGGCAAATTTATTTATTTCGCGTGATCGCTCCAGTGGTTGCTTTTATAACAGGATCCTTTGGAATGTTCATTCGAACAGAAATTACCATTTTTTTACAACTCCACACAGGAGGGCCTGATGAAAATAACTTACCTGAGGGCCTGTGTCATATTTGGGGATGCTGCGTGGAGGGTCTTATTGTGGAAAGGAAGAAATTAATCTGGGTCTCGAAGAGACCCACGGAGTGAGGAGTTTTTTCAGGTAGGTACTATGGGGCTCCAGACCAGGTGGTTGCTGCTAAATTCAATTCACTTGCCTTACATACGAATTTGATTTGCGTACGGTCAGCAGTTATGTACTAAGTATCTGCGGGTCCTGTACACTTTACGTACAGTACGCCCAGTTTCTGGGAGGCTTACTCTGGCTTCGATGGAACCCCCGTGCGTGAGATGGTCACTTTAATTACATCAAGCGTGTTTAAATGGAAGACGTGTTGGGAATAATTGGCCTACATCATCTTCATTCAATTAATGTTAATGTATAGATATGTATATCAGAAACTGTTTTGAATTACATCAAATTTATTTTACACATCTAAATTATTTTATAACAGCATTCTATTGAAAGTTGTTCTGCCTATGTCATGCCAAAATTCAGTAAAGCAATGTTAATCAACAATAATATTACATTCCTTTGAAACCTCAGAATAAAACGAGCAAATCCACCTTCGTACTAATTTGAGAATAAAATGTGCTAAAGTTCTGGTAATTAAAACATTCTGAATTATTATTAGTAACGTTCTGAAAGTGACTGGGACAAATAGGCTAATGAGTTATCGTTAAAGTTAAGCACATCGAGACACAGATGGCGTTATGTTTCCGTCATCTGCTACCAATTGCGCTATTTGTTGTAATGTCGTAGATCGTAAATAAATAATTGTTTTGTTTTGTAAATAAATTAGGGTCCTAAAATTCATTAAAATACTCATATGAAATGAAATAAATTATTCCTCAAATAAAACCAAAAAGGGGTCCCCTCCCCATTTTTATATGTTTTGCACATCAACCTGCAGTCTTTGATGCAATTTTTCCGAATTTTTGAAGTGAAAACTTCTTTAGTACCGTTGGGATTTAAAACTCGTGAAAACCGTGGGATCTAAAAAGATCATTTTCAAACTGTGGTGAAGCCACGTACGGACGACTTATTTATAACATTTTAAATGTCAATTTATGAAGGTGTCCAAATTGATTTATTACCGGTAAATCCAATTTGCAGAGACACTAATTGAGAGAGTGATTAAGTGGGATTCCAAATCTTTCCCTTTTTGGTTTCACTTGCACTAAGTGCGAGGGTTTTCTTTATTGATTTAGAATGATGTTATTTCTATGACTCATTTAAGTGCATTATATTGTTTAGGTTTGGTAAAAATACTAAGTAGTGGAGAATACATAATTTTCCTTACTTTATTAATTAGTGTTATGTTGGCGTCATTCGTTCGTTTATTGATTTCTAATTGTTCAAGCAAATTTAATCTAAGACCCTTTCGTTCTATATGTAATGGTTTTGGCTGGTTGTTTTTAAGTGGAACGTGATTATTTTCTAAGAGATGTTCTGCGAATTTTGAAGCGGTGTTTTTTATTTTTATAACATCGTAAATGTTCTTTGAATCTAGTTGAGAATGCCCTACCCGTTTGTCCGATGTAAGTAGCGTTACAGTCGGCGTGGTCGCATTTTAATTCATATATGCCAAATAGCTGTAACTAAAATACATTCTTAAATACTTGCAGAACTCGATAATAACATATCAAATTTAAATTTAATTAAATTTCTAAAAATTAAAATGGACAAATAAACACAAAAACAATTAATATCTAAAAAGAGATAAACACAAATATATATAAATGTTAATTATTGATTTTGGTTTGAAAATGTGAGATGCTGTGATGAATGAATAGAATTTACTATATGGAATATTAAAGACGTATGAAGCTCGGTGAATTAATGGATTTTGTTTCGAGTTAATGTTGCATATAATAAGATATTTATTGTGTGGTTTTGTCTGGTTGTCTGATGGGCACTCTTAATTGAATTTGTTCGAGTAAGTTCACGCAATTCATCGTAGATATCGCAAAATTTCTGTAAAAATTGTACGTCTGCCGAATTTCTACGACTTTTTAGTGACAAAATCCTAACAAATGCAATTGACAATCATGACTCGGATGAGGACGGTAGCTCCGACAATCAAATCACTTTCTTAATTTTTAGAAATTTTATTAAATTTAAATTTGATATGTTAATATCGAGTTCTGCAAGTATTTAAGAAAGTATTTTAGTTACAGCTGTTTCGACTTGTAAGGTCATTTTCAAACTGTGGTGAAGCCACGTACGGACGACTTATTTATAACATTTCAAATGTCAATTTATGAAGGTGTCAAAATTGATTTATTACCGATTCTGAAATAAAATCAATCAATTTTGACACCTTCATTAATTGACATTTGAAATGTTATAAATAAGTCGTCCGTACGTGGCTTCACCACAGTTTGAAAATGACCTTACAAGTCGAAACAGCTGTAACTAAAATACTTTCTTAAATACTTGCAGAACTCGATATTAACATATCAAATTTAAATTTAATTAAATTTCTAAAAATTAAAATGGAGTTCTACGAATTAAACACAAAAACAATTAATATACACTTTCTTAATCCCGGTCTTTGTGTGAGGATGGGATTCCAGATTGGAGGGGCGTATTCCAGAGAACTGCCTAAGTACAGCATTTTCATGGTATTTACATTTTTTTAACTTTGCCCGTTCAAATCCAAGGACCTTGGAAGGGCGGGAATGGGTACCGCCGCCCCGGGAACCTTTATTGGATAACCAACACCTGTGCCATAGGTCACAGATTTGGTCATTTGGTGATTTAGCAGGGGTGCCCGGGTTCATAGGGTGAGGTTTGTCTAGGTCTTGGAGGCGGATGACCTGGACACACTGAACCCCAGATTCCTACCCACCCCCTATACCCTTTTCCTTCCCAGAACTCTCCTCTCCCTCCTTTCCTTATAAAAACCCTCCACTCAGCATCCCCAAAAATGACATAGGCCCAGTGGGAAATTATTTTTCTCAGGGCCTCCTGTGTGGAGCTCATGTAAAAAAAGCTTTGCAATTGTGGATTCGATATGTCGGTCAAAAGGTAATTTCGTATCAATCACTACTCACAAATCCTTCGCCTCTGTGATTATTATCAATATTGTATCGTTAAGGGCATAATTGAAAGAAAATTGGGGTTTTATTTCGGGTGAAGCTTATGGCACCGCAGTTTTGTATATTTATTTGATAGTTGTATTTAGTACTATAAATATTTAGAAGTTTTAGATCTTCTCGTAAGCGGGTACAGTCATTGGTGTACGTGACATGACAAAATATTATGTTAAAATTATCTGCGTATAGGAGTGATGAAAACATTGTCCAAAGTCATTAATACATATTTTAAATAGTAATGGTCCTAATAATTATCCTTGGGGTACTCCCTACTGCAACGGTAGGGATATCCAAATTACTTTTAGCCACCGACAACTACTGCTTGGCTGAGGTTTGCTATATAGTTCGAGAGCCAAGTGGCAAATTATAATGTACTAGCTGGGTTACCCGGCTTCGCTCAGGACAACATTCGAGAGTGTTCTGGAATGTTCCACACTGATGTTCCCGATTCCCTATTCCCGAAAATTCCACGACATACTCTGTCACTCCTACCAGAATTTTCTAGAGCTCTATGGAACCTTCTAGAACTTTCCGGAAGATTGTTCTCGAAATTTCAAGAGGGCGAAACTTCCACCCCTTATATCTTTAAAAGCACGCCCTTTAGGTAAAAACGGTTACCCTTATTCCCTAGGGGGATAGAGATCTACCACAACATATAACTCCCTTGATCGTAACGGGACTCGTTTCTGAGTTTTTACGGTCCGCACGTTTTTTTGACTTTCTTTTATAATATATAGCTGTTTCCCGGCATGCGTTCAAAAATTCAAAAAGTTAAATAAAGGTATTGAAGCTGCCTTGAATATGAAGTAATTTATTTTGATAAGGATTAAAACCAATATACAAATAAAGAGCCTTTTCAAGCGGCGACATTTTAATTAAATTTTAAAAATAAAATAATACTTATTGTGGCATAACCATAATAGTTAGATTATGCTGTCGCGACCTTTTTTGTAAATAATAATGTGTTCTACAAAGTCGTAGTACATTATTTTATTCTATCATCAATAGTTTTCGCAGCGCACGCGATGTAAAGAATATTTTAGGTAATTTTTTTACACCTTGGGTTGCATTATTGAAGTTTTAGTAAGGATGCCTATTTTTTTTGAAAATATAATATAGCCTATGTTACCCAGGGACAGTGTAGCTTACCAACAGCGAAAGAATTTTTCAAATCGGTTCAGTAGTTTCGAAGCCTATTCAATGCAAACAAACAAACAAATCTTATCTCTTTATATAGTGTAGTAGAAGTAGATAGTAGATTATATGGTGTAGTAGATATTCATGTTTCACGATGGGACCGCCCTGTTATATAGGTTAACCTCCCACTATTTGACACAATATTTTACCACTTTACTTGTATTTAATAGTAGCAGAATGTAGGTACATAGATTCTGTTGAAAGATGTTACGTATCGATCGTCCAGTTGATTAGTCAGTCATTTCCAAATACAAAGTTTTGAGACGATGAGAAAAACAATATTATAATGCTGACCATAAATCAAATATTATTTACACGTGTCTGTGTTTTAGACATTAAATATGCTATAAAATAATACCCGGAAGCATAACGGTCCGGTACATTAGTATGAAATTTTGAATTTTCCCACTAGTAATCCAGAAACATCAATTTTGTTTATGTCACTACAAGTTTTTATGCATTATAATTGATTTGGCGGTGTTTAAGAGTAATCTGAGTCTTGTAGATAAAGGGTACACTTTTATAGATAACTGAGTACTCAACTCAAATTTCGGAGAAGTCTGACTAATTATTGACTGAACGATCGGTATTTTCATAACAATAGGTATTAAATTTACTATATTATGTATAAGTAGATCAAAGTTTGATCTATACGCCTGGCAATCCGCTATGTGCTCAGCACAAGTGTGTTTTATGGTAGGCGCCGCGGCGTAAGGCAAGCATTACATTACTAATAATCACAATGACAAAAGATTAAGGCGATCCACCAGTACAGGAAAAAATCGGAATCGGAATTCACGCCCCTTTGTGGGAGGAGTTTAAAAATACTTGAGAAAAAGCTTTTGGAAAGGTTGGAAAAGATATTTGAGATTTTTTTTACACATTGATTTCGTAAAGGCCTGTAAAAAACATTAATTCATTTTTTATGCATTGTTTATAAACGGAATTTTTAAATTGATTTCACGAAAACAAGCGGCGCGGAGCCTAACACGTCATTTCTCCGCTCCGTCCGGAGGAGTAGTGACTGAAAATAGGGGCGGGCGCCAGTCGTTCTTCTGTGGACGGTATAAGGTTCACTTTGATATTACAAATTCGTCGACTGCCGTACTGTCGCCGTGATGTCAAAAATAACAACGCGAAAATGCATACTATATTTTATTTTGTGAGGTTCGGGTGTAAATTTCAATTCTCTTGCGATTATCATAAAAGAAACTAAATTTGCCACATTAAACAATAAAACCATATCTGAAATGAGGTTTATAAAGAGGAGAGTTTGGACTTCAAAGTGCTTTTTATAGACCTTATAATTTATTTTTTTCTAGGCTTATTAAAAGACTTATAAAAAAATGACCAATATTTTTAAGGGCCAAGATATGTGCTACACGCAAGTATTTAATTGAAGAATCTATAATACTTCTAAGCGATCAAATTTTCAAAGCAAAAATGTATGATTTTGCATTATTTAGTATGGCTTCATCTTAATGTAGGTAAATCATCGACTAAGTCGCATTATAACACAGCTACATAATATTATAATATGTGTGTTCCACGATTATCTCCAGTGGCGTAGCGTGGGTATTGGCCGCCCGGGGCGGAGGAAAATTTCGCCACCCCCTTGTTTGGGAACTTCAAGCCCCGGGGGGTGGGGGGGTGTTTGTTGAAATCTTTTTTTTGGTACAACCTATTTATATATGAGCCGGTTTTTTGAATAAAAATCATGTTTATAAATTCTGCTACAAAGTTTATAACTGCTATTGGAAATCGAGAATGGTATTCATGTAAAAGGATTTTAAAATCTCGAGCTTTTACACTATGTTTAGTACGCAAGGCGGGTTTAAACTTACGATTGATTCTGCGTTAAGAGTCCCCAAATAATAGTTACACACGGAACAATCAAATCAAATGTAAATCTTCACTCGGTACATGATGAATCTGCAATTCGTTATTTAATTTATCGTTGTATTCTGAACACAAAACCAGTTTGTATGCGGCGAATAAAACTACACTCAGAACATGAAAATTGTTTTTCTTTGATTGTGAAAACTGAATAGTATTGAATGTATGGAACACGGGAGGGGGGGGATAGTTTGCAAGATGGTGGAAGCAGGAGAGGGAAGGTGGGGGGGGGGGACACGTGAGGGGAAAGGGAGAGAGGGGAAAGGGACAAATGGGAATTGACAAGCAGGAAGAAAGAACCTTTTTAAGTGGCATTGCCACGCGTGTCGGGAACTCGCTAGCATATTAATAAATTACAACCGATGATAATAATACTAACATCTTTGAAATTCAGAAAGCTTTTATTTCAAATGTCATTTTTAGCTTATTGAAAGCAAATAAATTATGTACCTTACTTACCATAGATCATAAATTATGAGGCTTTAGTTGTCCCAAATTATTTGGGCTTGCGTTGAAACATATTTCAGGAAAATAAACTGCAAAAAGGTAAATAAAAAACAACTTCATATAATCAAAATACTTTTAATTTATAGTATTAATCTTTAAAAAATTTACAAAACCATAATGATTTCAATCAGTTTGTTCTTCGGGAACATATTAGTAGGTGAAACATTTCACCTAAAATTGTATAGGTACATAATTTCATGAAAACAGCAGAAATACTACACTAAAAAAACATTCTGACAAAAACATATGTACATAAACACGTTTTTTGATATATAATACCTATGGATAAAATCAATTTTGTTAGAATAAAGTTATCAGAAATAATTTTGTCAGATGATATTGCACAACCATAATTTATTTAAGTATTTTAAAATTTAACCGTACTGATTTAATAATACAAGAAAAATGTATTAACTATTTCGCATTTATTTTAACAAAGTGAATGGCTTTATTAGAATACCCATTGGCAATAGGGCAAATGTAATTGCCAAGTTAGTTTTTCAGATTACCCACATAAATATGCAAAATGTCAACGTTGACAAATTTAGTGATGTGATGCTAAGATACATCACATGAATTTATATTATTTGCATAACTGTAACAAACAATAAAAAAAATTGTTTAAAAAAATATTATACAAAGGTACTTTGTGTTTTAAATTGTTATTTAAATAGTGATTCTGGCGTTCCTTCAAGAATTAAAAAAAGCCACATTGCTGAATAAACATAATTTTATTTTGCAAATGGAAATCAAAATATAAAGCAAAAGCTCTGCTTCTCTTTGAACAAATGAATAATAACTGCTCTATTTACAGTAAAAGTCTACAGATAAATGCATAAGATTTTTCAATTTTTATTAAAATAACTCTCTTTAAATTAACTTTTGAAGGATATTCCCATCAATGTAATATATCATTGAAGAACAAGATATCATTAAAAAATCTAAACAAAATTATGTATGGTTTCATGGTGCTTACACACAAACGAAGTATTGAATTCCGTAAGTCTAAACTTAAACTTTAGGTCGTAAACGTGTTATGAAAAAGAACAAGACATTGATAAATAGACTTTTCACTAGACTCTTAGAAAATGGTCAATAGCTGTCGTATGTAGATTATAAACCAGTTCTTTAAACATTGTGATCATTATTTCAAAAAGTCAGCTGCCTAAAATATGGGAAAAAAATTTGTCGAAGATGATATTGTTAATTCTGAACTTAAAATATGAGATTGACAAAAATGACTTAAAAATAATAGGTCTCAATGGCCGAGTTGGTTGAGGCGCTAGTTCTGGTAAGATAAGAGATCCTGGTATCCCGGTTGCGACCGTTACCTTTATATTTTTCTGTATTTTATTCTTCTACATATTTTCCTTTAGATTCATTTGTATAATCTTCTTATTCAATGATAAAATGTAGAAGAGTTTTCATTTGCAGACAAAGTATGACATCTAATTATTAACAATTTACATACCGTATTAGCCCAAAATAGCGTACCGTTACATAAACAATAAGATTTTTAATAATTAATAAGTATGTGCCTTAAATTATTAATTAACACATATCTTAAAAGAAATAATACTTTGTGATCAGGCCTGGTCATTTGGGTAGCTTCACAAGGCTTTAGATGTTATATATTATTAGAACTAATACGGTAATTTGATAGAGATGGATTCCTGAAATGTTGCTTTTATAAGAGTGAAAACATAACAAATCACCAAATATGTGCAAGAAGAACATATAATAGTCTGCATCAAAAAGCAAAAGTTCATTTATTATATCGGGGCACCCTTGTAAATGCTTTTAATAGCCAAAAAAAATATTTTTTTTTCAGTTACATAAATTTTAGGGGTGCTACAATTGATTAAAATTTTGCAAATATGCGACGTTTGGGGCAACGAATGCGACGCTTTGACTAAACATGTCACTGTACGCAGAATTAAATAAGCCAGAGATAGGTTAAACACATCCCTCTTCCAACCCCTGCAATGTTGTAAACAATAGGAAGCATGTTAGTATTACAATTAGAGTCTTTGAGAAATAACATACTTTTTTTCTTAGACTAAATTTACAATTGTGAAAATGTTGCTTACAAGCATATGTGTAAGCCTAGGGCTACACTCGTAATTAAAATTTACGGATTACATAAGATTTTGACAGATCACTCACAGGAGCGTTTACATATGCATCCGACTTGTGGTAATTAATGATCACGGAAGTTGTTCGGAAGTTCAACCTGTATAAATGCTTAATACGGAAAGAATTTATTCATTTAGTTGATTTTTTTAAGGTATGCAGTAGTATTGAACAATATCGGCAACGCCAGGAAATACAGTCCCACCCAGCAAAACTACAGGTAGCACACATCTCTTATATTTCAATATCTTTGGAAAAAAACCTATTTTTCGTACATTTTTTAAGCATCCTAATGTGTATTCACAGGTAAATTAATATGGATATCGAACTGAGCCACAATTTATGTACAATATTAATTTTTGTTTTAACCCTCGACCCTTCGCGTGGGGAGCCTAGATTTTACAGAAATGCTAACTATCTACATTTTAAATGTTCTCACTGATTCCTTACTTTAGGTAGATTCCTAAAATGGACTATACTTGACGCTAGCGCCGCCAAAATTCAGTTTGCGCATGTGCGCTGTGAGATACAGACTTGTGTTTCGGCGTGAGGCTCAAAAAAATCGACAAAGTACCATGAAAAATCAAGTTTATATGTTTTTTCATTGTATTTTGGCGATTTTTATTTGTTCTAATAATAATAAGCCTGTATCAATCTCAAATAGTTATAAGTCTGATAGAAATTTGTTAGATTGTTTTTTTAAGTTTACTATTAAAAAAAGTATGATTCAAAATTATAAAAAAATGTTCCTTGTTAATTTTTAAGCTTTTACAATGATAATAAATGTCTAATTTTTAATATTTCTTTTTATTTCATTGCAGTCATTATTGCCTGACTATAATCAGTTAAAATAACACATAAAATGTATGCAATAATAACAATTTATTTTTGGGGTCCTAAGCGACCCCGCGCGATACCTCGCGTTAAAAAAAAGACGCGATGGGCGGAGGGTTAAAAATAAATATTTAGACAAAATTTCACCAAGCAGAAAAAACAAATTATATTATTTCATCAAATTGATTGTGTCTGCAGAAATAAAAATGCTGTCAATTTAATAAATACAACTTATTTAATTATAGCAGCTATTTTCATATACTACGCATTTGAAATATGTAAACACAAGGAAAAACTTCAAAAATACCTTCAGTTAGATTAAATCATGTAATTTAAGGTCATTATATTATATAAAGAAGAGAGTTTGAGATAATGAGGAAAGTAATATCACCATAAATCAAATTATTTACACATGTCCGTGTTTTACATATTAAATATGCTATAAAATAACACCAGGAAACACAACGGTCCAGTACATTAGTATGATATTTTAAAATATCCTACTAGTGACCCACAAAACATCAATTTTTTGTTTGTTTCAAAACAAGTTTTTCTGCATTTAAATTGATTTGATAGTGTTTATCAGTAATCTGAATATTGTACCAGTTAGAGTGTATACTTTTACTTATAACTGCATACTCAACTCAAATTTCGACTTTTCAGAGATGTTTGACTAATCAACTGGACAATCGACATCTTGAATGAAATTTTTGCACACTTGATATTCAAAATAAGAAGAACATTAGTGCCTAATTCGAAAATTCTGTGTAAAGCTCGGCAACTCCACAAAAAAACTATTTCAATTAAATAAAGACAATATATGTATTAGCAAAACTCAAATCAAAAATCTGATCAGAAAAAGATACGGTCACATCTAGGACTCGAATCCACGACCTGCACCTTGCCGGGGCGGAGCTCTACCAACTGAGCTAATGTGTCCTTATCCAATTCTAAGAATTGCCAACATTATTTTCATTTTCTTAGCATATCGAACAGTATTATTACCTTAGCGTCTGGTGGTTGAATTTCAGAACTCAGCCACGAATGCATGTCGGACGCCACGCTTAACGGCCGCGCCTCAAATAACATCTTTATATGTGGAATTTCACACAAAGCTACTGATATAATTTGGTTTCAAATTCAAGAATTCGACACAAGATGTCACTACTTCCGTCAGCAGGTCGGACATGGAAGTTTCCCCCCTAGGTATAACTGCTACGAATTTGTGAACATGTGGTATCTCTCCGGACTCCGGATATCAAAATATTGACAGTAATACATGTTGTATCAAGTGGATATATTTTACATATGACATCATTGCTCAGTCTCTGTTACTTTTTCCTGGTGACTAGCTACAGCGAATCCGAGGGACGGGCTGTTTTTGGAATCAGTTCGTATTGGATCTATAAAATGGTTACCGACACTAACTGGGCAAAGCCGAACCAAAAGCCGCCCGCAGGGCCTAGCAGTAAAAACCTGCGAAGCGGGCTTTTAACAGCTAGTTTATGTACGATTGCAAGATTCAAACCCGAACTAAATGCTACCTAGATAGTGTCTTGGATTAGTATATTAGGTTAAGGTCTTGGATAAGTTATATTGGATGTATTACAATTTAAGGTTTAACTGATTATAGATAATAATAATAAAAACATTTATTCTTCAATAGATTTCTACATTTTTATACATTTTGTTTATTTATCATTGATTATATTGACAAAAAGGTCACAGCTCAGCTATAAATTCAGGATTTCTCCCAGAACATAGCTGGTTTTCAGCAGACGTTGCATATTAAAAAATAAAAATAGATAAAATTTATCCAAGGCACTATCTAGATAGCATTCAGTTCGGGTTTGAAGCTTGCAATCGTACATAAAGAGAGCAGCCAATAAAAATATGCATTCAGAAAATGACGATAATGTTGATAGTTCTTAGTCGAAGTATGATACGGTTAAATATGACCGAATCGGATAGGGACACAATCAGTGGCGGCTCGTGACTTTTGGGTGTGCTGGAGTGCTGATATTTAAAAACTTGGCATTATTGATGTTGTTGTAGCCGAATTTTTTTTTTAAATCATTTTGAATGAAAATTTTCAGGAAGTTTCAGTTTGGCCGTGCGCCGCACAGATTTCCCGAAAAATCTTCATACAAAACATTGATTTTTGAAAAAAAAAAATATTCTTTTCGTATACGACAACATCCATGATACCATTTTATTTAATATTTAGTACCCTAGCACACCCAAAAGTCAGCCGCCACTGGACACAATAGTTCAGTTGGTAGAGCTCCACCCCGGCAAGACATAGGTCCTGGGTTCCTAGATGTGACCGTATCTTTTTCTGTTTACAGATTTTCGATTAAGTTTCGCTAATATTGTCTTCATTTAATTAAAATATTACAATTTGAGGTTTTACTTATTAAGTTAAAAATAAAAAAAATAACAAAAAAAAAAGAATATTCGGATTTCTACAGTTGATCCCATTTTGTTTGTATGAGAATAAAATATTTCATTAGTTCATACATCGTAGAAAACAATGGTAAAACATGGTTTATCCTTCCATAAAATATGCAATTATGAGGGCTATTCATAAAATAAGGTCTCCAAGGTCCTGCAGTCGCGATGAACGATTTTACACAAAATCCGGCAACACTGTCATGTAGCCTGGTTTCTCTAAGACAAATCCCCACCACATTGCACACGCTCTGTAATGCATAGTCTCGGCGTGGCAGCCGTTCGTGATGGAGCTTCTGCTCGCCGCACCCGCCAAGTGTGAATTACGCTCTATAATTAGTTTTTTTGAACAAAACCCAGTAGAAATTCATTCTCAGCTACTTGAAATCTACAGAACAGTGTATGTGCCCGAATACGTCCGCAAATGGTGGAGAGAATTTAAAAGTGTGACGGACGGCCATCGGTTTCAGACGAAAAAATTGCCAAATTGGAAAAAAACAATGATTGCAGATCGACGGGTGACGGTTCGGGAGCTCTGTCATACGATCCCTGACGTCAGTAAGACCACTATTGACAATATTTTGACAGGACATTTGGGAGACCACAAACTCTGCCCAAGGTGGGTCCCAAAATGCTCACCGAAGATCACAAACAACAACGGGTTGAAGCAGCCTGCGAATTCCTTGAATGCTACGACAACGATGGCGAAGAATTCTTGGATTCAATTGTGACTGGGGACGAGACCCGGATACACTACACAACACCGGAGACAAAGGAACAATCCCACTCCCAAAGCAAAGTTTAAAAACGAGTTAGAGAGCGTAACTCACACCTGGCGGGTGCAGCGAGTGGAAGCTTCATTTCACTAAGACTAAGCGTCTCAGAGGGTGACACGTGGTGGAGATTTGGCAAGGAGAAACCAGGCTACACGCCAGTGTTACAGGAGTGTGCATAAAATCGTTCCACGCGACCGCAGCATCTTAGAGATCTTATTTTACGGGGACAGCTCTCGTATGTATGCAGATAACGTAGATGGTAATTTACTAAATATGCATGATGCAATTTTTCCTTGCAACCATCTCTATATGCTGAATATTAAACTGCTTTTACAGAGTTTCCCGAATGCAAGAGAAAAATAACTCACCGCAAAATTTACATTATCTGTCATTTTTTACAAGGTGTGCACTAACTCTCTGATGGACGATTGCTAATTAAAATAACAAACAAACATTCAAAAGTTTGATTGTAAATATATAAAAACACAGAAAACTATTTTTAAATGCTAGCTTAAAATTTAATAAGCTATCAAAAGCACAAGTAAATTTCCTACTGAATGAAAATAATAAATGATAAATCAATGGCAATTTTTTTTTCACAAAATATTCATAAAAATGTACCATTTCTAGAAAATATATTTATACATGTTCGGTTAATTTTAAATTTATGCTTATCTAACTAACCTAACTTTATTTTAACTGTACAAAAAGAATAGTGATTTAATTAAAGATATAATAATATTGCGTGTTGCTTTTAAACATATTTTGATTATTCTAGAAAAATATATTATTTACATTTGTTTCATAATTAATTAATGGAGTGAGACCGTACGAAAATTTAATTTTTTCAAAGTAGGTACTAGAGGAAATTATTACAAAAAATCAATGTTTTTTTATATTAAATACAAAATTTGTAGCATTATTTGTTCAATTAATTAATGTATAATTGAATTAAAATAAAATAGTTTAGCGATCATCGATTCTTTTGGATACAATATTCAATAAAATAAAAACATGCAATAGAATGTGAAGAAAACAATATGATTAACATCGGTTTGCTAATTTATTGAACATTATTTGTATTAATAATAATGTATGTCTAACATCGGCAGACTAAAGAACATTCAGTTGATATGAGCGAAAATAAGAGATACGTCGTTATTCTGATTTGTTCTTTTGGAAACAAGAGTACCAGCTTTTCTTTTCGTTCCATTCGTTTTGACAAATTTCTTCTTACATCCCAATTCTTCAACCCATCTCAAAACATCGCAAGCCTCAATGACATTGAGCGAGTTTACAAGCTTACTATCTGGGAAATTCACTATCTGTTAGTAAACTCGCTCAGTGTAATCGTAATACTTGACAATCTACTTATTGTTGACAATCTACGAAAAAAGTTGAAAGGTCGTCAACTTTACTTGTTACTCGCTTATTCGTGATTGGTTTATTTATGCGCTCAAAATGGCGGCCAACAAACAGCTGATTTCGACATCTGACAGAATTAGTTCACGCAGGTGTCGTTATTCTCGCTACTGGCTAGGCTAGCTGTGGCACTAGCAGCGACCTACGAGCTCAGTTTCCTAAGCTACTGAGGGAGTGGACAGTTTTGTGTGTCATCATGACAATCTCACTTGCCGATTTTAAACTTAGTAGATAGTAGCTTGTAAACTCGCTCAATGTAATCGAGGCTTTAAACATTTGGCGATATTAGTTGTGAGGTGTCGCATACAAAGTAACTCTATAAATCACTGCATATTTTCAAATAATTGTTTCATCCAAGGATGCCTAAAAATTAGTATCAAATTGAATTTACTTAGCTAGAAAGTATACTTGTGAATCTGATTGGAGCTCTTTTGATACTAATGCCATCAATGTGTAAATAAATCTATTATAAATTGACTAATAATGTATTAAGATGACAAGTATTGTGCTATTACAAAAGGAATGTATTCATTTTGAAAGAAGACAAAATAATGATTTATTACTGTCAAATCATAAACAATTTTATCGATATCAAGCAGAGAGATGTATTTATTTAAGGATTTGGTAACACAGTTGTCTACAAAATTGACTGGAAGTTAAAATGTAGGAAGAATAAATCAACAAATATATTTTCATATTAGAATAAGTTAACAATAATAATCTAAACGAAAATATGAAAGAGAACAAGACACAGAAAAACTGAAAAAGACTATGGTCGCAACTGGGACTCAAACCCAGACCTCTCCGTCTAACCGGGACGAGCGTATTAACTAATTTCGCCATTGCCACCTTCTGTCAAAGCCGTCATATTTGTCAATCTCATATTTTTCAAATTTTAGAATTACATTATTATCAACTAATTATTTTTCGCCATAATGGGAATAACCTTCAAAAAGTATAAAAAAAGAAAGTTTTTCTTAAAAAATTGAATATTCATTTAGACTTTCGTAAAAGTCAATTGTTCCATATAAATAAATTCGGATATATCTATCCGAGACGCTATCCAGGTTACAAACCAATTCTTAGAATGATTGTTTCCAATTAAAAGGGTAGTTGCCCGTAATATGGAGAAAAATAATTACTTAACTCTAAACTTTGAAAAATATGAGATTGACAAATATGACAGCTTTGACAGAAGGTGGCAATGGCGAAGTTGGTTAACGCGCTAGTCCCGGTTAGACGGAGAGGTCTGGGTTCGAGTCCCAGTCGCGACCATTGTCTTTTTCATATACTATGAGAGCTCGAAATTTAAAATGTGTCTCCACCAATGACATTAATACTGGACGCGGGGTAGAAATCTCAAAGCGGGAAGCCAAACACAAGACGATTGTAGCTGTCTGTATTTCTAGTACTTTAGTACTAAACTGCTACACGTCGAGTGAGGTTGTGTCTTACCAGTAAGTAAATTGCATTGCAAAGCGCCAAAATGCCCTCCTGTGTGATGAGAAAATGCTTAAATTACACGGCAAATAGTCGCAAAGGCGAAGGAATAACACTTCATTTATAAGTACACGCAAATTACTTATTATTATCAATTATTACAATTAATTTTCATGTTTCCCACCCGCGGTTTTACGCGTCATCAGAGAAAATTCTAGGCCTACTAAAGTAAAGGGTCTGGACGCGCAACAGCCAAATTACTGTTGCTAAGTAAACTTTACTGTTTTAAAATAGACTAATCAGCCTAAACACTCTGTTTATTTGTTTGCTTGCGGTAAAACAACACATAAATCAGCAGTTCCAACGAGTATTGACGACAACCGCCACCATTTGAAAACTGTCGTTGCCCTATTGTATTGATTGTGTAGCTCGACACATCAAAGTCCGACAGGCATCCGGACCTTTTATTCTAGTGGGCCTTAAGAAAAGGAGACAGTGAACGTTGCATCACAAAGTGACATAAGCATACGCTGCCCGACCATATATCTATGACATTCACACACGTATATTCTTTGATTGTCTGTCTTTATCACACAGGAATAAACTTTTGAATTTAGAAATTATACTGAAAACCGCTGAAAACAAAAGAGTATTGCTTGCTTTCCACATTATATTGTGAGTATGTGAGACTATGGCGAGTCTATTTATAATAAATAACGTCATTGGTCTCCACTATGAAAGATCTTGGCATTTGGTTTGATAGTAGGTTGACTTTTCATGCTCATATTGTTATGGCATGTAGTACTTTACTGAGAATGCTGGTTTTTGTCATACGCACTGCGAGAAATTTCAGAGACACCCGGATTCTCACAGTACTGTACAATGTTTTGGTTAGGAGTAGGCTTGAGAGTGGATCGATGGTTTGGAGCAAGCTTCAGAAGAAATTTCTGAGATTTTTCTACCTGAGGGAGTATGGCTACTACTCGTGGCTCCACCCTACTGACGTTCTCTTGGGCATGCTCAAATGTAACACATTTCTTCATACTGATTCGTGGATGGTTTGAAAACTCAACTATCATGGAGAGCATTAGTTTTTATGTTTCCGATAGTTATCTCCGTCACCGACAGCATAGATTGTTTTATCTCCCGGCTTGCAGAACTAACCTGCCAATGGTCATACCAGTCGGGAGAGAGGTCTTGTTGTCAAATAGAATATCGATTAGACGGCAAGCTTTTAAATCTGTTTTTCTTATCCTAAATATTTTCTCTCTTTTAAAGACGCTTTGAAATGTTAATTTTGTAATGTTTTAAAATGAATAAATTGAATCGAAAAAGAAAATCGTGTTTAAGTCACAAACTTTTGACAATGTCTTCTGTTGAGTTGTTCGAGCGTGTGGACGTAACGACAAGCATGGTTCCAAGTCAACATGTTCAATTGACCAAACTGCCGAGCATGAATATACATGTGTACAAAACTAGTCAACTCTCTTATAGCAATAGTCATAAGTTTTAGACCCAAATTATAAACGCTCAATAAACAGTATGAAAACTCATGTAATAGATTACAGCAAGAAGTCATTATAATATACTCATTTTTACCAAGCATTTTGAACACAACATTCTGAATGCACACCATTTCCATTACTACAATTTGGGCCATAAACATATGTATATATTGTGCATAATTAATAAACTGCTATTAATTTTAAAAGAAGAATTAAGAAAATATAACACATTTAATGTGGGAGAAGAACCAAAGGCTAGACGTTCACCATAATAATGAATTGAAGGTTTTTTATATTTTAATACAATTTCTGCAAATTAACACTATTAAAATATACTATTATTTACAAATAAATGGATTTACATCATTAAAAAATAGTTACAATATCTTTAAATGGAAGAACAAACAATGTATATTCCAAACCAGAGTTAATATAGGTGCAAGCCCAATTTAAAATTATAAAATAGAGGTGCAAGCCAAATTAAAATATTTAACCTTTTGTATTTTACTTTGTGGATCACATATATGACAGTTGCTAAGTAGACAGCAAAGCACTATCAAAAATGTTTAATTTTGGTTTATGAAAACCAAAATTCTGACAGTCAAAATCGAACGTTATTATTACCCTAGCGTGGTTTAATTTCAGAACCCAGTTTCGAGTGCATGTTGACGCCACGCCGTACGCGTTGCGCCACAAATAACATCTGTGTATGTGGAATTTCAAACAAAACTCCAGTTTTATTTGGTTTTTAATTCAAGAATTCGTAACAAGATGTCGCCACTTATGTCAGCAGCTCGCATGTAGACATTTCTTCCCTAGGTATAAGTACTACAGATTAATAGAATTTACTTAAGTATCTTTCTGGATATGGAGAGACTACATATGGCGTCATTTCCTGTCACGGTTACTTTAACTCGGTGACTAGCTGTCACTGAATCACGTGGATCCGAGGAACTGACTATTTGTGAAACCAGTTCTGATTGGATTTATAAAATGGTTACGTACACTCAAACTGGGCGAAGCCAAACTAAAAGCCGCCCGCAGGGCCTAGCAGTAAAACCCTGCGGAGCTGGTTTTCAACTGCTAGTAGTAATTATTCCACTAACTGCCGAACTTTTAGGCAAAAATGAGTACAAGATACAACTATTTACATGTACAAAATTGGCCATTACGTTCTTAGTTTGGGTAAACTAAGTAATTCGTGCGTATTTATGTTGAAATAAAACACATGCAAACATCAACCCATACAACAAAAATTTCAAGTGTGCAGTTTACAAGTTTACACGCGGTAAAAATTAAACCTTCAGAAAACTTAAGTAGAAAAGAGTGGGAAGGCTACAAAGCACCGCACAAAAGGAGACCTATTATTCTATCTCATTCTCTCCCAGGCTAAATCCTACAGATGTAAGTATATGTTTGTGTCTTTTTAGTGTCGCTTTTTCGTTTCGTCGAGTTTCAAATCGCAACAGTGTTATAGAAGTTTTCACTTTTATAATAATTTATAATGGCGGCAAAGGAATCGTTTTAGACGGGAAATTTTGAACTTCGATTGAATAAAAATGGAATTTTAATGCATCTTTTACCATCTATCCAAATGTCATTAGAAGATTCTTGTAGTAATAAGTTGAAATTTTGTATTATTTCCAGAATCTGTGCCTAATAAAAGTGCGGAGGTTAGTAGAACATTTACTGTCAAAATAATTGCAGGTTGAAAAAGTTCACCTTCATTATTATTTTATAAATAACTAGTGTTGTTTAAGATTTGAATTGGAAAATGAAGAATTAACGATAAAGTGATATCTGACATTACATATTCATTCATTCCCAAGTTACGAATAACCTGACAATATTTGAAAATCTCCGACTACCACGACAGCAAGCGGAAAATGCTGCTTGCCGTGATGGCGGAGGACTTAGCCAGACGAGGAATTGAATACAAGACACCTGGGTGGGATCTAAACGCAATGCCAACTCAGCCACTGACCGATCACATTGAATACAAACATTATATAAAACAACAAACTATTGATAATGATTGCTTTTTGAAAGTGAAAACTGCAGTCTGTAGGTTTTACTTTGAATGCAAAAAAGCACGATCAAAAACACGGCAAATATGCATAAGTCCACCTCACGGATAATACGGAACGCTCGTGTTGTCGAAGATTGACGTACGGATAATACGGAATATTCCTTTTTTAGGTTTAGGTTAAACTAAGAAAGCTTTATGTCATCATAATTTTAAAAAACATCCCAGGTTTTGAATGGTTTGAGGGCAAGGCAGGGTTTATTCTAGCAGGTTTGTGTAATTATGATTGATTGTCTATGAATTAAAAACGGTACATACAAAATGGCGTAACCGCGTAAGCTAATTAATTTTAACAAAATTAAAATGTTAAATGCTAATTTTTTGCATGTTTTTTTGTCTCCCGTGACATAAATACTTAATTTTCGTGATAGCTAAATCTAACTGTTTGAATACAAAATATTCAGTATTAACGAGTAAGCGGAGTAGACATAATTAATAAAAACACAATTATTTTTACTTTTCAAAAAATTTTGAACTAAAATGATTATTAAGTATTATTATATTGTATTCAACACAAAACTATTGAATGGAATTTAAACTATAAAGTGACAGACCAGATGTATGCTATAACTTTGAAACATTTAAATTGATACATAATTATTATGTAAATTACATGTCTACTGGTAATTTAAAAAAAAATAAACCGATTGTTGCACTGTTTGTCAACATATTTTTTGACAGGTGGAAACCGAATTTTTTTTAACCTAGAGGTGTTGCATTGCGCAAAGTACAAATTTCTTTCAACTGTTAAAACTAAAAACAAAAAAAACAAACTGTCTTAAGATTTACACACTTACTTCTTATCACATTCGTAATGAAAATAACGTCATACACTTTTTTCTTAATTTAGCTAAAAAGAATAAAAACCAATAATTTAAGAGCCGTTAGTCTGAGAAGGAGTCCGACCAATAGGTTGTGGTGACGGGGGCGATGCTCTTGAAGAGATCTTTAGTGGACGTGGGTTTCTTCTCTTCTACAGCACGTGATATCACGGCGTGCTGCTTATGGTTGTCAACGTGTCGCTCCATGGAAACTTGCTGTTTGAACCTCTTGTCGCAGATCTTACATCTGTAAGGTTTGTTCAGGCCGGGGTGGTCTTGTTTCTTGTGCATGTTTAGGTTGGTCATGTTGGTGAAGCCTTGTGAGCAAGCTTCGCATTTATATTTCTTCTCCTTGCCATGAACAGCTTCGTGGACCTTCAGGTTTTTCAGTTGACTGAATACCTTGTCGCATGAGCTGCAGGCGTAGGGCTTGCTGTCCACCTTGCCATACTCCGTGGGATGTGCGTCCTTGTAATGGGAGAACAGGTCTTTAGAGTACATGAAGGCCTGCGAGCATATGGAGCACTTGTGTGTCTTCTCCTTCGTGTGGGTCACGATGTGCAGCTTCAGCACGCTGGGGTAGGGGAACGTCTTGTCGCAGTAAGTACACGGATATTTACCTAAAATACTTCCACGTTTTGGCTTCTTCGACACAAGGATAACGTCATCATCAGAGTCCCGACTCTCGTTTTTTACTATCTTCAGATTTTTCTTCTTTCCTTTCCTTCTAAGCTTCATCGTGATCTTCTTTTCTTTCTTCTTCTTCTTCCTCTTTTTCGAGCCATATGACGGATCTTCGGACTCCGGATCGGAGAAATCTGAATCTTTTAATCTCTTGTTATCGTCCGAAACGACGGGCTCATTATCGCAATCTATAAGTACGAATTCAGTCTTCACTATCGTTTTCTTTTTCAACCCCAACTTCTCTCTGAACTCTCGGTCTGATCGTTCGCATCTACTTTTGAATTTGTAGGCGGTTTCTAAATCTCCAGCGCAAGATTCGCAAATGAATCCCGGCAAGCCGTCATTGGCGCTCACTTCCACGGCTGCGCAAGACATCACCTTTTCACACATCATGAGGACGGTGTCTTCTTTGAATATAGAAATCAATACGCCGGTATCCATACACACTCGACACACGTCCTTCGGGGAGGTCTCTGTCTGATCGTCGTTTGCCGTCTCTCTCTTGCGCCGTACAATATTATCTATCGGCTTTGTTTCTTTTCCAACAATCTTATCGGGAGAAGCGGGTTTGCTTTCTATGGAATGCTCGGCGGCGAGTTTACTGGAATCGGCGGGAATATCGCTAGAATAACCTTCACCAGTTTTCTGTTCAGAGGAACTCTCGCTTCGACTGTCATTAGCGTTCGCCGATGTGTCAATATCCATAGTGATCTCGTGTTTGGGCTGCATTTCAGCAGAAACTAGCTGCGGAGTATTTTGAGTCAAAACATTTGACATTTCATTATCATAACACAACGACAAATCCTGGGTTATATCTGGAGAATTGTGAGCGGGGATGGAATCCTCTGATTTCATTTGTACACCGTAGTTTTGTTGGATAGAATTTGTTTGTAAGTCAGGTTGGAGTGGCATTGGTTTCAAGTCGTTGGTTTGGTAATGTAAAACACCATTGTTAGCGTCCAGTTCCACATTGTTGGAGTGCATTTTAGTGTACTGGGAATATAGATCCGTGTAGTCGGAATCCATATTCGTATTATAATTCTGCATTGCACTCACAAAACAACAAAACAATCAACTTTATCACACGCGGCACACTCCCGACGCTCGTTTTGTAACACTGACGTCATATTGAACTGTCATAGTTCCGGATTCTACCGCTCGGCGCGCCCCGATCGCTCAGGGTCGGGCGCGCGTATTTCTAAATCTCCCCAGTTGTTTCATAGAGAAACGTGAGTGGTTTGGTTTATTTATGATATGATAGAAACTATTGAACTAAACAATAGCTATGAAAATGAATGTAACCTGTGTCCAATCCAATGACTAAACAAAATACCTAATAGACCTGTGTCATACATTTACTACCAACCCTGACCGAATAAATAATCTAATATCAGACTATTTTTACAGTTTTCATTCTTTAGAAAAAACGGCACTGAGAAGTTAAAAAAGCTTATTTTGATTTATTATTCGTAAAAACCAATACCTACATGTTTTCGAAACTATTATTTGATATACATATTTTTTTAAAGTGGAATAACATACTGAGTAAAGCCTCAAATTCCAATATGTTATTTTAACATTGAAGATAATTTTAACAACTTTAACTAAAAATCTTAAATAAATATTTTTTTAAGTTTAAGTTTTTTTAAGATATTTTTAAAGCATTATTCACAGTGAGTTTAATAAAACAGTACATTCAGTTTTCAAACGCTCACATGCCACCTACTACAATTTTTTTATTCAAATTTTATTTGTTCATATATTACAAATATTCATTTTTGTGTACTGTAAAAACAATCAATCAAATTAGGTACCTATTTAAATATTCAAAGAATTTGGCGAGCACTTCAAATAAATCACATTCGCCCTTGAGGTGATTTTTCACAAAAACGGCGCTATATAAGTCATCCAAATATTATAACTATTGTTTTGCTAAATTTCATTTTCAAATTTTGACATTTTTGAGAGTTTCGCAAGACTTTTTGTAATGATTAAAAAAACTTTTCTTTAAATGTATTTTGAAAGTTTCAAACATTTCCTATAGCAATACACAGTCATCTCATATACTCATATAAATGTATATATATATATATATTTTTTGAAGTGAAACTTCTTTAGCACCGTTGTGTTTTGAAACTCAATGAAACGGAAATGATGCTAAAAAGAGACAAACACATACATCCAGTACCGGATTATCCTTTCAACGCTTTCTGTACCTCGCTGTACACATCAGAACTGTGGGTTGACTACACTGCATCCCAATGGAACAAGTTAAAGGTTGCTTACAACAACGCATCCCGTCAACTTTTCCGCCTACCGAGATACTGCAGTGCTACGGAAATGTTCCTGGAGTGACGAGTGCACACTTTCCGAGCACTTCTCCGCCACCGCATGGGAAGTTTATGGCGCAGACTACGCCAATCGAAGAATGCAATCATCACCGCCATGACTACCTGGTTGGAGTCCCCCCTGATGGCCCTCTGGAGACGGGAGACTATGAAATACCCTCCGTAAACAGCTGCATGAATTAATTTTTACTGTTTATTATTATTTTTCTCATGTTTTTCATGCTTATTCGCTTTTTTTCAAATTTATTTATATGTTGTTATTTACTTTATTTTTATTTTTAACATTAACCCATTTTTTGTTTCAAAAATATGGAATGTATTGCATTGCACTACCCCTGCATACATTCTGGAATAAACTATTATTATTATTATTATTATTTTACGGTGCTCCAGATTTTATGTCCGGGTTGAATCTTTCCCAAATGAAAGACTAAACCCTTCCACACACTTTTCCACAAATGAATATCTAGTAAATGAACGCAATGTAAGTGCACTATATAAGAATAAAACAATACAAGAACAATACGTCAATCCACCAGAAACATAATGGGAAAATATTTCACCGACTCCAGATATTTTCATATCAGAGGGTTCGGCTCTGATGAAATCCTAACTGGTCCGATAAATCCTACTGATCCCTCAATATAAATATTTAAAAAATCTTTCGTAATCCTACATGTATTTAAAATGACCGACTTTTGCATTTTTATGTACAAATTTTTTGACAAATCTAATACTCCTAAATTTTGAATGAGAGAGCTAGGTATAATGCCAGTAGCCGAAATAACAAATGGTAATATTTTTATAGTCTGAGAATGCCAAATTCTTTTAATTTCATTTCCTAAATCTGTATATTTTCTTATTTTTTCAGAAACAGTTTTCTGAATATTACAAGAATTTGGAATAGCGACATCAATGATATAAGTTATTTTCTTAATTTTGTCATGTAAAACTATATCGGGTCTATTATGACTAATTGTTCTGTCTGTCAGAATAGTTTTATCATAATAAATTTTATAAAATTCATTTTCTAAAAATGAATTTGGTTCATATTCATAATATGGTACATTACGGCAGTCAATCAAGTTATGTTTAATTACCAAACTTTGGTGAATTATTTTTAAAACTTGATTGTGCCTAAATGTATACTCGGACGGCGCTAATACAGAACATCCCGATATAATATGTTCTATAGTTTCCGGAAAAGCCAAACATTTTCTACATAAATCATCAATTTGATTTGCATCTTTGATGATATGCTTCCTATAATTTTTAGTATTAATGACTCTATCTTGTATGGCAAGCATAAAGCCTTCTATTTCTGCGCTCAACTCTCCAATACTCAACCATTTGTTTGACGAAAATTTGTCAACATATGTTTGGTTGAGATAATTGAAGTGTTTTGCGTGAAGAATTTTATTTGACCAGGAATCTAATAATTCCTGGTTGGTATTTATAAGAATGCTGGCATTCTCGTCGTATAAATTTAATGGTGAAATATTTCTATCTGCCTTGCAAATAATTTTGTGCATTTCTGAACTATCAGCTTTCCTATGGAAAAAATTTCTTATTATTATTTTTATTATTATTATTATTATATATTTATTATTATTATTATTTTATTATTATTATTATTATCCTTTAGGCAGTGAATGAGATTGTGTGTGTGTAGAGTGGATTTGATATGTGCGAAAATTGACTGACGAAGGACCTTGAATTTTGTGTTACTGTTTACTGCTTGGAATGAGGAAAAAACATATGCTGCATATAAAGGAAAGGACTCACCGAAACAGGATAAAGAACTTGTATGCTGGCAATTTTGTCTTCTTTCTCCCCGTCCAATTGGCACTGAAAACAGCAATAAGCGTGCGTTTCGTGTACACGGCGAACACGGCGGAATTAGGTTAACAGATAGCGGGAGCACGGTGGCTATAGTAGGTATGTTGCGGCGCGGGCTGTTGATTGCAGACTGACGTGGTGAAGGTAGTTATAGGTGCGGATTTTGGGAACAAGGTAGGACAGGATTTGCAACAATATTAATACCAATCCCAAGCAGTAACAGTATGTATGTGTGCTATGTAGGTGTGTGTATGTGTAGGTATATGTATTGGCGTAACCATGCCCCCCGCCTGGAAGGGGATGAAAGAATCCACTTCCATAAACCAAAAGAGTGCCAATACGTTTCAATGCGCAAACAAAATTATAATGACACGCGGTAGAATGTAATAAATTATGTAAAAGTTAAGAAAATATTATGTAAGTTATATAAATGCTTTACCAAATGGTCAAAATGACTGATATAGCAAGGAAATAAAAAGAATAAAAAACATTGAAACGAAAAATATGACTTGAAAGGATTCAATAAATAATACTGAACCTGCGGTAGATAAAACTAGAAGTAGGGTTTGGTACCTATTTAACAATGAAACTAATCTAATTGATTTTTAAAAATTAAAGTATTATGAACTAACTTCTAAGATGTCGTTAAATCTATTGTGACGGTAAGGGACAGAGTTTAACGACGGCCCTGCGGTATGTTCTTTATATGATAGTAGTCTATTATTAAATTGACTACATTATCCCGAGCGGGCAATAGAATGGGATGACGACTGTCAAATTCTGTTTCAGCGTTACTCAATCTGCCTCCTACCCTTAGAATTCCGTCATGAAGAAACGGATTTAATTTCGCAATCGCTCGCCGAACCTTCTTCCCATCTTTGACTGCCTTTATATCTTCGGAGAAATGTTCTTGCTGTATAGAATTTATAACAGCGATTTCTGCAACTAAGATATGGCTTAATTCGAATGCTCGTGGTAATTTCTTAATGAAACGAAAAACATAAATTACTATTCGAATTAATTTCGGCCATGAACTAACACGAGAAGCTAGTGCACACAATAACGGTGGAGCAATTGTTTTGGGGCGGTTATTGTCTTGAACGGACATCAAAATTTTTGTTTTTAATTCGGGTGGATCAGATATCGATTTTGTATCAAAACGTTGTAAAGGCCAATCACTTTTAGGTAATTGGGCAAATACGGGACCGTTAAACCATAACGGATAGTCTATTAGCTGAGCGGGAGTAAGACCCCGCGATAAGCAGTCGGCGGGATTGTCTTGACCTCTTATATAATGGAAGCATTCAGCCCCAAGATGGTTTTGTATTTGTGAGACGCGGTTGGCAACGAAGGTCTGCCATTTTGCAGGCGGTGAATTTATCCAAGCTAGAGCAACCGTGCTGTCGCAAAAAGCTAAAGTCGTATGAGCTTTCGAATTTGATGTGTAGGTATTACTGACCGTATGCATTAATCGTGCAAGTACTAGCGCTCCACATAGTTCTAATCGCGCAAGTGAAATCGTCTTAGCCGGAGCGACCTTGGATTTAGCGCATAATAAATTAATTGTGGTTTTATCGGTATTCGGACAGTAAACATGTAAGTAAATAACACCTCCATATGCGCGTTCGATTGCGTCTGAAAACCCGATAAGCGTTAATACACATTGGGGTTCGATTCCTAAAAAACGAGGAATTTTAATAGATTGCAGTAATGGCAATTCCTTTTTAAACTGTCGCCAAAGTGTGACAACTGTTTCAGGAGGAGTATCGTCCCAATTCAGGTTATACTCCCATAGAGATTTAATTATCAGCTTAGCCAATAATACAACTGGTGCGGCGAAACCCATCAAATCCCAAAGACGAGCAATCGTCGAGAGAATATTTCGTTTAGTACACGTTCTTTCGTCGGTGTGTACGACAAATACAAAATGATCAGAAGCGGGTATCCAATGAAGCCCTAGTATTTTTAGGTTTTCATCGGGATTAAATTCCACATGTTCCTTAACACGACGAGCTGTAGGAATCGTGGATAAAAACTTTGGAGAATTAGAAGAGAATTTTACAAGGTCGAATCCTCCGGCAGCGAATAACTGAATTAATTCCGTCGACAACTCGGTAGCTTCCTCGACTGATGAGCAACTGGTGACGAAATCATCCATGTAGAATGAGCCATTTTCCACCAAGTTTGCCGCGAGTGGGAAACGAGGTTTTTCATGCGTTGCGAGTTGACGCAGTGAACGCATAGCCAAAAATGGGCTACAAGACATGCCGAAAGTGACGCGATTAAATTCGAACAATTGTAAAGGGTCACTATTGTTAAATCTATACAGCATGCGCTGATAACGACGGCATTCTTCTTGCACTACGATTTGTAGGTACATTTGTTTTATGTCAGCGGTTATAGCTATTGCGAACAATCTGAAATTGAGGATAATGCGAAACAAATCACCTTGTAAATTCTTTCCGGTATGTAGGATGTCATTAAGCGAATAACCCGAATCGGATTTCATACTCGCATCTAGCACCATGCGAATTTTAGTAGTAAGTTTATCTTCACGAACTACAATATGATGCGGTATAACGTAATGAGGTAAGTCAGAATTGTCGACCGGCGAAATGTACCCTTTCTGTAGGTATTCGCGTAATATTTTGTCATATTCTAACTTTATTGCGGGTTGAGATATCAAGCGGCGTTCGAGAGATCGAAACCTGCGTTCGGCGGCGGGTAACGATTCACCGAGAACAGAGGGACTGTTTCGAAACGGCAACGCGACGATATAACGACCTGCCGTGTCACGAGAGGTAGTGAGTTTAAAAATGTCCTCACACTCTTGTTCATCAGGCGTTAAAAACTTCTCATCTGGAATGTCTTCCAATTCGAAGAAGCGCGACAGGCAAAAATCATTATTTTGCGTGAACGTACAAAATGATTGCGTGGCGTTTATACTTGGGTTTTCAATCATCGTTGGGGCAGTACCCAAGATGAGATATCCCAAAGTGGTTTCAATAGCAAATGGCTGGCCGAGAGAACCTGATATTTTGTTTGCCTTTAGAATGCGAGCAAATATGTCACATCCTAAGATAATATCAATCTCACCGGGCGTACAGAATGTTGTGTCTGCTAAGGGCAAATTGTCAAGATACGACAAAGAGGAACGGTTAATGTTAACAGTAGGCAACTCACTGGTTATAGTTTCTACTACATATGGTTTAATCGTATACGATTGAGTGATGTCATAGCGGGAATGTAACTTTAAGCAAGTTACGCCATTTGTCACATTTCTTACGTCACCTATTCCCGTGACGTAAGTACTTGGAGATGACCGCACCGTAAGATTCAAGCGTGAACAGCATTTGCGCGTAATTATGTCCCTTTGGGAGCCGCTATCTATTAGAGCCCGTATCGTCTGTACCTGGCCCTTAGCGTCTCTGGTAGTGCAAACAGCCGTTCCTAAGAGTGCAGTAGTATTTGCACTAGGGCATGAATTTGTTACACATAGCGAAACCGGATTAAAAGAATTTAAGTTATCATTATCGGCATCTGCTTGTAACGCGGGAGATGGTATTGGGTCTGTTTGTGACTTCCGCCCATCAGTTTGTTTGAAATGCAATAAACTATGATGGTTGAGCGCGCATGTTTTGCATGTACTCTTTGATTTACAAGCTTTCGTGATGTGCCTAGTACTGAGGCAGTTCACACAAACTCGAATATTCGATGACTTAATAAAGTTAAATCGATCGCGTGGTTCTAGACTTGTGAATTTAGTACATTGGTATAAAGGGTGCGATCCCTTTTGACAACAAAAACAAATTTCGATGGAGTGATTATCGATTTTTTCGACATTAATAAATGCCTTTGCGGAATTAGTTTTTAGCGGTTTAGCGGTATAATTATTATTTGAGCCAACGCGGCTCGAGGTCGGTTGCGTAATTTGCGCGCGGTTGAGAATTCGTTGCTGTTGTCTTACAAAGTCGATTAGTTCCGCGCTGGAAGGTAAATTTTCATTATTTTTAATAGAAGATTCGAAAGCCTTTACAGTCTCTATGTCAAGCCGTTTAAGACCCAGTTGTAGCAATATGAATTCTGCGAGGTCTTTTATTTTTAATTGCTTCAGCGCGGCGATGTTAGCGGAGTATGCATCTGCGAAATTCTCTAAAGAAGCGGGCGTGGCCGAGTTAACTGGAGGCAATTTCAGCAATCGGTCAAAGTATGATTCAGCAAGAACGCGTTGATCATTATACTTAGTACACAATGCGTCCCAAATAACTTGATAATTTGTACCAGTAGGCGTAATAGTTTTGCAAATATTTAATGCTTTTCCGGTTAATTTAGACATCAGATACTGCATCTTTTCAGCATTATCCAGAGAATCATTCAAATGTATAACCGAATTATATGTTTCATAGAAAAGAGGCCAATTATCTAATTTTCCGTCGAAGCACGCTATTTCCAAAGGCGGTAACTTAATTTGACGGCGAGGTTTCGCAACTGGATTGGACAGCATATTTGCTTCGGTATATTTAATAACCCCGAAGAGTTCTTAAAATGCATTTAATTGAGAGTATTCAGCAATTGCTTCCGGATTCAATTCCAGTTCGCAATCCACCTTTTCATCTAAAATTGTTATAAATTCAGAACGAATTTTTTCAACAGTAGTTGCGCCTGACAAAAAAGATTGGCGATTGCTAATGCTTTCCGAAGCTTTCCTTATCTTGTCATACACCGACTGTAAGCTTGCAAAGCTAGCTGATAATTTAGCATTGAAACGTTTGAGACGTCTTTCGTCCCGAGACGACCCGGATGACGCGCTTGTAGCCATTTTATTTATTCCGGTTATATTTTACAAAATATGAGACGATAAACAACTAAAACTGCGGTTAAAATAATGTGTCTGTATTATTTATGCGGAATTAATTAATTAATATTTAATAAATATTTAATTAATTCACAGTGATAACCGCACGGGGTTAAATTGACTGGTGAGCTGTGAAAGGCTAACAGATGCGCCGTGCACTACGTCGGTAAATCATTAACAAATTATACATATTACGATCGTATTATTCTATTTGTAATGTAATCCAATAATATAAACAATACGAATATTAGGAAATAATCGTATTATTTATAAGGTAGGTAATGCGATTTGATTAGCAAGATATAATTACATGAGTTATCAGAAATAAATATCAAAGCAGTGTCTTGTATCTATTTATTCTAATAGCGGGTAAATATGTTATTTCCAACCATAATACGATAGGTATAAAGAAACAAAATTACTCATGTAGGTATATCAAACTGCGGGAATGCGGGTAATTATTTATATGCGGTATTGTAAAAACGTATTCACACTCTGCTGGATTATTATCTACTAATATTATGGTTCAAAAATATCCGGCTCGAAGGACCAAGATGAATGAGATAGTGTGTGTGTAGAGTGGATTTGATATGTGCGAAAATTGACTGACGAAGGACCTTGAATTTTGTGTTACTGTTTACTGCTTGGAATGAGGAAAAAACATATGCTGCATATAAAGGAAAGGACTCACCGAAACAGGATAAAGAACTTGTATGCTGGCAATTTTGTCTTCTTTCTCCCCGTCCAATTGGCACTGAAAACAGCAATAAGCGTGCGTTTCGTGTACACGGCGAACACGGCGGAATTAGGTTAACAGATAGCGGGAGCACGGTGGCTATAGTAGGTATGTTGCGGCGCGGGCTGTTGATTGCAGACTGACGTGGTGAAGGTAGTTATAGGTGCGGATTTTGGGAACAAGGTAGGACAGGATTTGCAACAATATTAATACCAATCCCAAGCAGTAACAGTATGTATGTGTGCTATGTAGGTGTGTGTATGTGTAGGTATATGTATTGGCGTAACCAGGCAGTGTAGGCAACTGCCTAGGGGCCCCGCATTGGCTGGGGGCCCCTCACCCCGAGAAAAAATGACTTGCGCCAATGGTGAGCAAGTACTTACATACTGTCAATTAGTGAGCAACTCCGGCACCGATTTTGGAAAAAGTCAGCTTTCAAGATGTTTTAAATTTTTATTTATTGTTTTATTAGGAACATTTACATTTTAATAACATTACATCATTACATGCATTAAAGAAAACAACAAATCATAATAATTAGGTTATAACCCAATAACTTATGTTCACATCATGCACAAATAATAAAAAAAGTCAATAAATAAAATAAATATTTAAACGTAGTTGTATTTTACTTTACTTTCCTTCTATTCATTAAGCACCATTACTTAGTATCAATGGGGATGTGATCATAGGTGCCGTGTGTGGTTTGTTTTGGCATTTGTTTTGTTTGAGTTTTTTTTGGCTATTATTTCTAATTATGTTTTTAAAATATAAATGTTGTACAAGCTTTAGTGTGCACTACCTATCTGCTTGCTAAAATTCTTTGTTTCTCTTCGTACCAAGGTTGTCTGGAAGAGATCACTTTAGTCACTTTAGTGATAAGACTGCTCATTGCACTTTTTTTTACCCATTTTAGTTTTTATGTATGTGTCCTTTTATGTGCAATAAAGAGTTATGGTATTGTATTATATTCGTTTAGATTTTTTTATTGAATGTGGTGATGGCATACCTTTGAGATGTAGTTAAAAACAGATTAATTATGAATAAAATTACGTTGTGGTAGAAAATCTTTTTTTTTGGAAGTTAGAAAAGGGTAAAGTACAGTGGTGGACTAAGCCCGTCAGAGGCCCGGGTGGCAAAGCAAAATGAGTCCCCCCCTAGTTTAAGAATTTGATGTAATTTTACAAGCTTTTTATTCAGTTCACACGGGCCTCTGAGTCCGGGGGGCCTCCAAAGGCCTCCATGTTCCCTTGATCAATTCCTAAAGAAGGCTTTAAGGCACCAGGACACTGTAAAAAAAGTCATTTATTAAATTTATTTTCTGATATATGCAAATATGCATATGTAATAAGCTCTCACCAAATGTTTTAAGGAAATTCATAAAATTGACGGAGATAAGTATTTTACACGAAACAGTTTTAAATAGTCAGTATGTTGAATTATCCTTAAGCAAAACTTTGAACAAGTTTTTCTCGATATTACATTTTTCAACCTGGTTGACAACATATTAGAAAAACCATACATCCGATTTGCACGCACTAAGTCTTAAACTGTTAGAAAATTCAGCCACAATGGAACCACTTAGGGATTGGTCCCCCTCTATTTTTCTTTTATGAAATGATAATTTTCCATAAAAAAATTCGATGGTCCGCATTTTATTCTTTTTTTTTAGATATCAAAAATTCCCTAGGTGGTGCCATAGACACTAGATTTTCGAACAGTGTAAGACTTGGTGCATCGTTGCCTCAGTTCATGTAAATGGGATGTATAGTTTTTTTTAATATGTCGTAAACCAGGTTGAAAAACGTGTTAAAACGTTTCGAGAAAAACGCATTCATAGTTTTGCCGAAGCATAATTCAACATACAAACTGTTTCAAACGGTTTCACATAAAATACTCTATCGCCGTCAATATTTCGAATTTCTTTTAAACATTTGGTGAGAGCATTTTTAATAAATGCATCTTTCAGAAAATTAAATAATTTTTTTATCGTGTCCTGGTGCCTTAAAGCCTTGTTTAGGATACCCATTCCCGCCTCCCAAATTGTTATTAATGTAAATTATATACCCAAGCAGGCATATATTGATTTATGTATAGATGATAGCCTAATTTTCGCCAGAAATAAGGGTAATGGCCGATTCGCCGGCGGCAGACTGTCGCGCGCTGAAAGGTGTCAAAAGGTGATGCATGACTGAGCAATACAAAATCAAATGATTTTGTATTGAAAATAAGTTCGATTGGAAATATTTAGAGGCTTTAATTAAGAGGAAACCGGGCGCCGAGAAATTTGTACAGGTATTTTACCAAACTGTTGCCGTCACTGTCACTCTTACTCCCCCGAATACTGAGTGATAGGGACAACTGCACCTCAGAGTGGTAATCTTTATCTTTACATAGTATAAAGCAAAGTCGCTCTCGCTGTCAGTAGGTAGATACGCTTAGATCTTTTAAACTACGCAACGGATTTTCATGCGGTTTCCACCAATACATAGTCATAGAGTGATTCACGAGGAAGGTTTAGGTATATAATTTGTTAAGATTTTGTGTAAATTGGTTGAAATATATAGTATATAGAGGGAGCGGGCTGGCAAGCGGGTAGCGGGCAGCGGTCTGGCAAGCGGGCGGTGTGGATGTGATATGTATGCAAATTAACAGATGGCGTTGATTATAAAGGTTGGGTAATTGCATTGTCAGTAGATAGCGTTGTGTTTCGTTAGCCACAGCAAAGTGTGGCCGGATCTGGTAGTAGGTATAACCTATATAAAATCATCAAAATCGAGGTTTCGTATTCCCATTTTTCTTCTCCAAAACTGGATCTATTTTTAAGATTTTTTTACTGTATTAAAATGAAATGCTCTATGTTTGTACGTTTTGCTTTTTTTAAACATACATTGTCATTGTATCTATACTCAACACAGGTATACCCTAGCGAGACAGGCATCGAATAATATATTGTAAACATCACGTATATAGGATCAATAAAAAAAAAAGTCTTTTGACGGCCTTCAAAAAATGTATTGTCATTTTATACTGTTGATGGCGTTCAAACTGAGCAATTTTAACAATTTTTGGAGGGTCCTAACTTCTATAATATATTAAAAAATATGTGCAGTACCTACCTAGTGTCAAAATCCAGGGAGCAAATTGAGAAATAAGTTTGTATAGACAAAACGCCGCCCGGTTTTCTCTTAAATACTGCGAGTAGAACACATATTTGCCTCTAAAATAATCAAGTATTAATTTTTTTAGTCTTTTTATAAGCTCAGAAAAAATAAAGCATCTGGCCTGTAAAAACTGCTCTAAAGTTCAAAATTTCATAGTTACGAAACTTACGAACCCTTTTTCGGTTATGGTTTTATTGGCTAATATAGAAAATTAAATTCTTTAGAAAATAATCGTAAAACATTAAAATAATTGTGCTTGAGCTTCGCAAATAAAATAAAACACCTTTTCAGCTATGTTTTTTTCGTGAATAAATCAAAATAGACGGCTGGTAATAAGCCACCGCTACTCGAATTTTGAAGTTTTTAAGCTCTTAAAAAATATAAGTCATTTTTTAAGATAATATCAAGACGTTACCCGCGCTGAAACGCAAATTATATGAAATTCCCCTCCATAGAAAAAAATTCCAAAGTATGCTCCGAAAATTATTATAAACACGTTTGTTTCAGTTATTTTACAAGTTAAATGTATGAAAAAAATCACATTGTTTCTTTGAATGCTGTTTTAGACAAACGCCCACGAGATTTTTGCTCTTTTTTAAACGAGTCATGTTTTATTAAACATTTTCACAATTTTCGCTTCAATTTTATCGTTTTAAATATTAGCGCGCTCTCTCCAACATTCGTATTTACATATCTCTCCTTCTTCTTCTTTTGGAGCGAGAATACGGCGCCTTGAGCAGGAAATTAAACTTTATTGCCATCTACATAAGGAGGTAGCGGCGATCTCGAATTTAATTCGACGCTCGCCTTAAAGGAATATCGGATAACAATCAATTCAGTGATTTTGAAGTTTCCATATCGGAGGAAGTTTCTATAGACTTTTATAACAAGCTTCTATAGACAAGCACAACTAAGGACGAGGTGTTCCAAGCATTGTGAAACAACCGGCCAACGATAAAATTAAAACAGAACTTGAATAGAACCAAAGATATTCAAATACATTATATATATTATAAATACAACAATAATTATATCTGCACTCTCCAATCCCTGAAATCCAGGCGAACGGTAGCCGACATGACATTTCTCCATAAAATAATACATAACGAAATAGACTGCCCAGAACTCCTATCCCAAATAAATTTTAACATCCCATCTAAAAGAACTCGCCACACCAACCTTTTTTACACAACCAGTAATAATACGAACGCTGCAGCCAACTCCCCCATATCCCGCATCCTTCAAAGATTCAACTCAATTCAAACAAGTACAAATATCGATATATTTTTTGATTCCCTTCCTTTATTTAAGAAAAACATTTCTAGCACACTGAACTTGCACACATAACACACGCATCCACACACACACACACACACACACACACACACACACACACACACACACACACACACACACACACACCCTTACCCCTCTCCCTTAATAATTTATTAATTAAATATAGGTAAAATGCATCATTTGTCACATAAAAACATATATATACTATATAACAGCGACATGTCATTGGTACCAATTATTGTATTAACTCTATAACTTGTAACTACTTTCTAATATGTAATTATGTACTGTTTGTTTCTGCAAAATAAAATAAAATAAAATAAAATAAAATAAAAATACAAAAGAGATATATACTATGATGTCCGCGCGACTGTCGCCGAACTACGACCTAGTCAGCGTAGTTTGCATACAAAAAGAATTTGTTCATTTTATTGATTTTTTGAAGGTGTGCATTATTATTGGTTAACAATATAGTTTGAATACGGAAAGAATTCTTTAATTTAGTTTAGCGTTCGTTTAGTTTATTCGTTAATTATTCGTTCATTTAGTTAATTCGTTAATTGGTAAACAACACCGGCGACACCCGGAAGCGCAGTCTCACCTAGTAAGAACGGCGGATAGCACATCTCCTTATATTTCAATATCTTTGAATAGAACTCTCAGAGAACTAGAATTTTAACTGTTAAATGTTAAAATTCTGTAATCGCCCTTTCGCCAATTTTTGTTTTCCCTGTCTCCGGGAGGATGTTACTAAATGAGCAGCCTAAACCAAACAAGCTTTTGATGATTTTCCCTTCATTTGGAATTATTTTCCCAGCCCGAATGAAAAAGCGTTTGATAATCTTGAATATTTGGAGTGGTAGAACCGGGAAGTGAATAAATCCGGGGAATAAATTTAAATAAATTCCCCGTCGTTACACCAAAAAGAGCCGAGTAGATTTTTTTTATAAAGTGGCTTTGTGAGAACATCGAAAAGAAATAGTTCTGGGAAGATATCATATAAAATGACAAATAACAAACGTATAAACTGGGCTGAAAGAAACAGAGTGCCTAGTGACAAATGGAATATTAGGAATATAAGCCACCGCGACGGCTGGCTCTTGGTTTAGCGCAGTCCGCGTACCCCTCGACTTTTACTACAAAATTGTTGTACCCCCTACCCTCTACCTATCTTGTGTACACGTGTAATGAAAGACACGTTTCACTTGGTTTTTTTTAAATAATCTAATTATTACATGAATTTAACAATAATGTCGTACAAATTCAATTTATTAATACAGAGTGCAACTTGACTTCAGGCATTTTTACCAGCGATTCTACATGCGGAATTGAACAATTTTTTTTCCACGTCTTTTTATTTCGACGAAAAAAATTAACGTTCTCCATACACAACTTCAGCTCACAAAATGTATTATTTATTTTATTAAAGTTTTTATTCCAGCAGGACTGGGAGGATAGTGCAATCCCAGTCTGCCATATTACACAAACAACTATAAACTATAAAAGAAAAATAAAATAAATAAAATGTGATAACATAATATTAGGTAGGTACCTAATTAAAACATAAAATAAAAATAAAATTCGACACATAAATAACAAAAAAAAATAAGCGTAAAATTAAAATTAACTTAAAGAGAATAAAATTAAAAAAAAATTATAATAATAAAAATATTAATTTGGCATTCTCCGACTATAAAAATATTACCATTTGTTATTTCGGCTACTGGCATTATACCTAGCTCTCTCATTCATAATTTAGGCGTATTAGATTTGTCAAAAAATTTGTATATAAAAATGCAAAAGTTGGTCATTTTAAATACATGTAGGATTACGAAAGATTTTTTAAATATTTATATTGAGGGATCAGTAGGATTTATCGGACCAGTTAGGATTTCATCAGAGCCGAACCCTCTGATATGAAAATATCTTGAGTCGGTGAAATATTTTCCCATTATGTTTCTGGTGGATTGACGTATTGTTTTTGTATTGTTTTGTATTTATTATACTTATATAGTGCACTTACATTGCGTGAATTTACTAGATAATCATTTGTGGAAAAGTGTGTGGAAGGGTTTAGTCTTTCATTTGGGAAAGATTTAACCCGGACATAAAATCTGAAGCGCCGTAAAATTTAAAAAAAATTATTAGAAGTAAATAATCAAGTAAAATTATTGATAGGATGATTTTTTTAACCTCCAAAAATTTTGTGGAAAAAAGTTTCTTATGTTTCGGTAGTTGCAATTAAAGCCTGATTTGGGGTAGTCCATTAATCACGTAATGTTTTTTAGCTACTTTTTAACCGCCTCCCCCCCTTTGGTGATTTATGGTGAGGTTTTAGATTATCCCCCCATACCCAAAATCACGTGTATTTTTTTAATACAAAGCATTTTGAAAATTTCAGAATAATATCATCTTTAAATATAGGTATAATCTGATTAAATATTGCCTAGCAACCTGGCGTTGAGTCAAGGCCGCTGTTTGTTTTAGAATTCGTGCATTCAACGAAAAATAGATACACGTGATATCTCATTATATCCCTCCCCCGTCCTTGTGATATTTCGTGATTTTTCCGAATCCCCCCCCCCCCTTTCGAGCCTCACGTGATTAATGGACAACCCCTTTCCTGTTACACTCTGTATAATAAATGAAACAATGTAAGTAATAATAATAATGTTTATACAGTCAATGTGACCCTTGAGCTTGCTCTGCGGAGCACAGTTTTAGAAAATTTGGCTTAAGGCGATCCACTAGTACAGGAAAAAATCGAAATCGGAATTCACGCCCTTTTATGGGAGGCGTTTAAAAATACTTGAGAAAAAGCTTTTGGAAAGGTTGGAAAAGATATTTGAGATTTTTTTTACATGTTGATTTCATAAAGGCTTGTAAAAAACATTAATTCCTTTTTTATGCATTGTTTATTGTAATAAAACGGAATTTTAAAATTGATTTCACGAAAACAAGCAGCGCGGACCCTAACACGTTGTTTCTCCGCTCCGTCCGGAGGAGTAATGACGGAAAAATGGGGCGGCTGCCAGTCGTTCTTCGGTGGACGGTATAAGGTTCACTTTGATATGACAAATTCGTCGACTGCCGTATTGTCGCCGTGATGTCAAAAATACTAACGCGAAAATGCATATTATATTTTATTTTGTTAGGTTCGGGTATAAATATCAATTTTTTTTGCGATAATTATATAAGAAACTGAATTTGACACATTATGCAATAAAACCATATCCGAAAAAGTGTTTATAAAAAGGAGAGTTTGCAGTTGAAAATGTTTTTTATAGACCTAATACTTTATTTTTTTCTAAGCTTATTAAAAGACTTATTAAAAAAATGACCGATATTTTTAAGGGCCAAGGTATGTTCTACACGCAGTATTTAATTGAAGCATCTATAATACTTCTAAGCGGTCAAATTTTAAAAACAAAAACATACGATTTTGTATGATTTTGCATTATTCAGTATGGCTTCATCTTAATTTCACATAGGTAGAGTCTCAAGTCTGGTTCAGCATTCAGGCGATTGCGATATTTAGTTTTAATAAACGCATATGAAGAAAATGCCTTTTTACACAAATACGTGCTTGTGAACAGTAGTTGCAGGATATTCCTTTGAAATTTGTATATTGAAGTCGTAAACTATTTGCAGAACGTGCAAATCAATCGTCACTGTAACAGAAAATCAAACAGCGAAACACACACGCACGCCTTCACTCGCTAACTGCATGTGCATGATTGGCTAGCGTAGCTAGTCCGGCTAGTCGGCTAGTGGCTAAACGCTAAACTGAACTGTCTGACTGACAGGCGCGTCGCCGTAGGCTGCCAAATCACCAAGAATAAACCGCCGAAATTTGAAAACGTTGAGCCGAGTTTTAAATCCTATATCGATCCGCGTACCCCCAATCTGGCTTCGCGTACCCCCAGGGGTACGCGTACCACAGGTTGAAAACTACTGGTCTAGCGGTAAGGCTCTTGACTCACAATCCGAGGTAGCGGGATCGAATCCCGGCGTGGGCAAATAAACTTTATTTGTGTTATTTCACAATTAATTCATTTAAAATCATGTATACTCAATTGTATAGTATATTTGCGGCACATTCCAGAGTGGAAGATACTCTCAGTATCGTCCTGGTGCAAGACCACCATTCAGAATTGAAATATTGCTTGAAATGGCGTTAGCCGTGTTTGGTGATCAGATCTGAATAGCCAGGTATTTTCCCACCCTCCGCTTCCCCATCTCCTTTCCCTCCCCACTACCTTCAGCCTTTCAACATACCCCAATTGGGGATGCCATAGTCTCACTGGCTCCAGACGGGATCAGCTGAGACTCTTGTGAGGTATAAAGTGAAGTGAACAAAACACCACTCGTTTAAAATATGGCGAAAATCTCACGGGGTTTATCTAAAACAGCATTTGGAGAAACGCTGTGAATTTTTTCATACGTATAACTTGTAAAATAACTGAAAAAAAGTGTTAATAATAATATTCGTAGCACACTTTGCGATTTTTTTCTATCAAGGGAATTTCATATAATTTGCGTTTCGGCGCGGGGAATATACAGATTTATCTTCAACAATAATATAGGTTGTTTTAAGAAAACTTAACAGCCTTACTGAAAAAAACCTTTCACGGCCGATAACCTGTGTTCTGTGTTGCTCCAGTAACATGAATAAAACACATGTACACTAAAACACGAACTATTACTAATAAGAAATAAGCTTTCTTCCGCGGTCACACTTTAAAATACATCTGGCAACAATGTAATTTTTTATAGTGTAGGTACTTATTAAATTGTTTGTTTTCATTCTTAACCGCTAGGTGGCGATGGTTAGTGGTCCTGCGCATTCGTCGTTCGCGCTGAAATCACATTAGCCGCGAAAAAAAATTGGCTGTAATATTACTTATATGTGATTTAATTTCTTTTAACCACTGGAGCGATCACGTAGGGAGAAATAAATTTTCCTCGATTGCTTGAGATTTTACAGAAGGTCATTTTTTTATTTTTCGCCAACATTAAAAAAATCATATCTTCGAATGGAGACAAAAACTTATTATAGTGCTATATAGCCAATGAATTATCCTGTATTTTACCGTTTATCTCATATTTGTAGAATTTATAATAAAAATATAAAAAAAATCGCAAAGTTTATAATCGCGTGAATTTTTAGTGTTTTTACTTGAAACTGCCGTGAGGGATACTTATTCGGATCAACATAGAATATTTTCGGTTTCTGTATGTTATCTGTGGTATACTTTATAACGAAAGGTGCATATCCATGGAAAAAAGGGCTTAATTTTTAAAATTTATTTGTAACATTGTTCTAAAATAGTCTACGAAGTAGGTACAGATTTGTGACATCTATGGTCATAATAGATAAAGCATTTCAATAGCTTCTGGTTAAAATAAACGGCTGGCCAAGGAAATGTTTCAAACAATTACAATAAATGTTTTACGAATGGTAGGAAAATGTGGTTCATTTTTGGAACGAAATCAACCACAGAAAAATAAAAGTGGTCCATTTTTCGACCGAAATCGCTCCAGTGGTTAATATGACTAATTCGCTCTTTTATTCATATAATTGATATATTTACCTTGTTTTTTGTGGTTTTTCATAAGTTTTAGTCAAGCTATAAGAATAATAATTGTACTTTGAAAGATGAAATGTCATAAAATTATTTTATATGATACATGAGAAATCAAATTAACATTTAAGGATCTTTATTTTATGAGAATTTCTTAAAAGTTATGTTTTTTATAATATAAATATCTAATACATGTGGTGGTAACATATTAAAAGAAATTAACGTTTTTGGAGATGCAATAAATCCGTTTTGAATGTCGCTTGTATTTTTAGGTTATTTTTTTGGCATTAATTTTTTTTTATTATTATTTATTTTATTGTATGCTCGAGAAAAAGTGAGGTGACAGTTCCCTTCCAAATTCATTACATAAAATAACTGTATTTTTTAAATTTTGATTTTTTTAAAGTTTTTCTACACTTTCATCAAAAATGTTTTGGTAAGAATTTTTTTTCCATTTTTTTCCATGTTTGAATCATAAAATATGGCATTTTTAAATTCGAAAGTGTATTTCAAATACACAAATCTAAAAGGTAATTTTATCTGGTTTTTATAAATGGTATTTGTTTTTACGACACCTTAAAAAATAATAAATATATTGAACATTCAAAATACTTTGGAAAAATTCCAAATTTCGTTCAGACATCATTAAAATAAAACAGTGGTACACATGAGATAAACTACCCTCTCAGGCAGTGGCGTGCACAGAGTTTTTGATCAGGGTAGGCAGTAGGAAAACCGCCGAATGGATTCAAATATATAAAAATATAACCTAACCACAGATAACTGCCTTCGTACAAGTTTTCGCTAAGAGTGCTTGCAGCTAGCTGCAGATGATGTAGGTTTGGATTATCTAAGCCACATCAAATATCCAAATAATAATAACAATAAATAATCACTTCATTTATGCATATTATCACAAGCCAATTACTGGATAACCGAGGTGGTCTTGATAAACGCCGTTGACGTTGTCTCACACTTTATATAACAACAACAGATGTCATTGATTGCCATTTGATAATTTTGTTCCAGAAAGCACTGCCTAATAATAACAAAAAAAACCTCAGGGAAGCAAATTCAAAACGACAGTTCTACTCTATGCTACGTGCATTTCGTAAACATTGATATTATATCTTGTATGAAGTTAGCTCTAAGCAGAAATAATTCCTGCTTAGGCCGCATTGGGTGGTTTGGTATATTTATGGCCGCATTTTAGTAAGGTAGTCGGAGGGCGCGAGTAGTTTCTAGTTATAGTTTATGCCACGTTTGCTGTATGCCGTTTGATGTAGCGCTCGCGTAGTTTCGGTTGCTCAGCTTTGTCGCGCTTATTTTTGAAAGGGTGTATTTATATTTAGCAATAATTTTATAAATTATAGTATTATTTACATGCTTAAGTTTTACAAATACGGTAGGGTAGGCAGTGCTTATGTGCCTATATGGAGTGCACGCCCCTGCTCTCAGGCTGTTAACAATGTATATTTCATTCCACGAAGAATGGTTTAATTAGTAATGTTTTCACATCCGCGGCCGTTTATCAATTGAATAAAATTTTCACAGGGTTTTTTAGTAAGGCTGAAAGTGTTTAGGGTACGTATATTATGTAATAAATCGGTAGAAATGGGATATGCCGCGGCTTAACAGCAGAGTTATAAAAACACTAATAAATCAAAGTACAGACTGTCAAATAGAAATAATGCTTGTTAGTTCTAAACCAACTCGAAAATATTTATCGTATCAAAGGATGAACACAAATTTCAGTTTGAAGGGTTCATAAAAAAAAAACTTCAAAGAAAGCCGAAGTAATTTATTACGATCCGTTGCGGTGGCAAATAAAATTATTTCAATTTTGGCTCACTATTTCCTTTCATTTTATATACTGAATACTGGCGACTCTTATCAAAAAATCCTAGATCACAGAGGTTGTGCTCTCATGTACAACGTGTTACTAATGTTAATATATTAACGTAATTTATTTCTTTTCCATACAAACATTGTCAAAAGAACGAATGCCAAGAAATTTGAAAATAATTTTAGGCGGAGAAAAACACGTAGATAACTAAAAAAAATTTTTTTTCATTAATTGTTAGTATACCTATCTATTCCCTTAGCATGGCAGGAGACCATATTTGTCCCAACGCACATAGGTCTCGTATAAAACGCTGTAACTCCCTTATTATCATAGTGAGAAATATGTTCTAAACAGTGTTAGAAAGGGAAAACACCACGCTTTATACTCCAATCTAAAAAATAGTCACCAAATAAGTAAAATGCACACTTTTATTTATGCAAAGTTTTGGAGATTCTTAAAAAAATATTTTTACATAGAGCGACAAAAAGTGAGATAACGATGTGTGTTTGTTATAAGTTTGTCTAATAAAATATGTATGTGTTTTTATTTTTTTTTATTATCTGTAACTTTAGTTAGAGAAAACGTAAGATGAGCCATTTTTAAAACTTTTTATGTTTGTGTGCAAAAATTTTATAATAAAAAAAATTATGTTTATTTCGAATTATATAATTTGAAAGCGTGTTTCATCACCTTTCTAAAACAGTTTTTAGTTTTTGAATGTGCTCAGAAATATTCCAAATATTTGCATTTTATTGTAAAGCGAAAATATTTTGATCAACCGAAAAAAATGCCAATTTTTTGAAGGGTTAAGAATATGTTCCCAAAGTTTTAACTAAAAATTTCAATTATTATAATCAATAATTATCAGCCTGAAACACTCATCTACATTGAAAAAATCCATGTGAAAATATACATGTCGCCAATGGGAATTGAACCCGTGTCCTTCTGATTGCCGGTCAGGTGCTCTACCACTGCACGGGTTCAAGTCCCGTTGGTGACATGTATCTTTTCTCGGAAGATTTTTTCAATGTAGATGAGTGTTTCAGGCTTATAATATAATTATTGCATATAATAATTGTTACCCTTTGTGCTATGCATAAAAATCTTGTCTTAAAAAAAAGCTTATCAATGAAAAATAATAATTAAAAATTTCAATTCATTCCGGTGTAATGAGAGTAATCAAGTGAGCTAACCGCGTGGTAAACTTAAAACGCAAAAATCAGGGTTTACTGTTTACACACCTGTAAAAAATTATATTTTAAATTTTATTGGGAGAAGTTAGGTTCTAATAGAAGAGAAATATGTTTCTAAACTAAATTCAAAACCCAATTGATGTGTTGTCTATTTAAACTGTGGCCTCCAGAATGCACACAAATAGCTACGTCTGATGGTAACGCTCGATGGGTAGCAGCTGATAATTTTCATATTTTCCGAGGGAATGCTTCAAAAATTTCACAATTTTTAAAAATATATGTTATAAAATGACCTCAAAGTTTAAATAAATTATATAAATTTCTTCCATGCCAAAAAACTTCATGAAAATCAGTAAAAAACCTAGTCCTACATGTATTTCCCCCCTTAAACCTTTTCGTATATAGTAAGTATTTTTGAAACTAGCGATTATCCAGCATGCGTTGCAATGGCTCTTAATAAACAAATTGTTTTTCCCTACTTGTCCTTTCCCATTCGTCCCGTTACCCTTTCGCCTCCCCTTCCTCTCCCGCGTCACCTTCCCTTCACACGATCCCACTCCGCCTTCTCCGCCTTCCTTCTTCCCTATTCCTTTTCCCGCTTCCCCCGTCCCGCGAACCCCCTCCCGCGTTCTCTCCCCCCTCCCATGTTCCCCTCCCCGCTCCAATCGCGGGAATTCGCACATCAAACCCCAAAGTCTCATCGCAATCGGATGAATGGTTAATGGTTAGCAATGCATAATTTCATTAAGCTAGAGCTCAATATTGTATACAGAAACCATCACGGGCATGCGAACATCAAATCATCAATATTTCATCGCAATCGGTTGAATGGTTTAGTAACGCATAGACATCTCATGTACTCATATACATGTCTCTCTAATCGCTGAGACTTGTCTTGCGCTTGCCCGCTGCGCTATCGGATTCTCGCGCCGAAGCGGGAATTTACCGCATTATATTAGAACCGAGAATCCGCCAAATAATTAATTTCAGTGACCCATTTCCGTTTCATCCGAATTTCAAATCATTAACGGGGCTAAAGAAGTTACACTACAAAAAGTCATCTTATCTTACTATCTTACTAATATTATAAATGCGAATGTTTGTATGGATGGATGTGAGTTACTCTTTCACGCAATAAATACGGAATATAATTTTAAAATTCTTTCACTAATCAAAAGCTACATTACTTGCGAGTCATATAGGCTATATATATTGGTAAGCTCTGGCGTTATGAATAAGCTGTGGCGGTATGAAATTATTTATTATACGTTTATTGTTCGAACGAAAAGAAAAGCGTGTTGCTAAATAATTGTTTGACGTGGGCTGTCATTTTGTTTAGGTTACTCTGGAGATTCCATTGATAGCAAAAATTCAAATATATATAAAATAGGTACTGATCTACATTTGACCTTAGCCAACAGCTAGCGCGTATTTGGTTGTTAGGTTCTAATAAGTGACATCGTGAAAAATGAATGTAACTGGTATGGAGGGGGGGGGGTTTACGGGGGTATTGCGGGGGGGGGGTTTACGGGGGTATCTGTTAGTAAACTCGCTCAGTGTCATCGTGTTACTTGCTAACTAGCAGATTGTTGACAATCCACGGAAAAAGTTGAAAGGTCCTCAACTTTACACGCTACAAGCCGACTCACGATTGGTTTATTTGTGTTTCCAATATGGCTGCCAAAAACCAGCCGATTTCGACTGTCAACTGTCTGAAGGATTAGTTCATGTTATTTCCGCTATTGGCGCTAGCAGCTACGTGCGAGTCCAGTTTCCTACAAAATGTCGCGAGCTACTGAGCGAGTGGACAGTTTTGTGTGTCATCGTGACAATCTCACTCGCCGATTCACCCGCTTTTAAATTTAGTAGATAGTAGCTTGTAAACTCGCCTTGTGTCATCGAGGCTTTATCGTAGTATTCCCAAAACAACACTAAAAAACTGAATTTTTTTCTGATAAAATGCCCGTAAACGAAACATTTCGTAAAATATTAAATGTACTTATAAATTGCGATTCATATTACTCTTACAATACGCCACTTGCATCTCATTTTTTTATTTATTTTTTCCGGTTTAGGCAAATATTCTAAGACATTCTGTATTTTTTTTTAAAATCTCATTTTTGAAACCCTGGCGATTTTTTGAAAATTTCAATCCGAAAAATCAGACCATTTTTTATAAACCGAAAAGACGGGACATAATTTTATGGGTGCGAAAAAACAATAATTACATAGCCGAAAATCATTTTTAAGAAAAATAACGTTTTCCACATGACCACATGAATAGCAATAAATTGTACGGGGTTCTCTTCGTAACATCTGTAAAAACACCGCCATCTTTTTCAAAAAATCAAACCAAAGGATAAGCTCGCAAAGAACAAACAATAAATCTAGTGAACGTTGAACGTAAATTTAAAAATTCGCCGGAAATCAAAGTGTTGCCATATAAAAAAAATTATTAGTGTGGAATTTTAAAATATTAAGGGAACATAATCGGAGACGGGACATTTTCATGTAGTGACGTCACGAGCTCAAATAATGGATTTATTCATTTAAAAATAAAAAACCATACATTTATAAAAAAATTTACTAACATTTTCGTAATCTTAGTAAAAAAATCTATCCACACGATTTTTTCCAAGTCGTTATGAAATCCATGCAAGTGGCCTATTAAAAAAATTGATAAAGGCTAAAATACTAAACCTAATATTTTGTTCCTAATTCCTTCTTGTGCATAGAAATTCAGCAGAAGTTTCTTCCTTATTCTATGTTCGTGTTGATGGGTTTCGTTATTTTTTTGTAGTCTCTGGATTTAATTCGACAATACCCATTACCCATGTCGAAAATAAGTCATATATTTTTGCAGATTACAGTGTCACGTGCATTTTTATATGCAAAGATAACAATGGCTTTTTTAAAATAATCTCCACACTGGAGGCCCCGAGGAAAAAAATACCTCAGGGCATCTTTGGGGATGTTGTGTGGAGGGTTGTTTTGAAGAAAGGAAGGAGAGAGAGTTCTGAGAAGATAAAATATATGAAGGGTGGGAAGGAATCCTGCGGCCAGTATGTTCAGAAGTGACGAACTTATGAATCCACCCCTCCCACTGCAGCGCAATGCAATGCAGTGGGTCCAAAGAGTCCGCATGGAGAGTTTAAAGGGTCTTCCTCATCCAGTCTCTCCCGATCCTGCCCACCACGTGGTAGAAGGGCAAAATGATGCTGCCAAGACCTAGATAAACCTTAACCCATGAATCCTTGCTTAGTCATCAAACGTTGCGAATCAATCACTTGGGATGACCTAGGGCAGGAGTTTTGGTTATACAATAAATGTTTCCCGAAGCGACGGCACCTACTAAAATTGAAAAGTTCGTAAAAATATAGAAATATAAACATAATAAACTCCGCCCTCGTTAAGTGTTTTCTTACAAGGGCGGATGTCGTGTTGCCAATACAAACAGAAACCCTTCATATTCTGGCTGCTACTAACGCCTTGTTGTTAGCCACACATAAATAAATTGCCGTTTCAAAAGAAAATAAAAGATAACCACTTTTGCTAAGGGACGCGGACGTAGTGAACCATAAATAAACCAATCCCTAGATCGATATCTTCGGGCCTTTACTAGGGATAAATGTGGTCATCAACTTAACCACGGATGAACCCATAAGATGAACCGAAATGGCTAAAATAGACTAAAGGTAGAGGAGTTTATTTGTATACCATATCAAACTCGACCTATTTCAATCCATTAGCCCAATAAATTATTTAAAAAAAACAACAACAAAAAAAATGCTCTTGAAAAAACAATCGATATTTTTTTAACTGTTTTTTTTTTATTTAAAAATTTAACAAGGTTACAGTTTTACAACATAATATATACATTAATATTTCAATCACTCTCATAATAAAGCAGCTGCTTGTGTTTAGGAGAGGACAACTAAAAATAAATTACATTTGTTTAAATTAAAACAAAAAAAATTAGTAATTTAACAAAAAATATTAGTGATTTCATGAGAAAATACAGATAAAAGTAATAAAAATAAAGGTTAGTTAAAATAAATGATTTAAAGTATTTATATGGCAAAAACATATTTCTAAATATGCAATACATATTTCTAGATATAATATACAATAAGTTAAGTTATGAGGTGGTACTAGAATATTTTAATTTTATTTTATTTTATATTTTTCGTAGCTTTCTTCCGATCATATATCAAGGGGTATTTTATTAAATAATTTTATACCCTTGAATACATTCTGATACTGTGCTGTTGTGGTTCACACTAGTGGCACGGTAAATCCGCCAACAGTTATTACTCTTTTGCTTATATTTAATTGTGGTAAATTATTTTTACTAAAGAAATCTTTATGTATTTGTAATAGTGCAATTTTGTCATAGATTTTTGTAAGTGGGGGAACCTGGAAATCTTGAAAAACATTTATAGTTGGATAGTCGTAAGGCTTTTTTAGGAATATTTTTATTAATATTTTTTTAATTGTTTCCAATGGGAGAAGGGTTGCTTTGTAGGCACCCCCCCCAAGCCACGATTCCATATTGTAGTACAGAGTGCGCAAGTGCATAATAAATATCTTTTAGTGTTTTTAATGATACAGTATTTCTTAATATAAAAAATATATAGATCGGTTTTCTTATTCTGTCTACTGTGGAATTTATTTGACTTTTCCATTTGATGTTCTTATCGATAATTATTCCAAGATATTTTATTTCTTCTTTACTACTAATGTATGTACATACAGTTTGAGTTACAGGGTGCGATTCTAAGGAGACAATTTATTTCGTGAATTTTTATGTTTAGATTTTTATTTGAGATATTCCCTGTTAGGCTGTAAGGTATAAAATGGGTTTTCTCGACATTTAGTGTCAATAAGTTTTTGTCAAACCATACTTTAACGAAATATATTAACCTTTAACTGTGGACGCCGGGTCTCAGAGGGCCAGCCCCTTGTTCAATTTCTCGGAATAAACACCTTCCCCGCGCGCGCCACCCCCGCGCGTCTCAGTAGCTTCAGTTTTAGTTGTGTTTGGACCAAGGAGGGAGAAATTTGCGTCGTCCGGCCAGCACCGGATCTGCCATACGTTCAAAAACGTGCAAAAAACCTGGCGCCAACTTCGAAGGGGCGCCGTGAGAAAATAAATATTGTATTAAAATTTCGTTATAAAATTCCCTGAATCGTTTAAAAATTACCCATAGTACGAAATAATTATTACACTCTAGCAATACTTTCCAAAGAAACAGAATGCGCACGCATCAGGTTGGTATCAACGGCTTACGAATTTAAAGTCAATTACAGAATTTTTTTACAAATTCCATATATTTGGTTTAAACGTAAGATCTATTTTTCCATATATCTTTTACGACGAATGGGTGCGATCCAAATTCAATAACCAATCACAGCGCGGTATTTTTGTTTTAGTGAATCAAACAAACCGACTTGCGCCTTTGAAAATGCTGACAATTTTAGTTAGTGTGTCGTCCGTAAGCTCGCTATTGTTTTATTTTGTACAATTTAAGTCTCTAGGAGAAGGTAGTTAAAGACCATTTTCTTATGAAATCTTCAGTAAATTCCATTAACAAAAGCATCGCACGGTTTGCAGGATTTGCAGGTTGCAACGTGTTGACACTGTTGACAGTTTCATCATTGATTTGACATATTATTTGAAGATCGTTAAGTGTATAATTAATATCTTTTAGATTTGTTGGATTTTTATTTTACGGTGTCAGTGTAAGCGTCTTTCGTAAGCCGTTGATACCATACTTCAGTTTTAGTGTTTGTATAGTGTTTGTTCGCTCAATTTGGTGTTTGTTCGCTCAACACAGGGGAAATGCAAGGTACAAATTTGAGGTTATATTCCTATTAGATTTTAGAGCTAGTCAGAAGCTGTAGATGCTATTCTTCTGTTGTACGTTGCCATGAGAACATATTTGTATTTGCTTAATATTCGCGTTGGGTATATACATAAACGCAGTAAATCTCAAGAATGTCTAATGGAACTAGTTCAGCGAAACCACCCGCATTGTCTCGTTACCTATATTTTAAATCATGGTACGGGCAAAACAAACAATTCGTTGTATTATTTTAAAGCATTACTTGCAAAAAGATTTTTTCCTAAAATAATTAAAATAGCACCATAATTTTATGTTTACCCAATAGATTCAGAGAGTATAGGGCTTCTGGCGATTCTCTCTTTTAAAAAAAACGAGTGTGAGAGCTACCGCCAGGTCACTTGGAAAAGTTACACCCTTTATATGTCTTGATTTTATTTGTTAAATTAGTGTAAAAAAAAATTAAATAAAAAAGAAAAATTGGGGTGAACGAATTTTTAATCAAAATAAAAATGTAGTGGGGGGGGGGGGCGCAGTACCGGATTATCCCTAAGGCAGAGTAGGCAACTGCCTAGGGGCCCCGCATCGGCTGGGGGCCCCGCGCCCCAAGAAAAAATAACTTGAGTCAACGGTTCGACTCACAATTAGTGAGCAACTCCGGCACACTTTTGGAAAAAGGCAGCTTTCAAGATGTTTTAAATATTTTTATTTTTATTTACGAACATTTATATGTTAATAACATTACATGCATTAAAGAAAACAACATATTATAATAATTAGGTTATAACCCAATAACTGTTAACATCACGCACAAATAATAAATATAAAGTCAATAATTAAAACAAATATTTAAACATCGCTGTAGGTATTTTACTTTACTTTCCTTCGTATCAATGGGGATATGATTATAGGTGCTGTGTGTGGTTTATATTGGCATTTGTTTTGTTTTTTTTGCTATATTTCTAATGTTTAAAATATAAATGTTGTACAAGCTTTAGTGTGCACTACCTATCTGCTTGCTAAGATTCTTTGTTTCTCTTCATACCAAGGTTGTCTGGAAGAGATCACTTTAGTGAGACCGCTCATTGTACTATTGTTTTCGTTTCATTTTTTTATTGAATGGGGGTGAAGGCATACCTTCGAAATGTACTAAAAAAACAGATTAATTATGAATAAAATTACGTTGTGGTAGAAAAAAAAAAGTTTGGAAGTTAGAAAAGGGTAGGTAAGTGCAGTGGCGGACTAAGCCCCTCAGAGGCCCGGGGTGGAAATGCTAGATGAACCGCTCCCCCCCCCCCCCCCCCTAGTTTAAGAAGTTGATGTAATTTTACAAGCTTTTTCTTCAGTTCACACGGGCCTCTGACTCTGGGGGGCCTCCAAACGCCTCCATGTTCCTTTGATAAAACCCTAAACAAGGCTTTAAGGCACCAGGCCACTGTAAAAAATTGTCATTTTTAAAAATTAATTTTCTGTAGATGCATTTGTTAATAATGCTCTCACCAAATGTTTTAAGGAAATTCGTAAAATTGACGGAGATACCTACAGCATTTTATATAAAACCATTTTAAACAGTTTGTATATTGAATTAACGTTCAGCAAAACTTTGAACGCGTTTTTCTCGAAACTGATTTTTTCAACACGGTTGACAACATATTGGAAAAACTATACGTCCGATTTGCATGTACTAAATCTTAAACTGTTAGTAAATCCAGTCAGTATGGAATCACTTAGGGATTTTTTTTAATGGGCCCCGTTCTATTTTTTTTATGAACAATGAAAATTTTCCATAAAAAATCTAAATTAAAATTCGTTGGTCCGCCATTTTTCCTCATTTTTAAACAAAATTCACCTACGTGGTGAAATAGACACTAGATTTTCAAACACTAGAGTTAAAAAATGTGTTAACAAAGTTTAGAGAAAAACACATTCAAAGTTTTGCTGAAATAAAATCATTTCAAAAAAGATCCACCCATATATTTAAAAAAAAATTCAAAACTCATCGGGGCCGCTCTGTACAGTTGCAAGGGTACGATCGAAAGATCATCGTTCGACGAAATTTAAATACTCGGCCGCTGATTAATGGCATTAAAGCCTTGGTAAGGATTTGATAAAGGAGACATGGAGGCGTTTGAAGGCCCCCGAGGACCAGAGGCCCGGGGCGCCCCCCCCCCCCCATTAGTCCATTTAGTAAAGGGGCCCCGAGAAGTGCATTGCCTAGGGGCCCCGACATGGTTAATCCGGCCCTGGGGGGGCGCTATCGGTACCTACTGCACAGGGCGCCAGATTTCGTAGATCCGGCCCTGCGTCCGGCACTTATCACGGGAGAAATGATCATTTAAAATTTGATCAGGGTCTGTGAGACCCGCTGACTATAATTTCCATACAAGTATACTCGGAATATTAGGTGCAGATGTGCCCCAGCGGCAATACAGGCTGAAGCCCTACAAATCGTAAAAGATGTAGATTTTGCCCATCCTTTAGCTCTCTAGAAAGGCATCCCATGCCTGTTATTAACTGCAAGAAGCCAGCTTGTCTTCAGTGTTCCAAGCCTCTATGTTCTGAGTGCCAGTAATTTTACATAAGTTTGATCCTTATCATAAATTTTATTTTATTTCTTTCAGAAGTTGTTTTTATGAGTTTTTGTTACTGTTTTTTTTATTAGCTAGGAAAAATTATAAGTTTACTTATTTATTTAATTATAATGTATTACAAAAACATGGCAAGTAACACATTATTATTCCCAATGAGTTGAGAAAAAAAAACTCATTACGGGAAGGACAGATAGACAATAAGTACATTTTACACAGATATTACACGTTTAAAAAATACAACATATTGAAAAGGGAAAAAAAATGCATTGTCAAGAATAGAGATTTTAGAAATACTGAGAGACATCCATACACATTAAACATAAAAAACAAACGTATGAAGGCGAGCCAATATTCACTGGTTTAAAAACATTTTCAGGAAATATTCTTTAAGTGTTTTAACTAATATTTTTTTGTTAGGTACTGATTGCTTTATTTCATTAGGTAATGCATTGTATTGTCTATATGCAATATATTGTAATGAGTTAATACCAAATTTAGTTGTGTGGGTAGATGATGCTAAGTGTATTTGATTTTGGGATCGTGTTTTGTGCTGGTGTATGTCTGAATTAAAGGCTGGTCTGATGTTAATGTGTGAGGATCTATGTATGATTTGTAATATTGCACTAGTGATATTGTATTTAGGTAGAACCGTAAAAGGAAGTATGTTTGTCTTTGAATATATATGTTTGATATGTGTATCCTACGGTAGATGGTAGATATTCCTTATAGCTCGATTTTGAATCACCTGTATCTCTGATATTTATTTTTTAGTAATAGTACTCCAGATACTAACTAAATAACTCGGATGGGAGTGAATCATCGCATAATAAGTGGCCCATAGTAGAGATATGGAGAGAAGACCTTCGAGTCGGTACAGTACACCGGTAATTGGGGAAATTTTCGATTTCACATGCTCAAAATGGGAATTCCACGAAAGTTTAGAGTCTATTAACAGCCCAAAATATTTCGTAACTTTCATATTTTGGAGTTTATCAGTTCCAAGTGAGATATTCATGGACACATAATCCTTATTACAGTTAGGTAGTGCGTTTTTCTTTATGTTGAGGCTCAATTTATTAATACGGAGCCAATTACCTAAAATTGAGACATCTACATTCTTTACAGACTCAAGGTCACTCAGGCTTTTACTGTAATCGTAGATTACAGTATCATCCGCATGAAGTTGGAGTTTTCCAGAGATACCACATTTAGTTATGTCATTGACATAAAGCAAGAATAGCAGAGGGCCAAGAATTGATCCCTGTGGTACTCCACATGTGATTCCACCTAAGCCACTCGAGACCCCTTTGACTTCAACAAGACAAAATCTATCATCTAATCATCTAAGTAGCTTCGGAGGAGATTTAGGGGCTTCCCAACAATTCCCAAATATTCCAATTTCTTTAAGAGTATTTCATGATTGACCGTATCAAAGGCTTTTTTGAAATCTATAAATATGGCTGCCACATATTTACCCTGGTCTATATACTGTTGAAGGGTAGAGATAAAATCAAATGCGGCACATTGAGTACTAGAATTTTTCCGAAAGCCATATTGATGTGGTGTAAGGATATTATTCGCAGATATGTATTTTAGGAGTCTATCTTTGATTATGGTCTCAAATACTTTTGAAAATACCTATAGAAGTAATATAGGACGGTAGTTAGAAATTCATGTTTTACAGTCTCCTTTGTGTATTTGTATTATTTTTGCAAGCTTTAATTCATTTGGAAACTTTCCCGAGGACAGTGACCAGTTAAAAAGTTCTGCTAGGTGATCCGCTAGTTCTTCTTTACAAGCCTTAAGAACTGATTGTGTTACTCCATCGAGTCCCGGTGCTGCTATCAGCTTTGTTTTAGAGATGATCCTCAATACCTAATATTTGTTTGTCCTAGCCATGTATAAGGATTGGCAAGCCTTCGGTTCCACAAGGACGGTATTACAGTCATCCGAGAATGACGGAATGGTAGCTGCTAACTTTTCTCCTATTGAGAGGAAAAACTCATTAAATGCTGATGCTATTTGATCCGGATCCTTAATTTCACAGTCATTTACGAGGAGGGATTCTATTTCGTTGGTTGGTTTATGTGCTCGGTTTGATAGAATAGAGTTTATGATTTTCCAAGTTTTAGTAGGGTTATTTTGGTTTTGTTGAAAGCTGTCCGCATAATATTTGTGTTTTAGACTTCGCCTATAATTAGTAATGGTATTTCTCAATCTCTTTTTAAGTGTTACAAGAGTAATATTACCAGTTTGGTTTTATGCTATACCTACTAAAATTAAGGAGCCTTAATATGATCTCAAGTCAATTAAGGCTGAAAACTGACTAAGTTTGTTAAATTTGGAGATTATTATTAAAATATGAATAAAAGTTAATTATTTTTATTACACGATCTTTTATTTATAAATACTTTATACAACCTTCCATTTCCCCATCTTCTTCCCATCGCTATTGAATACCACAATTAGTATAATACCACGGGCTTAGGACAATTGGTAATAGTTGTCGTGAACGTATGTCTTGCGGTATGAAAGAGACATGCGTGTATGAGTGAGACAACATGATGAACGTATAAAAGGGTGTGATTGTTGTCCATTCGTCCTCTTACCATCAGACTTCCTAAGAAATAACATTGTACCTTATCCCGGAATAAACATCACGAGACTTCCTACGTCTTCTTATTGTAGTAACACCCTATACTGAGAGTATCATATACAGAGGAATCTGGATCCATAGAAAGGAGTCCAGAAATATATGGGATAACCGGATACGGTCATCACATTGGCGCAGCCGAAACAGGACAGCCATCACATTGGCGCAGCCGAAAACGGACAGCCATCACAATGGCTATTATCAGACCGAGATAGAGGCTACAGCGGACTCCACATAATTGCGGGGCAAGGAAGAAGGAAGAGCAGCAGAAGAAGCATCCTAGAAGCATCAAGGCGCTGGATAAGGCTATTCAGTGCCGAGAACCTGGAGGAGTATCACGTAAGGCGTGGATAAGGAAGTTCCGGATCTTCTGGAGAAGAGCTGGGACCTGGTGCAGACCTCACGGAAGGCGCATTAGAAGGAAGACCAGGGTTCAGGAGTGAGAGACGGTTCGCGGAAGGGCGAGATCGGGCAGCATCCAATCATCAGAGTCGTGAGTTGAGTGCTGTTTGTTATTTTTCTGCTTTTATTGATTGCATCTGTGTGGAAATGGAAGGAGGAGAACTGCCCAGGTTTTGTCATTTGAGGGACAGGCTGGAGACATTCGTTCTTCAGTACGAGCAGTTCATCCTAGTCAATGATGACAAAATTAATTCGGTTGAGAAAAAGAGAGCGGTTTTAATATCTCATTTGCACGCAGAGACAATAGATTTATTGATTGATTTGTGTTTTCCAAAAAAAATTACGGATATTACGGTCGAAAATTTATTGTTATTATTAGAGAATCATGTAGGTATAAAAAGGAATGTGTTCAAGGAACGCGAAATTTTTTTTGCTACGAAACAAAAAGTTACAGAATCCGTGAATGATTTTATAGCGCGATTACGGAAGCTAGTTAGATTTTGCAAATTCGAAGATAGACTAGAACATAATTTAAAAGATGTTTTTGTCACCGGTCTTCAAATGGGTCGTATCAAAGAAAAAATATTTGTCGAGGCTGAAAACTTTTCATTAAAGAAGTTTTAGATTGTGCTATTGCGATGGATTCGTTTGATGTAATTATTGAGCAAATTAAATCGGAAAGTGTAAATCAAGTTGCTAAAAATATTAATCGGAACGAATTGTTACCGGAGAAACATTTTTCCAGGCCTACAAATAAAAATGTTACATTGTCCAGACCGAAGTCAATAGACCGCACGACGACTGTGGAAAGTATCACGAATCGGTAATTTGTAAATGTAAAGACGAGATATGTTATAAATGCAATCGCAGTGGTCACATAAGTAAAATTTGTCGCAGTGATAGTAAAAAAGTTATTTCTTCTGTGTTTGTGAACGCGCAGGGAAATAAAAAAGAGTTATGGATAAACACAGTGTACTCTGAGCCAATATTGTGCAAAATCTTAGTGAATAATATCGAGTTAATTGGTTTACTGGATACAGTAGCTGCAGTTTCGATTTTAACAGACAGAGATTTTGTTAAATACTTCAAACAGTTGGATTTAAAACAAAAAGATTTAACCTTAACGGGTTACGCTAACTGTAAGTTGAATTTATTGGGTTGTATTTTATTAACAGTTGATTATAACGGTTGTAGGGAATTGTTAGAATTTTGCGTTGTAAAAAATGGAACAACTAATGTTCTAGGGCGTGACTTTATAAAAAAATTTAATATTGGATTTACGGGGTTACAATTCACTCCAACCCAGGAGGGTAGTGATATTTTTTCTCACAATGTAGTTAAGAATGATAGAAGGGAATTGGACAAATTAATTCGAAAATTCCCGGAGGTTTTTTCGGAGAAACTGGGTAAATTTAATAAAAATAAAGTGTATTTGAAATTAAAAGAGAGCGTGGAACCAAAATTCTGAAAATCCGAGAAATATACCTTTTGCTTTAAAAGCAAAGGTTGAAACGGGAGATATTTTAGTTCCGGTAAATTATAGTAAGTTTGGAAGGAAACTAAGGTCTAACTTAAACAATTTTGTACCTAGAGGGGGGAGAGATAAGGATAATAAAATTAATAAAGAAACTAAAATTAAAATGTCTAAATGTCAGGAAAATCAGAAATATTATAATTAGAGAAATAATAAAGAGTCGGTAGGTTTTTCGATTAATCAAAAAATATTGATTAGAGATTTTAAAGACCAAAACAATGATAAATGGGTACCAGGGAAAGTACATAAACAATTAGGAAAAAAATTGTATTTAATTGAGGTTAATTTAAATGGAAAACTTATGTATTGGAAAAGGCATTTTGATCAGTTGTCTAAATTGTGTGTATCATGGGAAAAGAATACCAGCAATCCTTATATCGCGTCTGAGTCGAAGAGACTGTCGTATGATGATAACCATGTCTCCAGCTTTGTGCCAGATGACAATCTAATGGGTGATTCTTCTTCTACTTCCAGCTCCAGTGATCCGGTGGCTTCCACGTCGGGAAATTGGAAGGACCGATTACGACCACGGACACACAGATGAGTCAATGAAGACAGGACTCAGCTCTCGACTCAACATGAGACAAAATGAATTACTTATATTGTAAATAGGAATTGTATGTATTGTAATTATTATTCTTATCATCATGTTGTGTAACTGTCTTCTGATTTAAGTGTGGAGGGATGTGGTGAACGTATGTCTTGCGGTATGAAAGAGACAAGCGTGTATGCAGTGGCGGTTCTTTGCAGGGGGACAATGGGGACAGTCCCCACCAGTTACACTCAAAACCTACTAAAGGAAATAACAGTCGATGCTTTGTCTTCGCCAAAATGAATGAATTCTTTAAACATTAAAGTTTTTTTTTTGTATTTATTCATCTATATACGGGATGTTTACATTATATAATTCAATGCCTGTCTCGCTAGGGTATACCTGTGTTGAGACAATTACATTAGCAGAAATAAAATACAAACAATTATTCCGGATGATTTTAATAAGACCCTACGTCCGTACAGCGAACAATGTACGGCCAAAAAAACAGCGGGTCTATTTCTCAGTGCGCAGAATCTAATGCGCACTTGGGGGACGATCCGAACTATCCCCATACTTTCCTTGCGTTGTTTCGCGATTCTATGCAACTGCGCATGCGCAGTAGTATGTGAGTTCAAGTACCGGTGGGGACAATCCTTTGGATCCCCATAGAACCATTTGTTTGCGAAGTTACGGGCGGGAATCGCTCGCGTTCAAATTAGTTTGATAATAATCTCGCAAGGTAAAGCTTTATTTTAATTATATTACATTGTAAATTGGCATATATCTATAGAAAATTTATATTATTTTGTGTTAAATGTATCCGACTAGCATGATTAGACCATCAAATTATTTTTTGAGAAATTTTATATTATATTCTACGGGCGGTGAGATACAGGTGGTACGTACAGTACGTAAAAAAGTCGATCCCCACCACTAAAGAAGTGCTCGAGCCGCCACTGCCGTGTATGAGTGAGACAACATGAGGAACGTATAAAAGGGTGTGATTGTTGTCCATTCGTCCTCTTACCATCAGACTTCCTAAGAAATAACATTGTACCTTATCCCGGAATAAACATCACGAGACTACCTACGTCTTCTTATTGTAGTAACACCCTGTACTGAGAGTATCATATACAGAGGAATCTGGATCCATAGAAAGGAGTCCAGAAATATATGGGATAACCGGCCACGGTCATCACACTAGTGATGTTCCAAAAATAAATTACAGGTAAAAAAGCCACCTTTTGAAGGATAAAAACCAAGTTTCTCGTAAGGTTTTTAATGAAAATTTAAATAAAAAAAAAGGGAACCTAGTAAGTAAATTAATGCTATATTAAAAACTATCATTTTATATTTTCCTTTGAGTAATAGTACAAAACTAAAAAGTTTTATTTAATAAAAAAAATAAATAGATATAAACTCCTTGCTAAAGTCAGATTGGTCCAGGTATGAAAATTAGAAGAATTTTATGGTCTGTGTGACCCGACGTTCATGGGATTTTTGATTTTTATTTCACGACCATTGTTAAGGGTTAACACATAAAACACTGGGTGGCAGAACCGGCAGAACCGACTGAAATTTCTTTCTTATAACCTCAAATTAATATAATATCAAAACCTAAATTTGATTTACGGATGAATTTTACGCCTGTCTCAACACAGGTATATCCTAGTGAGACAGGCATCGGAAAACACAATGTAAATATACTTTTATAGATAAAAAAAAAAAAATAAGAATAAAAATTAAGCTGAATGTTGATGTTTTATATAATTACCTCATTCCCTGACGAATTCTTGACACATTTTAATCATTTTTTTCACCTCTCGATTCAATGTTCAATGATTTTCCGATAGCAATATGCAGGATAAACTCGCGAACGAAAAAAGTGACAACAAGGACGTAGAAATTGATAGTGTTTGCGTGCGATGTTTCTATTGGTCAAGTGACCTAGGTATACATAACTGATCCCGCACTCAAAATTACTAGAGATCAGATGACGAAAATACTATCTCTTCTATCCGCCGTCTCTGGAAACATGATTGATGTAGGAGTGAAAGTGGGGATTCTTGTTGGAAAAATAGAATCTTACGAACGGATAATTGATAAACCTCAACCTCCAGCTAATAATACCTCTTCGATTAATGATTTGCTCGTGGAGGCCGAGAACAGAAACAACAGATTGAAGAACATTATTCTATTCAACGTTCCTGAAAGCTTATCAGAATCTAAAACAACCGCTATAACAATGGATAACGATAAAGTCATCTCGGCGATAGGCGATGTTAGTGGTGAGATTATTCCAAATATGGTAAAGATGTATAGACTGGGAGTACTAAAATCCAACAAAATTAGACCAATTAAGGTCGAATTCAAGGATTCTATCTCGGCACGTGAGGTCTTGACAAATAATGTTAAGCTGAAAAATGGTATCAAAGCCAGAAGTGACCAAACAGTGTTGCAGAGGACTCAACTTCTAGACTTACGCCAACAACTTGACACAAGGAAAAATAATGGTGAAACCAATATCACTATCAAATATGTAAACTCCATACCTAAAATCATTGATTGTACGCCAAAAAACTAAAACAACAAAAAATAAAATGCTACTACCAAAATGTGAGAGGGGTCCGCACTAAACTTCCCATACTACTGACTTCAGCGGCAACTATCAGCAGTGATATTTTCATTTTAACCGAAACATGGCTCGATTCAGGAATTAATTCTGCCGAATTAGGCTTCCCTAATTTCAACATTTATCGTATGGACAGGAATTCTAAAACAAGTGCCAAATCAAGAGGGGGTGGTGTGGCCATTGCTATCTCAAAAAATCTCAGCTCCTCAAAAATATCCATGAAGTACCTATCCATCGAGCATCTTTTTGTTAAAGTAAACATTTCTAGTGGTAAATTAATTGTGGGTTGTGCTTACTTACCTCCAAATTCTGACGTCCAATGTTACATTGATCATTGCGATGAGGTTGAATCAATTTGTGCTAAAAACCCTAACACTAAATTACTTCTAGTTGGTGATTACAACCTGCCACATTATGATTGGAGTAATATGAATTCTGATAATTATTGGTCTAATGTTAATATTCGTGTAATTAGAGATATGGCTTTGTTCTTAGGACTAACTCAGTGCAATAGTGTTCATAATATTGGTGGTCGTACATTGGATTTGGCATTATCTAATGTGTCAGATATCTGTGTTGCGATAAGTACCGAAATACTATTACCTGTCGATGTTTACCATCCACCACTTGAATTATGCTTGTCTAACCTAAAACCTATTCCTATTGTTAAAAGGGTAGTAAAAACACGAAATTTCAAAAAAGCAGATTATGAAAAAATCTCCAACCATCTCAAACAGATTGACTGGTCATTCTTGGATAGTGAAGCCGACATTAATGTACAACTTAATATTTTTTATTCTATAATTTATTCTGCAATTGATAAATTTGTTCCTTTGACGACGTACAAGGAAACTCAGCACCCAAAATGGTTTTCAAAAGATCTGATAGAATTAGTTTACCTCAAAAAATTATCTCATAAGAGATTCAAACAAAGTCGCCGGGCTATCGACTATATTGCATTTAAAAAAATGAGGGAAGACTGCAAAAAGCTTTCTGCTGAATGTTACAAAAAATACATAAGAGATATCGAAGGCTCTATCATGAACGACTCAAATTTCTTTTGGAAATATGTCAAATCTCAAAAAGATCACGGTACTTATATACCTACTTGTATGTCATTCGATTCTAAAGTATCTCAAAATCTCCAGGAAACTGTCAATCTGTTTGCGGATTTTTTTAGCGGTGTATACGTTAATGCAAATGTAGATAGCAATATCACATGCTCTGATTTGGTTGAGACTCTTGATATATCTGACTGTACTGTAACTATTGGTGATATTGTTTCCAAGTTAAAGAGTCTTGATTCCCGTAAATCTGCAGGACCTGACAAAGTTCCACCCATGTTCTTAGTTAATTGTATGCATACATTGTCATATCCTATACATAAGTTATTTACAAAGTCACTCTCATCAGGTGTGTTCCCGGATCTTTGGAAGTTTAGTCTTTTGACGCCCATTTTCAAAAAAGGTAATAAGAGGGACGTAAAAAACTACAGGCCCATATGCACCATGTCTACATTACCCAAACTTTTTGAAAGTCTAGTACTAGACAAGTTGATATCCCGAATTAATCCCACCATCTCACCGCTTCAACATGGATTTATTAAAGGAAGATCAACCCTTTCCAATTTAATATTGTATACGAATGATATTGTTAATGCCTTGATTGCATCACATCAAACTGATTCCATATATACTGACTTCAGTAAGGCATTTGATAAAGTAAACCACAAAATCTTATTAAGAAAACTGAAATTGTTGGGATTTAGAGGGAATATTTTGGAATGGTTTAAGAGTTATCTATTAGGAAGGTACTTAGCGGTCAAGGTTGATTCGTTTACTTCTTATACATTTGCAGCCTCGAGCGGAGTACCACAGGGATCTCACTTAGGCCCGATATTATTTTGCTTATTCAATAATGATATAGTTAATATTTTTAGTAATGTTAAAGTTCTGTTATTTGCTGATGATCTGAAGATATATAGAATAATCAAAAACGATGATGATCGCGCCATTCTGCAGTTGAACCTGAACAAACTATTTACGTGGTGTTCTGTCAATGATTTACAACTAAACATTGGTAAATGTCAGATTATTAGTTTTTACAAAGGTAAAAATCCTCTTAAGTTTTCCTATGATATGAATGGTGTTAATCTTCTTCGTGTATCACAGATTCGTGATCTTGGTATCATATTTTATGAGAGTCTACAGTTCAATGTTCACATCGATGAAATAACAAGTGATGCAATGAGAATTCTTGGTTTTATTTTGAGAATGGGTGCAAATTTTAAAAATGTATCAACATTAAAAAATCTTTATTGCTCGTTAGTACGAAGCAAATTAGAGTACAATTCCACCATTTGGTCACCATATTACAAAATCCATTCTCAATTATTGGAAAATGTACAAAACAAATTCCTTCGGTATATTAATTTTAAAATGAAAATTCCAATTGAACTTATAAATTATAATAACTTACGCGCAGAAACCAGACTCCTTAAATTATCAGATAGAAGAATATTAATTGATTTGTTATTTTTATTCAAAATTATCAAATCTTTAGTTGACTGCCCTAATTTATTAGAATTAATCTGTATTAATGTACCTGCTAGACTAACTCGCAATAAAGATATTTTCAATTTTAACAATACCCTCAATACTAACTATTCTATTAATTCACCAATCCCTAGAATGCATAGCCTTGCAAATAAACATTGTGAATCTATAGATATATTTGGTGTTGACAGTTTTGCAATTTTCAAGAGACAACTCATCTCTATTTTATCGGTTAATAATTAACTTTTCTTATTTTTGTTCTTTTCATAAAACCTCCTCTCATTTAAAATCTTACCAGTAATTTATAACCTTATTTTATTTTATTTTGCTGTTCTATTAAGTTCTGTTTTATCATCATACATTATTATACACATATAATTGTTTGTTTATACCTACTAACTAGCTTTTACACATTGCACTTTATTGTATTTCTGGTCTTATTACTGATTTTTTCTTATTACTTATAGTATTTCATTTCTTTTATGATGTTTAATTTTTTTATGTTTTTAATTTCTGTTGTAAAAGCCCACTAGGGCGTAAATAAATAAATAAATAAATAAATAAATACGACTATCTCTTTCTGTTTCACGTAGAGAGCGAGAGATGGCACTTAAAATTACAGACCTATCTACAATTCAGCTCTATTTATAAAGCTCCCTCCAGACTACTCGCGAAGTTGAACGAAGTTAGGCGAATACGATAGTGCGGAGGGGCACTTCGTCTTACTTCGTCCAACTTCGGCTCGCCTTGGGCGACTTCCATTTTTTGTCGGTTTTTGCGCCCGAGTCAAAGGACTCGAAGTTGCACGAATTGCATACACGAAGTGACTGTCTACACTACTCGTACCCCCGTACCCGGTACCCGGCTTCAGTTCGCTTCAATACGTTGTCGTGAATACACGTGCGCGCTATTAACTATTTTTTTATTATGAGTGGTACGCAGTGGTTGCAGGAGCAAAATCTGTTGCTCCTGGAAACATTGCAAACGGAGCCAATTATTTGGAACCCACATGAGAGAGGTCATAAGGACAAAAATAAAGTTAACGGTGCTTGGGTCCGTCTTGAGTATACCTACGTCTGTACAAAATACAATAAATTTAAAAATAAAAAATCTTTTGTACCCATTTGTTTATTTATTCCCAGTGGTTCTCTTGTCATAGTTTAGTTGACTAAACTAACCTTGTTGTAAAAAATAAAATTAGATAGAGCCTAAGAATTCTTAATAAATTGTAAAGCGCCTTTGAGGTGATTTTTCATAAAAAACGGCGCTCTACAAATTGTCCAAATATTATTATTATTGTTCTGTTCCGGTGCATTGCAATCATCCACCATCTTATTTTCCTCCTTTTTTTATATTTCTTCGTTTGATAAATATGCACATAGTTATAAGTTATAATACGCGAGCGTGCACATTGCGACGGCAGCTGCTAATTGAGCGTCCATGACGTGCAAGTCGTGACGGCACCACCGCGCACCGCGCGAATGAGTTTCTCGCGAAGTTGAACGAAGAGTGTAGCAACGTACTTAGAATATGGCACTTCTACGCCGGGATTAGTTTATTTATGGTCACTAGTTTTAAAGATATACGCCCCTGTGGTGAACTGAGCATCGAGTGATCTAGGTATCTATAAATAATTGCAAATCGCGAGCGAGTTGAAAAAAGTGGATCGCACGTGTCAGCTAGATTGATGACTCTTGAATCCACTAAAAAAGTGACTGGCTGCCAACTTCATTTGATTGTTTGATTCAACTAAAGCCTTGCCAACAGAATGGTCCTATTTTGAAATATACCTTTCAAGTGTCATTCAACAGAGATTTGATAAAAAAATAAACGAAAAACTTAGATAGATAACGACACGGTTTTCCATGAAAATATTGGCAGAAAAAAAACTATTTTTAATTAAACTTATCGTCAAATTTAACACATGTTCGACTCAATGAGTTTTATAACTATAGTAGCCGAGTCCCCCGCGTTTCCCGCGCTTTATGCATAGATTTTCAAAATCAGATATAAAAAGTAATTTTCCTTTATTCAAATACAAGGGAATCTACATCTTGCGGAAAAAATTTCATTAAGAAGTATCAAAATTCTCCTTTGAGGGGTGGTAAAAGAGGATGGGGAGGTTTTTCTTTTTGGTTTGATTTAAACAAAAAAAGGCCAAGCCATCCGCCCGCCCGTCACATACATTCTTCTTTATATAAATAGATATGTTTTGAAGACAATATGATTTTCGTAATTAAAATTTGTCGAATTATTCGTAACCCGGGAAAGTTTGTCTTAGATACTTAAAAAAAAAATAAATATAAAAAATTGTCTTAACTTCGCGTTTCCTCGAAAAGCTAGAAAGTCTATTTGAAGTTTGTTTGTGCTTAACGAAAAAGAGAATTAAAATTTAAATCTCGACAGGAAATTAAATATTTGGCTACAGTACCAAAGGCGATATTATTTAATATTTCTCCTTCTAGAAAAGCTTTCAGAGCATCTAGGGATAGCTTCAAAATACGCTGTATACGGTGTATTGCAGGGGTGTTGGTTTTTTCAATAAATGGTTCCCGGGGCGGCGGTACCCATACCCGCCCTCCAAATTACAATTGCTATTAGGTACTGATGCATTTTTTATGGACCATCAAAGGCCGGTATGATGTTTTATTTGCAAATAATAATATTTTTTAATTGAGGTAGGTACTTAGAAGTGCAATCAGGCACTCGTATTTCTTATTTTAAAAAAAAATTGTAAATAAAATGAAGAGGATATTTTGTTTTGAAACTACTTTTAAAAAAATTTGTAGATATTTCTCTTTTATTATAACCATTTATATAATTTATTAACGCCGACCGGTTTCGAAACGACCGTTCTTTCTGCAGGGCAAAGGTATAATGACTTAAAATTATAAAACAGTGGGTCAGTATAATGTAATTACTAAGTAGTAGGGGCGTGGCTAGGGATTAATGAAGAGTGGGGGGAAACAGAACGGATATTGAAAGGGAACATATCCAAGATCGTAGGATAATATTTTTTGTTTATTGATAATAAACTCTATATTATTAAGTTATTAAGGGATTCTATTTATTTCTAAGGCTTCCATGTTATCTAAACGTTTTCCTTTATTATTAATATGAAGAATATTTATCCCTGTCTTTTTTCGAGATTATGGTTATTTCTAATGACATGGTTAACGATGTCGGAAAAAAAATGATTACATGGATACCTTAATGGTTCTAATATCGAAATTATGAGTAGTTTTCCAGACATAATAATATATTTTTTAACAATTAAAAAATGCTACAAACAATATGACGTTTTACTACCACCCAGTGGCGTAGCATGGGGGGGGCGGGGGGGGGGGGGGTGGGGGGGGGGGGCGGGGGGGCGCCCGCCCCGGGCGGCACTTTTGGGGGGGTGGCAAAATTTCACAATCAATAATCATCTTGTAAAAATTTGGATTCGGGAAGTCGCGGGTTCGATTCTCGCGTCAGGACTCAAAAGTTTTTTCTAGTTTATAGTTTCTTAACATCTTTCTTGTGCCGCCAGAATTAAAGAAAAACCTTTTTCATGTTCTGAGTGTAGTTTTGATTCACCGCATACAGATTTAATTAAAAGTAGTTTTGTGGTCAGAATTTAAAATTCCAGTTTTGGATTCATCTAACGACACATTTCAAGGGAAAACATATTAATTGAAGTGCTTTATAAAATTCTTGCAGACAATTTATGTGCCGCCAGAATCAAAGAAAAAACATTTTAATGTTCCGAGTGTAGTTTTAATTCACCGCTTACAGATTTAATTAAAACCACTTTTGTGTTCAGAATGTAAAATTCCAGTTGTGAATTCATCCGACGACACATTTCGAAGGAACTTATTTGAAGTACTTCTTAATAAAATTCTTGCAGACAAGTTATGTGCCGCCAGAGTCAAAGAAAAACATTTTTCATGTTCTGAGTGTAGTTTTAATTCACCGCATACAGATAAAATTTAAGCCAGTTTATTGTTCAGAATGTAAAATTCCAATTGTGTATTCATCTGCTGACATATTTCGAAGGAAAACATAACTTTTTTCGAAGTGCAAATATAAAATTCTAGTTGCAGACAATTTTTGTGCTGCCAGAACCAAAGAAAAACTGTTTTCATATTCTGAGTGTAGTTTTATTTCACCGCATACAGATTTAATTAATAAAAATCGGCAAATAAATATTTTAAAAAAAAAGGATCACTACCAGCCCCCCCCCCCCCTCCTCCCCCTGAAGAAGTACCTATATAGGGGGGGGGGCGGCAAAATTTTCTTCCGCCCCGGGCGGCTGATATTCACGCTACGCCACTGCTACCACCTACCAGTTTTACTAGTAATTTGGGAAAATGATGGTATATTGGATCTGGTGGAACAAAGTTGTAATTTTAACTCACGTCGTGCCACTGGAATCTACAATATTCTGTTGGATATCCAATAGACCATGAGTGGTGGATAAAATAAAGTCTCCGAAAAAACTCCAAAAGCTTACGCGTATTTTGCACGTTTTGTGCAAACAAACTATTACACAGTACAATTTGATAAAGGCGTTTGTTTATCCGCACGCTGAATATATGATGATTTGTTGATATTATATCCTTTGATCGGTTTTATCTAAAGCGAACATCAATATTCACTTCTAAAGATAAATGTAAATTTTGATATTTGAAATCGATCATGCTTCGAGTGTATACAAAAACAACTGGGATTTACAGGAGAAAAAAAAACTAAATGTTGTCATTATTCTTTCAAATACGGGAACACAAAAAAAGACATTCATATTATACAATAATTTGTTCAAACTAATAAGAGTTGACGCTTTTGATAAATATTTCAGGAGAGAGAAATGTTTTTTCTATAGCCTAATGATATTTTCAATGTTGAATAACTTTGAGAGGGAATAACAAGTCAACTAAAATACGTCATTTTGTTACATATTTTAAAAGTAAAGTTTTATTCATCTCCTGTTGACCATTTCTGTCTTTTCCCAGTTAATATTATACAGTCGGGCAATGTTCCCTCTCCTTCCAACGCCCATTGTTTTGCATGACTATCGCGTTGATAATCTTCCAAAACTTGCCCCTATAAAGTGTGAAACAAACGGCGCAATAACGAAAGTGCGGAAGACTCTTGCCACCAAAAGCTTATTATCGCTCCCCAGTCCGTAATAATGGAGCCTCCGAGTGCTTTCTTTAAATTGAAAACATCTCCACCGGTTATAAATTAAGATCTAAATGGCATACAGGTACAAAACAGCGTACCGCAACCGGTGTTCCATGAGCCGGATGCAGGTGTGAATGTGTCTATTATTCAAAATACAGTTGATATAAATATTATAACGAAATAATTTTTCAACGGTCCCTTAGCGTCTGATGCCAACTAGTTCCAAATGCGTAATATGCTTTGTTCACGCCGACGTCCAAACCACACGATGAGTCACAGAATAGAGTACGAGTCTGTCCCAACTCATTGCCTAGGTAGGCTGTTGGCGTCGGCTGGTTCTCAGGCTATATCTTCTTCGGTTGTGGGTATCGCTTTCATCCAGACCGTTTCTCTGTAATATTTTGGAGCCTTTAATCACCCAGGAGTTCTTTGGTCTTCTTTAGGATGTCTGTCGATGAAGCTCCGAAGACATCTCCTGCTTCACTGTGTGGTCTGATGGTCTCCGTCTTATGCACCCATACCATCTCAACTGTCGTTCCTCCAGCTTACTGGTTATGTCCGTCGCACCCAGGCTACAACGAATGCGTGAACTTTTGATAGTTTTAATCCTATCTTTTAGTGATACTCCTGCCGGCCATCTAAGTATTTGCATTTCTGCTGTTTCGAGTTGCCTAGAGTAGCAGTGGTACATAGTCCAGCATTCAAAGCCACACATTATCGCGGGTCTAACAACAGTCTGGTATAAATTTGGGAGGTGGGAATGGGTGCCGCCGCCTTAGGAACCTTTATTGTTCGCTACGTTTGGTGATTGAGCAGGGGTGCCCGGGTTCATAGGGTGAGGTTTAGCCAAGTTTTGGAGGTGGGTGACCAGGACACACTGAACCCCAGATTCCTACATACCCCTTAAAACCTTCTCTCTTAAAAGAACTCTCCTCTCCTTCCTATCCTTAAAAAGACCCTCCACACAGCATCCCCAAAGATGACATAGGCCCTGAGGGAAATTATTTTCCTCAGGGCCTCCTGTGTGGAGCTCATGTAAAAAAAATCTTTCCTCTAACTTTTATTGGCATTTTCAGGTCACACAAGATTCCTGTTCCGGATATAAATTTCTGTTGTCAAAATTGACCATATACGGGCTCACGCGCATGAGTTATGCGGATGCACATGCATGTTCTACTTCGCGTTCTGCGTTGCCAACTAAAAGGATTTTCCGTCATGTCTGGAGGATTGAAGTGTCCCGAAAGAGGAAAATTTTGTGTCTAACGGAATTTGCAGGATAACTGATTTCCTGTCAGAATCGAATAAAATAACAAAGAAAATGTTAAATTAAGGCGAAAATATCCTATATGCATGGATACGAAAATTTGTGGATAAATTTTTATCCCTGAAATTCTCCAGACCACCCCAGGTTGGACGAAGTAATCCTATCCTATCCTACTTAAAGGCGAAAGTTTGTATGGATGTATGGATGTTTGTTACTCTTTCACGCAATAAATACTGAATGGATTTTAATGAAACTTAACATTAATATAGCTTATACATCAGAATAGAATATAGGCTATAACTTAGAGCTCAGAGCTCGTATTGTCCAGACGAAAAGCAAAGCGTTGCTACGTAAATGTTTGACATGCGCTGTCATTTTGTTATTTGTCCAGGTTGCTATGGAGATACAGCGCGTGTTTGATTGTTACGTTGAGGGGGAGTGGCGCGTGCGAAGTCGGGGGCAAAAGCTAATATGGTATGTTTTAGCTTTGATGTGCAGCGGAATTCTAGGAAAAACTTTTGTCTGTCGTAGATGAGAAAAGGTTGCGTACCAAGTATTTTAAAAGGGACCGTGACGCCCCAATGGAATTGTTAGTAAGTTTGGTTGCAATCGCGGTTAATAGGAAAACTTTGAGAACAACACAATCTTATTTACATTACAGATACATAAATTACCTGTTTGTTTTGTGCAGCGTAAATTTCGGCGTGCTTCTTAAAATAACGACACGAAATTTGCACAGCTTTTCACCTACGAAGTTTCTAGTTATTCTCGGCTCAAAAATCAGAGTGCGCAATTCACACGCGGTAGAAGTGAAACCTTCAGAAAACTAAAGCAGACGTAGTACTAGTAGTGGGAAGGCTATAAGTAGCACCACGCAAATAGGAGATCGATTATTCTATCTCATTCTCTCGCAGATTAAATCCTATAGATCATAGATGAATAGATGTATGTGTTTGTCTCTTTATAATGTAGCTTTTTCGTTTCATTGAGTTTCAAATCACAACGGTCCTAAAGAAGTTTTCATTTGAAAGAGCATCCAGCAGCACAGTGCCAGTGATGCAGCATCTCAAATTAATTCGGAAAGTCTTTTTGACGCCCTTTTTTCTTGAACTCTGCTAAATTGCCGCAGCAGCACATAATTAGTTATATCTGTAAAATATCTTGAAATCATCCTAACAACTGAATGCAAATGAAGTTTAATAGTAAACACTTTAATTCCCACAAGACTTTTCTCGACACAAAGCAAAGACGTAAAAGATACCTACACCAACCAAAGTTTTTAGAACCGTTAACACAATTCTTGGTATCGTTATTGTTTGTGGTTTGCTTGGTTTGCAACACGGTTGAGAGAAGTGAAATATCCGTACTTTGTTATTTTACTACTTGTTTTGTTTTTCTAAAAACCACCGCTGCTTAAAATTACAAAACTGTGATATTATTTCTTAAGTTTGTGCGATTTTTTTTTCGCCTCCACACAGGAGGCCCTGAGGAAAATAATTTCCCTCAGGGCCTGTTTGCGCCGATTGTAGGAGACAAAACGTTGAATTGTTTTTGTTGTGATTTTGGGTTATGCTAAGGTGATGAATTGTTCTCTGTCTCCCCGCCCGTTCTCCTCACCCTGCCCCGACGCAGTTCGCAAGAGCCGATACAAAGGTGTCAGTGCAATTTGAGTGCATCAATGGCCGCGCATTTAATACAACACGCATTTTTTGGGGTTTTGTTTCGCAATTGATCGGAGTGAATTACTGTCGCATTTTACGCAATTAAACGCATATTAAACAACGAAGTGATCTCCATCTCACCACTTCCTACTGTAAGTACCTACTTCTTTCCTAATATAATTAGTTGCCTGGTATAGACCTGGAGGAACACAGAAAAAATTGCCGTAAAAAAACTCTTACGCGCGAACAGGGCCTATGTCATCTTTAAAGATGCTGTGAGGAGGGCCTTTTTGAGGAAAGGAAGGAGTGAAAATGGGTCTTGAAGAGACCCATGTTGTAGGAGGGAGGAACACAGAGGCCGGTAAATCGTTCCACAGCCGAGCTGCTGAACTCAAGAACGAATCGTAGAAACGACCCGTTCTGATTTGACTAATGTCAACCGTGTACAAATGTAGGGCGCGTGTTTGGCGTGTTTCCCGACTATGCACCGGTGCCGAGGGGATCAATGACGCTAGTTCCTCGGAGCATCTTCCATTGTAATACCGGTAGTACAAGGACAGCATTCCCACGTGACGCCTTTGCTTTAAAGATTGCAATCCGTCTGTTAAGATGGGAGAATCTTTCTGAGGCTGACTTAAATGTGGTTTCGATGGAGCCCCCGAAATTGAGCTGGTCACTTAGAGTAACACCAAGCATATCAATGGAGGTCCTGTTCGGGAGATTGCTTCCGTTGAAGGAGATTATCATTTCGATCCCTTTTAGACGTCATCAGACACGATTGGGTCTTTGAAAAATTAAATTTGAAGAGGTTATTCTTACCCCAAGAGAAAACACACACACAGACGGTTACCAAAGAGGTAACCGTCCATTCTTTGCTTCAAAGCCCTCCGAGCTATTAGGGTTTGTGTGCTCTTTGGAGGCTTGTCAACAAAAAGCTATCATGGACTGTACTGTCATCCGCGTAACAATGAATCGGTGCACACGACAAGAGGTCGTTGATGTGCAACAGAAACAAAGTCGGAGCAGAACCGATCCCTGTGGGACGCCAGCATTTATCGAATGCGAGGAAGAAGTGAAACCTTCAGCAACCGCCTGAATCGACCTCCCCCTCAAAAATTCGGCAATCCACGCACACAAGGATGCGGGAAGTCCGTAAGAACGTAGTTTGTTGACAAGCGCTCGATGCCAAACCCGGTCAAAGGCCTTCGAAATATCCAGTGCAACCGTTTGGGTCTCACCAAAACGTTCCAGGCACCGTCCCCAAACATGCGTCAAATACGCGAGAAGATCATCGCACGAGCGGTTCCACCGGAATCTGTATTGACGGACGTTAATAATTTTTCTTCTCGAGGTATGTGAGCAGTTTGTCATTAATCACACGTTCCATCACTTTTGACAGAACAGATATGATCGCCGTGGGGCGGTAGTTGGCTGGGTTGGAGCGGTAACCCTTCTTTGGAATGGGATGCATGATCGCTTTTTTCCAACCAGAGGGCACAGAGCCAGACTTCAGGGACATTTTGAAAAGCTTCCTCAAAATTGGAGCTATTTTTACAGCGCACCTCTAGAATACCAGGGCAGGTATTCCATCAGGCTCGCTAGCTTTATTAACATCAAGCCCTCGTAAGACTTGGAGTACATCCCGATGCCGGATCCTCAGCTTTTTCATACGAAAACTGCAATGTGGAACCGACGGTGGGGTAGCACCTTGATCATCGAGGGTGGAGTTTTCCGCGAACATTTTGCCTAATAAGTTAGCCTTTTCGGCGGCGGTATTTGCTAGAGAGCTGTCAAGAGATGGCAGACTGGGTTTGCAGAAATTGCGACCTATTGAGCCCGCAAGCGATCAGAACGCTCTGCTACCGTGCGGGCAGGTAGCCAGCTTTCTGCTCATCAGCAGGTTGTCTTAGAATTTTGACCTGTTAATGATCCTCTTGCATTCCTTTGCCATTTTGTTATATACTATTCTGTTTTCGGACGTTCGAGATGTGTTGTAGGCTCGTAAGCCGCGTTTTTTCGTCGCACTGCTTCGGAGCATTGTCGACTGAACGACGGCTTTGAGCCCACACCAGTTTCTTTAACAGTGCATTCAATGAAACCATCCATCGCGGATGTGATGACTTCACCAATTTCCTGGGCACATCTTGAGGGATCCGCAGTCCGAAAACAGACAGCTGACCACGGGAAATCATTGAAATGAGCCCGCAGACCAAACCAATCTGCTGATCTATAGTGCCACACTTTTCTCTTCAGCCGCTCGTTTGGCGGTCTGAAGGTTACGGAGATTGACGTCGTCACCAGTCAGTGTTCGGACGATCCTAGAGGCGCTGTGACTTCAATCTTGTAACCGTTGGGCACAGTGGTTAATAACAGATCTAACAGATTGGAGCGGTGGTCTGGATATCAGGAACCCTTGTAGGCTCCTGAACCATTTGTTCCAATCCGTAGCAGAGTCCGTTGGTCCTGAAAACTTTAACCAAGGTTCGTTATGAACATTGAAGTCCCCCATGACCACAAACTCTGCCGTAGGGAAGCGGGGCAAGAGGTCATCAAGGAATTGTAGTGTTTAAAAAATACAAGTAACGTTGAAATGCATCGAGAACTCAATTCTCTAATATTGTTATTTTGTGGCAATATTTTAATAAAAAATAATAAAAAAACACTAATAGGGAATAACGAGACAAAACCGGATATATGTCATTTTTAAATAAAATTTTAGCCCTATTAACTCTTTTCCACAAAAAAGGAAAAATTGATTTTTAGTACAATAAGGTTTTACCGTAGGTCGTTGGCAGATTTTTTTAATTTTCAAACATAATTTTGTATTACATTACACACATTTCAAATTATACAATCATGCAGTAAAATAAATCAACAAATTATCCGGGAAAACTATGTTTCAGAAGTTTAATTTTAGTTTAAATAAAATCATTAAAAAAGATCCGCGCACGTGTTTTATGACGAAAATTATTCAGTTTGTTTATTTACGGTCTTACAAACCAATATATTTAAGTTTTTTTTAGTTTCTTATTTTGCTCAGAAATTATTGATAAATTATAAATACTTATCATCAAAAAATAATTTCAAAAAGGACATAATTTTAATAGTTTTATCATCACGCCTTTCAGTATTTTTGAAAGTGGTTATAAATTGAAGCAAGTTTTGAATGAAATAAAATCGATATTGAGTTATAATTTTAAAAAACTGGTACGGAGAATAATTAATCTTTCTAATTGGAACCGCCCTGTACGATCGTAAGAACATCTTTCGACGAAATTTGAATTCTCGGCTGGCTGGATAAAGGCCCTTATATGTAGCTACAAGTTTTTTCACCGATTTTGAACTATTCGTCAAATTTACGAGTTAGTTTTTAAGTTCTGGTAAGTGACTGGTTCATAATCATGTAATAACAAAAATTAAAAAAGATGTTTGAATTTGATGAATTGTTCGAAATCGGTGAAATAACTGGCCCTTAGTTGTAACCACTTTTATTGTTTAGGTACAACCGACATGTTTCGTAAGCAATGCTCGTCTCTTCAGGGTTTATTTAATAAATCAGGTACGTCTCATACGTCATACATATATAATGGTAATGTTATATTATCGTGAAAACAAACTTATGATTTCGAATGGTTAAAACTAAATTAGTAATATGTAATATTATATACTTAGTTGGAGAAGGATTATGGGGGACGGGAGGGGGGTAAGTAATGGGGGTATTTTACAATTAGAACAAATTTTATTTAATGTAAGATATCTGTGGTTGTTTTAATGCACTTGATTTACCTAAGAAAAAATAATGTTTTTTTATCTATTTTTTTTGCGAATTTCAATTTGAAAGGCGGATATTGGTACCGCCGCCCCAGGAAATATTTATTGGATGACCAACATCCCTGCGTCAGCTCACCCAAATGGTACGCTACGTTTGGTGATTTAATAGAGATTCCCGGGTTCATGGAGGTGAGGTTTGTCTAGGTCTTGGCGTTGAACGCCTTTGGTTTACTCGTCTACTTTTTTAATATTTTTTATCTGAATACCTCACAAGAGTTAGAGCTTCTCTCGTCTGGATACAGTGAGTCTCTAAAGACGGATGCCATCATCCTCAATTGAGGATGATGGCATCATCATGGCAGTTGTGAGACTGAAGGTAGTGAGGATGGGAAGGAAATGGGGAAGAGGATGGCGGAGAAGTACCTGACTATTCAGATCTGGTCACCAAAGACGGCTTAAGCCATTTTAAGCAACGTTTAAATTCTGAATTGTGGTCTTACACTAGGGCGATACTGAGAATATCTTCCACTCTGGAACGTGCCGCAAATATACTATATATTATTTTTAAATTAATTGATTGTGAAAAAACGCAAACTAAGCAAATAAAATTTATTTGCGCACTCCCGGATTCGATACCGCTACCTTCGGATTGGGAGTCAAATGCCTTACCACTCGACCACTGAACTAACCTAACCTAAATCTCTCCAGCCTTTCCCGACCCATCGGCTTGCACCGCAGTAGAAGAGATGTATTCATACGTCCGTCACTTCTGACGTGTTGACGCAATACGCGCTTCTCCCTTCTTCCTACTTTTCATATACCTATCCAATCTGACAGTGTGTGGCATAAATCAAAGAAAAATCAGAGTGTGCAAGTCACACGCGCGTAGAAGTGAATCCTTCAGAAAACTAAAGTAGGCAAGAGTGGGAAGGCTACTAAGCAACGCCCAATGAGGAGACCGATTATACCACCTGATTCTCTCACAGTCTAAATCCTATAGATGTGCTCGAATGTGTTTGTCTCTTTTAAGTATCACTATTTTTCGTTTAATCGAGTCTAATCGCAACGGTGTAAAATAAGTTTTCACTTAAAAAAACTTCCCTATATCACAACAAACAAATTTCTATATAATGATCTATAATTAACAATAATAATAATGTTATTACCCAATGGCGCAGAATTTTGTACGTAAGTAAATTCCCTTCCTTTGCACATCTAAACTTCCATCAGAAATGAGGCCGGCCTTCTATACTAATAATTACTTAACCAAACTGTTAACTAATTGTAAATACAAAGAGGATAAATTAAGCCACTGTGGCATCTATAAACTTTATTGCAACGATTGCTCAGCAACTAAATAGGTAAAACCGCGCGTAACGTAAATATTAGAATTAAAGAACACGTCAGGTGTTTTACAAGCACAGGTTTTCCAGAATTTTCCGACCGTTTAACTCATAGGTTCTCAACGTGGGCGGTAAAGCCCCCTTGGGGGCGTTTCAGACCTTCATGGGACGGTAGAGGACCAAGAGAAAATTGGGGGGCGTTTCAGACTTTCAGGGGGGCGGTAGGAGACTCAGATAAACCCATCCCACCCCATCCTATCTTTTCCCTATCCCATTACGCACCCTTCGTTGTGACGAATTTGACCCCATCGTGGTATCCCATTATGCCCCCTCCGTCGTTGTATCCATTACGCCCCCTCCGTTCGGATTCACGAGTTAGGGGGCGCTACAAATAAAAATATTCACAAAGTGGGCGTTGGGCAAAAAAAGTTTGAGAATAACAGAAACTGACCATACGTTTAATAGAAATACAGGAGTTCAAATAATACATACAACTATGTAGAATAGGAAAACGCCTGAATAATTTAGAGACATTAGAAATATCAAAATCAAATTTATTATCGGTCTATTGAAAAACTCAAAAACACCAGGATTGGATCAAATACGTATGTATGATATAAAAAAACATGTTAAAATACTGAGCCCAGTAATTACTCATTTCATAAACAGTATAATTGATATTTGCCATATTCCCGAAGGATTAAAAACTAGTATTGTTAGACCTATTTTTAAAGGCGGTGATCATTCAATTATAAATAATTACAGACCTATTTCCCTATTACCTGCTTTGGAAAAAATTCTCGAAAAATATATTGCGGTATACTTAGATGCATATTTAAATAAATTTGGTATCATTGACGAATGTCAGTACGGATTCCAGAAAAAAAAAAGCTGTGACGCACTACTAAAAAAATTTACTAATTTCATAAACACCGAGCTCAACTCTCAAAAACATGTACTTGTACTCTTCATTGATTTCTCTAAAGCCTTCGACACACTATCACATAAACAAATAATAACAGTTCTACAAATCATTGGAATCCGAGGTAAACTGCTTACTTTCTTTAGTAACTACTTATCAAATAGAAAAATGAATGTAAAAATATTGAATGTGATGAGTAAATCTAAATTTATAAGGTCTGGTGTGCCACAGGGGTCAATTTTGGGTCCAAAATTATATATAATTTATGTTATAGCTATGTCGAAACTATTTAGAAAAGCGCGTAGATTCATTTTCGCAGACGACACCGCACTTATTGTATCAAATGAAAATCCACAAATAGCGATGCAAGAATTACAAACCGACTTCGATGAACTGCTGAAATGGGCACATGATGTAGGATTAGTTATAAATGTTAAAAAAACAAAATGCATGTATATCAGATCACCATGTTTGAAAATATGGAATATTCCGAATCTAACCGCACATAACCTTGAATGCATTCATAGGAAAATAACAATAAATTGCCAGTGTGAAAAAATTGAATTTGTCAACGAGTATACTTACCTGGGATTAAAAGTAGATAACACATTTAAATGGGATAAGCAAGTTACTAAAATATGTAACCAGCTAAGAGCTCTGGTGAGCAATTTCTATAAATTAAAATTTGTCTTGCCTCATAGCACACTCAAACTAGTGTATTTTTCATTGGTAGAATCAATTCTCAGATATGGAATTCGAAGCTGGGGAAATACAAGCATGACTTATATTAAGTATATACAAAATTTGCAAACCTCTATCATAAAACAAATTGTACCACCAACTATATATAGACAAAGACACAATGTGCAACTCTTATATTGTGCTGAGGGCCTGCTCTCAATAAAAGGTATATTCTGGTTCCTTACTATTAAGGATAACTGGGGAGATAGTACTTATAAAAGACCACTGGTACATAGTCACAGCACACGTTTCACAGAAAAAAAGGCCTGAAAATACCTAAAATATCCAATAAGTATGGAAGTCGGACGCTGGAGTACTGTGTACCAGTGATTTTTAATAAGCTCAAAAATAATTTTGTTTTTGAGGAAAATGAAAATTTAACCATGAAAATTGTAAAAAAGTGGCTTATCAATGAAAAATCTATGTATCTGTAAAATAAAACAGAATAAACAAAAAAAAAAGAATGATTGGTGATGTTATGGCAGTTAACTTTTTAAAAATATTTTGACTTTTTCTTGAATGATACCAAAACTGTTATTTTATTTTGATTCTTCGGGAAGACTATTAAAATATTGTATTCCTTTGTAAATAAAATTATTGTGTATTTTTGGCATCAAAAATATTGAAATTTGTTGTTTAGAAAATCGGTTGTTATGTTATGCCTAAATGATGAGTTAAGTTTAAATATTTTTATTTTTATTATTTATTACATTTTCTTTAAATATTTGTAATAATTAATCTTTTTACAGAGGTCTTAAATTTTTGGAAGGTACTTCAAAATTCTGAACAATGATGCTGGAGAGAATGTTGGTTCTTTTTTATTGTTTTTTTTTTGTTATTACTATCTTTCAACCACCTTCACATTAACATTTTTCTTCATATGCGCCTATATATTTTTCTTCATATCCCCATCCACTGATTTCCTACTGAATTAAGGATTGGACCAGTGCGAAATAGTCTTTATTTATTTTTTAGATTACTTAATTTGAGTAAATTTCTTAATCTGATAAATATATAGATATATTTCCTAAAGCGCATATGTGACTGTTCTTCATATGTTGATCTTCAATTACACCGAGGTTCATTTTTTTTTGTCGAATGATTTAATATGGTACATGAATTATTACAGACATCTTTGTCACATTTTTGTTATGTTTATGTTTAAATTAGAGTAAATTCTATCAATGTTAGAGTAAGTTCTAAACATATTCATTGAGAATATAAAGTTTTTTTTTTTCTGCATTTTTTGTAAGGTTGTAATTAGATTTGTATCGCATCAGTTTTTTTAGGATTAGGATGTCATTATTTGCATTTTCCATTACGATTTTTGATATTATACATATATATATATTTAACTTCTAATATAAACGAGTGTATATTAAGGTAGAACCTGCAGACAAGCAGCCATGTGGCAGCTTCGCGGGACTACCGATAAATTGTCTAAATTATATATTTATGTAATTTGTGTTTTTGTTGGAAAAAAAAAAAAAAAAAAAAAAAAAAAAATAATTGTCAAATTTTAAACAAACAGAATTAACCAACAGTCCGATTTTAAAGTATAGTCCCTTATTTAACCCCCACCCTTTAACCCCCTCCCCCCCTCTCCTCCCTACCACCAACCAGTCCCTGATGTTATCTCACTCTCTTATATGCTCTCTCTTTCTATTATGTTTACCTCATAATCATACTCTGTACTGTAACTAAGTTTATATGTTTATTGTCCTGAAGAAGGTTGAGATCAACCGAAACTGGTCGACGAATATAAATTAAAATAAAGTGGTTTTAAACAAAGAACTTAGTGTTTGTTTTCTTCGATAATAATAAAATAAATTTTTTAATCATTTAAAAAAAAAATATAAGCTTAAACTACTAAAAAAATATGTTTTTTTTCATAGAAATATATTTTTTTTGGTTTCTTATATGTACACACATATAAGAAACAACTTTAAAAATGTAATTTCATCAATTATTATAAGCAATAATTATTAGCCTGAAACCCTCATCTACAATGAAAAAATCTCCCGAGAAAAGATACATGCCGCCGACGGGACTTGAACCCGCGTCCTTATGATATCCAGTCAACTGCTCTTTATCCACTGAGCTACGTCGGATTATCTCCTACCCGCCAAATAATTCAATATATACAAGTGTTTCATTCAACATTTACTGCTAATTTCATTTTTCCATCAGAAAACAATTTTATTTTTTGTGATGAAGGCATTGTAACTGCTAAATTTCCCAGTAGGTGGCGTCAAGACAAATTATGTCTACATTTTTTGGTGAAACACTTTAACTCGTCAAATATTAATCGTAATTTTTTAATTGGTAAACTAATGTTTTCTCGGGAGATTTTTTCAATGTAGATGAGTGTTTCAGGCTAATAATTATTGCATATAATAATTGTTACCCTTTGTGCTATGCATGAAAAATCTTGTATAAAACATATGCGACCGTTTCCATTGATTATATTTTTTGTTACTCTTTTCTATCGAAACGTTTTTGAAAGAACATCGAAAGTTTCTGGACTTGGTTTCTGGACCTGGTTTCTGTTTGTCAAGCGTTGTTTAAGCATACTGTCTTATCGTGGCGATACAAGGCACAATAATAATACATAAGTTTTTTTCTTGTGGCTTCCTCAAAGTTCTTGAAAGATTGCAGTCCTTCAATTTTTCACTTATTTTTCAGACTGTAACAGTGCTTACTTTTAAAATATTTTTTATAGTAGACGAGTACCTACTAGTGAGAAATCGTCATGCATTGCGATGCCATTTAAATTAAGGAATTGTTCCTTTGACCCCTTCCACTCCCGCGTTCCCCAGTTCCCCAACCACCTTGTCCGGCTTCCCCCTCAACTCTTCCGCACACGTCCGTCGGGAAAACCCCCTCCCGCGTTCTTCTTCCCACCTCCCCACTTTACACGCTCCCCCTCCTGCGAATCCCCCCCCCCCCCCTCTTTCGTTCCCCACCGCCCATCCAGGATTCTCCTCCCCCTCCCGCCTTCCCGCTCTGCTATTAAACTACGTGAAATACAATCACTTTTGCGCCAGAGCTCACCAGTATATACATAAACCTTCAAGAGAGTGTGCACAACAACTCGCCAAAGTTTCATCGCAATTAGATAATAAGCATAGTAAATTACTATTAGTTGTTACTATTAAACTCTATGTACCGACAAGGAATACTAGACAAAATATAACATTCTTTTGCAACACATTCACAACCAACTATCAATCACACTCACTTACCAATAGGAAGCATGATTTAGGCAACAAGCTTCGTGGTATTGTAGATATATTCGCTGATTCCCTTTATAATCTAAAATGCATTTTAAACCAACACTTTGCGGAATGCTACAAATTATTGTAATGCAGGTATAATATATTTAACGATTTTATGTGTTATTGTAATGTTTTACATTATATTTTGTTCTATGTTATTGTCAAATATTATATTGTTTAAAATATTTCACAGTTTAACGCTATATTCTTCAAAAACTAGTTGTATAATCTTTAAATTTTTCGCTTTTATAACTTTTGGTACAAATTTTAACTCGATAACTTAAAACTTATTTTATAATCTATTGTAAAGCCCCTATGGGCGTATAACAACAATAAATAATTTCATAAAGCTAATGTTCACTATTATATACACCATCGCGGACTTGGACTTGGACACATCAAATCCACAATCGGATGAAAGGTTTAGGGGACAAACAAATAAACATAAATTTTTATATATTAGGTTAGAACTTAGAACTAAAGTTAGAACTCATTTATGAAATATTGATTACTTTCGTTACTTTGCATTAAATTTGTACGACTTTATGAAACAGCTCTGTTGATGAAAAATTCGTAATATATACACAATTTAACGGTTTGATAATAAAAGTTTTATCAGATCTGGCAGTTGTGAAAATAAACTTTCTCTCGTTAGATATATATTATCAGCAAACATTTGAAATATTTCGGCATTTAAATTTAAAATATGATTTTTTAAAAACATAAATTCTTTGTTTAGTTTCAGTTTTACGACTGTTGTAAAAGTTCCCGATTAAACTCGACTAAGTAAACAATATGAAAAGAACTTAAATTATAATTTTTCAAAAGTAATGCTTTTTTATATAGCCACGGGCGATCAAAATTCTAGTAAATTATGCCCACCTTACACAGCGTTATACGTACCTAGTGATAAAATTTTGACAGTAGGTATATCCTTAAGAGTGAATAACCAGCACATGACAACTTCGATTCCGACACTAGCGCTAACACATCAGGGCTCGCGAGCGGGCGTTTTCAGAACTAAATTTCGTTCCGCGGCAATCCGAGTTTTGAGGGTTTTGTTCACTCGAGCTAGGGCTACCCGCTACTATTACTACTTTATATTACTATTCTCGCTTCCAGAATTTTAATTAGTAGTAGTTATTTGTAATTTGTATATTGAAGTGCATAAACATAAATAGATACAAGTGAAATGCGTAAACACAGTAGGTATTAAGTAGAATTTAATGTTTCAAAGACCCAATCATGTCTGATAACGTCTAAAAGGGATCGAAATGATAATCTAGTCTCCTTCAACGGAAGCATTCTCCCGAACAGGACCTCCATTGATATGCTTGGTGTAACTCTTAGTGACCAGCTCAGGTATGGGGGCTCGAACGAAACCAGAGTTAAGTTAGCCTCTCAGAAACTGGGCGTACTGTACAGGGCCCGCAGATACTTTAATAGTACTCAACTGTTAACCCTGTACAAATCGCAAGTGCGCCCCACGGTTGAATTTGGCAGCCACCTCTGGTCTCGAGCTCCAAAATACCTTAAAAAAAACCCTTGACTCTGTGCAGAAACGGGCGGTCCGTTTGATAGATTCTCCCATCTTAACAGACGGATTGCAATCTTTAGAGCATAGGCGTCAGGTGGGAATGCTGTCCTTGTTCTACCGGTATTACAATGGAAGATGCTCCGAGGAACTAGCGTCATTGATCCCCTCGGCACCGGTGCATAGTCGGGAAACACGCCAAACACGCACCCAACATTTGTACACAGTTGATATTAGTCACATGAGAACGGGTCGTTTTTACGATTCGTTCTTGAGTTCAACAGCTCGGCTGTGGAACGATTTACCGGCCTCTGTGTTTCCTCCCTCCTACAACATGAGTCTCTTCAAGACCCATTTTAACTCCTTCCTTTCCTCAAAAAGACCCTCCACACAGCATCCTCAAAGATGACATAGGCCCTGAGGGAAATTATTTTCCTCAGGGCCTCCTGTGTGGAGTTAATGTAAAAAAAAAAAAAAAGATAGCTACATGAATAAACAATTTGTTATATTCTTTTTAATATTTTGGTTTTTTGTTTTTCAATTGTATTTTACGGCCATTAGAGTGGAAGATACTCTCAGTATCGCCCTGGTGTAAGACCACCATTAAGAATTGAAACGTTGCTTGAAATGGCTTTAGCCGTGTTTAGTGGTCAGATCTGAATAGCCAGGTACTTCCCCACCTTCCTCTTCCCTATATCCTTCCCCTCCCCACTACCTTCAGTCTTACAACATACTCCAAATTGGGGATGCAATAGTCCCACTGGCTCCAGACTTGTGCGGTATTCATGAAAAAAAACGAGTAATATTCAGTTGGATTGTAAAAAATGTCGCATTTTGAAATATTTATTCGTGTGCATAATTAATAATAAGCACTTCAACAAACAGAATTAAAGCGCACAAACCCTTTCTTTCTTTGAGTGGCCTTGCAACGCATGCCGGGTACCCGCTGTATATAATGTTATATAGTGCAGGCGCTTGCATTATAATTCCCGGGACTTGTGATGGAACCATAACAGTTTAGTTGACCGCGAGGTTACAGTGCCCAAGAAACGCATGCCGGGTACCCGCTGTATATAATTTATTTATTTATTTACGGACAAATAGTCCATTAACAATATAACAATAACACGAAAAACAAGCGTGCGTAAAGGCCCGACCCGCCGAGCAATCGATCACCGTTCGCATTGATTACCGTTCGCATGTCATTTTTCGTAACTATCACCACTTTTCGTAACCCATTCACCAGTTTACCCCCAAGTGTCGAGCGTGCGTAAAAAAGATTTACCCCAAAAAAATATTTTGGAGCAGTTGGGACTCTTGTGCGGTATTCACACAAGAATAATTTAAAATAAAAAAAATATTCGAAATTATAAAAATTTTTGCATAAAAATATTCAATGAACATGAAAAATTGCGTTCGGGCAACCCTGTAGATTTAACAAACATGAATCAAGGAATTCATGTTTATTTCAAATTTCGTTTTCAAATTTCATTTCCAAATATTATTATTCAAAGCGTCGCGAAGACGTGCTCTCCTGGCCGCGTTTGGGCCCGTAATGAAATCTGAAATTTGTGTTTACGGGCTGCGATAAAAATGGTAAAATGCGATGTTCAAAATTATTTAAAATTAAATACTTCCTGAAATTATTTTACGATCAAATTATTTATTATTTGTCAATAACGTCTTAGCAAAATAAGTATGTAAAAAAATCCGAAATATATTTGTTTGTAAGTGCACAAATAAATGCACAAACCGACCAATTTTCGTCAAGAAACACATGTCCGTATATATTTTTTAATAATTTTATTTAAACTAAAATTAAAATTCTGAAACATACGTTTACCAGATAATGTATTGATTTATTTTACTGCATGATTATATGATTTGAAATGGGTGTTGTATAAGAAATGTACTTTTTTGAAAATTGAACAAATCTGCGAACGACCTATGGTATAACCTTATTATTCTAAAAATATTTTTTTTTCTCAAAATCTAAAACATAACTTTACTAGATAAAAGAACAATCTTTTGAAATCCATTTATAGTTTTTTGTGGAAAAGAGTCAATACGTCTAACCACTGATTTAAAAATGACATATTTCTGGTTTCTCTGGTTATACACTCTTAAATATTTTAATAAAGTGATTTGTCTTCAAAGTTGTCTGCCTTTTTGATACATATAAATTATTCGTTATTATTCAGAAAAAAAAAGTTAGTTTCACGGTGGCGTAATTGGTATCTAACCTTTAATATTCTTCTTACAGGTATTCTTAAATATTCTTACATATGTATGATATTCATTTATGTACCTCTCGACACAGGTATATCCTAGTGAGACAGGTATCTAAAAACCTAGTGTAAACATACTTTATATGGATAAATACATAAAAAATTACAATTTATTGTTTTCACTCGTTTCTAATGATCATTAAAATCATTTTATAAATGCTCTGATTAATCTGAAAGTATATTACCTGTTGTATTTCGACCGGTCAGTGAATGTGCATAGCGCTTGGGTCCCACCCGGGCGTCGCGTGTTTGATTCCTCGGCTGGCTAAGTCCTCCATCACAACTCAAGCAACATTTTCGACTTTCTGTGGTGGTAGTAGGAGATTTACAAACATTGTTGGGTTGTTCGTAACCCGGGAATGTTTGCTTTTATTTTAAAAAAAAATTAATAAAAAATAAAAATAAAAGTATGCTGATTATGCGGTGTTCATTTCTAATAGTATGGAAGATCTACAGTCTCTCGTGTATAGGACGAACGAAGTAAGTATGAAGAATGAGTTAATGATTAATGTAAGCAAGTCTATAATCATGGTGTTTGAAAAAGAGTATGATAACGGTGTTCAATATAGTTGTGAATGGAGCAGATGGATGAGTTTGTGTATTTGGGAAGTATGTTTACGAAATATGGGAAAGTTGATAGATATATTGAAAGAAGGATAAATGCAGGTTGTTGTGTGTTGTGTTGTTCTGTATCTCATATTAAAATTAATTTTATACTTAGACTTTCTCATTTTATCATTTTTGCTTAATTTCGATGGGTACTATACTCATAACTTTCGCGTCTATATCAGCCTTTTAGAAACATTTCAATGCATTTTTGTCTACGCATTGTTTTATCTGTGGTCATCTGACAAGCTGACATTTATTTGTGTCACTAAATAACTTGTTTGCATTTTTGCTAACTCTTTCTACAATTTGAAACTCCAGTAACCAGATTAGAATCAATCTCGCTGTAAACTTAATATTCATCTGAATAAACTTAAAGTTATAATAATCCAGTACAAAACCAACCAGTGTTTTTACTTAAGGTGAAGTTATACGTGAAATCCTATTTAGGTACTATTTAGATAATTCTTTAGGACGAATTGGCTTACAGTATGAACATTAAAAAATATGCTACGGATAAATTGAAGCTTTTACTAGGTTTTCTATGTTACGGAATTGCAATAAAATTATTATTTACATAACAAAAAAATAAGCGTAAACCACTAAAAAAAATGTTTTTTCATGACTTAACTATGAAGTAATACTAGAAACATTTTTATAAAAATACACCTTTATGGCTAAGACCATTTTTGAGGTTTTCTACGTTCTAACTTTTTTCATTCTTATAAAATTATGGACATAATAAATAAAAACCACTTTTTCGCTTACTTGCCTCGGCGCAAATAAGACGCTCAATTGCAAATTTTGCAGGCACGAGAATCGAAATATTTCTAGCGTTTATATTCCTCTTAAAAGAGATGTGGTCAGATGCATCTGCCGCAAAGACCCGGACAAACCTCACCCCATGAACCCGGGTACCCCTTCTACGTCACCAAATGTAGCTAATCACTTGGGGTGACCTATGGGCAGAGGTTTTGGTTAATTAATAAATGGTTCCCGGGCGACGGAACCTATACCAACCTCTTAAATTGAAAACCAGACACTAAATAAGCCTCTCTCGATCCGGCCCACCACGCAGCTAATGGCCAGGCGCATCCTCCGCCAAGACCTAAACACATCTACTACGGGCACCCCATCTAAATCACCAAATGTCACCCCTTGGGGTGACCAATGGCAGAGGGTTGGTTATCCAATAAATGATTCGCGGACGGCGTTACCCAAACCTGCCTCCTAAATTATAATTTCCTCTTGTTTGAATGTTAAAAGTCAAAATTTCTCAGAATAAAACTGTAAATTTACCGGTCAGTGGCTGAGTTGGCATCGCGTTTGGGTCCCACCCATGCGTCCCATGTTCGATTCCTCGGTTGGCTAAGTCCTTCATCACGAATCAAGCAACATTTTCGGTTTACTGTGGTGGTGGTTAGATATTTTGAAATATTGTCGGGTTATTCGTAACCCAAGAATGTTTGTATTTCTTTAAAAAAAAATTATATATAAATAAAATAAAGGTCGCTCGAACGTCCGCCTGCCACAGACACTTTTCTTTATACAGAAATATAATATATCTATATATACGGCCGGCGTAGTGCAGCGGTAAGGCGCTTGACTCGCTCACCGAAGCTCGCGGGATCGAATCCCGGCGTGGCAAATAAATTTTATTTGATTAATTTGCGCTTTTTCAAACATTATTCATTTAAAATAGTATATAGTATATTTGCGGCACGTTCCAAAGTGGAAGATACTCTCAGTATTGCCCTGGTATAAGACCACCATTCAGAATTGAAACGTTGCATGAAATGGCTTTAGCCGTGTTTGGTGACCAGATCTGAATAGCCAGGTACTTCCCCACCTTCCTCTTCCCTATCTCCTTCCCCTCCCCATTACCCTCAGCCTCACAACATACCCCAATTGGGGATGGAATAGTCTCACTGGCTTCAGACGGGAGCAGTTGGGAGTCTTGTGCGGTATTCATGTGAAAAAAAACAGAAAAAAAATTTTGGTGGCAAATGTTAAAAGGCGTTAATGGTCCATTAAATCTGCCTTCTATGTCTTTTTCTGATTTTTTTTTAAAAGAAAACTATTTTAGCACCGTTGTGATTTGAAACATGGTGAAATGAAAAACAGTGACACTAAAACGAGACAAACACATAAATATGTGCGTCTATAGGATTTATCCTGCGAGGGAATGAGATAGAATAATTGATCTCCTCTTTGTGCGGTGCTTTGTAGCCTGTCGGTCTCCCCTTTATGCGGTGCTTTGAAGTCTCCCCACTACTTTAGTTTTCTTAAGGTTTTTGCGTGCGAATTCGATTCTTCTGATTTTATTTTAAAAAACTCTATTCCATTTTGGGAGGCTGGTATGGGTAGCGCCGCCCCGGGAACCATTTATTGGATAACTAACACCACCTCAAGCAGTTCGCTATGAGATGCCCGGGTTCATGGGATGAGGTTTGTCAAGGTCTTTGCGGTCGTGTATCTGCCCACGAGTCAACAATAACATATGTGGCGCGTTCTGTCAAATATCTTGTTTGTTACGCTTAAAAACAATAAAATCGCAAACTAACAGGCAAAAAACTATAACCATCGGAAAAAGAGTCCGCGAATTACTCTGTGAGAATGTTATTCGTCTAAAACTTAGTAATTTAGATTATTTAATTTGATTTCTGACAACAGTGACAGCAAAGTGACTTTGGAAATAAATACATCGGCCTAGAGGACCGAATAAAATAAGTCAATGTTTTAAATCCTAGTAAAGTGACAATTCCGCGTCGAATGTGATTACTCTCAACTGGTGAAATTCTCTTTTTAGGGAACATTTGTCCATTTTTTTTCTTATAAATAATTATTATCACAAAACAAACAAACCATATCTCTGATTATCTCGTTAATAAAAAAGAAACTTTTCGGTCAAGAGAATAGTGGATTTCATAAATACAATCTCAGTGAAAAGTTTTATAAAACTGTCTGTGCTTAATTTGTGCTAATTAACCAAAAATTGCTACATAAAAACTCGATACGGTAGCTCTGTTTTGTTTCCAAATCGAGTCAAGTAAGACCGATTGCCCACTTTCAGGCGTAAAGCCGAATACAGCAATTTTTTAACACTTTTATAAAACACAAACAAAATGGACAAAAACATGGAATTATTTCTATTCAAACTTGACGAGAAATTAGAGAAACAAGCCGAAATAATAACTCGTTCGGTAACCAAAAATGTGATGGAAGCGCTGGATGAGAAGATGAAAACAATATCCTTAAAAATAAAGTATCAGAACTAGAACAAAAACTTAAAGCAGTAGACAGAGAAAAAACGTAAAAATAACCTGGTGTTCTTTGCAATATAAGAGAAGGGAAAATCTGAAGGAGACCTAATAGACTGCATTAAAGGCCTCATAGTAGACGTGGGAGTACATTTGGACAGCCAAGAAATTAGCAACGTGTATAGAATAGGGAAACAAAGCGAAAACAAGAATCTTCCGGTTGTAGCCTCTATCACGACCCAATGGAAAAAAACATCTTATACTCAAGAACAAGACAAACCTCCCGTCAGGTATTAATGTGAAAGAAGATTACTCGAAGGAAATCCTGGAAAAACGGAAACAGAAGATGAGAAAAAGAAGGGAAACATTGCTTTCATAAGATATGACAAACTGATAGTGTTAAAATCGAAGGACAACATTACCGAAAAGAGAAAACGAGGAACTTCGGATTCTCCCAAGTCATCACCACAAAATAAAGTAAATAAAAACAAAATATTGAGCATTCCCTCCCAATCTCTACCCAAAACTAGCACGAAAGAGATCACCAGACCTAACATACTGAACTATCTCAACCGAACAAGTTCTGACTCACAAATAAATACTCCATAAAAATTAATCGCCTAGCCTAGCCTCGGAAAATCGGTAACAAACAATACTAATACCAACAAGTATTAACAATCAAAACCTATAAACAAAAAGCCTCCCAATTTGGCTGGTCCCCGCGGGAAATATAGACCACAACCCTCTAATAACAAGAAGAAACAAAACACTAAATATTGCAACCTTAAGTACCAGAGCCCTTAGAACCGAAGAAAGAAAGAAAAAAGAATAAAGAAAAACTACATGAAGCTTGAAAAAGCTCTCGAAGAAATAATGATAGAGGAGGCCTATGCCAAGAGGCAAACTGAGCTTCGAAATATTATAATAAACAAAAACATGTCTAGTATTTATACGGAAGTTCAGAATAAAGGGCTTATTATTATTATTATTATATATCTGCCCACGTGCTGCATGGCGGGCCGGATCGAGAGAGACTGGTTGAGGAGGTCTCTCCAGCCAGAATCCCTCAACCCATCGCCTTGCACAGCAGTTCACTCTTAGACACACTGTACTCCAGATTCCTATCCATCCCTCATACCTACCTATTTCCTTCCCAATACTTCTTCTTCTTTTCTTTGAAAAAAATCAACACTGCATCCTCGAACTCATAGATTCTCAACCTTTTTTTTGTCCACTTTGAGAATATTTCTTTTCTAGCGCCCCCCAACTGCTTTTATTTACAATCTGTCCGTCGTGAATCTGAAACAGCTATTGTCACGAGTATTTTTACCACAATAGGGGGGGGGGGGGGGGGGGGCGTAATGGGATGGGATGCGGCAGGGTGGGATGGGGTGGGATGGGTTTCCCTTGGTCTTCTACCGCACCCCTGAAAGTCTGAAACGCCCACGTTTAGAACCCATGCTCTAAATCTAAGATGACTAGGTCCTGAGCGAAATTATTTTCCTCAGGGCCTCCTGTGCATTGCTCCTGTGTGGAGCTAATTATACCTGCTTACTATCCGCGTAAATTTTTGATACGAATACTTGTCGTTTTGGTTAGACCAAAGATATTAAAATACAAAAGAGATATGCCATGATATGCCATGCCCGACTGCCGGCGGACTATTACCTAATGGGAATATTTTGCATACGGAAAGAATTTGTTCATTTATTTTAATTTAGGGAAATCAACAGTTTATAATATGATTAATTTGTACATGTATAATTTACCTGACTGATAAACCAATTAAAGATTTCCTCATTACAATATAACATTGTGTATCTAGAAATTTAACAGTAATCTTATAACTATTAAAAGATATAACATTAAAAGATATTACATATAACAGGTCATTACATAATATATCATTACATTTATGTAGTTTTGTACTAATTTGATTAATTTTAATACACTTTTGATAGATTTTTTATATTTACTTTTGTCACAATTGAAGATATTTATATCAGAGAAAATGTTATTATATGTTGAACACAGTCTTACAAGGCAAGCATTTTGGATTGAATTTGTTTTACAGTGTTTTACTTGAAAAATATTACACGATCGTGTGTGCCGTGTAGGTACTTTAAAATCTATTCTGTTCAATAATTCAGGAGAGTCGGTTATGTTATTTACGATTTTATATAGCAACATCGCATCTGAGAATTGTCTGCGTGCACTCAATGCATCAATTTTGAAGAAATTTATTGCATCAAGATAATTATTAAATCGATTGTGCGATAAGAAAGAAAGGTATTTTTTAATTTTTTTCTGAATCGATTCAATTTTGTTTATATGTACTGCATGAAATGGAGACCACAGTTGACGCAAACTCTAGATGGCTTTGTACATAAGCAAAGTATAGTTGTTTGATAATTACAATGTTTGCGAATTCTTTCGTATTTCTTATGATGAAGCCTAGCATTTTAGCTGCTTTATTTGTGATTTGTTGTATATGAATGTTATATTGTAGTTTACTATCAAGGGTTATTCCAAGATCACGAATATCTGAGACGGTTGCAATGTTGTTGTTATTTAGTTTATTTTGTTAATTGATTAAAAATATCGGCGACACCAGGAAGCACAGTCCCACCAAGTATAAACTGCGGATAGCACATCTCTTATATTTCAATATCTTTGTAACTTCCCCTTTGTAAAGTTGGAATGCGCAGATGTGCATACTGGGAAAGCTGCAAGTAAATATTTTGACCCCTCAGGCATCAACCATATTCTGTCAGTAGGTCAGAATATTACCGTATTGAAATAAAATCCAAATAAATGGTAAATTTGCGAACGTATCCGCAAAAAAACTGTATTTGAAATGTGATAAAATAATCTTTCAAATTTTATTATTTAAAATAACCGTGTATATTTTAAATATAAAAAAATTTTACGTAAACTTTAAAAAGTATTTAAATGACTCACTTTACGTTTTTCCTAATCAAAATTACTTGTAATGAAAAAAAAACACCACATATTTTAATCACTTCACCTTTTTGTTCTTTCATTAAAAAATATTTAATAAAAAATTCTAAAAGTTTTATATATTTTTTTAAGTTGCGGTTGGAAACTTTGATTCTTAAAGGTGTACATTTTAAATAGATTGTGGTTAACTTTTAGATTTGAATTTAAAGTTCGGTGTTTTCTCTTTCCAATATAGTTTAGATTTTAGTTCGTATTTATCACTACGATCGTAAGGGAGACTCAATGATTTCTATGAGATCTATATGATTTGTTCCGAAAAGCGAACAAATGAGCCTGAGAGGTTAAAATTATTATTTTTTTATTTATTCTATTCTTTTCCCTTGCAACTTTCCCGGGATTTCTGCGCATTTCAACTTTACAAAGAGGTATAAAGGAACTTCTTCCCATTGTTTTTACGAAGTACTTAATAGTTTTCTTTGAGTAATTTTAAAGTATTTTAATATACAATCATAAGACATAAGTAATGCAAAAGAAAGTAAAGAGTGAGATTTTTAATTTAAGGAAAAGTTAATAGTGGAAACCTACACTGTCAAGAAGTATCTAAGTATAACACATAACCTTTAAAGTTACGGTATCAAAATATAGGTTTGTTAGTGAATATTATTGTGAAACAGTAAGACATAAACGTTTTATAACGCCTTTTTTTAATACAGTAGCAACAAGTACCTATGTATGTATATAATGTTAGTCTTGATGTTACGGTATAATGAAGGGTGTTACGGTAAAATGAAGGGTGTTAATGATGGGTGGATTTTAATTTTATATTCATATTTCATAGTTCGCATTTTTAATAAATTACAGGTGTTAAATATTTTAGTTTATTGTGTATAAGAACTCGGTCGTGTTTTTGAGTTATTTTTAATGGCTTAATAAATGAATCAAGCGCACCACCCCATCCTATAATGCCATTAGATTGAAGATTGCACAAGGGAAATGTGGATCGTTTTCAATTTGTCATGTATTAAGCACTTATAATTTTTAAGCAGTATTTAAAATATGCGCGTAAGATATATAAATTTAGATATGGTTTCATTGATATGCCATTTCAAATTCAGATTTATATCAATAGGTAGTAACGCCTAAATCCTACTAATATTATAATGGAAAAAGTTTGCATGGATGGATGTATGGATGTTTGTTACTCTTTCAAGCAATAAATACTGAACGGATTTTAATGAAACTTTACAGTAATATAGATCATACATCAGAATAGTCTATAGGCTATAACTTAGAGCCTGGGCATTATGAAATTTGTATACAATTATACGTTTATTGTCCAGACGAAAAGCAAAGGGTTGCTACATAATTGTTTGACATGCGCTGTCATTTTGTTATTTGTTTAGGTTGCTACGGAGATCCCTTTGATAGTCAAGATTGACAGCGCGTGTTTGATTGTTACGTTGAGGGGGTTTGGTGAGGGGAGTGGAGGAGGATGAACGGGGGGGGGGGGGGGGGGGGGAATGTCGCGTTCGAAGCCGGGGGCAAAAGCTAAAAGCTAGTATTTAATATTTTCAACTTTAGCGAGTTGTGAACTGTGCTTCTAAACTATAAACTATAAATATTACCAATTCTTGTTTTCTTTGTTCTATCTAAGATAGGTGAGTATTTTAGGTTGCCTCTTTTGAAACCTAGTTGAGTTTTTTTTTTAAATTTATTCAATTATGTTGATTTAATGTATCGAACGCTTTTCTGAAAAACTAAGAATGGCTATTTTTTTATAAATGGAATATGTAGGTTTAGTGACTTTTTTTACGATAGGTAGGTATATGTTTTGGCAATCCATAAAAATGTTTTAATTATTTATTATTGTTTTTCTTTTTTTTAAATTTTTTGTTAAGTACATTTGATTGTTGGATATATTTTACAAAACAAGTTTTTTATAATCATGAAATAAAAAGAAAGAAAAAATATATTTTTACAGATAAAAGATAAAAACAGATGTAATGAAACAAAAAAATAATAATATTATAAATAATATGCATATGCAAAATATGCATGTTACCAAAAATGCTTTTTTTAATGTACATTCCAATATTGTAGAAAATTTTTAAAAAGAAACATCCATGTTTACATAATTACAATCCAAAAAGCAGGTTAGTGACGACCGGCGTGAAAATTTAAGAAAAGGAAATTTAAAAAAAAAAGAAAATTTAAAAAAGTAACATCCGTGTTAACATAATTACAATCCAAAAAAACGGTTTTTGACGGCCGGCGTGGTCTTGCGGTAAGGATTAGACTCGCAATCCGAAGGTCGCGAGATCGATTCCCGACGTGGGCAAATAAATTTTATTTGATTTTTTTTTTTTTTTTTATTATTTATTTAATACAAGAAAATACATTTTTAAAATACAAGTTTTATGCAGTCCCACAAAGCTGTCACACATGACGGCTTGTCTGTAGGTTCTACAAAATAATATATATATATATATATATTTATCTCCTCTCGTAAAACGTTGATCTTGCGCGACGGTACACCAGTTTTAAGTTGATCCGTTCGGACGTGTTGATCCATCCGGATATGCTGATCCATTACACAAGCTGGCATACACATCCTGATCCATGTGGATCAATTTATACCATCAAGATTTCGCTGTAAGCCACGCCCATTGTTCGGTGTCTTATACATTTTACACGTTTTTTTTTGTTGATCCATATAAATGCCAAGTTTTGACCGCCAACAAAGGTGCCCGTCTGTCGTACTTTTTAGCTTCTTTTAGTAGGTACCTGTACGTTCTTATTTCAATTCGTTCTATTTCATTTCTTTTTTAATGTATTTTGGTTTAAGATTTAATTTTTATTTTGATTTTGTTTTTGATTTTGATTTGGATTTCGATTTTGATTTTGGATCGAGATTTTAATTTTGATTTTGGTTTGAGATTTTAATTTTGATTTTGATTTTAATTTTTATTTGCATTCTTATTTTGATTTTTATTTTGATTTTTACTTTCATTTTGATTTTGATATTGCTTTTGGTTTGAGATTTTGATTTTGATTTTGGTTTTGATTTTGTTTTCGTTTCCGCTTCTAAGACCCGCACAAACCTCACCCCATGAACCTGGGCACCCCGGCTAAGTCACCAAACATAGCGAACCACTGAAGGTATACCTTAATTTTGGGAGGCGGGTATGATTACCACCGCCCCGGGAACCATTTTTGGGTAATCAACACCTCTGTCATATTGCAGTGACATTCGTGACTTAGCAGGAGTGCCCGGTTCAAGGAGTGAGATTTGTCTAGGTCCGTGCGGCGAACGCGTTCGCTGACCTACTGCGTGGCAAGCCGGATTGGGAGTGACTGATTTTTTGTGACTTAGCAGGGCTGCTCGGGTTCAAGGGATGAGATTTGTCTAGGTCTTTGCGGTGAACGGGTTTGCCCACCTACTGCATTACGGACCGGATTGGGAGAGACTGGTTGAGGGAGACCTTATTTTTCTTACATTAGCTCCACACAGGAAGCCCTGAAGAAAATAAATCCCGTCAAGGCCTATGTCTTCTTTGGGGATGCAATGCATTATCGGGGAATACGTATGATTCCTCGATAATGCATTGCATTACGATCTCTACGAATCCGGAAGTCGCAAGAACAAATTGCATTACGATCAATACGAATTCGGAAGTCGCAAGAACAAATTGTGGCGTGCGCAAGTAAATATTATTTTGATTTAAATGTATAATTCAACGATATCTAAGGGGCATTGCGACCTTGACTACGAATTCGGGAGTCGCAAGTTCGAATTGTGGCGTGCAGAGGTAATTTTTATTTAAAACGTTTGTATAATACAACAATAATGCAGTGCAGTGCGATCTTGACTACGAATTCGGATGTCGCAAGTTTAAATGGCATGAGCCAGTAAATTTTATTTTGATAAATACGTATAATTCCTCGATACTGCGCTGCCTTACTATCTTGGCTACGAATTTGGAAGTCGCAAGTTCGAATTGTGGCGTGCGCAAGTAATTTTTATTTTGATATAATTCCTCGACAATGCGTTGCATTACGATCTTGACTACGAATTCGGAAGTCGCAAGTTCGAATTGTGGCGTGGCCAAGTAAATTTTCTTTTGACAAATACGTATGATTCCCCGATAATGCATTGCATTACGATCTCTACGAATTCGGAAGTCGCAAGAACAAATTGCATTACGATCAATACGAATTCGGAAGTCGCAAGAACAAATTGTTGCGTGCGCAAGTAAATATTATTTTGATTAAAATGTATAATTCAACGATATCGAGGGGCATTACGATCTTGACTACGAATTCGGAAGTCGCCAGTTCGAATTGTGGCGTGCGGAGGTAATTTTTATTTGATAGTTGAGATATTGATTTTGATTTTGGTTTTGATTTGAGATTTTGGTTTTGGTTTTAGATTTTAATTTTGATTTTGATTTTGGTTTGGATTTCGATTTTGATTTTGATTTTGATTTTGGTTTTGGTTTGAGATTTTAATTATGATTTTGACTTTGATTTTGATTTTGGTTTTGGTTTTAGATTAAGATTTTGATTTTGATTTTTGATTTTGTTTTTGATTTTGATTTTGATTTTTGATTTCGATTTCGATTTCGATTTTGATTTCGATTTCGATTTCGATTTCAATTTCGATTTTGATTTTGATTTTGATTTTGATTTTGATTTTGATTTTGATTTTGATTTTGATTTTGTTTTCGTTTCCGCTTCTAAGACCCGCACAAACCTCACCCCATGAACCTGGGCACCCCGGTTAAGTCACCAAACATAGCGAACCACTTAAGGTATACCTTAATTTTGGGAGGCGGGTATGATTACCACCGCCCCGGGAACCATTTTTGGGTAATCAACACCTCTGTCATATGTCACTTTGCAGTGACATTCGTGACTTAGCAGGAGTGCCCGGTTCAAGGAGTGAGATTTGTCTAGGTCCGTGCGGCGAACGCGTTCGCTGACCTACTGCGTGGCAAGCCGGATTGGGAGAGACTGATTTTTTGTGACTTAGCAGGGCTGCTCGGGTTCAAGGGATGAGATTTGTCTAGGTCTTTGCGGTGAACGGGTTTGCCCACCTACTGCATTACGGACCGGATTGGGAGAGACTGGTTGAGGGAGACCTTATTTTTCTTACATTAGCTCCACACAGGAAGCCCTGAAGAAAATAAATCCCGTCAAGGCCTATGTCTTCTTTGGGGATGCAATGCATTATCGGGGAATACGTATGATTCCTCGATAATGCATTGCATTACGATCTCTACGAATTCGGAAGTCGCAAGAACAAATTGCATTACGATCAATACGAATTCGGAAGTCGCAAGAACAAATTGTGGCGTGCGAAAGAAAATATTATTTTGATTTAAATGTATAATTCAACGATATCTAAGGGGCATTGCGACCTTGACTACGAATTCGGGAGTCGCAAGTTCGAATTGTGGCGTGCAGAGGTAATTTTTATTTGATACGTTTGTATAATACAACAATAATGCAGTGCAGTGCGATCTTGACTACGAATTCGGATGTCGCAAGTTTAAATGGCATGCGCCAGTTAATTTTATTTTGATAAATACATATAATTCCTCGATAATGCACTGCCTCACTATCTTGGCTACGAATTCGGAAGTCGCCAGTTCGAATTGTGGCGTGCGGAGGTAATTTTTATTTGAAACGTTTGTATAATACAACAATAATGCAGTGCAGTGCGATCTTGACTACGAATTCGGATGTCGCAAGTTCGGATATTGATTTTGATTTTGGTTTTGGTTTGAGATTTTAATTTTGATTTGGACTTTGACTTTGATTTTGGTGTCTGTTTGAGATTTTGATTTTGATTTTGAATTTGATTTTGACTTTTGATTTTGTTTTCGTTTCCGCTTCTAAGACCCGCACAAACCTCACCCCATGAACCTGGGCACCCCGGTTAAGTCACCAAACATAGCGAACCACTTAAGGTATACCTTAATTTTGGGAGGCGGGTATGATTACCACCGCCCCGGGAACCATTTTTGGGTAATCAACAAGTCTGTCATATGTCACTTTGCAGTGACATTCGTGACTTAGCAGGAGTGCTCGGTTCAAGGAGTGAGATTTGTCTAGGTCCGTGCGGCGAACGCGTTCGCTCACCTACTGCGTGGCAAGCCGGATTGGGAGAGACTGATTTTTTGTGACTTAGCAGGGCTGCTCGGGTTCAAGGGATGAGATTTGTCTAGGTCTTTGCGGTGAACGGGTTTGCCCACCTACTGCATTACGGACCGGATTGGGAGAGACTGGTTGAGGGAGACCTTATTTTTTTTTACATTAGCTCCACACAGGAAGCTCTGAAGAAAATAAATCCCGTCAAGGCCTATGTCTTCTTTGGGGATGCAATGCATTATCGGGGAATACGTATGATTCCTCGATAATGCATTGCATTACGATCTCTACGAATTCGGAAGTCGCAAGAACAAATTGCATTACGATCAATACGAATTCGGAAGTCGCAAGAACAAATTGTTGCGTGCGAAAGTAAATATTATTTTGATTTAAATGTATAATTCAACGATATCTAAGGGGCATTGCGACCTTGACTACGAATTCGGGAGTCGCAAGTTCGAATTGTGGCGTGCAGAGGTAATTTTTATTTGCTACCTTTGTATAATACAACAATAATGCAGTGCAGTGCGATCTTGACTACGAATTCGGATGTCGCAAGTTTAAATGGCATGCGCCAGTTAATTTTATTTTGATAAATACATATAATTCCTCGATAATGCACTGCCTCACTATCTTGGCTACGAATTCGGAAGTCGCCAGTTCGAATTGTGGCGTGCGGAGGTAATTTTTATTTGAAACGTTTGTATAATACAACAATAATGCAGTGCAGTGCGATCTTGACTACGAATTCGGATGTCGCAAGTTCGGATATTGATTTTGATTTTGGTTTTGGTTTGAGATTTTAATTTTGATTTGGACTTTGACTTTGATTTTGGTGTTGGTTTGAGATTTTGATTTTGATTTTGAATTTGATTTTGACTTTTGATTTTGTTTTCGTTTCCGCTTCTAAGACCCGCACAAACCTCACCCCATGAACCTGGGCACCCCGGTTAAGTCACCAAACATAGCGAACCACTTAAGGTATACCTTAATTTTGGGAGGCGGGTATGATTACCACCGCCCCGGGAACCATTTTTGGGTAATCAACACCTCTGTCATATGTCACTTTGCAGTGACATTCGTGACTTAGCAGGAGTGCCCGGTTCAAGGAGTGAGATTTGTCTAGGTCCGTGCGGCGAACGCGTTCGCTCACCTACTGCGTGGCAAGCCGGATTGGGAGAGACTGATTTTTTGTGACTTAGCAGGGCTGCTCGGGTTCAAGAGATGAGATTTGTCTAGGTCTTTGCGGTGAACGGGTTTGCCCACCTACTGCATTACGGACCGGATTGGAAGAGACTGATTGAGGGAGACCTTATTTTTTTTACATTAGCTCCACACAGGAAGCTCTGAAGAAAATAAATCCCGTCAAGGCCTATGTCTTCTTTGGGGATGCAATGCATTATCGGGGAATACGTATGATTCCTCGATAATGCATTGCATTACGATCTCTACGAATTCGGAAGTCGCAAGAACAAATTGCATTACGATCAATACGAATTCGGAAGTCGCAAGAACAAATTGTGGCGTGCGAAAGAAAATATTATTTTGATTTAAATGTATAATTCAACGATATCTAAGGGGCATTGCGACCTTGACTACGAATTCGGGAGTCGCAAGTTCGAATTGTGGCGTGCAGAGGTAATTTTTATTTGATACGTTTGTATAATACAACAATAATGCAGTGCAGTGCGATCTTGACTACGAATTCGGATGTCGCAAGTTTAAATGGCATGCGCCAGTTAATTTTATTTTGATAAATACATATAATTCCTCGATAATGCACTGCCTCACTATCTTGGCTACGAATTCGGAAGTCGCCAGTTCGAATTGTGGCGTGCGGAGGTAATTTTTATTTGAAACGTTTGTATAATACAACAATAATGCAGTGCAGTGCGATCTTGACTACGAATTCGGATGTCGCAAGTTCGGATATTGATTTTGATTTTGGTTTTGGTTTGAGATTTTAATTTTGATTTGGACTTTGACTTTGATTTTGGTGTTGGTTTGAGATTTTGATTTTGATTTTGAATTTGATTTTGACTTTTGATTTTGTTTTCGTTTCCGCTTCTAAGACCCGCACAAACCTCACCCCATGAACCTGGGCACCCCGGTTAAGTCACCAAACATAGCGAACCACTTAAGGTATACCTTAATTTTGGGAGGCGGGTATGATTACCACCGCCCCGGGAACCATTTTTGGGTAATCAACACCTCTGTCATATGTCACTTTGCAGTGACATTCGTGACTTAGCAGGAGTGCCCGGTTCAAGGAGTGAGATTTGTCTAGGTCCGTGCGGCGAACGCGTTCGCTCACCTACTGCGTGGCAAGCCGGATTGGGAGAGACTGATTTTTTGTGACTTAGCAGGGCTGCTCGGGTTCAAGAGATGAGATTTGTCTAGGTCTTTGCGGTGAACGGGTTTGCCCACCTACTGCATTACGGACCGGATTGGAAGAGACTGATTGAGGGAGACCTTATTTTTTTTACATTAGCTCCACACAGGAAGCTCTGAAGAAAATAAATCCCGTCAAGGCCTATGTCTTCTTTGGGGATGCAATGCATTATCGGGGAATACGTATGATTCCTCGATAATGCATTGCATTACGATCTCTACAAATTCGGAAGTCGCAAGAACAAATTGCATTACGATCAATACGAATTCGGAAGTCGCAAGAACAAATTGTTGCGTGCGAAAGTAAATATTATTTTGATTTAAATGTATAATTCAACGATATCTAAGGGGCATTGCGACCTTGACTACGAATTCGGGAGTCGCAAGTTCGAATTGTGGCGTGCAGAGGTAAGTTTTATTTGATACGTTTGTATAATACAACAATAATGCAGTGCAGTGCGATCTTGACTACGAATTCGGATGTCGCAAGTTTAAATGGCATGCGCCAGTTAATTTTATTTTGATAAATACATATAATTCCTCGATAATGCACTGCCTCACTATCTTGGCTACGAATTCGGAAGTCGCCAGTTCGAATTGTGGCGTGCGGAGGTAATTTTTATTTGAAACGTTTGTATAATACAACAATAATGCAGTGCAGTGCGATCTTGACTACGAATTCGGATGTCGCAAGTTCGGATATTGATTTTGATTTTGGTTTTGGTTTGAGATTTTAATTTTGATTTGGTCTTTGACTTTGATTTTGGTGTTGGTTTGAGATTTTGATTTTGATTTTGAATTTGATTTTGACTTTTGATTTCGATTTCGATTTCGATTTAGATTTTGACTTTTGATTTTGATTATAAAAGTGCAATATAAAATAACTCAATGTCTATTTTTAAATTATTGTGGCATTGTAAATGAGGTTTTTTCGTAACTCAAATTCTCAATAGAAATCAACACAAACAGGCAATTCCGAAAGCGTTGTTAAAATCAATGAAATAGACGTAAGCTTCTATATTCATTTTAATTTTAAAATACTTACGTAATACAATGTTATTTTAACTAATTAATTATTTTGACAAATGCCTATTTATTTGACCGAAAATTAGTTACTGTTGTTGAATAATAATATTAATTATAAGACATTATAATATCTATGTATTTACAAATGACAGCAATTGGGATCAGTTTTTATTTTTATCGTTTTATTGTTCATTTTTCATATTATAATATCAAAATATATTATAATATGAAAAAAGTTTAACATTTTACTAACATTACTTTGCGAAACTAACATCAAAGATCATTTACTAACTGACCATAAACATATAACAAAAATACAATAAAATAAGGTATAAAGGTTGGTTTTATTTTTTATTTTTTATTGTAACTGCAAAATTTCATCGACGGAGGAATTAATGTTTGGGTTAGTCTCATTTTGAGCCTTTATTGACTGGCCTACAAGGCAGGGGCCGCCTCTGGTTACCGGCTATTTTAAAATTATGTTTTCATAGCTTTTAAGGCGATCCACTAGTACAGGAAAAAATCGAAATTTGAATTCACGCCCTTTTATGGGAGGAGTTTAAAAATACTTGAGAAAAAGCTTTTGGAAAGGTTGGAAAAGATATTTGAGAATTTTTTTTACATGTTGATTTCGTAAAGGCCTGTAAAAAACATTAATTCCTTTTTTATGCATTGTTTATTGTAATAAAACGGAATTTTTAAATTGATTTCACGAAAACAAGCAGCGCGGACCCTAACACGTTGTTTCTCCGCTATATAAGAAACTGAATTTGCCACATTATGCAATAAAACCATATCCGAAAAAGTGTTTATAAGTAGGAGAGTTTGCACTAAAAAATGTTTTTTATAGACCTAATACTTTATTTTTTCTAAGCTTATTAAAAGACATTAAAAAAATGACCGATATTTTTAAGGGCCAAGGTATGTTCTACACGAAGTATTTAATTGAAGCATTTATAATACGTCTAAGCGGTCAAATTTTCAAAACAAAAACATACGATTTTGTATGATTTTGCATTATTTAGTATGGCTTCATCTTAATGACCTGAATTATGAGTTGGTTTCTTTCTGAGTTTGCATGGAACCAATCTAACACTATTTAAAGAGGAAAGATTTGATTGTTTGTTTGTTTGCATTGAATAGGCTCCGAAACTACTGAACCGATTTGAAAAATTCTTTCATTGGTAGGAAGCTACACTATTCCCGGTTGACATAGGCTATATGATATTTTCAAAAAAAAATTAGGGATCGTTACTAAAACTCCAATAATGTAGCCCAAGGTGTAAAAAAAATACCTAAAATATTCTTTACATCGCGTGCGCTGCGAAAACTATTAACAATAGAATAAAATAATGTAGTACGACTTTGTAGAAAACATCATTATTTACAAAAAGTTTCGCGACAGCATATGTCTAACTATTATAGTTATGCCACAAAAAGTGTTTATTTATTTTAAAAATTTAATTAAAATGACGCCGCGTCAAATGGCTCTTTATTTGTATCTTGGTTTTAATCCTTATCAAAATAAATTACTTCATATTCAAGACTGCTTCAATACCTTTATTTAACTTTTTGAATTATTCAATTCGGACATTTTATTCTAAAGTTACCACGAGTTTAAAAATAGCCCCGTTTGGGGAAAGGGTTGAGAAAGTCTGATTGGAGAATTCATAATCCATCCGGTCCGCCACGCAGTTGGTGGGTAAACGCATTCTCCGCCAAGACTTAGACAAATCTCAACTTCTAAACCCAGGCACCCCTGCTAAGTCACCAAACGTTGTGAACCACTTGGAGTAACCTACGGCAAGGATGTTGGTTATCCGATAAATAGTTCCCGGGGCGGAGTTACACATATCCGCCTCCAAATTGATATTCCTTTGTTGGGAGACGGGTCGAGGGACTAATATAGGTATTTTATGAATGTACCGCACAATAGTCCCAGATGCTCTCTTCTATCTGGAGCTAATGAAACTAAAGACGGGTTGTTTCAAAAAATTTTACGGATTCATCAAATATTTGAAATTATTTTTTTACGACCTGTGTAAGTTCTATTCAAATTCTGTATTATTTCAGATTGATAGAGCAACTGGCCTATAATGATATAATGACGGAACTTGAATAGAACGTGAAAATTATCTTAAAATATTTGATTATATTACAAAATTACAATTTGAGGTTTTACTCATAGTTAAAAATAAATATTCCTCCTAGACTTGCAGAAAAGTCAATAGACGTCGCATATTAAATAAAAATTGATAACTTTATCCAAGACACTATCTAGATTATATTTAGTTCTGGTTGAATTTTGCAATCTTTCATACAGATAGCAGCCAATAAAATTTGCGTTACGAAAATGAAGATAATGTTGGTAGTTTCTAGTCGAAGTATGAAACGGTTAAAAATGACAGAATCGGATGGGGACTAATTAATTAGCTTAGCGCAATGGTTAGAGCTGCTGCCCGGAAAGCCGAAGGTCCTGGCTTGGAGTCCCTGATGTGACCGTACCTCTTTCTGATTTTTCTGTTTCAGATTTTGGATTGAGTTTCGCTAATATTGTCTTCATTTATTTAAATTTTACAATTTGAAGTTTAACTCATTGTTCTAAATATAAATAAATATTCATCCTAGACTTGCAGAAAATTTAATGGCCGTCCTTAACCAGTCTCTCGATCTCGATCCGGCCCGCCACGCAGCAGGTGGGCAGAGGCATCCATCGCCAAGGCCTGGACAAATCTTACCCGAGGAATCGGGCACGCCCGCTAAGTCACCGAACAGAGAGAACCACTTGGGGTTACCTATGGCAGAGGTGTTGGTTATCCAATAAATGGTTCTCGGGGCGACGATACACTTATCCACCTCCCATGTTATTCCCAGTTGAGAGGCGAGTTGAGGGAGTTCTAGGTTAGGACTCTTTCAATTAGTCTCTCCCAACCTGGCCCGCCACGCAGTAGGTGGGCAATCGCATTCGTCGCAAAGACCTGGACAAACCTCTCCCCTTAAAACCGGGAATCCCTGTTAAGTCACTAAACGTAGTGAGTTTCTTGCGGTGACCTATGGCGGAGGTGTTGGTTATCCAATAAATGGTTCCCGGGGCGATGGAACAAATCGGACTTTCTCAACCTCCCAAATTGGGTTGAGAGAGTCCAATAGAAGAGTTCTAGGTTAGGTCTCCTTCAATCAGTCTCTCCCGTTCTGGCCTGCCATGAAGTAAGTGGGCAAACACATTCTCCTCAAAGACCTAGACAAACCTCACCCCTTGAACCTGGGCACCCCTGCTAAGTCACTGAAAGTAGTGAACCGCTTGGTATGACCTATGGCAAAGGTTTGGTTAATCAATAAATGGTTCCCGGGGCGGTGGTGTGCGTAATCCTCTTCCCAATATACCTATAATATTAATGATAAGTTTTTAGATTTTCACGGCCAAAAGCATTTTCGTTGTTTGTTTTTTAGGTGTTATGCCGTGTTGCGCTACCTCCTTTTTTATCCGACGTTTTGGACAGCGTTGCAGTGTCCATCATCAGGGCAGATCCGGCAGATTGTCGCAGACATCGTCGGATCTGCTGGATCCGCCCTGACGATGAACACTGCAACGCTGTCCGAAACGTCTGCTAAAGAAGGAGGTAGCCAACACAAAACAAAAAACGAAAATATAATATTAACATACATTGTTTGCTTGCTGAATTGCCGCCAAAAATATTTTAAAACATACATCATGTCTGTAACATGCATATCTTCAATGGATTACAAATGTCAAATATTTCAAAACGGTTCACAGCAATGTATTTTCTTTACTTTTACGTAAAAATTAAACCAACTCGTTCGGTATCATTTTTTACGGAGTGCCTTGAAAATAGTTTCCATAGTGTGGATTATCATTGTGGGTGGTAGAGCCCGTTCACACTTCTGGCTAGGCATGAGTGCAGGTGTTCAAAACAAACTGGGTGTTTAAAAATGTTTGGAAGAAAATAATTATCGATTTTTTCTTTTTTAATTATTTTATTTATATAGATGTTTTTATTATTTGGAATGGCTAAAAGCTTATCAACTTTGAACTTCAATGAAGAATGCCCGAAGTAAAAACCATTGAAATCCCGCTTTTTTAAATATTTAAAAACATCTAATCGCATATCCCATTACTAAAAATTGCGTTTTAACTGAGAAAAATGAAATTATGTGTGGTATATTTTTGTTTATCAGTTGTTTAAAAAATAAAGCACGTTTTAATAAGTAAGGACATTTTTTTCGAAAAGTAGTTCTTTAGAGTAGGTATTTATTATGTTATTTTTTTGGGCAAAAAATTGTGTTACCTTTACATAGTATAAAATGAAGTCGCTTCCGCTGTCTGTGCGCTTAGATCTTTTAAACTAAGCAACAAATTTTCATGCGGTTTTCACCAATAGATAGAGTGATTCATGAGGAAGGTTTTAGAGTATATAATTTGTCAAGGTTTTGTGTTAATTGGCTGAAATAGGGCTGGCAAGCAGGCAGCGGGCATCGGGCAGTCGGCAGCAAGCGGGCGGTGTCGATTGGATTTAACAGATGGCGTTGGTTATAAAGGTTGGGTAGTGGCGTGGCGTTGTGATGGCGTTATGTTTCGTTAGTCACAGCAACATGTGGCCTGGTCTGCTAGTTTTTAACTAAAAGTATACTATCTCGGGAATGACTAGCTTAATTAAAAAAAAAAAAATTATATCATTGTTTTTACCTTACTTAAGAAAATATTTTAGAAATCATAATAAATACTTTCTTACGACGGCGACGGCCAAGGAGCCGCCTTTTTATATTAAAGTGATATTAAAAAGATTTCACAATCTACTCTTTCATAGATGGCGCAAGTTTAATTATTTTAGGGAACACGCCTTTACAAGTAGTGCCTTATTAAGATGAATGAATTGCTAGCGCCCATTCATGCGTAATATGAATATGAATAAATAGTTTTTTTGGTTTAAATAAATCTTTCAAAAATGGCAAACAAATACCATATTGTATCGGTAATTCAATCCATTATTGTATTTGTACGCCTTTCTTGAAAGATTTATTCAAACCAAAAAAACTATTTATTCATATTCATATTGCAACTGTACGGGCGCAAACAATTAATTTATCTTAATATTTTAAAGCACAACTTAAAAAAAAAAGTTTTACGCTAAAATAATTAAACTCGCGCCATCTACATATAATATAGAGGCGTTCTTTTAAGGTGAAGTTATACGTGAAATCCTATTTAGATTAATCTTTATGACGAATTGGCTTACAGTATCAACATCAAAAAATATGCTACGGATAAATTGAAGCTTTTACTAGGTTTTTTATGTAATGGAATTAGAATAAAATTATTATTTACATAACAAAAACAAAATAAGCGTAAACCACTAAAAAAATGTTTTTTCATGACTTAACTATGAAGTAATACAAGAAACATTTTTATAAAAATACTCCTTTATGGGTAAGACCATTTTTGAGGTTTTCTATGTTCTAACTTTTTTTCACTCTTATAAAATTATGGACAAAATAAATAAAAACCACTTTTTCGCTTACTTGCCGCGCGCAAATAAGACGCTCGATTGCAAATTTTGCAGGCACGAGAATCGAAATACTTCTAGCGTTTATATTCCTCTTAAGTATCACATTTACTTGGAATTCTGAGTTTGTTTGAGTCTCAAAAGTCTAAAAAATCCACTTTCCGTCACATAATCGAGATGAAACTTGGTACACAGTCGATTCTTTCTGTCTCTGAAATTTTATGTTTATGTAATAAATAAAATTTGCCAATGCAGTTCGGCCCACATTTTCATTAATTAATACTAATGAGGCTACTGTGAAATAAGTTTTAACATAAAACATAATCGTAAAAATTGATTAATTTTTATTGAATTTGTTACCACACTGTAGATTTGCTAAAAATTTAAAATAATATTCAGATATATTTTTAAATAGCGGCAACATGAATATATCAAGTTACCGACATCCGGTCTTTAATACAATGGTTTTTAGAATATTTCAACCACTCGGATACGTAAGCGTGTTAATATATATAACAATAGCCGTAAAATAAGCGCGTTTTTTCGTGTGTTCCCACAGAAGTCGTTATAACTCTGTTATTGTTCTAGTGATAACCCTAAAACAAAAAGTAGAAGATCCATATTGAATGCTTCACATTTCTATTCAAAGTTGTCCATAGAAGTACATAAAAAATACTAATTTTGTAGAAACAGTTTTCACCCCCAAATCACCTACGCGCTGTTAGACATTATTAATTTTTTAAATATTCTTGTATGAAATGGTAAAAGGTAGGTGACAAAATTGTTTATTTATTCAATAGAATAAGTGTTATTTTTACATAATCAGTGATTTTAGTACCGTTTCCACATAAAAACATCGCGTGAGTCATTTTTACAATATTTTTTATGTTTGCTTTCTAAATTTTAATATTTATAAATGTTAATATTTTTTTGTAATATAACAATTTGAAACCTTATTTCAAACAAACGTTTCAAGTTTTTAGTTTTTTTCTGTTATTTGTTTATGGGGTGTTATACCGTGTTGCGCTACCTCCTTCTTTGGCCGACGTTTCGGACAGCGTTGCAGTGTCCTTCATCAGGGCAGATCCGGCAGATGTGTGACAGTTTTTAGTATTCGGCTACGTTCAGATATGTTCCATTTATTGACCCTTAATTGTGAAGCGGAAATAACACAAAGTTTTATAAATCTGGCAGTTCGTTTAAGACAAAAAACTTGCATAATCGCAAAATACCTGAGTGGTTAAAATATTGTGATACATATTAATTTTAAAAGTAAACAAACGATTTCCGACCAGAGGTGACCATAATTTCTGTTGAACATTTACAGGAAATACAGTTTTCTACTCCAAAACTTATGGGAAAACTAAAATATTAATCAATGTGAATAGTGTTATAATCACCGCCAGACTTGGCAATGTCTGTAATCATGACGTCTGTTTATCGTGTATATTAATTAGTGCATGATGCACATTCGAAATCAAATATGAAGTGTAGGTAATTTTTTTTTCTTCAAACTTCGCAAATAAACTTTGTGGCTTCATTATTGCTTCAATGAGAATAAGTAATTTTGTAAACACCACTATTTTATTAATATTATCGACATGTTTCAAAAACAATGTTATCTTCGTCAGCATAAAAGATTAATAATTTTAACAACTAATCATTATCCGGTTATTATCAATTGAACTACGGTGTCCCCATACAACATATTGCGTGGCTGAAAAACTTTATAAGTAAATGAATAATACTATGAAGTACACTCCCAAACCAGATCGTGTTTTAGATTTTTTGTGAAATTCTTTCTAAACTAAATGTAGCTTCGTTCTTTCAAAAAAATTAGAGTCCTTGCGAGAGCCTTGAAGGAGTAACCATCTGTTACTTATACCAGGGCGGGTAAGTGGTGGATAATAACCTCCAATGCTCGTAGCCAGTAGGACTATTGCATCCCTAATTGGGATATGTTGTGAGGCTGAAGGGTGTGAAAGCTCAACTGTTTGACTACCGGTGTGACTCCAAAGTTCATCAAATTATTGTAGATTACCGGTTTCACTTTAAACCAAAGTTCACCGGATAGTAGTTTACCGGTTTGACTTAAACCAAACCAATTTTTTAATGTAGTTCAAGTACCGTACCGATCAAAGTTCATAAGAATTGAGCTGTAGCTCAAATGTGTTGCTGTAGGCAAATCGCCGGTCAGCAGCTCTGACCACTGAGCTATGGCGGCTTATGGCTTTGGCGGGTATTAGATAAGCCGCCATAGCTCAGTGGTCAGAGCTGCTGACCGGCAATCAGATGGTCACGGGTTCAATTCCCGTTGGCGGCCAGTATCTTTTCTCGGAAGATTTTTTCAATGTAGATGAGTGTTTCAGGCTGATAATTATTGATTATAATATTTGGAATCTTATTTTATATAATTACATTTTTACAGTACCCGTATTTGATTGTGTAACATTTAAAAAAAAAAATTATTATACTTTATACTTGATCGACGCTTTTATTGCACATTATTAATTATTTTATTGAGACTAAATTTGGTAAACTTCTTTTCAAGGGATTATTTCATAAAAAAATATTTTGCATTATGATAAACTAATAATTATTATCTACCTTAAAAACAAACTAAAACTACGAAACTAAAAACTACGTATCCGCTGGTTGAATTCCTTTGTACAATTCACTTATCGAATGCTCATACCTCTCATACACAATGAGTATTCGATAAGTGAATTGTACAAAGGAATTCAACCAACCTTTGTACAATTCACTTATCGAATACTCATTGTGTATGAGAGGTATGAGTATTCGATAAGTGAATTGTACAAAGGAATTCAACCACCGGATTCGTAGCTTTTAGTTTAGATTTAGTTTGTTTTTAGAGTAGATAATAATTATTAGTTTATCATAATGCAAAATATTTTTTTATGAAATAAACACTTGTGTTGTGCCTACTTATGTCTCTCATGCTCTGTTTATTATTTTATGTATTATGTACTTCTTATTATGCTATATACTTGTTATAATGCTCCTGTACAATTTAATCACATGTAAAATCCATCAAGTCGTAAACAAATAAATAAATAAAATAATATTATTATTTGTAATTAACTGTATTTCATTTACCCCGTCCCATATACATCGATTTAAAATTTCTCCCCATATTTAAAATTATTCCCCGTCCACATCGATTTTAAAAAAATGTCCTCCATATCCCAATTCATTTTGCCTCAGAATTACTAGCCTAAAGGTTGTTTAGTAATGTATTATAAAAAAAATGTAGAGAGGGAGTAAACTGGCATTCTACCAACGGTTTAACCATGGAACATGTTTTTTTATTCAAAAGTTGTGTGTTTTCGTACGCTTGAATACTATTTTATTTAAGTACATTGTCTTTAAATTAAAAAAGATAGGTCTTCATAGATGACGATTTTTATCGGTGCTTTATTAGAAAAACCTTGGCAAATATTTGGTTTGAAGTATTATTGCATACCTATATCACACAAAAGCAATAAAAAAGAAAGATTTTATTAAATAATTCAAAAAGTTGTATACAGATATTGAAACAGTCTTGAATATGAAGTAATTTATTTTGATAAGGATTAAAACCAAGATACAAATAAATAGCCTTTTCAAGCGCGACATTTTAATAATTTTTTTAAAATAAAAGAATAATTATTGTGGCATAACCATAATAGTTAGACATATGCTGTTGCGACCTTTTTGTAAATAATGATGTGTTCTACAAAGTCGTTTTACATTATTTTATTCTATCATTAATAGTTTTCGCAGCGCACGCGATGTAAAGAATATTTTAGGTAATTTTTATACACCTTGGGTTACATTATTGGACTTTTAGTAACGATCCCTAATTTTTTTTGAAAATATCATATAGCCTATGTCAACCGGGGATAGTGTAGCTTCCCAACAGCGAAAGAATTTTTCAATTCGGTTCAGTAGTTTCGGAGCCTATTCAATGCAAACAAACAAACAAACAAACAAATCTTACCTCTTTATAGTGTAGTAGATAGTAGAAGTGTGTTAGATTAGAATGATCGCCTTTCGGAACGGTGAACGGTGGAACAACTCATAATGAAACATACTGAGAAGCACTTTAGAAAACATAGGTTGAATAGGTTAAGTTAGGTTAGGGTTACCGGCTTTTTTAAAATTATATTTTCATAGAATTTAATGACCTTTCTAAGGAGGTTCTGAGTTATTATGAGTTGGTTTATTTCTGAGTTGACATGGAACCTTTCGGAACATCGCCTTGCAACGAAATGGGAGGGATGGATTCACACGTCCGTCACTCCTAGACATACTGACCCCCAGATTCCTACTCACACCTACTACCCCATTCCTTCCCTGAACATCCTCTTCTTCCTTTCCTAAAAATACGCTCCACACTGCATCCCTAAAGATGACATTGGCCTTGAGGGGATTTATTTTCTTCAGGGCTTCCTGTGTGGAGCTAATGTAAGAAAAAAGGTCTCCCTCAACCAGTCTCTCCCGATCCAGTCCGTAACGCAGTAGGTGGGCAAACCCGTTCGCCGCAAAGACCTAGACAAATCTCATCCCTTGAACCCGAGCATATACATATATTATCAAAATAAAATACAATATGAACTTACGACTGTATTGTAATGCGTTACCGAGGAATAAAACAAATTTATTAAATAAAATTTACTGGTGCACGCCAATTTTGAACTTGCGACATCCGAATTCGTAGTCAAAGATCATAATGCAACGCATTATTGAGGAATCATACATAGATATTTATCAAAATAAAATTTACTTGTGCACGCCAATTTTGTACTTGCGACCTCCGAATTCGTAGTCAAGGATCACAATGCAACGCATTATTGAGGAATCATGCATAGATATTTATCAACATAAAATTTACTTACGCACGCCAATTTTGAACTTGCGACTTCCGAATTTGTAGTCAAGATCGTACCGCAACGCATTATCGAGGAATTATATCTAAATATTTACTAACATAAAATTTATTATTTTTGAACTTGTGACTTCCGAAATCATAACCAAGATCGTAATGCAACGCGTTATCGAGGAATTATAAAAATTTAACAAAATAAAATTTACTTGCGCACGCCAATTTTGAACTTGCGACATCCGAATTCATAGTCAAGGATCATAATGCAACGCATTATTGAGGAATAATACATAGATATTTATCAAAATAAAATTTACTTGCGCACGCCAATTTTGAAATTGCGACATCCGAATTCGTAGTCAAGGATCATAATGCAACGCATTATTGAGGAATTATATATAGATATTTATCAAAATAAAATTTACTTGCGCACGCCAATTTTGAACTTGCGACATCCGAATTCGTAGTCAAGGTTCATAATGCAACGCATTATTGAGGAATCATACATAGACTTTTATCAAAATAAAATTTACTTGTGCACGCCAATTTTGTACTTGCGACATCCGAATTCGTAGTCAAGGATCATAATGCAACGCATTATTGAGTAATCATACGTAGATATTTATCAAAATTATATTTACTTGCGCACGCCAATTTTGAACTTGCGACTTCCGAATTCGTAGTCAAGATCGTACTGCATCGCATTATCGAGGAATTATATCTAAATATTTACCAACATAAAGTTTATTATTTTTGAACTTGTGACTTCCGAATTCATAACCAAGATCGTAATGCAACGCGTTATCGAGGAATTATACAAATTTAACAAAATAAAATTTACTTGCGCACGCCAATTTTGAACTTGCGACATCCGAATTCGTAGTCAAGGATCATAATGCAATGCATTATCGAGGAATCATATATATTTATCAAAGTAAAATTTATTGCGCACGCCAAAATTTGAACTTGCGACTTCCGAATTCGTAGCCAAGATCGTAATGCAACGCATTATCACCCCTCGAACCCGGGCACCCTTGCTAAGTCATCAAAAGTATCGAACCACTTGGGATGACGTATGACAGATGTGTTTATCCAATAAATGTTTCCCGGGCGGCGGAGCCTAGCAACAAAAACCCGCGGAAGTATATTATTAGAATTTTATAAAATACAGAAAGATATATTTTTCAAGTCGGTGCCGCGGCCGTTATAATATTACGTTTTGCAACTTCCATATCGGCTCAACCAATGAGCAGTAAAACCAGATATAGGTATATGTTTTTTTATGACCAATCAGAAGGCTTCGTTCATAACGCCATCTTGAACGCCATTCTGATTGGTCATTGTCAGATCAACAATTTTATAGTAAAAGCACATATAGGTACATAAGATATACGATTATGTGGATCAACAACGCATGGCAATTTGGGCGGATCATCAACGCATGGTAAATTGGGCGGATCAACAGTTACGAAGCGTATGATTTCCATACAAATATCGAAAATTTTATGTGTAGTATTTCGTTTACTTTTACTGGGAAACTGGCAACCTTGCTATTTAATGTAACGTTGTTGCAAATTCATACAGAAGTAATCCATTAAAGCCAAGTTATTTGGTGTTAAAGGTGGATCAACACTATCAAATAACTTCTTACTGGATCAGCATATTACGAGAAGAGGTCAATATATATATATATATATATATATATATGTTTAATTTTTAATACATGTATAACACAATATTATACAATAAACAATATCACAAAATAATATATCTCATTGTACCTACCTATATACAAATTATTTAGGCAGGTACGTTGAGATGTTCAGGGATACATCAATAATTATAATGTTCAGAGATACATTGATTCGTCGCTTATTAGCCAAAGCTTAGTGTTTTTGGGGCAGGGTCTCTCATTATTCTGAGGTTTAAAAAAATTATTGAGTTTATTGAAAATCTCTGGTATTAAGTATTTAAGCGTTCGGCTTCCATACTTATTTGTTACTCTTGGAGTAATGAGGCCCTTATTTTCAGTAAACCTTGTTGTGTGATTATGCACCGGTTGCTTTTTGTATTTGCTATCTCCCTCATTATCCATTATAATAATGTACCAAAGAAGACCCTTTATTGGAAGTAGACTCTCAGAACCATACAGTAGTTTTAGATTACTTCTTTGTCTGTAAATATTCGGTGGTACAATTTTTTTTATTATAGCAATTTGTAAATTTTGTATATATTTAATATAAATATTGCTTGTGTGCCCCCAAGTTCGTATGCCATATCTAAGGATGGATTCGACCATAGAAAAATAAATAATTTTAAGAGTACAATGGGGCAAAATAAATTTCAATTTATAAAAATTACATGCAAAAGATCGGAGCTGGTTACAAATTTTAGCCACTTGTTTATCCCATTTAAATGTATTATCTACTATTAGTCCCAGATAAGTATATTCGTTAGTAAAGTCAATTGTTTCACAGAAGCAAATATTTTCAATTTTTTTATGAATACATTCAGAATTATGAGCAATTATTTTGGGTATATTCCATATTCCCAGGCTTGGTGATCTTATATACATACATTTGGTTTTTTTTAACATTTATAATTAATCCAACGTCATGAGCCCATTTAAGTAGCTCGTTAAAGTCACTTTGCAATTGTTGAATAGCTATGATAGGATTTTCATTGGATAGTACAAGTGCAGTATCGTCAGCAAAAATGAATCTAAAGGCTTTTTTAAAGAGTTTTGACATAGCAATAACATATATAATGTACAATTTTGGACCTAAAATTGATCCTTGCGGTACTCCTGATTTAACATATCTTGCTTTACTCATTACATTTAAAATCTTCACATTCATTTTTCTATTTGTTAAGTAGTTTTTAAAAAATGAGAGGAGTTTACCGCGGATTCCAATGTTTTCAAGTACCTTAATTAATTGTATATGGCTGAGAGTATCAAAAGCTTTTGAGTAGTCAATAAAAAGCACCAGTACATGTTTTTTTAAATTAAGCTGTGAATTTATAAAATCAGAAAATTTTTCCAGCAATTTATCACAACTTTTTTTTTTCTGGAACCCGTACTGGCATTCATCTATTATACTCATTTTATTTAAATATTTATCTAAATTTATCGAAATATATTTTTCTAAAATTTTTTCTAGTGCCGGTAGAATGGAAATTGGCCTGTAATTGTTAATTTCGGAGTGATCTTCATTTTTGTAAATAGGCCTTACAGTGCTATATTTTAGTTCATCAGGAATGAGGCTCGTATCAATTATTCTGTTGATAAAGTGGGTAATTACAGGGCTAAGTAATTTGACATGTTTTTTTAAATCAAACATTCGAATTAGATCTATGCCCGGTGACTTGGAATTTTTCATACCTCCGATAATGTGTTCAATTTGCTTAACATTAGCTCTAGGTAAGTACATTGAATGCGGTAGGGATTCTTGCAAGTGTTCAGACGCTCTGAAATCACATTCATGCAATAACTTATTAACTCCTTCGTCAAAAAAGTTAGCAAAATTTTCTGCCACTGCATCAGTAGATTGAGACTTTAGGAAATATTTAGATATGACTTCATCGCAACCAGATTTATTTTTCCTACCCAAAATTGTATTTATTTCATTCCATGTTTTTTTAATGTCCTTGAAACAGTGATTAAATTTGTTATTATAGTATATCTTTTTTGTGTTTAATATTTGTTTATTAAGTTTATTCCTATATTTTTTTAATGCGATTTCATATTTTTTATTATTAGGCGTGTTTTTCCACTTTTTCCACATGGCATCTCGCATTAGAATACTTTCAACGAGGCTGTCATTCATCCAAGTTTTTTGGTTATTTCGATATTTTATTGTGTTTAATTTGGTAATGGTACTTTTTTCATAAATATTTTTAAAAATCGATTTTAATTCTGCATATATAATGTTTGGTTCAGACAATTTTAACATTGTATTCCAATCGGTGATTTCGATCAATAAATCAATCCTTTTGTCCGATAGTGCAGTGTAATACTCTTGGTGCGATTTGTCGACGGTACATTTATCATAATAACAGAAGTTAATAGTAGCTGCAGTTAGGTAGTGGTCCGCTTTTATTGAATCGCATACGCATGAACTGATTTCCGTCGTCTCTCTCACTCTAACATAGATGTGGTCTAAACATGAAGCCGTTAAATAGTTAGTCAATATCGCTTCTCTAGTCACATCATTTATACATTTGGTCATTCCAAAATGAGACATTAGGTTTTCATACTGCATAGTTATGGGTTCGTGTACTTTTAACAAGTTAATATTCGTATCACCTAGTACCAATACGGATTCTTTTATATCAATATTTCCCAATATTGTCTCTAGCTCCTCAAGAAATAATTTTTTATTTGTATTAGGCGGTCTATACATTGCCAAAAGATGTAAGCGAATATGTTTGTTAACTGAAATAGTTCCGTAAACGCATTCAAATTTATTAGTAATAATATTTATTTTTTCGAATGTAAGGTGATCTTTCACGTACACAATAATACCGCCTCCAGATCTTTTTGTTCGACAAAAATGGTACGAATTAAATCCCGGTAATTTGTAAAGATTTATATTATTTTCATTTATCGACGTTTCGCACAGCGAAATTAAGTCGATATTTCTCAAAGAGCTAGAAACAATTAAGAGGAAAGTGTCCCAATATTTCGATAAAGATCGTATATTTAAGTTGAGGGCAGTTATTTTATTATTTCCTAAGACATGTTTTTTTGTAGCCCAGTTTTCAAAAATTGGCGTGCGTTCATAATCTATTTCTGCAGTGTCAAAATCTCCGTTCAAGTCACCCATATAGAATAATAATTTAATTGGCAGCAATAATATATAAACATGTATTGGGATTTATTAATATAAATACGGTAGATACATAACAATATAGCAGTAAGTATTTCCGATACGTTTCTGGTTAGATTATGGTTTTGTTCAGAACAAGGTAGGTTTACTAATTGGCACCAATAAATACATATTACACTTTTTCTACATATACGAATATACAAAGAGTGAGCGAACATCAATATACTCGTATATTTCAATACACTATCGTTAACACTTTGGCAATGTGATAATGCATTGTAATATAAATGAGGTATTTTTTTTCGCAGAGATATGGAATATTTATGTCTCAATAAATTAAATTCATTAAGATGCATACATGAAAATGATAATATGAAGTTAAATAAAAAAATTGTGATTAGCATTGTGATTATTTTTTTTTGAATTATAATACATACCTAATCATAGTCTATACGACTTTGAGCGATATGCATCATCTTTTTGTAGTAAGAACAATTTGTATTATTAGCTTTGTGATTGGTATTTAGGGTCATCTTGAATATAGTGTTCTGATGAACACAGTTACTACATTTTTCTTCATCGTTTTTGTTAGGGCATTCTTTCCATTCGTGATCCTTGGCGCAATGTAAACACGTCGCACTTTTGTCCTTATTTAAACATTTTAATGCAGTGTGACCAAATTTGAGACAATGGTAACATTGCGTCAAAGGGCTGGCATCTTCCACTCGTACTCTGCTAAAACCAATGTTGATTTTTTCCTTTTCCATGAGGTATGCCCTTACTGCTCCGCTGGTTTCAAGTATATAATTAGTAAGTCCATTTTGGTTTTTTGGTTTAAACATTTTTATTAATTTTATCGTGTTTTTAGTATCGTTATTCATGATATCTTTTATTCCATCGTTTTGTCTTTTTAATGCCTCAATTATGTCCTCTTCAGTTAAATCTACTTGAAGGTTTCTTATGAATATTTTTGGATTTTTCTTTCTTAATTCCTCTGCAACCATGTTTTTTTTAAGGGTTTTATTGATTTCATCCGTCAATTTCTCTGCATGTAATTTTGAAGGGCAAGATATAATTAATTTATTTTGCGAGGCTTTTCGTATTCCGTTTACTGCGATACCCAAGTTTGCTATTTTAATTTTCTTTACAATTTGTTCTTTAATAGCATCCGATGTCATGTTCGCATCTTCACCTTTGATGATCAATGAGAATTTAGATTCCGGGATTACTTTGAGACAACTTGCGTATGTTTTTTTTTCAAAATTACTCGTATTCTCGATTTTTTTTTCTAATTTTTCGATTAGTTTTGACTGGAGACAAACAATCTCATTTTGTAAGGATATTTTTTCTTGAGTCCATTTTTCTTCTAATAGCTTTATATTTAATTCCAGATTATTTTTAGCCTTCGAGTCCTTTACCGTAGAAATATTTGAAATTTCTATTTTTATGCTTTCTATTATAGACAGCACGTCCATAATGGGTTAAGCTTGTGACCGCCCCGCGGACCACCTCACTCCCGGCAAAACTTGTGAGAGATTTGACAATTCTCTAATATTGTATTGTCTTTCTATAAACACGTCTACACACTACCACGGTAGAATGACGAATGAATTTGTGTTATTTCACGATTAATTCATTAAAAATATATAGTACCTGTGTTCGTTCCAGAATGCGATTTTTTGTATTTAGTTTTAAGTAAAATAATTATTCTTAATATTCATGTTATTTTAGTTACACGGAGTTTCTCTTTTTCAAATATGCAAACAAAATATTATCCCACGGTTTCTTCAAGTAAGGTCCCGAACCTTGAGAAATAATATATATTCTGCCTGGTATCATATAAATGCATTGCTTTGCAAAGATTTGGAAGAAAGTGTTTAATATTTAAATTGTTTTATTTTTAAGTAGGTATTAGTACGTTTCAAATAAGACCCTCAAATAGCACCTATAAACTATTTATGGCAGCCCCAAGGGAAAGTGTTTGCTGTCGGCCTTTTATGGCCCAACCTAAGAGGAACTTTTATTATAGTAATATTTGGTGTTTTAGATTTAGTTTTATTGGTGGCCCTTTTCGGCGACTTTTGAGCAATTGTTTTATTGCTAGATTTTAAAATGCAGTTGTGGGAACCGCTGAAATATTCTGTTCCCACAGTTAATGTACCATGTTAATTATTTGTATTTGTATGTTTTTCTTTAAATATGGTGACGTGTTCAAGAGAGAGTGAGTATTGTTGTGACGGTTGAACTGGAAGGTACATGAGATGTCCTTCAGTTGAGTTTGGAAAAACTGACAGAGATATCGAAGTAGAGACTTCGATATTTGTCAGTGTGGTGTGATCGGGAAGATCAACCGAGCAGAGGAAAAATAAGCACTTTGCGTGAGTGTCGTTGTTTACGATTGATCTGGGAGGTACAAGAAGTACCTACAGTTCAGTATTGTAAAAAACTGATAAAGATATCGAAGTAGAGACTTCGATATTTGTCAGTGTGGTGTGATCGTGAAGATCAACCGATCAAAGGGTAAATAGACCCTTTTGTAATAATTGTATTTTTATTGCATTTAATAAATTGTGTTCAAGAAGAAGAAGTGTTTTCCTGCAAACTCCATTCTGTTGTGCTCTCGTACCAAGATAGATAAGAAACAACCTGTAATTGCGAAACGTTCCAAAGTGGAAGCTACTCTTAGTATCGCCCTGCTGTAAGACCAAAATTCAGAATTGAATCGTTGCTTGAAATGGCTTTAGCCGTGTTTGGTAACCAAATCTGAGAAGCCAGGTACTTCCCGACCTTTCGCTCCCCCATCTCATTTCTTTCACCACCACCTTCAGCGTCACAACATTTCCCAATTGAGGATGCAATAAACACACTGGCTCCAGACGGGAGCAGCCTGGACTCTTGTTAGGAATTCAATAAAAAAATATTGAAAAAGCGTACAGGGGTTACAACGGTTAAATATTTGTATAAGTAATAATTGGTTTTGATCCAAGTTTTTATTACATGTGTATAATAACGCTGCGTATGATATTTTTTTACGTATAAATTCTCTAGTCTTATAAAATTAATCATAAATCCTTCGTCCAAAGAAAAAATAAATGTCTCTGTGCAAGTTTTACACAAAATAATCTCAAGTACATTATTTAATCTTAGTGCTAGAACGATTTCCTTTTTTTGTAAAAAGAACATTTTGCGAAAATATGTATTTTGGGCATTGCAAACAATAAATTTTTCTTATGTCAAATAATTTCTTGGAATATTTGCAAGGAGGGGTAGGAAAGTCAGTGCAACATGATTTTTAGTATTATTTTATAGATATTTCTAAATTTTTAATGTGGATATTTTAAATACAATCGATCAAATTATTCCATACTGATGATTGCATCAATGCACGATACACCAACTTCATTACTTTGAAACCAACTAAATTAATTAAACGTTTAAAAATGAAAGGACTTAAGTTTAAAAAATGTAAGGACTTAAGTTTAATTACCAGCTTTTCTACTGTGATTTGTCCATTTGAGTTGGCTGTCTGTTGTAATTCCTAAGTATTTAACTGCATTGGAATTGTAATGGAATCTTCCTTACCTGGAACAAAGAAATACAAATTGTTAGAATAATTATCATTATTATTTATTAATTATCTTACAACCATCAAACAATTTATGTTTTTATCTCCCCTTAGCCACAAGTGGTGCAAAATAGGAAGACTGGATTTATTAAGTGCATGTCTATTCTTTCTTTTATCTATGCCAGTTAGTAAAAGCTAACTGGAACAATAAAAAGAAACTGGATTTCTGCAAAATAAAAACAAATATTTTTTTATGTCCGTTCGCCCTTAATCTCATCTGAGGCCCAGTTGTTTAAGCCTTCCGAGGTGCTTATCTTAAGATTTCTCTGAGATTTCACCGAAATGTGTACCTACTATTTTCAATTACAAAATAGTAATAAAAGGGGTTTACTCGCATTTTCACGGGAGGTTCTAGTTACCAGACAGGTTTTTATTGCGGAGATATTTTCAATTAAGAAAATAAAATAAGATTGGTATACCCTCCACGAATACATAATATTATACGGCATTTGGTTAACAACTCGAACACTTGTAGGAAATACGCATTGCGATTTTCAAACCTGACTATATCCAAGGGAAATGAATAAATTTATCGTGCAAGGCGCCCTCCCTACCTAAGAGGGTATGTAAAAAGATGAAAAACTTGTAGCGCACTTTTAAGAAATAATTAATCCATTTTAAAGTGTTCCAGTTATTTCGCCTTTTGAGGGCATTGACAAACTATTGCCTTTCCGCATCCTTGTTTACGTGGATTGCCGTTTTTTATGAGGGAGAGGTCGATTCAGTTGGCGATACTTTAACTTCTTTCTCATATACAATGAATGTTGATGTCCTACAGGGATCGATTCCGCTCCCGATTTCTTTTTTGTTGCACATCAATGACCGTTTGTCGTGTGGGCCAATTCACTGTTAAGTGGGTACAGTCCATGATAGATTTTGTGTGACAAGCCCCCAAAGGGAACGAAAAGATTTTTTTGTTTATAATAAAGATAAAGAAGAACAATATTTTCTTCATCGCTGGAGTCACTTGAGATAGTTTTAACTCCACGACTGTACGTACATAAAAAATAATCAAGTTCAGCATAATTTGAGTATCGCCCTGTACGGAAACCAGCTTTAAAGAGTAAGTCATGTGCCATGTCACTAGTTAACTTGTGTTGGCATCACCATATCAGTTTGTAAGTATATCTGTTTACGAATGGCCTTATGGCTCTGAAGACTCTGAAGCAAAGGAGGGACGATTACCTCCAGAAAGTTTCATTTCGGCGTAAAGAATAACCTCGTCAAATTTAATACTACAAAGACCCAATCATGTCTGATTACATCAAAAACGGATCGAATTAGTCTTCCATGCGATTCTGTATCTTTTGTACTTTTTCGGCAGTTAAAAGTTCGATAATAGCACGTTATTTACATTGACACAACACTAAAACACTAACATATTAAAACACTCCATATTTCCGCATCTCAAAATCCGCTGGATGAATTCAACAACCTCAAACTCACGTTAGAGGAAGAATATCATTTCCATATTCCACCTGGCGTGCTTCTGAAGGTCATTTTGTTCACGCTGTACCTACAAGCATGTGTGCATTACTTTTCGGCCTACCCTCGTATTAATGACACAAATGTATTTGTTTGTTATTATTTGAAATTATTATTTAAGCAATCAATATATTTTAATACAAGTGTAGGTATTTAAGTTTTATAAATTGACTTAACATAATTACTGCCTTAACACAGGCAGTGAGGCGGGTTGTGAGAAACCACAAACTTATAATTACAAATTTCTATTAATTAATTTACCTTTAACCTACAGTTTATATGTATATTATTTTATGTTGTTAACTTTTTATACCAAATATAATTTATAAACCATTGTAAACTGATCACTTTCTTAGTTATTAATGTTATAAATTTCGTTTAATGTATTATAATATAAATTATATTATACATATATGGACCTATATAATAAATTGTATTTTTCAAAATGAAAAAATAATTTTTTAAACTTAAAATCATCAATTTTTTATAAGAAAAACTCTCTTTTTATAACTTTTGAAGGTTATTCCCATCTATGTAATATATCATTATTTCTTACTTAAGAGATTATTATTTTTATCTTCTTCTTCAATGATATATTACATTGATAGGAATTACCTTCAAAAGTTATAAAAAGAGAGTTTTTCTTATAAAAAACTGAAAGTTTTAAGTTAAAAAAATTATTTTTTCAAATATTTTCGTTTAGATTGTTATTATCTTGCGCACTTGAAGTGAAATGACACAAAACTGCGCTATACAAATATTACGTTATTATTTATCTTCATCAATGATCTAAAAATTTTACTTGCAGCATGAAAAAAGTTTTAAAAATTTCTCACCTTTACGTTTTTTCTAACTAACTAACTAACTAACAAACCAACTAACCATCACGCCGTTTCCCCGCAGGGGTAGGCAGAGAGGACGCACTACCGAACCTCAGTCTTGGCACACACTCCTTGCCTCTTATACATTCTAACTAAAATTACCGGTAACAAAAAAAATAAAAACATAATATAAATATTTTATTACACATATGTATTATAAAAGTTTTTGTCACCTATTTTTTCTGTCGTACCATGTAAAAATAATTAATAAAAAAATTAAAAAGGTGAAATTTTTCCTTTCATATTGCGTTTTGAAATTTTGATGTACATTTTAATTATTTTGTGGTTAATTTTTCACAAGGAGAAAACTCATTTAATCCATTAATGTAACACGTCGATAATTGTTTCGTAACCCGCTAAGGCAGGATTTCAGCATGCCACGTACAGGTAATAGGATTACAATATCTTTGAACATTCCTTTTGTATTTCCGGGGAAAATTTTATTTCCCAGGAAAATAAGATTTGCCTCTCTTAGAACGATAAAACGAAGTATTTTGAAAGCTTTGGGATTGAACTTAAACCGTTGTTGTTAACAGGAAATGTGGTCTTTGAAATTCAAAAAGCTTCATTCATAAACGGAATATTCAAGTATCAACATATTGTCAATAAATTTACTAATCTACTAGGGTAGGCTGAAAAGTAATGCACACATGCTTGTAAAACACGAACAAAAAATATAGCAAAATCCGGCAGAAAGTACATTAAAGTAAGATCATTAAGCTTCAAAATAATATATTTATTTTTTAACATAGTCACCGTTTAAGCTAACGCATTTCTCCAAAAATAAAACAAGTTTTTTCATTACGTAACTGTAAAAAAATTCCGACATTTCTCGAATCCAGGACTTAACAGCTGCCTTCACCTCATCATCCGAGGTGTAATGTTTACTCTTAAGGTGACTCTTGAATAGAAGAAAAAATACAAATCATAAGCAAAGAGATCGGGGGAGTGAGAAGGGAGTGGAATCGGTTCCAACTTCAGGTTTTGCAGAGGAAAAAATTCGATAACAGCACGTTATTTACCTTGCGTTGACATAAGACTAAAATACGTCTCCATACTTCCGCTTCTCAAAATACACTGGACGAATTCAATGACCTCAAACTTGCGCGTATCTATAGAGGAGGAATATCACTTTCATATTAAAATAAAAGTAAATTCCAAACTAAATTAAAAAATTACCTGAAACAACTGTAAGAGTTACATTACTATTTTACTTCATTTAAATCTGTTAATCGACACATCTCAAGTTTCTCTTACTATATCTATTGTTAATAATATTATAATTATTATTCACCTACTCAAATGATAACATTGATAACATAATTGAGTATGAATTCACTCACCAAACACAAGAGCCTCGACTCTTTATGGTGAGGAAAGGCTTTTATTACATTAATATTACAAATCTGTTTAATATGTAAAAAAAAATGTATAATTATTGTAAAAACAAACAAATATTAAATAAAAAAAAAAAATAAAAAAAAATATTCCACCTCGTACGCTTTTTAAGGTCATTTTGTTCGCGCTGTACAAGCATATGTGCATTTCTTTTCAGCCTGCCCTCGTATTTTTTTAGAATAGCTCCACACTGGATGTTCTGAGTAAATTTTTCTCTCAGGGCTTATATGCTATCTGCAGGGATGATGTGGGGGGGGGGGGGGTTCTTTTTAAGGAAATAAAGGCGAGGTAGTTCTAGAAAGAAAAGGGGTAAGAATTGTGGGTTGGAACCGGGGGGTCAGTGTGTGCAGGAGTGACGGACGTACGAATCATCCCTCCCAATACGCTACAAGGCGATGGTTCGAGAGAGTCCAGCTGGAGTCAAAGGGTCTCCCTCAAACTCGTCACCTATTATGAGGTGACCTATTATGGCAGAGTTATTGGTTATCCAATTAATGATTCCCAGGGTGGTGGTACCCATACCCGCCCCCCCAAATTGTAAGTACAATTTGGCTAAAATTAACATTTGACATTCAAAGTCCAGACGGGGAATTTCGTAACAAAGGAGTAATCTCACACGACGAACATCAGCACATGACGAACGAAAACTAAAGAATCGGTCGAGTTCTTGTCACCATTCTATTTTGAATATATAAAAATTTCACTCAAAATTACCTTGTCCGTAATAAATACTGATATTAAATATTATCACTGATAAACATTTTTTTTAAAATTATTTCATAAAATTTTATTGGTTACAAACTTTTTTGTCTTTTTTTTGGCTACCACACTAGGCTAATGGCTGTTATACACGACATCTTTTTTCAGCCCGATTCCAATTCGAAACCAAGTTCAACATTTTTCGCTTTACGCGATCGCTGTTTTCATTTCTATTGTCGTATCTATGATTTCAGTTGGCATCAAAACAAACAGCATGGTTCATGTGTTGTTTACAGTGATGACAATTGAAATCGTAGAAATGAAAATAGAGATGAAAATAGCGATCGCGTAAAGCGAAAAATGTTGACTTTGGCCTCTAATTGGAATCGGGCTGAAAAAATATGTCGTGTATAACGGCCATAATGCCCGTGTTGTGGTAGTTATACATTTGATATTTTAAATAGGAATTAAAAAATATTATTTTATTGAAACAGATAATTAAACATATAAAATAAAAATTACGAAATACATAAAAGTAAGTCTCATTTTAAAGAAATGATGTTTAAAATCATATTTTAAACATTAAGCGTGCTTTACAGGTAAATACGACAATATTATAACTGTTAAATAGTTAAGCGTGCCTTACAGGCAAATACGACAATATTATAACTGTGAAATCGTTAACCATGCTTTACAGGTAAAGACGACAAAATTATAACTGTTAAATCGCTAAGCGCGCTTCACAGGCAAAGACGACACCATGACAATATTATCACTGTTAAATCAGTTAAATCATTAAGCGTGCCTTACAGGCAAAGACGACAGAATTATAACTGTGAAATCGTTAAGACGACAATATACCCTAAAATATATTCAGAATCTTAACGACGTAAGTAAAGAAGCCGTGTATACAAATTGCGACTCGCGACCCGTGTATTGGACGGACCTACTGTTGAATTTGCCCTATCAAAGAAAAGAAGAAGAAGAAAAATAATGTGGAAATCTTAACGACGTAAGTGAAGAAAGCGTGTGAACAAATATGCGCCCGCGGCACGGCGTATTGGACGAACGTACGGTCGAATTCACGACATTTTAATTAATTCTGAAGAACCAAATATTTAAAATGTGTCTCCACGTCGCACTCCCGAAGTTATTAATTCATCGCCTAGAAAAATAAAGTTTGGTGCTTACCGCTAACTTTATAGTTGAAAAACGGGTTATAAAGTTTTAAAATCGTTGTACGTAAAATATATTAATGGTAAGGTACTGTTTTTATTAATCTAAAATATAAATAACTCGCAACCCTCGTGCGACATGGAAATAAAAAAAAAAGTTATTATAGAAACGAATTCGCCGGAAATTATTAAAATGTGAGTTTTGAGCAAACAAAAATTATTAGGGTTGTGTACCGCCTTAAGCGTGCCTTACAGGCAAAGACGACAATATTATAACTGTTAAATCGGGCACAAGGGATTTTCAATATTTTAGGTTGTTTGCGTATCTTTAAAGTCACCTGTGCACATAATAGAGGCTAAAAAAAAATTTTAACAATTTTTTCCTTTTAGATTCAAGTATTTTCTATGCCACCAGTTAAAATTGAATATTTATAAAAAATTATGTCTTACTTTTAAAACAGTTTAAAAAATGTCAGTTTTCAATAAATCGTCAATCGACCTTCAGATTTTTTTCATCTGCAACCTTATGCAATAAGAAAAAATATATTAAAAAATTATTGTAATAGAAAACATCTCAACCTGTACCACCCCATTTTTATATTTTTAAAATATAGTTTAATAATGGCGTATTTTATTTTTGTACATTACGTAAATCAACGAATTTTACAATCATTTTTTTGTACTAAAAAACAAATAATTTTGCATAATAAAAATATTTCCTAATAAAGTAGTACTTTAATTATAAAATTAATAAACTAAATTATAAAAAACGGTGATTTATTGGGTAATATTTCATTTTTCTATGCACCCAAAACACATAAAAACGATTGCATCGTCGAATTACTTTCATTACGCGAAAATCTTTCCCCCCGAGCGGTCGTCTGCGACGCTATGTTCTGTAAGGTAGTATTTAAAATATTTTAGTGTGTTTGTGCTAAGACAGAATACATATACACTAGATGAATAAAATCAAACTATAGAAATTGTTCGCATAATTTGAAGGAAACACGTCAAAAAGTAATTTGGAAAACGTGCGCGGCAAGGACACGGACGCTCATATGCTTATATTTTTTCATATGTTCACTACTATTAGCGTGTTTTTGGAAGGACTCTAATTTAGAAGGAATTATGTCAAAAGGAATTACATAAAGAAAGTGGCGAATACGTGACATTCTCTAGCACCTTGTACCTTCCCACATCTTGGCTAAAGCTTTGCACATCTTGGCTTGTAGCTTCGCACAGGGTCCCAAATGTGGCCGATTTGAAGGTAATATGTGAAAAGAGACAATAATATCAACGTCCGCGCCCGTAACAAATTGGCCCTTTCCACGTGCTCCCTTTTAAAATCATTTTGAGTATTTGGTAAAAGCGCGGGGTACAGTCATCACTCGGTTTTACGAAATGATTTTTAATTTTATTTGTGTTTATTTATAAGTGTTTGTTTATCGCGATTAATAAAAATATTTTTTATGTTATCTTTAAAATCTTCATATTCATAAAGCATACCTAAACATCAAATAGTGAACAAGTCCAACTTTTGCTTCTTCAAAAATTCAAAACTATCTGTAAAGTGTGAAATACGTGAAACCCAACGAAAATTAATATCAATTTCTACAACAAATATTTTCTAAAAAAACAGGGCCGCATAATGAAAAAAAAAAAAAATAAACATAATTTTGAGCTAAGCTAATTTTGGGCTGTACGCTGTGGTATTTTATGAGGTTAAGTTAATAAGTTGTTAAAATAGTTTTTTAACCACCACTGTTTAATATCCACTTCGCCTTTGTGGGATTTTTGTTACTCTCTTGTATTTTGTACTATTATGTATATACCTGTATGAATATGTATAAAAAAAAAACTATTACTATTTATGAAGCTCTTTTTATTTATATGCGTAAAGGTAACAGTTATAGTTTTGGCGATGACTTGGGTAGGCAAAACATATATTATAAGTGATGGCTGAAAAAATTCAATATTGCTTTATTTTGCTTATGATATATAGTTAATTAAATCATTATTAATGTATTGTAGAGCGGATGAACGAAGAAATGAGTGTAAGGAGAAGCTTTGAAGCGATTGTGAATGGTAAAAGAATAAGAAGACAGCGAACCACCGCCCTTGAGTTGATTTTTCACTAAAACGGCGCTATACGAATCAACCAATTATTATTATTAAATAGTTGAGAGTCAGAACTGTACCTAACTGTATAATATTTTTCGATGTCGTCATAATATCATGTAAAAAATAAACACTTTGTGAAAGCTCATCATTGCGTTTATAATAAATAAATATCCGTGTTGTCCTAGTTTTTCGAAGCATGTAAGTATTTCAATGGGTAAATATTATTTTATTAAAAAAGTGAGTGGCATATTTCAAATTTCGAACTGTTTCACAAGGGCTGTGCAAATAAATGGTTAATTTTTATTATTCATAATTTAACTAAGCTATTAAATGTGCCCTTGGTTTTTAATAGATTTAAATAAGTTTATCATCTTTTTTCTTATGTAAAAATACTACCTAGCTTAGTACCCGGAGTGGTTCGGGTTTGTAAATGGTTTGGTGTAAAGTTTTGAGGTTGAGAAATCCAGTCTTCCTGAAAAGTGGGTATAGTTTTAAGGCGGAAATAATATTATTGCTAAGAATTGAAAAAGTTTTTTTAAACATTTGTTTCAAAATACAAATAATTATTTGATTCATCTCTTCCTCGGGCTTCACCAACTTTTTCAGCCATTGTCTTCGTGTAATCAGATGGTTATTATTAAAATTCAGTTACATGCAGTACCAGTACCAGATTGTTAATACGTTGTCTCGATGAGACTCTAGACTGGAATCTTAAATATTTATTTATTTATATGCCTTAAAGGCGTTTTACAAAAGCTAAACATTACGAAAGCGATATAATATATCATTATATACCGCGAATAGCAGAATATCTATATTTCATAGTAAATAATAATAATACATAACAATCTTACTAATATTATAAACGCGAAAGTTTGTATGGATGTATGTGTGTGTCTTTGTCACTCTTAAATTTTATTTCAGGCGTCGTAGTTAATATCATCTATCTTTTCATCTTATATATAAATAAAAATGAATCACCGAAATGTATGTACGCGCATAACTTCCGAACGACTGAACCAAATTGGATAATTCTTTTTTTTGTGTTCGTTATTGTGAGGATGAGGTTTGTATAAAAGTACTGGTGAGCTCTGGAATTATGAAATTTGTAGTAGGTGGTACGCGAGCTGTTTGAAAACTGAATGAATGGAATGCAAGAGAGGAAGGGGAATTCAGGTAGGGGGCTCGCGGGAGGGGGGGGGGAATTAGGGAGGGGAACTCGGGAGGGGGGTTTGTGGGACGGGAGAAGGGGAAAGTGGATTGAGAGAGGGAAGGTGAAGGAAACGGAGTGGGACCGCGAGAGCGCAAGGGGACGCGGGAGAGGAAGCGGATGAATGGGAAAAGACACGCAGGTAGAACCAAATTATTTATTAAGTGGCATAGCAACGCATGCTGGGAACCAGCTAGTAATAACGTATAATAAACGCTGTTTAGTATTGAAGTGGGTTATATGTTTTTTTCTTCATTTAATAAAAACTTACTGTAAAAACTTACTTACGTAATTACTGTAAAAACCTAAACTTTCAAATAAATAAGTTAATTTTTCAACGGTGTTTTATATTGCCGTGTCGTGACAGCCCTAACAGTCCAGCAGTAAGTGGAGAGACATTTCTTGCTAGGCGGGCATGCACGTGTCTTTTTGTGTTGGAAGCCCTTAGAAAAATTCCCACAATTTATGGAAAATTGTGTATATATTGTAAATGTGGGAATTATTGTATGCTTGTAAAATAAATCAATACACCTCTAATATCAATGTTATATTGAGAAGATTCAGATTTTTAAAGAATTGGTTAACTTTTTGTCGTTTATATGTTTTAAATTTAAGATAAACATAGATTGTAGTGTTAAAACCCTATAAACATTTCTAAATTTACTTTTAAAATCATACTATTTGAATCGTGAATATTTGTCAGTTTTTAAAAAGCTGTTCATTTTACTTTTTTAATTTTTTTTTCATCATAATAGGGAATCCTAAGGGAAATTTCCCCACATTATAGGGAAAAATCGAAATCTAGCGATCCGCGAAATCGGTAAAGATGTATTTATATTTTTTAATTTGTGTTCGGGAATGATCGTTGTAACTTCGGGTTTTTACGAGCAGATACTAGAGTAAAATCCATGTTAAGTAACAAAGTACAATAACAATTTGCGAAATCGACTTAAAAATGCGACGAGGGCGACACAAGTGACAATTTTTTTAACTATTTTGGTCAATTTCGGCAAAGTCGATTGCCCTGCTTGGCTCTTAAGCGTGCTTCTCAGACAAAGACGGCAATATTTCCAATAGTTTCCAATATATAAAAAAAAACATTTATTAAAAGGCATTTGCCCACCCTTCATTTTGTTTAATCTATTATATTGATATATTCTTTGAAATGAAAATCTACACAAAGCTTCCGGATTTATTTGAAAGAGTCTCTACCTCAAGGCAGTGAATTTTCTCCCCTTTTACGTAAATACGTATTTCTTTAAAGTACTTAGGTAAAAATTATTGAGTTTGCCGATGACGAAACTTTCATTTCATCTCCCGAAAACTAATTCGTTGTCGAAATGATCTTGATGAAGTAACGGACGCCCTTTGTACTTGACTCACCTTAAATGGCCTTGAACATTTAGCTCAAAGGCGTCAAGTCTGTCTCAAACTATCAAAAACTTCCCCCCTCCCTCCCCCTCCATTGGTAAAATTTTATTTTCAAAACACTAACATTCCTAACGCCTACTAAGTAATATTTCTGGCAGTAGATAATAATAGGTGTGGTGTTCATAGTAATAATGCGACATTTGTTAAATTGTTTAAATTATTTACTCTGGCAATATGCGACATTAGCGCCACGCGCGGCCAGTTTACGAACCGACCGCCTGTCATCAGCGATCGAAGCTTCTAGACCTTTACTTGGCTTGTGATTCTCGATCGGATCAGTTCGTCATTTTATCATAAATTCTTTGTCGCATTAATATTACGAACATAAATTACAAACTAAACTAATCTAAAAACCTTCTGATAATTGTATTTACCATTTTAATAAACGGAGTGTTAAAATCGCGAGTATTATTATATTACACGTACTAAATATGTAGATGTATATTTATTTTTTTTTAATCTTTTTTATGTTATTTGATTTTTTATCTGGTAAATCCGTTTTATTTAATGTATACTTTTTTATGGCTGACAGAGTATTGCACCCACCGCTCTGTTCGGCTGAAATAAACATTATTATTATTATTATTATTATTATTATTCCCGTACAAATCCCCATGGTAAAGACCCACGCGCCGGATGCATCACACCGCGTGGATCTAATATATCCATATTGGTGACCTTCCGAACGAATACGTAAATTATTAAACTGTACTGTACGAGGTAATCCGACCGGAGTTCACAAGTCAACGTCCTGGGCAAGTTTCCGTAAGTTTTTCCAATTTTAGTATACTTTTTTCCATAATTTAGCATCAGTAGTTTAAATGTCCCAGTTAATTTTAAGAATAAATATTATTTCATATACCATCCAACTAATCTGTACTAAAATGATCATTATAACACCAATTCTAATGACTTTGTAACAATCTATTTAAGTGATAATGGATTCTGGAACCAGCTGCCGACATCAGAGTGCAGCTTGAAGCCTGAAGCTGACACGGCTCGCTGTACGATCGCAGAGAACGCAGGCGGCAGGAGTTTGGTGCTCACCATCGTTCCCTGGATAATCCACGTAAATTTTTTCAAAAAGTGCAAATAATTATGTTACAAGTTACTTATTTGTGTGCGCGTGTTCTTATTTTGTTGTAGCAATAAAACATTGCTAGCAGATGAAGATCACTATTGATCATTACAATATGAGTTGCTGTCTTTTCTGATAATCCGTACTTTCAATAATTTTATTGATACATTGCTGTGAAATTAAAATTTAATTTGCAAATTTTCAACAGATGAATTGTCACATTTCAAATTTTAACCACATATTATGTCTGCGAGACAAATTTTAACAATTAAATAAGCGATTTTTAAAGTTTTAAATGTGACACACTTTAAACATAATCAATATATGGCGAATTTTGTTGCAAAAATACTTTTCATACATTGTTATTTCCAGAGATTACAATTCTTATTTGATTTAAATGTTTTTCCACTGAGATAAGGTTTTGAATATTTTTATTTTTTCCGATGTTTTTTAAATACAATTTGTCTTGCGTATTAAATCTCAAAAAATGCTGAAATGATCTCCGACGAAAACATCATATCGGTCGAAGAAGACAATACACCACACAGCGGAACAAGCAATCCAAGCACAAGCAAACCTCCTGGAGAAACTGAAATTTATAAATCCAAAACAATGGAACAACCAAACACTGATGTTCAGCACGTATCGGTGAGATTATCACCCGTGTGGAAAAGACACATCGCACTTTGGTTTGCTCAAACCGAGGCACAATTTGCAAATTCTCGGATAAAAGATGATTTCACCAAATATAATATAATCATAGCGGCATTGGATTCCGAAGCGCTTCAGTGCGTCAGCGACATTGTAATCAAACCCCCAGCCAATGAAAAATATCAACGGATAAAATCAGCACTCATCGAGCGTCTACAAGATTCTGAAGAGAAAAAATTAACACGACTCCTTACGGGTATACAACTTGAGGATAGAAAGCTGACGGGTTTATTACGCCACATGCTGGAACTTGCCGGTCCAGCCCTTGCAGAAAGCAACATAGTAAAAACGCTCTGGCTACAGAGGCTGCCTCAACATGTACAGGCAATTTTATCAGCTCTCCCGGATAACACTCTCGAGTAGTTGGCATCAGCGGCTGACAAAATTATCGATGTGTACCAGACAACAGAGTGTACTGCAGTTGACAACAAAAACCAACCGGGACCTTCAAGGATAGAATGCGAAAACACAATCCTTCTTCAATTACAGAAGCAGATGACAGCGTTGACTGAAGAAATGAAGCAATTAAAAATGAATAACAACATTCATCAAACGAATTTCCGCGGGCGAAGACATCAAAGTCCAAGACGCTATAACAACCATCAGTCACCTTCAACATCAAGCAATTCATGGAGACCTAGGACAGGGTCCCGAGGAAGATCTCCTCATAAATCGTCCAATGGATATTGTAGTGCGCACGCAAGATATGGAGAGAAGGCATATAAGTGCTATCGACCATGCACATTTCACAGAGACAATTCGAAAAACAACGGCGACGCCACACAATAAGTGTGATTTCGTTAAGGGTAGCAGTCCATCGTAACTTTCCTTACTTACGCACAAGTAAAACAAACACTTGTAGCAATTTAACAGGCACAGCAAACAGGAAACTGGCCATTTAACAGGCACAGCAAACAGGAAACTGGCCATTTAACAGGCACAGGCAACAGGAAACTGACCATTTAACAAGCACAGACAACAGGAAACTGACCATCAGAGTCAGCAAACAGGAAACTGGCAACGGATAGCACCAGCAAACGGGTAACATGCAACTGGACGAGATCCAGCAAACGGGCAACAGGCAACTGGGAGCAGGAATACTAAAGGACTCATGAATATCTACTGAATAGCTACTATCTCGAATTTTTTAAAGAGACAAATCGATTTTATCGCCATCTTCTCAACTTCAACATCTCCAATAATTTACATATCAAAGCACTATCATACATATCCCAGAATACAGTAGCTGACACTCAATCTCAATCTGAAGAGAATTACTGTCCTACTATTGACTAAAAGGAAATGAAGGGAAAGCGCAGAGTCAACCTGACGATTATATTTAGGCAAAATATGACTCCACCCTCGTTCTATGTCAAATTTAATACCTCCGGATACTTCAAGATCACCAACAAAATGTTCCCCAGCTGAACTTACCTTTGGAAGAATCTCAAGATTACCCTGTGACTTCTTTACAAGTACTCCACGAGAAGAACCCGATTCTTACATCGGACGTTAACATAAGAAAATGTTACTTATTTTGCATCTGTCCCATGCACAGAAGAAAATGTTCCATATTATACATCTGTTCCAGACTTACCGAATACAAAAGTAAGGACCACGAGGTCAGGTCGTCAAGCGCATTTTACCAAAAGGTTAGGAAAGATTTATCACGCATAAAAGACATTTTGCTTTCATTATTAGAACTTACATTAGAGCTCAAAACTCTTAATAGCTTGACCATACCTAAAACAGTTGAATTACATTTCATTTTAAAATTAACTGTCATGATGTTAATACCAAAAATTACAGATTTATTATGGAAATCTGACTTTTGATATTTTCAGACATATAAATTATTATGTTTTCATTATAAACATATCCTTTCCACGATGAAACTCTTTCATCCTTCAAAACCATGCAACAGCATGTAACTAGTTATAAGCAAAATTTAAAATGATTTATACTAACTATGAAACCTAAGTACCTAGCTATAACTGCTTTTCACAACGCTTATATATATTAAGCTAAAAATAGTTTTAACTATCATGGCATGCAATCTTAGTACATCCTATATTGTACCAACTCAATATAGCATGTATTAACATTCAAATACAAACCTTGCTAAAACCTGTTTGAATCTTGAACCTTTCAAAAAATTTCATATTATGTTATTATTGTTTTCAAGTGTTTACGGATTCAAATAGATTCTATTAGTCATTAATAATTGTATAAAACAATAATTTAGCTACTATGGATGCTAAATAACAACAAAAACCCCATAGTACGTTGAGTAACCAATTAGCAAGATTCCGTAAACAGTTAAAAATAATTTTATTTTTTACCAATAGATTTATATAGGTATATAAAAATAAAAAACAATTGTTATCTGCACATTATAATATAATTGTTAACATTTGCTCAATATTGCAAGATTGATTATGACATCACTTGATGCAACAAGTATAATAAATAGCGTATGTATACAGAAGCACATCTGTTTTCATATTTTGTTAAATTTTTTGATTATTTACTATATGCAAACAGACCTTACAGTATACCAAATAATGGTGCTTCAGTAAGCATAAAATAATATAATATTTTTTAATATTGATGCATTTCCGGATGAATACATTTCCCCTCATTGAAGTGGCGACAACCGCTTGTGGGCGGAATTGTGTACATCTGCATGAATCATATATGTATTACAGTATAATTCTTGTATAACCATATTAGCGTTTATTTACACAAGATTATGACACAGAGTTTTGTTTATGTTAAATAAAAAATTGTTTTACCGTTTAGTGTCAAACTACATCTTTACAGAATACATAATGCATTGCTCCGCAATTTAATGCAATGAATGTAAGATAATTTACCATAGCATACTATAATGTTTACTATATAATATATTTGTTATATATGTTAGTTTTTAGAAAACTTATTGCAAATAATTTAACTAACGTTAACTTTCCACATCATATTGTCGAGGCAGTGAATGCTCCAATAACAAATTATTACCATTGATACCTATAATAACTACATGTTAAAAAACTTACAGTTTGTAGATGCAGTTTATGCTCCAAGCAAGTAATTTTATCAGTATTTTAAAATATTTTAAGTTTTAAATACGGTAAAAAACAAATTTATAATAAATAAAACACTTGTTTTCAATTAGTATTATTATTTATATAAAATAACACACATTGGTGTACCTCAAAATAATGAGAATCAATTATATTTTGTTTTTAAAAAACATACTTCATTAAAAAAAAAAAAAAATTTTTTTTCAATTTCTGATTATGGTATAAACATAATTAAATTTAGTTATAAAATAGGTTCAGTGAACTTCATGTATTTTATATTATATAGCTTATAACACATATTTTAAATTATAGCCAAAAATAACTTGTTTAGTATCTTTTATACCACACGCTTGTATTGTATAGCTAACCTAAATTTTTCTTTTTGCATACTTGTAATTCGTAATTTAAATATGTTATGTTTTAGAACCCCATTATTATTTCATTATATCGTTAACACTGGGGGGAAGGCTGTGGTGTTCATAGTAATAATGCGACATTTGTTAAATTGTTTAAATTATTTACTCTGGCAATATGCGACATTAGCGCCACGCGCGGCCAGTTTACGAACCGACCGCCTGTCATCAGCGATCGAAGCTTCTAGACCTTTACTTGGCTTGTGAATCTCGATCGGATCAGTTCGTCATTTTATCATAAATTCTTTGTCGCATTAATATTATGAACATAAATTACAAACTAAACTAATCTAAAAACCTTCTGATAATTGTATTTACCATTTTAATAAACGGAGTGTTAAAATCGCGAGTATTATTCCCGTACAAATCCCCATGGTAAAGACCCACGCGCCGGATGCATCACACCGCGTGGATCTAATATATCCATATAGGAATCTGAAATTATCGTCCCAAATTGATTTAAGATTGAAAAAAAAAAATATTATCGTGGGACTTCCTGCCACGACTCCGTAGTTAATCAGGTTTGTGAGATAGGATCAGTTTTTATCGATGCTGATCTTGTATCTAAATATTTAAAACGGCTCGATTCCAGCAAGGGTGCTGGGCCAGATGGTATCCCACCACTGTTCATTACCGAGTGTGCAAATCATTTGTCAATTCCGCTATTAATACTGTATAATATATCGCTTAAGACTGGTACATTTCCAGATATATGGAAAAGAGCCTACATCACACCAATTCATATATCGGGAACTAAGTGCGAAGCAGATTATATAGACCCATTTCCAAGCTCTGCATTTTTTCAAAGGTGTTCGAAAATATAGTCTATGACCAGTTATTCCCCGTGGTAAAGAATTCGATCAACGAATTTCAGCATGGATTCTTTGCAGGTCGCTCTGTTGCTACAAATCTTATAACATTTATAAATTTATTGTCTGCCTCTATGGATATGGTTGGTTATCTTCATACATAACAAACAGATCCCAGGCTGTGACAGTAGGTGGATTTTCTTCCATCTGGAAAATCATTACTTATGGTGTGCCTCAGGGGTCAATTTTGGGTCCTTTGCTTTTCTCTATCTATAGTATAAATGATATTACGACGTGTTTTCACAACACTCAAATTTTACTATTTGCCGACGATATGAAGATATACCTTCCTATAAGCTCCCATGACTGTTATGTGCGTTTACAAGAAGATCTTGACCGACTGACGGCTTACTGTCTCAGAAATAAGTTTTTTATCAATATTTCCAAATGTTGCAAAGTCACATTCACACGTAACCATATAAAAATACTGCATGAATACACCATTTCTGGATCGCTGTTAACAAATAAAGATTATATACGTGACCTCGGGGTTATTTTGGACTCTAAACTTACCTTTGATAAACACGTTGATAATATTGTCACCAAAGCAACAAAGAGTCTAGGCTTTATATTGAGAACACGCAAATTTTTCAAAAACACTAAGACTTATCTGATTCTGTACAATTCAAATGTTCGTCCTCACCTGGAATACTGTTCAAAGGTTTGGAACCCGCGCTATATTGTTTATGTTAAGAGGTTAGAAAGAGTTCAGGAGCGATTTCTCAAATTCCTCAATTTTAAATCATTCAACATATACAATTCTTACGACGAAATCGAGAAACATTTTCGAATCTCGAAACTGCTCAATAGGAGGCTTGTCGCTGATCAGATGCTCCTGTACAAAATTATTAACTCAAAAGTTGACTGCCCGGAGCTGCTAAATAAAATAAATTTCCACACGCCGACTCGATACAGCAGACAAAATACCCTTTTCTACATTGATAGATGCAACACTAATTGCAACCAAAACGAATTTATACAAAGGACATGTAAATACTATAATAATAATTTTGCACATATTTTTTTTTTTTTTTTTTTTTACATTAACTCCACACAGGAGGCCCTGAGGAAAATAATTTCCCTCAGGGCCTATGTCATCTTTGAGGATGCTGTGTGGAGGGTCTTTTTGAGGAAAGGAAGGAGTTAACATGGGTCTTGAAGAGACTCATGTTGTAGGAGGGAGGAAACACAGAGGCCGGTAAATCGTTCCACAGCCGAGCTGTTGAACTCAAGAACGAATCGTAAAAACGACCCGTTCTCATGTGACTAATATCAACTGTGTACAAATGTTGGGCGCGTGTTTGGCGTGTTTCCCGACTATGCACCGGTATAGACACACTTGCTGACATATTCACTGCTAGTTACTGTCGTTACAGAATTTCTTTGTATTACATTCTATGTAGGTGCGAATAACACATATTCATGACTAAATTTATTGTACCTAATATTTTTATATTACTTGCGTGGCAACTTTCCCTTATCCCTCTCCTCCCCTTACCCGTCCCAACCCAAATACCTATTTCGCAGTCTATTTAAGTATTGTTTTAATTATTTTATTATTGTGTATAACATGTTTATTACTTGTTGAATTAACATCTGTATTATTATTTTTTTTAAATTGCTGCTTAGTTCTGTTTTTATTTTTTCTGTTTTTCTTAAATTTTCTAGTTTACATTCAGTTACTTTTATGTTTCTAAATACCTATCTGTGAACATTAATAATTGGTCTGTTTTTTTGCCATCCTCTTATGTATATTTTATTACTAAGACTGTTTATGTTCCTTAAATAAATAAATATTTTTTTTATTTTTTTGTTTTTGTTTAAATTATAACACTGTTACGGTAATAAACATAATACTATGGCAAAAACAAAATATTGAAATACAAATTTTTACCCCAAATAAGAGAGCTAGCTCTTGAGCTTGGTGGTTTCAGCGCCTTTGAGGTGATTTTTCACAAAAACGGCGCTATATAAATCGTAAAAATATCATTAATATTATTATTATTAGGAGTTATTTCATAAATTATATAATAGAGTGTACAATAAATATAATAAATAAATATAAGTACTAGGATCTTGTGACGTTATAATTATATTTTGGCATGTAATGAAGTTACAGCATTTTTATTAGTGATATTACGGTTGTTATTTTTTTTAGGATTAATTTGAACTTTTTCTTGAATGATACCAAATCTGTTATTTTTTTACTTCTTCAGGAAGACTATTAAAATAGTTTATGCCTTTGTAAATATAATTATTGTGCATTTGTTATTGAATTTTAATATTATGTTTATGCCTTAATGATGAGTTAAGTTTAATATTTTTTTACGTTTTCTTTAAATATTTGTAATATTGAATATTTTTTATAGAGGTCTTCAATTTTTGGTGCTTCGAAAATTTTTAACCATCTAGCAGCTTACATGGTCCATCGCACCATCAGCATAAGAGACTTAATTTCCCGCGACAAGAAGACGCGGCGGGCCTTCTTGTCACGGGTGCAGAAACTTCTTAGGCTTATCGAAGCCCGTCGTGCTTCGCTGCCACTGAGACTTCAATTCTCCTCACAAGGTTCACCGCTGCCGATCTCCGCGACTTAAAGCGTCGAGCATCCATCCTGGACGACTAGGCCTTCTCCACCACCACGGTGCAGAACTACATGCTGGCGACACGCAGACCCGAGATCTGCTCCATCACTGCTTCATCGGCCTTCATCACTCATCACTTACGTGCCTCATCAACATCACTCCTGTCTGCGCTCTGTTACGCAACTCCAAATTTATCATCGCTAAGTAGCTCTTCAATAAAGACACTGACTCACCACATTGACTAACGCCTTTCATTTATCTACCCATCTCTGCCGATCCGTAGTCCGCTCCCTCAAATGTACGTGTGATATAAAACTCTTCAAAACAAAAATATAGCTTGAAGCAAAAAATATACCAATCTGCAGATGGACGCGATTGTCTGAAACCTATCCGGTCTGTAATAAAATTAAAATAGTGTAAAAAGGTTCAAATTGGTTTTTATGAGGGCCTCAGCACGGGTGAGCCATCCAGTGAGGCCAATTTTATTGGATTTTACTATGAAATATAATATGTTTCAAAATAAAAAATTCGGGGCAAAACTTCGATAAGAAAAATTTTCTCGGTAGAAATCCGCAATAATTTAAAAAAAAATTTTTTTAGGCGGGGATGGGTACTGTCGCCCGGGAACCATTTATTTGATAACTAACACTCGCCCCAAGCGGTTCACTGCGTTTGGTGAATTAGCAGGTTTGCCCAAGTTCACGGGGTGAGGTTTGTCTAGGTATTGGCGGCGGATCCGTTTGCCCACCTTACTGCGTTGCTGCCGGATCGGTGGAGACTGATTGAGGTAGACCTAACCTTGGCCTATCCAGCAGACTCTCTCGGAACATCGCCTTGCACCGCAGTAGGAGGGATAGATTCATGCGTCCGTCATTTACCTTTTTCTTCTTCTCAGAACTTCCTACAATTCCTTTCCCTAAAAAGACCCTCCACACAGCTTCCTCGTAGACGACATTCGCAAAGAGGGTTTTCCCTCAGGGCTTTCTCTGTGGAGCTAATGTAAAAAAAACATATGTATAAAAAAATACTTTATAAAAAAAATACCACGCATTTTTTCAATTACAAAGAATTCATGAAACGTTTGCATTTATTTATTTCTTCATTTTTCGTAAAGTGAAATCAAATAAAGGAACAAATTTTCCTAGAATTCTTACGAGCACAAGTTCCTTTGTTATCTTTTTCATCGCTTAAATCCTTTTTTTGTCGTGCGTAAACAGCTTTCGTTTCAATGGAATGAGTGAGTTAAAATCTCCATTACACGTTAAAAATATAATCCGCTGGTAAAACCCATGGCACAGTCAATAAAGCGGGGAAATCGATTGTTGACTGTGATAGAAGAAAACAAAGGGTGCTTCTAGTTTGTATGGAATGGCTAGCGAACTGCAACCGAGTTCGTTGAATATGGGTAACATTTTATGTATATTTTGTTCCATTAGCTCGATAATGAGTTCTGATTCGTATTTCTTAAACAGAGCAGATGACATCTTTGGAATGTGACTTATATATTATATTTATATATATAAAAATCTCACGTCACGAAGTTTATTCGAGATAAACTCCGAAACTACTTAACCGATTTTCATGAAACTTAAGGGCGTTTAACCAGCCAGCGGCCGAAAATCCACATTTGAGATGTTCTTACGATCGTACATGGCGGTCCCAATGATTTAGATTAATTATTCTCCGTACAAGCTTTTTAAAATTATAACTCAATATCGATTTTATTTAACTCCAAAGTTTCTTTAATTCATATCTACATCCATAAATGCTGAAAGGCGTTATGATAAAACTATAAAAATTATGTACTTTTGGTAATTATTTTTTGATTATAAGTATTTATCATTTTTCAATAATGTCTTAGCAAAATAAGAATGTAAAAAAATCTGAAATATGTTAGTTTGTAAGTGCGCAAATAAATACACAAACTTACCAATTTTCGTCAAGAAACACATGTACGTATATATTTTTAAATGATTTTATTTAAGCTAAAATTAAAATTCTGGAACATAGGTACGTTTACCAGATAATGTATTGAATAATTTTAATGCATGATTATTCGCATATATGATTTGAAATAGGAGTTGTATAATACAAAATATTTTTTGAAAATTTAACAAATCTGCCAACGACCTATCTTAAAATTTAAAACATCGTTTACTAGAGAAAAGAACAATCTTTCGAAAACAACTTATAAATTTTTGTGGAAAAGAGTCAAAACGTCTAAACACTGATTTAAAAAAGACATATTTCTGGTTTTCTCTGGATACACGTTCTTAAAGATGTTTTATCTCAATTATTTACCTACATATTTACTATTGCGTATTTAATGTTAGATATACCATATCAATGACAATGCTTTGTATTTATTTGTAAGTTACATAAGTTTCTAACAGATGGCGGTGTGCATTAATTTATCGATACATATATATTTTTTACAATAGCTCCACACAGGACGCCTTGAGGAAAATAATTTCTTTCAAGGTCTATGTCATCTATGTCCTCCCGATCCGGCCCGCCACGCAGTTGGTGGGCAAACGCATATGTCACCAAGACGTAAACAAACCTCAGCCAATGAATCCGGGCACCCCTGCTAAGTCCCCTAATGTAGCGAACCATTTATGTGACCTATGGCAGAGGTGTTGGTTATGGTTATCCAGTAAATGGTTCTCGGGGCGGCGGTACCCATATCCACCTCTCAAAATGAATTTGATTACAACGATTAATAATAAACCTCATGTCATGATCAAAATAACAACAAAAAAAAACAACTCTCAATAAAAGCTAAGTTTTTTTACTCTAATACATACTACGTATTTTTTAATTTTCGGGATATCTCTTAGGTCGGCTAGTAGCCATTTTTAGATTCATGCATGCATAGGGAAAGGAACCCCCCGCCCCCCCCCCCCCACACAACATATATATACTCCCTGGGGAATATTTTTCTGAAGGCCTCCAGTGTGGAGCTATTGTAAAAAAGATATAGGGGGCATATAAACGGGCGATAAATGTTTCTTGTCCCGGCCCTGGTAGGTAGGTACTGCGAGTCTAAGATCAAGATCCTTGTAAATATTACACTGGCAAAGCATACACGTATCCTTACACCCATGAATATTCTACAAACTCTGTTCTCTACGTATTGTACTCCCGGGTCTAGAAGGGATGTCCTTAGTCGCGGAATTGAGTTATTCACTACTTTAATTTACTTTGAACTTGAGTTTTGCGAATGCCTTACTAAATATACAAAAAATTACTTTCAAAGAAACCTTTTTATCACAAGTATAGGTACAGTCAATGCTCATGATATCATTTTTCCAGAATCCACTAGTCAAATATACGTTTTTTGAACATTGCTGTTGTTTCTTTTTTTCAAATCATTGTCGTAGAAAATTTTAGTATTTTTTCGGTGATCTTTAAAAATATAAATTAAATTTAAACTGAAAGTACGTTATAGTCTTTGCATTCACAGATGGCGCCAATTTAATTATTGTAGGTTAAAACACTTCTTTGAAGTTATACTAATATTAAGGTGAATTAATTGTTTGCGTACGGGCGCAATAATATTATTACAATAACTGTAATTGTCACTATTTACACACATAAATTAATATAAGCCATCTCTATTTATTAACCATTGTTTCAGTATAAATCTCAATCTAGGTATTTCTAGAATCGCATTTTTTTAAATTACTTGGTAACTTCTTAAATATTTTTGGCACGTTATATTCCAGGGTCGCCACCCGTAGGTAGTTATTATTATATTTTGGAACAAGCATTCCTTCATTCTTTGTGACCTTGTATTATGTTCATGTTGAACTTTCCTCTTGTAATCAAACTCGAATACATGCTGAATCTACTCAATATTACATACCTACATACAGAAACCATCCCGGATATGCGCTCATAAAATTCCCAAAGTTTCATCGCAATCGAATGAATGGTTTAGGAAAGCATAATGGACAAACAAAGAAAAAATCATTTTTATATATTACTAGCTGACTTTGCTGACATGAACTTCGTACCACGTCAGAATCAATAACTGTTGAGTTATCTTATTAGCTGAATTAAATTTAGTTTTTTTTATTAAGTTAAAAATTACTCAATAAAGCAATTATCGATGCGAAATTGTCCGTGTTCTGTTTTTGTCGGTATCAGAGATGGCGTTGTGCACGGAATTATATTTTTCCACTTACTTACGGGAATTGCGTTTCATTTTTTTGATACGTGCGAGGTAGATTTATTATAATTGTTGTATTTTTCCTTTGAAAGGGGTGCAGACATACGTTCACCGTTTGTCTCATTTTCGACTATTGACATTTAGTGTGTAAGAAAGACGGGCAGCATTATAATGTTTTTGAAATTCACTTACTAGGTACTCAATATTATACTTAACGCAATATTCCTGCAGCTATTTCAATGAGAATTCGTTCCATACAAAATATATGAGGAAAATTTTTTTCTTCATAATTTTTTTGTGTTTTTTAGCTATTCTACTATTTGCAGCGAAGACAAATACAAAAAAAATCATAAAAATCGGTCCAGCCGTTCTTGAGTTATAACTCGACTTTGTTTTATATATATTAAGATGATTGAAAAGAAGAAGTAATAATTTTTGTTAACAGTTAATTTTCAATTTATTTTTTCTAAATCCCGTTTAAATTAAGTCAAATTCTAGATATTAGTAAAAGCTGAACGAGGAGGTAGTATTGTCTCTCGGTTCCATCTTGTCGGACACAAAGGTTTGTATTGATTTTTTTAATCTTTACGAGATCCAACGGAAATTGGATGTTACCAATGGTTACAGATTTTGACGGCTGAACCGTTCTATGAACCTTAGCCAAACCTACGTATTATGTTATGAATGAGTGATTTGGGAGGTGAATTGTAAATTGGAAATCTTCCTGGACCGTCTGAACCTGTTCAAAAGCGGAAAAGGTTTATTTCTCCGTTTCCATTCTATGCCTGGTTAAAGCTAGGGCGTTTGTTATACCGTCACATTTGACATTGTCACATGAATCCTTCAATCATAATCACCTTGAATTTTAAACATCAAGGTCGTAGTGTCTTATTGATTGTTATTGTTAAGATCGTTTTAAAGATTTTTGAAGTGAAACTTGAAAAGTTAAAGTGTTAGTGATTTGAATTTTGCATGAAACGGAAATGCGTCACTAAAATTTAGTATGTGACGGGTCGTCGGTTCTAATATAATGCAGTAAATTCGCGTGTCGTCACAGTATATATAGTGCGGCGCAAATCTCAGCTGCGAGAGAAATCCAGTGAACGCAGGTTCGAATCCTACGAAATCCAAAAAATTAACATTTTAATTTTTTTAAATCGATATCTAATCTTCAAACAACTTTAAAATAAATCGGTAAAAGAAAAAAAAAGCGACATCTAGCGACTTTCTAGTTTCACTTTTATCGCGTGTGGATTACTCACTCTATTTTTACATGTTATTTACTGTACCTACTACGTTTGTAAAAATATTTTAAAAATATAAATTAGTAAATCACACCTTTTATTTATAATGACTGCAAAATCACTGAAAATGACTGAAAAATCGTGGGATTGTCTGAATTCTTGACAAATTAGTTCCAATTTCGCAAAAAATAGTTAATTTTCTGTTTAAATTTAACATTACAAGTAGGTATTATGCTTGACACCAATTCAGAAAAAAATCTGACTTTATTGAACCAGATGTACAATCACAGATAAATTCAATTCCTTAATAAAGTGCTATACGTAAAATTTTCCACTTTTCCATAAATGTAATGAAATATCTGGTGTTGAATAAGAGGGTCATTATGACCCGACCCCCACTTCCTTGTAAAAAGTTATTTTGTTATTATTTTTATTAGAACGGTTAGGGAGGCCGGATGGGTACCGCCGGCCGGGAACCATTAATTGGATAACCAACACCTTTGCCATAGGACACCGCAAGTGGTCTGTTACGTTTGATGACTTAGCAGGGGCGCCCGGATTCATGGGGTCAGGTTTGTCCGGATCTTGGCGGCGGATGCATCTGCTAACCAACTGCATGGCAGGCCAATTCGGGAGAGACTGGATGAGGGAGATCTTTTGTTCTTTTCAGCAGGAAAAGCAGGTCTGCAGTGGAAGGGAAGAATTCATTCGTCTTTCACTTCTGGAATCACTGACCTCCAGATTCCTACCCACACCTAATACAATTTTCCTTCCCAAAACTTCCTTTCCTAAAAAGGCACTCCACGCAGCATCCCCAGAGATCACGTAGGCCCTGAGGGGATTTATTTTCCTCAGGGCGTTTTGTGTGGAGCTAATGTAAAAAAAATACATGATGGTTAAAATTAAACATTTAAAGCCACAAGTCCGAGCAACAGATGAGAGGTTAAAAGATCTTAAATATTACCTTTTAAAATTGTTTTATTCTTCAAATTTTTTTAAACAACCTTATTAAAATTGCACATTTTTGAAAAAGCACAAGACTCAAGTGTTTCAAAATAAATATTTTCTTTAAATTCCAGGACGGTTGGTTGTGTCAACTTCTATGAATTCTGCTCCAACGCAGCAATAAATAAAACAGATCAAAAATGCAAATGTTCGAAATATTACAGCACCCACATGTTTCAAAATACAATATATTATTTTACCTAAGAATTCCTCGTCGGTTGGTTGAATACAATAAACTTCTATGAATTCTGTACCAACTCAACAATGAATATTAAAACTCGTGACATGTTGGCCTTTCACGCAGACATCTTCTATTTTTAGCGAACTTTTATTGTGCTTCTACTATTATATTAATGTTGAACGATTGATATAATAATAATAAAATTCTTATAAATACCAACCAGGAATTATTAGTTTCCTGGTCAAATATAATTCTTCACGCAAAACACTTCAACTATCTCAACCAAACAAATGTTGACAAACTTGCGTCAAACAAATGGTTGAGTATTGGCGAGTTGAGCGCAGAAATAGAAGGATTGATGCTTGCCATTCAAGATGGAGTCATTAATACTAAAAATTATAGGAAGTATATCATCAAAGATACAAATCAAATTGATGATTTATGTAGAAAATTTTTGGATTTCCGGAAACTATAGAACATATTATATCGGGATGTTCTTTATTAGCGCCGTCCGAGTATAGATTTAAGCACAATCTAGTTTTAAAAATAATTCACCAAAGTTTGGTAATTAAACATAACTTGACTGATTGCCGTAATGTACCATATTATGAATATTAACCAAATTCATTTTTAGAAAATTAATTTTATAAAATTTATTATGATAAAACTTTTCTAACAGACAATTAGTAAATAAATTATTACAATTATTTTCTAACAATTAGTCATAATAGACCCTATATAGTTTTACATGACAAAATTCAAAAAATAACTTAAATCGTTGATGTCGCTATTCCAAATTCTTGTAATATTCAGAAAACTGTTTCTGAAAAAATAAGAAAATATACAGATTTAGGAAATGAGATTAAAAGAATTTGGCATTCTCAGACTATAAAAATATTACCATTTGTTATTTCAGCTACTGGCATTATACCTAGCTCTCTCATTCAAAATTTAGGCGTATTAGATTTGTCAAAGAATTTATATATAAAAATGCAAAAGTCAGTTATTTTAAATACATGTAGGATTACGAAAGATTTTTAAAATATTTATACTGAGGGATCAGTAGGATTTATCGGTCGAGTTAGGATTTCATCAGAGCGAACCCTCTGATATGAAAATATCTGGAGTCGGTGAAATATTTTCCCATTATGTTTCTGGTGGATTGATGCATTGGTCTTGTATTGTTTTGTATTTATTATGCTTATATAGTGCACTTACATTGCATGGATTTACTAGATAATCATTTGTGAAAAAGTATGTGGAAGCGTTTAGTCTTTCATTTGGGAAAGACATAAAATCTGGAGCACCGTAAAATATTCGGAAAGTGGGAAGTTTTGTGCAATCACAAACATCTCATAAGTGTATAGATAATGGTGAAAAATGTTACCAAAAAACATAAAACATATATATTATGTAGATGTGGGAAGCGAACGATGCAGCGATCTTGAATCGGGTGCATTCCTTTTGGTTCTTCACACGCCAATATATGCACATACATACATGTTTAACTTATGTGATAAGAATTTGAAGTCAGAAAATTAAATAAAGTATCATGCTTCTTTTAAAATTTACTAAGATAATATTCTAAATTTGGGAAGCAATTATGGATACCGCCGCCCCGGGAACCATTTATTACATAACAAACACCTCTGCCATAGGTCATCCCAAGTAGTTCACCACGTTTGGTGACTTAGCAGGGGTGCTCGGGTTCATAGTGGTGAGGTTTGTGTAAATGCTCTTGTTTGTTACGAAAGGGACCCTCAGATGGTTTGGACATATGGGGCGAATGAACGAAGATATGAGTGCAAGTAGAATATATGCCGCAAATGTGAACGGACTCCCGAGGAAAACATGTAATGATCAAGTGAATCAGATACTTGAGTCGGGTCATGTTAAGAAACAGAATAATAGAATAGTTCGTGTATAGTGTTGAAAAAGCTTTGGGACTTATTCAATTCCCAAATGTTCAATGTATTCACCTCCCATTGTTCCTATCCTTCCAAATAAAGCCCTACTTGGGAGAAGAAAAAGAAGATGACTACATTCCTATCTAGTTAGTTGGCCATTTCTAAATATTAATGCACAATGTCAGTTAAAATATTGTCGCGATTTGTAACAACAATTATTATTGATTCTCTCTCGAAATTCGCAATTAGATGAATTTTATGATACTGATGGTGTAATAAGTGCAATGGTCTACAAACAAAATGCTTCTGAGCTAGTTATACCTATTACACACATTGTAAATGTTAGCTTTGAGAATGGCTTGTTCCCCAATCACTGCAAAAATGCCAAAATTATTCCTTTATTTAAAGGAGGAGATAACATAGATGTCAATAACTATCGACCTATATCCCTGCTAAACACCTTATCAAAAATTATAGAGAAGTTAGCTAAAATTAGGTTGATGTCTTATGTAAAAAGATATGAAATTCTCTCAGATAATCAGTTTGGCTTCCGAGAGAACATAGGAACTAGTGATGCTGCATTAAAAATGATCACCGCAGTCATAGAAGCTCTCGATACTGGCAATAAAGCAATGGCTGTCTTCTTGGACTTGTCTAAGGCATTTGATACCGTATCCCACGGTTTACTATTGAAAAAACTCAGTTCAATGGGCATTGTTAATAAAGCTTTAGATTGGTTCAGAACTTATCTTGAAAATAGAACACAAAGAGTCATGATTAATGATCATATTAGTTCAAACACATCAATTGTATATGGTGTTCCTCAGGGCAGTGTTCTGGGTCCAATTTTATTTTTGTTGTATATTAATGACCTTTGTAAACTGCCATTTTCTGGTTCTTCAATTGTATTTGCAGATGACACTGTTTTAGTGTTTTCTGGTGATACTTGGGATGAAACGTATGCTAAGTGCGAGACAGGATTAAGGGCAGTCAAAAATTGGCTTGATCAAAACTTGTTAACCTTAAACATGAACAAAACTAAATATATTACCTTTAGTATTTCTTCTGTAAATCAACCATCTTTGGACCGCTCTTTAAAAATACATTGTTGCATGCAGAAGTGTAATTGTCAATCTTTGGAAAGAGTAGACAATATCAAATATCTTGGTTTAGTTATTGATAAACATTTAAAATGGAACAATCATATTGCTATATTAACAAACAAAATAAGAAAGCTAGCCTATATCTTCAAGACTCTAAGAAATATATTGGACAAAGTTACACTAAAAACTGTTTATTATGCTCTTGTTCAATCAATACTTTCATATACCGTTATTTGTTGGGGTTCTTGTCACAAGACTACTCTAGAGCCTTTAAATATTGCACAAAAATTATTTTAATAATAATGTTCAAGAAAAGTTTTATGTATTCATCACAGTTATTATATAGCGAAAGCAAAATTATGACAATAAGGCAATTGTACATAATACATGCTCTCTGTAAATTTTTCAACAATATTATCACTGCTAAAAGATCTCAACAAGTACGCAACACTAGATTGGGCTCTTCTTTAATGTATCAGCCAGTATAAACCAAAACATCCTTTGGACAAAGAAGTTTTTCATATAAAGCTCCGTTGCTTTATAATATGCTCAATGAAAAAATAAAAACCATTGGTACATTACATTTATTCAAGAAAATGGTCAAAATATGTATAGATATAATACTGAGAGTGATGGTTTTGGATTACCCATGTTGTCGCTTATATCATAAATCACTATGGAATTAAGCTATATTTGCTACAATCCATATTTAATTACTCTGTATGTATTTAACTTATTTATTGTTATGTACTTTTTAATTTGCTTATTGTTATAAGTATTTACTTACTATTATCTACTTCTTTCGTATCATAATTTACTTACTATACAATATTATAATTGTTTATTAGTATTTACTCATAATTATTTACTTATGTTTATTTACTTATTATTATTAAATTGTTTATTATTGTTTACTCATAATTATATTATATTATATTATTTGTTTAATTTATTTATATCTACATATTTACTTAATATATTATATTTATTTCACAAACTATATAAATTTATTACATAATTGTTTATTATTATTTATTTTTTGTTAATAATTTAATGCTACTGTGGTATGATCACCCTATTATTGCATCTGGTAAGCCACAACAGGTACCTTGTATTTACACATTTTAATATTTAGTTTACAGAATAATGTTATTTTTGTCAACAATGAGCATACTGCCCAGCTGTAATAATTATTAATTAGAATGTTTAAATAACTGTACTCAGTGCTTCTTTTGTAGGTTTATTATTATATTTCTTTTAAGTTTAGGTATATGTATGTTTCTTTTTTTTTTAAATTACTTTATTGTAAAACTGCATATCTCGATACAGGAATGCCCTAGTGAGATGTGCAGCTTATGTTTTCATGTATTTCTTATTTTTTTCAATAAATAAATAAATAAATAAATAAATTGTGCCAACCAGGATAAATGTGTCTCGTGGATTGACTAGCAGATCACTATATTAAAATGTAGGGCTTTTCCCGTCATATTCTATTGCCCTGTGATATATAAAAAACAATCAAATTCATTTCGTCGAAAGAGGTTCTTACGATCGTACAGGGCGGTTCCAATGAGAAAGATTAATTACTCTCCGTAACAGCTTTTTAAAATTGTAACTCAACATCGATTTTATTTCATTCCAAATTTGCTTTAATTTATACCTACATCCAAAAATGCTGAAAGTTGTGTTGATAAAACTATTAAAATTATGTACTTTTTGTAATTATTTTTTGATCATAGGTATTTTTAATTTTTCAGTAATGTCTCAGCAAAATAAGAATGTAAAAAAAAGAAATATATTAGTCTGTCAGTGCGCAAATAAATACACAAACGGACCAATTTTCGTCAAGAAACACATGTACTTATATATTTTTTTATGATTTTATTTAAACTAAAATTAAAATTCTGTTACATACGTTTATCAGATAATGTATTTATTTATTTTACTGACTGATTATATGATTTGAAATGGGTGTTGTATAATAAATGTACTTTTTTGAAAATTTAACAAATCCGCCAACGACCAACCTACCTACTTTATTATTCTAAAAATTATCATTTTTTCTGAAAATTTTAATACATACGTTTACTAGATAAAAGAACAATCTTTCGAAACCAATTTATATTTTTTTGTGGAAAAGAGTCAATACGTCTAAACACTGATTAAAAAATGACATATTTCTGGTGTTCTCTGGTTATACACTCTTAATACAATTACGATTTCTTAGTAGGTAGATATATTTGCGGGAGGCAACGACCTGGTGGAAGCTATAACTAACGATTTATTAAATGCTTTCCACTTTAAAATAAATATGTGGCTCACGTACAAGAAGGGTCCTACATATATTGTAAAAAATGATTTCGTCGTTCTAAGCGTTTTTGTTGGCGTTTTAGGTTTTATATTAAATCCTCTTTTCAAACAACTTTAATGTTTTTGCTTTCTTTTTTAAAAGTATGCCTTCGTCTTACTAATATACTAACTTGGTAACAGTACTTTTTAATATTAAAATTATAGCATGCCTTCGGTAAATATACACGATACAAAATATATGTAACTAGCTGGTTCCCGGCATGGATTGCAATGCCATATTCAAAGAAATAAATTGTTTCTCCCTGCATGTCCTTTCCCGTGCGTCCCCGTTCCCATTCCACCTTCTCCGCTCACCTTCTCCCCTCTTCCACTCCCTCGTCCCTCAAACCCCCCTCCCGCGATCCATTTATTCAATCCCGGTATATTCAGTTTTCAAACAACTCGCGTGTCATCACAATTTTTATATTCAAGTTTTCATTTTTCATATATTACAAATATAATTATTTGTATATTATAAGAACAATCAATCTAGTTTGGTATCTAACATAGGTACCTATTTAAATTAACTATGATTTTAAAAATCCATAGATAATTCTTTAAATACAAAAAAAAAACAGCTGCCTGCTAAATTCAATTTCATCAAACGCGCGAACTGTCAATCGTGCGAAGTTAAAATAGTCGTTAAGTTTTCTGAAATTATTCAATTTTCTGCACAATTTTCTTAATTTTTCTTTCCTTAAGAATCTTCTACAATGTATTAAAAAAAATTTGTAATAGGTAAAGTCATTCTAAAATTATGGCGCGACAAAAGGAAACAGGGATTCATTTATATATATAAATATAGATGTGAATGGCAGAAAACGTCGAGGATGCCAGAGGTAGACATGGCACGACCAAATAAATCAAACGCTTAATCATATCAAGAGTCAGAAGAGTTCCCTATACCTACATTGATATGTGTGAGTTAAAAAATACAGATTATTAATCAAAATGTTATTTTTTTCATATTAGCTCCACACAGAATAAAATATAGTTTCCCTAAGGATCTATGCCATCTTTGAGGATGCTATGTGGAGGGTGTTTTTAAGTAAAAGATGGAGAGAAAGTTCTGGGAAGGAAAAGGGTATGACGGTTAGCTAGGAATCTGTAGTTTAGTGTGTCCAGATCATCCGCCGCCAAGACCTAGACATACCTCCTCAAATCTTCCAATGAACCCGGGTGTCCCTGCTATGTCGCCAAATATAGCGAACCATGTGGTGAGGTGTTGGTTATCCAATAAATGGTTCCCGGGGTGGCGGTACCCATTTGATTTGATTTTCAGCAGAGACCTTTATTGGATAACCAACACCTCTGCCATAGGTCACCCCAAGTGGTTCGCTACGTTTGGTGATTTAGCAGAGGTGCCCGGGTTCATGGGGTAATGTTTGTCTAAGTCTTGGAGACGGATGACCAGGACACACTGAACCCCAGATTTCTACCCACCCCTTAAACCCTTTTCCTTCCCAGAACTCTCCACTACTTCCTTTCCTTAAAAAAAACCTCCACGCAGCATCCCCAAAGATGCTGGTTCTTACGTGATCTAACGGAAAAGAGCAAAGAAAAAAAAAAGAATTAGAAACTTCATGAAGGATTTTATTTTATTCCCCTTGATAACCTTTTATGTCAAATACAAAGAAAAATATAATCACGAACAAACGTAAGTTGCTGTTAATCCTGTGGGAATTTTCGAAACTTTCGTTCAAACGTTACGATTCCTTGGTAAGACCACGAATGACTAATGAGCCACTCTATTTGCAACATAAATATACCAAACCACCCACACTTGCAATCTTTTATAAGGCTTGCTTGCAAGGCTTCACATATGAAACAATTAATTAAATGTGTGTTGAAAATGACCTGATTTTTTGAACATAATATATACTCTTTATTTATTTTTGTCACTCTTACTGAACAGCGTTTGAAAATTTTACAAAAGATATTTAAAACTGATGGTGAAATCGAGGATTTTTGCTTGTTTGTGTAGTTTTTACGAAAATATAAACTCACCTTCAACTATACAGGGTGTCCGGGGGTAAAGTGCATTAACTTCGGGAGGTGGTCCATTTGATAGATTCTCCCATCTTAACAGACGGATTGCAATCTTTAGAGCACATGCATCAGGTGGGAATGCTGTCCTTGTTCTACCGGTATTACAATAGAAGATGCTCCGAGGAACTAGCATCATTGATCCCTTCGGCATCGGTGCATAGTCGGGAAACACGCCAAACACGCGCTCAACATTTGAACACGGTTGACACTAGTCACATGAGAAAGGGTCGTTTTTATACGATTTACCGGCCTTTGTGTTTCCTCCCTCCTACAACATGGGTCTCTTCATGACCCATGTTCACTCCTTCCTTTCCTCAAAAAGACCCTCCACACAGCATCCTCAAAGATGACATAGGCCCTGTGGGAAATTATTTTCCTTAAGGCCTCCTGTGTGGAGTTAACGTAAAAAAAAAAATCATACCCTCTCTCTGGTTTCAATCCTGGGATTGGTTTGCAGCAATATCCTCTATTCTTCTATTCCATTCTTCCCTGTCTTGTGCGGCTCTTTTGAATTCTGCATATGATGAGCAGCATACGTTCACCAGCAGGTCCTCCAGGTACTCTCGGCGTGGGCATCCCCTAGAGTTTGTCCCCTTGGTCATACCCTCCATTATGACATGCAAGAGGCCTTCTTGTCGTATAACATGGCCGATCCATCTTGCACGCCTTTCGGACAAGGTCCTGAGCAGATGCCTCCCTCCTTCGATTCTTTGGAGAACCTCCTCATTTGTAATGTGTTCTCTCCAGGAAATTCCTAATAGTCTTCTATAGGACCACATCTCAAAAACCTCTAGTCTCCGTTTATCTCTTTCGGATAGGTACCATGTTTCGCAGCCGTACATCAAGATACTCCATACATACATAGGTCTTGATGAGGAGTATTCTCAGTTTTAGGTCTATATTATTTGATTCTATTTTTTTCGACCTTTTATTAAATGCAAGCCTAGCCTGGTGGAGTAAAAAAGATTAATAACTTTTTCTGAAATTCCAACTTTTGCCTGGCGCGATTGTTGCAACGTTGCTTGGTAATAATAATGCTGCCCACACACGCCGGTATAATTTTATCTTTTTACCAGAAAAATACCCATAAAAGTTATTTATCTTTTTTACTTATACTATCATGAAGAATCACCTCCCGAAGTTAATGCACTTTACCCCCGGACACCCTGTATATTATTGATATTTCAGAGGCTTAACCTCAAACGCCAGAGTATTCATATGGATATCTTTTTAAAATCATTTCTTTGGATATAACTAGCTGTTCTTGGGAAACTACATACGAGTATGATCGAGTATAATAAATGATGTATTATGATCTAGTATTGTAGTATTTTCATAAATACATTAACACTTGCGCTTTTATAATAACCGTGACTTTACGGTACGGTGACAGCAAAAAGGGCCATACACATATTATTGCGCTCCTTATCTATAATGCTGCAGCTCTTTCTTACACATTAAATAATGGCGATTCAAAAGAAGAGACTAAAAAAAACGTTTGACCGTTTCCTCCAAAATACTACTTTTTCCTTACGTTTCATTTTCTTTATAAGTGTGAGGGAGATGTATGATAATGATTGTATGTTTCCTTTGGGGGAGTGCAGATACGTTCACCGTTGGTTTCATTTTCGATTATTGTTATTTAGTGTGCAAGAAAGAGCTGCAGAATTATATGTTTAAAATCAAAACCGAAACCATCAACGCATTGGCATTTGATTTTTTTTTGAATTTTTGGAATTCTCTCACACTTCAATTTTACCCTTGTAACTATATTCCATACTTTCAAAATTATCGTCACGGCTAGTAGTATTATAGTAGCCTACGGAGACGTCACGATGCAGTGTGTGATAGAGATGCAAAAAAATCACCACTTTTTTACTCCAGAGGACATAGACTCTTTCAAAATATGGATACATTCTGTATCCGTATTTTGAAAGAGCTGCAACATTATAGCGATAGGGAACGTGTTTTTATAGCATTTGGTAGCAGACGCATCCGCTGCCAAAACCCGAACAAACCTCACCCCATGAACCCCGTCACCACTCCAAAGTCATCAAACGTAGCGAACCACTTGGTATGACCTATGGCAGAGGTGTTGGTTATCCAATAAATGGTTCCCGGGGCGGCAGTACCCATTTCCGCACTCCAATGGATGTAGACACTTCTAAAGTTAACCAACATATTTATTTCATCGATCGTGAAATACAACTCGTTTTCGGTTACACAATTTGGCAATTCAATGAGAAGAAAAATAACTCACGTGGTCTCTTTTTTCAACTTAGTCTAAGGACTCAATATCAAGAGAGTCAATAATATCTTAATCCGATAACAGCTGTTGATGTTGCATTTGACAAACATTGTAGAAGCGCTGCAATAGCGAGGGAGCAAACATTATATTATGTAACCGTCAGTGCAAGGCCCTTGTGGTTGGATATAAATATCAAGGCCGAAGTAAACCATAGCATAATGGTAAAATATATAATGTCCACTTCTCGAACAGTATCTTTAGAGACGACATAACAGCAAATTAAAGTTAGTTTTTTTATTGAGAGCTCTAGTTTTATACTCCTGTTCTTGAGCCCAATTTCAAGTCTGTGACATCCAATATTTCTTCCATTTCACCCCACCCCCCCACCCCCTACAGTATCGCATACGAATCGGTAGCATTTTCAATAGAACCTTAATATTTTCCCTTGGTAATAAGTAATAAGTAAAAATACCGTAACAACATTTTTCATTTCGAGTAAAGCACAAGACACCCAACTGCTACCGACCGTCTATGGCTGCCCCAATTATTGAGGTATTTTATAATACTAAAAGTAGTGGTGAGGGAAATAAAATAGAGAAGAAGAAGGCGAGGAATTAGCTGGTTATTCAGATATGGTCATTAAACGCGCCTAAAGCCATTTCGAGCCACGTTTCGATTCTGAATTATGGTCTTTCACCAGGGCGATACTTAAAGTATCTACCACTCTGGAACGTGCCGATGATATACTTACCTACCTATCCTATTATTTTTATTTATAATTGCATATTAAACGAAGTCTTGAAAAATTATGGGAAACCATTCATTTTTCATTCAACCTTTCATTAAGAAATTATTTTTCTCAGGGCTCCTTTGTGGATGTAGTGTAAAAACTGACCGGCCAATTTAATTCGAAATATAAAAATTATTGATCAAATTCACCAGTAAGTTATCAAATTTATTCAACAAATTCACCAGTAAGTTTTCAAAATTATTGACCAATTCACCAGCAAGTTATCAAAATTTTTGATCAAATTCACCAGTAAGTTATCAAAATTATTGACCAGATTCACCAGTAAGTTATCAAAATTATTGATCAAATTTACCAGTAAGTTATCAAAATTATTGATCAAATTTACCAGTAAGTTATAAAAATTATTGATCAAATTCATCAGTAAGTAATCAAAACTATTGATCAAATTCACCATTAAGTTATTAAAATTATTGATCGAATTCACTAATAAGTTATCAAAATTGGCAGCTGCCATTCCATCATTCCCGGATGACTGTAATACTATTTATGTAGAACCAAAGGCACGTCAATCATTATATATGGCTAGGACAAATAAGGGTGAGGTATTAAGGATCATCTCGAAACTTAGGTCGAATGCAGCGGCAGGTATCGATGGAGTAACCCCGTGCATCCTTAAAACCTGTAAAGAAGAACTAGCTGGGCACCTAGTGCAACTTATCAATTCCTCTATAGGCTCGGGAGTATTTCCAGATCAATTAAAGCTAGCAAAAATTATACCAATTTATAAAGAAGACTGCAAAAAATGTATTTCTAACTATCGCCCAACATCGGTTTTATCAGTATTTTCAAAGGTATTCGAGACTATTATAAAGGATAGACTTCTAAAATATATCTCTAACAACAATATCCTAACACCACAACAATATGGCTTTCGAAAAAACTCCAGTACCCAATGTGCCACCTTCGATTTCATCTCGAACATTCAGCAGTACATAGACCAGGGCGAATACGTAACAGCTATTTTTATAGACCTAAAAAAAGCCTTTGATACAGTAGATCATGAAATACTCCTACAGAAAATGGAACATTTGGGTATAGTTGGAAAATCTTTAAAGCTTCTCCGAAGTTACCTATCTGATAGATTTTGCCTTGTCGACATCGAAGGGAACCTAAGCGACTTTGGAAAAATCACATGTGGAGTGCCACAAGGCTCGATTCTGGGACCCCTACTTTTCTTACTATACATCAATGATATAACTAAATGCGGCATCTCGGGAAAACTACAACTTTACGCTGATGATACCGTGATTTACTATCGTTGCAAAAATCTGGGGGAACTTGAATCTCTAATGAATAAAGATCTCGCAAAGCTAGCTAAATGGCTGCGAATAAATAAATTAAGCCTCAATGTCAAAAAAACCCACTACCTCACTTTCGGGAAAAAAGATTATATGAGCATGAATATTACTCTTGGAAATGAAAAGCTCCAAAATGTACAAGTAACGAAATATTTGGGGTTATTCATAGATTCTAACCTGTCGTGGAACTCTCATGTTGAATATGTAAAATCCAAAATTTCCCCGATTACTGGTGTACTCTATCGACTTCAAGATGTGCTCCCCATAGTTTTACTGCGTGCCACATATTATGCTCTGATCCACTCTCACCTAAGTTATCTGGTTAGTATCTGGGGCACCATTACTAAGAAACTGTTGGAAGTGTTTTTTAGTTGATGTATGAGTGGAAGGAGAGTGTTTGATGAGGAGATCCTCTCCACGTCAGGCAGGATTGCCTTCATACTTTACCGATATTGAAGTTAAAATGCTCCTTGAGATCACGGCACTTCCAAGCCGTGATCTTGTGTTCAGGCTTATAATAATGATGATGTTTAATTGAAAACACTTAGTTATCCACGATATTAAGTTTTATTTGAAATATTATTTACAACGAATATACATTCGCGTACAAACTGGTAGTCAGGTAAAATTGCCGTGCAACCGGATGGATCGAGTACTAGAAGCGGAATAATAATATGATCCTATCTCGGGGCAATCGGTGACATTTAGTGTCGGTCATCTGGGATACCATACGCGTGAAAATAAGTAATGTGAATAAGTACTGCCTTATACCTACCCACCAGCGTTGCACGCGAATAACAAAATATGGCATACGAAAAGAAAATAATTATATACACCTAAATAGGGTTTAGTATGTGTCTGAGATATACATATCTATATACAATGTTTTTCATACTTGAAAATATAATTTTTACATAAGTAGTTTTGTGAACAATTCTAAATTTACATCATTAACTTAGAACATAACATGCTTATAAAAAAGAAAAAATAACAAAAGTTACAAAATGTTTTAAAATTATAATGTTATTTATTTACAAGTCCTAATTATCATTAGTAATAGGAGTAAGTACCTATTTCTCAGTCGGTATTGACCGATTAAAATTATTATTACTTGTTCCTTCTTACGGCTAGACATATAGTGTTGAGGTAGGTAGGTACTGCTAGAATGCATAACGGTGATTATTTACAAAGGCGAGTAGCTGCTGGCTGACTCGGTACATACTTATTATGCGTTTATACAATTTCAACGAAAGTAAACATAACTAACTATGCGTAATATTAAAATATAAATAAAAAAAATGAACCTTATTATTCGAAATTAACTTTATAAATCCTAGACTAAGGAGTGAATTCATTTTTAATCGAGGGAAAATAATAATTCGAATTCCAAGTGCTGTCTTTGTTTACTACCTGACTTTAGGTACGTAGTTCCACAGTGGTATTGGAATGTCGAATTATTATTTATTATATTGTTATTGTTAAACAGATACAGTTTGGTTAGCATTTATGACGGTCCGATCTAATATGTGGCTTCTTTTTAATAAGATAACACTACGTAAAATTAATAGATATCGGAAATTAACAGAAATTATTTACAGGTTGGATAACTTATTTGCTAAATTTGATATACCTTACTAATCTTATTAATTAGTTATTTACAAATAAAATGTAGTCTGTATACTGTTCAGAATTCGGGATACGAAAATGAATTGATATAATATTATTATTTGTTAGAAATACTGACTACGTAATAATACAATAATTTATATGGCGGTGTTTCGCTAGCTAAATACCTAAATAAACTTAGTTTTATTTCACAGTAGTTAGTTAGAATTTTAATTAATTATGAGGTACCGTGATACAAATCGTATAATAAATTTTGGATACATCAATATAAGTTTTCTAATTAATTTGTTTAAACGATAGCTTTTTTAATTGAAGTATTGCCAAGTATTACTTTTACGACTGGTACCTTTCAGGAAAATGTACGTGTCTTCCACAGCGTGTTTTTCTTGTTGTTATTGTGGGCAGTGTGCTTGCCGTTTTTTGCGGTATTTCCTCCGAATTTTGGAAAAATGCAGGTTTGAGTCGTTCACAGTTGGAAACATTAATTTAACATAGGACGAGGGCGGAGTCATCTTTTGCCTTAATATAATCGTCAGGTTGACTCTGCGCTTTCCCTTCAATCCTTGAATGCTTGTAGTAGGACAGTTAGTCTCTTCAGATTGAGATATTGTGTCAGCTACTGTATATATACATTTTTGGAGATGTTGAAGTTGAGAAGATGGTGAAAAAACGATTTGTTTCTTTAAAAAAATTCGAGATCGTAGCTATTCAGTAGATATTCATGAGTCCATTAGTATTCCTGTTGTTCCCAGTTGCTCGTTGCCCGTTTACTGGATCTCGTCCAGTCGCATGTTTCTTGTTATCTGTTGATATATGTTGACAGTTCCCAGTTGCTCGTTGCCCGTTTACTGGATCTCGTCCAGTCGCATGTTTCTTGTTATCTGGTGATATCTGTTGACAGTTCCCAGTTGCTCGTTGCCCGTTTACTGGATCTCGTCCAGTCGCATGTTTCTTGTTATCTGGTCCTGTTAAATACCTACAAGTGTTTATGTTACTTGTGCGTAAGTAAGGAAAGTTACGATGGACTGCTATTATTAGCAAAATCACACTTATTGTGTGGCGTTGCCGTTGTTTTTTTTAATTATCTCTGTGAAATGTGCATGGTGGAATGCAGTTGAATGATCTCTGCCCGAATTTTTTATGGTATCTGCAGTAGTCGTTTGTTTTGTGAAGTTCATTGTTATTGTCCGTTCGGTCGTTCGACCGGGGTCGATGTTGGCGGTCGGCATTTGAGTACGGTGTCGATGGATGACGCCATTCTCGGCGGGGGCTAGGATTACGCCGATTATAAAAATGATGTACGGGGCTATGACTGTCTCTGCGACTTGACTTTAGTTGTTTGACTTCTAGAGATAGTCCAGAAATTTGTTCACGTAGGCTCTGAAGAACGGAAGTGATGTCGGGATCTTCTCTGTAATTGTTATCTCTACGATGATTTTTGTTTATCGCTCCGCACTCGGTCGTCTGGTAGATTTCCAGGATTTTATCGGCTGCTGACGCAATTTGTAGTAGATTGTCGTCTGGCCGTGCGGTCAATATAGCTTGTACATGTTGGGGAAGTCTTTGTAGCCATAACGTGCGTATGATTGCGCTTTCAGCAAGCTCGGGGCCGGCGAGTTCGTGCATCAATCGAAGTAGTCCGGATGGTTTCCTGTCTTCCAACTGTAATCCGGTTAGTAGTCGGGTGAGACGTTTTCCTTCGGAATCTTGCAACCTCGTGATGAGTGCAGATTTTAGGGTAGAGTACTTGTCCGTTGCTGGTGGCTTGATGACGACATCGCTGACGGTCCTGAGGGTTTCGATGTCCAGGGAGGCGACAATAATGTTGTACTTCGTGGTGTCATCTTTGATTCTTGAGTTGGAGAACTGGCTTTCTGCCTGGGCAATCCAGAGCTGTATGTTGTCACACCAGACGGGGGGTAGCTTAACTGATACGGAGTTTATGACTGGATCCATTATTGTGTAATTGGCGCTGGTTCCTGATGCTGTTTCTTCTAGCGGCATATTGTCGTTGTAATATGGCAAGTGATAGGCAATGGCGAAAGCAGTAGTAGTACTGATAGACCGTGTAGGTATGCAGATAAAATTATCAAAATTGTGCATAAAACAAAATAACAATAAATCTAATCCAGGTCTGAAAAGTTAAGTTGATGATATCCAAAATCTTTTACAAATCCCTTATCTTTGCGTTGAAATGTTAGTACAAATATATTGTAATTGTAATTGTATTAATGCTTTGAAGAAGTGCAGTTTAAAAATTTATACCGTGTAACAATATTTGCATATTCTCGCTGGGTTGCTAAATTTTCGTTGAAATGTTCGGATTATAAATTATTAACAAAGATCACTGTGAGAAGTTGAATTTGCGTTACTTGCTTTACTCCGATCTACGGTGGATGCTGTGGGGTCGGGTGTAGGATCTCCAGGTATATGGCATCCGGGTATTTGGCATCCGGGTACCTGGGTCTGTCTGCAAAATCGCGTCTGTTGGTTAGGATACTCTGCCTTAGCTGCTGGGTTTCTTGTTTATCTGAAATTGATATTTACCAGCAATATACTATCCACATAAACAAGTAATGAGTTGCGGGGGAAGCATTATTAAGAAAGTAGTAGCGGGAGGTAGGTATTTTCGTACGCTACTGAATTTGGTGGACAATAACCAATGAACTATGTTGGACAATAATGTTCTTTACTGATTTATCTTCATATGATTCTAATGTACATACTGGACCTACTGAATTTAAGTTAAAAAATTGAAATGTTACTCACAAGATTGGGGTGTCCAGGATTCCGCATTCCAGTACTCAATCCTCCGTATTGGCAGTGTTCATCATTATCATTAGAAATTCTCGGGGTCACCAATGTTGGAAGTGTTTATTAGTTGATGTATGAGTGGAAGGAGAGTGTTTGATGAGGAGATCCTCTCCACGTCAGGCAGGATTGCCTTCATACTTTACCGATATTGAGGTTAAAATGCTCCTTGAGATCACGGCACTTCCAAGCCGTGATCTTGTGTTCAGGCTTATAATAATGATGATGTTTAATTGAAAACACTTAGTTATCCACGATATTAAGTTTTATTTGAAATATTATTTACAACGAATATACATTCGCGTACAAACTGGTAGTCAGGTAAAATTGCCGTGCAACCGGATGGATCGAGTACTAGAAGCGGAATAATAATATGATCCTATCTCGGGGCAATCGGTGACATTTAGTGTCGGTCATCTGGGATACCATACGCGTGAAAATAAGTAATGTGAATAAGTACTGCCATAAAACAAATATCCGAAATACAAGTAATCCAAAATAGAGCCATAAGAAATATATACCATTTACCATGGGATACACATGTCAAAGATATATACTCACTGACACAAATACTTCCCTTTACCATTCTGCCAAAATATAGCATCACCACTGCCATCCTACAAATAATTCAACACTCCTCACACACCAACACTAAACCAGCCTTTAATTCCGATATACACCAGCACAAAACACGATCCCAAAATCAAATACACTTAGCATCATCTACCCACACAACTAAATTTGGTATTAAATCATTACAATATATTGCAAATATACAATACAATGCATTACCTAATGAAATAAAGCAACCAGTAGATAACAAAAAAAAATTAGTTAAAACGCTTAAAGAACATTTCCTGAAAATGTTTTTAAACCAGTGAATATTTGCTCGCCTTCATACGTTTTTTTTTTTTTTTTTTTTATATGTTTTATGTGTATGGATGTCCTCAGTTTTTCTAAAATCTCTATTCTTGACAATGCATTTTTTTCCCCCTTTTTATGTTGTATTTTTTAAACATGTAATATTTGTGTAAAATGTACTCTTATGTGTTTGTCCTTCCCGTAATGAGTTTTTTCTCAACTCATTGGGAATAATGTGTTACTCACCATGTTTTTGTAATACATTATAATTAAATAAAAAAAATAAAAAAAAAATAAAAATAATTATTGATCAATTCACCAGCAAGTTATCAACATTTTTGATCGAATTCACTAGTAAGTTATCAAAATTATTGATCAAATTCACCAGTAAGTTATTCAAATTATTGATCGAATTCATCAGTAAGTAAACAAAACTATTATAAGCAATAATTATTAGCCTGAAACACTCATCAACATTGAAAAAATCTCCCGAGAAAATATAAATGCCGCCGACGGGACTTGAACCCGCGTCCTTCTGATATCCGGTCAACTGCTCTACCACTGAGATACGTCGGCAGAGAGTCTACTTGATTTTCAATGTTGATGAGTGTTTCAGGCTAATAATTATTGCTTATAATAATTGTTGCCCTTTGTGCTATGCATAATAATCTTGTCTTAAACATTAGTTTACCAATTAAAAATAATAAGTAATCAAAATTATTTATCAAAATCACGAGTAAGTTATTAAAATTATTGATCGCATTTATCAGTAAGTTATCAATATTATGTATCAATTTTTTTTTTTTTACTTATTTTTTTTTCTTTTTTTTCCCATTGTATCTACATACATACAAAAGTAATTTTGCATAATTTCTAAATACAGGAAGAGTAAATATAAGGTACAAGTAATGTAAAAGTTACCAATAAGTAAAATATATAAAAGAAAAGAGTAGGCAATGGGAACCCACTAAGGCACTGCCTGTGTGTGGGTAATATAATTCACCAGCAAGTTATTAACATTTTTTATCGAATTCACTAGTAAGTTATCAAAATTATTGATCCTTCTTCCGGCATACGAAAACGCCCAAAACACATTTCTGTCGGTTTTTATAATCAGTGCAAGTAATGTGAAAATAAGAAAAATTGGAAGTTCGGTACATTTTTCCGGTTGTTTCAAAACATGAACTTTGTTATTAATTGCCTACTTAAGGTTAGGTACCACTTAATAAAGAAGATCAAAAGAAAGGCGATGTGGACTTGTTTCTTGATCCGAATTTGCTTTTTTTTTTGCTTAAATTTGTGTTTCATCAACTTCGTGAAATTTTAATTTCAGTCAAATGGGATGGTCATTTTCTTACAGGACACCCGGGAAGTAAACGAAAGATGGGCAAACTTAGGCTGAGATGGGAGGATGATGTCAGGAGCGATGCAAGAGGTCCACTCCATGTTGCAGATTGGAAGACGACGGCCGAGAACAGAGGGCGGTGGAGGTTTATATTGAAGGAGGAAAAGGCTCGAAATGGGCTATAGAGCCATTGAAAAAGATGAAGAAGGGATGGCCACATGAACCGGGGGCGTATTTGAAAATATTGCAAAAAAAAATTAATGTAAATCTAGGGAAAATTTGTTGAAATTCAACAGAAAAGCACGAAAAGTGCGATCTCACGTTTTTTAAATAGTGCTGAAATTCGGCAAAAAGCGCTCCAGTGGATAAAAAGAAAGTCACAATTCCTTCGCAATCTTGGCGGATCCGCAACGGAGAGGCGCGCTAAGACCCGGCGCCTGGATCGGGCGCCTTTTCCTACTCCTTGTACCCTCCAAATACCGGCTTGAAGTATTTCTCTGTTATTTTTCCGTCCTGCGTACACATACACTTCAACTAACTAGCATAAATAACTTTGGATATACGCCGGCGCCACTGACCCAGAATAATAAATCATGAAAAAATAAGTTTTTCACATATACATAAATAGGTACGACTGAAGATCATCCACTCCAGTGGCGTGGAATGGTATCGACAAATCGTTATATGTCTATATATACCTACCTGGGTATATTTTTAGATAAATGCCAATTATCTTAACGATACGCCTTCGGTCGCGTGGGATGTTCCGAAAGCTATAAAAAAATATGAAGAAAATACGAAATTCAGGTGTGATTTGCTGTCGAAAGATGATCCAAATTAAAACTTATCTTTATGTTCTAAATTACCTCCACACAGGAGGTCCTTGGGAAAATAATTCCCCTCGGGGCCTATCTCATCTTTGGGGATGCTGTGTGGAGGGTTTTTTTAGGAAAGAAAGGAGAGGAAGTTCGGGGAAGGACAAAGGAATTAGGGGTGGGTAGGAATCTGGGGGTCAGTGTGTCCAGGAGTAACGGACGTATGAATCCATCCGTCCCACTGAGATGCCAGGTAATGTTCCGGGAGAGTACGGCTGGAGAAGTCAAAGGGACTCTCTCAACCTCATCACTTGAGGTGACCTATGGCAGAGGTCTTGGTTATCCATTTAATGGTTCCCGGGGTGGCGGTACCCATACCCGCCTCCCAAATTGTAAGTACAATATGGCTAAAATTGACATTTGACATTCAAAGTCTAGACGGGGTATTTTTTTGTAACGAAGGAGTAATCTATCAATAACACACGACGAAAAGCAAACAGTTCCTGTCACCATCCTATTTTGGATATTATAGTGTATCTACAAGATTCCGGCTTTTAGACGTAGATGGCAGTGCTAAGGGCAAATCAACCATTATTTTATTTCATCAAAAGATTTTCAGTAATTGCGTTGAATGCAATAACTTTATTTTGTTTAGTTCTTGACGAATGGAATTGACTTTATTTGTTGACAAGAACCTGCTCATAAATAGCATGTGTATTCAATTGTTGGTTTTGAACTGGCTTTTATTCATGAGTATGCTCAAAACAAGTATACTCATTTATGAGCAAATGAGTACAGTTGATGAGCGTGTATTTCAGTAGGAACCATTAATCATTATAAGACAAACCAGATTTATGATTAGTTAACTTTTTGAAAGGCACACCTTAGATTAATATATAGCATGGTCATACATATAATTACGTAACCCTTTCATTTATTACTCCGTCCATCCGTTCCACTTCTCGAGAAAGGAGAGTATTGTGAAGAAAGCGCAAGTCGATGGAATCGTTCTAGGAAAAAATCACTGGGAAAGTTCCAGGAAAATGTAGCAAGATCTTGAATCAAATACTTGAAACTATGTTGTTAAAGTCGATATAACTGAAGAGTAAGTCAAGGGGAAATGGGACATAGAAGAAATAAATGCAGGATAGAATTTTTCTGTTACTGCATTTCTCGCATTCACCATAAGGATTTCGTTCTATATATTGTGGTTCTCACTTAAGCCATCTCGCCTAGGTAGTGTCACGAAACGTCCAAATTCATTTTCTTTTGTCTGTAACACAGAGATAGAGAGCTTTTATTTTACATTTTCCCTCATCGTATATTTATGTGTTTCCTTTCCCCTGCTTCTCAGGAAAGCATTTATTTCAGTTTGGGTGACAACTTATCAAACACGAGTATGTAAGAGAGGTTGCAATGTTCGATAAGAACTAGTTCGGAGACGTAGGTAAAGGTTTCATGACAGTTGATCTTCGAATGAATCGATTTTTGGTTGGAAATTGGTAAAAAAACACAAAAAAATATAATATTAAAAAAATATATAGTTTTGAGGGATTAGCTGTCGCCTGGTTGACTTAGTAACGAAGATAATGAGTTCGTGACCCAACAGGGGTGCACGGTTCACGGGGTGAGGTTTATCTGGATTTGGGCGGCGGATACATCTGCCCACCAACTGCGTAGTAAGCTGGATCGGGAAAGACTGGTTGAGGGAGAACTTTTGACCTCACCAGCAGGACTCTTTCGGAACATCGCTGCAGTGGGAGGGACAGATTCACATGTCCTTCACTCCTAGACACACGGACACCAGATACCTACCCACCCCTCATAAATTTTCCTTCCCAAAACTTCCCCTCTTTCGTTTCCTAAAAAAACCCTCCACACAGCGTTCCCGAAGATAACATAGGCCCTGAGGTTAATTACTTTCCTTGAGGGCCTCCAGATTTCTTAGTCTTAGTTTCATTATTTGAATATGTTCAATATCAGGTATTTTTTGGCAAATGTTAATCAGAAATTGAAACTTGAAAATTGATGGGAAAGTGATATTTATGTTAGACAAGCTAGGGCAAATTTTTAGTTTTAATCTATTTCTAAATTTTTAATGGATAATTTTTTTTTATAAATTAATATAGAAATAAATACACCCCATACAATCCCTACATATAGGTCTTTCCCCTTTAATCTTCCTAACGGTTTCCTTAAACTTATCTTCTGAAATATGAAGAATTTTCTTGAAATTGTTTTATATTAATAATTTTAGGATTTCTGTTGTTCTCTTACTTATCCGCTATTTGAAAAATGTTGATTAAAAATTTGTTTTTTTTTCCTTTTCAGTATTTAATTGTACTCTCTTAAACCATCTCTTAAAATACCGAATTTTGTTGAAATTGATTCAAATAATAATTAAGATTTTCTACTGTATTCATTCTTATTTGTATCTTTTAAAGATCTCGCCCACAACACAAGTGCATTCCCAGGGTAGAGGATCAGATTTTTTATAAAATAAACATAAATTTTTTAATAGGAATATCTTGTTGATGCTTATAAACCTCATTGTTCTCATTGGACCACATGACGAAAACAATTGCCTAAGGGGCCTTTGTCATTTTTGGGGATACTGTGTGGAGGGTCTTTTTAGGGAAAGAAGGAGAGGAAGATATGATGGGTGGAGGAAGGAAAAAGATATGAGGGGTAGGTAGGAAACTGGGGCTCAGTGTGCCCAGGAGTGACGAACGTGTACATCTATTCCACCCACTTCAGTACAAGGCGATGGGTCGAGAGAGTCCAGCTGGGGAAGTCAAAAGATCTCCCTCAACCAGTCTCTCCCGATCCGGCCCGCTAGGTTGGGTGGGCAAATGTATCCGCCACCAAGACAAACCTCACCCATTTAATCATTGATAAAGATAATATCAACAACACTCCATGAAAATATGAATTAGATGGACACAGAAAATAAAAAGGTAACGGTGTTTTTTTTGTTTCATTCAGTGATATTATCTTCGTCATTGATTAAAGAAAAACATACCTAGTTGGGAAAAAAGGTTTAACATCCCTTCCCCACTCAACGTTGTATAAGCTATCCATGATGGCAATGCAATCTAGACCTGTCCACCTGATAATAACCTTCCACCTGACGCAGCGCTCTTGAGGCAGATACCGCACACAGGAACGGCTAAAGTTAATTACGGCGCCAAAAATAGGTAAAAGCATTGTCTTCAAACTAACAAAAATATATTTAAAATGTTCTCTATTAACCTTAATGGGTTTCTTTTAAAATGAACCGCAAGAATTTATTTTGTAAAAGAAACCAAATTTCATGCACATGATGTGCCAAAGTTGAGTTATCGTTTGCGCGGCCAATACTGTTTAATTTCGCTGGTCCGATTTTGAAATCAGAAAATTTTCATATTGGAGATTAAGGCATCAGGTTATATACTTTAAATTGCAATTATTGTTTAAATAACAGTTTTACGTAATATGGATATAATATATGTTTAATGAAATAATATTTTTGTTAAAAAAAAAATTGAATTGTTGACCTTAGCTAGAGTTATAAAAACGTTCCAGCGAGTTCCTACTGCTCTTTTTACAAATTCGAAAAATACTCAAAACTAATATTTGTACGAGGAATTACACCTAACCTGTTCGTATTACCGTGGTAAGTATTATCTTAATCTGCGATTATGAGTAAGGCGGGTTAAATATTACTTTCCCCCCTTTTCAAATCGATCATATTTTTTCAGAGAGTCTTTGCGACCCCGCTCTAACGGAAATGAGGTTTAAAATTTGGGAGGCGGGTATGGGTACCGCCGCCCCGGGAACCATTTGTTGGATAACTAACACTTCTGCTATAGGCTACCCCTATATAAGTGGTTCGCTACGTTTGATGAAATAACAGGGGTGCTCGGGTTCATGGAGTGGGTCTTGGCGGCGGATATGTCTGCCCACCAGCTGCATGACGGTCCAATTGGGAGAGAATAATTGAGGGAGTCCCTTTGACTTCTCCAAGTACTCTCGAGGGATGATTTCCGTCACTCCTGGACACACTGACCCCCAGATTTCTACCCACCCTCATAGCCTATTCTTTCCCAGAACTTACTCTCCTTCCTTTCCTAAAAAGACCCTCCGCACATCATCCCCAAAGATGATACAGGTCCTGAGGAAAATTATATTCCTGTGTGGAGCTAATGTATAAAAAGATAAAACAAAAATATATTTACAAAGTTAAAAATGAACGGTTATACACATACACAGTATCGTCATTTAACAGTATTATCATAATTTTATGTATTTATATCACAAATTAAAAATTTAAAATATATTATACGAATTAATCTGTATTTTTTAATGAGAATACTACGACCACCTGACAACAACTAACCCTAATAATATTTTCTTATTTAATCTCCTCAAAAGCATTTTTGATCAGAATATCGAATAAAAATATTTTTGGCTTCGTTAATTGATAATTCGGCCTAATGTGCGCCTCCGCGCCGGCTTAGGACCGGCACTACCTGTCCTACAAAGGTTCAGCGCAGTGTTATAAGATGATTTCCTTACCCCTTAGAAAATATATACGCTGAATAATAGAAAAGTTGGAATAAAAGTCTTATCGCGATATCAAACAGATTTTTTGCAAACTTCGCTAAGGGTGATTTTTTAAATAAAATTTATCAAGAATTTGCATCGCCAATTATTAGAAATTTAAGGAGGAAAGTTAGTAACTTCCGTAGTCAGTTTGAAAAACAGAAATTGTTTAAGTAATTTACTTTTGCATGTAGTCTGTTGAAAGTTTTAAAATGTTTCTTTTTTCTACGATAACGGGATAAAGACACAGATTACAAATTCTCTTTTCTTTACATTCTGATTTCTTGCAACGTACATTTTTACTTAAAATTAAGCGATTCTCTCATCTTGTAGCTAAATGGTTTATGCTATAACAGTAAATATACTTAACAGTTTTTTTCGATGAATATTTATTTACTAAACTTCGCATGTGCGTACTGTGTTTCCGCGCGTCTTCATCCCCCAACAAAATATCCCCGACAAAATATACTACGGAGAAAACATCCCCCACATAATATCTACTAAAACCCATCTTAACCTAACCTAACCTAACAAAAAAATTAGAGTGTGCAATTCACACGCCTAGATGATCGTTGTGAAACTAGAATGTCGGTGGATGTCGCTTTCTTTTCTTTTGCCTGTTTATTTTAAAGTAGTTTAAAAATTTGATATCGATTTCTCAAAAATAAAAACGTTTTTTTTTTGGATTTCGAAGGATTCGAACATCCGTTCGCTGAATGTCTGTCTCGCTAGCCGCTGAGACTTGTCAAGCGCCTTACCCGCTGCGCTAAAGGATTCTTGCGCCGTAACGCGAATTTACCGCATTATATTAGAACCGAGGACGTTTCATCCGAATTTTAAATCACTAACGGGGCTAAAGGAGTCACACTTCAAAAGAATTCAGCGTAGTGGAGATTCGTTTTGACTTTTCGATATAATGTCGAGGAATATTTTGTCGGGGATGTTATTATCAGGTGGAAAACGCGCGGTTCCCCATACTGTGCACGAACCAGAAAACTACTTAGCCCTTGGTTGGACAAAACTGTGACGCTTTACGAAGCGATATGTTATCACTAAACGAGGAAAGAAAGACGAATGCAAGAATTTGACCCATATATGGGTCAAACAACAATTTGACATAAAGTAAATTTGACCCATATATGGGTCAGCTCATCTGGTCTCATAAAAGACGTTCTATCTCCCTTACTATAATGACGAGATATATGATTTAAAAAGTGATAGAAAGAGACAACCCTACACTACGATTTGAGTTCCATAGATATCCGCGAAAAAGATAAAATTATTCGTATTTATGACGTCATACGTTCACCAAAATGTTAGGTGAAATTTTATAATGTTTGCATTCAAAATTTTAATATTTCAAATATAACAAGCTTATTTCTAATAACACAATTTGAAAGCGTATATTGACTTTTAAAAAATGAGTTTCTCTTTACGTTATCAGTTATTTTAGTTCAGTTTTAAAAGGAAACAATGTAAGGTGAATCACTTTTAAAACTTTTTAATGTTTGCATTCAAAATATCAATATTTTAAAAATAAAATGTTTACTTCTAATTTTACAATATGAAAGATATTTTAATCACCTTTCAATAACAGTTTTTAGTTTTTGGATACGTTCATAAATATTCAAATTATTTTGATTTTATTGAAATGCGGAAATTCTCAAGAAATCGCCGGCATTTGACAGAATTTTTATGAGCAGTATCAATAATACAGCTCAAACCCTGAAGGGTTTTAACTCGATCTACGTAATAAATCGAATAAATATGAACGAATGCTTTGCTTTTAAACTAGCGCACACCCTTTAAATTCACAGGATATAATAATTATGGAATTTGCGTAATTTTTTTTTACATTAGCTCCACACTCAATAATTCCCCTCAGAGCCTATGTCATCTTTGGGGATGCTGTAGGGAGGGTCTTTTTAGAAAAGGAAGGAGAGGAAACACTGGAAAAGAAAGGGGTAAGAGGGGTGGTTACGAATCTGAAAGTCTGTGTGTCCAGGAGTGTCGGTTTTTTTTTTTTTTTGTTTTTTACCTGAGCTCCACACAGGAGGCCCTGAGGACAATAATTTCCCTCAGGGCCTATGTCAGCTTTGGGAATGTTGTGTGGAGGGTTTTTTTCAAGGAAAGGAAGGGGAGGAGAGTTCTGGAAAGGAAAAGGGTTTCCAGGTGGGTAGGAATCTGGGTTTTAGTGTATCCTGGTCATCCGCTTCCATGATCTAGACAAACCTCACCCCATGAACCCGAGCACCCCTGCTAAATCACCAAACGTAGCGAGCCACTTGGGGTGACCAATGGCAGAGGTGTTGGTTATACAATAAAGGTTCCCAGGACGGCGGTACCCATTCCCGCCTCCCAAACGTATGAACCCATCCCTCCCCACTGCGGTGCAAGGCCATGTTCCAAGAGAGTACGGCTGGAGAAGTAAAAGGGACTCCATCAACCATTTCCGATCCGGACTGCCATGCAGCTGGTGGGCAGACGTATCCGCCGTCAAAAACCGGACAAACGTCACCCTATGAACCCAGACACCCCTACTCAGTCACCAAACGTAGCAAACCACTTTGGGTGACCAATGGCAGAGGTGTTGGTTATACAATAAAGGTTCCCAGGACGGCGGTACCCATTCCCGCCTCCCAAACGTATGAATCCATCCCTCCCCACATCGGTGAAAGGGATGTTCCAAGAGAGTACGGCTGGAGAAGTCAAAGGGACTCCCTCAACCATTTCCGATCCGGACTGCTATGCAGCTGGTAGGCAGACGCATCCGCTGTCAAAAACCGAACAAACGTCACCCTATGAACCCACACACCCTAACTAAGTCACCAAACGTAGCGAAGCACTTGAGTTAACCTATGACAGAGTTATCAATAACTTATGTTACAATAAGTTATGTTGGTTATCCAATAAATGGTTCCTGGGCAGCGGTACTACCCATACCCGCCTCCTAAAGTGAGATTTTTAATGAATGAATGTGAAGATGTAAATTAAAGCATTAAAAAAATATTTGCATCCGGGTCATTACCCTTCAAAAGATTAAATGTACCTTTCGAATGTTAGTTACTAAACTCTAAAAATTACGACATAAATATATCCAATGAGATTACGACATAAATATATCCAATAAAAATACAAGACAGGTTATTTTCATACTAATCGAATAACAAATGCAGCACCACCTATGAAAAAGACAGCCGTTCAAAGACTACGCTGAAGACTTACAGCTTTACAGCTTCAATAAGATATCCTTATGAAAAAATATGTGTAAATTTTAAAGTAAATGTAGTCGTATGTATATTATCCTCTACGCTGGAACACATTTCAAATAAAGAATTATTACATTTTAATGAACACGCAAAATATTAAATTATGTATATATTTGATTTTAAACTTGAAAATGAAACCAATGGCTACAAAAACAATATTACAATGTAAAAGAAATATAGATAGAATATTTTCTTAGTCCTCCTCACTGCTTGAACCTGCCCATACTACTTTAAATGGCCAAATATTTAATTACTAACCAAACATTCTTTTACGACATGATTTTGTAACCCAGAGCACTTAAAAAAAATATAAACGAAATAAAGTTTCCTACCATGTATGTTTTACGGCTATAAAAAATAATCTCGTGTTTTTTTATGCGTACTCTTTGAATATTTATTATTTATAAGATGTTTTTTTCCTAGCTCGCGCTTCGAAAAATACTAGATAAATTATTTGATCCACCTAAAGCGTATTTCAATGATTTAAGTTTGGATGTTGTTTTAATATGTTTTCAAGAATTAAAAATAAAATAAAACTGATGTAAAAAATAAGACAAAACCAAATGTTTACTAAGTTGTGGCTCTGAACAGTTGGGAATCTTGTGCGGCATTCATATAAAAATAGATGATATCGTGTTCATGAAAACATTACACTTACATAGTCTACTTGTCCATTGAGCATAAGAGACTAGGGGGGTACTAAATATCAGCTATTTAATGTATTTTAAATTGCATCGGAGCGTAGACTGAAAAAATGCTCAGATCGAATAAATTTTGGGGGTTTTCACGCGATGTACATTTTTTTGCTAAACAAATTTGCAAACCCCTTATTTAAGAAATATCTCCTAAATTAACCTAAACTACGTAAAAATCATGAAAATAAAAAATTATATTACAATCTGAAAGTCAACCAAGAATACTTAAAACTTACCTTAATGAAACCAAAATTTCCGACAGCAATTATTTAAAAAAATATATTTAACTTTGGTCATTTTTTAATAATTATTTTTACATGAAACGACATAAAAGTGAGTTGACGATAGCTTTTACAATATATTTGCATAATAAAATAATCAGTCATTTTAGTTAGAAAAAACGTAAGGTGAACCATTTTTAAAACTTTTTATATTTGCATAAATTTTTTTTAATTAAAATTTCATGTCACTTCAATTTTTTTATTTATTTATTTATTTATTTATACTGGGTTTTACAGATGTTTACACTTACATGAGAACAATCCAGTTATAAAACTCAGTTATTACACAATTATAAAAATCTACAATTACATACAATTAAATACAAATAAATACAATTAGAAAAACAAAAACATCACAAATAAAAATACAGAATTATATACAAGGTCACTCAAGTAACACATTGCAATGAGTGGTAAAAGACATATGAAATACGCGAGCATGCATAGAAAGACAATTCACACAACATAATTAGTTAGTACTTTTTAACAGCGCTAGAACTTTTTTTTTAAATCCGTACAAATTGTCAATGAAAATATCCACATCAGCGCACTCTATCTTGTTATACAGTCGACACATCTGGGTCAGAGGGCTAAAGTAGGCGATATTATTTTTAAATGTATTCATATGAAAAATGTTATGGCGTCTTAAACAATGGGAATTGGGGACATTAATTTCAATACTGTTAAGACATAATGTAGTATCAAGATGGCCGTGAATAATTTTATGTAAACATATTAGATCAGTCAATTGCCTTCTAGTTTTAAGTGTATCAATCTTGAAGTAATCACGACGTACATCGTATGATCTGAGATGGTCGTGTAGTCCACATTTGAAGGATAACATTCTTAGTAATTTTTTTTGAACTGATTCTATAATGTTTTCATATTTGCAGTAATGTGGATTCCAAATAGTGCTTCCATATTCAAGTTTACTTCTAATTAAGGCATTGTAAAGTGTTAGAATTGATTGAGGATCTTTGAAAGGTTTACATATTCTGTGAATAAATCCCATCATTTTTAATGATTTGCACTTAATGTTGTTAATATGTACATCAAATATGAATTTAGAATCAAGAGTGATTCCTAGATCCCTTATTGAAGAAACTTTTTTGAGAATAATATTATTGATAACATAAGAAAAATCTTTTATAATTCTATTTCTAGTAAAGTTTAAAATGTAACATTTTTCAACATTTAAGTGCATATCATTGACAGTACACCAGTTATTGAGTGTGTCGAGGTCATTTTGAAGCAGCTGATGATCGGAAACAGACTTAATTTTACGAAAAATTTTAAGATCATCGGCGAAAAAAGCATAATCACAGTTTAATTTCGAGCCAAGGTCATTTATGAATATAAGAAAAAGCAGGGGGCCAAGATTTGAACCCTGTGGTACACCAGAAGTTACAATTATAGGGGATGATTTGTATCCATTAATAAGAACTAATTGAGTTCTGTTATACAAATATGATTTCACCCAGCGTAATAGGTCTCCATGTATTCCAATTTGTTCAAGTTTTTTTAGTAAGATTGTGATGAACCTGTTTCACTCCGGTATAGGTGGGTAAAATTTTTTTTTAAATATAGAATATGATCACACTATCGACATCTTTCGGGTGGGTTTAAAATCAATATTAAAGGAATCTTTTTTAAACTTTTGGGGTTTCCTTGCCACGAAGGGGTGTAGGCAGTTAGGAAAAAAAAAAAACCGACTATCCAATCAGAATGGAGATGGGGACAGTGGGTGCGTCTTGGACCAATCACAGGCTGGGGGCGTGGGATGATGGATTTGAAAAATTAAGATTCAAAGATTATCTCACGGTTTGGTCGGGCAGATATTTTAAGAGGATAGTACCACTTCTAACTTGGTCATAAATCGCATTTTTATGGGAGCAGGAGGGGATCGACAACAGTTGATTTCACGTCTGGAATCGGGAAGTTTTGCGGGGATCTCGGTGGCGGAAAATTCAAAAGGACAAATATCATTCACTGATAACTAGAGTAGCAAGCGATCTCGATTACTTAGTAATCGTGAAACGGGAGTGGACATTGACGGTCTTAACCGCTTTTTCCAGACAAATATCTAGCGGATTCTGCAGGTAGACGATGGGGGAAAGTGTTAGACGTGGAAAACCCACAGGAGCCGATCTCTTCAAGGTAGTCGAGGGAAATCAATTCATGTTAGTGACCATATGAAATCTAAGATTTTGTATTGGAATTTTGTCCGTTAGTTTAGAGGGGAGGGAAGGTTTACGATCTCTTGTTACTTAATTGGGTCTTGAGTGTGAGACATCTGACATGATTTTGGGTCTCTAAGGTACGCATTAAGCTGAAATCACCACTTGATTTTACATACAGATGATAGGAGAAAGAAATTAGTGAAAAAGCATAAAATTTAACGACCTGTCAGGATTTTAAATTATTCGAAAACTCAAGTATTTTCTTGATCACTAGGCGAGAAATTACGGGAGAATTATCGGTTTTGGTGCCAGAGAAGGATGTAAGATGTAGGAGGAACTAGAAAAAAGGAAAAAAAAACGTTCGAAGGCAGGATTGGAATGGGATCTTGGCAGTGGTTATAGCCATAGGAAAGGAGGATCGAGGTTATAAAAGTTTAGATTATTATAAAATAAGGTTCTAAGAGCATCACGACTTTGCGGGGAGGTAAATCAAGGGGTTAGAGATTGCACATGAGCGTTTGCAAACGCGAGAAATATTAAAATTGTATACGAACACAAGAAACGCGACATGTAGCCAGAAACGGACACGGCTGAGTGTGCACACTAGCGGTACGTTCGATACAGGATATTCAGTCACGAATTTATTAGAAAATCCATAGCCAAATGTTAGAACGTCGGAATATCTAGGCAGTGACGTGTTGGTAGAATTTTATAATAATGAATGCTTAATAGATAACTGTCGAGATATGTTGTAGGTTAAAGAGTTGAAACTGGATTTGAGTTAAGCCAAGAAAGTAGGGCAGTTATATCGAATATTCAGGATACACCGTATTTGGAAGCAAATTAAAAAGGAGTAGAACGGGCACTATAGATTTTCGAGAAAAGTTGAATTAATTATTCACACGATAAAAGGTGGATTATATCCACTAATCATGCGGAGACTCGAGTGGGAATTAGATGTTTAGACCCAAATACGCCCCTGATCGATTGCAACAGAAGAGTATCATCGTACGAAGGCGGGTCGATCAGAACGGGAGCTTAGAAGGAAAAAAGGTGAACCGACGTGATAGGATTATGGAAAAGGAAAGGACGATATTACGCGTTCATAAGGTTGTAAATTGCAAAATTTAAATTTGATTGATGGGAGAAACGTGGTATTAAAAGGGGTAGTTTGGGCGGAAAGAGGAAGTTGGGTGCTAGATTTCGAGAAGGATCTTTCGGGTTGATTTTTGCGAGAAGTAGGACTGTGGAAAATCGTGCGTGCATCGGAGAGTGACTAAGGTTTATAGCTGGACTTAGAGAAAAACCGAGACTGTGCTGAATTAATTAATTTTCTTTGCAAGCGTTAGTGGATTAGATTCAGTGAAAGATACATGGCTTAGTTCACGAGACAGTGGTGAAAAGTGTTAATTGATTAAAGAGGATAATACTTAAGTCAATAAATTCTAAAAATAATATTTAACCTATCGATTGGACGAAATAAAAGTCAGTAAATACGTATTATGAGAGTGACGGTCTTATATCTTATCCGGTGTTGGGTTGATTATTCACAAAAATAATCGTCGGTAAAAGTTCGCGATTGTTATCGTCTATTATGTAGAGAGATAAAAGATATCTATAAAAATTTACCCTAAAGGAAAAATATCGGACTTGAATTTTAATAATAATTATAAATGGTGCAAATTCGGATGGGGAGGAGGACTTAACTAACTTAATTTAAAGTAATAACGGATCAACGAATAAACAGTCGTTCTAGGTTTACAATAATGGCCCCAGTTTTGCGATAATAAATTTCATTCCTTTTATAAAAAAAATGTCGTGATAGACCGTGAAAGAACGAAATTAATAATAAACTTAACTAGGTTTAAATAATCTTAGCAAGGGTTCGCGAGTCAGGAATGATATCGGATTTGGTATATTTTAATCCCAATAGTTAGAACATAGTAATCTACGAAAAAGTTCAATTTGCGAAAGCTCACATAAACGGCGTCGAGCGGTTATCTACCATATTTAGTTTACAAATAAAAGTTTAGAAGTTCGTAGGAAGTTTTTGTTTTCTCCACAGGTCTACGGCATACGTAATTAAGAATTGGTCGTGTATATCTCCGACCGGGACTTTTAGCAATTACGTATTCGGTAAGTGGTTATACCTAATTTAAATTCCCAGGCCATCCCGGAACGCGATGCAGAGACGCCAGAATCGAAGCTGCCTCGTGAAACTGAAGATTTAAATAAATGACAAAATTTCATATTATTCCAGAATACGTTCAACGGTGTTATCACCAAGGACAGTGACCTTTTCTTGCAGACAGCTGATGGCACGAGCGGAGGAGCAAAAAAATGTACGAGCGTTGTACCCTCAACCAAAAGGGGGAGTTCATCGGGGTACACGAAATACTCAATAGAAAGCGACTGTCTGCAACCTAAACAAACGTAAATTTAAAACTAACAGGTACTCCTTTGAATTCCTATTTGTTAAATTGCGCCTTTTAAACTTTATGGTTGAACAATGTGGTGGTGACACCGAGGCTATACATATGTGTCAATGTCTGGTCCATCGGTAAGGGTCTTCCCACATTGTCCTGTTAGGAGGGGATGCTCACCATAGACTGATCGGGTCACGCGAGATGCTGGAAGCAATTCCCTTTCGCGGAACCGTGTCGAGAGAATGGGCGTGACGAGACGGATTTGAATTGAGTTGCCAAACGGTATGATAGGACGCGGTTCGCTGACGGAGGCGTCTTGGCCAAAAGCATCTCGGGTTGCCGGCAAGGTAGTGTGGAAGGAGCATAAGCAGCACATTTTGTGGGAACAACCCCTCAGCGCTTGCACATTTTTTAATTCTATCGACCTAGAAGCAAACATAAAGCCTAGACAATACTTAGGTAGTATGTTCGCTACTAGAGGTGGTTTATTCGCTGGCCAGGTCACGCAGGAGGAAGGATCTGTCTATCACAAGCTGTAGCCACATGTTCGCGAGTAGAGCCGTGACAAGGGACGAATTGGATTACCCCTTCTAGAGCCAGTAAAGTAGTCCTGGAGGTGTTCGATACTGGGGTTGATTGGGAAAGGTTTGAAGGCATGCCGTCCTTCCTTGGTTATGGAAGGGTCCGGGTATCTGGTTGGTCGTCAAGAGATCTTCTGGGTGCCATGGGTATAGCCTTGACATGCTTTGGTCGGGAGGTCGTGTCCGGAGAGCTAACCACCTGGTCAATTTGGTCAAGTGGAGGAGCCAGTACTAGATTGCAAAAAATGCATGATCCATTCTATCCATCCCTCCTTATTCCTTCCATCTTAGGTACGAATTTTGCGTTTACTAACAATAGAATATTATCATAATCATGTATAGGGTCCAGCCATGGAGAGCGGCGCGAAGGAGCCGCCAAATAACTAAATGAAACATTCTAGGTATGTATTTTAAAATCTATTAAGACGTATAGGATCATAGATCAACTTTATAGGCTTCCCAGCATTACAGGGGGTATTGCGAGAGTATTAAAACAACGTAAATTATTAGGGACGTAATGGGGACACATTTAGGATAGATTTAGACAGTAAATATCCTTCATACGTTCAAGAGATGCAGAGAAATTCTTCCACACCTTACCTAAAAGAACCAAAAGTTACCACATATGGACATTAAATACCTATTCTAGATTTTCTAGTACCTTTGAAACAAAAAGATTCACAACGTAAAGGAAAGGGTTTATTGTAAAGTTTTCCCGGAAGGAGAAAGCCTTTTGCTGTGTTCAGTCACAGGGGTGGGAAAAACGAGTCATGATTCAAGACATTATTGGCGAATCAAACAGTACGGGAGAAGAGTTCACCGTCCGGAGATCGAAACGCAAGAGAGGAGAGGTATTAAAACCCAAGTCGGGGTTTGACCCATCACAAGATGGAGTGGTTAACTCTATCAAAAGCTTTTTGGAAATCAGTATTATTTTTTTTATATGAGTATTATTACAATAATTCCGAAAGTGAAAAGGCCATAAGTTTGTTGTGGGCGTATCTGGTGTCCATTTTTTTCACTTTTCGTTGAAATTGAACAAACATTTTTAACCCAGATAAACAAACAATTTCATTTTCTTGGCCAAGAAGTCAAGAGATCCTTTGTAAGTCGGAGGATTTTTTTCCTTAATTCCTAAATCAAATCTTTAAACTTACGGAATGGTATTAATTCTTAGAATTATCTGTTTAGTGTGAAAAAATAAATGTTTGACTTGTATTACAAATTTATAATATAGGCCACACAATATAATAAAATAATGCACTTTATAACTTCGCGAGGGACACGAATAATTGACTTTACATATTTCAGATTTAATGTTGCGATATACCGGAGAGCCGTTATTAATCGAATGTATGCACGGGTGCGAGCGTGGCCGTCCCACGCACCCTAGCGACATGAATGGTCAACTTGAGTTATCTATCCTCGTCATTGTGTATATTCATACAATATAAGGTATTTCTTATTATGAAAAATTACAAGTTGAAATGGGGCACCCCCATATTTCGTTATAACTACTGCTTTTACTCCGTCAGTCTTATTAATAAGCGTAGTGAAAAATGTATGCAATTGATAACAACTCTTTAAGGTGACGCGGCTGGTAGTGCCACTTTAATTAGGGTCAGAGTAGGAGCGTAGTGTCATCTCTGCGCGATTGACTTCCCAACTTTCCTAATTCCCAATTAATTAATGTCACCTAATGCCAACTTACAGCAGAGAATCTCACAATAGTACTTACGGCTGGCAATCTGGCGATGTTTATGTTTGCAGATCGAACTTGGTTTGCACTCACTCTCTTTAACCGGCCGGAAACAGAAGGTCAGTACAACCGTTTTATTGTAGTAATAACACGACCAAGGCCCAATTCAATATTCCACTACACAGAATGCAAGACTTGGGTAATATGTATTCGCACGTAGATGTATAGATTATGTAGCTGATACAATACAAACATGGAATTATCCATGATACAAGCACTCACTATGGAAGTTCTTTGCTAAATTTATTAAACTCCATGGACAAATTTACTGAATACGAGTATATCTCATTTTAGTTACTAAATGTGTGATTCAGAAAAATATTGTTAATAAGACATAATCAACATCGCCCCTCTTGGCTCTACAACCCCTGGTGGGTCTTAGCCTCCTCAAGAGTCTTCCTCCACTCATCTCGGTTTTGTGCCAGCTCTCTCCAGTTTAGAAGCTCCAAGGTAGATATGTCTTTGAGGACGTTTTCGCTCCATCTTAATCTTGGCTTTCCCAGGCTCCTTCGCCCTATCGGTCTGGGGTTCAGCAGGGACTTTGGTGCTTGATGCTCGGTCATTCTCTCTACATCACCCAGCCACCGAAGTCTTCCCAGTTTTATAAATTTTGTTAAGTTTAGCTCCTTAAACACAGTACATAGCTCATTGTTGTAACGTCGGCGCCAAAATCCATTTTCTAAAACGGGTCCGAAGATACGCCTCAAAATTTTCCTTTCAAAAACTTAGAGTGCTCGATCATTCCTCTTAATTAGTACTTATTTAGTATTGTTAAATATGACAACCTGTATAATTATTTAGTTATTTCTATTAAACAAAGGAGATTTTTATTTACAACTTTATAGACCATATGTTCGTCACGGCGCGGCGAACCGAGGACTATTTCAGGGCGGATGCGTAAAGTAATTTATAACGTTGCTAATCCTCGGTGGCATTTACCCACGTCAGGTCTTTACGTTTACCAAAGCGATAATTTCTTTACGTTTCGGAATCATAGAAATTCAATAACATTATTATTATGACATTCATCAGTCATCTAGTACTTTATAATTTCAGTGCGACATACACGTGATAGTTTTTCTGCCAGAAATAGACACAAATATCTCTGAACACATTGTTAACATTTTGTCACAAATATATATATATATTTTTTTTTATTCGGAGAAAGATACATAAATTACAAAAAATTCAATATAATAATTAATTACATAATATGTGTACATATTTTATTTATCCCCATAAAAAAGCAGGGCTTGTGTGTATGGGGGTGTTATTATATTGGTTTAATTGTTTTATTTTTTATATTCAGTTCAAATTTTCAAATTTTCACCGTTAATATCCATAACCATTTCCCTTAATTCCTGTATTGTTAACTGAAATTCATCAGTATTTACAATAATATTACCGGGTTTAAAAAATTATTAGGTAGCTGGATGTCATGCTTCCCACATGCTGAGTTGGTTTACTTTTAGATAACTCCTTGTAGCAACTGCTTTGAGAGCAAGCTTCTGCAGCGACCAAATCAACCATATTCAATTTATATTTTACCTTTGTGCACCATTCATGATCTTTTTCATTCATGATCTATTGCATATTAATCAATGCTTCTTTAATTCCTGGTGTCAACACTATATTTATTTTTTCGCGGTAATGAGGTAGTTTAACATCATAAACGAGTTTTTTTGTAACAAATAACAGTCTTCAATAAAATTTAAGTCATTTTCCAACTACATACCTTTATAAAAACCCTAATACTCATTTTTTGTGGATACCGCACAAGAGTACCAACTGCCGAGAGCCAGTGAAACTATGGTATCTTGAATTGGGGTATGTTGTGAGGTTGAAGGTATTGATGGGGAAGGAGATAGGGTGAGGAAGTTGAGGAATTACCGGCTAGTCAAATCTAGCCAGCTATCACGGCTATCTTTCACTCTCAATGTGCCGCAAATGTAGCTTATAGTGATAGCTTAATGTATTTTAAATTATTGAATTGTTGAATAAAACTAAACTTATAATCAATGACATAAAATTTTCTTGCGCATGCCGTGATTTGAACCCGCGACCTCCGGGTCCCTCAACTCGACTACAGAGGTCGTCACCTACCTGGCCTAGTACCTACCCACACTTTTTTCAACTATGTGCATGAGCAGTCTACTGCTACCACTATCAAAGTTGTCTAATTTGACTAAAATATTGTTGTGTCTTTCAATGCTAGCATTAACTAGCTTTTGTGAAAAAAATTTTTTTGATTTTTTTTATTTTAAAACATAAATAGGCCGTCATCAAACCTAATTTTTTTGTATACAAACTTCTTGTAGTTTCCCAACATTGTAAAACTTTGAAGGTGGTTAAATGCGCAAAACACTAAAATGTATTATGTAACGCGCTTAACTGACAAATTTATTTAAAAAGTTTACCCCTAAGAGGTAAGTTTTAAAAGAAACTCGTGATGATATCTTTATGACAAGACGCGTTCCCTGAGAGACGTCGCGCGTCACGTATTGAGGATTTATACGTATATGGCTTTTTAAAGAATCGAAACTAAGTCAGAAATAATGTAATGCGTAGAATAGTGGTGGGCCAAAAGTCAATAACTCCGAGAACAAATGGTAAAACAAAGTGAAAGAATGGCAAAGAAAGGAAAATACGTGTCTACCGGTCCCCCGTCGCGTTTTTGAACCCATTTGGCTTCACTCACGACCAAAATCACTTTTCTCTGGGTCGTTCGGTGCCGCGCCAGGCGGATCACTCGAGAATAAACAAGTATTCGTGTAGTTTCTCGGGAAATGTTTTTTTCGCGAAAAGTGAATTTTTAAAATTATAGTTTACTTATCGTGAAGACCGGGGGCAAGTCTTTTGACTCGCAATCCGAAGGTCGCGGGATCGAATCCCGGCGTGCGCAAATAAATTTTATTTGATTGATTTGTTTTATTTTACAATTAATTTATTAAAAATAATATACAGTATATTTGCGGCACGTTCCATATTGGAAGATACTCTCAGTATCAGCCTGGTGTAAGACCACCATTCAGAATTAAAACGATGCTTGAAATGGCTTTAGCCGTGTTTGGTGATCAGATCTGAATAGCCAATTACTTCTCCACTTTCCTCTTTCCCACCTCCTTCACCCCCCGCTTCATTCCGTCTCACAACATACCCCAATCGGAGATGCAATTGTCTCACTGACTCCAGAATAGAGCAGCTGAGTCTCTTGTGAGGTATTGACATAAAAAAGGCAATTTTAGAGACATATATAAATAATTCTTTGAAAATGATTAGTGAAACAAATAATACTTTTGCTTATACCACTCTATCTATCTTCTATATATTATATGCATAGAGCAGTGGTTGCCAAACTTTTGGATCTGACGGGTTTTATTAGTGATAAATCTATTTATAAAAAAGTGAATAAAATGCACCAAGTTAATAAAATAAAACTATTAATTGAAACGTAAATTATAAAAGCTTTGTTCGTAAACAAAAATTGTAAAAACATAACAATTGAAAGACGGTTTAAAAAAAAAGGGACTCCAGTGAAAAATATTATGGCTTTTAAAAATATGTTCGTATTGTCCAATAAACGCTGATTGTGAGTATATAATTTTTATTTAATACTTTTAAACGTACTGTTTTAAAAACATATATTAAAAAGTTCATTTTTAGTATTGTCGTTGAAACACGCCGTCAAGTTGGTATTACTAAAATGTTTAGAGGTGACTGATCACTGTAAAGTCATTTGTGCGGGAACATTGATATATTTATATACGGGAATGTAGGTATGACACAAGCCATCTTATTAACAATATTTCATCTTATTCGTTTATTTACATACTGTTTATAGAGATTTAGTTGTTGTGTTTATTGAAGCATTATTTAGGCCTAAATAATTCATTTTCAAAAATAAAGGTATCTCTTATTAGTTTTTCTCTATTATTGAAGATATACAAAAACTACTGTACAAATAGTAATGCTACTTCTAGGGAGATTCCTTCGAACTCCAAATTTTAAAATGGCGGCGAGTCGATTGCGCGATCTTATAGTAGATGACGTGATTGATGACGTCACACGACCCAACATAGATACGGTGGTTTTCGGGGGTTCTTGAAAAATTAAAACTTTGAAAATATTTTAACTATTAAAACTAACTCTAAAAATAAAAATAAAGGTGCAGTTATTTAAGTTAGAAAGTCATTATTCATTAAAAAAAAAATGAAGGAGTTCTCTATTTCCACATTTGTGGAAATAGAGATATCCACACCAACGAAATTTTCTTGCAGCCAACAAGCGGTTTCCGGGCCACCATTTCCGCAACCACCGCTATGGAGAATCTGTGGAAAACGGGCGGTCGGGCGTTGTTTAAAATCTACAGCTTTTTCCAAGATTTATGATTTTTTTTTTCATACTTGACCTTCAAAACAAGAGGTAGTTCCACCTCATCCCTTTTCCCACGACTTAAATAAAATTTTGCACATTGGACATTAAAACAACTGGAGCGCTTCTTGCCATATATGGCACTATTTAAAATACCTCGGATTGCTTTGCTGCCAATTTTGGCAATTTTTTACCTTATTTGTAAGTAATTAAGTTAGAAGATAATGATTTTATATATATATTTTTAATAAATCCTACAAATATGTGATATTCGACCAACGATTGGTGATTTCATTGGCTACATAGAACTATAATCAGTTTGTATGTCTGCATATTAATATTCGGAGGTATGATTGTTTTAATGTGGGCGGAAATACTCGAGAAAAAAGTTTTAAATTGCGGTGGTAAAAATCAGTGGAAAATTCCCTACCGCGATTCAGTCGCTCTACCGACTGAAATGCGTTAGGGATTGGAATGCATAAATCACCTTCCAAACACTACCGCGTTTCAGTCGCCTTCGCGCTTTGTGGCTCTCTGTTTCTGTTAGGGTGACGACCATAATTATAGAAGGGTAAGCAGAGAGGATGGACCGCGTTTTTTTTACTTACAAATTTTTTTTTACATTGAAAAAAATTATTTTTTATGTAAAAAAAAACGCGCGTTTTTTTTTTACTTATAAAATAATATTTTTCAATGTAAAAAAAGATTTTGTAAGTAAAAAAAACGCGGTCCATCCTCTCTGCTTACCCTTCTATAATAACGGTCGTCACCCTCACAGAAACAGAGAGCAACAAAGCGCGAAGGCGACTGAAACGCGGTAGTGTTTGGAAGGTGATTTATGCATTCCAATCCCTAACGCATTTCAGTCAGTAGAGCGACTGAATCGCGTTATGGTTTGGGAATACGCAGCCCGGACAATGCCGGGGACTTCCTATATTAAATCGCTTTCGGCACAAGACGTCAACAATAACCAAAAAATTTTATGCACATGATATAAAAAAATCATTCCATATTATTTTATTTTGAAAATTTTGCTGATCTTTGTTTGTACGCGCATACAATTTCTAGCCTCATTTTTTTTTCTTTTGTTTCTAAATTTATATGTAACTATGAAGCAAAAAAATGTTATTTGAAGCAGCATACCTAAACACCTTCGAACAATGACGTCATAAATTGGACGTAGCTCTTTCTATCATCTTTGACATATCCATTTAACTGTCAAAAATCGAGACTAGACTCCACAATGCTTGTTTCGTTTTTTTCAAATGTCCGAAAAGAAAAATACTCCGAAAAGAGAGGTACATAATATTTCTTTGGTTATTGATTTATTTTTAGCATTAATGCCTTTATTAAATTAAACAATATATCTTATAGTATAAGACATAAACTATTACACGAGAAATTAAAATTTCGTTAGTAATAAAGAGCCCACGAGTGTGTAAAACATAGATAAACGTGTGATAGTAGATGGAAGTCAAGAACATGTCTAAATAACAGAGCCAAATGAGATCCTTTTTACGTAATGCAGTATTGGAATGCCTAAGAAATATATTGTACACTTAACCTGCGAAATGTGGATTTTTAAAAACAATTTTAACCCTAAAGTACAAAGCAACCGTATGAAGTATAAGTTCAGACTACGATGCTCTAAATATTGCCTCAAAAAGACCTTTTAGTTGATGTACTCAGCTTTTCTGACTTAAAAGGTAAATTTATTTCAGGCGAAAACACTTTTTGTCAATGATCTTAACCTCTCTGGCGTAGAGATCATCAAAGAATTTCTCATAATAAAGTGGAAAAGTTATGATTGTGTTTTATATCAAAGGCATAATAATTATGGAAGGAAAGTATTACTAAAACAAGATTCAAATAACTTCTTATTAGGTATCGTTATTAGATATTTGCAACGAAAATTATTATTATTATTAGATATTATTAATTCAATGGGGTCTCTTTTTAATCTGTTAAAATATGATGTGAGTAGTTATTTTTGTCCACGGTTTACATAAATCATAACACTATCGGCCGTTGCGCTCAACTTTCCGATCAATCTGAGTCTCCGATCAACTGAGTGATTGGTTTAATAACATTCGATGCACCTGTTGGTCGGAGAGCTGCGTTGGGAACGGCATTTATGAGCGTTTGGAGTATTTCGGCTCAACGATTGATTAGTAGGATTGGGAACAACGGCCGTTGGTACATTTCATTCGTTGAGGCTGCCACGAGTTTCAATTAGTTGTGAAATTAAATTTATATAAGAGTTTACTTTGTATATCATCCAATTACATATTGTTGACCGACGCTATCGAATCATCGCTTGGAAAATAATGAAGAAATCCGTCTGGAGAAAGTCGGTATTATATTATTACTGCTGAAAATAATACCAAGGACGGGTTGTTTCACAGAATTAGAACAATTCATAAAATTTCGAAGTAAATATTCAACGTCTATGAAAGTCCTATTCAAATTCTCTTACAATCCAAGCACTGTCAATCAACTGGCCACATTAATGCTATAAATAGAACTAAGATCAATATGAAAAAGAGAGAAATGGGAATAAAGGAGTTATGAATTTTATCGTAAAAAGAAGTTCTCATGTACCAAGACAAAGTGGTTTGGCGTTTCATCCAAACTATAAAATAATATTTTATTAAATGAAGATAATATTAGCGAAACTCAATCGAAAATCTAGAGACAGAAATATCAGAAAAAGATATTGGCTCCACTGTGACTCGAACCCAGGACCCTTTGCTTACATGGCACGTGCTCTACCAACTGAGCCACGGAACCCATTTCAAATTCAGGCACTTTCCTCCCTCACTCGAAGTGCAGTCATAAAATTATCTTTGCAGACTATGTATACGCTGCCAGAATCAAGGGGAATCAACCATTTTCATATTCTAAAAATAGTTTTAATTCGCCAAATACAGATTTAATTTAACCCATCTAATCACAGAGACGCAAATTGTCCCACACATTTAATTTTAAAATAAAATTGTATGTAGTAAAGTTTTGTCTATGCAGGTGTGTATTTTTTTCCATATCCAATATCAAAGTTTTAATATTTAGAAACAAAAATGTTTTAATGAGCACTTCGGAAAAAATATTTTATCTAAATTTTGGAACAATTTTGGTTTTTGCAAAAGTGTAAAAAAAATTAATAAAAAGGAACATTTAAAATGCTGGGAAGAACCTGGAATTTTGTGCGCAAACCTTGACAGGCAAAAGTTTTTAAATATTTTTTTCTTATTATTCAAAGAGTTAAACCAGTTTTCAGAATGTAAAATTCCAATTGTGGATTCATCTGCTAACACAATTCGAAGGAAAACATTATCTTATTCCAAGTGCAGTTATACAATTCTAGTTGCAGACTCTGTATGTGCTGCCAAAATAAAAGAAAAACCATTTTTATGTTCTGAGTGTACTTTTAATAGGCCGCATACAGACTTAATTGAAACCAATTTTGTGTTGAGAATGTAAATTCCCAGATGAAAATAGGAGTACCCAAATACGACGCTTGGAGTACCCAAATAGGGGGCGGCGAAATTTCCCCCCGCCCCGGGCGGCCGACACCCACGATACGCGCCCCTGGTGTAACTGACTTCAGATTTAAGTGTGGAGGGATGTGGTGAAGGTATTTCTTGCGGTATGAAAGAGACATGCGTGTATGAGTGAGACAAGGGAGTGGTTATTGTCCATTCGTCCTCTTACCATCAGACTTCCGAAATAGAACTACCGTACATAACTAATCCCGGAATAAACATCACGCGACTATCTACGTCTTATTATTGGAGTAATACCCTATACTCAAAGCATCATATTCAGAGGATTCTGGATCCAAATATTGGGAGTCCAGAATTACATGGGATACCCGACCACGGTTATCACAGTAAGTAATTACCGCACGCTGATGATTTGGTATCCGAGGGTCTAATCTTGTCTCTGGAGAGGTCTCTAAAATGGTTAGCTTCTCTAACCCTTTGTCTCTCCAACCGGACTCTCTCGACCGATCGACATCGCCTTGTACGGATTCAAACGTTCCTCCGTTTTGGTCATACTGACCTTCGATTTCCTATCCACTTCTCATCCCTTTTTCTTTAACAGAACTTCTTCTCAAAAATACCTACCAAACTGTATCCCCAAATATGACATGGGCCCTGAGCCAAATTATTTTCTTCATGGCTTCCTGTGTGGACTTAATGTTGGATATGAATAAACATGGAAAAAAAGTTAATAAAAGCTGGCTGTAAATTTTGGTTTAGAATACAAAACAAGAATTCAGCAGAAGGTTTTTTTTTAATACAAAGGTTCCGTCAGTTTAGCATAAGCCTTGAATATATTAGATTTCCCATTAAAGCTCCTTTTAATAAGAGTCAGCACATTGTTCAGAAATATTTGAAGGGATATTATTCGGGTTGCGTGAACAGAATACACAAATTTCATAGCCGAGAAGGGAAAAGTCAGGTGCCATCAGGTGGTTTCGGTTCCGCGGCTTTTCAAAGCCGCGGAACCGAAACCGCGGTTGAAACCCGCGACAAAATATCCTACAGACAAAACATCCCCTAACAAAATATCTACTAAAACCGAACCTAACATAACCGAACCTGACCTAACCTAACCTAACCTAATCTAACAAAAATATAGGACAAACAAAATACAGACATCCTGTAAATACAATAAATTATTGTTAAAAAATAGGACAAAAATGTAAAGACAATAAATTATAATTTAAAAATAGTAAAATGTAAAATAAGGTTAGGTTAGGTTAAACTTAAATACCTACTAAAGTAGATATTTTGTTGGAGGATGTTTTGTCAGTAGGATATTTTGTCGGGGATATTTTGTCGCGGGATGAAAACTCGCAGTACCGGTGGTTTCGACTGTTATTCTAAACGTACACCAAAACCGATTTTGTCGGCCAATGGCGGACAGAACTACCCGGACGAGTAACTCAGACGTGTATTTGCTTATACTGCAACAGTGTAAGCTTAATCTTTTAGGTAGATAACAAAATACACTCATTTTTCACTGTTGACGCCGGCAGACTGGCAAGAAATCCGAACAAGTTCGGACTCGACGGTTGATCAGCCGTTTTGACGGTGTAATTTTGTGTAAGCGCTCTCTTTCTTTTACAAGTGTTTGATTCAATCGTCCGAATTCGGCCTTAGTCGGCCGAGCAAACTTCGGCTGATGACGGATTAGGTGTACGCGAGCCATAACACAACTAAATGTGGCTCGGTATTTTGTGAAATGGCTGACTTGGAACAGGCCTTACTTTCAGTGAATGGGTCAATATAACGTTCACTCAATTTTACGACAATGAGCGCTTTTATTATTACCGTGATGATCCACTACTACGGTACCGTGACGACACTAAAAAGGGAACAAGCATACGTTCCTTATCACAATAATGCTGCAGTTCTTTCAAAAGATGAGATACACAACGTACGTAGGTTTAAAGTAAAAAGTTCTAAAGGAAGAAGTATTCATTATCTTTCATTTCTCTTACACACTGCACCATGACATCTCCGTAGACCCCTACAATACTACTAGCCGTGAAGATAATTTTGAAAGTATGGAATAGTTAAAATAATAATATTGAAGTGCGAGTGAATTCCGAAAATTCAAAAACGTCAAAATGCGCTGCTGGCTTTGCTTTTGTTTTTAAACATATTATGCTGCAGCTCTTTCTTGCACACAAAATAACAACAGTTGAAAATGAGATAAACGGTGAACGTATGTCTGCACTCCCCCAAAGGAAATATGCAATAATTATCAAACATTTCCCTCACATGCATACAGAAAATGAAACACAATGTCTCATCTTTTGTCTCACCATTATTTAATGTGTAAGAAAGAGCTGCAGCATTTTTAGGTTAAATAATAAACGTACGTTAAATGCTTTTTTGGTGCCGTCACGGCACCTTAATCGTCGATTGTCACGGTAATATTAAAAGCTCTTAATTGTGGCATAAAAAGTCCACCGCCCATTAGCCCTGAACCAGAGATTGCAGGTACGCATTTAAATCTGGATTTATTTTGTTTTTCATAATCCAGATGAAATGTTTATTATGAAACTAAGTACTATATTAATTTTTAATTTAAATGGTGCCACTAAACGAGTTGTTTGTGTTTGAAAAAGAAAATGATTTTATTAATAATATACCTCGCTCGAATAATGAAAATTTAATCGCGGGAGACCTCGATACAGAATTAAAACTAAGAGCTTGATAAGAATTTTCCACGTTTGCTAAACAAACAAAAACAACATTAAATTAAAATAATGAGAAAATAAATTAGTCAGGCTTGAAGAAATTAAATAACAAGAAATTTATAATTTCATAATACCCTTGTGGGAGGATAACATTTAAAAATAAACACTGTTTTATTTTTATTTTTTATTCTTTTATTGTTGATACAATATTTTACATTTCATAGTACAATCCAATAATGTTGACCTCACTGGGCTGTTTACCCGTGCTGAGGCCCCCATTTTATAAAATAAGAATTTATACATGTTAAAACGTGTCTGGTTCGTCTTAGCACAGTATTCTCGGGTATGCCCATTTTCATCCCGCGACAAAATATCCTCGACAAAATATTCCCGACAAAACAACCCCGACAAAATATCCCTTACTAAATATCCCCGACAAAATATCCTCGACAAAATATCCTACGGATAAAACATCCTCCAACAAAATATCCACTAAAGCCTAACCTAACCTAAGCTAACTTTACAAGATGTCTGTATTATTTTTATCCCATTTTACTATATTTGAACAATAATTTATTGTCTTTATAGGATGTCTGTATTATTTATGTACTTAACAGTTTTTTGTAAGGTTAGGTTAGATTAGGTTAGGATAGAGAAAGAATGTGACGAACCCCATATGATGAACGTATGTACTCGTAGATATGAAAGAGACATCTGTGAATGAATCATGAATGAGATGTATACTCGTAGGTACAAGGGCGTCTGCTTTGTATCTCGTCTTCTTAATTTGAATTTCTTGGGCGTTTGAGGCTTTCAATCTAGGGGGCGTTGAGGAAAACTAGGGGATGTACTGATGGTACAGTGAGGGCGTGGGCAGGTAAAAAAAATGGTCCTAATAATCTGGTACCCATCCCATTCCATCCCATCCCATTACGCACCCCCTGTTGTGGTAAATATAATCGTAACTCTAGCCATCAGATTCGGGACCAAAAATGTTAAGTAATTGTATATCGATATTCAAATCAAACATTCTATAGTGTTTTTCTTGTCCGTATGTGTCTTTACCAGTACCTTTGAAAAAAAACTCGGCTGGACAAGATTTATCCCTTAAGGCGCGAGGCTTAAAGAAGTAGGTACCTAAATTTAAATCAAATAATTCATGATGCTCAGTAATGTTATCTTCTGAATTTGAATTACATATGTTTTCAATATTACGAATACTTATTTATCGACGTTCCTTAGCTGCCATGTTATTTTTGTCCAGCCCGCGGGCCACAAACTCGGCAATCAAAACACTCACTGCCGGCGTGGCGGCGTACGTCATATTTATATTTTGTAATTATAGAATCCATTACACGTCAGATCAATGTACAATAAAATTCAAATATCGATTAATACTCGTAAGACCACGAGCTTCCGAATATTATAACAAAGGTGAATTAAAGGGTCCGCCAAATAACTTTTTTTTTTTGAAAACAGGGCGCAAAACATCGAGTGTAGCTTCGGCTGTGTGGCACGTAGCGCCGTCCTGTTGAAACCAAATGTTGCCAATATCCTCCTCTTCAATTTTTGTGAACAAAAATTCGTTCAACATGGCCCGATAACGATCGCCATTGACTGTAACGGCCACTCCTTGCTCATTTTCAAAAAAATGGCCCAATTATGCCTCTGGACCAAAATCCGCACCAAACAGTGACTCGTTTTGGGTGTACCGGCTTTTCAATGTATGCGTGCGGGTTTTCTGTGCCCCAAATACGACAATTTTGCTTGTTTACATACCCGCCAAGATCAAAATGAGCTTCATCCGAAAAGATGATTTTTTTGGCAAAATCGGCATCTTCTGTAAGTCGATCGCAGGCCCACTCAGCGAAGCGAAAACGCATTGGATGGTCAGATATTCGCTCAGCGGAAGGATAAAACTAATTATCTGTCAAATCAGACATGAGCTAAGTGTTACCATTCACGAAATAAGCACTAGTTGAAAAAAAAAACTTTAGATGGCGGACCCTTTATTAGACCGTGAATTCTGGATGGAAGGAGAAAGGCTCCTCCAATTACCTCTCACCCCAGAATATAGGTAGAAACTTGAGTGGCAATCGGCCAACGTGAGAAATGCTTAGAGTAACAATATAAGGGAAATGCCCATATCATACAAGACTAGCGATGGGCAAGTTGTGCATTTTGAAGGAGGCCTCCGAGGCGTGCTTACTTTTAAAAGTACTCGAGTTCTAGGAGCAGGTCCCGGGTGCGTGTTGTTTGGTACGGACTGGGTACTGGGTGCTGTTGTGGTTATCGGAAAGCACGATTTTGGTTGGAGCCGGACCTCGAAGCCGGAACCCGCACAAGCACTCGAACCCGCACAACAACCCGAGTATTGTTAGTGGTTCCGACCGCGAACACGAGGACGGCGCACAGTTAGTTATTTGAAGTATCTATCTCGACTTTATTATTTAAGTATGTTTTTGGTACAATATTAAATATCATAAAATGAAAAAATTGTTAAAAAATATATATTGCTCGATTCAGCCTGGTACAGTCGTTTTTATTATATAAATTTAGGTTTCGTATGTTTTCGTTCGCAAATCTCGGAAAGTAATTGATAGATTGACTCAAAAATTTTACAGAACATTGCATTTTAGCAGAAGAGTGTTTCTACATATATTGGTAAGCGCTGGCGTTATGAAATTTGTATATATCGATCTGTATATCAAAAATCAGCTTGGTGCTGATAAAATATTAAGTTGTTAAAGTAAACCCTGAATAGATCAAAAACTAAAGTTAAAGTGATATATTATCGTCCATTAAATACAGAAAACGTAAAATTTTGCCGGATACATTCGAATACATTTTTAAAAGTTTCGTTGAATTCTAAACTTAAAGAAAAATACGATTTTAAAAATGGTTATTTCAATATTTTTTATCACAATAAAACACAAGTTTAATAATTATAATAATTCTCCGATTTCCTAGATTCCATCATAGAGATTCAGAAAAACACAGTAGTTATTGTTGAATTATCACTATGACGTGCACACGTACTCCCGCGTAGAGATCCAAACTCGACTGACATAAAATTATTCCTTCGCGTTTCGAGGTAGTAAGAAGTGTTTGCAGTGTTGTGACGTTTTTTTTCAATTTCTCCAAAGATTTGATATATAGGTAATAGGTACCCAAATAAATTAAAAGAAAATCTAGAAAGAAACTGAGAGTTTTATAATAAAGTCGAGCTAGATACCTTAAATTACTAACTGTGCGGCGGTCGAGGCATCCGGGTTCCGGTTCCGATCACTTAGCCATTTTTTTTTAGCCTCGGTATGGTAAAAGCGACTTCATTGCCACATTGAGAGCGACAGGTAGACTGAAAACGACAAAAGAAACCACCTTTACTGCAGTGCAATATCGTTCTTATTACTTTTTCCGCGAGAGTTGCGCAAAATTTTTCACAAAAAAATCTTTCCTTTTCGTTTTTTTTCGTTTCAATTTTACATTCTGGGGGAGTAGAACCTATTTAGGTAATAATGTAAGTCTGGAGTATAGGTTGATAAAAGTTCCTCTGCACGGGCGGAATTAAATTGTGTCACGACGTATGTGTTTCGTTTTTGTTCAAATCGATGTCACTTAAAATTTTTTGAAGTGGAAACTTCTTTAGCACCGTTGTGATTTGAAACTCGATGAAATGGAAACAAGAGATAAACACACACATCTATAGAATTAAGCCTGCGAGATAATGAGATAGAATGAAACCTTACCTACGAAGCGTCGCGCTACGTGAAGCTGTCTTTTATACCTAAAGACGTTTTAATAAATTCGCCGGAAGACCAAACATAATCGCCGTAAAAAGCTACTAAAGTTTTACATGGTGGTAGTATTTGCCGGTTTTTTTTATATTATGGCATTCTTTTTTATTATCATAAACTATTAATTTCACCGTTTTCATAACCGAGGTGTTGTGTACAATGGTCCAAGTGCGCGCATTGGCTGCTTTGATTATGAGCTCACTTTTCAAGGCTCCTGTTGGTTGAGATTGTGTGGGTGAAGGTTTCACTTCTACCACGTGTGAACTTCTCTTTTTTTAACAATTTTTTCCACTACTTCAGGCGGATATTTATTTTATTTATTTGCAAAAACAGCATAAAACCAATAAATGCAAGAGCGGTAAGAAAAGATACATAATAAATACATTTAGAGTTAAAGTAATACATTTCGTTAAAACATAAGTGCTATTTCACGCTTGAAATCGTTGAAGGAAATGTGGAATATATCCACATTTCCTGCGAGGCAGTTAATTAACCTAGTGAGTCGTCCCAGGGAAATCACTATTGGTAAGTTAGTTCTGCACATAGGAATAATCAAAAGCCTGTGTTGGCGGCCTCGCGTGAAATTATCCGGGACATAGAATCCTATTTCAGCCAGAATATCTGGTACCGATACCAAACCATTTAGAAGCTTATAAGCCATCAGCAGTAATGCGACATCTCTTCTGGAACTAAGGCTGCAGATACCCAGCATTCCCGAGATAAATGCTGTTGGAAACAGCCGTGGGTAAAAACCAAACTCTCTCATATAGAGGTATCGTAAAAATTTCTTTTGTATTTTCTCGACCATTAGTACATAGACGATGTCCTCTGGCCCCCATAACTAAGATCCACTCTCGAGAATGCTACGCACCAAGCTAAAGTAAAGCAGCCTTATATATGTGAGGTTGGTCAATTCCTTTGAATTGTGTATGACAAAACCTAACATCTTTGTGGCTGATTTACAGATCTTTTCAATGTGAGCATGAAATGTTAAGCGAGCGTCATACACAATTCCTAAGTCCTTGCAAGTCACCATGTGTTTCAATGACGTGTCTTTATAACTAAAATATATTGTCTTTTGTGACCTCGTAAAGCACCTAACTGAACTTTTTGGAAGTTGAAATCGAGTTTATTATCGATACTCTAGTCAATAATTGCATTTATATCTTGCTGGAGTTTTCTACAGTCTTCTAAAGATCTTATTCTCAAGTAGAGTTTAATGTCATCTGCAAAAAGTAAAAAACGGACGAATTTGATTTTTTCCCGAATATTGTTGATAAAAATTAAAAACAATAAGGGTCCTAAATTGGATCCCTGTGGTACACCAGAGTTTGTAGCATACGTGTTAGAGTTAAACTCACCATAGGACACGAATTGTTTCCTTTCGTTCAAATAATTAAGAATGAGTTTCAGTAAGTTTTCAGAAAAACCAATTTCTTCGAGCTTCCTTAGGAGCACTAAGTGATCCACCCTATCGAAAGCCTTCGCAAAGTCATGGTATGATGTGTCAACCTGCTCATTGTTATCGAGTGCTCTCGCCATGTAATCTGTGAAAACCATTAAATATATGATATGCTTACCGCCGAGAACCATTTATTGTTATTATTATTATTATTAGTCAATACCGCTTTAGGTTGACTTCCCCAAGTGTTTCAATATGTTTGGTGACTTGGCAGGGGTGCCCGGGTTCATCGGGTGCAGTGCGTTCTGATTCTGGCGACGAATGCGCTTGCCCATCAGCAGCGCGGATCGGGAGACGCCGGTTTGAGGAGACCCTTTGACCTCACAATCTGATTTCTCTTAACCCAACATATTGCACCGCAGGGGGATGAAAGGATCGTCTCCTTCCTCTCCTTAAAGAGATCCTCCACACAGCATTCCCATAGATGGTATAAAAGGATGTTAATGTAAAAAAATAAACTTCATATTTACTTGGCGGAAAGATCGATAACATGTCGAATGTTATTATTTATTTTATTATTTACAAGTATTAAGTTATTATTTATTTATAAGTATTTAAAACTTATTTTTATTCAATCTTCTTATATGTAGAAATAATACTTTGGTATCCATAGTAAGAGTTCAGAAAGCAAAAGATGATTTGGAAGGAGGATATGAAAATACGAATGTTAGAGGGAGCGCGTTAATGCTAAAAAAAGATTATATTCAAACGATAATTGTGAAAATATAATAAAACACCAATTGTTTAAAATAGAGAAAAAATCTCACGACACTCGTCTAAAGTAGCATTAAAAGTTACAATTTTTTTCATACCTTTAACGTTTCCATAACAACTTAGAATAAACTAAAGTCAACACCTGTTTGAAAAGTTATTACAAGCTATGAAAAAAAAAAGTTGAAAAATAACCCATAACCTAACATAAAGTAGGCTATTTCAACCATTTTCTTATATAAATCTTTACAATACATAATTATAATAAATAATATTAAATAACTTAGTTCCAACCGGTTTCGGTTCACCCTAAACCTTCCTCAGGGGTGAAGAAAATTCATTCTAATGTATTTTTATTCACCCCTGAGGAAGGTTCAGGATGAACCGAAACCGGTTGGATTCAGAAAAAATGAAGTGGCATTGAAACTAAGTTATTTAATTGTATTTATAATAATTTCTTATATACTTTTATTCACTTTTAATATCTTTTCAAAGGAGGTGTTGAGTAGAATTCATTATGAGTTGTCCGGTCACCACGTTTAACTTGTTACATAACAGAACAAAATGTGTTTTCAATAATTTTCGGAGCATACTTTGCGATTTTTTTTCTATTTAACTTAAAAACTTATATGTTTAAGGGAATTGTTTTATAAAACGTTAAAAATTCGAATTGCGAGGACTTAAGTGTAACTGTAAAAATTGACAACCAACCACTTGTATAATTGACAGATTACATCTATTTAGGATAGATAATATCTCACAAAGGTCAAACCACTAAAGAAATCGAGCGAAGGATAGCAAATGGATGGAAGAAATACTGGTCTTTGAAAGAAGTCTTGAAATCCAAGGAGCTTAGTATACAAATAAAAAGGAAAGTCGTCAACAAATGTATCCTTCCAGTCATGGATGTCAACTATGGATGTGAAACTTGGGCACTCACCAAACGCCACAGAGAAAAGTTGGAACGCTGACAGACAGCCATGGAGAGAAGTTTGACAGGAATAAGGAAACAGAACAGAGTGAGATGTAGCATAATAAGAGAGAAAACTAAAGTTGCTAACAAAACCAACAAAAGTGAACATGGACAGGTCACGTGATCCGCGATCAACAAAAGGAATGGTACAAAAATGTCAGTGACTGGTATCCCAGAGATGGCAAGAGAAGTAGAGGACGTCAACAAATAAGATGGGAAGACTACCTAAAAATTACCCTGGACATCATTGGAGAAGAGTAGACTCGTCTCAGTGGAAAATCTTAGAGGAGTATTAGTATTCATATATTTTATTTTTTTTTTAAAGAAAGACAAACATTCCCGGGTTACGAATAACCCAACAATGTTTGAAAATCTCCTACTACCACCACAGAAAGCCGAAAATGTTGCTTGTGTTGTGATGGAGGACTTAGCCAGCCGAGGAATCGAACATGCGATGCCCGGGTGGGACCCAAGCGCTTTGCCCACTCAACCACTGACCGGTCGAATATCTAACAGAAGTCTAGAAAAAAAGGCTTATTATTATAATTATAAGACTCAAGATTTAAAAAAAAAAACATTTAAAAAAATTAAAACCTTTACCCATAGAAACATTATACAAATACATGCGATCTTTTTGTCATTTATTACAAAAATGAAATCGAATTATTCTGTTTACCATTAAATTTCAATATTCCAGAGGCGTTTTGATTGATCTGCTGATAGAGCCGGCGGGTACACGAGTCTTTGAATCTGAATTCAAAAGAAAAAGAAAAATGAAAGAAAGCTTGATCTTTGAATGTTATCAATATACTTAGGAGACCTCGCTACTCCGTATTAGGAAGGAACCGCGAATTCAAATTATGTTTTGACAAGTTTTATAATGAGGGTGGTTACGTAAATTAAATCATTTCAAAAGTGATGGCAATAATTCTCAGTAACTTATGTTGTATGTGGAAGACTTTTATGTTCATATGTGGGCGCTTCATAAATATATAGTTAAAGCTACTGTCAAATTTTCTAATGAACGGTTTATTAATGGAGGTATTATATATAGTATAATTGAAATGTTTTGGGTCTCTTGAGCTGATGGTGCGATGGACCATGTTAGCTGCGAGTTGATGTGTCCTCGAAGGGTGATGATGCACCGACACAGGTCCGACATGTCGCCGTGGACCTGGCGGGTTACCGCACTGGAGTGTTATCACTTGATGCACTGTCTATGTGTTGGTGAACTGTTACTGAACTAGAGACTGAAACTGAGTGACTGACTAGCGTTGTGTCGCTGCGCTTAAATAGCCGACCGTGTGAGTAGTGTTCCGGAACGCCAAGTAATGTCAAGCGCCCGCGCAAAGTAGAGAAGACTCTGGAACATTCCGCGGCCGTAACAATGTGACGGCTGTTGAGTCGAGGCCTTTCGATGTGCTTCCCAAAATGTGTAGCCGTGTGCGGCGTGAAACACAACAATTGTAGGTAGGTTGTCTGGTAAGTTCTTCCAGTGGCGGCGCAATGATTGTGGCTAAAGGGGGCGACCGTTCTGGTCGCCACACATCGAACGTTATTAATACCGTAGCATCTGCATGGTTGAATTTAAGAATCCGGCTTCGAACACATGTCTGCCGCCTCGCCTTACCCGTCGCATCATATAAACATCCGTGTAGGTGGATTTTCAGAAAACTACCGTCGTAATTCGGTTTCTAATTCAAGAATTTCTTCCGTCGGCAAGACGCATAGGGTCGTGCCCTTCCTAGGTATAAGTTATACAAGTTTGTGAACCTGGAGTATCTCCCGGATTTCGAAAGATTTACCGAAATACTCAGTTGTATATTAAGCGCCAGTACATTACATATGACGTCATCGCCCGTCCGGTTACTTTTTCGTGGTGACTAGCCATCAATGGTTTACACGTTGACCGTGGATACGAGGAACGGGCTAATTTTAAAAGCAGTTCCTATTGGATTTACAAAATGATCACCAACACTAACTGGGCGAAAATCGAACTAAAAGCTGCCCACAGGGCCTAGCAGTAAAAACCTGCGGATATATATTTTATTACGCAATTATATTATTACGCAAAGGCAGAATAACATGCAGGAGCCTAATTAAATAATATTTGTATAAAACAAAATACTAACAAAGGTTCTGATAACACATATATGTAAAATACATTTCTACTAATATATAAATACAACACCACACTAATATAACATATAAGTTTTTTAATCCCTCGGGCTTATTTGTTCGCTTTTCGTTACGACTCATAAAGGTCTCATAGAAATCGTTGGGTATCCTTTACTATCATGGTGGCTAACAAGAAGTTTTAACAATATAACGTGTATTAAACTGTTATATTTTGCATATGTTAAAAGTCAACTTGAGTACAATTCTTTCGTCTGGAACCCATATTAAAATATACATATACAAGCTGTTGAAAGAACACAAAACAAATTCTTACGTTTTCTAAACTTTAAAATGGGTATTCCAGCAATTATGTTGAACTACAACACCATTTTAAATGATATGAATTTGCTCAAATTGTCAGACAGAAGAATTTTCACTGACTTGATATTTCTGTATACAATTCTATATGATTTATTGCTTGAATTGATAAGCTTCCGGATTCCACTACATAATACTAAAAGTCAGGATTTATTTTAGTGCAGAAATTCTGGAACTAAAATACGTATTCCTCTTTGCCCAGAAAAATAATGGAGGGAAATAATTATTCCAAGTAATAGAATTGAAATTAAAAAACTTTTTCACTTTGTTCCACTTATTTATTATTACCAGGACCGGTTTCATCCTACTACGGACATTTTCAGACTGGTAGTTGAAACTCTTATGCTATTGATTTTATACAAACTTAGGCAGGGGTACACAACATTGTCTGTATATGCTGAATGATTCTATTTTGTTAATTTAAGGTATTTTAAGTTATTTTGTTAATTTAGGGTACATTAGGTAATTATAAAGTGTATTTTTAAAAATTATGAATAATGTTACATAGTAAGTAAATATTTTTAGTTCACATGAATATGAAAGAATTTATATAATTAAAAAGGTTTGTGATTTATGAAATTTTATTTTTGTAATGTTGGGATATTCCCTCCTTGTTGCTTAGGGCTTATTGTCAAATATTGGTAGCACTAAAGTAATTATTATTGTTAGGGTTCTCCACATATTTGGGTTATTACATTTTTAAAGTACATACTTAAATTATACCACTGCTCTCTGAAGTAAAATTATTCTAAGTGTATTATAATGGGTAAATTAATGGTGATTGAGCATTATGTTCTAACTGTTTATTCATAACATATTTACGATCTATTTTCTTCGTTAAGCGATTGATTTCTAATGACTCTAATCTGTCTAATTTTTGTCCTTTGTTGCAAACATAAAGGATTTTTACATCTCTATCTTTGTCAAAAGTATGTTGATTTTCTAGTAGATGCAAGGCGACGTTCGATAAATCTCCTTTTTGATTAACCCGACTAGCGAAATGTTCTTTTATACGGGTTGATACTGCTCTTCCTGTTTGTCCTACGTAATACGCGGGGCAATTCGAGCAGTTCACCTGGTAGACTCCAGAGTTTTCCAGATTACCTCTTTTATCTTTATTATTTATAAATATTTTACCCAAAGAATTTACGTTATAAAAGGCTGTCTTACATTTTTTGTCACTGTCTATTAATTTTGAAATTTTATTTGATATTTTGCCAAGGTACGGTATTTTAGTCCATTGTTTTGTTCCTATCTCCTTGTCTGGCGTAAGGCCATATGTAATTGAAGCTACGGTGAGTTTTTTATTCTTCTTCTTTATTAAATTATCAATTATTCTGCTATCGTAACCACTATTTTTTGCAATAGTTTTGATAACATTTAATTCATTGCTGTAATTTATATCGTTTAGTGGTACATGTAATAGTCTATGGATTAAAGAATGGAATACTGACAATTTGTGTGAAATGTGGTGTCTTGAGGAGCTGTGAATTATCGCTATATGTCGGTTTCCTGTATATTGCAAATTGTAATTTGTTATTAACGATATTAATTCCTATATCTAAAAAGTTTATTTTATCTCCTCCTATCTCCATCGTGAATTGAATTGACTTATTGATTTGATTTATTTCTTTGATGAAGATATCTAGTTTTTTAATTATATAAATTCTTTCATATTCATGTGAACTAAAAATATTTACTTACTATGTAACATTATTCATAATTTTTAAAAATACACTTTATAATTACCTAATGTACCCTAAATTAACAAAATAACTTAAAATACCTTAAATTAACAAAATAGAGTCATTCAGCGTATACAGACAATGTTGTGTACCCCTGCCTAAGTTTGTATAAAATCAATAGCATAAGAGTTTCAACTACCAGTCTGAAAATGTCCGTAGTAGGATGAAACCGGTCCTGGTAATAATAAATAAGTGGAACAAAGTGAAAAAGTTTTTTAATTTCAATTATATTACAATGGAATTCCACCACGAATTAACAGTGCAAAAACTAGACTCATATTCCAAGTAAGTGGAAATCTTCAATTTATCTTTAAATAAATATAAAATTCTGTTACTGAGGCAGTTCGGTTATGATCTTTGTAAAAGAAATATATACATATATATACGTATTTATATTGTATTTATTCATAGTGTAATTTTGAAAATTCATATGTAAATGTATAAAAGTCCCGAAATGGGCGTAAATAAATAAATAAAATAAATAAACAGACATCTGATCTAAAGGGTGTTACAAAAAGGGAAAACACCACGCTTTGTATTCAATTCCTAAAATAAATAACAATATAATTAAAATGTACGCCTTAAGGAAAAAAAAATTCCAACCAAAAAAAAAAATTCGAAAACAATTATGAATTTTTAGGAATTTTTTATTAATTATTTTTACAAGAAACGACAAAAACTGAATTATTGATAATGGTCACAATACTTTAGTCTAATACAATATGTAAGTGCTTTTATTTTATTTTGTTTTTAGTAATTTTAGTTAGTAAAAACGTAAGGAGAGACATTTAAAAAAAATTTATGTGTGCATTAAAAATTTTTGTATTTAATTTGTATATTTTTTATTTTGAAATTTAAAATTTGAAAGCATGTTCTACTAACTTTCAAAAACAGTTTTTACTTTTCAGATGCGTTGAGAAATATTCCATTTATGCATTTGGATTTTTTTCACTAAAAATGTACGATGTTATTTATTTTCATTAAGTTAAAACGATTATTGAAAAATGAAAAATGAATAGGCCACTTGCATCACATTTAAAAAAAAATTCCGGCTCAGGCAAATATTCTAAGACATTCCGTATTTTTTTATCGTATTTTTGAAACCTCGGCGATTTTTTGAAAATTTCAATCTGAAAAATTAGGCCATTTTTTATAAACCGGAAAGACGGTACATAATTTTATGGGTGCGAAAAAACGATAATTACATAGCCGAAAATCATTAAAAAAAATAACGTTTTCCACACGAATAGCAATAAATTGTACGGGGTTTTCTTCGTAACATCTATAAAAACACCGTCATCTTTATCAAAAAATCAAACCAAAGGTTAAGTTCGCATAGAACAAACAATAAATCTAGTGAACGTTAAACGCAAATTAGAAATTCGCCGGAAATCAAAGTGATGCCATATAAAAAAAAATTAATCAGTGTGGAATTTTACAAAATTAAGGGAACATAATCGGAGACTGGACATTTCATGAAGTGACGTCACGAGCTCAAATAATGGATTTATTTATTTAAAAATAAAAAAAAACTATATATTTCTAAATTTTTTACTAACATTTTCGTAATCTTAAAAAAATCTATCCACACGATTTTTTCCAAGTCGTTATGAAATCCATGCAAGTGGCGTATTGTTCCGAAAGTCGTGTAGCAGTTCTAAAGCAGTAACTAAACCAGAAGTAGGCCAGGAAGCAGCAAGTGGTGGGAAATTTATTATGTGTACACTATACACTAGGTACTTACAAGTAAGAGCCTGGTCTTTGAGATAAATTTAATAGCCAAAGTTTTCACCGGCCCTGACCCCTTTCCTTTCACAATTTACACGGGCGACAGATTGAAGAATTGGCTCTAGGCTGATAGTTGATACAGCCACCAAGTTTAGAATGCTCTCTAGGCCAGTTCAAGGGAAACTGGTAACTGGGATAAAGGCCGTGAAAATCTAGCAGCAGAAATCTGAAAACGCACAAAATAACAATTTATTGGATAACCAAGACTCCTGCCATAGGTTAACCCAAGTGGTTCGCTGCGTTTAGTGACTTTGCAGGGGTGCCCGGGTTTAAGGGGTAAGGATTGTCTAGGTCTTGGAGGCGGATGCGTCTATCCACCGTGACGGGATGGATCGGGAGAGACTGATTACGGGAATTCTAACCTCAGCTAGACTCTAACCACCCATCGTCTTGCACCGCAATGAGAGGAATGGATCCATACGTCCTTTATTCCTGGACAAGTTGACCATAGATTTCTACCCTCCCCTCCTAACATTTTCCTTCCCAGAACTTTCTCCCCTTCCTCTCCCTAAAATGAGCCTCCACACAGCATCCCCAAAGACGAAATAGGCCCTGTGGGATTTTTTCAGGGTCTTCTTTGTGGAGTTATTATTCTTAAATCGGAACGATTCGTTTAAAAAATTATTTCTCTGAATTAAATATATGGTCGATGACATCCTAGTTTTTATAAATACATAAACTCATTATCAGGTAAGACGGGACCATTTACAAAAACATGATTTTGCAAAAAACGTGAAAGTTAGGACGCAAATAAAATCAGAAATCGAAAAAATAGAAAAAATGCTAACATTTTCTTTGGTAAACAATACCTCACTCGAATGAAAACCAGTAAACATTCGTAAAACGAATAACAATGGCATTATTAATTATTCTTCTCGGAAAACATTGCGGAATTCTGCAATTCTTTTGCAGTCAAAATCATTTATCTTCCGCAATTATTATTCAACCAATGTAATAAACAATGCATTCACGTTATTCAGAGTAGCTTGCTTTCCACATTGCCTGAATTATTGGTCACCGACGCAATTTGCTTACGTCATTTGAATACCCAGAAAAGCTGAACAGCGCAATATCTCAAGTATGTGCCCTTGGAATCAAAATTCCTATTTTTTTTCTTCACATTCCTATCTAAAATATTACAATAGGGGTGATATTGAAAGTATTTTCCACCCCGGAATGATCAAATTAATCAAATCAAATTGTAAAGGGGTGTTGGTTACCAAATAAATGGCGGCGGTACCCATACCCCACACCAAATTGAGTAAGATATTTATTATCTGGGTCGAGTGAGGTATTGTTTATTATGTTTTCATTGCTGCTGAGTCGAATAAAATCACTCCCGAGTCGATGGTATCGATATTTTGTGAGATAAGACAGGTTTCTAGCGAATAAACACGAAAATAACAGGGGTTAATCCCTACAGTGTTGTACCACCGCTTTATTTTGCGCAGACTCTGCAAATTTTCATGTATACTGCCAAGATGAATGGATGAACAATGATTCAAGGATGTAAAACCTATTTTACATGTAGTTCTATTTATGCATACATCCGAAATAAACAAAGTAGTAATGCTCAAATTTTTAGTTTAATAACTCCCTTTTCTATAATAACTTTTTAAGGTAATTGCCATCAATGTAATATCTATTATTGAAGAAGAAGAAAATACTAATAAATCAAATGGAAAATATCAAAAAGAACAAGACACAAAAAAAAATAAAAAGCTAACAGTCAAAATTGGGACTCGAACCCAGGATCTTCTGGCCGGGACAAGAACTTAACCAATTGGGCTACTAATTTTATTTTCGAGAAACTCTTTAAGTTTCAAACCAGTTTTTCGATCATTTGTTATCATTTAAAAAAGCAGCTGCCAAAAATATCTGAAAAAAATATGACTAATTCTTGTAATATTGAATTTGAAGTGATGAGATTGATATATTATAAATTACTTAAAAATACGAGGTCTCGGTAGCTGTATTTCCTTGTAATTTGGATTTCCTGGGGCCTATGAGTTGATATAATTTCATGGGTTTAAAACACAGTTTTGTAAGTGTAGGTACCATGGTCTAACTTGTTGTTAGCAACGATATATTGTTTATCCATTCTATAACCTTCACCTTCACTTTCATCTGTTTGATTATGCCGCCGGTGAACCTGTGTAGCAGAACTTAGAATTCAGTAAATAGGGTTGTTATTAATGTTAAAATTTAAATGTAATCAGAAAATGTCGTATTTACTCAAAACAAACAAATTTTAAAGTTTCAATTCTTGTCTATTATTAATGCTAAAAGTTGTTAGTTTACAGAGAGGTTTGACATTTAAGATTATCTCATTTAAATCTAACGTTTCAATAGTAGGAATAAATCTTTCGACTTATTCCTTCTTTGCTATATTTGCGTTATATTTCTAGAAGAATTTTTCATAATTTCGCAAAGTGCACGAGTTTTCTCTTTGTGACAGTCGTATTTACGATGTAATACTTCTTTTTAACCTTCAATATCTGGAAACTGGAAGCACTATTTCTGTTGGATTTCTGCCAAGAATACAAAGTGACAATATTGTTTTCCAATGTTGTTCGGGTACTAGATATTCATATATTCAACAACATGATGGTTTTATAATGTTATTTCCATACCCGACATTAACAATGCGTATTATTACAGATCAATGAGAAGACACAATACCAGCTGAGATGAACGTATGTCTAAAGTTCTAAAATAATGAAATTGTTATTTGTGTTGTGAAGGAGATGGCATGATGCATATATAAAAGGGCGCGCCTGCTTGGTATCTCGTATTCTTACCTTCCTGATAAAATTTGTATCGCAGTGCGTCAATAAACGGTATACATGTTCTACCAACACCTATTCATTATATTCTCCCCAAAACATACATTTTCTCGGTGATCAGAATCATATGGGACGCATGGGAAAGGACACGTAGGGGAGGAGTTAGTGGTGAGGGAGGGGCAGAGGGAGAGATTGCAAAGGAGACATAGTAACGCTAAGGGATGGCAGGGGGTATAATTGGAAAATCCACGCTTCTCACACAGACGTGGTAAGTATGTGGTCTGCTCACGCATTGTAAACTTTTCTGATTTATTCGGGCACCAGACGGAAAAAAATACTTATTAAATAACGCTTCAATAAACTGAATTAAATTAAAAACACTTTCCTTCTTTGAGCGGCACTGAAACGCAAGCCGGGTACTGGCTAGTGATAAATAAAATTGAATTTACCTGCAGCCTGTACTATTTCTGGCATATTGATTCTGCTGAGCCCTTTAAAGATACTCGATCTTAAAAAGTGCATAGCACACCCGGACAGGCAACAAAAAAAGAAATTTTTCGTAATGGAATCGTTATATTTCCAGATTCCATGAGGTATTGGCATGAAAAAACCGAATATTGCGGTCGAAAAAATGCCACTTCAAACCAGTTGTGTAAAACGTACTAATAAAATGTTCGAGATTCATGATTACATATTACGTAAGTTGTTTCGTCGAAGACCATTTTTCATAAAATAATATTAGATTTATCATGAAAGCAGGTAGGTTTTTTAAAATTTTTATGTGAATACCACACAAGAGTCCCAACTGCTCTCAATAGCCAGAGGACAGTGGGACCATGGCATCTCCAATTGGAGGTACGTTGTGAGGCTAAAAGTAAGAGGGAAACGGAAGGAGATGGGGAAAAGGTAGAAGGGGAAGTCCCTGGCTATTCAGATCTAGTCACCAAACACGACTAAAGCCGTTTCAAGCAACGTTTCAATTCTGAATGATGGTCTTATACCAGGGCGATACCGAGAGTATCTTTTACCATGGAACGTGACGCAAATGAATCTTATATAATTTTAAATGATTCAATTTTGAAAACAAATCGAATGAAATTTATTAGTTGTTCATGCTGGGATTTGAACCCGTGACCTCCGGATTGCTAGTCAAGAGCCTTACCCTCTAATATACAAGTATACAATGACAAAAAGCATTTATTGCTTCTTACCGGCACTAACTAATAATTTCGACTACCGCAACATGGGCGTGTGCCTGGCATGGTGGTCAAAAAAATCTAGCAATTATGTAACCATCAAAGCATTGACTGAAAAAAAAATTAAAATATGAATATCATAAAGAATTTTTTAGGTGACTAAATAAATAGAAATTAATAAACTTAAATTTTTTTTTTAAATACTACATAGAACAAAAAAGGCGTAAATGTAAAAGATTAATCGGTCCCTCAAACAATTCTGAATGATTTCAAACATGAATTTTGTTTAGATCGATTCGTAGCAATCGATTTAAAAGACAATCGTCCTTCAGCGAAAGCAAATAAGCCAAAATTCCACCCTTGGAATGTGAGGCTCGAAGTATTCAAATAATACCCCACGGCTTTTCCTGAGCTCAATCCCGCCCCTGATTGATGTAGGGCTGGCGATAAATACTCAATACCTCGGAATGGAGTGAGAAAAGTCAACGAAAATGGAAATCATAGATCGAAGTGAAAAATAGATTGGTGACTGAATGATTGAAGGGCCATAGAAATGAGATCCGAGAAAACCGATTGTATTTGTAAAAACGGGCCTTGAAAAAGCTAAGAGATAAATCCTTATTTTATTGCTGCACCCTTTTTAATCGGAATACCACACGACAGGCCAACTACTCAGGCTCAGAGGAGGAATAAAATTGGAAAGGGTTATTGTAAAGATAGTTTAGGAAGGTAGTAGTTATTCAGTATTGGTTAGTGAATCTTTTTCTTTTATGTAGCCCTTTTTAATCATCAAGGCTCTTCACTCTTCACCGTACAACCCGGAACTCACCAGAAGGCTTAGTACGGACGATCGATAAAACACTATATTAATACATTTTTTACTAAATCCGTGATTTACGGCCAGTTATCAATATTAGGAAGCACGGTCAAGAATGGATAAGAGATATTCTAACAGACGATTGATAAATTTTAGTACAATAAAAAAATACATGATCTAAAGTTCCCACATCTAGACCACAGAATGTACAATCTGGGTGGTCAAGGACGTGAATTTTAAATAGATTAGAAGGAACGGAACAATGTCCGATTCTCATTTGAATAAATGAGGAAATTTATTTTGTAGAAAAATGGGGGAATTGTTGAAACCATGGTTTTGTTACGATAGTCTTTTGTATTGAATCGCAGCAGGCTCCCATGGATTGACTAGCAATGTTTCAGTACTCTGTCTAAACATTGCGGATCTACCATTGATGGAAAAAAATATTAGATAGGGGAATATAGTTTTATATTTTTTATATTTCGGGTTAGACCATCCTCCCGAATCCACAATGTCATTACCTACTATGCCAACACGACCAGGAATCCAAACCGAAGTTACGGTTTTTACAGAGCTTCGAATGGAGGCTATCAGCATTCGAATGAGGCGTACAAAGTGATCACCAGAATGAAGAAGAGGACTGGATTTAAGTTTTGGAAGAAACTGAGAGAGTTAGAGAGAACAAGGGAATGTTTAAATTATTTTTGATTGTACATTTTGAGAAATTCAATTATTGCAATGCACTCGGCAGAAAATTGGTTCAAAATTGAATAAATTATTCTAATAATTAGAATTATTGGGTTAAACGTTTTGTTTTTGTTTATTAGGGAAACAAACAGTTGTACATATTATAAGGTTATTACATACTACATGGGTGCATTAACCAGTGTAGTTTCCGCAAAAAAATTATAGTATACAAACACAGATTAAAAAGATAAAGAAAAAGTAAAGTGAAAAAAATATAATATATGTATACAACAGAAATGAAAAAACACAAATTAAAGCATGTGGGAAAGAAAAGATGAAGTTAAACAGCGAACCTATATAAAATTAACACATTTTCACATCATTAGAAAACGTTTAAGGATAAATGATTAGCCATTTGCCAGCGCCCTTGAGGGGGTTTTTCACAACAACAACAAAAAATAGCGCTATATAAATCATACAAATATTATTATTTTAATAATAAGAAGGAAAAACAACATAATGAGAATGAAAAAACACAACAGACAGCAGGGGCGGAGGGTTCGCAATTAACAATTGGTTTTAATTTTTTCAGTTATGAATTTAATAAATTGGCCTGAGGACAAATGGAAAATATCAGCTTCGTAAAACATATCATTGTATTTTGTGCACGTCCTTCGGAAAAATTAATGTTGTGTGTAATTTGTTTTTGAGTGTGGGATGTGGAATAGTTGGTATTTCTTGTTGGACAGTGGAAATTAATGTGTTCTAGAAGATAGTTGTTGTCAACAACGTTGTTAATGATTTTGAATAATAATTTCTGGTCGGATATATTTCTTCTATCTTCTAAGGTTGATAAATTATGGAATGTTAATGAGTCTTGTAGGTTTTCTGATGTTCGAAAGGATTTAAAGTCTAGGTGTTTCAGTAAACGTTAACACCTATCCGACAGTTATGAGAGTTCGGAGATTTGTAGCCAGACTGACATTATCATAAATTATATATTGACATAAAAAATTTTTGTTCAATCATCGAATACGAATTCATCACATTAAATATGTCGACATCATTGGTATATTCGTTCGCTAAACTGTCAAAGCGAGTTTGTTACATAATTTGTTTGTGAATGGGTGACATTGAAATAGGTTCTTATGCATATTACCAATTGGTACCTACTCTTAAATTGACTATACTCTTGAGTTCTCTCTGGGTAAGCTCTGGCGTTAGGATATCTGTATAAAAATTGCAATAGGAGTCGCTTATAAGAAGTGAAGTATTGGAATAAGAAGTATGACGGGGGCACATGGGAAAGGACACGTAGTGAAAAACATTTTTTTTAATGGCATTGCAACGCATGCCGGGTACTACTAGCTAGTGATAAATAAAATGTTCATGACAGGAGTAGAATTAAGTTTTTGAATGGTTCTCAGTAAAAAATCGTAATGCTGTTTTCACTGTACGACCAAGATATTAGTTTTCATTTTATGGGTTATTTTCAAACATGAATAAAGAAAGTATTATTGGACCGTTTGGCATTCAGTATCCAGTGCGTGTTCAAATCAAATTGATTCCATAAAATATTCATAAATGTCGTGAAGTAAAGCTAACCCACAATGACAATACCCATTTCAATAAGGTAAAACAACTTCAAGAAGTTTCCTAGCTCTCGTAAATTTATAATAAGTGCATCAAAGTATCCCCAAGTCTCTTACGTAACAACTGTCACCCGCTAGAAACTCAACAACTTTATTAATGATCGTCGTGAAGTCAAAAAATCAAATTTTGGCCAATGGCCAAAACAGATAAAAACCACAAAATACTCTAGGGTTATCCACAAATTTACAATAAATTCCCATTATATACCCAATCCTTTCATTTCGGGAGGCGGGTATGGTTACCTCTGCTCCGGAAACATTTATTGGATAACCAACACCTCTGCCATAGGTCACCCCAAGAGGTTTGATACGTTTGGTGACTTTGCAAGGGTGCGCGGGTTCATGGGGTAAAATTTGTCAAGGTTTTGGCGGCCGATGTGTCTACCCATCTGCTACGTGTGGGGCCAGATCGAGAGAGAGACTGGTTGAGGAGGTCTTTTGACCTCTCCAGCCGGAATCCCTCTACCCATCGCTATTCACCGTAGTTGAAGGGATGGATTCATATGACCGTCACTCCTGGACACACTGACCCTTAGATTGCTACCCGCCCCTCGTACCTACTTCCTTCCCAAAACTTCCTTTCCTTAAAAAAACCCTGGCGGTACACAATCCTAATAATTTTTGTTTGCTCAAAACTCACTTTTTAATCATTTCCGGCGAATTCGTAACTATATTAAATTTTTTATTCAGATGTTGTCCTGGGGATGTAAGTTCTTCGTATTTAAGAATAATAAAAACAATACCTTACCGTAAATATATTTTACGTACAACGCCTTTGAAGAATTGTAATACGTTGTACAACTAAAGTTAGCGGTAAGCACAAGATTTTATTTTTCTAGACGATAAATTAATAACTTCGGCGGTGCGACATTATCCCACATTTTCAATATTTGTAACACGTTCTTCAGAATTAATTAAATTGAACGCGGTGAAAAGGTCTAATCTCCATGCCTGTTAGAGTGAATTCCGCCGTACGTTCATCCAGTACGCCGTGCGGCGGGCGCATATTTGTTTACACGCTTTCTTCACTTACGTCGTCAAGATTCCCACATTATTTGTCTTCTTCTTCTTTTCTTTGATAACGCAAATTCGACAGTAGGTCCGTGCAATACACGGGTCGCGAGACTCTATTTGTATACACGGCTTCTTTACTTACGACGTTAAGATTCTGAATATATTTTAGGGTATATTGTCATCTTAAGATAACATCACATGGCTCTGATATAGGCCCAGAGCTTAATATAGCCCTCTATGTGGAGCGAATCCAAAAAAACTCGTAATTTCCAATCTACTATAATCTAAGATAAATTCAAAGTCAAAAATAATTCTCAAATTATGACAACACATTTTACATTGTTTCAGAAGATACTCAGTACCATCACTAACTTCCACATGATTTTAGTAATGCCTACAACCATTGGTTAGGCAATACTTTCATCAATATTTCGATTAGATTTCCTATCACTTTTACTTTTCTAGGTCGGTATTCTGTCGGATGTATTATTTTCTCTCCCGAACGTTCTTTCTTTGGTAGCCTATGTAAGTACCATATGTAATATAACTGATTTATTTTATTATTTCACTTCTTGACGACCTCCGTGGTCAAGAGGTAAGGTTTTCGACTAGCGATTGGGAGATCGCGGGTTTAAATCCTGGTATGCAAAAGGAAAATTTCATTTGATTGATTTGTGTTATTTAACAATAATTTCATCATTTGAAAATAATATAAGGTATATTAGCTGCACATTCCGGTTGAAATAGACTTACTGGCTTCTGACGGTTGGGTGAAATTGGGACTTTTGTGCGGTATTCATATAAAAAAAAATTATTTCCAACATTCATTACAACATTTTTTACATAATTATTTTTTTTTTAAATAATATCCTTCAGGACCTAAAACAACTTTTGGGATGCTGTGTGGACTTTTAGTAAATAAAGGAGAGAAGATTCTGCAAAGGAAAAAGGTACCGATCAAAAAACATAGTCAGATTCTACCCAAGCATATCGAAACTCTGGTTTGTACAGGGTTCTAACAACATTTTTTAACTTGTTCTGAGGTATGAGGTGTTAAAGTTTGCAAATACGACTTCTCATAATCTATTTATCGATTTTGAGGTTTTTTGTTACGTTAACACCACAAGAAAGGAATTTCCCTCGGGGACTTTGCCATCTTAGAGGATGCCAAAAGTGGACTGTCTTTTTAAGGAAATGAGGATGAGGAATTTCTGTAAAACAAAAAGGTATGAGGGGTGGGTGGGAATCTGTGGTCAATGTGTCCAGGAGTGACGAACGTACGAATCCATCCTTAAAACTGCGGTGCAAGGCGATGTATCCACAAAGCCCTGCTGGAAATGTTAAAAAGGTCTCCCTAAACCAGTCTCTCCGGATCCGGTCCGCAAGCGCAACTGCCGCCAAATCCCGAACAAACCTTAACCCACGAACACGGGCACCCTGGTAAACCCAAGTGGTTCATCAAACGTAGCGAACCACTTAGGGCGATCTATGGCGAAGGTTTTGGTTATCCAATAAATGGTTTACGGACTGCGGTACCCGTACCCGATATAGATTAAATTATGTATATTAGGATTCGCACAATTTTCTAGTTAATTTGACTATTTTCAATTTTTTTAAATTCACTCGCTTACTTTCTTTGGTGCCGTAGTAAAAAATGAATAAATTTTTATTTTAAAAAATATATTATTCTTGAATAAGTAGTTTTAACAGAAATTCATTTTTTGTAAAAAGTACTATTAAAAAATTAAAAATGGGCGATCAATACACACACACACACACACACACACACCCTCTCAGACACACCCCTCTCCATCAATAATTTACTAATTTAATAAAGGTAAAATTTATAATTTGTCACATAAAAACATATATTATATAACAGCGACAAATGTCATTGGTACCAATTATTTTATTACTTCTACAACTTGTAACTACTTTCTAATATGTAATTATGTACCTACTGTTTGTTTCTGCAAAATAAAAAAAAAATAAATAAACATACCCACTGGAGCGACAGCACAATTTAAAACTTTTTTCTCCGATGGCTCGAGATCTTTTGGTGATCATTTTGAATATTTTCCGCCCGCCTTAAAAAAAATCATACCTCTGAATTTTAATATGGAGACATACAAACTGATTATAGTTCTATATAGCCTTCATATAGATTTCACTTATCTTTTGTTGATTATCACATATTCGTAGGATTTATTGAAAAAATATTATAAAATCGTAAATTTCTACTCAATTACTTATAAATATGGGAATATTTGCCAAATTTTTTTGTATTGATCGCCAATTTTAATTTTTAATTAGTACTTTTTACAAATTTGAACTCTCGAAAGGTACCTACACTATTATGGGGCTCTGGATGGCAAGTTTGAGAAAAGGTTGCCATAGTCTAAAATTGTACCATCAAAAAACAATGAAATATGGATGTGAACTTCATACGTATTCATGAAATCTTTAAAAATATCGACTCTACTTAAGTACAATCATTCTACATTATTCGCGTACAAACCCTTCAATATCATCTTGCAAGAGTAGATCCATTTGATGCATGTCCTAGATTTTCAGATTTTTCTGTTTTCAAATTTTCGATTGAGGTTCACTAATATTGCCTTCATTGAATCTTAATTTATAAAACAAAGTCGTGCTAGTTATACCATTTATAACTCAAGAATGGCTGGACCGATATTTATGATCTTTGATTTGTTTGATTTGTCTCCCCGAATAGCAGAATAGCTATTAAAACATCATAATATTACACGAATCAATAATTTATGATGAAAATTCTTTTCCTCATACATTTTATATGGAACTTCTCATCTTTTGAAAGAGCTGCAGGAATATTGTGATAAGTATAATGTAGACGGTGAACGTATGTCTGCATCCCTTCAAAGGAAAAAATAAAGTAATTATAATAAATCTACCTAATAAATATAAATAAAATGCAAAGAAATTCATGTAAGTTTATTGAAAAGTAAGAAAATCAAAAAATATTAATCTGTACAAAACGCCATCTCTAATAATGAGAAATACAAAACACAGATAATTGCGCATCGATAATTGTTTCATTATGTAACTTTTAACTTAATAAAAAAACTAAATTTATTTCAGCTAATAAGTTAACACAGCAGTTATTCTGAGGCGGTACGAAGTTCTCCGGGTCAGCTAGTTAAATAAAAAGTAAACCTCATAATCAGATAACGGTTAATAGATTATGTTACACATATCTCAGAACAAGGAAAAGTGAAGTTAGAACCCAGTCCAACCAAAATGATGATATGCCTGTGTAGATATGGGTCTTTCAGAAGCTGGAATATGTTTTTCGATGGGTAGTATTTATTGAATTGAATAAATATGAAATACAGGTTCGAATGGATTGGTTTCTTGTTTGCGCAATTTACGACATACAAAATAACGTATTGGAATATTTAACCCCTCAGGCTATTTGTTCGCTTTTCGGAACAACTCATATAGGTCTCATAGAAATAGTTGTGTCTCCCTTACTATCTTAGTGAGAAATAAGATCTAAACTGTATTCGAAAGATAAAACAACAAGCTAGATATTCAAATCTAAAAGCCAACCATAAAATAATTAAAATGTTGGTACACCTTTTTTTTTAAATTTAATTTAATAATAGTTAGGTATTATCAAGTTTTGAAAGTATTTTAGTGTTTATTCTTGTTACAGCTGTTTCAGCGTGCAATGCCTTTTTAAACTGTAGTTAAACAACAACCTGAAATACTTTCAGAACTTGATTATAAAAAAAATAATTCAAAAACTAAAATACTTTCAGTACTTGATAAATAACATTAAAAATAAATAAATGGAGTTCTACGAATTAAGCATAAAAATGAATAAGAAAATGTACACCATTATGAAACCAAAGTTTCCGACCACAATTTGAAAAAAAAATTAAGAAACTTTTCGAATTTTTTATTTACTATTTTTACTTGAAACTACAAAAAAGTGAGGTGATGATAACGTTTAAAGTGTATTTTTGTAATATGATATTAGTGTTTTTTTTCTGATCACCAACAGTATAATTTTAGTTAGAAAAAAAGGAAGGTGAGCCATTTTTATAACTTATTAAAGTCTGCATTAAAAAAATTTATACTAAAAAAATCGTGGTTAATAATAAAATTTAAAAGCAAATTTCAACATCTTTCAAAAAAAGTTTTTGGTTATCGGACACAAGTATTTCAGTTATTTAGACTATTTAATATTTCAGTTATTTAAACATTCACAAGTATTTCAGTTATTTAGACTTTATTGCAAAGCCGAAATATTCTGACCTGTTGACAGAGTATGGTCGAGGCCTGAGTGGTTAATAGAAACCAACTATACGATTTTTTTAATATATTTTCAAGACGTTATTTCCCCGAGAGCATAGAAAAGATCTTTTGGGAATCAGTCAGAAATTTTGCTAAACCATCAGGAAAATGAGGCAACATATTTATATAGGTACCCTCTTAGGACATAATGTACCTACATACGTGGTACATGGCACGTATACTTTTTTGAAATTCTTCGCCGTGTTCGATATTACCTTTGTATCCTACTACGCGCTGTCATAAATTCATTTGATATTCTGTATGAAAATCCAATGAATTTATACACAGTGTCGATTTTTTATACTTATGTGCCGGTGTACACAGTATATAGAGAAGCAAATTTTTCCTTGACGCATTGAATGAAAATATGTTTTATACTTTTGTTATTCGGCGATTCATCTTATCTGCATATCCCTTCAGGGTAACTTAGTTTTATTTTGTGTAATTAGGTGTAGCGTATTTTCCCTAAACCCACCGCATATTGTATAAAGTATGCCGGGGGGCCAATTTCCACATTGCATTCCTCTCGGAGTCTGGACGAAGCTTATTTATTTTATTTATACGCCTTGATGGCTTTTACAATATGTTACATTAGTAAGTTATACAGGATGTCGCTCACTTCTTATTTGTGCAACAGACCATTTTAGTTCACTTTAAAATTCAAAATAAAGTATAAAAAAATGATAGTTAATCACTTAACTAGGAAATATTAAAACTAATGAGACATTTACTTTTACGGAAACAGTTTTATCTTAAACACCTATAATAATGTTTCATTGAAGTAATGAATGAAAACCTTCTCCTGTAAAATTTGCTAATGTCTGTTGGATAAATACGAACTAAGGCAACGAGGAGCATCATAACAAGTATATTTATTGTACATAAATAATATATTGGGGATGAAAGACATAAGCGGGCAAAACTCGTAGGTACAAGTATTCAATAAGTAAATTGTACAAAGGAGTTCAACAAGCAGATTCGTATTTGGGCTCGGGCTTACAGTGTATACGATTCAGCAATTATTGTCACAATGATACTCAAAACATAGATTCTAGTGAAACTCGAGTACTAGAAACATACCGGTGACAGTGGTGTAAAAAATTTTTTTGCAATTTATATAAAAATAGTTCATTTTCTGCAATTGTAAATCTAAATTTATAGTTTTCTTTCTGCTATTATAAGCGTACGTAAGTTTGTTATTATTATTATAAAAATAAAAGGTACACAACAATTACGTATAATATGTAAGAGAAGTAAGTAGGTAGGTACTATGAAAGTAGATACAGAGCAGTGCGTATTGAATTTACTGTTAACAATCAATGACATTAATACTGGACGCGGGGTAGAAATCTCAAAGTGGGAAGCCGAACACAAGACGATTGTAGCTGTCTCTAGTTCTAGTACTTTAGTACTAAACTGCTACGCGTCGAGTAAGGTCGTGTCTTACCAGTAAGTAAATTGCATTGCAAAGCGCCAAAATGCCCTCCTGTGTGATGAGAAAATGCTTAAATATTAAATGCTGAAATGAGAAAATGCGAAGGAATAACACTTCATTTGTAAGTACACGCAAATTACTTATTATCAATTATTATAAACACTAAAGTTAATTTTCATGTTTCCCGCCCGCGGTTTTACGCGTCATCAGAGAAAATTCTAGGCCTACTAAAGTAAAGGGTCTGGACGCGCAACAGCCAAATTGCTGTTGCTAAGTAAACTTTACTATTTTAAAATAGACCAATCCGCCTAAACACTCTGTTTATTTGTTTGTTTGCGGCCAAACAACACATAAATCAGCAGTTCCAACAAGTATTGACGACAACCGCCACCATTTGAAAACTGTCGTTGCCCTATTGTATTTATTGTGTAGCTCGACACATCAAAGTCCGACAGGCATCCGGACCTTTTATTCTAGTGGGCCAAGAAAAGAAGACAGTGAACGTTGCATCACTAAGTGACAAAAGCATACGCTGCCTGACTATATCTATGAAATTCACACACGTACATTATTTCATTGCTGTCTTTATCACGCAGGAATAAACTTTTGAATATAGAAATTATAACTAAAAACCGCTGAAAACGAGTGTTGCTTGCTTTCCACATTATATTGCGAGTATGTAAGACTATGGCGAGTCTATTTATAATATATAACGTCATTGTTAACAATCTGAAACATTTAAGTATTGTTGCATAATATCCGCACATACACGCTTTTTAAGAGAAGCTATTTAAAAAAAAAATATATATGTCAACATAGCAAGTTTCATTCCCCACACGATGAAGACAAGAGTTGAACATAAAATTAGTGCGAGAAATATCCGGGAAATTCATTGTCTGTTGGTAAACTCGCTCAGTGTAATTGTATTACTGTCAATCAATTTTAATGTAAACAATAGGCCCTTTAATATAATCGCTATGTATCGCACATACAGTTCAAATGTACAACTATTTATAGAAGAGTTTAAAAAAATTCTCTATAATAAGAATACTTTAAATTGTATATTAATAGGTGACATGAATATTAATATTGGCCCAAATAATCACTGTAAAAATAAAATTGAATATATAAACACGATGAATGAAATTAATTTTATGTCATGTATAAATAAGTTCACAAGAGAAATTGCAAAACAAGCACCATCGTGCCTAGATCATATTTGGACCAATATTAAAAACACAGATAAAATTAAATCTATCATTTGGAAAAACGATATAACAGATCATCATACGAATATATTTTTTTATGATCTATGTAAAAACTCAGAAATTTATGATCCTGGAAAAAATATTAAATCATTTCTAAACTGAACTATCATAAATTAAATAATAAATTACGCAATGAATCATGGACATCAATATTAAATTGCCAAAACCCTGATATATGTGCAAATTATTTTGAAGAAACATTAACTACTAATATCGCTGACTGTACCACCTATATTAATCTCCAAACTAATGCTAAATTAAGGAAAATTAAACCTTGCATTACGCAAGGTCTAATCATATCCATCCGGAAAAAAGAAAAACTCTTCATTCAAACAAAAAAAAAACCAAACAATAATCACATTAAAACTGAATATAAAATATTTCAAAATAAACTCACAAAAATTATTAAAGATACGAAAGAAAAATATTACAAAGAAAAAATAACCCTTACAAAGGAAAACACTAAAAAAACATGGAACACCATAAACGAAATTATGAATAAAAATAATAAAAACAAATCAATTATAAATCTTATAAACAACAATGGAACCACATTAAATGCTATCCACGAATCAAAGAAGTGTGCAAATATTTTCAATAATTTTTTCGTAAACGTCGGACAAAAACTTGTTTACAAAATTGATCAAAATTATCAACCAGATGATATACATGAAGATAAACTAAGTGAAAACAATCTATCAGTTTTTAAATCGATTACGGAGGAAACTATTGAAAACATAATAAAATCACTAAAAAATGGTGCTGCACCTGGATATGATGGTGTAACTACAGAAATCCTAAAAAAATGTTCTAACTCACTAACTAAACCAATTACTCATATAATTAATGTAAGCATTGAAAATGGAATATTACCATCAAATTACAAAAAAGCCATTGTAACACCTGTGTATAAATCCGGAGATTCGAAAGAAATAAACAATTACCGCCCAATATCGTTAATATCCAATGTAGCTAAAATATACGAAAGAGTAATAAAGAAACAAATTGTAGATTATGTGGAAAATAAAAAATGTATTAATCCTAGTCAATACGGTTTTAGAGAAAAAATGAGCACACAAGATGCAATAGCTGAATTAACTAGAGTTATTAATTTATAAAGCATTGGATAAAGGGAAAAAATGCTTAAGTATATTCATTGACCTCCGTTAAGCTTTTGACAGTGTTTCACACTCAAAATTAATCAACAAACTAAATAATATAGGAATAACCGACAAAGCTAAATCGTGGATAAATAGTTATTTATATCAAAGAACACAGCAAGTGAAAATAAATAACGAGTTAAGTGATATAGAAAAAATTAATTTTGGAATCCCACAAGGAACTGTACTGGGCCCAATACTATTTCTATTATATGTAAATGAACTTTTTGAACTCCCAATCGTCGGAAAGATTATATCTTATGCGGATGATACAGTATTAACAATTGAAGAAAACTCTTGGAAAGAAGCCGGAAGAGTTTGACAAAAACTTACTTTCTTTAAATGTTGAAAAAACTCATTTTCTACCTCTGAGCCTAACAGAACATATTTCAAATATAAATGTTAACATTAAAGTTCACGACAGAAACTGTCTACTTAAAATCACACCCTGTAAATCAAATTGTATACATATTAGTAGTAAAGAACAAATAAAATATCTTGGAATAATTATCGACAATAACATTAAATGGAAAATTAAATAAACTCCACAATAGACAGAATGAGAAAACTAATATATATATTTTTCAGACTTAGAAATACTATCACATTAAAAATATTAAAAGAAATTTACTTTGCACTTGCGCACTCGGTATTACAATATGGAATCATAGCTTGGGGGGGTGCATATAAATCATCCCTTCTCCCACTCGAAACAATTCAAAAAATTCTTATAAAAATTATCCTAAAAAAACCGTATTACTACCCAACAATAAACGTATTCCAAGAACCCTGTTCCCCCACTTACAAAAATTTACGAAAAAATAGCACTACTTCAGCTACACAAAGATATATTTAAAAAAAATATTACCCCACTGCTAAATATTAGCATAAGGAATACTTCTATTGGTGGACTAACTATACCACCCATACGAACCACAACAGCACAGAATCACTATGTATATAAAGGAATAAAATTATTTAATCAATTACCCGCCGATATGCGAACAGAAAAAAATTACGACAAATATAAAAAAAAAATTAAATCATATTTTGGTAGTCCCACCATATAATTTTAACTTTTATTAGATATGTTTTTGACTGTTTTGTTATTCCAAAGGTTTTATGTACATCTTATATATATTTTGTTTAATTACCCTTATAATCTTTAAAAAATATGTTATTAAGTCTAAATCTATTCATAAGTTAAGGTTCTTAAGTTTGTTATAAGGTTTTGAAAAAAAAAAGAAGTTATTATCAAGTTGTCCTCTCCTAAACACAAGCACTAGCTTTATTAGGAGAGTATATAAAATATGTAATATTAGAATGAAATAAACTTATTGTAAAAAATTTACTCAATAAAAAAAAAAAAAAAAAAAAATTACTACCTAACTAGCAGATTGTTGACAATCTACGAAAAAAGTTGAAAGGTCGTCAACTTTACTTGCTACGCGCTTACTCGTGATTGGTTTATTTATGCGCTCAAAATGGCATACAAGAAACAGCTGATTTCGACTGTCAAACATCTGGCAGAATTAGTTCATGCAGGCGTTGTTATTCTGGCTACTGGGTAGCTGTGGCGCTAGCAGCGACCTACGAGCTCAGTTTCCTACGCTACTGAGCGAGTGGACAGTTTTATGTGTCATCATGACAATCTCACTCGCCGATTCACCCGCTTTTAAACTTAGTAGATACATAGTAGCTTGTACATTCCCCTATTTAATTGAGTCTTTACTCAATTTTCGGAACAGACAAAACATTTATTTATCTTACCGGTACCTACAGCTTTAGATACGTAACAAAAAATTCCCTATGACGAGAAAAAAAAGTTTTTCCATGTACTTGGTTGGGTTTTATTTCAGCATTTTGGTAAAACATTGTAATAGATACTATTAACCCTTCCATTAAGGTGCTATATAAAACACTTGTATGGAATTAATCTTTCCATTACAGTGATACATAAAAAAATGGTGTGGAATTAACCCTTTCATCACGGTGCTAAATAAAACATTGGTTCAGAATTAACCCTCTCACCACGGTGAAAATCCCCCCGATCTACAATGCTGTGTACTCAGTACACAAGGTTTGTAAAAAAGTCAAGTAAGAATAAGTCACATTTATTCATACTGTTTCACCCTGTCTGGGACGAGTGGGTATAATATCTCAACCCCAATTGATTGAAGTAAGTTGCGAAACTTAAGGGAGTGAGGAAGGGAAGGAGATGGGGATGAAGAAGGTTGGAAAGTACCTGGCTTTTCAGATCTGATCTCCAAACACAGCTAAAAATCTTCAAGCCACATTTCGATTCTGATTGGTGGTATTATAGGTAACAAGTTTGTAAATTAATAAAACCTTTATTTTTATTTTTGCTGAGTAAAACCTCAAACTGTAATATTTTAATTAAATGAAGAAAATATTAGATCAATAGAAAATCAATCAAAAATCTAAAAACTCAGAAAAAGATATATCTAGGACTTGAACCCAGAGCCTATGCTTTGCCGGGGCGTAGAACCACCAACATTTTTTTCATTTTTCTCATACATTTTTTTATTGGCTGCTATCTTTGTATAATTACTAGATAGTGTCTTGAATAAATTTTATTGTGTTGACTTTTTTGAAGTCGAGGATGAATATTCATTTTTATTTTTAACTTAATGAGTAAAACTTAGTCGAAGTATGACATAGTTAAATATGACCGAATCGGATAAGGACACATTAGCTCAGTTGATTTTTAATAGAGTTTCGCTAATATTGTCTATATTTAATAAAAAAAAAAAAAAAAACAAAAAAAAAACAACAAGTGTGGCACCACACTTAGACCACTAACTAATCTAGTATTCTCTTTCTTGGTAATGTAGGTAGCTTAAAGAAATCCTAATAATCCAAAATAGATCAATGAGAAGTATTTATAAATATAAACCAATGAAGAAAATGTTTATGGAATTGGATGCAATGACTTTTTGGATATAATGACTTTTTGTACATAATGACTTTTTTCATATAATAGCAAATGTTGCGGGGGGGGGGGGGGGGGGCAAATGATCCGCCTCGAGGTCGAGGGATCAACTGCCGTGTGGACTGTATGTGCGGTTCAACAATATCTACTTTATTGTATTTAATATCACTTACCAACTGCAATTCTGCCTTCCACTGATGTTAACCAGGAAGGGTATGTTAGTGGGAAGAGATTTTGAGGAAGGAATGGTGATTAGGGAATAAACGTTTGATAATCGAGAACAGGCAACCCGCAGCGATGTTTTAATTTTAAGCGGTGCGAATCAAGGACTTGCATCCGTAGCGGCGATTTTAGTGGAACTGAATTGAGTAAAGCAGAGGGCACACAATCGGCAGTTCGAAAAAATCAACATACAACAATAAAAGCAACATACAACAATAAAAGCAACATACAACAATAAAAGCGTGAACAAGCTTTTTGGGTAAAATGATTTTTTGGATATATTGAATTTTCAGTATTTTAATTTTATTTTCATCAACAAAGTTTTTAACTATTCACTACCAACTTACATACTTTAGATACAAACTTAACATTTTAATAAAGGCTTCCATAAGACATACAAGACACACCGAAAATATGGTTTCATTACAGTTGATCTCCGACAATTAGCCCTCCCTCATATTTATATACAGAATGCAGTCGGTTTAGGGAAAATACGGTATACCTAATTCCAAAAAATACAATTAAGTGGCTACGAAAGGTTATGAAAGAAACTATTAGTCAAAAATGAATATTGGAAGAACTAAAAAATTGTATTTAATTAATAACTGATTTCTTTGTTAATATTAACATATCCTGAAGAAGATAACATTGTTATTGAAACATGTCGATATTGTTTATTAAAAAGTGGTTTATACAAAGTAATCAATTATTAATTAAATAATAAATAATGCCACAAAGTTATTTTGCAAAGATTGAAGAAGTAAAAAATAGTAGTCTAAAGGGAATGAACAAATCAAAAACACAGTATTAAAAACTGTAGATTCATTCTCAATGAAATTAGAAAATGTACCAAGAAACAGCTGATTTCGACTGTCAAAAATCTGGCAGAATTAGTTCATGCAGGCGTTGTTATTCTGGCTACTGGGTAGCTGTGGCGCTAGCAGCGACCTACGAGCTCAGTTCCTACGCTACTGAGCGAGTGGATATGGTGTAAATGTAGATGAGTCACATAAGAAAAATTTTAAATTATGAATGTTATAAATTTTTTAAGTAAATTTTAAAGTCAAAATGCATGTTTGTATTAGACCACAAGAAACAGAACTATTTTAAGTTTAATAATTAAATCAAAATAAATATAAATATAACATGCCAGGGTTATGCTGAGATCAATTGGAACGAACGTCAACTTATCCAAGTATTTAAAGTCATGTACCTACAAATTTATAATATCTGCTAACAGTGACCCATCAAAAACATATTAATTTCCCAAGTAAATGACTCTTAAAAAAAAGAACAAATTGTGAATAGAAAATATACGTTTTCTAACAATACACAATACATTAATTAAATGCGGACCGATGGAAAGGTTATTTCAATAAAAGCCGAATTAGGCTTATTTCAAGGAACAAAGGTTCGCATGTTCAAGTTCTCTCGAGGGTCCTTCAAGTTAAAGAAACTATTTTGTAACGTGACCACTAAATCTGAGAATAAGAATGATTGGCTGAAATGTTTTTTCTATATACTTCTCTGTGACACGGAGAGCTTAAAGCTAAACCGAACATTGACACGGAAGATAAAAGCTTTCCTAATACGGGTTCATAGGCATATCCTTGAAAAACCTCGAATAGATGTATGTAAATTGCAGAGGTTTTATTTTATTCAAGAGGGCTAATGTAGTGACGTAAAAAATAGAGAGCAGGGTTTTCTTGGCCGAAAAAAATGTCTGAATGCATAGCTTGATCAAAAAGTTTTAGGACTGGCTACCGTGTGACGCTGTCAGTCACCCAATTTGAATTATTTTTGAATTGAAACTTCTATAGCCCCGCTGTGTTTGGACTTCGGATGAAACGGAAATGACGATTACTGCACCTGCGACGCATCAACTGCGCTCATTGGGCGCATTGATTATGATGTTACTTTTAAAGGCTCCTATTGTTTGAGATATGAAACAGAAATTACGCTAGGTCTGCGCTCATTGGTCGCTTTGATTATGACCTCACTTTTCAAGTATTAGTTGAGATTGTTTCGGTAAAGTTTCGGTTCTACCGTGGCATTAGTGGCGGAATGGTCTGCCCACCAGCTGCTTGGCAGGCTGGATTGGGAGAGAGTGGTTTACGGAGGCCCTTCGACCTTCCTAGCCGGATTAACTGGAAACATCGCTTGCACCGCAGTGGGAGGGATGGATTCATACGTCCGTCACTCCTAGAAAAACTGACCCCCAGATTCCTTCCCACCTCTCATATCATTTTCCTACGCAGAACTTCCTCTCTTTCTTTTCCTAAAAAGACCCTTCACACAGCATCCCTAAAGTTGACGTAGTCCCTGAGGGGAATTATTTTACTCGGGGATTTTTTTCCTGCGGTGGAGCTAATGTAAAAAAAGAACAAGTCACAGAAAACTAAAAAATTCAGAGTGTGCAATTCACACGCAGTAGAAGTGAATATAGAAAGTCGCTAGATGTAGCTTTCGTTTCTTTTGCTTTTTTATAAAACAGTGATTTCAAGATTGGATATTGATTTAAAAAACAAAATTGTTTATTTTTTTTGGATTTGGTAGATTTCGAACCTCCGTTCGTTGGATGTCTCTCTGGGCGCTGAGAGTCGGGCACTTTATACCGCGGCGCTATGGCAGCCTCGCACATAGTCATAAATTTACCGATTTAAATTAGATCCGAGGACCATCAAATAATAAATTTTTATTACGCACTTCCGTTTCATCCGAATTTCAAATCAATAACGGGGCTAAAGAAGTTTCACTTCAAAAAAAGCTAACGGTCACATCTGGGACTCAAACCAATGGTCTCATGTTTAACTCGATTTATAAGTATTATCTTTTATTCAATGGTATGTACATTACCACTACATTGATGGGTATAACCTTCATAAATTATATTATTAAACAAGTTATTACAATAAAAATTTAATAGTATTATTTTTTATCTCCCTTTAGGTAGTTATTACCCAAATATGCCCGAATTTAAGCACTGCTTTTATTGGTCGAACAATAAATTCTAGAATATGGATCGTCAAATAATTTATCGTTTTCTCTAATTTTTTGAAATTGAACAATTTTTTAAATAACAAATTTAATTTTCAAGTTCTGTGTGAGCTGTCTTCAATTGCTGTTTTCATTCTATTACGGGCCAGATGTTTCACATAACTGATATAATAATAGAACTTGAATTATTGAATATAATAAACATCCTCAAAAATTATTGAATGCTTTTACGCACAATGTACGTGGGTCTGCTTCCTCCGAAGGAAAAAAAAAAAATTTCTTTTCATCTTTCACACCTCACACACCGCACCGTGACGTCTCCGCCAATACTACTTGCGGTGACGATAATTTTTAAAGTATAGAATACAGTTAAAAAGACAATATTAAAGTGTGAGTGATTCCAAAAATTAAAAAAAAACGTCAAATGTCAATTCGCCGTTGGTTTTGCTTTTGTTCTTTAACGTATAATGCAGCTGCTCTTTTTTAGATACTTAATAACAACAGTCGAAAATGAGACAAACGGTAACGTATTATGATAATATGAACCCCCCCAAAGTAAAAATACATTCATTTTCATACATCTCCCTCACACGTATAAAGAAAATATAATGCAAGGAAAAAGTAGTACTTTGGAGGAAACAGTCACACTTATTGTGTCTCAACATTTTTTAATGTGTAAGAAAGAGCTGCAGCATTATAGCGATAAGGAATGTATTTTTATTGCCTTTTTGTTGTCACGGTAATAATTAAAGCGTTCAATAAGTTCCGTGGATGTTATATTCAAGTTCTATTAATTTATCAGAAGTAAAATAATTAATTACCAGTTTGAAAACATCTTTTGGACAAAGAAATATGAAATTCAATGCGACAAAACTATACAACGCTCTACCAACTCAAACAAAAAAAATAACAGAAATAAATAAATTTAAAACAAAATTAAAAATATGGTTGAGTTAATATAATATAATTTATAAATACATTATGTACAAATTTTGCTAAAGATACTAATAAAAAATAAAAAATAAAAATAAATTAATCTCTGGCCCGTAATAGAATGAAAACAGCAATTCAAGCGCTCAATGAATTATTGCAATTCCATGAAACAACTGTTCCCTTGCTGATATTTCTACGCTCCGTAGATCACGATATGAATCAAGTTGATGCATTTTCCTAGAAAAGGTAAAGAGACCTATGCCAATATTGTCACGAAGTGGAGATTCTCGCAACATTTATTGCTCCAGAGAAACAAATTGTTTTCTGTTTTTCAGATATTTTTTTAATAACTAACTAAACCATCGCGCCATTTTCCCGCAAAGATAGACGGATAGGAAAGACTGACACACTTAATTTACATTTTTTTAAACGTGAATACCGCACAAGAGTCCCAACTGATCCCAACCCAAATCATACTCTTAGCTCTCGATTGGATAAAAAATTCAATTTTTATTGGAATAAATTTTCAACAACTTTTGACGGTTGTACTCATTCCGAGTTGGTTAAGACGCTGTGTCCCAGTAAGACACGAGATCCGGGGTTAGAGTCCCTGTTGCAACCGCTACCTTTTTGAAGTTAAAAATTTTTGTAGCACCGGTGTGATTTGAAATTCGATGAAAAGAAAAAAAAACTAGTGTGCTTTAGACCACACGACTGAAGTAAAACTTTACAAACTTATATGCCGTCCGTCTAACAATAACAGGAATAAAAATATCCCCTTCCCCTCAACATATCCATCAACTTAACTTAACTTAACGTAACTTAACTAAACTTAACTTAACTTAATTTAACTTAACTCAACTCAACTCAACTCAACTCAACTCAACTCAACTCAACTCAACTCAACTCAACTCAACTCAACTCAACTCAACTCAACTCAACTCAACTTAACTCAACTTAACTTAACTTAACTTAACTTAACTTAACTTAACTTAACTTAACTTAATTTAACTTAACTCTACTCAACTCAATTCAACTCAACTTAACTCAACTTAACTCAAGTCAACATAACTTAACTTAACTTAACTCAACTCAACTTCTTAACTTAACTCATATCGATTAGCGTTTCACTTTCATTATTCATTAGTCAGAAGTATACTGGAATATGCCTAGCCAATTTGAAACCCGCAGTACAAATTATACATAGATAGCATAGAACACATTCAAAACAAATTTATAAAATATCTTAAATTCAAATTCAACAATAATTATGAATGCACATTTCAAACTTTGCAACAAAGACGAGTAATTGCTGATTTGACATTTCTACACAAAATTTTAAATAATAACATCGATTGTACCGAACTACTTTCCTAATTAATTTTAACATACCATTAAGACGTACACGCCATACAGAACTATTCCACACGTTTAATTACAAGACAAATGCAGCAACTAATTCGCCAATCAATCGTGCTCTTCATGTATTTAATACTGTTAATCTAAATTATAACATCGACATTTTCTCCGATTCATATGCGCATACTTACATACAATATCAAGTCAACAAATTACAATCTGTGTTCAACGCTGCGGCAAGACTCATCACCGGCGTTTCTAAATATTCCCATATTTCTGAGCATCTCAAAAATCTTCACTGGCTCAAGTGTCCTGAAAGAATCCAGTTCAAGCTCTGCTGGATGGTATTCAAATCCCTTAACAGAATGGCTCCGGCTTACTTATCGGAAATGTGTATTCCGGAAAATTCCAATTCGCGACAATCAACCCTCAGGTCAGCAGCAACATCAGCTATCGGAAGGTTGAAGGAACCAAAGCGCATACCAGATACTAAATTCGGTGAACGTGCTTTCGGAGTGTCAGGACCTAAAGCCTGGAATGGACTGCCACACGAGTTAAGAATGATCACAGATTCAGCGGAATTTAGAGCTAAACTAAAAACTCATATTTTCAGACAGTCGTATCCATAAGTAACTTCAGCTTCACGGCTCGCGACATAGTAAATAACTAATTTTGTAAAAATAAAGCAAATTCTTACAATTCTCCAGTCTTTCAAATAAATACTAACTCAACTTTGGCATTAATCTTCTTATAAATATAAATGTAAAACCAACAGTGATGAGGGTAGCAAAGGTAAAGTCATGCAATGTCCAGTGTTTTGAATATATTGCCCTCCACGTGCAAAGTCGTACCTTTCCCAAGCATAAACTTTCTAATAAAGTGTGTTTTTCGGAAGTGACCTGCAGGTAAGTATGTTTTTGTATCTTTCTGTAAATAATAAAATTAATTAGAACCTAGGAATTCATAATGAATTGTAAAGCGCCCTTGAGGTGATTTTTCACAAAAACGGCGCTCTACAAATTGTCCAATTATTATTATTATTATTATTATTATTAATATACATACATACACACAAATTCACACACACACACACACACCCTCACCCTGACACACACACACACACACCTCTCCGTCAATAATTTGCTAATTTAATATAGGTAAAATTTATAATTTGTCACTTAAAAACATATATTATATAACAGCGACATGTCATTGGTACCAATTATTGTATTAATTCTACAACTTGTAACTACCTTCTAACATGTAATTATGTACTGTTTGTTTCTGAAAAATAAATAAATAAATAAATTATAGCGTTTCATATAGATTAGCGTTACATATTTTTTCGTAACGTTTCATATTCGTAAATAAGTTTTACTTCAATTAGCTTTCGCATATGGTTATTTTTCGTAACATATTCATCATTTTTCCACCAAGTGTCGAGCGTTCGGACAGAAGTTTTACTTCAAAAAGCGACACCAAAAAGAGACAAACACTTACATCTATAGGATTTAGATTACGAGATAATGAGATAGTCTCCTCGTTGTACGGTGCTTCGTAACATCCCCACTCTTATCTATGTTTAGATTCATTAGTATTATATTCTCCTTCAATGATATATACATAATTATATATCCCAAGTTTCGGCAGTTTGTTAATCAGAATTTAAATTGCAATTTTATTTATAATTAAAGCAAAGGATGAGATCAAAGGTTTTCTACCTTTTTCAGCCTCACTGCTGACTTCGTTTCCATCTTTAATTTCTTTACCCTCTTACTTTCAATGTTAGTAAATAATTTAAAAACTAACTTCAAAGAAACCGTTTTAATTTTTCTCGGTTTAAATTTTTACTTTTTGGAATCGAAGAAGTTTCAAGTCTTTATCCTAAAGTGGGACCAAATTAAGATAACCCTCCAACTTTCACTCCCTTTAATGTTCGGGTAGGTATACCAACATTCGATAAAGTTCCTAATGTTGTTCAGGTGAGCGTGGCTGGGAGCTAATGGAAGATGCTAATGGGTAAAAGTACGGGACTTAAAAACGGTCTGATTTCGAAGTTTAGAGAAGTTAAGAGATTAGGACCATTAGATAATTTCCACTTATGGGAAAGTGTACTGATTTTACTAGCAGATTAATTTAAGTATATAGGTACGGCGAAATAATACAAGATATACCTGTGTACAATTTTAAAAAAATATATAATTTTAGCAAAAAACCATATTTCGATCAAGTTTCAGTGCTAGCAATCAAGGCGATTGTTTTATTTTTATTTATGTACATAGTTTTATGTCACTCGTCTCACTAGACAAAGTGTCTTCCGAGACGGGTAAGTCTGTTCCGAGGCGGAGATCTGTTTTTTTTTTTATGAAGTGAAACTTCTTTAGCCTCGTTGTGATTTGTAATTCGGATGAAACGGAAATGACGCATCACAGCACCTGCGAAGCATCAAACTGCGCTCATTGGCAGCTTTGATTATTTTGGTTGAGATATGAAACGGAAATGGCACTAGGTCTGCGCTCATTGGCGGCTTGATTATGACCACACTTTTAAAGGCTTCCATTGGTTGAGATTGTTTTTGGTAAAGTTTCGCTTCTACCGCGTGTGATCTGCACTCGATTTTTTAACGTTAGCTCAACACGGGAGGCCCTGACAAAAAGAATTTCCCTCAGGGCCTATGCCATCTGTGTGGTGGTTTTTTTTTTAGGAGGTATTCAAAGTCACCAAAAGTAGCGAAACACTTGGGGTGACCTATGGCAGAGGTATTGGTTATTAAATAAATGGTTCCCGGGGCAGCGGTACCAATATCCGCATCCCAAAATACAAATTTCCGGGAGATCGATGCCAATATGTCGATCGTCTCCGAAACATCGAAAAATGAGTTGAGTATGCAGTTATATGTAAAAGTGTACCCTCTATCTGGTAAATTATTCCTTAATACCACCAAATAATTATAATGCAGAAAAACATGTAGTGAAATGAACAAAACAAAATACGTTTTCTTGGTTATACATAGTAAGATATTTCAAAACGTCTAATGTTCCGGACCGTCATGCCTTCTGTTGATATTTTATAGCTTATTTAATATGTAAAACACAGAAACGTGTTAATAAAATTTGATTTGAGGAGAGCATTCAAATATTGCTTTCCTCACTGTGTCAAAACTTCGTGTTTGGAGACATCTGAATAATCGATGAATAAAAATGCATTCGGTCTCCATAAATTTAAGCTTTTTACGAAATAAAACATCAAAAATTTCAAAACCTTATGACATATTTTAAATCATTCGGAACATTTTTGTTTAAAAGTCTCTCTGTATATTTTGCCTTCCACTTTGCCAGTCACTATGAGTTTCTCCAAGTTGGTGAGCAGGGTTGTCCAAAGTATCAAGATACATTGTAGGCAGATAGTTGTGAGCCTATTGTGGATGTCTAGCTTCTTCAGAATATGCAAATAAACGTTAAATATATAGATATTTTTAAATGTGTAGCTAATTACCCACATAGATATATCTCTCTTCATAAAAAAACTTACGAATAGAGCAAATCAGTCCAAGTTCCTCTCATCTCAAAGCCTGTGGAACTATGGCATACCCAACTGTAGTAAGTAAATGATGAGGGTGAAAAGAGTAGAAAATTTGGCTTAACTTTCACAAAGACTTGGAAAAGCCAAGTTTTTAACATGGTATCCACTGGAGGACTATGAGTACTATTCCGTATTATTGAGTGGAAAACGAATTATTACTAGGCAGTATTTCTTGCCAATTCTTTGGTCGAGGCTGGCTGCTTATATTAGTTACGTATTTTTCAATAACATCTACTTACTCTTTTGCTCAGTAACACCGCAAAAATCGGAGAAAAACACTTTTCAATTCGATTTTAGCTCAAGCAACCATTCAACTCTCACAGATGGCGCAAGTCGGAGCGGCGTTGGAAATGTCTATTATCAACCCCTCAGAAAATTAATTAAAATATTTATTTGGTCAAATCAAGGCGGAATTACCGATAACCTCTTCTAGATGAATGCTTTACAGCCAGCCGCGTTCACAAGAGTTTTTTTTACCAGGGTAGGCAGAAGAAAAGCAGTGAATTCATTGAAAAATAAAGATAAAAACTTACAATTTAAAAAACTGCAACTTTTCATTAAGAATCATGACTGAGCTGCTGATCCGATTGGTGAGGATTTCTTAAAATTAAATTATGCATCTTTGCAAATTACAAGCCTTTTACTGGATATATTAAATTTCGATATTTTTACCTTTAAAATCACGGACAATACTTTGAAAGAAAGCCAACATGTAATATTACCACTATTTTGTTACTTAAGTTGTATTAACGAAGGGAGTTACCAACAGACGGCACTGATTGCTATGTTTGCCGGCCGTCTCAAATTGTTAGGAAAAGCCCTGCCTTTTTAGGCACTAACACCAACGAATCTTCTCTTGAGCGCAAACAGCATACATGTACACATTTTGTGCTGTGTGGATTAAACTTTGAAGACGTGAGCGACATTTTTGGCATACCTAGTTTCTGCTTTTGAAGCGTTATCTGTAGTGTGTGGTTGGTACGGTGCGCACGGCTGTAATTCATAGCTGGAACTTCTTTGGTATATTTGAAAGTATGGATTGATTTCTTATAAACTTTAATATTATTTATATGTTTGTACAAGTTAGGTAGGGCAGTGCTTATGTGCCTATGTAGAATGTATACCTCTGTTTACATCAGCTACCCCACTAACATTAGTAATCATTACGGGTATAACTAATTTTAGTGGGGTATTACATTATTAAAATCCGATATTCATTAAATTAAATTTTTCCCTGCTAGTTTGCGTAATGCGTAGGTCATTTTTTATCAGTTGCTTTGACATTCTGCAGAATGTAATGAACGCAACCTTTAATCTAAGAAAGCCAATAAGATTTTTTTTCTTCTTAAATAATACGTAGAGAATAGCGCTGTTCAACGACATCTATGCGGTTAAAATTAAAATGCTTACGGAAGTTTATGAATTGGAAACAGAAACTGTAATTAGGCAGTAAAAAAGTTTCGTTGAAATAAACACAGATGTTGTTACGATCGAATTCAATTTATTGGAATTCCAGAAGTAGGCTCAATAATAAATAATTGATTAAATCAACCAATCAGAGAAGACAAGGCGTAACCATGTTAAGGACAAAGAGTTTGACTTTGAACCAGGACATTAGCTGAATAGTTGATGTATTTTTCATTCTCACGGGTTCGGCGGGGCAACGTTTTATACTGTAAACAACTTCCCATGGTCTTGGATATCGGTGCGTCGATTCGAGATGTAACCTGCACATTGAATGGATTTATGGGGTCGGAAACTGTAGATTGTGAGAAACTAAAATCATATTATATCGGAAAAATGGGGCGAGAAAAAAACAAGAAAAATATAATGGATGGAAAATTAATGAAAAGACGCGAAAAACTTAGGAGAAGCTATTATAGGGATATTCAATTGTAGATCGATTACGTATAACAAATAAGGAGGCCAGATTCGGGGGAAAACGAACGTTTGATATTTAAAAGAGAAAAGAACAATGAAAATGAGGATTATCATTTTCAGATGAAGCAATAAAGTCAAGAAAAACGATTTGGAAAGAAAATCAAATGGGAAAAATTGGTGTATTGACGGAAGTGTTGATCGAATCAGAATCGAAAAGATCAGACTTATAAATGCGATTTCAGACGAGTTTAAATGAATATCGTTATGTATCTGAGATGGGGTGGCCATTCTAGTTATATTACGTTAGATTTATTCAAAGGAATGGATCGTTTTTACGTCATTTGTTATGAGGAAATACTATGGCCGATAGGACAAATTGGTAAGCGAGGTTGATGATAAAAAGGTTGTCGAGCCCGCACATAATTCTTGTATAAAAACAATGAGAAATGAACATGGTTTTGGGTCATTATAACAGTCTTTATGGCTTAAAGGGTGATTACTTTTAACATTGCCCTTATGCAATATTTGGATAAAGAAAAAGACATTAAATCTAACGAGTTAATATTAATTCCTTATTTACGATCGAGTACCTAGAAATCGAAGCATCAACATGTGTCTACGAGGATACTTTATGGGATTTTAAGGAGAAACGATACGCAATTTTACACGTTTTTAAACAGAGCAATTAACTTGACACATATCCCAGGGTCAAATTGGAATTTTCTTCTATAGAAAATGTGAAAAATAACATATTAAATATTTATGAATAGGAAATGAAATTTTCTAAGAGGAGATAAACATTGGAAATGATATTAATGGTGGTAAATAATAAAATAAAGCCAATTAAAAGATGATTCCGTAAGGAAAACTCAGGAAAATTCCGAAATATCGATGAAAATAATAAATTTGGCTTGGAATGTAACTTATCATATAGTTATGGAGAAAGACATAAGAATAAAGCATAGAAATCATAAAAAGAACGTCGTAAATAAAAGAAAATTGAAGAAAAGAAGAAAAATTCAATTCTCGACGAAAATAGAGACAATACAGTTTAAATTGAATTGATTTGTGTAGGTAGCATGAAGTTGTGAAAATATTTAGTATGGTGGAATTTGGAAAATGCATAATAAAGATTTCGACATGAGTTTGTTCGTGTTTTGTCGGCGATAAACAAAATTACGAGTTATTTACGGTTTATTGAAGACGTACCTATTATATATTGATTAAAAAAGGGACACGAAAATCATGATATTTAAACTAAATTCGTAAGGCCAGAAGACACAGGAACGATAGGGCAATTTTGACATAATATTGCAGGTTCGATCCTGGAACAATGTACGGGAGAGACAGGAGACTAGGGCTGGACTTCAAAAATCGGGGAGGCTGGACTAACGACAGTGATACAAAAATGACAGAAGTGAACTATGAAATCTCGAGTTATTAGAGTTTTAATTCGCGAATCTATGGGAGCATACATGGGCCGTTCTAGTCCTGAAAGTAGGTATAAAACTGAAGACTTGTATCATTTGAAGGAAGTCAGTCGTCGGAGCTCGGAAGTAGTGTTTGCGTGACGTGACGTGATAAACGGTGATTAATTGGAAAAAATTTCTAAGACTGAATTCTGGGACTTAGCGTTTGAAAGTGTTACAAATAAATGCGTTTTAAATAGAAAAATTCTAAGTGTCTGGGATTTTAGAGACTATTAAAAATAAATTCAGTTTAAAAATAGTACGATTAATAATAATTAGATTAGAATCAGTGAAGTGATTAATTATAGGTTTATTGTGCGTTAGTGTAATTGCTTTATAGTGTTAAAAAAATTTAATAAAAGTGGATAATAGTAAATTTTCGAACTTAAAATAATTGATAAAAATCACATCAGTAATATTTCAGTTAAAAAGTGAAATTTAAACGGAATATTTCTATCTCCAAAATATTAATAATAATTAATCTGAGTTTTTAAATAAGTAAAACCGACTATTGATTTATTGTTAAATACGCGAGTGATAATAAAATATTAACCATTAATTCGGTAAAGTTAAATAAACAGTACAATATATTATTTTATTGCAAAATAGAAAAGTTCGGTAGTAAAACAAAATTGATAGTTAATAATATCTATTATTTCGAAGAAAAATGGTGAATTATCTATCGTTTAAATTTAATTAACCAAAGCATTGTAATTCAAAGAGAGTAGTGCAGTGACAATAAATAAAAAAATCAATGGGATAAATAATTATAAATATCAAAAGTTTATTGCAGATTTAAATAACAGTGAAGTGAAAAAGTGATTAATAATACAATATTATTCGGACTAAAAAAATGTGTACCTAAATAAAGTGACGGAATAATTCGGATTAATCAAAAGTGATTTAAATAAATTATTTAAATATACGGATTAGATTCAACGACGAAAAGGAAAAATAAAGAGTTTTGTTCTATAATAAGCGAGTTTAATCGTAATAGAAATTACAGTAAATAATGAATACCTTAGTTGCGCGTTGTCAAAGGAAAAAGGGGGACTAAGCATTTCATAAAATTAAATATACGGTTATAAAATAAAACCAAAATAAAATGGGGAGGTGTTCAAAATAAATAAGGATAATCATAAATTAAATAATATCCTAGCGATTATTTAATTAAAATCGATTTTCCCAAGACAAAAAAATTAATAGCAAAATCAATAAAAAAAATTTCTCGCTAAATAAAATACCGAATTAAATCTTTTATACCGGATAAAAGTTCCAGATGAAATCCTCATTTAATGGAGATAAATTCGAAGTTATAAATTATGTATATATAACTTATGTTTTTTTATGAATAAATACAAGTTTAGAGATAAAGATTAGGATGTTCTAGGTTATTAGTTATGATAAAACCCGTGGCTTATAGGGCGATACTTATTAAAGGTAGTAGGGGGGTATTCGAAATTGGAAAGTGCATTTAGTTATTATATAGAATGGACGTTCTGATAATCTTTCATGCCGTTGTTTAATTTCCCGGTGGAACTGAAAGTTGAACATCAGAACTTTGGTAAGTGAATTACAATCATAAGTATCTGCAGATATCTGAACCTGTGTAGTTGGTGAACGAGTCATCTTACGGAGTACGTGATTATCCAAAATATCTATTGAGTCGCATGTTATCCTTTTCTAATACAGCATGTTATAACACAACAACATCCGATCATATCTAAACGAGAGCCGTACGAAATAATAACTAAATAAAATTAAATAAAATTACCGTTAAAATAAACAATTTCAAAAGTAGGTCAGTAAGTCGAAGGTCGTCTATGTGTAATGTAAACAAATGTGTAGTGTTACATTTACTCATTGCCGTCATCTTGTACAACGGATTTAATTAATTTGTTGGTATGAAATAATAAAGATTTTATGATCGATGGAAATGAACTTTTCAATAAATTTTAGTTATTACAGTGAAGTACTCGCTAAACAAATACCTAACGTTATTTCCACTAGCATTATTAGGGTTTGTTTATTTGACCTCCGATAGTGGTACCATATGTTCACCTAGTGACCCAGTCACTTTGCATTCTTTAAACAAATAAACAATAAACACCGATCAAATATTTCTAGGAGCAAGTTTATGCATTGTATCTTACGAAGAAACATTCAGTCAGTGTGTGAAGGCAAAATAGACGTTAGATGTATTCAATTCTAAGTAAACCAAGTCAGCTACAGCGATCGCCAGTAGGTAGAGTAAATTCAGTTTGCTGAATTTTGCAAATTACAACACCTACCATCAGCTTTAACAAAAAGGGTGACTTTCCACAAATAATCCGGCAGTAACTAATTTCAATGATAACATACATTGATTCAACGCAATTTACCTAATTTTCTATTTATAGGGAATAGGTACCTCCGAAAAAATCCTACATACCTAACACACGAGGAGCTAGTGACCTCATTTAAAAAACACTGGTGTTCAAATAATCATACAGTCCTAAATCCTAAATTTTCTCACGCAACTAGAATTCAGGGGTGCTATATGTAATTATTTGCTGATCAGGAAAGCCCACAACTTTCCCGAGAAGAATTTAAATCCTGTATCGGTGTTACCAAGATGGGGGCATGCGGAGGGAGGAAGAATACGTATGTGGGTAATACGCTGATGCGGCATTTAAAACATTAGGTTAATTGCATATCGTAAGTCTTGTCGACCTGAAAGTAAACATAAGACCTCGTGAGTCGAGTTTTACGATTACTAATTCCAGAGATGGGGGAACCCCGGCTAAAGGCAGGCCACGAGGGAGATGGGTCCGCCTAAAACAGCCGCGTGCCATATTCAATTCGGTAGAGACATGATAAGGGAAGATATGACATACCCCTTTTAGACTCAGTCGAGTTAAATTCATTCTGGAGGTAGAAGGAATTCGGAGTATTGCAGGAATCGTCATGAAGACTAGATATTTTCCCATCTAGCGTGAAGGGACCTTCTTGAAGCAAGGAACGCCCATGCAAGAGGGTAAAATCCGGTCTCGAAGATAATCCTAGCAAGCGTAGTGAGAGAATCCTGGTTTGAATTGTCGTCCACCAGTCTTGCTTGGTCAGCGGAGGAGCCGAATTTTTCAATATTTTTTTTTTTACCCCACATCCATCCATTCCCTCCTCTTTTTCCCCCAATTTAGTGTATACTAACCATAAAAAACTAATAATTTATGTTAAATGAAGGATGCAGACAAAGAACTTCAATAGAAAAACAGGGTTCCTGGAATGATTTCATATTACATAGGTAAAGTAAAGTTCTTTCTTGAAATGTTACAATTATAGACTGTTATCTTCCTTGCATTGTATTTATCAATATAGCCGTAATATGGAGAAAATAGTAATAAACAAAACGAGAAAAAATGGTGAAATCGAATACTGACGAGGTTAGGACGGGGTTAGTTTGTGAAACGCGGTCAAGGATAGGCAAATAAAAATAATTAAATAGATTGGAAAATTCTCACACTTTCTCTAAAAGAACCTAGGAGTTACCACACACAATACATTATCTTCTCTACATGTGTATGCATATAAAATATGCATACAAATGTAAGTTCTAAAGAAAAAAAATTACACAACGCAGAATACAGAAAATAATGTGAACTAAATTCTTAAATCTTGTTTACTGTGATAAAATCACAGGGGTTTGAGAAAATTAGGGTAGATTTAGCTAGTAAATAAAACAACCTACGGTTCATTAAAACATAAAACCACAACCCTGAGGTAGAAATACCCCGGGAAGGTTTCAAATCAGGACATCACACTTAGGGGTGTGACCAGTAGGACATAAGGGTAGAATGATAAATATAGTTACGAGTTAGGAGCTACGAGATTGGAGCTACGAGGTAGAAGCTTAGAACAGTAAAATGTACTAGGGAGGTATCATCACAAGAACCCTAATAATAATTTATATTATTTGACATATTTAACAAAAAGGGGTTTTCTCTTATTAAATCTAACTCTTTTTAACATTTAATGTTAATATAACTAATAATAGAGGTACTACAGACACCCCTGCTTTACTTACCCTAATTGATTTTCATTTACCTACGAGAGCTACTGGTTCCGAAATTCCTTTTAAATGATTGTATTCTTGATTGATAGATCTTGTATTCTCCTGTTTAGTCCTCCAAAACTGGACTGATTTTTAAAATTTTGGAGGAAGATTGATGGAAGACGAAGCAGAGAGCCGTAGCGCTTCGTAGCTTCGTAATTTGGAAGGCGGGTTTGGGTATCGCCGCCCCGGGAACCATTTATTGGATAGCCAACAACTCCACCATATGTCACCCTTAGTGGTTTGAAACGTTAAGTGACTTAGCAGGGGTGCCCGGGGGGTGAGGATTGTCCAGGTTTTGGTGGCGGATACGTTCGCCCACCTGCTGCGTGGCAGGCCGGATCGGGAGAGACTGATGGAATGAGACCTTTTGACTTCTGCAGCAGGACTCTCTCGGAACATCACCTTGTAACGCAGTGGTAGATTCATGTGTCCGTCATTCCTGGACACACTGACCCCCAAATCCCTACCCACCCCTCACACCTTTTTCCTTCCCAGAACTTTTCAAAAAAAGACCCTCCACACAGTATGCCCAAATTTGACAGGCCTTAGCGGAATTATTTTTCTCTGAACTTCCGGTGTGGAGCTAATGTAAAAAAAATCTGTGTGACTGGTACGAGTGCAGTTCCGCAAAGTCGTTCCAGACTGCAGCATGTCAGCTACCAAAGCACGTTTTGATAAAATTTGTACCGTTTCAATATCTACAATGTACATGGCAATTTGTTGACATAAGAAATCCTCATACGGTTCTTGCCTTCGATTCAGAAAAATTACATTTCAACTGTAAATATACACGCTAGAAGACAGACGTAAAATAAACGACTTAACATTTTTAATAAAAATACTTAACTCTAAATTCGACTGTTGTGAACTCCTGCAACTCATAAACTTACGAATACCAACAGTAACTACACGACAAAATACACTATTCTACTTTAGCATTCATAAGCGGAACTACATTGCCCACTCTCCGATACAACGATTTCACACTATGGGAAATAAGTATATAGGTGATGTTGACATATTTAACATAAACTTTGCGAAAAATTATTCCAAAACTATTCCTAAACATATCTGTGTTTTTTTAAACCTATGAAAACGCTGTATTTTTGTATTTTTATGACTTGTGTACATTTTTTATCAAATTTTATTTTTATTATTTCTTAATGTGTTTAAAAATCATCTGTCATGAATTGTACTACCAAATATATAAAAACCCTTTGGGCGTTAAATAAATAAATAAATAAAGTAAATTAGTTTCCATTCCAATACATTTCATCTCAGCGGGCTACAGGCAATAATTTTATTTCAACATAAAACAGAAAATCTATCTGCTGAATCATTTCAACCTAAATCCGCTCCAGTAGCCAGTCTTTAAATCGAGAAATTTCTTTGACAGTTCGATTTTTTACTCTAACTTTTCCCAACAATAAAGCAGAACATCCGTTTTACATGTTATTTTTGAAGCATCACAAACTCCCCCTTTTAAGAGGAAATAACAAGACACAGCCGGAAAAATGTCATTTTTCAATCAAATTCTAGACGTATCGACTTTATTCCATAAAATATACATTGATTTCGAAAGATGGTTATTTTATTAAGTATTTTATACATTTTGAAAAAAATGTCTTTTTTTATTAAAATTAGGTAATGCAGTTGAATGATTTGTTAAGTTTTCAAACAAAATGTTGTATTATACAACACGTATTTAAATTCATATAATCATTAAGTAAAATACTCGTAAATGAATAAATTATCTAGGAAAACTATTTTTCAGAATTTTTGTTTTAGTTCGAATAAGACCATTATAAATATTTATAAAAAATAAGAGGAAAATTCTTTAGTTTATCTATTTATTTAATGTCTTACAAACTAATATATTTCATATTTTTTTACACGCACATAATTGCAATATGTCTTAAAATAATATATAAGTAATAGTAATCAAAAATATTTACAAAAATTACATAATTTTAATAATTTTATCATCACGCGTTTTTATTCTAACTTGTGCGTAGTAGCGTAGGTATATATTTAAGCAAAGTGTGAAAGAAAAATATCGAAATTGAGTTATTAGTTAAAAATGCTGGTACGGAGAATAAATAATCTTTCTCGTCGGAACTGCCCTGTACAGTTGTAAAGTTGCAAAGACACGATCGCAATACCATCCTCGACGAAATTTGAATTCTCGGCCGTTGGCTAATAGGCCAAAACCAAACAAAAATTTCACATCACTGCTTAATTTTCACAATTTGTTCGTGACCTTTGAAATATCATTTAAACATCAAATTTTGCAACACATTTAAATTAGATAAAAGAAGCAAAAAAAATCAGAATGAGTACCTAATTCACACAACAAGAAAGTCTCTGGATGTCGCCTCTTTTAAATGTTTATGATGTTTATTTTAAAGTGGTTTGATGATTGGATATTGATTAACAAAAATAATTTTTTTTTTTTTGGATTTCGTAGGATTCAAACCTCCGTTCGCTGGATTTCTCTGGCCGCTGAGATTTGCGACGCGCTATACCGCTGCGCCACTGGGAGCTCGCGCAGAGTTGTAAATTTACCGCATTATATTAGAATCGGGGACCCGTCATGTAATAGATTTTAGTGAGGCATTTCCGTTTCATCCAAATTTCAAATCGCTAACGGGGCTAAAGAAGTTTTACTTCGAAAAGTTATTGAAAATATTCAGTCTGGTAAAAGGCGAAATCGGATAGTAAATTTAAGTGAGGGGAAACATCGCAATGGCTATTAATAAAGTACCCGAAAGGCATTACTTTGAGTTTGTCAGATTTTTTTTATTTTTTTTTTATTAGTATATATAGCAAAATTTGTACATAATGCATTTATAAATTATATTAAATTAAGGTATTATAAAGTACATTATTTTTTTTAAGGTATTATAAAGTACATTTTTTTTTTTTTTTTAACAATCCTCACTAGGGTTTCCTGTTCTGAGGCGGCCTGTAGTTTTTCCACATTTGTATTTAGTATCCAGTTGTCTTTACATGGTCTTCAGTATGTTTGATAGTTCATTTTCACTTTGTTCTCTCAACCATATTTTTAATTTTGTTGTAAATTTATTTATTTCTGTTATTTTTTTTTGTTTGAGTTGGTAGAGCGTTGTATAGTTTTGTCGCATTGAATTTCATATTTCTTTGTCCAAAAGATGTTTTCAAACTGGCTGTAGCTAGAATATTTTGGTTTATTGCCCTGGTTGTGTATCTATGTTGGACAGTGGAGTATTCTGATATGTTTTTTAAAATTTTAAATAAAATATTTTTTGCATAAAGTTTTGGTATGTTGTAGACTTGAATGCTTTGAAACAATTCTTCTGTCGGAGTTCTAATCGGTAATTTAAAAATTGTCTTTAGTACTCCTTTTTGGGCTATATTGAGTCGGTCCATGTGAGTGCTCAAGGCAGATCCCCATCCAGTTATCCCGTACTCTATTTGTGATTGACATAAAGCGTAGTACACTTTCTTAATGTCGTGATGGCTCTAAAGAAGTAAATGTACCTGGTGAGTTTTTTTGTGATTACTTCAATGTGTGCGTTTCATCGGAGATTATCATCAATTTCAATACCAAGATATTTGATTCTTTTGGAGTGTGCTATGGTAGGACAGTGGCATGATAAGCCTTGATTTTGATAGTTTTCTTGGCATGTATGTAATTTGAGATTAAAGTCATCCTCTGGCTGTCCTCTGGCTGTTATAGAAAATGTCAGATATTTTGTTTTATTGACATTAAGTGTAAGGGAATTTATCTTAAGCCAGTTTTGCAGTAGACCATGTCCATGTTCCGCTTCTTTGTAGGTACTTCTCCAATCTTTTTCGTTGAATATAATTACTGTATCGTCAGCAAAGCTTATGATTTTTCCTCTCGTTCCTAGGCTACCGATATCATTTATGTATATTAGAAAGAATGGTCCTAGTACGCTTCCTTGCGGTACTCTATGGTTGATTAGGAGAGGTTTGCTTTTTTTCTTGTTAATTTGAACGCTCTGTGTACGCTCCGTCATATAACTTTTTAATAAGTTAAGAGTTCTATTTGACATACCAATTTTTGAAAGTTTTGCAAAAAGGATTTTGTGATCTATTGTATCAAATGCCTTTTGTAAGTCTATAAAGATTGCCAGTATTTTTTCTCCTCTGTCTAAACTTTTTATGATCATATCTATAATAGTTTCTATGGCGTCACCAGTACTTAGATTCTCCCTAAATCCGTACTGTGTTTCTGATAATATTTTATTTTCTTCTAAGTAGGATAGGAGTTGTTTTTTTAGTATTTTCTCCAATATTTTTTAAAATGTATTGAGTAGGCTTATTGGTCGAGAGTTGTTTATGTCATTTTTACATCCTTGTTTATATATTGGTATTACAATAGCTTTTTGAGAGCTGTGGGGAATACGCTTTCAGTTATAGCTATGTTTACTAGATATTTTAGAGGTACGATAAGTTCTTTACAGAGAATTTTGTTGTCATTAAGTCTTCCCCGGAAGATACATTTGAGTTTAGAGAAGAAATTGTATTTTTGATTTCATATTTGTGATTTGTTTAAACTCGAGCTTTTTTCCTTGCTCGGGAGATTCATTTGTTTGTACTGCTTCATCACATTGCGTAGCTTGTTTTGCTAAATTAGATCCTATATTTATGACCAAGTTATTGACATATTCAAGAATTTCGTCAGGATTCTCAGCGTATTTCCTGGAGACATTGTTTATATTCAGCTCGTCAATTGATGTGGCGTTGGTAGATTTAGTACTAGTTATTTCATTTATTATTTGCCACATCTTACGGGGATTTTGTTTACAATCATCTATTTTTTTGCTTATAGTAAGTTTCTTTTGTACGAGTAATTACTTTTTTGCATATGTTTCTATATCTTTTGTAGTATCTTAACATGTGTATATCGTATAGATTATTTTTTAGCTTCTTGTGTAACTCGTCTCTTTTTCTTATGCAGTTTAAAGCATTCTGTGTGATCCATGGTTTAATGTGTATATTTTTATGTGAATTTTTTTTTACAATTTTTACAGTATTAGAGAAAATGTTTTGCTGTATGAGTTCTATGAAATAATTCCATGCTTCATTTGTATTGTCCATACTTTGTAGTTTATTCCAATCGGTGCATTGTAGATTTTGTTTAATGACATTCCAGTTGGTTTGTGTTTTTTCTGTTGTTAGCGGTCTTTCCATAATTTTATTTGGTTTGTTTATTTTTATTGAAAGCATAGTTGTATCGTGATCAGTAATAGTCGAGTTAAATACAACATTTGAGTAATTTCTTTTGTTTTGCTCATATTATGGTCTATGCAGCTTTGTGTGTTGTCCACTTTTCGAGTAGGAACATTTATTAGGCTTTCCAGTCCATGGGAGGCTAACATCTGCAGATATTGTATTTTTTTTGGATGTCCATTTTCTAGTATATTTATATTTACATCTCCAATAAAAAATATGTTTTTTGTGTCTTTCAGTAGGCAGAGTTCTTCGTCAATCGATTTAAGGAATGGGTCTATATTTCTTGTTGAAGGAGACCGATAGACTGCTAATATAGCCTTTTCTTTACCGATTTTAATTTTTAAACAATTGGCATTTGCAACAATAATTTCCTCGACTTCAGCTTTTATTTCGTTTTTTATGTATACAATTACACCATCATTTTGTTTCACTTTCCAATTTCAAGTATTTCAGATTTATCCAACACTCAGTAAGAATTAGGATATGTAGATTGATATTTAAATATTTCATTAAAATTTGCAATTCATCAAATTTTTTTCTGATACTTCTTATATTTTTGTGCATTATATTGAAGTAATTATTGTTGAACTTTGATAGATCACTTGGGTCCGTGGTAACAATAGTGTCAGTCATTTTTATTTTACTTTTCTAATTATTGTTACGGCGTTCCTTTTAATTTATTCAATTTTTTTTAAATCGTTTACGTGTCTAATGTACATTAATTTTTCATTCGGCATTCTTCTTACCCTAATTTTTCCATCCTTGAACCATACGTATGCATAGTTTTTTTTCTTTTGCAGTTTGTTTCGTTCTCCATAGTAGTTCCTTATGATAAAAGCTTATCTCTTCCGCAATGTATATGGTTTCAGTGGATATATCCTTAATTTTTGCATTATCAATATTTTTTTTATTTTGGATAATCTTGTCTCTGACTATTTTATCAGTAAATTGCACTAATATTTTAGGTGGTGCATTAATAGGTCTGTCAGGTATTCTCTTTCCCTCGATTATTTCTGCACATTTTAATTCCACCCCTGCCGCCTCCGCAACTCTTTTTACCACTTCAATTTGTTGTTCCCCATTTTTTGGAGGAATACCCTCTATTTCTATATAGTTAGAGCGGGTTTTGTACTCCATATCTGCATTTTTTATTTCAATTATGCTTTCCTAGTTATCCAGTGTTTGCTTATCTATTTTAGATATGATTTCTTTTTTCATCGAATCAATTTTTTTTTTTTTTTTTTTTTTTTTTTTTCGATAATTTGTAATATCTTCTCCATGTTAAATTTGTCTTCATTTTCAACGATGGCTCCATTTCAATTATTTTTAATATTATGTATTTTATGTATATTAATGTAACAACCTGCCCCGTTTTTATTTTGAAGTAGTGATACAGTATCTATGATGACAAAAATTTGGCTTTTCGTCTATGGTTAATTTTAATGTCACTTTTTTATTTTATTTCTTAGAGTTTTGTGGATTTCTCATCCGTTTTTTGGGGTTTCGGATATTATATTGATTTTTTTATAATTTAATGCACGTTTTAGAAAACTTTTACATACAGTTCACTCACTTTTTACATAGATAATCACGATAAACAACTGGAGATACTTATTTGCATATTTGCGTATTATTGACCATAGATGTTGATGATTAGTCCATTACTTAAAAACGATCGTATTTACCTAATATATTATAATAAAAAAATAATAAAACTTGATAAAATTATTTCTCAACATTGATAAAAGGATTAATGGAGATGGACATTTGAATAACTACATAATTAGTTTTGTTTGAAATATAAACTAAACATTGGTCGAATCTCCAAATAAAACGTTAATGCTTTGTAATCGTCTAATTAAGGTTGAATATGGTGAAATATAGACGAGGAAATATAAACGAGGTAAAATATAAACGAGGTCGACCATTTAGACGGTGGTTGACGACATCAAAGCCATAGCAGGTGGTACATGGACAAGAGTAGCTAATGATAGAGATAAATTGTTACAGTTGGAGGAGGCCTTTGTCAACTAGTGACATACAGACAGGGAGTCGATGCGTGATAAGTGTTATAAATATTTTAAATAAATAATGCTATCTAATTTACTGTCTGAATATAATGTTATTATTATTATTATGATGAAATATATCAACAATTTTCCTTTTATGAAAAATAAGTCTCAAACGTAATATCTACCATGTAAAGAAATAATAAATAAAATAAAAAAATTAAAATAAAACCTAATACAGTCTCAGGGTGGAATTTGCTTTGCGTAAATGCTCTCCCCTCTCTCGAGTCCCTCGCCATTTGCCTCCAGTCCATAAAATATAAATAACAAAATACTTGATAACACATTTTACGAGTATGTGTCCGGTTGAGAATTTACGAATTTATTTGCGAACCATGGTCCATTTACGACACAGATTACACGAAATGAAAAACAAGAGAAATGATTGAAAAAATGATTGAACATTTTATTGCGAAATACAGCATGTAGTTGTCCCTTAATAAAGATTCAAGTAACACATTAACAGTGAAAAGAAAATTTACAAGAGAATTTCAAATTGAAAATCGTCAACCCAGATGGGATGAAATTATTTGTACGACCATTGTGTCACGTTTCCCAGTAAATTGAACATGTATAAATATTGTATGACGGTTCAGACATGTGTCACGAGTGAATCTTTCTCTTCGTTGCTTTGATTGAGGTTAAACGAAATAGCAAATATGTTTTTGGTGTTTTAGTACTGAGAAAACATTCCATTGTCATAAATCATAAACCGGAATTACATAATAATATTACAATTTTATTGCTTTCATCAGAAATACAGAAGCTGGCACGTTTATTCGGGCAGAATTATTTTCATAAAAATGGTAAGTTTACTCCGAAAAGTAGGAGTACGAATGACGAATTTAATGAGCAGGAAAACAAAAATTTCTGTAGTACCTAACCCAAGAATGTTAATTAAAGGTTTTTCCTGCTAGGCCTAGTATTCATAGGCTTGCGTGTGCGTGATTGAATTTCTGAACCCAACAAATAATATCTATAAACGTGGAATTTAAAACAAAGCTACCTTTGTAATTTGGTTTCAAATTCAAGAATTCGTCACAAGATGTCGCCACTTCCGTTAGCAGGTCGGATGGGTACGTGTCCTCCTTAGGTATAACTGCTACAAATTTGTGAACATGTAGTATCTATTAACAGGGCCACGGTAGCCTAGCGGTCAGCACGTTTGCAAACGGACGCTGAGAAACCGAGTTCGAAGCTCACCTAATCCAAAAACTTTACTGCTTTTTCAAATGTTGGTAAAATATTCGAACAAATTCTCCTCACCCGGCTCTTAAAGCACATTCACGAGATGAAAACCCTTCCTGATGAACAACATGGCTTCAGATCTCAACACTCAACCCTTCATCAACTGCTCAGAGTTTCCGAACTAATCCTCGGCGGCTTCAACTCCCAACGGTCCACTGGCGCCATTTTCCTGGACATAGCCAAAGCCTTCGACAAAGTACGGTCAAACGGCCTGCTCCTCAAATTGCACAACACGGACATCGATCCCCAACTCCTCGGTATCTTAAAATCATTTCTTCAGCACCGGACTTTTCAAGTAAAGATCCGAGGTGCACTCTCAACGCCCAGATTCATGACAGCAGGCGTCCCGCAAGGATCCCTGCTTTCCCCTACCCTCTTCAATATCTACTTACACGATATTCCACTCACGGAGAACCAACATTCGTATAAAGCCTTGTACGCTGACGACACCGCCATTATGGTTCGATACAGTTCTCCCAGGATGATCACACTTCGCTTACAACATAACATAAACATACTCCAAGACTTTTATAACAAATGGCGTATAGATGTGAACCCTTCCAAGAGCGCTGCTATTTTGTTCTCACGAAGAAAGGTTCGCAGCACTCCTAAGGGTCAAGTTTATATGTACGGCCAAGCAATACCCTGGCAAAACAATGTTAAATATCTTGGAGTCACACTCGACAAAAAACTCACATGGCACACACACATCAAACATACAATTAAAAAAACCAAAAACGCTGCTTCATCCCTTTACCCGCTTTTACATTATAACAGTCAAACGTCGCTTCAGAACAAACTTCTCATTTACAAATCAAAATTACGACCCATCATGACTTACGCCGCTCCAATTTGGGCCACAAGCAATACTAAGAGAGTCTAGAAACCTTCCAAAATGTCTTGCTTAGAAGATTCACCAAAAGCCCTTGGTTCGTCCGAAAAAGCATTATTAATTCAGGCACGAAAATTCCTCCACTTAAAAAACATATAATAGACCTGGCCAAAACATTTTTCTCAAAACTTGCTTCAAATCCGAACCCAAGCATCTCATGTCTCGGGCAATCAAGTCCCGATGACAATCCCCTCCACCGCCTGCCCATATCCATCCTTCATCCACCTTGATGCGCGGGCTATAACAAAATTTACCTTTATATTCTTATATAAAAAATTAAATACTTGTATATATTTATTATGGTATACATATTTGTGGTATATGAATACATACATGCATGGGTGTATGTAAAAATGTCTGTATGTGTGCATATATCTTTACAAAATACATGCCACTCGCAGATTTAAAACAAGCAATAAAAAAATATGAATGCCCTTCATCTTGCCCAAGGCAGCCCGAACATCGGGTTAAAAAAAAATCCATCAGGTGACATTACTACAGTTTGCAAGACAAAGGGGTTAATTTCTCCCTGTAACTTGCTAAGAACCAATATGTAATAAAAATACATGTAGTATCTTTCCCTCCACTTAAAAACACATAATAGACCTGGCCAAAACATTTTTCTCAAAACTTGCTTCAAATCCGAACCCAAGCATCTCATGTCTCGGGCATTCAAGTCCCGATGACAATCCCCTCCACCGCCTGCCCATATCCATCCTTCATCCACCTTGATGCGCGGGCTATAACAAAATTTACCTTTATATTCTTATATAAAAAATTAAATACTTGTATATATTTATTATGGTATACATAGTTGTGGTATATGAATACATACATGCATGGGTGTATATAAAAATGTCTGTATGTGTGCATATATCTATACAAAATATATGCCACTCGCAGATTTAAAACAAGCAATAAAAAAATATGAATGCCCTACATCTTGCCCAAGGCAGCCCGAACATCGGGTTAAAAAAAAAATCCATCAGGTGAAATTACTACACTTTGCAAGACAAAGGGGTTAATTTCTCCCTGTAACTTGCTAAGAACCAATATATAATATACATGTAGTATCTATGATCTAGTCCGCTTTTGTTACTCAAGGAAGCAACAGTTCAAAAATCGAGCTCCGAATAGTGCATCGCGTTCCGAACACTTTATTTTCTAATCATTGTTCGCGTCATCTGGTTCTTTTGTTTCCTTCCATTCTCATAGTTATTTCGTTCTATAAGTTTCTAAACAAAAACAAATTTTCATGGTTACAAAATATTGAGCTGTCAGCTTTCAAAGCAGTGTTGTGTTTTTCATTTTTAACCAAATCCAAGCCTGCAGACCCCCGCTTACACATTGACCTTTCACAGTTTACCTTCCTCACTATTAACCGACGCACAAGATCCTGGATTCGATGTCTACTCTCCGCCAACAACTTGCCGCTGTGGGTGCGACAGAAGCACAACTAGAAGAATTTTTAACCAAAAAAATCAAAAGTAACGAGGTCCAGATGCTCAACTGCTCTATATTTAAAGCATTTCGGAAGTGAAGAAGATGTCTCCGACTACTCCTCAAAACCTACAACAACTCCCACCCTCACTACATCTCTGACCTCCGTCTCTACTTCCACCTCGACCTCTGCTACTTTTTCAACAGCTCCCACCACTTCGACAACCGCCTCCAGCTCAACATCAACCGCTCCATCCTCTTCCGTAAACTCATTCCCCCCGCTATGGGTGACTCCAGCTCACAAAAAACGAAGGGCGTGCGCTTCTCCTCCTCCCTCCACCGAAGTAATAAAAACTTCAAACCGTTTCTCCGCCCTCGCTACAGACGATGAAATCTCACCACTGCCAGTTACAAACACCGTGTCTGACTCCACTGCAAATGACATCACTGATATCACAAGAACTAGACCTGCTAAGATCCCTCTAATTTTTATAAAATCCGAAAAAAATTGGAGCCTCCTGGAAAAGCGCCTCTTGAATGCTGGGGTTACTATAATTAACGCAAAGGCCATCCCAACAGGTGTAGTCCTCCATACCGGTGACTCCACCAGCTTCCGGCTGGCAACAAAAATTCTGCAAGAGGACACAACTCCCTTCCACACATTCCAACTCGCAGAAGACAAATCTACAAAGGCGGTTCTGCGAGGAATACCGACGACAATTATCGAAGAAGAGGTCCGCCTGGAACTAATAGATCTCAACTTCCCTGTTAATTCAGTAACTCGAATGGGATCCGGGCCAGACAGGAAAAATATTCCACTGGTCCTCGTACAACTGGATCATGGTGAGGCGGGACAAAAAATCTTCTCCCTCACTTCCCTCTTTCTTCTAATGATAAGAGTGGAGTATCTAAATAAGAAGACAGCCCCCTCTCAGTGTCACCGTTGCCAGAATTTTGGACACTCATCAATGATGTGCCACCTGCCCGCCCGCTGCGTGAAGTGCGCGGGTGACCATTTTACGCAGGAATGCAAGAAGCAGAGAGAAGATGGACCCGCCACCTGCGCAAACTGTTCTGGAGCCCATCCGGCAAATTACAAGGAATGTCCGAAACGACCATCTCCACAACCCATCTTACAAACAGTACGTAATGTCACTTTCACCTCACATACTACAAATCCCTCTTTATCATACGCGCGGGCCACTGCCCAAACCCCACTAACGTCCACACCCCCCTCCTCAACTCCCTCAACCTCAACCTCCCATACACCTCCTTCCACCCCTTCAATATTTTTGAATTTTTCAAAAATTTCAATTTTTCCAAGGTTTGCGATCTCCACTCCGACCTCATCCCCAAATTTCAGTCTGCCACGTCACCGGCAGACTACATATCGATCATTTTCTCCGCTGCCCCTCAGATTTTTTCACTCTTTTCAGTGTAAATGGCTAGCTCTACCACCATGCCCTCCGCGCTACGCATGGCATTTTGGAATGCTAATGGTCTCTTAAAAAATTTACATGAATTACGTATTTTTACAAATACACACGCTCTCGACGTTTTACTCATCAATGAAACTCACCTCAACCCATCACAAACGCCAAAACTTTCGAACTATACATTATATAGAAATGACCGACAGCACACTAGAGTCGGTGGCACTGCCATTTTCGTTAAATCGAAAATCGCCCACAAATACAATATTACACCTGCATTGTCGTCAATCGAGTCAACCTCAATCGCAATTTATACAAAACATTCAGGCCCATTGAGAATAAACTCTATCTACCACCGTCCGCAAGATAAGCTTGATCCAAATGACCTTGATACTCTCCTCGATAGCCACACTCCTACTATCCTCGCTGGGGACTTTAACTCAAAGCACCCCAATTGGAATAGTAGGATTACTAACACAAATGGACGTATCTTACGCAGGTACGCTAGCACTCATCCTGAACTCTCCATCGCGGGCCCAATTGAACCCACACATTTCCCAAACAGCGGGGCTAGACCCGATGTTCTGGACATTGCACTTCTCCACAAATTACCCTGGGTCTACGATATCGAAATTAGAAAAAAACTCTCCGAGCTTTCACATTCCACCTGGAACAAAAAAATTCAAGATATAAATCCACAGGACGGCTCCCTATGGAAGTTATGCAAATCTCTCCAAACTACCCCATCCCATTCATACCGAAAATGGCCTCATATTTGACGATCAAGATAAATTGGAGGCGTTTGCCGATAATCTTGAATTTCAATTTAGCCCCAGCTCTAAGCACGCCGACCCAATCCATATAGCAAATGTCAACCACCAAATAGACATAATTTTCGACTCCCTTCCCGGAATAAATGTACATTTCACCACCCCATCAGAAGTCCGAAGGGCCATTAAACACCGCAGCAACAAAAAAGCTCCCGGTCCAGATGGCATTACAAACTTTGCCCTTAAAGCCCTCCCCCCTAAAAGCATTCTCACCATTGTGAGCCTCATAAATTCCGCTCTCAGACTGCGTTATTTCCCCAAAAGTTGGAAACACGCGCACGTCATTCTCATCCCAAAACCTGGGAAGGACCCAAAATTCTGTGAGAACCATCGTCCAATCAGCCTTCTTTCAAATGTTGGTAAAATATTCGAACAAATTCTCCTCACCCGGCTCTTAAAGCACATTTACGAGATGAAAACCCTTCTTGATGAACAACATGGCTTCAGATCTCAACACTCAACCCTTCATCAACTGCTTAGAGTTTCCGAACTAATCCTCGGCGGCTTCAACTCCCAACGGTCCACTGGCGCCATTTTCCTGGACATAGCCAAAGCCTTCGACAAAGTATGGTCAAACGGCCTGCTCCTCAAATTGCACAACACGGACATCGATCCCCAACTCCTCGGTATCTTAAAATCATTTCTTCAGCACCGGACTTTTCAAGTAAAGATCCGAGGTGCACTCTCAACGCCCAGATTCATGACAGCAGGCGTCCCGCAAGGATTCCTGCTTTCCCCTACCCTCTTCAATATCTACTTACACGATATTCCACTCACGGAGAACCAACATTCGTATAAAGCCTTGTACGCTGACGACACCGCCATTATGGTTCGATACAGTTCTCCCAGGATGATCACACTTCGCATACAACATAACATAAACATACTTCAAGACTTTTATAACAAATGGCGTATAGATGTGAACCCTTCCAAGAGCGCTGCTATTTTGTTCTCACGAAGAAAGGTTCGCAGCACTCCTAAGGGTCAAGTTTATATGTACGGCCAAGCAATACCCTGGCAAAACAATGTTAAATATCTTGGAGCCACACTCGACAAAAAACTCACACGGCACACACACATCAAACATACAATTATAAAAACCAAAAACGCTGCTTCATCCCTTTACCCGCTTTTACATTATAACAGTCAAACGTCGCTTCAGAACAAACTTCTCATTTACAAATCAAAATTACGACCCATCATGACTTACGCCGCTCCAATTTGGGCCACAAGCAATACTAAGAGTCTAGAAACCTTCCAAAATGTTTTGCTTAAAAGATTCACCAAAAGCCCTTGGTTCGTCCGAAATAGCATTATTAATTCAGGCACGAAAATCCCTCCACTTAAAAAACACATAATAGACCTGGCCAAAACATTTTTCTCAAAACTTGCTTCAAATCCGAACCCAAGCATTTCATGTCTCGGGCATTCAAGTCCCGATGACAATCCCCTCCACCGCCTGCCCATATCCATCCTTCATCCACCTTGATGCGCGGGCTATAACAAAATTTACCTTTATATTCTTATATAAAAAATTAAATACTTGTATATATTTATTATGGTATACATATTTGTGGTATATGAATACATACATGCATGGGTGTATGTAAAAATGTCTGTATGTGTGCATATATCTATACAAAATATATGCCACTCGCAGATTTAAAACAAGCAATTAAAAAATATGAATGCCCTTCATCTTGCCCAAGGCAGCCGGAACATCGGGTTAAAAAAAAAATCCATCAGGTGACATTACTACAGTTTGCAAGACAAAGGGGTTAATTTCTCCCTGTAACTTGCTAAGAACCAATATATAGTACATGTCAATACTCTTCCACCTTGATGCGCAGGCTATAACAAAATTACTTTTGTGTTCTTATATAAAAAATTAAATACTTATACATATTTACTAGCTGACCCGGAAACTTGTTACCGCATCAGAATCAATAACTGTTGTGTTAACTTATTAGCTGAATTAAATTGAGTTTTTTTATTTTGTTAAAAATTACACAATGAAGCAATTATTGATGCGTAACTGTCCGCGTTTTGTTTTTGTCAGTATCAGAGATGGCGTTGTGTACGGATTTATAATTTATGCAATTTTTTTACTTTTCGACTTTTTTTCGGGAATCGCGTTTCATTTTCTTTATACGTGTGACGGAAATTTATTATAATTATTGTATTTTTCCTTTTGGAGGGGTGTAGACGTAGACATACGTTCACCGTTTGTCCCATTTTGACTGTTGACATATAGTGTGTAAGAAAGAGGGGCAGCATTATATGTTTAATATCAACAACTCTTTCCTCTTTCAATTCTTTCCTCTTTCAACTCTTTCCTGAATGCATCCACAAACTTCTATCGTAATGAATCTCTCCCCTTATACTCATATCCCTTTGAGAGTCTTACTTTCTATACAAAGGTGCACTAGGAATATGTAAAAAAAATATAAAAAACTCAGCTCAATCCAGTAATGCAGAATTCAACAAAATTAATGAAAATAACTGACCAAATTATATAAAAATTTTCACAGATGGTTCCAAACTCAGTTCGGACTCCCATTGTGAGCCAGTGTCTATGCACCTTACAGGAAATTGTGTTTCCCATGCAGACCTCTCAAATAGTGTTCCATTTTCTCTGCTGAATGCATAGCTCTCGTATAATAGAAGCTTTACGACTCGTCAAATCTCTCAACATTAAAAATGATCTCATCCTTCCAGGCTCACTTAGCTCACTACAAAAAATAAACGCATCCCTTCTCAATTCCAGTAGTGACTCTCTAACCTGCTCTCTCCGAGACCTCCTGCATTCCATGTCGCTGGCTCAAGCGTTAGTGGTTAGTGGTCTTGGCCTGGATCCCATGACACTTTGGTATTGTTGGAAATGAAGAGGTTGATTCTATTGCTAAGGAATCCATTGTCCATGGTCCATTAAGTAGTATACATATTCCTGTAAGACACTTTTTCCCTATTTTTAAAAATAAGGGACAACGCCAATAGTCCTCTGAATGGAAATCATCCTCTCTGATAAAAGGTCACCAGTACTCATTAATTCAACCTTCTCTTCCTGTCAAGCCCTGGTTTCACAAATACACTTCCATTCCTAAAAAAATACATCTCTTCCATAACTCGAATGCTTCTAGGTCATACTTGTTGTCTTAGCCATCTGGCCTGATTCCACATAGTCAATTCTCCTTAATGTGATTGTGGTTCAGAGGACACTTTAGACCATAATTTTTTTGAGTGTCCTATAAATTACCAATTTCCAAACTACATACCTACATGAATTGGTAAAACCTAAAATTGAATTCTCTACCAGTGTACCCTGCCTTATTAGTATCAACTCTCCTGAAATTAACTATTAGTTAGCAAAATTTATTTGTAAAAATGGCCTTAACATTTAAGCATCAATCACATTTCTTTCTCTTCCATACGTATGCATTTGTTCCTGCAGTGTTATTAGTACAATTGTACAGGTTCCTATTTTTTTGGAACCTGTACATCTTCCTTCTCTACTATTTTGTAATTATTATCAATACCAACTCTGTATGTTAGTACAACTTGCATAATCATATGAATATTTTTCTTAGCCCATTTTGTATATTTGCTAATATAATTTATCTATTCCATGTAAAAAACTGAAAATGTAACTAATTTTAAAAAACCTGAATATGTCACTAATTTTAAAAACACTGATAATGAAAAAAAAAATGAAAATGTGAATAATTTTTAAAATAAAGAAATGTCCAAGGACACCCATAATGGGTGAAAGCCAAATAAATTATTTAAAAAAAATGTTTAATAACAAAAGCAAATCAATCAGCGCATTGACATTTGATGGTTTGAATTTTCGGAACTCACTCACTATTCAACATTATAGGTACTTATCACAAAATGCCCGCAGCTCTTTCAAATATGAGAATTCGTTCCATAAAAATAACTATATTTTTCGTTATTTTTTGTGATGTTTTAATAGTTATTATCCTTTCCGGGGCGGAGAAAAATCCTACAAATCAAAGATCATCAAAATCGGCACGACCGTTCTCGAGTTATAAATAGTGTAACTAACCCGATTTGGTTTTATATATCGACGCTGGAAAGGAAGAGTGACTAAAACGCCACATCGGGTGAATATGAGTTATATATTGACGCTGGAAAGGATAAATGGCTAAAGCGCTATTATGCTAAATGTTCAGGAGAGCTGTTTGAAAGTTTAAAAAAATCATAACTCTGAAAGCGATTATCTGATTTTGTTGCCGCTTGAAAATTATAAATGCATTTACCAAAGCTAATCAATTGTAATACATATATTTTTAATAATATAAAAAATTCCGAAGATAATGGCGTTTTAGTCAAAAGTGCCTAAATATTTAGGCAGGAAAAATGACTAATGTGCATGATTATTTTATTTTCACACGAGGATGAATAACTAATTTCTTTGTACAACACATTAATACGAGAGGAAAAATACCTTACGGACAAATGTACCAATAATGTAGTGAGGAATAAAAGCTTATCATTAGAAAAGTAAAAGATATTCTAAGCAATAATGACTAATGATCCACCGTAAGTGATATCTTGACCGACATAAAGACTTACGGACATTACGAATACATATTTAAACCATGGTTATAGGGGTATTTTACTGGTTAAAAAAATTAAAAAATTATTAAAAAACACGGATTTTATTATATTTCGATCGCCAAAACATTTGTACCATAGTTGCTTTCTACAATTTAAACTTTTCTATAATATTAATTTGAAATAGAGAATATAGTGTCATTTTATAATACGCTACGATGAGCAAATAACAATATATTAAATAATATTTAACCCTTGAAGGGTAAAGCCAAAAAAAATGGAAAAAAGGGATTAATGGCCTACAAATTAAACTTTTCAATTAATATAAATTTGAAATTAAGAAGCCTTATTAAAAAAAAAAAACAATACGCTACGATGAGCAAATAACGATATAGTATAATATTCAACCCTAGAAGGGTGAAAGCCATTAAAATATGAAAAAATAAAAATGAATGGCCTACACTCTGCAGGCCTTCAATTTTAATATAAATTAAAACAAGCTAGAAAGGTGCAGCTATTAATTACAAATAATACAAAAATAAATAAAGACACTATGATCGACTGTTAATTATCATGATCTGGGTCTTCAATGTCTGATTCCAAAAGCATGTCTTTAAAGTTATTAATTTTGAATTGTTTATATTCATTGTGATAACGAGATGGAATGGTGTTATTTGTGCACATTTTAATTAAATCTGAATATTTCTTTGAGGATATCGGTAACATATCTGCGTAAATTGGCTCCGGTTTAAATGTTTAGTTTTTCAGTAAAATTTCAAATTCTTCCACTGGAGCGTCGTAGGCCATGGAATATTTTACGAAAATTTTGTTTACGTTCTTTTTAAATGTGGCAATTCTTATTTTGTTAATTTTTCCAGCAATACTTTTGAAATACCTATCACTTATCTTGTCCCAGCCAATAAAATCTGAGTAGGATACCGCTTCCACCGAATGACCGAATAGGGCTTCGGGTTCTTTCGTGCGAGTTCAAAAACTGTCACCCATTGGGACGGTGCCCAAATTATGTTGTTCTTAACGCTTTTTTCTATTACTGCGTGCATGCTATCCACGGGCATGTAACTGTGTCCAGGAAGTAAATAGTTCATTTGAATGGTTTTCAAATTATTACAGTTTTGTAATGTGGAATGTAGTGCAGCAAGAACTGTTTTATTTTTGTTTTGTCCCGGGCAAGAATCGCTGTACAAAACAAGTGTATTTGTATTGCTGCGATTATCCACGTGTTCAATGCATTTTGTAAGTTTGTTGCTACTTCGTTTGCACCACGTTTGCCCTCGGCTTCTCCCCGTGTAAAACAAAAGCCATCTCGTGTTCCACTCTCATAAAAAGTAAGGTTAAATACGGTATATTTCCGCGAATAATACAGAAGCATATCTCCCGCGAAACCTCCTGCAATCCCCTCACATCTCCGCGTTTAATAAATTCAGTCCCGGTACATTCAGATTTTCAAACAGCTCTATTGCATTTAAAAAAATTTTTTTTTTATATATTATTGCAATATTCATTTTTGTATATTATAAGAAAAATCAATCAAATTTGATACCTAACATAGGTACCTATAATATTAATATTATAAACGCGAAAGTTTATATGGATGTATATATGTTTGTTACTCTTTCACGCAAAAAATACTGAATGGATTTTAATGAAGCCTTACAATAATATAGCTCATATATCAGAATAAAAAATAAACTATAAATAATGGTAAGCTCTGGCGTTATGAAATTTGTATTAAAAATGTGTGTGTATTTCATATATTTCAGCGGCAGGGAGGGAAGGTAAGGGGAAGGGGAACGGGGGATGTGGGGTTCGCGGAGAGGGAAGAAGGTGGAAGGGAACGGGACGCACAGGAAAGGACATGCAGGGTGAATCAATTTACTTATTTAAATGGCGTAACAACGCATGCTGGGGACCAGCTAGTTTAAAATAAATATAATTTTGGATCAGATTCAAAGTAGGCATTCGATTTTGGTTAGTACCATATGTGAGTATTCATTAATTTAAAAAGTTTATTCAAAAATTGAATTTTGGTTTACACAATCTCATTCTCAAATTGTGTAGTGTTTAACAGTTTTGTCACAGTTTTTGTAATGATAAAAAAAAACTCTTCAGATGTATTTACATGTGGTTGTATTAACCCAGAAATCTTTGCGAGAGTGGAAAGAAGGAATTCTGAAAGTTTTAAACATTTCCTACGCTTAATATAGCAATGCATAGATAACTCTCATACATAGAAACAAGTAAGTATTGATTTTATATATATATATATATATGTAATATAAGATTATATGTTATCATTTACCTTTAAAACAAATTTCATTAATTCTTTGATCCATCAGGTAAAAAGGTTTGTATTTCCACTGACACTTCGTCCTTGCTTGGGGGTGGAAAGGAAGTAACAGATTCAGACCTTTAATCAATAAACGTAATCTCAGCACGTGCCGGGTTTAGTTTACTACGGGTATACAAATTATAAGGCTTTCTTTCTACAAAGGAATGGATTTCTGGTACATAATAACTTCAAAATGTTGGTGATGAATTATCCGTTGTTGTTAAGATTAGCTTACCGGTTTAGCCTGTGTTTTGCTGTCAGTTATATATAATTACTGTTGACCCGGCGTTATTCGTAACGCCTCAAAATCAATAACTGTTGCGTTAACTTATTAGCTGAATTAAATTAAGTTTTTTATTGAGTTAAAAATTAGACAATAAAGCAATTATCGATGCGCAACTGTCCGTGTTTTGTTTTTGTCAGTATCAGAGATGGGGTTGTGTATGGATTAATAATTTTTGTGTTCTTCTTACTTTTCCACTTACTTGCGGGAATTGCGTTTCATTTTCTTTATACGTGTGACGGAGATTTATTAAAATTATTGTATTTTTCCTTTGAAGGGGTGCAAACATACGTTCACCGTTTGTCCCATTTCCAAATGTTGACATTTAGTGTGTAAAAAAGAGGGGCAGCATTATATATTTAAGAACAAAAGCAAAACAATAAGGGAATTGATATTTGACGTTTCCGAATTTTTGGAATTCACTCACTACCATAAACATATCTATGAATATTTCATATGTCTATGATCACTACTCAATATTATTCTTATTACAATATTCCTGCAACTCAGCATACAAAATGTATACTGAAAAGAATTTTCTTCATAATGACAAGAAGACAAATCCCATAAATCAAAAATCATAAAAATCGGTTCAGCCGTTCCCGAGTTAAAAATGGTGTAACTAACCTGACTTTTTTATATATTAAGATAATGGAGGATATTGGGTTCCGTATGTCGTCAAACTACGACCAAACTGCAAGGACTATCAAAATGCCGGAGCCCATGTAAGTTATTAGTTTGATTTGTAGGTAGAGATAAAGGGGCGCCGATGAATAGGAGTACGATGTTGGCGGTGCTTTTGTGCGTGATTCATGATCTTCCTCCCTTGTTTTTATTATCTTAGTCAAGCAATGTACATTGCTTGACTGCTTAAGGCCCATTTAAATTCTCAGCCCCAAACCAGCAGCTGAAAATTAAATTGGGAAACCCTTGCAACAATATAGGGCGGTTCCGATAAGAAAGATTGATTAATCTCCGTACCTGCACTGACTAATAACCTAATATTAATTCTATTTTCATAAAAAAATTGCTTTAATAATGTATACCTACATTCAAGTTAGCAATTAAATTGCTCAAACGCGTGAGGATAAAATTATGTACTTATTGAAATTATTTTTTTAATCACGGGTATTAATAATTTTTGCTTTGGTAAAGCGAAATAAGAGAGTAACTTTTTTTTTTAAATATGATAGTTTTTAACACTAGGAAGACCGAAATTTTGAACTACCTACCTATAAAGACCAAGTGGGGTCAAATGACTCATTCATAGGTTGTTATGTTTTATTCTTATAATTTTATTTTTATATTCATATTTTCTTAATTGATACATTTAATACTAAATAAAAGAACTTAATAGTTATTAAAAGAAATTTTATTAAGTGACACAAGTTTATTCCACGAAATGCAAATATTTACCGCAGTGGTCAAATGACCACTGCGATCTTTCTAGGTACGTAATAATTTTAAATAAATATTTATCTAGCTGTCGGTATACACATATTTAAATAATGTAAAAAATGATGAAATATTAAAAGTCATAAAACGACAATGACTACAATGCATTAGTTTTAATAATATGATTGATTAAAAACTTCATTGGGATCATTTCAACATTCTGGTCTTTCTAGTATTAAGACTGTAAATAAAAAGGCAAAGTGAAATATTTTGTACGCATTTCATGCGCGGAATTTTTTTTTGATGATTTTATTTTAACTAAATTTAAAATTCTGAATAGTAGCTTTCCTAGTTGATTTATATAGTTGTAAAAATTATAGGATTTGAAATATGTGGTGTACAGTGTACAATACAAAATTTTGTTTGAAAAGGTAACAAATCTGCCAACAACGAACGGTATAATCTTATGACAATAAAAATAAGCATGTTTTTTCAAAATTTAAAACATAACTTTACTCGATAAAATAACAATCTTCGGAAATCAATTTATACATTTTTGTCGAAAAGAGTCAATACATCTAGAATTTGGCATAAAAATTATAATTTTCGGCTTGTGTCTGGTTATTCCCTCTTAACCTTATAGGTGGACACTGGACATGTAATGTTTTTGGCTGAAAGGTGTTCAACTATCATCACTGTCGACATCAAAATCGGCTAAAGTAGACAGAACTTATGTAATATTATTTTCAAAAACGAAAATATTCCTTTTAAGTAAAGTTTGAGATTAAAAGAAAAATGAACCCAGGATTCATAGAAAATTAAAGTTCGAAAAATTTGAGATGTAAAAGGTGTTCTCCTAAATAGTTTCGCAGAAATGTTTGAGGAATTCACTATACGTGCATAAATTCCAGTTCCTTGTGAGGAAATTCACGAAGGGAAACTGCAAATGTTTCCTCAATTTTATCAGCTTCTTGGTAGAGGTATTTTGAGGTCGAAAAGATACGAAGATACTAATAATTAAAAAAAAGATCATTTAGAAATAAGTCAAAATGGTCAACAAAATAACTCTATCACGAACTTTCAATAATATCCTAAATGATTCTAGAAATAACCTTTCAAAATCATCGACGGTGTTGTTTCTGGTCAAAACTCAGGAGACTCAGAAAACAATATTTATATTCTTTAATTAAAATAATATATTCTTTAATTAAAATATTAATAAACGGAAACAGTCTAACTTTTCACGTTATTTTAAAACCTACCGCTCCACAATATATATAATGTTCGTGGACCGATGTTTCGAGAGCAGTATATACGCTACGCCTCCAAAATGAATTGTTCTCTACAACAAATTCGGATATTCGAAATATACTTAAGGTATGTGTTGTATATTCGAAGTACAGTGAAGGAATGTGTTGTATAAACAGTTAGTATTCGAAATACACTATGGTTATGTGTGGTACAAACGGTTGATATTCGAAATACGAAGTAGGTATGTGTTGTACAAACGGTTGATATTGTTACACTTCAGGTATGCATGGTACAAACGGTTGGTATTCGAAATACACGGAAACTGTTGAGAGACTCTCAGCAGTTTTTGAATTTCTAGCGGATTATTAAACTAATCCCCCTTTTCCAGTTTGAATAATAAATGTGTACCAATTTGAATAACCGACCATTTAAAATGTAGTGTTAGAATGTGTCGTTTATCATATTTCTAACATTGTGTAAAGTGGTCCGTTCAAATAGTTATAAATCAGAGCGGGACTTTTTAATTAATTCCCCTGGTACATTTATCATGTACGTCATACTATTATATTTAATTGATTATTCAATATTAATTTATCACATTACAACAGATTAATAACCAATTTATTAGTGCTATTTTAGAGTAAATTCGTGTTTGTTACATTACGCGATGGTGCGTTGATTGCCCGGACTGGCAATAATCCGGAATGTGCTGCGCTGATCCCGCTAAGCCGATTGATATATGGGCAACGCGTCTCGTTCGGCTTAACTGAGAGAATAGTTGACGTCAGAGAAATAAAAGAGCGTATCTCTATTTTCCTATTATTATTTATTAAAAAAAATTCGAATTCAATTTGGCATGTTCAGCCTGAAGTCAGTGGGACTTTGATATCTTGCAAGTAAGCTTGCATTTATTATTTATTTCAACGGGGGCAGTCTGCATTAAAATATAAGAAATTGTTTTCGTAGAAAGTCATATTCTTAACTCCTCAGGCCTCAAGAGATTTTCCCTTTGTAATAAAATCGAAATAATTTTTTTTTTTTTTTTTTTTTTTTTATTGATTTATATACGAGATGTTTACAATACATTATTCGATGCCTGTCTCGCTAGGGTATACCTGTGTTGAGACAGGCGTAGATAATGGAATATTTCTGAATCGCGGTAATCACGACACATAGACAAAGACAAAGCGCAATAAGGGATCGGTTCCATGCCACCTCAGAATCAACCCAAAACAACACCTCTACCAATTTAACACACCATAACCTAACCTAATATAACCTATTTAAGCAATTTTTAAAATATTTTTTTTCATCAATTTTAATGATTTTCCAAATTTTAAAAGTTGAGTTGAGTTCATTCTGAATTGTCCGGTCACCAAGGCATGAACTAAATCACTACTGATTTCTTAAATCGACCGATATATTGTTCCAAAATGTCACGTGTAAGTAATTAGGCTACACACTGTCAGATAGGATAGGTATATGAAAACTACATAGAAGGAAGAAATACTTAGTTGCGTCAAGCTTTAAAATAACCCTGATGATGCAAGCATTGCTTACGAAACATGTCTATTTTTTTAAGAATAAACGTGATTAATACTAAGTGATTTATTAATTTTGTAATAAATAATTTCCCTCAGGGCTTATTTCATTTTAGGGGATGCTGTGTGGAGGGTTTTTTAACGAAAGGGGGGAGAGGAAGTTTTGGGAAGGAAATAGGTATAAGGGGCGGGCAGGAATCTGGGCTTAGTGTGTCCAGGTGTGAAGGACAAATGAATCCATCCCTCCAACTGCGGTGCAAGGCGATGAGTTGAGAGATACTGGCTGGATGATAATGAATAGCAACAGGTGGGCAGACGTATCGGCCACCAGACCTGGACAATCCTTACCTTATGAACACGGCCACCCCTGCTCGGTCAAGTCGCCAAACGTAGCGAAGCACTTGGGGTGACTTATGGCAGAGGTGTTGGTTATCCTATAAATGGTTCCCGGGGCGGCGGTACCCATACCCGCCTCTAAAATTGTAAACTAAATAAATAATGAAATTAAGTAATCAAACTAAATAATTACTGACACGTGGTATTTATACATTTTGGACATCAGGGGTTGTTCGTTGCAACATGGAAATAATTGAATTTAAAATTTTGGGTTTTTTTATGCTGGCAGGTTGTGTAAAGGTAACTAACCAACTAACTAACCATCACGCCATTTCCCCGCAGGGGTAGGCAGAGAGGACGGACCGCCAAACAACTCGGTATTGGCACACACTCTTTGCCTCACTCACATTCGTACATCGTCTCATATATTCTCTTCTATTATTCTGACTTTTGACATGGCCCGACTCAAGTATCTAATTCTCTTGATCGGGCTCGGGCGTCCCCGACTTCTTCTACCATTCACATTTTCGACGTATTTTCTTCTTACACTACTTTCTTCGTTCATTCGCTCTACATGCCCAAACCATCTGAGGGTCCCTTTCTTAATCTTACTCATTATGAAAGACATCAGCCTTACATTCTTTGCAGATATCCATATTTCTCACACGATCATACATTGTTTTACCACACATAATCCTCAGGGATCTCATTTCAACAGCATTCCGTTTACTTTCATCCTTTCTCTGCCAATTCCATGCCTCTCTGCCATACATCAGGGTAGGTACCAGGACTCCATTGTGGACCGACAGTTTTTTATTAGCGCCAACGGCATTAGCCCCCCATTAATGGAGTTACCGGCATTTACCCTTCTTTCAATATCTCTATCAGCCTTCCCATCTCTCGTAAATATACTACCCAGATACACAAACTCATCTACCTGCTCCAAGGGTTCTTTTATTTTATTAAAATATAAATTTTCTGATGTCAGTGTATGTACATTGTTTTAATTTAATGTTCGAAAACAACCGTATATTTTACCTTTTTCAATATTCGCAAATTCACTTTGTGGCTTCATTTTAATTAAATGAAAATAATTCGTTTTGCGCCTTTAACTAATTAATCATCACTCTTATCAATAGTAGGGGAGGGATTGTTGCTAAATGGGTAGTTATTCGAGCGTTGTGGGGACCTATTGGATTGCAAAGATTAGATGAAAAAAAAAAATTGAGCGAAAAAAAGCGAGTGTAAATTTTCAAAAAAAAAATAAAAAATCGTCACAATGACTTATTCGAGTTCGTCAGATATTAATAGCATATACGTCCTACGTGTTTCTGGTAACGGAGAGATATTAATCTGACGACTTGAGTGGTGGGGGTGGCCGTATGAAGAAGTAGAAAATTGAAAAGAAAAAAAATATTCGAGCGTGTCAGATTAAGGTAATGTGAGTTAATTACATGTAGAAAAGTTTACATTTCAATAATTTGACGATTTGGACGTAACCTAAATTCGTGACTGATTTTTGAAAATGTAGAAAAAAATCGCGACCTTAAAATACTCGAGCTCGTCAGATTTTTATACAGACGGTTCAGATTTCTTGACGTTGACATTGATTTTTATACAGACGTCCTTGTTGTGCTGACCTATAATCTGACAATTATGTGGAGGGGTTTTATAAATCTGACAGTTTTAAGTTTCATTTTTATTTTTTATTACTGAATAGAATTACAATGAACAAAAAATAATATATACCTATTATAATGATGAAAAGAAAATCGATTAATTAAATTTCTTAAAAATTTCACTTATAAAATTTCTTTACACAATGAATAAACCAAAGTATTGTACACGAACGCGCGGTCTAAGGACCTTCGGCTCTGCGACAGAATATAAAACAAGCAAGCGCCCGTCAACGTACAACTCGACCATAGACATAGGAATATTATTAGACCTGCCCTAAGTGATAAAAGCATATTATTTCCCCCTCTAATTAGAACCGGCTGGGCTCGGGTGTAGCTTCGCGTGAATCTAGAAAATGTGACGTCATCGTTCTTGTGGGGACCATCGTCGAGCTCTCATCGCTACATTTTACGAAATAACGCGGCAAAAATGGTGACTTGTGCTATAAAAACATGTGGAAACAGAAGTGAAAAAGATAATAAACCCATTTGTCGTATTACATTCCATAGATTCCATTCCACTTTATTTTAAGTTTATTCATAACACATACTATCACATCGTGATACATGGCGACGCGAAAACACAAAGCCGCTCTTTACTGGGGTAAGTAAATTATGAAACATTTGTAAAAGTGTCTTAACTAAATATTCGACTATGAAAACACGCGAACCTTACTTTGCCGTATTTGGACCGCAAAATTGTTCATAACGTGGCCCGAAATTCGCGCTCCCATGTAAAAAGGTCTATTCATTCAAAAAAAGATTTTACTTTTAAGAAATAAATGGTGATATTATAATGCGAGATGCCTATATACTGTCAGATTGATTAATGGACGAATCACATACCATTTCAATCATCTTGCCGCTCTGCGCCCCGCTATTGTTGGTTATTACCCCTCTCCTGTCTGTTCTGGTCTAGTAATATTCATATGTCTATGGAATGGACAGTTAGTAGGCAGTTCTCAGCGCCGTCAGCCGCTGTACGCTCCACACTCAGTGATGATTTTAGCTTCTTCGGCATGTAGAAATCGTCTGATTATATTATTTCCGTGATCCTTACATAATTTCCTTCAAAATAAAAATAAAAATGAACCGCGCTCGAGTAAATCCACGTGTCGTTTTTTTTGCAACTTTGTGACTCGCTAATTTTCTTACGTCACGTTCAAATCGTCAGATTAATGAAATGTAAACTTTTCTGAATTTAATTTTACTAAAATAACTATCAGGAGTGTAATTACCTTATCAAATTTTATTGTTTATAGTTCTGCCAACAATAGATATTTTTTTAAATATTTTTTCATTTCTGTACTTAAACATTCCTTATTTTTATCTACAAACACAACCTTTATCACAAAATATTTATTTTGAATTCTATGTATAACATGTGTACTTTTAACTATCGCTTTCGATACTTATCTCTACACTCATACATTTAAAAAACCCGGTATAAATTATATGTTCATACTATGTCTTTACAATAACTTAATCCTTTCAAAAACATCACTTTCACTGGATCTTTACAATTACCTATTGAATCAAAGAAAAAAAAATAAAAAATGGAAGAACTAGCAGATTTACTAGATAACTCAACACCAATCCCATTTACATCAACTAATGATTCTGAAGTAGTTCGTCATTTATTACTAGGTAACTCTGCGCCTACAATATTCTCTATGAATATAAGAAGTATTAACAAAAATTTTGATGAACTACTAATTCTTCTTACTGATCTTGCCTTAGATTTCGATGTAATTATCTTGACCGAATATTGGATTAAAAAATGTTACATTCCTAAAACGTTAAGAAACTACAATCACTATAACACTCTTTATAACCAAACTCAAAACGATGGCGTCATTGTTTACATTAAAAACCACATCGCACACTCAGTCAAAGAAGTCAGAATTCAAAACGCAAACTGTCTTAAAATTCAACTAGATAGTCTCATAACAATTCTTACCATATACAGATCTCCAACAACACACAATATAACCCCATTTTTACATTCACTACAAGAAACATTATCAAACATAGAACACTGCCAAAACACCTACATAATAGGTGACCTGAACATAAACATAATCAACAAAATGCATCCTCAAGCCAATGAATACCTAAATGTATTAACTTTATTAGGATACTTCCTTGCTGTCACCGCTCCAACACGAGAACCAGACTCAAAAAACGGCAGTTGTATAGATCATGTATTTGTTAAGAGTAAACTAGACAATAAATCAATTATATTTCAATCAACTATTACAGATCACTATGCAATTATCACTTCCATCACCAAAAAAAAACATAAACCGCCCCAAAACACTCAACCCCAAGAAAACATTTCTTATGAAATTCTTCTAAATCATGTCTCGGAGGAAAACTGGGAACTTACCTATTCATGTACTGATCCCACCTCTGCATGCGATGTTTTTATAAATACTTTACAAAACCACTTGGCCAATGCAACATCTTATACAAAATGTAAAAAAAAACGATCGGAAACAAAACTGAAACCATGGATCACTGCTGGTATTCTCCATTGTATTAGAAAACGTGATAAAATACATAACTTCTGCAGGAAAAACCCCAATGATTATAATTCTCTCATATTCTACAAACGTTATAGAAACCATTGCAAAAAAATAATTGAAAAGGTTAAAACAGACTACTACAAAAAAAAAATCAGTGAAGCTACTGATGATAAAAAAAAAATTTGGAACATCATAAAAGATATAACTAATATTAATAAAACCGACACACCTATTGTTAAGGTTGATATCGAAGACCGAACAATACATGTAAATTCTGAACCTAAAAAAATATCTAACCATTTCAATAAATTTTTTTCCAATATCGGACCCAACTTAGCAAAAAATATTTTGGACAGAAACTGCGTCTCAGAGAAAGACCTGGCCAACAATATACCTATCGATACTCTGAGTTATAACCCATTTCACTTTACTCCCACCACTGAACCTGAAATAATAGAACTAATAGCATCTCTTAAAAATAGTAACTCCACCGGTATAGATCACATCTCGGCAAAAATTATTAAAAACATCCAAAAATATATCGTCTCCCCTCTTAAACACATTATCAATTTAAGTTTCAAAACTGGCATTTTTCCAGACTCCTTGAAACAGGCCACAATAATCCCAATCTTCAAAGCAGGTGACAAATTATCTGTAAATAACTACCGACCGATATCCCTACTAAGCACGATATCTAAAATTGTAGAAAAAGCGGTAAAACGTAGACTCTGTAATTCCTCGAAGATAACAAAATACTGTCGGATAACCAATATGGCTTTCGCAAAGGTAGGAGCACTTCAGATGCAATAGCCGTCCTAACAAAGATTGTTTCCCTTAATCTTGACATTGGTCGCAAACCACTTGCTGTTTTTCTTGATCTGGCAAAAGCATTCGATACGGTCTCCCATCCCTTACTGCTAAAAAAACTACAGCAGATTGGAATAACAGGAATAGCCTTCACATGGTTTGAAAGCTATCTTATAAACCGAACACAACAAACTCTCATCCAATCTGATAAAATACATATAAGCAATAAATTACCTGCGTCATATGGTGTACCCCAAGGCAGTATACTAAGACCAATTTTATTTCTCATATATATAAACTCACTATGTGCCATGAATATTGGAGGTAAGATATTATCATTTGCCGACGACACGGTCCTAATATTCGAAGACGAAACATGGCAATCCGTCATTAAAAAACTAATAATGGCCTAATAATAGTAAAGCATTGGCTAGACACTAACCTCCTCACTCTTAACATCGACAAAACCCAATATATGACATTTTCCATACGTCAACATACTTTACCTAATAACTGTCCTAAACCAATCATTCATTCATGCTCACTTAATTTACACAATCCCGTAACCACACCTAATATTAATTGCACTTGTTCTGTCCTTAAATCATCAAAGGTAGTTAAATATCTGGGGCTAATCATAGACAATCAACTACGTTGGGAAGCCCATATCAGTGACACAGTTAAAAAACTCCGTAAACTCTGCCATATATTCTGCTCCCTTAGGTCTATCTTAGATTTACAGACCATAAGAAGCGTATACTTTGCCCTCTTCCAATCCATAGCAACATATGGTATTGTGGGATGGGGTGGTTGTGCTGAATCCATCATCAATCCAATTATTAAAGTTCAAAAACTAATTTTGAGAATCATATTTAAATGCAAACCTACCCATCCCTCAAAGGAACTCTTTGCTAAACTCAAGGTCTTAGATATTCGACAGTTATTTACTCAGATTAGCGTATGTTACACATGGCAAAAAAACCAACTGGTTGCTCCACAACATCAAGCACACACTCGTTTCTCATCAAACCTAGGCTGCGTGGTCCCTAAAACTAAAACCTCATTCGCTCAAAGACAATTCTGGTTCATCGCTCCTAAAATATATAATGCTTTGAGTGCCGACATAAAGTCACATAATTCTAAATCTCTTTTCAAATCCCTTTTAAAACTTTGGATATCTGAAAAAGGAAGAGATTTCTTCAAAAAACACATAAGAGCTTAACATTATATTTAAAAAAAAACTACTCTGGCGCATATAATATATTCTCCTATTTCTTTCGCAGAAAGAACTTCAAAACTGAACATAAACATAATCATCGACCAAGATATCATACGTCCATGGGAAGAATACTTGACAAATTTTATTTCTATCTTTTATTTCAATCTTTTTTTAAATATCTTTATACACTTTTTTCTCAGCTTTCTTCTAATTCTTATATTTTTATCTGTATTAGTATTTATCTTTAATTTTATTTATCCCTAAATATGTTCTTTTTTTCTTTCCTTTTTATATATTATATTACATGTTTATTTAAAATAATGTATCATATATGACTACCACAGCACGGGCAATAGCCTAGTATGGTAGTTTAAAAAATTGGCTGTATTATATAACTTGTAAAAATTTATGAAATAATAAAAAAAAAAAAAAAAAAAAAAAAATTAACTCACAATACCTTAAACTGGCACGCTCAAGTAACTACGGGGATCGTTTTTTTTACTAATCTAATCGGTTGTCCTAGCCGCACCCACCAATTTTATGGGTTCATATATGGTGGTAGTCCATAACAGGGTAGGGAGGTATCTCCCCTTAGTTAATCTGATGCGCTCGAGTAAATCCCTGCTTGGACTCCCCTATAATACTTATTTCTCTAAACTTGTTTGGCTTGTGTCATCGATTTTAATTTTGATTTTATCCTGACAAAGGAACCAGTGTTTTCGAAACATGTTGACAATTTTGATTAAACAAATGGTTTGTTTTCATTTAACCATGTACATGTCCAGTGTCCAACCCGGGCTTTGAGCTTTTAGGTGCCTTTAGTAAGTTTTTGGGTTTTGTTTATGTCCTCTGTTAATTGTGAGTGAACATTTAGATGAAGCCATGCGAAATAGACGCTTCAATTAAATACTGTGCGTGGAACATTATGCCTTTAAAAATATAGGTCAAGTCTTTTAATAAGCCTAGAAAAAAAAAAAGTATTATATTACTATTTAAAAAAAAAAACTTTCAAGTGCAAACTCTCCTACTTATAAATCCCTTTTCAGATATGGTTTTATTGTTTAATGTGGCAAATTTAGTTGCTTGTATAATAATCGCAAATAATGATTTTTACGCCCGAACTTCATAAAATACAATAAAATATGCATTTTATCATTGTTATTTTTGACATCAATCAATACGGCCGGAACTCAACGAATTAGGATTTTTAAAGTGAACCTTATGCCATTGGTGTAAGAACCATGCACTTGGCACACCCATTTCGTATCAGTTACGCCCCCGGACGAGAATAGACGTCCTGGACTCCGCGTCGCGAGTTAATGTTTTTTACAGGCCTTTACGAAATCAACCTGTAAAAAAAACTCAAATACCTTTTCCAACCTTCCCAAAAGCTTGTTTTGAAGGTTTTTTAAATCCCTCCCAAAAAGAGGCGTGGATTCCGATTTAGATTTTTTCATGTATTAACCCCTCCGGTTAATTTGTTGGGTTTTCGGAACAACTCATATAGGTTTCATATAAATCGTTGTCTCCCTTACTATCAAAGTGTGAAATATGATTTAAACAGTGTTAGAAAGAAAAAAACACTACGCTTTATATTAAAATCCTAAAAATAATCACAAAAGAAGTAAATATATACCTTTTTTGAAACCGAAGTTTCGGATCGCAGTTTTTTTTAATTTTTTTTAATTGTAATTTTAGCTAGAAAAAAGAGTGAGCCATTTTTAAGACTTTTTTATGTTTGCATGTAAAAAAATTATATTTACAAAAGTGTACATATGTTTATTTCGAATTATACAGTTTGAAAGCGTATTTTATCATCTTTCAAAAATGCCCTCCACACAGCACCCCCCAATGGTGACGTAGTCCCTGGGGGGAAATTATTTTCCTCTCGGCCTCCTGTATGTAGCTAATGTAAAAAAACTTGACACTCATTTACCGTCTATATGAGATTCCGAAAAACTATCTCATCATAAAGAAAAATGCTGTTCCTTCACGATGTAATTTTCCACCATTGAAAAATTACTGTAATCATCCGATTTCAAAGAACTCTGAGTAAGGTCCGGGCACCGCCGGAGGACCTAAACTAGTATTTAATACGACGCAAATTAACTATTAGCCTGCGGTGATGACTGTAGTTAACGTCCAACGAAGATCAAAGCGAATGTTGCGAAATTCTAAAAAAAATTGACGCAATACCTACTACAAATTTAACAGCCGCTGGCTCCTAGCGTATTCTACGAAAGAGCTTTGAATGTTGTTTTCTTTGCGGTACTAGAAAAAAAGAGCGCTCAGTGTAACGAACGCATGTAGCAACGTTTTTTATTCACTCCCGTAGTTTATTTAAACATGATGTTATCCTAGAAAATGAGCGGTTTCGGAACCTTCATGATTTACATGAGTTATAAAGCCAATCTCACGGAGTCAGTTCCATTGGGAATTCAATCAATATATGTATTACACTAGTTAACCAAAGCTAATAAACATCGGATGGTGTAAGGACAAGCTCAAACGTCCAAGTGAAATATATCTTTGTAAAGAAGACGTCAGCGGTCAGTAGATCGAGCTAGACTTGTGTTTAACTATCTAGTGTTTTGTGCTGAATGATATATGGTACAATTTGGAAGTGCTAAAGTTTCCTGCAATTCGAGAAAAAATGTAAGCTTTAAAATAAGATTTCATAATCAGCATTTAAATTTCGACTCAACAAAACATGATATTTTTTTACATTAGGTACATAACTTCACACAAGATGACTTATCGATTATAGAAAATAATTTTAGTCAAGGCTTATGTCATCCTTGGGAATGCATTGGATGACAGCGCCCTTGAGGTGATTTTTCACAAAAACGGCGCTCTATAAATTATCCAATTATTATTATTATTATTATTAATGCTATGTGGAGGGTCTTTAAGGAAAGGAATAAATGAATCTTGGTTTTAAAAAAGATGTCTTTGTAGCTGGGTGATTTTATTCAGTTTTTTTTTTAAATTAACTCAGGCTCAGCTCAGGAAAATAATTCCTCTCAGGGCCTATATCATCTTTGGAGATGCTGTGTGGAAGGTCTTTTTGGAAAGGAAGGAGAGGAAGTTCTGCGAAGGAAAAGGGTATGAGGGGTGTGGATAGGAATCTGGGGGTAAGTGTATCCAGGAGTGACGGACGTATGAATCCACCCCACAATGTTCCGAGAGAGTACTGCTGGAGAAGTTGAAGGGACTCTCGATCCGGCCTGAAATGCGTGACCAGTTATAGATGTTTTGATTACCCAGCCATGTCGAATATTATCAACTCGTGGATGTTGTACGCGGTAAAAACACGTGTATCAACTGTTTGGTTTGACATTTCAAACTTAGACCATAGAAATCTCAAAAACATCAAGAACATAGACAATATTCACAGGGGCACCAATAAGATCATCACTTCGACCGTTCGACGATCAAGAATACGTTAAAATGTAACATTCGACAAAGTCAGTCGCGACGACGAGTAATTTTTCGCTCGTAGATGGCGCATAACGAGTAACGATTGATCGTTGCTGGTGGCAGTCAAGGTCTTCCAGACTATGTGAAAATTAATAATACCGACACTAAAAAACTAATTGAAATAAACAATGAATAATGTTGATCGTTTTTAGGGCGTAAAGCGACGCTTAATGGGAAATTATTATTTTCGTTATAAATATCATAAAATATTCTTCTGATAAATTGAAGTTTTTCCCGACGTTTTGCATGCGTATAATTAAAATTAAATTGTTAAATACTTCTTTTATTTATTATGGCGACTATTATAAAATAGGTTTTAATATGAATGTGAGAATTTTACAAACTAATGAGAAATGGAAACCAATTTATTACACCTAATTTTAAAACAACTCAAATGCAAAATCATTATATGTTCCAAGCCATAAAACACTTCGATAACCTCCCTTCTGAATCACGCTGTATCATCAACCAATCAGAGCAAATAAATAAAATTAAACAATATTTCCAAAAAAGATTACATAATTAAATACAAAACATATTATAACTTACAACCTAAGTAAGAATCGTGGTTCCCTTATCAGGCACAAGAGCTCCTCTTTTCTGATAAGGTATACATACCCGATAACGATCTTTATTATAATATTTTGTAAAATATACATGTAACTCATGTTTTATATTACAACAAAAAAAAAAAATTTACACACAAAATATAACAAAAAAGAATGGTGAAATTAAGTATAGATATAGTATTTCTTAGTCCTCCTCACTAGGGCATCCTGTGCGTGGCGGACTAGTTATTTAATCAGAGTTTATTTGAAATAAAACAATCACTTTGTTTGTAATCACGATTTTAATCATTTATTTTTTCCAATACTGACCGGTTTCGCTTAACACAAGCATCATCAGGGTATGGAGAGTTTATTTGCTTATTACTAAAGAGCTTATTTGTCTTCTGAGTCGTTATCAGTGTCTTTTTAGGGTTTTTTCAGTGACCTCTTTCCCCCAGATTTCTATTCTTGATTTGCACGTATATTCGTTGTACATTTGGTACGACAAAGTTATTGAAAATTCTAATGGAAGGCGTTCTAGTGGGTACTTGGTCTTTATGATTCCTTTTTGAATTGTATTAAAGTTGTATAATAAACACTTTTTTTAAATACAATTTTATAGCTAACTAGCTTTTTCCCCTGGCTTCGCTCGCATGTTCGACTCCCCCCCCCCACCACCCCAGCACACCCCCCCCCCTCTCCGTTTCCCCTCCCTCCTCTCCTTCCCCCAATCAATCAACAATCAAATACACGCCGTTTCGCAAAATGTAGATTAGTACCTATTTTATATTTGTACGCTAAATATTCATATTAGTATTCTCGTATTTGAATTTTTGCTATCAAAGAAATCTTCACAGTAACCTAAACAAATAACAAAATGACAGCCCACGTCAAACATTTACTTAGCAACACGCTTTGCCAATAAACGGATAATAAATAATTTCATAACGCCACAGCTTATTCATAACGCCAGAGTTTACCAATATATATATATATGTAGCCTATTTTACTCGCAAATAATGTAGCTTTCGATTAGTGAATTAATTTTTAAATTCCATTCGGTATTTATTGCGTGAAAGAGTAACAATCACACATCCATACAAACTTTTGCCTTTATAATATCTATAAGATATTGTCGTTGATGGATTCCCATGATTAACATATTTCTTTCTTACTAAAATTATTCACAAAAATTCGCGGGAAAATTGGCCGTTTCTAGATATTTGCCAAGCGAATTTTATGTCTTTTATTACCAATATTAGTAGTAATATAAAGCACATAATATTTTATTACCAATATAGTAGTAATATAAAGCACACAAAGAATATACATACTTTGGCTTGTGTAATTCTCTGTTACTTTTCCTTCTTCTTACGATTGATTCGGTTCTACGTCAACTCAACACCTCTTTGAAAGTCATTGAAAGCTATGAAAAAAAAAATAGTTGAAAAATAGCCCATAACGTAACCTATTTAACCTTTTTTTTCATCACTTTTAATGACTTTTCAAAGGAGGTGTTCATCAGGAGGTGTTCAGGAGAATCACAAGGCTGCTACAGAAGTTTTCACTTCAATAAAACGGTAACTTCTGATTTCACAATAATATGTATTTATTTATTATAAGAATATTGTACATTGTATATTATTTTTGTGTTATTTCAGCCGCCATGCTAGGGATATCCCTGTGTTATGGCTGGTGAAGTTTCCAGATTCGAAATTATACAATATACATGTTATGGTTGTAAAATAAAATTTTTACTTATACAAATTAAATCAAATTGCAAATATTATATATCATGGTATCAAAATGTAATATTAATCATATTCTTTAATATATTGTAATAATAATTAGGTCGATAATAAAATTCAATGTAAGTAAAAGTTATGAAATTATTTGTTAATTTAAAAAATATTTGTTAAATTATACAATTTAATTTGATAATAATAGTATTAAAACTTTACAATTCAAGTAACAAGTTTTATATATAAGAGTTTCCAAATGTAAGGATGCATTGTGATAAAAGTTTTTTAAAGGTGGGATTCGGTTTTTATTTTTTCAGGGAGAAGGTTAAATATTTTAGGAGCTAGGTATATGAAATGTCTTTGAGCCGACGTGGTATGTAGTGTAGGTACAGTAGATATGCAGGAATCGTGTTGTGATCTACAAATATAAACTACTGGAGTTAATCTAACTTCTTCAAATATGTTACGGAAGCGTAAGATGTCGATAATAGAGTTCTTGTAAACTCCCACAGCATCTCTCATCTCTCGACTTAGGATAAAGTCGTACAATTTGCATTAAGGTACCTACACATCTACAAGAAGGTGAGCGCGGCCGTGTCGATTAGCGATGCGTAGGCACTGCGTTTTGCCGGAGGCCTCCAGAGAGTAGTTCCTTTTAAAATAACTCAAGTTCTAGGATTGGTTCCATTTTCCGAGTTGTACGAACTGGGTAGGTACTGGGAGCCGAGGCGGGTGTTGAGTCGCACGGTTCCGGCCCGAACTTGTATCCGGACCTGCATGTGAATCGGATCCGCATTCGATCTCGACACGTGTATGCGAACTTGCGAGTTACGGGAAGCGACTCTGCTGAGGGCAGGAGGATTCGGGTACGAGTCCGGGTCCAATTTCTCTGGGAGTGGTTAATAATCAACTGGTTGGCACAGCTAAATGTAATGCCTTAAAATTTTAAAAACTTATAGTAATACTACCGACAAATCTATTATTTATTAATCGATTTTTCATGCTAATAAAAATAACCGATTATTTAATAATCGATTATTTATGTAAAAGTCATATCCCTAGATTGATTTAAAAATGGAGTGTGGGTTCCGCTTCCCACGAAGGACTCGAGTTCAAGAATCAGTTCCGGCTGAACCTATGCATCACTATTGTGAACTGCAGGGTGCAGAACGCCTATGACATATATTGAGATTATTGCGAAACTTTCCGTAAGCAGCCAGAAGTGTGAAATCTTACAAATTTCATGAGTTGAACCCTAGGGATCAAAATGTCATATTATTAAAGTTAAAATTATCAAAGTTTTTCCCTTGAAAACATAAAGTATACTATTACTAGCAAGTACCCAGCGATGATCGTGCTTTATTCTACTAAGGAGATGGAAAAGAGAGTGGGGGTGTTTTTTATAGAATTAGAAGTTAGTAGATATTCCCCAAACAAAACCGGAGATATGTCATTTTTAAATAAAATTTTAGACGTGTGTTCTTTTCCTTTAAAAAGTATATGATTTCGAAAGATTGTTCTTTTATCTGGTAAAGTTATGTTTTAAATTTTTAGAAAATGTGTTTTTTTTAGCCTAATAAGGTTAGGTATACCGTAGGACCTACGACGTAGGTCGTTGGCAGATTTGTTAAATTTTCAAATAAAATTTTGTATTATGCAACACCCATTTCAAATCAAATAACTACCTATGCAGTAAAATAAATCAATAATTTATTTAAAAATTCAAGCCGATTCATCTTTGGCCGGAGAGATTCTTAATTGTAATCCTTTTGAATTAAGAGGAAACCACAAGCCAAAGATGTATGTATTCTTAGTGAGCCTTATATCGCCACGAATGCAAGCTCAAAAGTGGTCTTTGTTTGTTTCGTGAATAATTTTATAAGAAAGAAAGTTAATCATTTGAAATCATTTTAATCATTAATTTATATTTTTAAAGGTTATTTTTTTATGTGCGTTTATACGTTTCTAAATAAAAAAAACACTGTTTTTATTAGTTTATACTTATATTTTTTTAATAAATAATCAAAAATTTAATTTTAAATCTACTCAATGAAAATAATAGATAAAGCTTCGATTTATAAACCGATTCGTAGCAAAGATTAATCTAAAATGGTTATTAAGGAAAGCTTCGTAATAACTGTAATGTGCCGTGTCTGAGTCTATTGTGGCGAATTGCGAGAATGATATGCTTGACAATAATTAATATTGGATACGATTCATACCTCGTGTAAACAAATATTCAAAATTTATACCGTGTGTGCGTGTCGATTCTCAAATCGCGGAAATCATTGACGTAAATATCTACGTCATCCGTAGTCGGAATCTTGGTGTTTATTCAAGGAACTCTCACGGCCGTTTTCTCCAATTTCCAATTCTCCTGATCAACTGTTGAACCGAAGTTTTGGCTCAACACTCCTCAAATGTACAATTCTACGACCAACAGGTGAATTGAGCGTTACTAAACACATCACTTAGCTGATCGGAGACTCAAATTGATCAATCGGAAAGTTGGGAACAACGGTCATCAGTCTAATTAATGCGAAGATTCCAAAGTATTTACAAAATCATCGCCCTTTCAATCTGTGTTTGACCGTTATCTCAAATGGGTATCGTTAATCGTGAATCCATGACCTCCTCGTTCGTGTTTCTTTTCACTTTTATTGTACAAATGGTCTGAACGAAATCATTCGAGTGGACTAAGATTTGTCCAAATGGACTGATTTGACGATCTTTTTAACATTAGAATGTCCGATTAGATAAATAATTGTTTAAATGATTGACAAAGAACTGTTCGAACGGATAAAATTGACAATGTTATGGAATTGTGCGATTGGACAAATAATTATTGTCGAAATGGACAAATTTGATCAATTTTACATTGGAATTATCCATTAAGACAAATTATTGTCCAAATTGACAAAATTTATGGTATTTTGCCCATTGGATGTGACCAAAAGATTTGTACGATTAAACTTTTTCGGACGCAAATGCCTGTTGTGAATTGCGGTAAAACCTCCCTATCAGAAGAATTTTAAAGAATTTAGAATCAGAGCGTGGTACTTGACGTAATTACTTTAAAGCTTTGCATAATATTGTTTCTTTGAATGAGCATGAAAGCAATAAATTGAAAGGTCGCTTTTTTGTTTTGTTTTGAGGTGCAGAAATCTGATTATATGATTATTTGGCCTTGCCACGAGACCCTACGAGTATTATAAATGAACAAATTAATAATTGTAATTAATCATAATACTTACCATTGCAATCCTTCTTAGCCTGAATAATCCTTACTCCAGCTATTCGATGTTCTGATGGTAGTGTTTTGCATAAACCATAAATACTATTTCATTGTGACAAGGTTCTAACTTCACTTCATCTTCTTCAATATTTTTAAAGACGATTTCTTGTTTTCTATTCAACATTTTCTGATATCGAGTTTGAATCTTGTGTAAAGCATTTTAGTTTAACATCTTTTAAAGATTTTTTTAAAATAGGATGTTTACTTTCCATTTTAGAATTTACATGAATTTGCAGATAGAGCCATATGCAACCAGCTAAGACATAATAATTCATTCAAGGTTTCACTTCCCTAATGCCTGATTCTGAGAATTCGTCTTGCAAACTTTGACATCTCAAAACATGTTAAGGCAAAGTTAAAGAACCCTATCCAACCAAAGTAACGAACTAAACTGCGCATCAAAAGCAATCAACTGTCGGACAATGTAATAGCAATCAACTGTCAGACAAAAACAAAATGGCAATTGCAAAAAGTGTAAAGTAATGTAAAGCGAAACTTGTAAAATAAATAGAATCTTTAAAGCTTGCTTTTAGAACTTCATACAAATATATTCGGAAATACGACATAGATGGTTCAGAAAATTATTTAGGTATTAGAAATGAGCAAAAGAAATGGTTTTACATCCAAATGCCACTCGTGAAAAATGTCAATCTTGTCCAAACAAGATGACAAATTTTTCAAGGTCATAAATTGTGGAAAACACGATTAAGTTAAAATGAGTGAAAAAACACAAAGGTCATTCGAAAACTCTCAATCGTTTTGAATTAAATGACATTAATAAATATTGCAAACATTCTAAGATTAAATTTTTAATTTTATTATTTATTTTTAATATTTACTTAAAATATTGTAATGGTATTCTGATGAAATTGTACTTACGATTTATGCAAAACGCTACCATCAGAACATCGAATTGCTGGAGTAAGGATTATTCGGGCTAGGAAAGATTGCAATGGTATTCCGATGAAATATTGCAATGGAATTTTGAAGGAATTGTTCTTATGATTTATTCAAAACACTACCATCAGAACATCAAATAACTGGGGTAAGGATTACTTGGTCAAAACACTACAAGTCGCTAACGAAATCCTGAGCATTTTTCTCCAGCACCACTTTTCATGGGTCTATATCCGCTTTCTTTCGCTAGCTCCGGTGTCCGGTAAGTTAATGTGTTTGCATGCTTCCATCAAAATGTTTTGGAAATATCTGAAATTGGAGGTATTATTAATGTTATTTGATTATACTAACTACTAACGTAATATAATATTTATGTATTATGAATATTATCAGCTTTGTTACGATCTTCCGTAAATTTTGCCGTGATCACATTCACGATTTGAAGAATTCCTTATATTAAATTCAATTTAACCCTTACCTAATAAATAGTCTTACCTAATAGGTGAGAATCATTATGGTACAATATGATACACAATAATAATTATTAACAATAATACGTGTTTGATGTTCCTGAGGGGCAAGTGTCAAACAATACATCTCTGATGTGGTCTGCTAACAAGGGTATTTCTACAACGTATTATTAAAGCATATCAGCGAATTTCATAGAAGTGATATCTACACATTGTGTTACATTATTATCTAAGAGATAAACACTGGGACGCCAACATGTATTAGTATTATAATATAAAACAACAGTGAGGTAAATCATTGAGATATACGGATAGTTTTGGTAGGGGGTGCAATTTTTATTCGCTGTTATTAAAACCCAGCCTTAGGTGTACTTTTACTATGTGTTAACAAGGGCCAAATAATTTTAAGTTTTTTTTTAAACCTCAGAAAACGGGCGTATTTTTTCAGAAGGTCAAAATATTTCTATTTTGGAATAAAATCAAAATAAATAAAATATTTCTGAACATATCCGAAAACTAAAAACTGTTTTAGAAAGGCGATGAAATGGGTTTACAAAAAATGTTGTTGTTAGAAATAAAAATATAAATTTTGAAATATTAAATTTTTTAATAATAACAAAAAAAAGGCTCACCTTACGTGTTTTCTATCTATAATAATTACTGACATCTATCTATAATTTAAATTTAATTACAATTTAAGTCGTGTTTTCTATCTATAATTACTGATTTTCTATCTATGATAACACAAATTTTGTTAGGCAAAAATATTAAAACATTATTAACATATTAAAAATTTTAATACAAATAAGAAAAAAGGCTCACCTTACGTTTTTTCTAACTAAAATTACTGATAACAAAACACACACATTTTATTAGGCAAATGCGTTATAAACATAATTATCTCCCCACATTTCTGACGTTTTTTTTTATTGAATTTGAATATAAAGCACGGAGTTTTCTCTGTCCAACACCGTTAAGATCATATTTTTCACTACGACAGTTGAAACTGTATGATTTATACAATGATTTATGCCAGACCTATGCGAGCTGGGACAAATTGGCTCTCCTGTGATTAAACGGGTTAATAGATATTACAAAGCTCGTCACTCATCATATTATTATTTTTGTAGCCGGACAGCTCAACAAAGTGGCACTTCATCAATTCTTTGAAAAGTCATTAAAAGTGATGAAAACAAAATAAAAATCAAAACTAGATTAAATGGATTACGTTTGGTTGCGAAATGGACAATTTTTCTCACCACATTTAATGAATTTTCAAAGGGATGTTGAAATGACAAGTTGAGAATAGAACCATTATTTTTAATCGTTTTTGTTCTTTTTCTTTCAATTTCGCTATAAATAAATAAGTTTTACCTTAATAATTTGCCTTTATACCTTATGTTTTTTGTAAAAATGTATCTAATATTATTTATCTTATGCGGAAACTTCACTGCTTAATGCAACCCGGTAATTTTTTTTAGAAAGACAAGATATCAACTCAGCCACTGACCAGTCAATCTAATTAAATATATTTGCTCCCCCCCCCCCTCAGTTTTTACTCCATAAAACTATCACATCATATAGCATTCATAATATATCCTTTGACAAATATCAAATCAAATACTTCATTCCATACGTTTGTGTAATATATAATTTACAGATTGGAATATAGTAATCGAAAGCGGTTGTTTGTTTGTCAACAGACACTCCCATCGCAAACCCCTATCCTACAAACCACCATATTAATTTGAGACCACCCACTAACGATCAAATAATGACTGACGATCTTCGATCATGGATTCGCGGAGTGTAACCTACCAAAAAAATCCTTTGGTTTATGTTTTTCTTTTTACACGAGTTGAATAAAATAAAAATACGAGGCCTGTCCGTAAAATAAGGTCTCTAAGGCGCTGCGGTCGCGAGGAACGACTTTATGCGCAATCCGGCAAAACTGGCCTTTAGCCTGGTTCTCCGACACCAAATGCTCACCACTCTCTGTGACGCTTAGTCTCGGCGTGGCAGCCGTTCGCGATGGAGCTTCCGCTCGCCGCACCGGCAAAGTGTGAATAAAGCTCTGTAATTCGTTTTTTTGGAGACAAGATTTTAATAGAACATTTCTACCAATGTCTATCGGGGTATTGGTTTTTGCACACAAACAAATAATTACAGAGCTTAATTCACACCGGTGGAGTGTGGCGAGCGTAAGCTCCATCGCAAACGGCTGTCGCACCGAGACTAGTGCAAAAGGCGTGGGGGAACTTAAAAAGTTATATGCATTTTAGTTAGGCCGGTTTTGACGGAATCTAACTAGAATCAAAATAGAGCAAAACTTTGAACGCGTGTTTCTCCAAACTACTTTTTTCGAGACGTTTGATACGATATCTCAAGTTCTACTGAACCAATTTACTTGAAATTTGGCGTAAGCCTTCTCCATACATTATTCTATCGCGCTAACTAAACAATAATAAAATATCAATTTTAACAATAAAAATCAACCAACAATTATTAATAAAAAAGTGTCGGAGAAACAAATCGTTTTCGTGCTGCCGACAACTACAGACGGTGAACCGCCCTTGTCTATGGATGTATCTAATACAGGAGAACTAAGGTGCTTTCACTGGCGATGCCACTTGATGATAATCTTTGGTATCTAGTCGTCCAATTTTCTGACCTTATAAACCAACCTTATAAACGTTTCACGCTCAATGAAATGAACGTTTTCTTATTTCATGTTTATTCCATGAGTTCGTTCCTAAAGCATTTTACGTTTAACGACTACTAATATACTTTATTCGTTTCGGGTTCGGTACTGCGCCAGTCGTAAGTAACCATTCGACTAGTTTCGGCTTTAAATAGCGTAGAAGAAGCAGATATTTATTAAGCCTACTTATTGTAGAATCCAGTCAATGAGTTTTTAATTTTTTTTTTTTTTTTTTTTTTCAAAGTACAATCCCGTCAAACCGTAATTAAGAAGTTTGTCAACAGGATTTTAATCTTCAATTACAATTTAATTACACATACATATTAGTATAACTATACAGATTGTCACAATTTACATACGGTCTTAATATAAATCTTCTAATTTATTAATCATATTTTCAGCACATATCTCTATCTATTTGTAGAACCGTATTTTTTTTTATATTACTTGGTAACATGTTAAATATTTTGGGCAAATTATATTACAGGGTTCGCCGTCCGTAGTTATTGTTATATTTTGGAACAAGCATTCCTTCATTCTTTGTGAGCCTAGTATTGTGTTCATGTTCCACTTTCCTCTTATATTCAGATTCGGATATATGCTGAGTCAATATTTTGTACCATAATAAGGCCTGCACAGGTAAGATAGTTAAATTCCTACATAACAATGATATTATGTTTCGTCTCTGTGAAAAAATATGTTTTTCAACTAGTAATTTAACAATTCATTATTTTATTCTTAGGTCGACTAAAGTGTTCTGATAAATGTCTCTGAGGTTATTAATTTTTTTTTACATTAGGTCTACACAGAAGGCCCTGAGTAAAATAATTTCCCTCGGGGCCTATGTCATCTTTGGGGTTGCTGTGTGGAGGGTGTCTTTAGGAAAGGAAGAAGAGGAAGTTCTAGGAAGGAAAAGGGTATGAGGGGTGGGTAGGAGTCTGGGGGGTTAATGTGTCTAGGAGTGACGTACGTATGAATCTATCCCTCCAACTGCGGTGCAAGGCGATGGGTCTAGAGAGACTTCCTCAACCAATGTATCTCGACTCGGCCTGCCATACAGTAGGTGGGCAAACGTATTGGCCACCAAGATCTAGACAAACCTCACCCCATGAACCCGGGAACCCCTGCTAAGTCACCAAACGTAGCGAACCACTTGGGGTGGCAGGGGTTTTGGTTATCCAATAAATGGTTCCCAGGGCGGCGGTACCCATATCCGCCTCCCAAATTGAATTGGTTATTGAGAAATTAAACAAAAAAAGTAAACATTTTGGACCATAACTGAAACAAGGTATAAAGGATGATATGGGTGGACAAACTACAGATATATAGAAACTGAATGAGATTTATGATTGTGTAGAGTGGATTGATATGTTTGTGTAAAGAATGACTGACGAAGGACCTTGATTTTGTGTTACTATCACTGCCTGGAAATGAGAAGAACATATGATGCATAGAAAGGAAAGGACCCAACGAAAGGATAAAGAACTCTCATGCTGCCAATGCACTTGTCTGCTTTCTCCCCAATCCAATAGGCACAGAACAGCAATATGCGTGGGTTTCGTTTATTTGAGAGAACACGGCGGAGTTGTGATAATGGTGATACACCGATAGCGGGAGCACAATGGCTATATGATATGTTGCGGCGGGAGGTTAATTACAGACTAGAGCACGTGGTGATAGTAGTTAAAGGTGCGGATTTTGGAGCAAGGTAGGACAGGATTTGCAACAATATTAATACCAATCCCAAGCAGTAACAGTATGTATGCGTGCTATGTAGGTATGTGTATGTGTAGGTATGTGTATTGGCGTAACCAGAAACCTTTCAACTTTTATAAGAATAACTCTCTTTTTTTAAGGTTTTTTCCAACAATATAATAAATCATAGAAGGAAAATATAATAGGTTCTAATAATTTTAGAATATATGATAAATAAATCTATAAGAAATGTGAAAAAGAACTAGACACAGAAAAAATAAAAACAAGTTCTTTAAGAATAACTCTCTTTTTTTAAGGTTTTTCCAACAATGTAATAAATCATATAAGGAAAATATAATAGGTTCCAATAATTTTAGAATATATAATAAATAAATCTAAAAGAAATGTGAAAAAGAACTAGACACAGAAAAAATAAAGAATAATTATAAATTTATGGAATGACGTGAAGTTCTGAATTGTATGATTTCTATATCATTGAAGAAGAATATAATACTAATAAATCTGAACAAAATGTGAAAAAGAACAAGACACAGAAAAATAAGAAGTTAACGGCCGCAACTGGGACTAGAACCAAGGATCTCTCGTCTCACCTCAATCAACTCGGCCATTGAGAACTCTTAATTTTTTAAGTCAATTTCCTATTTCAAAATCTGAATTAACAATATTATCTTGGACTAGTTTTTTTCCCTTTTGGCTTATACCTTTTAAATGAACACAATGTTCAAAGAACTGATTTGTAACCTAGATAGTGTATCGGATAAACATATCGGATGTTATTTATAAAGAACACCTATTGACCTTTTTCTAAAAACCGAAATGAATATTCAATTTTCATAAGAACAACTCTTTATATAATAACCTTTGAAGGTTATTCCCATTAATTTAATATATCATTGAATTAGAAGATTATATCAACTAATAAATAACGAAAATATGAAAAATGACAAGTGACAGAAAAATAAAAACGTAACAGTCGCAACGGGGACTTGGGCCCAGTAGTCGAAGATAATGTTGATAATTCTGAATTTGAATTATGAATTTGTAAGATGATCCTGTGTTCGAGTCCATTTTGCCACCGTTACCTTTTATTTTTCTGTCTCTTACTTTTTCATTAGATTTATTAGTATTATCTTCTTCTTCATTGATAAAGAAACCTTTCAATTCAGAACTTTACGTCATTCCATTATTCTTTTCCAGTGCTTTCACTTTCAGGTCGATGCTAGGAGTCTTTCACTCTGGACAACGTGATCGTAAAATTATTTAATAGCAACATTAAATAATTCGCATAAAGAGGATAAGCCAACTGAAATGACATTGTCCTAAATGTAAGGTACCGAAAATAAGTTAGTGAAAACATTTTATTGTGAAATCATTTTAATTACCTACCTATAAAAAAGGATTGTGGGGGTTCCGTGTGTTAAAAAAAAAAGCGAATTAGTTCTTTCATGCAGGTTCACATTTCCAAGCAATGGAGTCAATACTTTATGTCCTGAGTAGGTATTAAAAGTTTTATTTTTGCATATAATGTTTAGTTCGTCAAATCTTTTTACCGCCGCCTAGGGAACCATTTATTGTATACCCAAAACCTCTGCCTTAGGTCACCCCAAGTGGTTCGCTACGTTTAAGGATATAGCAGGAGTGCCCGAGTTCATGGGTGAGGTTCGTCTAAGTCTTGTCAGCGGATAACCTGGACACACTAAACCTCAGATTCCTACCCACCCCTCAAGCCTTTTACCCTCCTCTCCTTCCTTTACTTAAAACAATAGTCCACACAGCATCCCCAAAGGTTACATAGGCCCTGATGAAAATAACTTTCCCCAGGGCCTCCTGTGTGGAGAATACAGTGAACCCATGATTTTCACTCTATTTTCTACTATTTTTTATGACTATTTGAACGAAGCTTTTTTTGGCTGTTAAAAATTATCTAAGCATAGACAAAAAAACAAAAGTTCAACGATAAATTTTAGGAATGTAGGTCATTAAATTTGAAAATTCTAACAGATTTCAGTAAAATATATAAAAACCAGTCTTAAGCTGCGAAATCCGTCCTTGGCTTCCGAAATTAAGTGGCCTCCTTGAAAAATCGGTGAATCAAAAAGAAAACACACTTATAACTGGTGCCAAAACCATAATAATAATAAAACACACTTATAAATGGTGCCAAAACCATAATAATAATAAATGTGACAAGTTTAATTCCATCTCTGTCAGTGCCGCCTTGTATACCATATTTGGGGATGCTGTGAAAATGGTACACATTGAGGACACGGGATGCGGAAAATAAAATATCTTAAACTTGTAATAAAGTCCAAAAACTAGATAGGCTATAATTATTAGAAATTACCAGCCTAATAAAAAAGTAGGCCCTAATTTTGTAATGAATAACAAATTAGAATATTTTGCGAAATCTCCGCTCCTTTAGCCATTCTAATTTTCATATTATATTCTAAAATAAAATATATATTTTATTTGTATAATAAACCTTTGTAAGATTATTCCTTCTCCAATGTAAAAATCGATACATCAATCAAAAATTCCATATCATCATAAATATAATAACGATTTGACAAAAATAAAATTAGGTCATTAACATTTTATATTATCTACTTGTTAGGTACTCCTCAAACAATTTCGAAGTAAGATACGAACCCGAGGTAGTTAAGCCTACTGGGGAATAACCAAAATAATTAGAAATTCGAAAGTCCACGACTTAGTGACAATTATTCTTTAATTTTGCCGAATTAATAGATAATGGGCTTTTTTACCGAAAAGTAATCGGAGACATTTAAAATGGCGCCAATATATTATGGAAAAATAGCTCCAGTGGGAGACTTAAAGATGTCGCCAGAATGATGAATGTAGATGAATTTAAAGAAAATTTCAGACTTGGAGTAGGATGGAATAGCAAACCAATCTCAAAGAAATTCAATTTAAAAATTATGCAAAACTTAGTTTTAACATAGAGTTTTAATAATAATTGTTCAATTTTTATTGCGCCATCTTGTGAAATAAAAAACCCAAGGTTTCTTTACAATGCCATCAATAATTATTATTAAGTAGAAGCTGTAGTAGAATTACCGATTCCCTTGCCGTTCTACTTGGATTAAGCATTAGCGAAGCGAAAGAAACGATAGATAATAAAATTGGTATTTACATATTCTCAGATATCGCGGTATATGAAAAGGTTCGGAGGACAAACTGTGGAAATGAAAAAAAAATAGATTATCCAATTTGTGATCGAAAAGAAAAAATATCTTCTTTCAGAATTTAGGTATTACCGGCTTTTCTGAAAAAAGGTTTTCAACTCTCCCTCTCGTTTATGAATACATTTACTGATGGGTTGTGTTTGGAGGTTCGCTCAAAATTGTATTTAGTGAAATGTTTCAATATTATATTTACATTTATTCTATTGCCTTTCTCAAAATAAATTTTCATTGTAAATTAAAATTTATCATGAAATATGTGTTGTTAAATAAATTGTGCCATTAAACAAAAAGGTTGGTATTAAATAAAGGGATTAAATTAAACTAAAGAAATATCAAAGTAAACAAAAATCAGTAAAAAAAATAAAAAGGAGATCCCAATGAGACCGATTGTCAGCTCTGTTGGTGCACCTATGTACAAACTTTCAAAAAACCGGATCGTGCATTAAGGGGCTACATGGGTCCGAAAAGTTTTAAAAAAATATTTTTTTCCTTTTATCTAAAAGTACAATATGTCTAAAATATTCTCCTAATGTTTTAAGTCAATGTGAGTAAAAGTCTAGGAGAGAGAGCCTTTGCAAATCCCCTGTAGCCGAACCCTGTAGCCAACGCTAATATTCAAGTTAAACTTCTCTATTCCAGCATCGTTCACCTCTTTAAATAAATAACATTAAGAGGAATACAAATATCGAAATTATTACCGCGTCAATATTTAAAATCAAGCAACTTGCTTTATGCATTTTTGGACTTATCTGAACGGGGCAAGTAATTTTAATTAAATAGAGTAGCCGTGTTCTATGTACCTTCATTTTGGGAGGCGGATATAGGCATCGCCGCCACAAAAACCATTTATTGGACAACCAACACCTCTGCCCGAGGTCATCCCAAGTTGTTTGCTACGTTTGGTGACTTAGCAGGGGTGCCCGGCTTCATGGGGTGAGGTTTGTCCAGGTCTTGGCGGCCGATGCATCTGCCTGCTATGTGGCGGGCCGGATCCAGAGAGATTGGTTGAGGGAGGTCTTTTGACCTCTCCTGCCAGAATCTCTCGACCCATCGCCTTGCACGCATTCCTATCCACCCTCATACCTATTTTCTTCCAAGAACTTCCTCTCTTTCCTTTCCTTAAATAAAACCTCCACCCGACATCCCTAAGACGACATAGGTCGTGAGGGAAATTATTTTCCTCGTTTCCCCGAGCTGCCGATAGTTCTCAAACAACAGATAAATTATTGATTAATATAAATACACCGCGTTTTTAAGGTTTATTTTGTATTAATATTATTTAGATGCTCATGATGATCAAAAAAGATATTCCAAAAGAGCATTATTAACACATACCTACGTAATATATATTAAAAATATGTTATATTCAAATCTAACTTATAAATCCAACGCTAACATGTACCTACTTTTATAAAAATTACACACAACATAGGTACCTTCATTAAATTTACGTCCTAATATCTTTGTAAATTCAATTTTCAAATAAAATCTTTGGAAACAATTAAAAAAAAAAAACAGTATTTATTAGCGCCAATTACCATTTGGCTGCGCTCGGCTAATTATTTTTGTGTTTATTTGGAAACAAAAATATTTTTGTTCCATTGTTCCCCCACATCATTATTATTCGCAAGTAACGGCGTAACAAGCTCTCCCGTGAACGATATCAATCAATATAATACGCAGTGAAACAATACGAAGTGAAACCAATAAAAAAACATAGAGTGAAGAATGCCAAAAAGGAACATAACTTCAAAAATGGCGGAAAATCCATTAAACCTAATTCCTGTGAGTATTTTCCTTATATAATATAATAATTGTCATTATAAGTACATAGAAATCATTTTGCCGTAGATTCTAAAACTTCTATCTGAAACCGTAGGAATTCATTTATTAATTAACAAGGAACTCAGTATTATAAATTATCAAGGAACAACTCAAAACCATGTTTAAAAATTATATGATATGAACTCAAAAACGATAAAAAATGATAACTCTCATTTACCTATTCTGAATTAATGCAGCATTTTCGTAAATCTAAAATTTATCAAATCATATAATTATGATGATTGCGATGTAGGCGTAATTTCTACTAGTATAGCCTGAAAAGTAATGCACACATGCTTGTAAATCACGAAAAAAACAAAAAGCAAGATTGGGCAAAAAGTACATTAAAGTACAATATTCTTAAGCTTCAAAATCATATCTTTATTTTTCACACATAGTCACCGTTAAAGCTAACGCATTTCTCCCAACGTGTAAAAAGTTTTTTTCATTATGTAACTAACTGAATTTAACTTTTCGAATCCAGGACTTGACAGCTGCCTTTACCTCATCGTCCGAGGTTTAATGATTACCCTTGAGGTGTCTCTTGAGTAGAGGAAAAAAATAAAAATAGCAAGGCGAAAGATCGAGGGAGGGAGAAGGGTGTTGAATCAGTTCAAACCACGGAGGAAGGATTTTCTTTCCTCCGTGGTTCAAACCTTTGGTTCAGGTTTTGCAGAGGCTCTAATCACTCTAATGGATGCTGTTTGTTCTCGTCTGTGAAACAGCGTGGTACCCATCGTCCACAGATTTTACGGTTTTCTAATTGCTCATCAATGAAGCCGACACGTTTCTTGGATGTTCTAAAATGGTTTGTGATACGCTTTTGAGTGATCACCGGTTATTTTTAATCAAATCGTGGACGGGTTCGGATAGTTTATCGTCTATATATATAATCGGACATCCGCAGGGTGTTTCGTCAACGATTATTGCTTTTCCAGGCCTACAATCATGAAATTTTATTACACATCGATTTACAGTAGACCTATCAACAACATCGTCACCATAAACATCCTTTAAACGACGATGCATTAAGAAGAAGTTACCTTTTCAGCAATTTAAAAATTAACAGTACGCTGTTTACCTTGCGTTGACATAATACTAAAACACGTCTCTATACTTCCGCTCACAAAATACACTTGATGAATTCAACGAACTCAAACTTGCACGTACGTATAGACGAGGAATTTCACTTCCATATTCCCCCTGGCGCACTTGTCTATAAGTCTGTGAGAATTACTTTTCAGCCTACCGTTGTACAATGTCACATGGACCTGGGTTATACCTGATTTTATTAATTCTCGCTTTGTTTCAGTTCGTCATTTATTGCACGGACTATATTAGAATGATCCCTAATTGGCATATTCCTGTTATTTATTGAACCAATCATTTCAGAAAGTAAGCTATACAAATGAAATCGAACTAATTTGGGTTCCATTTTTGTTTTCCAGAAATCATTATCTTTCTAAATATATTCAATTTTGAATGTAGATGTTCTCCCACTCCCATACAACAACTTAACAAGACATATTTTTTCTGTAATGTGAAGTTTATCATATTTCCATCTTTGTTCGTTCTTCAAAAAGTAACTTTCTTCTCTTGGATAGCTCTTTCTAAGCCAAGTTTGCAGGGTATTAAAGCACATATTTCGTTGAATAGCGTATCGGCGGCGGAGTTAAGACCGTTCGGAGTACTTCCTATATATAGAAATACCATATCAATAAATTGCACACACGGTTGAATTCTAATATTGTGTTCAACGCTAACCTCTACTTGTAAAGCTTCTTTCTAACATTCTCTTCCATGACTTATTGAAGACACTATTGAGTGAGAGATATTGACTAAGTGCAGCAACGAGGTGCATTGATTATGTCGTCTCTTCTACGTACAACTTTTGAACCAAATGAAAGTGATGTGACACACTGACCTCTAAATTCCTACCTAACTCTTACACCCTTTTCCTTTCCAGAACTTCCTCTTCCTCCTTACCTGACCCTTCACACACCAAAAATGACATATGCCTTGAAGGAAATGGTTTTTTTCAAGCCCTCCCGTACGGGGTTAATGGAAAAAAAAGTTTGGTGACCGGATCCGAATAGTCAAGTACTCCCTACCTTATCATCACCCGTCTCCCGTCCCTCCGTACTATCTTCAGCTTCACAACGTATCCCGATTGGGGATGGCGCTCCAGACGGTCGGGACCAGTTGGGATTATTGTGTCGAATTCACGTAAACAACTTTTATCTTTATTAAATGAAGCAGTTCTTAAACACAACAAAAAAAACATAAAATTGATTACACACCTATTATTGCAAAGCTCTAACGCAAGTCCTTTTCCTGGGAATATTTTTTCGATTTAGTAGTTTGCTTCTTTGGGATATTTGTTTTTGTTTTTATTTTCCATCTTTAATAAATTATGGAACTATAAACCTCATTTTTATTCACTATAAATACAAACGGAAAGCCTTTTTTCCGTAAGAATAAAACATTAATTTAGTTAAATTAGGATTATAACTATCGATTCACGAGTACCTACTTTGCGATGAAAACGTATAAAATTTTGGTCATGACATGAATAATAATACCAGAAAAATAAAAACTAAGGACGTGTTGTTTTAAAAAATTTGACGGATTCAACCAATATTTTAAGTAAATTTTCACGATCTGTGTAAATTCTATTCAAGTTCTGTTATTATATCATTACAGACCAGTTGCTGCATAAAACTGAAATAAACACAGAACTTATATAGAACTTACGCAGAACGTGAAAATTAACTTCAAATATTTGATGAATCCGTAATTTTTTTTGAAACAACCCGTCCTAACCTTCAATGTCTGAGAAATAATAATACTCGTGACCAAAAAATATATCACCAAGTGAAAAAAAAGTTGAAAAAACTGCCGCAGACCCCACGTCTGTTCTCTGCGAGTCTGAGTCTAGAAATGTTTGAGGTAAACGCCAAAGCAGTTTTTGTTTATTTTGTAAATGATTATATAAGAATGAAAAATGTTTGTAGCTGCTCCCGTCTGGAGGCAGTGAGACTATGGCATTCCCAATTGGCGTATGTTGTGAGGCTGAAGGTAGTAGGGAGGGTAAGGAGATGGGGTAGAGGAAGGTGGGGAAGTTCCTTACTATTCAGATTTGGTCACAAAACACGGCTACCGCCATTTCAAGCGACGTTTCAATTCGGAATGGTGGTCTTACACCAGGGCGATAATGAGAGTGTCTTCCACTCTGGAACGTGCCGCAAATATACTATACATTATTTTAAATTAATTATTTGTGAAATAACACAAATTATTCAAATAAAATTTATTTGCCCACGGCGGGATTCGATCCCGTGACCTTCGGATTGCGAGTCAAGAGCCTTACCGCTAGACTACGCTGGCCGTCAAATCAATAGAGATCATCAAAAATAATATCATCAATCATCATCATCAAACAGTATTAATAGCTTATCGTCTGCGTGTGGTTGAATTCCAGAACCCGACTTCCATTGCATGTCCAAAGTCACGCCTTATACGCCATGCCACAAATAACATCTGTGTACGTGGAGTTTCACACAAAGCTACCATTGTAATTCGATTTTAATTCAAGAATTTGCCAGAGATGGCGCTACTTCCGTCAACAATTCTCGAATGATTAATTCCCATATAGGTATAAGAGCTATGGATTTTGATTTTCAATCAAGTGATCTCCAAGACTTTTATAACAAATGGCGTATAGATGTGAACCCTTCCAAGAGCGCTGCTATTTTCTTCTCACGAAGAAAGGTTCGCAGCGCTCCTAAGGGTCAAGTTTATATGTACGGCCAAGCAATACCCTGGCAAAACAATGTTAAATATCTTGGAGTCACACTCGACAAAAAACTCACATGGCACACACACATCAAACATACAATTAAAAAAACCAAAAACGCTGCTTCATCCCTTTACCCGCTTTTACATTATAACAGTCAAACGTCGCTTCAGAACAAACTTCTCATTTACAAATCAAAATTACGACCCATCATGACTTACGCCGCTCCAATTTGGGCCACAAGCAATACTAAGAGTCTAGAAACCTTCCAAAATGTCTTGCTTAGAAGATTCACCAAAAGCCCTTGGTTCGTCCGAAATAGCATTATTAATTCAGGCACGAAAATCCCTCCACTTAAAAAACACATAATAGACCTGGCCAAAACATTTTTCTCAAAACTTGCTTCAAATCCGAACCCAAGCATCTCATGTCTCGGGCATTCAAGTCCCGATGACAATCCCCTCCACCGCCTGCCCATATCCATCCTTCATCCACCTTGATGCGCGGGCTATAACAAAATTTACCTTTATATTCTTACATAAAAAATTAAATACTTGTATATATTTATTATGGTATACATATTTGTGGTATATGAATACATACATGCATGGGTGTATGTAAAAATGTCTGTATGTGTGCATATATCTATACAAAATATATGCCACTCGCAGATTTAAAACAAGCTATAAAAAAATATGAATGCCCTTCATCTTGCCCAAGGCAGCCCGAACATCGGGTTAAAAAAAAAATCCATCAGGTGACATTACTACAGTTTGCAAGACAAAGGGGTTAATTTCTCCCTGTAACTTGCTAAGAACCAATATATAATATATTTCAATCAAGTGCAGTCCGCTTTTGTTACTCAAGGAAGCAACAGTTCAAAAATCGAGCTCCGAATAGTGCATCGCGTTCCGAACACTTTATTTTCTAATCATTGTTCGCGTCATCTGGTTCTTTTGTTTCCTTCCATTCTCATAGTTATTTCGTTCTATAAGTTTCCAAACAAAAACAAATTTTCATGGTTACAAAATATTGAGCTGTCAGCTTTCAAAGCAGTGTTGTGTTTTTCATTTTTAACCAAATCCAAGCCTGCAGACCCCCGCTTACACATTGACCTTTCACAGTTTACCTTCCTCACTATTAACCTACGCACAAGATCCTGGATTCGATGTCTACTCTCCGCCAACAACTTGCCGCTGTGGGTGCGACAGAAGCACAACTAGAAGAATTTTTAGCAAAAAAATCAAAAGTAACGAGGTCCAGACGCTCAACTGCTCTATATTTAAAGCATTTCGGAAGTGAAGAAGATGTCTCCGACTACTCCTCAAAACCTAGAACAACTCCCACCCTCACTACATCTCTGACCTCCGTCTCTACTTCCACCTCGACCTCTGCTACTTTTTTAACAGCTCCCACCACTTCGACAACCGCCTCCAGCTCAACATCAACCGCTCCATCCTCTTCCGTAAACTCATTCCCCCCGCTATGGGTGACTCTAGCTCACAAAAAACGAAGGGCGTGCGCTTCTCCTCCTCCCTCAACCGAAGTAATAAAAACTTCAAACCGTTTCTCCGCCCTCGCTACAGACGATGAAATCTCACCACTGCCAGTTACAAACACCGTGTCTGACTCCACTGCAAATGACATCACTGATATCACAAGAACTAGACCTGCTAAGATCCCTCCAATTTTTATAAAATCCGAAAAAAATTGGAGCCTCCTGGAAAAGCGCCTCTTGAATGCTGGGGTTACTATAATTAACGCAAAGGCCATCCCAACAGGTGTGGTCCTCAATACCGGTGACTCCACCAGCTTCCGGCTGGCAACAAAAATTCTGCAAGAGGACACAACTCCGTTCCACACATTCCAACTCGCAGAAGACAAATCTACAAAGGCGGTTCTGCGAGGAATACCGACGACAATTATCGAAGAAGAGGTCCGCCTGGAACTAATAGATCTCAACTTCCCTGTTAATTCAGTAACTCGAATGGGATCCGGGCCAGACAGGAAAAATATTCCACTGGTCCTCGTACAACTGGATCATGGTGAGGCGGGACAAAAAATCTTCTCCCTCACTTCCCTCTTTCACCTAATGATAAGAGTGGAGTATCTAAATAAGAAGACAGCCCCCTCTCAGTGTCACCGTTGCCAGAATTTTGGACACTCATCAATGATGTGCCACCTGCCCGCCCGCTGCGTGAAGTGCGCGGGTGACCATTTTACGCAGGAATGCAAGAAGCAGAGAGAAGATGGACCCGCCACCTGCGCAAACTGTTCTGGAGCCCATCCGGCAAATTACAAGGAATGTCCGAAACGACCATCTCCACAACCCATCTTACAAACAGTACGTAATGTCACTTTCACCTCACATACTACAAATCCCTCTTTATTATACGCGCGGGCCACTGCCCAAACCCCACTAACGTCCACACCCCCCTCCTCAACTCCCTCAACCTCAACCTCCCATACACCTCCTTCTACCCCCTTCAATATTTTTGAATTTTTCAAAAATTTCAATTTCTCCAAGGTTGGCGATCTCCTCTCCGACCTCATCCCCAAATTTCAGTCTGCCACCTCACCGGCAGACTACATATCGATCATTTTCTCCGCTGCCCCTCAGATTTTTTCACTTTTTTCAGTGTAAATGGCTAGCTCTACTACCATGCCCTCCGCGCTACGCATGGCATTTTGGAATGCTAATGGTCTCTTAAAAAATTTACATGAATTACGTATTTTTGCAAATACACACGCTCTCGACGTTTTACTCATCAATGAAACTCACCTCAACCCATCACAAACGCCAAAACTTTCGAACTATACATTATATAGAAATGACCGACAACACACTAGAGGCGGTGGCACTGCCATTTTCGTTAAATTGAAAATCGCCCACAAATACAATATTACACCTGCATTGTCGTCAATCGAGTCAACCTCAATCACAATTTATACAAAACATTCAGGCCCATTGAGAATAAACTCTATCTACCACCGTCCGCAAGATAAGCTTGATCCAAATGACCTTGATACTCTCCTCGATAGCCACACTCCTACTATCCTCGCTGGGGACTTTAACTCAAAGCACCCCAATTGGAATAGTAGGATTACTAACACAAATGGACGTATCTTACGCAGGTACGCTAGCACTCATCCTGAACTCTCCATCGCGGGCCCAATTGAACCCACACATTTCCCAAACAGCGGGGCTAGACCCGATGTTCTGGACATTGCACTTCTCCACAAATTACCCTGGGTCTACGATATCGAAACCATAAATGACCTAAGTTCAGATCATAATCCTGTTTTGCTTAATCTTAATCAACTTTCCATTCCAATGGCACCCCGCAAATCTATAAAAACTGATTGGACGTATTTCACTCACAGAGTTGGGGAAAAAACAATCATCCCTCAAAATATTTCCGACGGCCCTGAATTAGACAAGGCAGTTGACAACTTTGCCGAGATAATTATATCTTCCATCACCGATGCCTCTAAAACTCTTCCTAAACATTCCCCCTTAATCTCAAAAGAGACCTCCCAACCGACATCCAGGATTTGATCTCTACAAAAAACAATCTTCGCCGACACTGGCATAGAAACCGAAATCCCTCGGTTAAAAAAACAATCAATAGAATTCAAGCACTTATTAGAAAAAAACTCTCCGAGTTTTCACATTCCACCTGGAACAAAAAAATTCAAGATATAAATCCACAGGACGGCTCCCTATGGAAGTTATGCAAATCTCTCCAAACTACCCCATCCCCTAGCCATCCCATTCATACCGAAAATGGCCTCGTATTTGACGATCAAGATAAATCGGAGGCGTTTGCCGATAATCTTGAATTTCAATTTAGCCCCAGCTCTAAGCACGCCGAACAATCCATATAGCAAATGTCAACCACCAAATAGACATAATTTTCGACTCCCTTCCCGGAACAAATGTACATTTCACCACCCCATCAGAAGTCCGAAGGGCCATTAAACACCGCAGCAACAAAAAAGCTCCCGGTCCAGATGGCATTACAAACTTTGCCCTTAAAGCCCTCCCCCCTAAAAGCATTCTCACCATTGTGAGCCTCATAAATTCCGCTCTCAGACTGCGTTATTTCCCCAAAAGTTGGAAACACGCGCACGTCATTCTCATCCCAAAACCTGGGAAGGACCCAAAATTCTGTGAGAACCATCGTCCAATCAGCCTTCTCTCAAATGTTGGTAAAATATTCGAACAAATTCTCCTCACCCGGCTCTTTAAGCACATTCACGAGATGAAAACCCTTCCTGATGAACAACATGGCTTCAGATCTCAACACTCAACCCTTCATCAACTGCTCAGAGTTTCCGAACTAATCCTCGGCGGCTTCAACTCCCAACGGTCCACTGGCGCCATTTTCCTGGACATAGCAAAAGCCTTCGACAAAGTATGGTCAAACGGCCTGCTCCTCAAATTGCACAACACGGACGTCGATCCCCAACTCCTCGGTATCTTAAAATCATTTCTTCAGCACCGGACTTTTCAAGTAAAGATCCGAGGTGCACTCTCAACGCCCAGATTCATGACAGCAGGCGTCCCGCAAGGATCCCTGCTTTCCCCTACCCTCTTCAATATCTACTTACACGATAATCCTCTCACGGAGAACCAACATTCGTATAAAGCCTTGTACGCTGACGACACCGCCATTATGGTTCGATACAGTTCTCCCAGGATGATCACACTTCGCTTACAACATAACATAAACATACTCCAAGACTTTTATAACAAATGGCGAATAGATGTGAACCCTTCCAAGAGCGCTGCTATTTTCTTCTCACGAAGAAAGGTTCGCAGCACTCCTAAGGGTCAAGTTTATATATACGGCCAAGCAATACCCTGGCAAAACAATGTTAAATATCTTGGAGTCACACTCGACAAAAAACTCACATGGCACACACACATCAAACATACAATTAAAAAAACCAAAAACGCTGCTTCATCCCTTTACCCGCTTTTACATTATAACAGTCAAACGTCGCTTCAGAACAAACTTCTCATTTACAAATCAAAATTACGACCCATTATGACTTACGCCGCTCCAATTTGCGCCACAAGCAATACTAAGAGTCTAGAAACCTTCCAAAATGTCTTGCTTAGAAGATTCACCAAAAGCCCTTGGTTCGTCCGAAATAGCATTATTAATTCAGGCACGAAAATCCCTCCACTTAAAAAACACATAATAGACCTGGCCAAAACATTTTTATTAAAACTTGCTTCAAATCCGAACCCAAGCATCTCATGTCTCGGGCATTCAAGTCCCGATGACAATCCCCTCCACCGCCTGCCCATATCCATCCTTCATCCACCTTGATGCGCGGGCTATAACAAAATTGACCTTTATATTCTTATATAAAAAATTAAATACTTGTATATATTTATTATGGTATACATATTTGTGGTATATGAATACATACATGCATGGGTGTATGTAAAAATGTCTGTATGTGTGCATATATCTATACAAAATATATGCCACTCGCAGATTTAAAACAAGCAATAAAAAAATATGAATACCCTTCATCTTGCCCAAGGCAGCCCAAACATCGGGTTAAAAAAAATCCATCAGGTGACATTACTACAGTTTGCAAGACAAAGGGGTTAATTTCTCCCTGTAACTTGCTAAGAACCAATATATAATATTTCAATCAAGTGTCATTTCTATTTAGAAAGATTGTCGGCAATGACAAAGTTGTTATAAATTACATACAACGTCATTGCGTGTCTCGATTATTTTGTCACTGTTACTTTGTCTCGGTTAGTCACGGACGGTATCTAGCTGTCGCCTGTCAATGTCAATGGTCACTTAATCACACTATATGAGTAGATCCGAGGAACTGGCTATTTTAGAAACCAGTTCCTATCTTATTGAATTGTCACAAACACTCAAACCGGGCGAAGCCGAACTAAAAGCCGCCCGCAGGGCCTAGTTTGCCATAATTGTTTTTTAAAAGTTGTTTATTATATGAGTTCAAATCAAGTAGTTATCAAATTAATGTAGTTGTTTACGCTTATATTTTTTAATAAAGTAACTAACAATTTCATCTTAATTCCAATCAATAGAAAAGGTAGATTTTCAAATCTTACATTTCAAATCATATAATCATGCAGTAAAATAAACAATTAAACATATTATCTGGGAAACATGCGTTACAGAATTTAAATTTTAGTTTAAATAAAATTATTAAAAAATATATACGTGCATGTGTTTCTTATCAAAAATTGTTCCGTTTGTGTATTTATTTGGGCACTTACAAATAAATTTCAGATTTTTTTACGTTCTTATTTTGCTTAGACATTATTGAAAAAATATAAGTTCTTGATAAAAAAATAATTACAAGAAGTATATAATTTTAATGGTTTTATCATCACGCCTTTCAGCATTTTTGATGGTAGGTATAAATTAAAACGAATTTGGAATGAAATAAAATCGATATTGAGTTGTTATTTTCAAAAGCTGGTACGGAGAATAATTAATCTTTCTCTTTGGAATCGCCCTGTGCGATCGTAAGAACATCTTTCGACGAAATGTGGATCTTCAGGCGCTGGCTGGTTAAAGGCCCGTAATTGGTTAACAACATCGGCAACACTAGGAAGCACAGTCTCACCCAGTCAAAACTGCGAATAGCACATCTCTTATATTTCAATACCTTGGAATTATTTCCATTTTTATAGGCTGCTTCCAGGAATATTTTTTGAATAATTAATTTGAATTTTAAGCTGTAATATGATGAAACAAAAAACAATTTGCTATTTATAAAACATAATTTATAATTATATGTATTTATAACCGTAAAACTGGATTAAGTCATATTCGCCCCACTGCATTAAAATCTAATTAATAATAAATTGTATTACCCCCAAATTGTTTTCCACTGTGAAAGCAAAGATCTTTATTGTACGCCATCCGAAATAATATTATCAACTTTGTTGAATGGAAAAGATTAAGCTTTTCTTATAAAGTCAAAAGACTTTGAAATTTACTTGTATTTAAAATATTAATATTAATCTCTACATATTATAAAATTAAAGTCCTCCGCCGCGTCTATCTGTCTGTTCGCGATAAACTCAAAAAAACACTAAATGGATTTTCATGCGGTTTTCACAAATAGATAGAGTGATTCATGAGTCTGTTTACCTATATAAGTTGTGAAGGTTTTGTGTAAATTGGTCAAAATATATAATTAAAGGAGAATGTCTGCATGTGGTGGACAAGCGGGCTGGCAAGCTGGCGATGTGGACTTGATTTATATGCAAATTAACAAATGGTGATGTGAGTTAAGGCTGGGTAACCATCCAGTAGACGGCGTTGTGTTTCGTAAGCCACAGCAAACGCGCGGCTGGGTCAGATAGTTATTTGATATTTTAAACGTACCGAGTTGTCGTTTTCATTGAAAAATTCAATATAAGGTGCTGACCAAGACTCGAACTCTAGACCTTCACTTTATCCGGGAGCGACGCATTTGCCTACTATGTATTGTAACTAACTAACTAACTATGACACCGTAAGAGAGGTCGGACCACCAAAAAACTCGGACTCCTTGCCTCATTCACAATCATACATCGTCTCATACATATTCTTCTATTATTCTGGCTTTTAACATGGCCCGACTCAAATATTTGATTCACTTGATCGTGCCGTGTCTTACGGCGTACGCGTGTTCTTCTATTATTCACATTTACGTCGTGTAAATTCTCCGTACGTTCTTTTCTTCACTGTCTACATGCCCAAACCATCTGAGCATCCCTTTCTTATCCCCTTAGGCGAAATTGTTCGATTTCGGAACAATTCATGAAGGTCTTATAGAAATCGTTATATCTCCCTTACTGTCATACAAAAATATTCTAAACAGTGTTAAAAAGAGATAACACCAAGCTTTATTTTCAAATCTAAAAGATAACCGCAAAATAATTAAAATGCCTTCCTTTATGAAACCAAGTTTCCGACCGCAATTCGAAAAAAAATTATGAACATTGCGATTTTTTTATTAATTATCGTTATATGAATCGAAAAAAAGTGAAATGACGAAAACATTTATAGTAATTAAATGTGTTTTTTTTCGTTGTTATAAAAAACGTAGATATATTGTGCCATTTAAAATAAAATGAATATTTGCATTAAAAAAATATATATTGTAAAATTATTATTATATTATATTTATTTTGAACTAGCTTTTACCCGCGGCTTTGCTCGCATGGTATTAGTGGGAAAATACTGGCATAATTATTGGCATAATTGTTATTATTCTTGCTTTTTTGTCTAAAAAAAAATAATTATTGTTTAATTGAAAATTTAAAAATTTGAGAATGACATTTCGCAAATAAAAAATCTATTTAAGAAAATATTTAAATTATAGAACTTTATTTTAAATACCTACTCCCCTAATTTATTCTGATGATTTCGCCTCAAGTAGGAATTAGTATTTTATTCATATTTGAATCCAGAGAAAAACCTAAAGAAATAACAAAATTACAGCCCACGTCCAATAATTACATAGCAACGCTATGCTTTTCGTCCGGACAATAAACATTTTTAGAGATAGGTAGATATTAACTATGACGCCAACAAAGCACTATTTTTAGGGTGAATTGCCTAGTTAAAAAAAAAAAAAACATTTTTTCCAAGGTAACAATTTGTTGGACGTTTGCAATAACTCGATTTTGTTAGGGACAGAAAACGTAATAACACTCATCCATACAAACTTTCGCCTTTATAATATCTATGAGATTATAAAATTTGAAAGCGTATTTCATCACCTTTCAAGAACAGTTTCTGATTTTCGGATGCATTCAGTAATATTCCTCTTATTTTGGATTTAATGACAACCCATTTTAAAATGCTTTTTTTTACGAAGTCTGAATTATTATTTTTTAATCTTACTCATAATGCTTGCCTCGTGTATTGTAAATTTCACAAAGTTTATTTTGATTTAAAAAATGGCTTCAACGCCGAAAAATTCAAACCAGCAGTACTTAAAAATAACAATGAATTATTTAAGATAAATGTTAAATTACAAAATAGATAAATACAGAGTTCTAGACACTAACCATAAATAAACAAACGCTTATTTTAACAGGCATGAGGATTTAAATGTTTGAGAAACTCGCAAGAAGCACACTGGTGAATGGAGAATATAATTTGCATTGTTTATCCATTTTATTATTATCTTCAATTGAAGTTTTATTTGGATTTTACCAATTATTTATTAAATATTCCCGGAAGCAGTTACTAAAAATATGTTTTTATTTTCAACAAGCGAGTACCCGGCATGCGTTGCAGTGCCACATAAAGAAAGAAATTGTTTTTCCCAGTGTGTCCTTTCGCGTGAGTCCCCGTTTCCGCCCCCTTTTCCTCCCGCGTTCCCCTTCCGCCTTCCCCGTCTTCCACCCTCGTCCTCGCTCCTTCCTCCCCTCCCTGCAGCAAAACAATATGAAATACGCGCGCCACCTATTGCAAAATTTGTATACAAATTTTACGCCAGATATTTAACCAGCACATAGGCGTAGGTACGGTGGGGCAAGGTGGGGCATTTTCCCCACCCTGGCTGGCCGATGCAGGACCTCTGGGATTGTCGATCGAGTCGCGTTCTCAAATTTACAGCACTAAAGAGGATGGTTTTCCGTTCAAATTCTTTGTAGTCATAGCGCCTAAGGCATGAATATTGAATATGTTATAGAAGACTCCTTTTTTTGATAGATTTTTATTTTTTGCCCCACCGTAAAGCAAAACCTGGCTACGCCCATGCGACCAACGTATATAGAAACATTTGCGGTCATTCCCACAATAACTCGCAAAAGTTTCACCGCAATCGGATGAATAGTACAGGAAAAAAATTCATAACGCCAGAGCTCACTTTTATATATAGGAACCATCGCGGGCATGTGCTCATCAAGTCACCAAAGTTTCTCCACAATCGGATGAAAGGTTTAGGTTGCGCATGAGGGACAAACAATGATACTTTAATTTTTATATATTAAAATATAACAAAGCATTTAATTCTAGCAAACAGTTTTGCTGGAATCAAATACTGTTTCCAAGAAGGTTAAATCATTATGGAAAACTGCTGCATGAATAATTTAATTTAAAATCAACAAAGTTCATAATTTATGCGAAAACTTGATGAACATCAAAACAAATATAATCAGTCAACAAGAAGAAAAAAAAAGACTTCCCTCTCGAAAGAAGTTAAAATTACAGAATTCGTTACTATGTAGATCCATGGAGCGTGAAGATCTTCCTGGAAAGCAAAATGTGTTAATATATAAAAAAAAATAACTGTCGAAATATGTGCGTATATAATTTTTTTTATTTTGTAAAATTTACTGGCTATGCTTAGTTTGTAACTTTATTGCTTTATTATTTTACGTGATTTTTATACAAACACGTATGACGACATGAAACCACTGAATTGTGTATATATTTAATAATTTAAGTTAAATAAATCATCAAAATATTACATTTGAGAAAAATAAATAATATATATTAAAATTTTAAAAATATAGGTCCAACCCAGGATCTCATATCTTACCGGGACACAGCGCCAACCAACTCGACAATTGGGACCTGTATTTTTTCTGTTTCAACCATTACCTTTTTGTTTTTTCTGTGTCTTTTTCGGTTTCATGTTTCGTTTTCATTTATTTATATTATGTTTTTCTTCAAAGATATGTTGCGTTGTTGAGAATAACATATTTTCATTTATACAAATTTCATAACGCCAGAGTTTACCATTACATACAGCCTATGTTACTCGCAGATAATGTAGCTTTCTATTGATGAAAGAATTTTTAAAATAGGTTTAGTGGTTTAGGCGTGAAAGCGTAAAAAACAACCACTCGCTGTTTCGCATTTATAATATTAGTATAGATTAGTTTCTATAGATAAGCGACTGCCATGATACGAGCAAGAGCCTAATATAGTGGTCGGGATAACTTAAATGAAAATTTTAATGCGAAATTCATATGAAATAATAATAAATATGTTTTTTTAAAGTGCGTTCCACGAAACGCTCCAATAAATATTGATAACGCGTTCGAAAAAGATCGGTTACGCGCTATTGGCAATCAACTGGATTCGCACCTAAAAAAATTGTTATTACCTGAAATTGTTTTATTAAAAATATTGGAAAACATATCTGAAAATATTACCTGCCGACGTTATTACATCATTAAATAAATATTTTTTACATTAATACGTGTATGGAGATGTTTTTTTTAATGTAAATACCGCCCAATAGACCAAACTACTTCCAACTCTCCTGAGCCAGTGGAACTATGGCATCCCCAATTGCATTGTTATTTGTCTTTCAAGAGAGGAAGGAAGGGAAGGATATTATGTAAACATGGCTAAAGCCATTTTAAGCAACGGGCTTTTTGAACGACGATCTGTCACCAGACCGATACTTTTGGATGACAATATTATTGGCAAAATGCTGTGGAAATGAAATCCCTAAACCGTACGTGAGGTAAAACCACATACGCATGACCTTGTTAAAAATGGGAAATAGGAAAGTATGTGTAGGGGAAGATTGGCACCAATCATACACGGGGAAGTTTCATACAGTCACTACTACAGCTTATTAGAACAGCGTATTTATCAGGGCTTTGTAGGTAGGCGCGGGCGACCGTCAGTCGTCCACGAAGTTAGCCTCCAGAGGCGTGATTGTTGAGGCGTGTCGATGTTGTTGGATGTTTTGTGCTTTAGTGAGGCGTCAAATTCGATTGGATTATTGCTCAATGGTAAGGGACTACAATCAAGATAATAACATTGTATCTATTTTGTGGATTTTTCTTTTATTTTTGATCTTCGGGGCCTTCTCCAGGGGCACATTCGTATTAATAAATTACTTTTCATTTCAGAAATTTTTCAAAAATGGTCCGGAATTATAAGAAGAAAGAGACTAGGTACACAATAATATATTAAGAAAATACATAGTATGTCTGCAGCAATAAAATATGTTTTGGAAGAAAAATTATCTTACAGAAAGGCAGCGGATAATTTATAAATTAATAAAAGATAAACCTGATGATGGCACAAGCTGCAGTACATATCGGTCTAAATAAACAAGTTACTAAGTATTTTCTACTGAAGAAGAGTCACAGTGAATGTTCTCCTACCCATGTACGAATGTACACCGCGAGGGGGTAGGTTCGGACATTTGTCAGGTTTTGCTAAAATTCAATCCATTAATCTATTTTAAAAGATATTGACTTCAAACTTTTTGAATAAGTATTGGAATGCATGCTGAATATTATAAAAACTGATACCTGTTATTATCAATTTTTGAAAAATCAAAGTTTTAAAAGTGTACGAGTGGTGCCAATCTTCCCCTAATGTTCTTTAACCCCAGTGATTGAGATTACTAGAAATGTATTTGGGGAACTTCAATACAGATCGAGTTTCAACGAGATTAGAAGTTACTTTATTTTTTTTATCGTTAAAGAAAATAGTCGATAGTCGCCACTTTTCTAAGATACTATTTTTATTGACATCTGTTGAGACACCTCAAAACTATACAGTCTATACACCTCAAATCTATACTAACGAAATCTGTTGAAGGATGTTGAAATTACACGTATAATTCTATATACCACAGAATGCAACGCTCATGTAAGAGTAATTTAAATAAGAGATAAGGGACAATAGAAAAAAACCGATCCTCGCACCGCCGCAACCATTTGGATCGAATATTTCTCTTTAAGTCTAGCTAGTACTTTTTTTTAATTAGTTTATTTATTTCCACGATCTCCAAATTGCTTGGAAAGCGAACCATATATTTATATTTATTTTCTTATAAGGTACACACGACCAATAAAATATTTTGTATAATATAAATATGTAACCTTTATTCTTTTTATTACAGTAAAAATGTATATACTTATATAGAACTTACATAATTGTGTTTTTTTCTTGAAAGAGTCATTGTAAAGTGTAGAAAAAAGAAAAAAAATAAGATTACATGAGTAAATATACATAAAAAAAGAAAAATAATAGATTATGCTAGGAACAAATTAATGAAAGCAGGAAGAAATGGAAACAAAAACAAAAACAAAAACCTGTTATTGTTGTTCAAAATTGTCTTAAATTATTTTGGATTGGATGTTTTGAAAGAGGAACAGTTGCACAAACTGTTTCACAGAAAAAATAATTTTTATTTTGAGGCTAAAAATCATCAGTATACAACAGGCAACATAATTTCAGGTTACTCAAATTCGCGCCCTATCCACCGCTTTCAATTCTTGCGTACAATTAACTTTATAACTGCCTAAATACTCTTCTTGACCGTGAAAAATTTGTCGAACTGGGTTTGAGCATTATCACGATGATAACATTTTCTTAACGAAGACTTCCCAGCATAACGAACATAATATAACTAAATTGTTTCATTAATTAAAGAAAACGGCATTGTTTTAGATCCTCTTAACGTATAATAATACTTACTTGTAACTCTGAACATAAGCATACTTTGGAAATTTAATAATTGTCATCGTTTTGAAAATTTTGCGTATTTTATTGTAATTTACGGTACATACTGAAAACTTATCGAAGCCCGTTAGAAAATCATTTCCACTAAAGCGTGGACTTCATAACACTGAGTTGGATCATTTCCAAGGTAATAAAAGAGATAATGATGTCTTACGGCAGACAAATGGTACACGAACCCTTGTCTTTGGGTTGAGTTGGTTTTCTATAGCCTCGTTAACGACACCAAATTATTACGGTCCGTTCGTTTAATATTATATTATGAGGTTTAAACTATTGCTTCAGAACAGGGATTCCCAAACTGAGTTACTCGTGATGTTTGTTTTAAATTGGGTGTTTTAAATAAGAAAGGTTGCGCGACTGGTTTCATACCAAAAACCACTTTGAATATGAGGCTAAAATATTCAACCAAATTGAAAAACAACCCTTTAAAAAGGTTTTGCAAATATCCAGTATGGAGATGAGGTATTTTTGAAGTGAAACTTCTTTAGCCCCGTTAGTGATTTGAAAATCGGATGAAATGGAAATGCGTCACAAAAATGTATTATTTCACTGTATTCCGTTTTAATATAATGCGGGCCTTCTATAGCGCAGTGGGCAAGGCGCTCGACAGCGGCCAGAGAAACATATTGATTTCACAAAAATATTTTTGTGAAATCAATATCCTATCTTCAAACCGCTTTAAAATCAACAGGCAAAAAAAAGAAAGCGACATCTAGCAACTTTCTAGTTTCACTTCTACTGCGTGTAAATTGCACACTCTAATTTTTTTTTTAATATTTGTTTCAAATTTTAAAGTACACATCAAAAAAAGATTCTTCATGAGTATAGATTTTTAAAGTTATTGGTAGTACTATGTCAGTATACCTAATGAAATATAAAATGATAAATAAAACACTATAAAGATCTAGCACTTTGGGTATAAATAAAGTTTTTGTTCCAAAGTAAATTGTTGGTTTACAATTTAAATTGATGTCATTTCAGGTGTTTATTTTAATTTAAATTTTAAACTTAATGGGTAAATCCTCAATATTTTAATAAAATGAAGAGTGTTTTAGCGATACATTAGCTCAGTTGGTAGAGCTCCGCCCCGGCCAGGCGTAGGTCTTGGGTTCAAGTCCTAGATGTGATCGTATCTTTTCCTGATTTCTGTTTTCAGATTTAAAAATATTGTTATTAAAATATATATATTTATCTATTTGGTTTGGTATTTTCTCAAATCCAAAATTAAGTTTTGCAATAAACTTTTTATCAGTCGGGGTGACCTATGGCAGTGATGTTGGTTATTCAATAAATGGTTCTCGGGGCGGTAGTACACTTACCCGACTCAAACTATTAAACTAAGAACGTTATTGTAACATACTACGCTTTGGTGTGGGTTTATTTTAAAGAAAATAAATTTATTTGTCATTTTCAAAATTGAAAAATGTGTCAAAAATTCAAAAAGTGTTTAAGTACCTATTTTGGTTCTTATAATATCAACTGCGGTACCCATATCCGCCCCTCAAATAGTTAAATAATTGACGAAATCAGATTTCGTTCAAATCGGTAGGAAAGGATCACATTTCTGATGCTTTACTTTCCATAATGAGGCATCACCGAGGAACCGGCTAAGGGGCGCGCAAGCTGAGTGTGGTTCACAGCTACACCGAACGTCATGCGCATTCTTGCTGGGACTGTTAATTGATTGGAGAGGACTCCCAACCGTTTCCCTCCCAAACGGTTGCTTGTAGGATACGCTGGATACAATCACCCAGCGCTTGCCACCTCGTGGACTTTCATCAACCTGTCCCATTGTCTTGCCTTTATTTTGTCATACTAACACGTATTATATCTTGGTTTTCCGCTAAGCACTTGCATACTGCTCACCAACAACGTATGCAGGGACACTGGTCTAACTAGGTCTAAATTCGTTTAAAACTAAATGTTACTTCGTTCTTGTAAAAAAATTAGAGTCCTTGCGAGAGCCTTGAAGGAGCAACCATCTGTTACTTATACCATTGCGGGTAAGTGGTGGATAACCTCCAATGCTTTTCTGTCCAGTGAGATCCCCAAAAGCAAACTATATATGGAAGGAAGTACCTACCTACATTACCCAGTTGTATGGTTATAACTTGTTGGTCCGCACCCGACAAATTCTCGTGTAAATAGCATTATTCTGAATGGGTCATTAATTTTAGTAGTTGTTCCCAAAAGTAGGTTCTGCATATTTGGGAATCCTTGAACTACAGTCTTAAGTGGTGTTGAGCTTCTTGGAATGTTAGTAAATATCACTCCCTTTGTTTCTAAAATTGTTTTCCGGCTGCTAATGATGGAACCATTCGTTACAAATATTTCTGGTCTACATATTATCATTATTTTCAGCGTAATTATGTAGCCATTTATTTTTAGTTGGTAATCTCTTTTGCGGAGAAATAAAACAATAACAACTTAACAACGAAGGTGTTTATTTCTGAAACAGATTATGAACTGAAACCCATTTTATCAAAATCCTTGCATTGTTATTTTCTCCCTTTGTCCCTCTTCTTCCTTGAAAGGCCCTACTTACTTACTAGAAGAAGAGGAAGATGATGTCTACCTTCTGTATTGTGCTTGAAATCTCGATTAAAGGTCGTAAAAGTTGCTAATTAATACAAAAGTGTCGGTAAATTTTATTTATTTATTTTTTAATTATATATTTTTTTTATATATGAATACCGCACAAGAGTCCCAACTGCTCCCGTCTGAAGCCAGTGAGACTATGGCATCCCCAATTGGAGCATGTTGTGAGGCTGAGAGTAGTGGGGAGGTGAAGTAGATAGGGAAGAGGAAGGTGGGGAGGTACCTCTCAAAATCCTTGCATTGTTATTTACTCCCTTTGTCCCTCTCCTTCCTTGAAAGGCCCTACTTACTTACTAGAAGAAGAGGTAGATGATGTCTACCTATTGGCACTGTGCTTGAAATCTCGCTTAAAGGTCGTAAAATTTGCTAAATAATACGAAAGTGTCGGTAAATTTTATTTATTTATTTTTGATTATAAAGATTTTTTTTGAATACCGCACAAGAGTCCCAACTGCTCCCGTCTGAAGTCTTTTATTTTATTTATATTTGGGAAAGTTGACAGCAAATCATAAATTACACAATAATACAATTATAATATGGTTAATTATGCCAATTATAAATTTTCCACAAATAATAATAATAAATAGCAAAAGTCAGTCATTTTAAATCCATGTAGGATTACGAAAGACTTTTTAAATATATATATTGAGGGATCAGTAGGATTTATCGGACCAGTTAGGATTTCATCAGAGCCGAACCCTCTGATATGAAAATATCTGGAGTCGGTGAAATATTTTCCCATTATGTTTCTGGTGGATTGACGTAATGTTCTTGTATTTTTTTGTATTTATTATACATAAATATTGCACTTACTTTGCCTGAATTTACTAGATAATCATTTGTGGAAAAGTGTGTGGAAGGGTTTAGTCTTTCATTTGGGAAAGATTTAACCCGGACATAAAATCTGGAGCCCCGTAATAAAAATATGTGACTTATAAAGATGTTTACTTAATTAGTTCATTTTTAGTTACATTATGTGAGGGGGGAAGAGAAATATAGGATAAGGATTAAAAGGCTAAGGACGTGATATACAGGGGGAGGGGTTGATTGAACTTCCTAGTTTGAGTCATGTTGCTTAGTGAGATTTTGTTTTATGTCACGTAACGTCGAGTTAAAAATGTCAATGTGGTAATAATTTAAGTTGAATGAATGTATTTATTTATTTCTATTCTTCAACATACATACATATTACAGACAATTACATTGGTATACATAGATATTAAGTTAAGTAATAAGGAAAAAAAATAAAATGTTACTGATCCGTAACTGTATATAGGTAAGTACCTAGTAGTATTTTGTGAACACCTCACTAGGCGGACCTGTGCTGAGGTGTTCCCATGTTTTGGAATAATTGCAATTCTGACGACAAAAGTAGAAACACCGTATCCTCCTTGATATTGTCAAGAAGGAGACTGTGGGTCGACCTATGGCGGCAGTAACGTATACATAAAATAAAAGATTAGTTGCAGCTAGGATCTATACATAAAGTTATACATAGCAGCTTGTTTATGTAAAAGATAGATAGTAGTTTTGATAAATAGGTAGGTATATTATTGTAGGGACCACACGCCAATGTAATGAATAATATTGTGATTTTGTTGAATGTTTTGTCTTAAAACAAAGTTATAATTGCCTACTAATTATTTTTAATATTTGTTTTTGGTTGTGTTTGGTTAGGTGTTATGATTTTTTGAGTAAATTGAATACCTTGTTGTTTGATCCAGTCTTTGATGTGTTTTTTGTGAAGAATTGTATATGGATTTGTAGTTAGTAGTTGTTTCAGTGTGGTGGGCATGAGGTTATATAGTTTGATTGCGTAATACTTGAAGTGTCTTTGCCCGTGTGAGGTATGAGTTATCGGTATGTTAAGTGTTTTTTTAGTAGACGCCCTGGTTTTAATTGCTAATTGAGGTTGCATTTGAATGTAAAGTTTATGTTGGAAGAAGTATAGTAGTACAGCTTTGGCGTAGAGTTGTCTTATTGTCATGACGTCTAGTGTTTCGTAAATTATATTCGAGCATGCGTAGCGAGGAACTTGGAGGATTAATTTAATTATTGCCTTTTGCATTTTTTCTAATGGATCTATTGCTATATTCGTTGCACTTCCCCAAGCAAGTATGCCATATGTAATAATGGATTGGCAAAGTGCAAAGAATATGGTTCTGAGGATTGTTATTGGAAATATGTTTTTTATTGTCTTTATCAGATGCATGACTCGTTTCAGTTTATTTGTGATGTAAGTTATGTGGTCAGTCCAGCGTAAGTAAGCATCTATTATAACTCATAAAGGAGTTATGTTTGGAGTTAGTCTTGCAAAAGAGGAAGATTAAAAGTAAGCGACTGTCTACTGTTGCGATTAGGAACGTGGAATGATAGACGTTGAAGAAGATCAGGACTATCGATTAAGTTATGTGTAATTTTAAATAACATTACCGAATCTGCTATATTTCTTCGACAAGTTAGCGTCTATATTTTGAAGAATTTAGCAGAGACTTCATTACTAACATGAGATTGAAAAGAGCGGAAATTGAGACATCTTAAAAATCTATTTTGAGCACTTTCAATTCTATTTTTGTGTACTGCATAGCCTGGGTTCCACACTTGAGATGCGTATTCAAGAACACTGCGAACATATGAGAAATACATTTTTTTTTTTTTTTTAATGCCGGTAACCCGGGCGTTTATTAACATCAATAGTATATACAAATCATGTGCGCTACCCGACTCACAAGACAATATCTGATCTGAGCCGGGTAGCAGTATCTATCATTACATAAAATTTAAATAACAATAAAAGTAACTAAAAATAATAAATAAAGATACAGAATACAATAAAAAGAAATAATAAAACTTAAGTAGGAATACAAAAGATTATCTAAATAAAATAATTTAAATATTACATATTTATAAAAATGTTTTTTTTTAGTGTGAATGAAATAATGAAATTTTTTTTTTTGTGAATTTTTTATTTTCATATGTATTTAAATATCAATATACAGCGTATATGTATATAAAAAAATAACAAAAAAATATTTCATTAAATTAAAATTAAAATTAAAAAATTAACACGAACGGTTTGCAAGTAAGTTGTTAATGAAATTTCTTTTTTTGTTAATTAACCACTTATTAAAGTTTTTATATGTACGTTTTCTGTTGGTTTGCGTTATATGTTGTGTTTCTTTTAAGAAAGTGTTGAATATGGAAGGTGCGAGGTAAGATTCATGTTTTTTGGAAAGAGTGGATTTAATTTTTGGCACTTGTAAATGATTGTTAGATTTAGCTCTAGTGTTCTGGGAGTGAGATATGTGTGAAGGAGACGATTTAATGCAATTTATATGGATAATTTTTTTTATGAATAGCTTCCTGATATCATGTATTTTATTTTTAATTAAAAGATTTTCAGTGGGATGAAGATATGGTTTTTTTAACATAGTTCTAATAAGTGATTTATGAGCTGTATTAAGTAGCTTAATGTATGTGTCTGCAGCTCCACCCCATGCCGATATACCATAAATTAAAATGCTTTGACAAAGGGAAAAGTATACATCTTTTAGTAGTTTAAGTGACATAATGTTTCTAATCGTTTTAAATATATATGTATACGTGCTTCCGGATTCTCATTACAAGTGAATTTATGTGAAGTTCCCATTTTAGTTTGCAATCCACTGTTAAACCAAGATACTTAATATTATTAGAATGCGCAATTTTTTCGCAGTCGCAGTTTGTGGTTTGTGTTGTAGTACATGGATACAGATGTAAAAGCGGGACGGTTTTTGGTTGCCCAATATTGGTTTTACTGAATGTTAAAAATTTGGTTTTCGAGGTGTTTAGGGTAAGAAGATTTTTATCAAGCCATTTTTTTATCTCCTTCATACCAAATTCTGCGCGTTTAAAGGCCTTTTCCCATGATTGCTCTTTAAAAAGAAGTACAGTGTCATCTGCGTAGCTGATCACATTATAGCTGAGTGTTGGGATTTTAATATCAGTGAGACCATTAATATAGATAAGAAAAAGAATAGGGCCTAAGACACCACCCTGAGGCATTCCGTACTTTATTTCTGCTGTGTCACTCAAGCATTTATTTATTTCAACTATTTGTTTCCTATTTTTTATATAACTGATAAACCATTTAAGCGGTTTTCCAGTGATGCCAATATTTTTATGTTTTTCGTATAGGATATCATGAGAGATGGTGTCGAAGGCCTTGGCCAGATCTAGAAAAACTCCAATTACTTTTGATCCCTTATCTACGTGTTTTACAATGAAGTTGGTTAATTCAGAAATTGCCTATTCTGTGCCCATTTTTGCCCGAAAACCGAATTGATGACTTGAAAGTAAGTTGTGTTTTTCAAGGTAGGATAGCAGTCTTTTTATCATTGCTTTTTCTAGGAGTTTTGATAGAGAGTTAAGTAGTGAAATAGGTCTGTAGTTAGAGATTTAATTTTTGTCTCCAGATTGATGTATCGGGGTAATACAGGTAATTTTAAGTTTGTCAGGTACAATACATTGGAAGAAACTTTGATTAAATATATGTAGCAGAGGTATACCGATATACTCTCGTAGATTTATTAGGATTTGGTTAGATATGTTGTCCGGGCCAGGTGCGCAATGAGTTTTGAGTGAAAGAATGAGTTCATTAATTTCTGTTTTATTTATTTTATAAATGTTAAAGGAATGATTTGGTCGCAAGGAAGAGCTTTCTTTGACTAGTAGTACTTCTATCGTGTGGTTCTTTGTAAGTATTTTTTCCGCTAAATCTACGCCAACGTTGGTAAAATGATAATTAATGTGATTTGCAATTTTTTTGGGTTCGTTTTTTGTTGAACAGATTTCCCCATCAACTAACAATTTATTGATATAAGTACCATTCTTAGGTTTTGAATAAGCGGCATCTTTGATAACTCTCCATATGTCCTCCGGCACTATCTATTTCTTTCCGGTAGAACTCATGTTTCGCCTGCTTTACTGGTCTATTACATAGGTTTCTGTATAATAAATAGTTGTACTTTAGTTTAATGTCCATTGGGTTATTGTTTACTCTTGCATGCATCATATTCCGTTTGTGTATACTTTTTACTAGCCCTGTTGTAATCCATGGTTTAATTTTAAGTGTTTTGTGTGTAATGTTTTTACGGGTTTTTATTATAGTTTGTTTAGTGGTAAACGTATTCAGAGTTAATAGAAATTCATTTAGCGCTTTATTTCAATCCGTTTCTTTTAGAGTTGTAGTCCAAGGTTCATGACTTATATCTGAGCTAAGTGCTTTGAAATCTATGATACGTCATGACGTATTTGTACATATTTTTTTTTTTTTTTCAGTTTTGAAAGTAGTAAGGTCTTTGAATTGTTTTCATGAGCGGATAATGAAACCAAGCATAGAAGATGCATTAGTGACTATGTGGTTAATATGTTGATTAAAATTCAGTTTACTATCAAGTATAACTCCAAGGTCTTTACTTTCGAATTTGATAGATAACGGTTCAAGATTAATTGAGTATTCATGGATAAATACGTTTTTATTCCTAGGAAAGCGCACAACGAAGCACTAAGATATATTTATTTCCAGACAATGGGCATTACAATACCTGCTGAAACATTGCAAATCAGCAGCTTCAGATAGTCCTCTATTGACTTTATAGATGAGTAGATTTTCATGTCATCGGCATACAGGATGGTTTGCTAGTTTAAAAACAGTTACCAACATCATTGATATATATATATATATGTTGAATAATAATGGTCCCAACAAGCTGCCTTGAAGAACTCCCGATGAAACAGCAACAGAATTGGATTTAAATCCTGCAACCACTACTATTTGACTACGGTTGGAGATATAAGAAGAGAGCCAACGATAACGATTGCAGTGAATACCAATTTCCAAAAGCTTCTTTAACAGAGTCACGTGATCGATCCTGTCAAACGCCTTACTAAAGTCGGTATAGACAGTGTCTACTTGTATTCTGTTATCCAAATTATCCTGGAGGTACTCTGTGAAAGTTAAATGATTTGTGGTTGTTGATTTATCACTAATGAAACCGTGTTGGTTCATATTCAGGCTAGATTTAAGAGCAGCATATAGTTGATCATAGACTATTTTTTCAAAAAATTTGTAAAATGTGTAAAGTTTGGAGTTTGACCTGTAGTTTGTGTCATCAGTTTTTTTTACCATTGTTGAAGATGGGAGACACAAACGCGGATTTCCATATAACAGGGACAGTGCATTGGGTTAGAGAGCGATTGAAAATCAAAGAAAGGGGTAAAGCTAGATTGTGTGTACATCGTTTAATAAGGATAGAAGGTATTTCGTCAGGACCGGCACCTTTGCTTGTATCAGTTTCCTTAAGGTGTTTTAAGACAATTTCTCGTGTCACCTCAATATTGCTTATTTTGGATGTATGGTTTCCGGCGTCAGTTGAAAGTATTAGTCAGAGTGTGTTGTGAGGCTGAGAGTAGTGGGGAGGGGCTGGAGATAAGGAAGAGGAAGGTGGGGAAGTATCTGGCTATTCAGATCTGTTCACCAAACACGGCTAATGCCATTTCAAGCAACGTTTCAATTCTGAATGGTGGTCTTACACCAGGGCGATACAGAGAGTATCTTCCACTCTGGAACGTGCCGCAAATATATCTACTATATATTATTTTAAATAAATAAATTGTGAAATAACACAAATTAATGAAATAATTTTGTTTTGCCACGCCGGGATTCGATCCCGCGACCTTCGGTGTGCGAGTCAAGCGCCTTAACGCTGCGCTACGCCGGCCGTCAAGTATACAGTATTACAGGAAACCAAATAAAATAAAAATATTACAGAAAAAATAAAAGTTCCAATAAACTACTTTTAAGTAGTTTGTCAATGGGTGCTTTTACTTTGAAGTTTAAAAAACAAAAATTATTATGCAGTTAGAAATTTTTAGTCTAATACAAACTACTTCTTTCGGCGAGCCAATTTTTCAACATAATATTTGTTTTCACATTATTTGTACATTTTTTAAATTTAGCAGGTAAAATATTTAATCAAGAAGGTAACATGTAGTCCAGCATTCTTTGTCCATATTTGTTTATGTGCTTAAGTACGATTAGTCCTTCATTTAACGTAAAACGAGTATTGTAAGAGTGATCCAGTCTATTTATGTATATAGGGCTATTCACATGCTGGAAAATAATTTGATACCACAGAATTGCTCTTACTGGGAGAATTTTGAGATTCTGGTAAAAGTACGGAACATTATGCCTTTGTTCGTATACACTTTTATGAGCTAATAATTTAACTAATGAATTTTGAACTAATTGAACATGATTTACATTTGTTTTACAGGAAAGTCATTATAATATGTGTGCATATTGGAACACGGAATAAAGTTTATATAATCTACTAACAATAGATCTCAGTCGTTCACAGACTTTATTTATTTGTTAATCCCATTTGTAACCACTCTTTGTGCCATCATCGTGGAAGAGCAGCCACCACCAATATTGGACCACCACAGCATAAGAACACAGCAAAGCTAGGGGCTTTCTCCTTTCAAACTGCCAATTCCTGTTATTTGACTTTAAAAAACGCTGTCTTGCATCACATAAAATTAGATTTACAGTCCATACTCTCTCGTATCACGATATTGTTCATGACAGGAAGTCGATCGATAAAACAATACTAAATAGGCCTTCTATGGTCAGTTATCAATATATGCGAGTACGGTCAACAATTGATAAGAAATATTCCGATTGACGGTTGATAAATTTTAGCGCGGCCTCTTGAGTGTCAGTTGAGCTAATAATATACAAATCATTTTAAATAATGTCATTCGTTATGCAAAATAACTAATGAACCTCATGGAATTGAAAGAAATCGTACACTCGATACATAAACTGAATTAATTCATCTAAGACGAGATTTATTTATTTCGTTCGATCTTGGAGAAATAAAGTGGTTCAAATATGACCTATGGAGACCTCTTTAACTAATTAAATTCCGTTTAGTCTAAAAAAGTGCATATGAAGTGCCAATGTGTATTAAAGCTAGTATTTCAATTCGAATAAGTAATTTAAATTTTTACGTAGCGTCAAAGATTTTAGAATACATCTTTACATAGCGTGTATTCTATTTATTCCCTGTCAATATCGGTCTGGCTATCAATAGTGCGGCCGTGCGCGGGAAAACGGTATAAAATTGTCAGTAAGAATATTGTAAAGTTTTCGATTTCACGGCTAAACCTTTTGGCAATTTTCTTTCTTTTTACATTAACTCCACACAGGAGGCCCTGGGGAAAATAATTTCCCACAAGCCCAAAGTCATCTGAGTTGCTGTGTGGAGGTTCTTTTTGAGGAGAGGAAGAAGTGAACATTGATCTTAAAGAGATCCGTAATGTAGGAAGGAGGAAACACAGAAACCGGCAAATCGTTCCACAGCCGAGCTGTTGAACTCAAGAACGGTCGAAGAAGTGACCCGTTTTCAAGTGACAAATGTCAACCGTGTTTATATCTTGGGCGCTCGTTTGGCGTGTTTTCCGACTATGCACCGGTGCCGAGAGGGTCAACGATGCTGGTTCCTCTGAGCATCTTCCGTTGAAATACCGGTAGAACAAGGTTAGAGTGCGATTAAACTATCAAACGGACGTCCCGTTTCTGCATACATTCGAGTGTTTTTCAGGTATTTTGTAGCTCCAGACAAGAGGTGGCTGCCAAATTCAACCGTGGAGCGCACTTTCGATTTGTACAGGGTTAGCAGTTGTGTACTATTAAAGTATCTGATGGAGCCCTCATATCTGAGCTGTTCACTTAGAGTTACACCAAGCATATCAATGGAGGGCCTGTTTCGAAGATCGCTTCTGTTGAAGGAGACTAGATTTTCATTTCGATCCCTTTTAAACATAATCAGACATGATTTGGGCATTAAAACAATAAATGATTGTTTTTACCCCAAGAGAAAACTTTGAATTTAACGAGACCTAGGGTCTAAGCATATTACAAGTAATAAGTTGTAACCCATAAAATCCGAATACTGCATAATGAGGAACGATGTATTAAAGTAATGAGCAATAGTTCCAGTCAACTATCTTAACTTTTTTTAATAATATTCATCATCCAACGTCAATGCCTGTATTTTTTCATCTCCTTTTCATAGTAAAATAAATACAAACAGGAACATGAAGAAAAATTGTAAAAAAACACAAGATTTGCTTGATTATAGAGTGAAGGTGAGATGGTAAAACATAATTGATCGTAAACAATGCTTTTGAACACCTTACTTAGAATCTGTAATTTGGATATACATAGGTCGTTAGTTCGAGAGCTCGGACAAGCGATAACGTACCTATCTATAATGTAGTCCGGCTGTAGAGTTCGAGGTTGGGTCTCCCACAACTTGTCTCTCCCGATCCTGCCCGCCACGCAGTTGGCCCGCTAAGTATTGGACAGGCCTAAGGCGGGGGTATTAGTTACCTAATTAATGGTTCCTGGGGTGGCGGAACCCATACCTGCCTCAAACTATTAAACTAAGAACGTTATTGTAAGATAATCTGCTTTGGTGTGTTCATTGTTAGTTATTGGGATGTTATGCCGTGTTGCGCTATCTCCTTCTTTAGCCGACGCAGGGCAGATCCGGATCTACCGGATCTGCCCTGATGATGGACACTGCAACGCTGTCCGAAACGTCGGCTAAAGAAGGAGATAGCGCAACACGGCATAACATCCCAAAAACTAACAATGAAAATGCTTTTAGCCGTGAAAATCTAAAAACTTATCTGCTTTGGTGTGGGTTTATTTTAACATTAATTTATTTATCATTTTCAATTTAAATTTCTTAGGGTCAATCTCGATAAGTAAAGTCAGATTTGGTGATTTTTCAAGGGTCTGCGCTTTTTTCATTTTCAAGAAAGCGTGTACTATTTATCTGACTAGATTTACTAACACAATATCCCGTACTTTTTCACTTGAAGGGTCTCAGCCAGTAACGTAAATGATTGTGAAGTTACATAAAACAAAATTTGGGGCAAATAATTTCCGCCTATCGTGTACCTAATATTTCTAAGTATGGCTAACCCTTTAAGGGCAAGGGAGGGTTCTAAGAGGGTAAACTACTCAAATAGACATTTATTTTTATTGGTGAAACACTTCTCTTAATGGTTTTGTTCTGGGCGAAGATACATCTGCCAGAAGCGACGGTTCAGATCTATGAATTTTTATATGATGCCATTTCACAGCTAGAAGGGTGGGTTTCCTTTCACTGGGGAAGAATGCGCAATATTGGCAGTTGATCACGTCATAAAATACGACGTTTATGAGCAAATCCTTTTTTCTATGTATGTATCTATGCACACTCGAAAATATTGGCATCAACGAATGTCTTGTTTGTTCGTTTGTAATGGCACCACTTGTTAACATAGAGTAAACGTCATTAATTTTTATGCAGATTTCCGTAGGCATATTGATTAGTTCTTCGATCTTTTTGAAACGGAAAAAATTGCGATTTCAAATGGTAAATACACATTGAAAAAAATTGCATTTTCAAATGGAATAAGAAATTGCAATTTCAAATGGGATAAACAAATAAACAGGTTGAAGGCGATAGTGGGTAGGCTGTACAAACTGACATGTTTCGTTCCGGTGAATATTTTAAAAATTATTTACTTATTGCAGAATCAACTATACCCACTTGGGGACACTCTTGCAATTCTAATAACCACCTACAATAAGTATAAATTAAGGTTAAGTTATTAGTTCAAAAACATATTTTTTCACGGAGACGAAACATATCATTGTTGTATCTTAATTTAACAATATTATAAGTGCAGGCCTTATTATGGTACAAAATATTGATTTAGCATACATCTGAGTATTATAAAAGTAAAGTGGAACATGAACACAATACAAGGTTCACAAAGAATGAAGGAATTGTTGTTCCAACCCTGGAATATAACGCGCCAAAAATATTTTAAGTGTTACCAATTGTGCAAGACAAATATAGATTACATTCCAACAATTCAAAACTCTATGACTAAGCTCTTGGTAAGCAAAAACATTTATGCACAAAGAAGAAACATAAAATTATTACATGAGTCAGTTAGCATATTACCTGTGCGAGGGATATTATGGTTTAAAATTGTATGCCAAAACCTATTGTCGGATTCAATATACAAGGAAAAAGTAGATCGATCATGCATATGGCACTAGATTAATTAAAAATGAGGGGTTGTCCATTCCGAAAATTATAAATAAATACTGACAACTGACATTCGCTTATCTTGTCCCTACCATATTTAATAAGATGCCAATGAACATAAACAAAACTAATCTAATTGCACCACCGATCTCAAAAAAATAAATTTAAAAATGGCTAATAGATCAAGACTTTTTATATTGAATTTTGTTTTAATCTTGTGTATAATATGATTGTGAGTAATTTGCCTGTATTTGTATGATTTGTTTGTCTTTGCATTTTATGCCTTTATATTGTAATTACTTAAAAGTTATTCTTTTGTTTCTATTTTCTATATTGTGGTATCTTGTTATAATTCTTCTTTTGTGTTATATTAATATTGTTAAATCGACCTGCTGACTAACTGCTCTGGAGGTTGAGCGGGTGCTTAAAATGAAGAATTAAAAAAAAATATATATATATATATATAAAAAATTGTGATTCTACAAATAGATTGAGATATATATTTGAAACAATGGTTATTAAATAAATATAGTTTATATTAATTCATGTGTGTTAACTGTGACAATCTGTATAGTTATAGTAATAATATTATGTATGTTAAAATTGTAATTGAACATTAACATCCTGTTGACCAACTGTATTATTGCGTTTTAATGGGATTGTACCTTGAAAACCAATAAAAAATAAATTAAAAAATTACAATCCCGCATTGCTTCATCTCGTTAATTAGGGCGAGGGATGATATTGGCTAGTTTTTCACCCGGCCGCTCAGGTTTACATATGTGATCCCTGGAAGGGATGTCACAGCTTTGATGACCGATACAAAGTCAAGTTTTGGCGCTATGTAGCAAGTTGCTTCCCTGTCCTTCTTCAGAAGAAACTCTGGCAGGACAGAACCAAGAGACGCTTTGTAAATCATCTGCTCTTGGAGTTCAGCTAACCCAGTGAGAAAATACTCGTTGAAACTCTTTTAGTTAAACAAACGATTAAGAGAACAATTAAGGTTCCTCTGGGAGGACTGACTTGGTTTATCAGTATTATTGAACTGCTTGCATTGTGTACTTGCAATTTGTTTGTAACTAAAATAAAGGATAATAGTGTTCACCGTTAAAATTGTGCATTTATTTATATATCTTGTTACAGTACGCTTTAACTCTATCTCTACTGAGCAGCATGCATTGTCCTATTTCATCCGATGGTCCGTACTCTCTGCCTACCCCTGCAGGGAGTTGCTTGATGGTTAGATAGTTTTTTTTTAATATCTAATATGAATTTATTCTTTTTATTATTAAATATTGATATTATAAGAATTTTAATAACAACGAAAGAAGTATTCACAGAATGTCATATTGCCACTAAAAATAAAAAAAATTTTTAAAAAAAGGCTTGTCTAAAAATTCTACAATTTTTTTTAATGTAACAATCACATAATATCATCATTTTATTGGTTTCACAACAATGTCTATGTGTAATGCACTACTCAATATTTTGTCCTTTTTTTGATTAACCTATTTTTTATTAATTGATATTATTTTTTAAATTAATTATCTCCACACAGGAGGTTCTGAAGAAAAACCCTCAGGGCCTATGTTATCTGTGTGTGGAGGGTCTTTTTATGGAAAGGATAAGAGGAAGTTCTAGGAAGGAAAAATGTGTGAGGTATGACATAGGCCTGGAGGGAAATTATTTTCCTCATGATCTTTTACATGAGGAGTTAATGTTAAATTAATAAGTTCCTACTTGCTTTCTCTTTACTGGATTTTTACTTCACTCAGATTCGTTATTAGTAGACATCGGATTATATGCATTTGCATATTTGCATATGCAAATGCATTTAACTCTCTAATTACGGCGTTAATGCATATTTTAGCCTTTTTTCCCCAATCGTGCATATTTAGCATTTGAAGACGTATCCATTAAACAGAATATCGCCCTCATCTCATCACATTTCCACAAGTTACCAGATACCATAGAAAAATTGGAAACAAAAAACCTTTCTTTATTTAAATCAATAGAAATACTGGAAACAATGATTGAACTCGCCAACGTCCTTCCCAATTCAATATCAGAAAAGATTCGTGAAAAGTAAGACGCTATTTTGTTTAAAAATCCGAGTTTTGAAGACATGAAGAACTTTAATGCGTACATCAACGCCACATGTCATACATACCCTACCTCAACAGGTATCTCCAGAAATGGCGCCAAATTTTTTTAATTTTGTCGGATGACGTCAGTTGACGTAGAGAAGTCGTTTTCGGCATTTTGGGTGACAAACATCAAAAAAATTTGCCCGAAAATTTGGAAGAATACTTAATTATATATTGTCATTAAAACAATGCATAATTTAAAGAATATTTCGCTGTTTTTGTATCGTCTTTAATTAAAATATACAAAAATAAAAATGGTATTTTGATTTTGCATTGTGCATATTTTAGGCATATCAAGAGTTTTTAGTGCATATTTCGACCTTTTTTAGTGCATATTTGCATGCATATTTTGGCACTTTGTTAGTGCATATAATCCGATGTCTAGTTATTAGGTTTGGACTTTTTTAATGGGTTTAATTAATGGATTTTTTTTATGATGACTATCAAAAAGGGATAAAAATCATGTCTAGAAAATCAGTAAAGTCTTTTCTTAACTTTCATACGGACAATTTCTACGTTCGTGGCACCGTGCCATGTTTTTTTCCCAAAGTCTGGGTTTCGTAAAGATAAATGATAATACAATTTGGTATTTTATGTGGCATTTAATAGATTCGCGAAAACTTTTTGATTGATTAAAACTGTTAAAAGATGAAACAGTCCAGTAATTTCCTCAAAAATATGTTTTTCGCAAATATTTGAAAGTCAAACTTATAACGATTCTTTGTAATCTCTCCTTTTTTCAAACGATCGCAGTAAGTACTTGTAAGTTCACAGGATGTTGAGGGACGTACTTAAATTACTTTAACCAGTGATTCCTGACATTATTTGGAGTAAAAATGTTGCACTCGGTGACATTTTTTGTGTTTATTTTTAAATATAAAACTTTAAAAATCATTTGGTATAGGACAGTTAGATTTGGGTGCTGGGTTGGACGGTCATTCGGTTAAGTGACCAGAAAGTCACAGACGATCGATAAAATCCTATATCAATATGATATTGAATAAAGCAACCTATGGTCAGTTATCATTATTTGCGAGCACTGTCAACAATTAATAAAAAATATTCCGACCAAAGATTGACAAATTTTAGCGCGACCTCCGCAGTGTCAGGTAAGCTGTCAATACACAAAAAAAATAATGTCGTTCTTTATGCATAATAACTGGCTTAACTAACGAAGCATTTGGAAATGAAAGAAATCGATTCCAATACGCGAAGAAACAAAAGTTGTTGAAATTTGTTAATTGTACACGCGAAATGCCAATGAATATAAAAGTTAGTATTTTAATTCGAAATTGTCAATTTATTAGTGTTTTAAATTTTAAGGTATACGTTTGATATTTCGGAATGTAAATCCATAGTCAGATCTGCCAGTGTTGGCATCAATGTTGATTTCTTAAATATTTTTTTATTTGAACATAAAAATACAGATACATTATAAGAAATAAAAGCTTGGACTGTCCAACTAGGATATTTTCCGCTTCAGGACAGTTAAATTGATTAGTTCACATGTAGCTTGCAGTAATCGTAATCACGGTAAGAATAAAAGTTCACAGTAATAACCAGAAATATTTGAATTATGTTTTGAAGCCAAAGCAATAATAAAAAAATAAACAAATACATATAATTACATAGGTATATATTATACACTTATACCCTCATACATACATACATACTTACATACATACATCTAAAAAAACATGCACACACACACACACACACACATATAATATATATTTGCCATATAACTTTTTCATATTTAATTGATTTCTTGTAAATTTTTGTTCTTGCTTTTGTTTCCGTCTGATAATTTTTTATTATCTTGTATCGGGTGTCCCGTGGTAAATTTAAGAATATTCCCTGTCTATATCGGTCTGGCTATCAATACTGCAACAAGGTTCGGGATATCGTTATAAAATCATCGGTAGTTGCGACTATCGATCCGATATTGTAAAATTGTAGATTTTACTGTGCTAGACCTCCAGTGACCCAAGCTATTGAAAAAAAAAACAGCAAAGAAATCACCGGACACCAAATTTTTATCTATTTTTTTACGCCAACTACATAAGTCGGGATTCACTGGAAGAAATTCAAGCGCGTCCCTTAACATCCTGACAGGTTATGACGGAGCCGTCAGCCGTGACTGAGTACTCATCTGTTTTTAAAAATGATTACTTTTTTTTAGTTTTTCTTTGTGGTCGACAAAGTTATTACACAAACTTTTTACTTTTCAACAACACCTGCGCAACCCATAAGTTTATGGTCCTGCTACTAAGAGCTCCATAGTAATCATCCTTTCTTTTACATGCGTCGTTTATGAGGGTAGGTTACAACGGTGCTAAAAGTACAATCCCTCTCTTTACAGCAATTTAGTCGTTATTACTCATACCCGTGCCAATATCCTTCAGGGCCTCATAAATTTTCAAAGAAAATCCTTAACGTATTTTTAAACATCTTCGATCAAAGGTTGGTGTTGTCTCACCCTCGTTACCACGCGACAGGACTGATGGTTATTTTACACGATCCTTTTCGAATTGATTACATCCACTCGAAGTGTTCGCCACTTTTGGCGACTTAGCAGGTGTGCCCGGGTTCATGGGTGAGGTTTGTCCAGGTCTTGGCGGCTGATATGTCTGCCAACCAGCTGCATGATGGCAGGCCGGATCGGGAGAAGATGATTAAGGGAGTCTCTTTGACTTCTCCAACTGTACCGACTCTCTCGGAATATTGCCTCGCACTGCAGTGAGAGGGATGTTTTCATATGTCCGTCACCCCTGAACACACTGACCCCCAGATTCCTACCCACCCCTAATACACTTTTCCTTCCCAGAACTTCCTATCCTTCTTTTCCTAAAATGCCTTTTCCTCCACACAGCATTCCTAAAGATGACGTAGGCCCTGAGGGGAATTATTTTCCTTGTAAAAATATGAATAGGATTCGGTATCGAAAATAGGACTGTATCAATTTTTTACATCGCCCTTCATCCAATTTGACTGCTTTTATTAATTTTCGTAACTGTTATATTATATGAGTTTATGATGGAATGTACTTGTATTTAAAAAAAATCATGTACAATATTGTACAATGACTTGTTGGGCTGTCATAATACTACATTATGTCTTAACAATATTGGAATAAATGTTCCTAATTCCTATTGTTTAAGACGCCATAGCATCCAAATTTATATTTAAACCCTTTGTCCCAAATGGGTCGACTATATAATAAAATAGAGTGTGCTAAAGTAGATATTTTCGTAGATAATTTAAACAGATTCAGTAAACTGTTCTGCTATTGCTAAAAAATATGTTGAGCAAATTATACATATTATGTGCCTCTATTTATAACTTTTGTGTCTCTTACTTATCTTGCCTTTCTTTGTATTATTTGTCATTTGAGTGCGCTTTTATATACTCGTAGGTACTTCTAAAAAAAAATTATGTTGATTTGTTTTTTTGTTTTTTTAATCTTTATTTAGTTGTATATTAATGTATCCATCCTAGTAGATTTTTGTAAGAAAAAACCAAGTACAACAAATGTTAGTTGAATTACGTAAAGAAATATTTAAAGGAGGTAAACGATTAAAATTCAAGCCAATTTATATACTGGGCACGCTTAACTAAAGGGTCTGTCGAAAGTTTACACGTCAGCACAGAATAAATTTAAGAATTTTTAGCGAATATTTAAAAGTTCACCATTGAAAAACGTAAAAGGGCAACTTTGCCGTTTTTGATCTATTTGTAAAGGAGAAACTAGCTTATCAATATGCAAATGGAATATTATATTTATGGCACTCCCTTTATTCGGTAATGGATCGCACAAGCTGGTAAAAACAAATTTTAATCTAACTCAACAAATCATAGTTTGAGTTCAACAACATATCCTTTTATTTTATATGTTTAATTATGTACAAAGATTTTTGATGTTCCATTCAATGGGAACGTTTTTTTAAATCCTATTTAGTATGCCGTATGGTCGGATAGATGCCAATGTATAATCATTTGTGTTTCAGTGAACTGAGTAATTAATTTATTCCATGCAAATTGAATTTTACAGTAAATATATTTAATTAGAATTACTGTACCATCCATTGAATAATCTTGCAATCCAATAAATTTGCCTCGATTGGTCGAGATTTCCCAGAAGTTAATTTTTTTAAGTTTTCGCCAACATTAAAAAAAATCAACCTTCTAATTTTAACTTATTATGATGCTATAATATAGTCAATGTATTAAACTGTATTTTACCGTTTATCTCATATTGGTAGGATTTATTAAAAAAATTGTAAAGTTTACATTGGTGTTAATCCTGCGTGTTTTTTTACTTGAAACTGCCGTGAGGGATACTTATTCGAGTCAGCATAGAATATTTTCGATTTCTGTATGTTGTCTGTGGTATACTTGATAATGAAAGGTGCATATCTATGGAAAAGGGACTTCATCTTATCCAAATAAAACTGATCAAAAATTCGACGGGAAAAAATATTTAAAAAATATATTTTTAACATCGTTCTAAAATAGTCTACGAAGTTCAGATTTGCGACATATATGGTCATAAAAGATAAAGCATTTCAATAGCTTCGTTTTAAGATAAATGGCTGGCCAAGAAAATGTTTTAAATAATTACAATAAATTTTTATGAATGGTAGGAAAAAGTGGTCCATTTTTGGACCGCTATCAATCGCAGAAAAATAAAAGTGGTCCATTTTTCGACCAAAATCGCTCCAGTTGTTATAAGGATGTTTCTGTGTTATGGCGGGTGAAGTTTACATAATTAATTTATTCATATTATGACTGGTAATAACAATTATTAAAATGGACAATTCATTTTGATTACTGCGTATTTTACAATATAATTAAAGTTACAACCTATATTGAATAACGGGAACGTGAGACATGTCTGATGGGTGTTTAAACGAGAGTGTAGAAAGTGTGGGTTTTATGATTGAAATGTATAGCAGATGTAAGAATCAGTAGCGTTATTTGTGGTTTACACGTATGGATTAGGGTTTTGGTTTTAAGGTTGTCAGGGAGACGGTTGTAGGTTAATAAAACAATTATTACAGAAAGCAAAAACAAAAATTGCTGCGGAATTTTTTTTATATAAAAACTTATAAATGCTGTTGATTTTATATTATTATATCCTCTTCCTTGCGCTATCCCAACCAATTGCCTAGGTAGGCTGTTGGGGTCGGCTCTTCTCGTTCTCAGGTTGTAGCTTCTTCGGTTCTGAGTATCGCCTTCATACAGGCCGTTTCTCCGAAGTATTTTCGAGCATTGAGTCATCCAGGAGTTCTTTGGTCTTCCGTTGGATGACTATCGATGAAGCTCCATAGACATTGCCTGCTTCACTGTGTTGTCTGATGGTCTCCGTCGTATGTGCGCATACCATCTCCACTGTCGTTCCTCCAGCTTACTATTTATGTCTGTGACACCCAGACTACCACGAATGGGTGAACTTTTAATCTTATCTTTTAGTGATACTCCTGCCGACCATCTAAGCATTCGCATTTCCGCTGTTTCGAGTTGCCTAGAGTAGGAGTTGTACATAATCCAGCATTCGGAGCCATACATTATCGCGGGTCTAACAATAGTCTGGTATATGTATATTTCCTTCAAATTTTATAGGCATTTTGGAGTCACACAATATTCCCATTTTTATATATTATTATATATATAATATTAGAGAATATTTGTAAAAAAATACACTAAAGGGTTTAGGTTAGATCATGGTTAGATTTGACATTATCTATTACCCTGTCGGATTGACACCTGTGACATGTAGTATTTTACTCAGAATAGTTATTTGTAATTTGCACTCTGTGACAAAAATCAAACAAATTCACTTCCTAAATTTAAATCGGAAACCGTAGCAATTAATTTTTTAAATATTTTTGCGCAAATGCTTGGTTTTCCTAGTGATTAAGAGAATTGCGGTTATAAAACTTGTAAATATACTTATTAGTTTGGTATATTTTTTGGATTTCTGGAAATGTTTGAATCATACGATTTTTTTTCCATATTCAAATGTGGAACCCGCAATGTTTGGACAGAATATTGGCACAATGTCAGTCAATCCACAGAAGCCTACAATGCCTCGGTTCAAAGGGATATCCCGACATCCAAGTAGAGACAAGAACATATTCACCGCTATTAATATAATTGTTACAGAAGTTCACTTATTGTATTCAGGATGCAAACATGAAATGAGATGTACACATTATAAACGTCTATAGCAGGGGTGAGGAAACTTTTGGTGTGGCCTGCTGAGAGCACCAAAAAAAATTACCTTCAGAAAGCGAGAACAAATTTCTTTCACGGTGTTTTAGCTACATTTTAAATAATTATTACTAAACCCAGAAAAAGTTATAATATAGCTGGCAGGCATATGCTTACCCTATGTTTCTAGAAATCAGGTTAGACACACACATACGTGATCCAACACCTTTTTTTAGTTTTATTTCTTATTATTATACGATAACAGAACATACTATTAACATTGAAAAAATATTCACGAAGGAAAAAAATACCTATGATGTGCTTTCTTTATATATTGCCATACTTCTGCTATAAAAAAAAACAGTTAAATAAAAATAAATCACTCCGAATAAATTATTGTAAATAGTTAAATAAATATAAAATTATAAATCTTTAATAAAATAAAAAATAAAACACTTTTTTGTTTAAAACCACGAGATTTATTAATTTATGAACCGACCGGTTTCGCTTTACTCAAGCGTCTTCAGGGTACAAATTAATACTAAACAATAAGTACATAATTTGTGCTTATATATAACAAATCAAAGGGAGAGACAACATGATACAAATACAACAAAGACATAGACGGTTATAAAATACATTAACATAAGTACACAAGTAGGTAATGGGAAAAACCGAAAGAAAATTATGCACACTAATGGGTTATAACAATAAAATTGGTGAAAGAAAGCATCAACCGGCATGGTTGGTATATATATATATATATACATATATTTTTAAGGGTTTATTGGAAACAGAACTAATATTGGACTACTTGATATGTCGAATTTATTGTACATACCTTTTGGTTTTTATAGCTTTTTTTATTTCTCTAAATTGTTTAGTCTGCTACCATGCCGTAATAAAAACTGAGTAAAGCGAAACCGACAAAAAAGTGTTTAATTTATTTATTAGAATAAGTTAACAGTAATAACCTAAACGAAAATATGAAAGAGAACAAGACACAGAAAAAAGACAATGGTCGCAACTGGGACTCGAGTCCCAGTATATTTCACTGATGGGAATAACCTTAAAAAAAGTTATAAAAATAATGTTTTTCTTATAAAAAAATTTAAAAAAAAGTTAATTTTTATTTTATTTTATTAAATTTGAGTGATGGTTTTCTATAATAACACAAAAAAATTATTGCAGTTGACAAATTTGCTATAAAATGCAGGAAAACAATTTATGGATTCTTAAAACAATATAATTGGTTCCCGGTGGTCCCTTACGCAGATCCATTCCAACGTTAAAACCACTCTTGTGTTCATAATGCAAATTCCTGTTGAGGATTCATCTGCTGACGCATTTCGAAGGTGTGTTCCAAGTGCAAAAATCAGAAGAAAACCATTTTCGTGTTATGGGTGTAGTATCAATTAAACCTGGGAACTCGCATGGAGATTGACTTCCGAATGATCTGTCAAAATTCCAGAAGCGGAAAAATCTGATGACGCATTTCAAATGTTGTTAAAATTTTTGTTTCAAACCAAATGCTGCTGCAAAATTTGTAATTCGTAGGAAAACATACGCATATTATGAGAATTAATTTAAGCGGGGGGACGACTTACAAATTCACTCTTAATTTAAATTAATTTTTTCGTAGATCATAATAAAACGAATAAAAAACTTTATTCCACTTTATTTTATTGACCCTAATTGGTTTCAGCTCGTCAGAGCCATCTTTAGACTGGTGAGTAAATAGAAATATCAGTTTTTCGTGTTCAGAACGTAACGATCAGATCAGATCGATGTGTGTGCTGCCAGAAACAAAGAAAACCATTTTCATAATCAGAGGATAGTTTTAATTCCCAACATGTAGATTTTATTGAAACCAGTGTTGTATTTACAGTATAACGATAAATTTAATAACAATTTGCAGATCCATCAAAGAAAGCCATTATCATGTACCGAGTGAAGCTTCACGTTTGAGTTGCACACCATATACCTCAATATTCCGAGAAATAGACTGTTCTGTGTGTAACTATTATTTAAGCTAATTTTTTGTTTTCACTTTAACAACTGTTTTCTTGCTCTTGAATCTGTCGAAATTAAGTTCATATTATTTTATTTAAAAATAGTTTTTCAAACTATGTTTATCACAGTATTCCAAAATTTACCTTCCCACCTAATACCTAAGAATGTAAATATGTACCTATAGTAGATAATTATTAGTGTATACACTTTTTACACAAGCTGTTCAGACAAAATGTAATCATGATTTATCTTTATATGCCCACTGCATTGTTTCTTTCTAAGTACCTACAATAATATAATGTATTTAACCATATTACCCACGCACAGGCCTTAGTGGGTTCCCATTATTCTTACGTTTTTTTTATAATATTGTATATGCCAAATGTAAAATTTGGGAAAAAATAAAGGAAAAAAAAAGCTTTTGGATGGAAGAATAATCGTCACATGTGATATCAAAAATAGGATTTATGAAATAACTTTTTACGCGCCTGTAAGTATTTTAAACTGATCTACTTATCTCTGGTTGAATCCACTACGCTATATGATTTTTTCAGGAAATTCTTGTAGAACTAAAAATGTAAGTTACATCCAATTTTGACAAAACTCATTAATTGTTATTTTTTTTTAACTTTCGAAACACCACTTTATCACCTGTACCCACCCCTAAACCAGAATATAGCCGAAGCAATGCCGGGCATTTCTATTTGCTATTTGCTTGCATCAGTAGGTAAGGTCCCCTGTCATTTCCTCACAACAATTCCTCAGAGAATAATTGCATCCATGTTTCACAGAGGCCGGTCATTTGCAGGAATAATTGGAGCAGTTCGCTCCTGGCGCCGACTTACACTGATTAAATAACTAACACAAAATACAGCGCCTTTGAGGTCTTTACAAGCGCCAGGCGCCACTTGGCTCTGGATCGGACCTGCAAAAACATGAATATGGAGAATGCACCCATTTGTAAATGCAAATCCAATAAACGTTATTGCTTACTGTCTACGTCGTTATTAATTTGAATTCCCTCTCATCCTAATTTTGAAACACTCGTATCTCCAGTTTCTGCTGCCATGGTATTCGGGGCATGAAAATAACTCCCTCACCCCTGGTTACGTTGTAAAACTACATTATTTAAGCTTTCTTACTGCTCGCACGTTACTGCAAAATGACTCACAAAGCTCTAAGCCTTATTATGTACATTTTTCAGATGTTAGCTTCAAATAAGGTTATGATGTATTTTTGAAACATAAACAGAAAAAAAAAACTTTTATTTGGGTGTCAGTTTCTTCTCTGGCTTGCCATAGTTACACATCCTTTACGTGCTAGAAAATCACTACCCAGCACACATTTGATAAATTCTTAACATCAGATTCAATTTTATACTAATAAAAAAATGGACATCTTCAAAAAGAAGAAATATATTGTAAATATACCATTTTGTTATTTTAAGTTTGATAAAATTGGATAGTTTACATATATTACTTACATTAATCATTTTATTAATAGAAGGTATGTATGAACAAACGAGGTAGACCATTTAGACGGTGGGTTGACGACATAAAAGCCATAGCCGGTGGTACATGGACAAGAGTAGCTAATGATAGAGAGAAATGGCGACGGTTGGAGGAGGCCTTTGTCAACTAGTGACATACAGACGGGGAGTCGATGCATGATAAGTGTTATAAATATGAAAAGTCTATTATTAATAATGTAATGTAATTTACTGACTGAATAAAGGCTAGTATTATTATTTTATTATTATGAACCGTGTGTGGCCAAATTATTATACTCAAACAAAAAAGTGAAAGTGGTGGCTATAATTAATATATTATTGGAAAAATGTTATTGTTTTTTAATTTACTGATTAGCCACTATATCTGGCAAAACTTTCATTAGTGTAAGAAAACATAAATGTTTTTTTTTATCAAAATGGCGGCCGCTAGTATCAGTACATGTCAAAAATTTTACTGTGCTGGCTTGTGAGAAGTCTTCGAAAAAAATCTTGGCTACAGTGTTATCGAGTACTAGAATAGTTTTAAATGTAAAAAAAATCGAACACTTACTGAATAATAAGTCGATAACACAAGCCAAGATTTTTTTCGAAGACTTCTCACAAGCCAGCACAGTAAAATTTATGTATGTACGAGTACATTGTGTATTAGAGCTGAAAAAACATTTGTTATTTGGCATGGCCATTAAAGCCGGCTACTACTATCGTGAAACGCGCGGGGACATATATTATTATAACAAAACATTTTTTCTTTCTTTCACTTATACTATTTTAAAATATTTAATCCAACACATAAATGTATTACTGAATACCCCCTACAATATTATCTCTGGGTAAAATAAATTTACAGAGAAAGGTATTTAAATAATAAGAGAGAAATCAAATCAGATTACAGCTCTGGCCAGGGAGGGGTACAGAATACTGTTCACAGTAGTGCACAGAACTCATTTCTTTATTATATAGGTTCTTTTTAAGGTTTTATTTCAATATAATAGAATTTTCGGCAAGTTTTGAAAATACCATTCCATTTCCATTGTCAAAACACAAAAGATATTTTACATTTTGGTCGTAAGAATGGTGAATGCAAAATATATAAAACCCTATGGAAAAGTGTATTGTGCCAAGAACGAGCTTTTCCAATGAGTAGGTATATGCGAAAAGAATTCAAGGCTGATTTAAACAAGGTTTGGGTATTAAGATTAATAAATAATTACATTTTCAGTGTAATTTTCACAGTTTCAATTTGGGAGGCGAGTTTGGGTACCGCCGTCACGGGAATAATTGATTGGATAACCAACATGTCTGCCATAGGTCACCCCAAGTGGTTCGCTAAGTTTGGTGACTTAGTAGGGGTCTCCGGGTTAATGGTGTGAGATTTGTCCGGATCTTGGCATCGGATGCGTCTGCCCACCAACTGCGTGGCAGACCGGATTGGGAGAGACTGGTGATGGGAGACTTTTTGTCCTCTCCAGCACGACTCTCTCGGAACATTACTTGCAATGCAGTTGGAGGGATGGATTCGTCCGTCAATACTGGATATACTGACCCCAGATTCTTACGCTCCTCTCACACATTTTTCCTTCACAGAACTTCATCTCTTTCCTTTCCTAAAAAGACCCTCAACACAGCATCCCCAAAGATGATATAGGTGCGCCCCAAGAGGAATTATTTTCCTCAGAGCCTCCTGTGTGGAGCTAATGTGAAAAAAGAGTAGTTAAAAAAAAAACAATAACGATGACTAATTTTGACAATCCAATTATCTATATCTCGGTGTGATCATTGATCAAAACCTGAAGTGGTATAGTCACATTTCAGAGAAAGTGAAAAGAATAAGGAAATGTATATAATACATATTTTAGGTTAAGAAATATGTTAAATGTTAAAATCATGAAAAATGTGTACTATGCCCTTGTTCATTCTTTACTTATCCACGGAATTATAGGTTGGGGAGGATCTTACAAAAACAACCTAAACTAAGTGAAAGTTTCGCAAATAAGTAATTATTAAAAAAAAACTACCTTCTCAACAGAATCACTTTTTAAATGGTTTCCAGTACCAATTGCGATGACATATTCAAGCAAGCTTCCATTAAATAAATATGTAAAGAAAAAATTTCAAAGAATATCAAGAATTTTACAAACTAATGAGAAATGGAAACCAATTTATTACACCTATTTTTAAAACAACTCAAATAAAAAATCTTTATATTTTCCAAGCCATTACATTCTATAATAACCTCCCTTCTGAATTATGCTGAATCATCAACCAATCAGAACAAATAAGTAAAATTAGACAATTTAAAAAAAAAAACTTGAAGTAAAAAGTAAATATTTTATACAAAACATATTATAACTTACAACCTAAGTAAGAATCGTAGCTCCCTTATCAGGCACAAGAGCTCCTCTTTTCTGATAAGGTAGGTATACATGACCGAAAACGACCTTTTTATATTATTTTGCAAAATATATGTGTAACTCATATTTTATATTACAATAAAAAATAAAAATCTATTTCATATTATATTTAATCAGTGTTTCTATTTGTTTAAGGATGGTTTGTTTAAAAAAATTGATAAATAAATCAAAATTTGAAGTTCATTTTCACGTTCTATGAAAGTCCTTTAAAAAAAGACCCCCCCCCCCCCACACAGCACCCCCAAAGATGACATAGGCCCTGAAATGAATTATTTTCCTCATAGCCTCGTGTATGGAGCTAATGTTAAAAAGAAGAAAAAAACTGTAGTCAAAAAAACAATAATACGAAGACCAATTTTAAGAATCCAATTCTCTATTTCATATTTAAATTTAGTCAGTATTACTATTTCTAATATCTATGTGTGATTGGTACAGTGAATAATTACTCACTAGTACTACTTTAAAGCTTGAGGTTATGGAAATTGGGCTTTTGTTTTATAAAGCAAGGCTGTCAATATCAACTGACTGTTGCAGTTCGCATATTCCAAGCCTTGTTTGCCTAAGTGATACGTGAAGGCTTTGAACGCCCGCAGAGTTTATAATAACGTTGCATAGAGCAATTTATCGCGTTATTTTTAGTTCAGCAAACAAAATAAACATTTCTCTTATTTTTGCTGTTGTACCTTTTTGCGTTTTTCTAATTTCATATTCTGATGTAATGTTCCAACACTACTAATAATTTATCAGCTTTAATTTTGCACGTCCAACATTATCATTGTTGAAGAATAAATTGTGAGCCTAGGGGATTCTTGGCAAGATAAATTTGAATTATTTATTTTTTATGTTCTTCGTAAAACTGTTACAGATTAAAATTAAAAAGTGAAAAAGGGGCAGTTTTACTATTTTTGACATGTGTCAAAAGATGGTTCTTGAACTGTACTTTTTTTTTAAATAGCTCCATACAGGAGACCCTGAGGAAAATATTTTCCCTGAGGGCCTGTCATATTAGGGGGCGCTGTTTGGAGGGGTGTTTTTAAGGAAAGGAATGAGAGAAAGTTCTGAAAAGGAAATAGGTATGAGGGGTGGTTAGGAATCTGGGGGTCGGTGTGTCCAGGAGTGACAAACGTATGAATACATCCCTCCAACAGCGGTGCATGGCGATGGGTCGAGATTTTCTGGCTGGAGAGAATAAAATACCTCCCTCAATCAGTCTCTCTAGATCCTACCCACCGCGCTGCAGGTGGGCAGTCGCATCGGCCGCAAAGGCCTGGATAAATCTCACCCCGTGAACCCGGGCACTCCTGTTAAATCACCAAATATAGCGAACCACTTGAGGTTACCTATGTCAGAGGTGTTCTTTATGCAATGTGATTGCTGTGGTGGGGGTACTCATACCCGCCTCCCAAATTAAGTTAATTATGTCTGAAGTCACATTGAAACTGTCGATGATCAATGCAGAATCGTGAAGCAGTTGAGTCGCTCTGTTTATTGGCGCGTTCTGATAGGCAGAAATTTTCGCTTTCGGAGCATAAAAAAATGCATGGGATCTACCACGAGTATACTTGTTGGGGATATATGAGCTGAGCTAATCTCTTTCAACATAGGCGGATTGAGTAAAGTACCAGAGATTAGCTTAAAAAAATGTTTTTCTAAAAATATTTTTCGAAGGGCTTCTAAGGTATTGAATTCTAATGTTAATACTAATGATATAGGAATGGATGTTATATGATGTTTATTCGGATAGGATATTTACTCATATATAGGTAACGTATAAACTTTTTTGTACTTTATTTTATTTCTAGGATATGGTTTTATTCAGAAGGAGCCCAAATAATGGAGCTATATTCCAAGATGCTACGAAAAAGTGCTTCATATGTTGTTCGTATTGCAATTCCATGAGTAATGATACATGTATATATATTTTTTAAAGTCTATTTTATACTTTGGGTACTTGGAAATATAGTATTTTGTTTTAATATTACCCACACTCAGGCAGTGCCTTAGTGGGTTTTCATTTCTTGTTCATACTAATTGTTATTATATATTATGTTAATATATAATATTCACTATTTATACATTATATGTACGAAGAAATGTGAAAAAAAAAATAAATACAAAATAAAAAAAATGATCTCGCAAATCCAAGCATTTTGTTGGCGCGGGAGACATGTCAGATATGTGGGATTTAAAAGAGAGATTTAATAAAAAAATCACGCCAAGGTCTCTTATTTTTATTAATGTGGTATAGGAATAAGTAAATACTCGAGTCTTTTCAAGCGTTGGAATAACAAAATAATTGCTTTGAGTAATCTCTATAGAATTGAAATTAAAAACTTTTTCACTTTGTTCCATTTATTTATTATTACCATGACCGGTTTGATCCTACTACGGACATTTTCAGACCGGTAGTTGAAACTCTTATGCTATTGATTTTATACAAACTTAGGCAGGGGTAGACAACATTGTCTATATATATAATGAATGATCTTATTTTGTTAATTTATAGTACATTAGGTAATTATAAAGTTTATTTTTAAAATTATGAAAGATGTTATATAGTAAGTGATATTTTTAGTTCACATGAATATACAATAATTTATATAATTAAAAAGGTTTGTGATTTCTGATATTTTATTTTTGTAATGATGGGATATTCCCTCCTTGTTGCTTAGGGCTTATTGTCAATATTGGTAGCACTAAAGTAATTATTATTATTAGAGTTCTCCACATATATGGGTTATTACATTTTTAAATTACATACTTAAATTATACCACTGCTCTCTGAAGTAAAATTATTCTAAGCGTAATATAATGGGTAAATTAATGGTGATTGAGCATTATGTTCCAACTGTTTAATCATAACATATTTACGATCTATTTTCTTCGTTAAGCGATTGATTTCTAGTGACTCTAATCTGTCTAATTTTTGTCCTTTGTTGCAAACATGAAGGATTTTTACATCTCTATCTTTGTCAAAATTATGTTGGTTTTTTAGTATATAGATGCAAGGCGACGTTCGATAAATCTCCTTCTTGTTTAACCCAACTAGCGAAATGTTCTTTTATACGGGTTGATACTGCTCTTCCTGTTTGTCCTACGTAATACGCGGGCAATTCGAGCAGTTCACCTGGTAGACTCCAGAGTTTTCCAAATTACCTCTATTATCTTTATTGTTTATAAATATTTTACCCAAAGAATTTACATTATAAAAGGCTGTCTTACATTTTTTGTCACTGTCTATTAATTTTGAAATTTTATTTGATATTTTTCCATGGTACGGTATTTTAGTCCATTTTTTTGTTCCTATTTCCTTGTCTGGCGTAAGGCCATATGTAATTGAAGCTACGATGAGTTTTTTATTCTTCTTCTTTATTAAAGTATCTATTATTCTGCTATCGTAACCATTATTTTTTAATGTATAACGTAACCAATAGTTTTGATAAGCAACAAGGAGGGAATATCCTAACATTACAAAAATAAAATATCAGAAATCACAAACCTTTTTAATTATATAATTTCTTATATATTCATGTGAACTAAAAATATCTGCTTACTATGTAACATCTTTCATGATTTTTAAAAATAAACTTTATGATTACCTACCTAATGTACCCTAAATTAACAAAATAACTTATAATACCTTAAATTAACAAAATAGAATCATTCATTATATATAGACAATGTTGTGTACCCCTGCCTAAGTTTGTATAAAATAAATAGCATAAGAGTTTCAACTACCAGTCCGAAAATGTCCGTAGTAGGATGAAACCGGTCCTGGTAATATAAAATAAGTGGAACAAAGTGAAAATGTTTTTTAATTTCTATTCTATTGCAATGAAATTCCACCACGAATTAACAGTGCAAAAACTAGACTCATTAATCTCTATGGTTAGATATAAATACAATGCAAGTAGGAGCAAAATAAATTCAAGATGCTGTAGAGACACGGCAATTTCAACTAAATCATTGATAAACAACTTGAGCCGGATCATTTCAGGTGTTGCAATAACAGAAAAGTAATATTGAGACGACGCGACGTATGAAGCCAGTGTGTGTGTGTGCTTGACAAAGCAATGCGGATGCGGCTTTCCACAACTAATCTGGCGGCAAAAGCAATCATGAGATGATTAGTTCAGCTGGGAGCGGATTTAAGACTCAAAAGGCAGTCAGAAAACATAAACAAAATGTCCTTGAGGGAAGAGATCAAAAATTTTGTTTTCAATTTAGTTTTCCTGCAAAATAATTCAATCATTCATTTTGTCATTTAAAAGGAACGGTAGATTGGCCCTTTTCATAAAAAACTTAATTTTGGATGTGACGCCAAAATATCCATGGGCATATTGAGTTTGGGTGCACATTGTGAAAGCCGTAAAATATAAAAACTTTATTGAAAGGACTCGTTCGTCGTGGTTTGGAGACACATGAGTCTAAGGTTAAAAATATTTTTTTAAATTCAAAATACCGATGTCATTACTTTGAATAATTGCGAATACCGCATGTGAGTCCCAGTTCCTATATTGCATAATAGCTGGTTTCCGGCATGCATTACAATGCCATATTCAAAGAAATAAATTGTTTCTCCCCGCAAGTCCTTTCGCGTGCTTCCCCGTTCCCCTCCCACATCCCCTTCCCCACCGGCATTCCCCTTCCACCTTCCCTGCCTTCCCTCTCCCGCTCCCCCATCCCGCCAATCCCCCTCCCACGTTCCACATATTCAGTCCCAATACATTCAGTTTTCGCAGCTCGTGTGCCACCTATTACAATTTTTTCATACAAATTTCATAATGCCAGGATACAAATATATCCTATGTCACCCCGGGATAATGTAGCTTTCCAAGAGTGAAAGAATTTTTCAAATCGGTTCAGTAGTTTCGGAGCCTATTCAATGCAAACAAACAAACAACAAATATTTCCTTTTTATTACAGTGTGTTAGATAAAAGTACCTAGATATTTTGGGAGAACTGAGTGGAATATAAATTATTTCATTTACAAAGACAAAGAAAAAGCACCAAAGGTAAGCTCCAAATTTGCGTCACATACCCGAACAGATCACCACCCAATCAGTTTCAAAGAAAATCAAAAAATTTCTCGAGACACGTGAGCAGCTTATCATTAATATTTGTATTTATTTATATACGATGTATATTGATATTTAAATACATATGGAAAAAAAAACATTTTCACAAAAAAAAATATTTGATTATTTCATTCACACTAAAAAAAACATTTTTATATATATTTAATATTTAGATAAATTATTTTATGTAGATAATCTTTTGTATTTCTACTTAAGTTTTATTATTTCTTTTTATTGTATTCTGTATCTTTATTTATTATCCTTTGTATTTTTAGTTACTTTTATTGTTATTTAAATTTTATGTAATGATAGATACTGCTACCCGGCTCAGAACAGATATTGTCTAGTGAGTCGGGTAGCGCACATGATTTGTATATACTATTGATGTTAATAAACGCCCGGATACCGGCATTAAAAAAAATAAATTATTAATAACTCTTTCAAAGTATTGAGCTATTACGGAATCGGTGTCAATGAGGCGATAGATAGAAGGATCGGTGAGCTCTCATAATATATAATATGATAATATGGGAAACACACTGTAGAATTGTTCTCAGTTCGGTACTGTGCCCAGCTGTAATAACCTTTCTGTTATCATAAGTCGATAATATAACATAAACTTTGTTCTAATTAGCTTTGTCATCATAAGTCCATAACATACTCGTAACATAAACTCTCCTGCTTCGAATTTAAAATTTCACCAACTTTATCATTGTTTATAATGTTTTTAAGTTAAGTATTATCGTTGATTTCATTTTTGTTATTATTGTTGTGTTTATCCACTGGAGCGCTTTTGCCACAATATGGCATTATTTAAAAAACCTCGGATAGCTTTGGTGCCATATTTTGGCAAATATTCCCTCGATTCTTAAAAAAAAATATATTTTAGAGTATTCCCGCGGTATAAACTTGACCTTAGAAGGAAGATAGAAGAGCCTACTTTAATCAATAGATGTCAGTGTCCTCTAGTTTTTCACGGAATAATCATGTTTGCTAAAAACGGAATTTACAAAAATGTCCGAAGCGGTCAGAAATCAAAAATCCTGCATGTAAAATGCCGTTTTGTATACCAGTGTAATAATGATTCAATTAATAATGCATTCAACGTGTTTCACACATAAACATACAGTGAATACTTGAAATGCAAAGTTTTTTGTGGTTATGTTCGTATTTACTGCGTAGTTGTTATGCCGATTTGACTGCGTTTGACAGTGGATTATTTTCATTAAATAAAGCAATAATCGAGTTAATTGGTATTGTGGATTAAAGATTATGAATGTATCTGTTTGACATGTTGCAGTTATTTTGGTGAGTACCTTAAAAATTCAGGTAAATATTCGGAACAAACGTCAACGGTTAATACGCACTTTTTTTAAAAAAAACCTTTAGATTCTTCTTAATTACCATAAACGACAACTATTTGCATTGGGGGAGGTTGAAAATGTTACATTTTTAATTTTAGTTACGTAAATTGAAAATTTGCTTTCGTATTTAGGCACAACGCTTCACCATATGCAATTTGTAATGATTATTGTCATTTTATTATGTTGGTATTACTGATACTATATGGAAGGCTACATCATACCGTAACTGACTTCATGGCAATATATTCAAAGGCGCGTAACCGAAAAAAACCTATACGCTAGGTTTGTGTAACATGGTTTGTGATTCAAAAGAAAGTGCCCCTTTATAACGCCTACTCACGTCAAGGCAAGAAAAACATCCCAGTCTTCAAGTAGTTTAGCGGCTACGCTAGGTTTGTGTAACATGGAATGTAAAATATCAGTAATACCAACATATTAAAATAACAAAATATTGCAAACAGAGTGATTTGAAAGTGTTAAAGCAAATTTTCAATTTACGTAACTAAAATTAAAAATGTAACATTTTCAACCTCCCCCAATGCAAATAGTTGTCTTTTATGGTAATTAAGAAGAATCTAAAAGTTTTATAAAAAAAAGTGCGTATTAACCGTTGACGTTCGTTCCGAAGAATTACCCATTAAACACTTGACAACTTATCAACATTCAGTTTCCTAATATATATATGTATTTGTATATGTGATCCTGAATCAGACCATTTAAAAGAAACTTTATAGAAAATATTTAATGTGGACGCGAAATTCAATTTCCTACGCGAGTTTATAGATAGAAAATCCTGAGAATATTTCCGTTTAAAATGTATATGATTTTTTTTATAAATCCTAAAAATATAATATGATTACTTGTATATAGGTGAATTCATTGGCTATATAGCACTTAATTCGGTTTATGAGTATCCGTATTAAAATTCGGAGGTTTGATTTTTTTTTATGTGGGCGGAAAATATTCAAAATGAGCTCCAAAAAATTGCTAGTAATCCGGGAAAAAAGTATTTATTTGGTCTGTAGCTTGATTGGTTATAATATGTAATCTAGCATTGTTAACACCAATTTCTGTAACTGGCTTGTAAAGGTAAATGCCCGGATCAAGGAACCAAAGTAAACAATTTTTTTTAAATTTTATTGTAATGACTTTCGACGGTTTTATCCGTCAATGTAATGCTTACATTATTGAAAAACCAATAAAAAATCTGGTGTTTGAAGCGCTATCCCTTTAAGACAGAGGTTCTGGGTTCGACAACCAGTTTTTATTTTTCTGTGTCTGGTTCTGATTCAGAATTAAAACGTTGGCGTCTTTTGAGATACATTTTGTTTGGTTTTAGTGACCAAATCTAAATTTTTGAAGTGAAAACTTCTTTAGCACCGTTGTGATTTGAAACACGATGAAACGAAAAAGCGACACTAAACAGAGACAAACACAAAAATAATCGGTCTCTTCTTTATGTGGTGCTTCATAGCCTCCCCACTCTTGCCTACTTTAATTTTTGGAAGGTTTAATTTTACCGCGTATGAACTGCACTCTTGTATTTTTTTACATTAGCTTCACACCGAAGGCCCTGAAGAAAATAATTCCATCCAAACCCTGTCACCGTGTCATCTTTTGAAATGTTGTGTGAGAGGATGTTCTGGGTAGGAAAAAATATGAAGACTGGGTAGAAATCTGGGGGTCAGTGTGTCCAGGAGTGACGGATGAATGAATCCATCTCTCCCACTGTGGTGCAAGGTGATGTTCCGAGAGAGCCTTGCTGGAAGGGTCAAAAGGTTTCCATTAACCATTCTTTTTCGATCTGGCCTGCCACGCAGTTAAATACCAAAAAACTTCACAAATATTTTTCTCTCATTGAATATTCCAGATTTTCTAGATTATGTTTTTCGTGAAATCTGGGAATAGACGCCATTTTAAATCGCTTTCTGAAAATTGAACAACTGTTTACACATTTATCAAAAATTGCATGTTGTAATGTCGTGCGACCACAGACATTTCCAGCACACTCCATATAGACAACAAACATTTGCAGTTAAATATATCCTTAGAACCAATTGACTATTTTTATTTATTAAATACCTACCTTAATAAACAAAAATTTGAACAAAACCAAAAACGTCAAAAAATGCACTAAAAAGAAAAAAAATAATTTCGTACGTTTGTAATTTTTGGAGTCGGTGTCAGCCAAGGTAACTTCATACATAGGTAGTTATAGGTGAGACGTGGAGATCTTGGCTGACACCGACTCCAAAAATAACAATCGTACGAAATTATTCTTTTACTTTTTAGTGCATTTTTTGAAGTCGTTATTTGTTTTGTTAAAATTTTTGTTTATTTTTTCATTTTTAGTGACGAGCGTGCGTAAAGAAGTTTTACTTCAAAAAAAGAATCATCGAAATATGTTGGCGTAATATTGAGTTATTCGTCCATTTGTCGCGCACATACTTATTGCTTAAGACATATATGGTTTTCTCATGGATCCCATCGTCAGAACTGGATCAAATTAAAATGGGACCACACGGAAAGCATCAGATTTCTAATAAAAAAAATCATCAATATCGGTTCGCCCAATCGAAAGTTCTGAGGTAACAATTTTTTTTTTTTTTAAATATCGTCGAATTGATAACCTCCTGTTATGAGTTGCCCATAAATCCTACGAACGGACTATACAAGCGGCAGGCAGCTGTGTGTCACGTGCTCAGTACATGTTCAGCATCGTATGATTATTGCTGTCCCTCTCAGGCTGGCAGAAGACATTACCATATATGGCCACACGGCGCGAAATCCAGCCAATGGCAGAAGACATTACCTTATAGGGCACGCGTTCGAGTCTTCCGTCTCGCTCATCACGGGCAGAGAGTTCCAGCCACCGATCGCCAAAGCGACAGACATATTTCAGACAACGGCGCGAGCGGTCGTACGCACTACTACGTACTGTCGGGCAGTATGCCACCCTTCGACGCGGCTAATTAAGTCTTCACCTACGAACCAAGTATGGCGCTATCACCACAGCCGCCTGTATAATCCTACTGCCGCCTACCATAGCAGCCATGGCCGCGCACGGTTTTTAATCCGCCTACGTGCCGACGAGCCGAGTAATTCACAACTGCCGCCTACTTAATACCATGGCCGCCCAGACGCGCACGGCTTTTAATCCGCCTACATTGCCGATAGCCGCTTAATTCACCGTTATCACCCACCGGTTCGGTAAGCTGACCGAATCCGCCCACCATGACGCCGAGAAGCCGCCCACGCACCCCGAGCCGCCCCGTTCCTGCACACGATCTATGAGCTTTGCTCTAGATCTCTCCACTTCGTAGGAAGCTGCCTGCATCCGTCCGACGCCACGTGAGATTCTAAACCCTCTTATAGTATTTCCGAGCCTAAATTCAGTAGTATTTCTAGTGCCTCTCTCTCTCTTATGCTAGGCCTTAAACAGCTTACCTGGTTGCCTGTACTGTTCACCCTTGCATTATTGAATACATTTGAATTGTGCCCAAACCTTGTTTCATTGGAGTCAACCATCGACAGCCTCGGAGGAGCCCTACGACCCTGAGCTGAGCCTTCCAAGCCGAGGCATATTGCCCCCGGGGGGCCTGCTTAACACTTGTTCCCCCCCCCGGGAGGGACATATTTCTGGAGACCAGAAGTATAACGCTGGACCCTACGTGGCTTCAGTATCACCCTGGCCCCAGGAAGTATGACACTGGCGCGCCAACTGGGCCGAAGTCTTGTCGATTGTTGTCTCCCTAGAAACATAATTATGTAATCTTAGCTATAAATATTTTATATTTGTGCTCCCATCAACAACGTTGTAGCTCTGTGTGAATTATTCCAAACGTCGCGAGTCCGTCGGCTAGTGCTATTCGAGGTTAGGTATTTTAAACATCGCTTATTACCGTAACGTTGTAGCTCTGTGTGAATTATTCCAAACGTCGCGAGTCCGTCGGCTAGTGCTATTCGAGTGTTAGGTATTTTAAACATCGCTTACTACCGTAGCATTCATTCTCACGCTATTACGTTTCTATCGCGGCAGTCAGAGTTGTTCGTCATTCGCGCGGAATTTTTTTTTAATTGAGTAATGAATCTCGTTATTTTAAATTCTCCACCTGGGGCTGTGTTAGTTGTATTATTTCTTCCTTGAAGAGCAGTGGTTGTTTCCAATAAAAGGTAGTAACTACTGTCGGATTGTGCTCGTCCACATCCGTTTCCCTGTAATAGGAGGATATAATGTCGACTGCCAGCAACTGCTCTCGTCTTCTATAATCGTCCGAAATTTTTTTTTGCTTTGTTCATTATAATAACGCAAAATCATGGAGGCCACCATACCAATAATGGATAGAATATTAAATTTCGAGAAAGCAAACGCGTCGGTAATAAGAAAAATGTTGATGGATAGAGGCATAGTCCCCAAAAGGGCTTTGTTGTCTTTACGGAAACAATGTGTCGAGTTTAATGAATCCCTTAGTGGGCGGGTTGAGTCTCCTGCTATTTTATTAAATTCTCCAAGTGTAGCAACCACCCCAAAAACTAGTAATTCGGGAAACCTCGTTAACATAGTATCCTCGCCTACGCAAAATCACTATGAAAGGACTACCACAAGGTACGTTGAAAGAAAAATAGTTAATTTAACAAATTGGAAAATTTCTTTTGACGGGAATTCGGATGTCCGCGCTTTTTTAGACAGAATCGCCGAATTACAATACGCGAGGGGCGTTGATTGTCAAGATTTGGCTAGGGGTTTTGTCGAACTTCTCACTGGTTCAGCACTATTATTCTATAGGAAAATTTTCAAAACTAATCTAAAGTGGGAAGAAATTAAAACAGCCTTTTTGAAGAGATTCGAGGACCCGACGTTTCAAATGACTGAGAAGTCGAAGTTATTTAACTTGTGTCAGAAAAATAACGAAAGAGCTGCGGATTTTATTTTGGAAGCTTTAGCTATCAATTCCAAGCTGAATTTGCCGTTAGAGGAATCGGAACTTTTATCGTTAGTCACAAAAGGTCTCACGCCAGATTACGCACAACTGAAGATCGGTAAAAATATCACCAACGTTTCGGAGTTACAAGCATTATGTGAGGAGATGGATAAAATCAAATTCAGTCGCGCATCAAGTAAAAAGGCAGTCGAGCCGGAGGTCGTCTCAAATTATAAGGAGGTTGACAGTGATTTGGGAATTAAATCTAAAATTCACCGTTACAAGCAAATGTATAACGTACCGGTTCGGCAGTATGTAAATCTAATATCATCCCTGAATGATAAGTTATCATCACCATTGTCTGAATTAGACTTGGTTCTTATAATTAAAAATGGGTTGTTGCACAAATATAGTAAACTATTCTCGTACGATGTGCCCCGTACTTGCGCGGAGGTAATACAAAGATGCGAGATCTTAGAAGATACTCATTTCGATAATTCCCAACAGAATCACAGGGTTAGAACTTTCGGCCGTAATAAAAACTCACAGCTCGCGGCGATTTCACAAAGAACCACGGATATCGCTAATCGTGCTTGTTTTAAATGCAATCAAAACGGTCACTTTGCAAAAAATTGCAATAAAATTAACAGCAACAGCGTCCCGCGCCGTAGCCCACGATGGAAAAAGCCTGATTACAGCAGAGCAAACGATTTTCCTGATCTCTCTAAACCACCCCCGACTCATTGTAATTCGAATCAAAAAAAACTTCTAGGCGGTCATTGCAGTCCAAAGCCATCAGCAGAGACAATCGAAAAGGAATGGAATGACTGGTTAGGTTACGTGAAGGTTTTTCTGAATACCGATCCACTCGAGGCAGTGAATGTGAATTGTAGCGGAGATGGCCGGCCACATGTCACATTCAAAGTTAAAAATCGTGTTTTATCAGGTTTACTAGACTCGGGTGCGTCACTATCTTGTATAGGTGGGAATTTGCACAAACAATTCACGTCTCGTGCGCTGTCCCCTTGTGATCTGGTAATTACTACAGCAGATAACAAGAGACAGGAAGTTTCTGGCAAGCTGTCACTTCCAGTAGTTTATAACGATAAGTTGCAGACCATAGACTTTGTAGTGATACCTTCGCTCGGCCGGAAAATTATTTTAGGCGTGGATTTTTGGAAAAAATTCAACATAGCTCCAAATTTATTTACAGCAAATCAAAGTATTACGTATACTTCCATCTCAGAAGTTAACGTAGTAAGGTCAAAAAACGATCTCACACCCGCGCAACTAAAAACACTTAGTGATGTGATAGAGGAATTTCAATCCATATCTTTTGCTAAACGCGGTTTAGGTAAAACTAATTTGATCGAACATGTTATCGAAACCGAAGGAACCCCAATAAAACAACGTTATTACCCCCTGTCACCAGTAAGGTTGAAACAGCTAGAATGTGAGGTGGATAAAATGTTGGAATTAGGCGTAATCGTTAAAAGTAAATCTCCTTGGTCAAACCCGGTTATTTTAGTTCCCAAAAAGGACGGAACAGCTAGGTTCTGTTTGGACAGTAGAAGACTCAATGCTGTTACAAGGGCACAAATTTATCCGTTGCCAAACGTTCATCGTATTCTTGATAACTTACGGCATGCAAACTTTATTACTTCCTTAGACTTGCTTAAAGCTTTCTGGCAGATACCCTTGCACCCTTCGTCTTGTGAGAAAACTAGTTTCGTAGTTCCAGGTAGGGGTACCTTCATGTTCGTAAGACTACCCTTCGGGCTACGTAATGCTCCTAGCGAACTGCAACGCCTCGTGGACACCTTATTTGGTCCAGAATTCGAACCCAACCTTTTTGCATATCTAGATGATCTAATAATTATCTCACGTACCTTTGAAGAACATATTGAACTCCTTAAAAAGGTTTGTAATATTTTAAAGGCCGCCGGATTAACATTAAATATAGAAAAGTCGGAATTCTGTAAATCAAGACTCAAATATTTAGGTTTCGTAGTGGACAAGGAAGGTCTCCGAACAGACCCGGCAAAGATAGATACTATCAAAAATTTCCCCCGACCTCAGAATACAAAACAGGTAAAATCATTCCTTGGATTATGCAGTTATTATAGACGTTTTATCAACAACTTTTCAAATATTGCAGCCCCTTTAACTCACATAACTGGTGGTAAAAAGAACCTACCTAATTTTACGTGGAATGAGGAGATAGAAAAATCATTTTCCGCCTTGAAGAATGCCTTAATTTCAGCGCCGGTACTAAGCTGCCCTGATTTTAAGTTACCCTTTATAATACAATGTGACAGTTCCAATTTCGCCATCGGAGCGTGCCTTTCACAACAATTTGAGGACGCAGAACACCCCGTCGCGTATTACTCCAGAGTACTCTCTAAAACGGAGAGAAACTATAGTACAACTGAACGCGAATTATTGGCCATTCTCGACGCCGTATACAACTTTCGCTCGTACGTCGAAGGGTCAAAATTCACAGTGGTCACGGACCATTCAAGTTTAAAATGGCTTATGTCACTCGAGAATCCAACAGGTAGACTTGCCAGGTGGGGGACACGCTTGTCTCAGTTCGATTTTGACATAATTCACCGTAAAGGCTCCCTTCATGTAGTTCCAGACGTACTATCTCGTATTGAAATTACCCAATTAAATTCATTACTTGGCACGCCTGGCTCTAAAGACAAGTGGTACTCAGAGCTGTATAATAAGTGCGCCAATAACCCACAAGCTAGTCCTAATTTCTTAATACAAGGTAATAGGTTGTATAAGCATTGTAAAGCTGATTTTTCCTTACATACAGACTACGAATGGAAATTAGTATCCCCGGTAGAGGATAGACAGGCCTTAATCTCGGAATGTCATAATTCACCCACAGCAATACACCCAGGTGTGTTTAAAACCTTTAAAAAATTATCGTTAAGGAATTTCTGGCCCGGAATGTATAATGATGTAAAAAAATTAGTGTCCAATTGCAATATTTGCAAGGCTTATAAACATTCAACTAAGCCAGCCTTAGGTCATATGTCCCACCCCAAAAACGTAGATCGCCCAATGCAAAGTCTTAGCGTAGATTTGATAGGTCCCTTTCCGAAAGGTTATGACGGAAACTTTCATATTCTGAGCGTGGTAGACGTTTTTACTAAGTACTGCTGGTTATTCCCATTACGCCACGCGACGGCAAAAACCATAATAGAAGCCTTGGAATACAATATATTCTTACCAATCTCTGTACCTAGAACACTCATAGTTGATAACGGTCGCCAGTTCACTTCAGGTGCTTTTAAAGCCTTCTTGTCTCAATACGGCGTTCCTGATGTATTTTATAATTCTTTCTATACTCCTATGAACAACACGGTAGAGCGCTATAACCAAACCATCGGAACCTCGTTGGCTATTTTGGTGGGCAACGATCACCGTCAGTGGTCAAAGCACGTCAGAACGGTACAAGCAGCAATTAATAATACGGTCAACCTTACTACTGGATACACCCCGTTTTTCCTCATGCACGGCTTTGAACAGACAGTGCATGGCACGTCACATTGGCGTATCTCCCCGGGTGCTAGTCAAAATAACACACAACCAGATACGGTAGTGGATTATGCAAATAAACTACAAGAACTTGTAGCCGTGTATGACAAGGTGAGCGATTCACTCGCCGCCGCGTATAAACAAAGTGCTTTTCGTTATAACACTAGACACAAGTTGGAATCCTATAAAATCGGAGACAGAGTTTGGAGAAGAAACTTCCCTCAATCTAAGGCAGGCGTATATTTTTCAGCGAAACTAGCACCCCGTTTTGTAGAAAACAGAATAAAGGAAAAAATCTCTAGCACGGTATATGTACTAGAGAATTTAAATGGAAAAATTGTCGGTAAATTCCACATTAAAGACATAGTAAAAAAGGGTAGTGACACCCCGGTCGTTGCAACCTTATAAGTGTTTTTATTTATGTTTTTGTTGTTATTTTCTCTGATTAGTCCGGTTATTAGTTGAGATATAATTATTACCCCTTAGGTACAACCCTAGGACGTCATGAACCCTAGTGGTTAGTACGAGGTTATAACGCATATAACTTAACCTTTGTTATTAGAGAAGTATACAATTCCTTTCTTAATGGATCGTCATCACAAGTGTTGACAATCCGGGACGCCGGTATGTCTGCACGTGAAGACTTGTTGTCATTATTGTTATTATTATAAAAAAAGAGGTAACTCACCTTACACTAGTGAAATTACTGATGCAATATTTAGTTCATTTATTGTAATGACTATTATTGGTAGTAATAATTTATTACTTTTCCATCCTAGAGCGTAGCCACTTAGGTTGTTTTTTTTTTTAAAAAAAAAAAAAAAATGTTTTTTTTTATTTATATATGAATATGGTTACATAAGTATATAAATTCGTCTAAGAAACACGACACGATACACTGATTGAGGGCGTAGTTCAAGGAACCCTAAATTAGGCTAGGTTTTTCATTAGAAAAAACTGCGTTAGGTATTCAGTATCCTGCCCGGGACCGAAGTAGAGACCTAATTTCTATTTTCGTGGAACAATTTGCATTCTAAAAAGTACTTAATTTTAGATGCAATGAAAGAATATGCAAGCATATTCTTTTCTTTTCGTTGGCAAGAGACGGCATAAGAAAATTCTTGTACAAGTGGTAGGTATAAAGGCACCTAGCTCTCATCATACTGGGGTAGGTCATTGGGTAGTAAGAAACTTAGGAACCTTATGGTTGTAAATAACCTTGTGTATATATTAATATAAGGTCATGTATAAATGGAAATATCATTTCAATTATAATTTTTTTTTATTTTTTGTCCTTTTTTTTTTTTTCGGGTTTTTCAATCTCTTTCATTGTCGAATTATTCTCACATGTAGGTTAAATCGTTATAGTATTGGACATCTCACACGTTGCGATATAGGAGAAATTGGGGCGGTAAAACGTTCACAATCGGGTAGTTACCCACTCCTTAACGGGGTATGTCTCAATTCTAGCGTATGTTGGAGTGAATTCACGATGAAAAGGCAATGTAATAATTATATTACCACATTTTTGTTATCAGAATAGGCCCAATAGACAACACTATTCGGTTCACATAGGTTGTGGTGGTATCGAATTTTAACCTTCTTCCGCGATCATATAACAACGGTTACTCGTTGTGTGGTATTATAGAGCTGTTACAAGTCCGATAGGATGGAACTTGGGTATCGACCTAACGTGTCATTCGGCTGTTAGCTATAATCCAAAGCGTGATAGGATGGCTAAACTCCTTAGAATTAGAGCAGGAAGATTGTTGGAAACGCGAATTTCCGAACAATTAAAGTATATATGATTCCGGTGTTAGGAAGAAATTCGTTACTCAATTAAAAATTTTTTCCTCTTCTAATAACATTGTCGGTAGTATTAAATTTTCGTATTTTTTGGTAAAAATACGTGGCGTTGTTGTTATTTATTTTAATTTTTTTTTTTTTTCCTTCTTCTCTCCTTACGTAGTCAAACCCTGAGAGTTTAAGTTGAGTTGAAACAAACTCGAATTGAAAGTTATTTAACAAATTATACACACACACATAGAGTTTTTGGTGGGTAAACAAATGTATATTCAAGTGTTTTAATTATGATAAATGTAATTAATTAAATTACTATATAAATATTTTGTAAACACGTAATTGATTACTTCGGTATCAATATGGTAAGCCAGCGTGTAAAGTCCTTGCCATATCAGGACGCAATTGTACGGTGTTTTGTAACTTGCTATATCACTGTATTCAAATAAGGAGTAGTACTTCTCGTAGTAAGAAGATTTAAAAGTATGCACCCAGTTGAGTAAATTAACTCGGTAATGTCATAAAGTTATGTCATTCGGGTCGTATTGTTCTTATTAGAGAATAATGTAATTGCACTTATGGTCATTACGGTTCGTCTGGTTATTTTGGTGGGAACACCTAGAGGGTGTCCTATGTGGTTTCGTCGAACGCAAGTTCACCGTGAGGATTCCAAGGGATCTATCCGGTTGTCTATGTCGTTGCGGCAAGGGTATATTTCTAGTATACCAAGTACAGCGCTGTACGGGTCACCGAGGGTGAGTCGAGAAAACATGAGAGGATTCATATTATGCCTGAAAATTAATATTCATGATAGGTTTTGTAGCATTACCTTACAATTATATGCGAACATGAGAGGATGGTCGTTTATGCCTGATAATTAAATGCAAACCAGACAAACCATGACAAGCTGAGAGTGCGGGAAACTAACATTTGGGTTAGAATTGAATTGTGAAAATAGCATAGTATATAAAAACAAAGTTGTATAATTTTAAAAAAAGAATTCCATTGTAAGACGCGAATATGAGTTGGTTTCGATCATTTCATGACATTGGTCAGCGTACAATATTCCATAACAGGAATAAAGTGTATAAAAACAAAGTTGTATAATTTTAAGAATTCTATTGTAAGACGCGAATATGAGTTGGTTTCGATCATTTCATGACATTGGTCAGCGTACAATATTCCATAACAGGAATAGGGTTGGAAATTTTTTGTCTAATTTTAAGATTTTTACATGGTAGTAATCCTTCTCGGAAGGGTCATGTTTTCTTTATTTCTTCATGCACCTTCGTTAGCGTGTCTTGTATCGCACTAGGTACGTCACATTTTTTTAATTTCTTGAGAGAGTTGGCAACCTTTGTTCAGTTATTGCTAGTTTTTTTAGCTTGGCTCACAGGTAGTTAAAATTTTGTTGGCTCTTAGGTAGGGAGTGTTTAAATCCTGGTGAAGAGGTAGCTCTGTACCTCACATTGTGGCAACTATCGCATCACATGCTGTATGGAAGGTCGTGGTCCCCTGCATCAGCCTCGCTGCCTTTTCCCTTCATTTTTCAGGGGGAGGAGGGTAGTGTTATGAGTTGCCCATAAATCCTACGAACGGACTATACAAGCGGCAGGCAGCTGTGTGTCACGTGCTCAGTACATGTTCAGCATCGTATGATTATTGCTGTCCCTCTCAGGCTGGCAGAAGACATTACCATATATGGCCACACGGCGCGAAATCCAGCCAATGGCAGAAGACATTACCTTATAGGGCACGCGTTCGAGTCTTCCGTCTCGCTCATCACGGGCAGAGAGTTCCAGCCACCGATCGCCAAAGCGACAGACATATTTCAGACAACGGCGCGAGCGGTCGTACGCACTACTACGTACTGTCGGGCAGTATGCCACCCTTCGACGCGGCTAATTAAGTCTTCACCTACGAACCAAGTATGGCGCTATCACCACAGCCGCCTGTATAATCCTACTGCCGCCTACCATAGCAGCCATGGCCGCGCACGGTTTTTAATCCGCCTACGTGCCGACGAGCCGAGTAATTCACAACTGCCGCCTACTTAATACCATGGCCGCCCAGACGCGCACGGCTTTTAATCCGCCTACATTGCCGATAGCCGCTTAATTCACCGTTATCACCCACCGGTTCGGTAAGCTGACCGAATCCGCCCACCATGACGCCGAGAAGCCGCCCACGCACCCCGAGCCGCCCCGTTCCTGCACACGATCTATGAGCTTTGCTCTAGATCTCTCCACTTCGTAGGAAGCTGCCTGCATCCGTCCGACGCCACGTGAGATTCTAAACCCTCTTATAGTATTTCCGAGCCTAAATTCAGTAGTATTTCTAGTGCCTCTCTCTCTCTTATGCTAGGCCTTAAACAGCTTACCTGGTTGCCTGTACTGTTCACCCTTGCATTATTGAATACATTTGAATTGTGCCCAAACCTTGTTTCATTGGAGTCAACCATCGACAGCCTCGGAGGAGCCCTACGACCCTGAGCTGAGCCTTCCAAGCCGAGGCATATTGCCCCCGGGGGGCCTGCTTAACACTTGTTCCCCCCCCCGGGAGGGACATATTTCTGGAGACCAGAAGTATAACGCTGGACCCTACGTGGCTTCAGTATCACCCTGGCCCCAGGAAGTATGACACTCCTCCTATTCGAAGTCGTTTAAAAATACATACCTACCTTGAGGGATCGGAAAATATGTTTATTTTTAAAAATTGTAAATTCTAAGCTCGATTGTTGCTGAGTGTAGTTAATTTAAGAGTACCTACTCGACTCACTAGGCATAAGGATCTATTTCAATGTCATCATTTACGAACAAATTACAAGCATTAGGCTTTCGCAAATCGTTTATACATGTGATGTCCACCAGTTTGGTAAAACGTCAATACCAAATTCTATATAAAGGAGACGTAGAAACCATTAAAACTTATCGACCGATCAGTTTATTACCAATTTCAAACAAACTTCACTCGATTGCCATCTTCAGAAATATACGAGGGCTATTCAGAAACTAGGGAACGTTTTGTAATAAAACAAAAACTAGGTACAGGAAAATATTTTATTATATACATCTGAAAGAGTGACTAAAATGCTACTTTTCTACATAGTCACCAAACAAATAAAGGAACTTATCATAGCGGTGGACAAGCTTCGAAATTCCTTCGTCATAGAAATCCGCCGCCTGCGATCTCAGCCACTCAGTGACGCACGCCCAGAGCTCGTCGTCGTCATCAAAACGCTGTGTCGCTAGCCAGTTCTTCATCTTCGGGAACAAGTGAAAATCACTTGGTGCTAGGTCGGGACTGCAGGGTGGATGTGGGAAAATCTCCCATTTGAATGAGTCAAGAAGTCCTGCAGTTCGATTTGCCGTGTGAGGTCGGGCTTTGGCGAGAAGATCGTCTGTCACAATGCTCGGGCGTCCACTCCTCTCTTCATCATGCACGTTGGTTCGACCATTTTTAAACCGGATACACCATTTTCGCACTGAATTTTCATTCATTACGTCGTTGCCAAACACTTCGCACAGTTGCCGATGAATTTCTATTGGTTTTTCGTTTTTTGCTAACAAAAACCGTATTACGGACCGCACTTCACAACTGGCGGGATTTGAAATTGCTGCGCACATTTTAACTTGGAATATTGGGAAAACGGGCAGCGCGGAGACATTCTCGTTCTGACGGCTGGATGCCGACCATAAATGAACTAATACCTAGATCGATATCTTCGGGCTTTTAGTACTGAACAGGTATCAACACTATTTGACCATAAATAATGAAAAATAATATCACTTTCAAATTTATGACGTCACACACCATCGACAAAGATAGAGGAAAGTTAAGAAAAAAGTTACTACCATAGACAATATAAAAACCTTCCCAATTTATTAGCCTAAAAAATATATTTTAAAAATAAAACATCTGAAACGTCAATAGTACTTTTTTTTTTTTTGTATCCATTTATAATACATTTATATTTTACATTCACACACGAAATATAAATCACACAAACACATTTTAAAGGTGTTTAAATATATTCATCACAAACCATTTTTAGGATTATTATTCTTGCTGATTTCCAAAAACAAGATGTTCATTGTGATGTCTTTTGATGTCAATATGTCTTGTGAAAATAAGACTTTGAAGAAAGGAGTTGCAATTATTGGATAACTAGCTGGTACCTGGCATGCGTTGCTAGGCCATTTAATTAAGAAATTGTTTCCCTCTGCGTGTCCTTCATCATTCGTCCCATTCCTGTCCCACGTCCCTTCCGCTTCAGGGAACACATTTGATTCTGAAATAAATATATTCATCACATTAACCAAAGTTCGCAAACAAAATATAGAATTTTATTTCCTACGAAATATAAATACAGATGTAGTATACCTTCAAGGATCACTTTGACAGCAAAAGGCACTCTGCTGGCGGAACACATTTGGTTCTGGTACTTTTATGCTGGACACTGCTGGTAGAACACGATCTAAAAACGAAAAAAGATTCAATTCTGAGGCGAACAATGATAATTTACACAGTACCTACATTAGGAACACTGAATAAAAAGAGATTCTAACCTGTATTCTGGTGGCAACCACGTCCTATGTAAGTTTAGGTTTTCACTGGGTAAAGTCCGATGTTTTCCGATTAGATTTTCCGACGGAAGATTAAGGGACGGCAGAGCATATTTTTTCAACGAACCGTTGGAATGTTTGCATTTGTATTCGAAATGGGACCCTCAAACATATCCACAACTTCCCAAAATCGGATGAACAACGAAGTCACTTCTGCCAACTCTCCATGTACATTCCCTATAATAACTTTCGTTGTGCGTTAATTTATGTCGAATTGATGTCAGATCCTTGCGCCTTCGACACTAGAACAGTATTTAGGTGGCATTTCAAAATATTTACGTTGGCGTTTGATTGTTCGGCCATGTGCTATTTGACATAATCAATATAACCATAGATATCCCACTGCATACGACTCAGTTTTTCTTTGGACTTGGAAGTCCGTTTGAAGATTTCTATTGGTGGATCACAGGTGGATCAAATCTAAAGATGGCAGAAATGATATTTATTACGTCAAGAGCCATAGACATTGATTTAGTCACAAAATAAGTCGGAGTTATACCCCCCTGATGCCGACTGAAGCTACGAGCATGCGCACACCAAAACATACGTGATCGTCGCGCGCCTAGCGGCGTCAGACGGAAACGTTCCATAGTTTCTGAATAGCCCTCGTACAACGCAAGGACCATCTTAGAGAACAGGCGGGGCTAGGGGGGTTTCAATACAATATATCATTTTATGTTATTATCAGAGAAAAAAATAACACTTTCAACATGCCTGCATTTTATTTTCAAGCAAACGAATCGATTCCAAAGGTGGATTTATAAATGTTACAACCAACTGGTAATAAAAAATACGCCATATTAAATAAATTAATGGAAGCGTGTTTAAGAGGGAATACCCAGACAAAACCGGAAATATTTCATTTTTAAATCAAATTTTAGACGTATTAACACTTTTCCACAAAAAAATTATAAATTGATTTCGAAAGATTGTTCTTTTATCTAGTAAAACCATGTTTTAAATTGTAAGAAAATATTTTTATTTTTAGTAACACAAGGTTTTAACGTAGGTCGTTGGCAGATTTGTAAAATTTTTAAACAAAATTTTGTATTATATAAAACACATTTAAAATCATATAATCATGCAGTAAAATAAACCAATAAATTATCTGGCAATGCTATGTTTCAGAATTTTAATTTTATTTTAAATAAAATCATTAAAAAGAAGATCCGCACACGTGTTTTGTGATGAAAATGCTTCAGTTTGTCTGTTTATTTACGGTCTTACAAACTAATATATTTGAGATTTTTTTACATTATTATTTTCCTTAGACATTATTGAAAAAGTGTAAATACTTATGATCAAAAAAATAATTACAAAAACGACATAATTTGAATTGTTTTCAGCTTTTTTGAATGTAGGTATAAATTAAAACAAATTTTGAATGAAATAAAATCGATATTGTGTTATTATTTTAAAAAACTGGTACGGAAAATAATTAATCTTTCCCATTGGAACCGCTCTGTACGATTGTAAGAACATTTTTTGACGAAATATGAATTCTCGCCGCTGGCTGGTTAATGGCCCTTAATGATGTTTACTACGAATCTTTCAAGAAGAAGAAGCATTTGGCGCTTCATTGCTTCAATATGATTTACGAAAACACCCATAAAATAAGATCTTAGTAAATAATATTACGTAATGTGTGTTTTTTCAGGACCACGAGAGAAAAGTCAACGTCTTGGAAAATGAGTTCTTTTTTCGTAAATTCCTATCCTATTATTAATAAAAATATTCATTAAATATTTTTGTTGATAGTCAGTTATTTCACAATAACTCGCTTTTAGATTACAAGAATGCTTCTCGATAATCCTTTTTTTTCTAAAACTCTTGTGACGGTTACTATGGCATTTAATTCCTATGCTGGTACTACTGAGCCAGCTCGGATATGGTTCATTAATTGCACACCCGAGGTATTCACATTTGTTTCCTGCCACTGCACCATCCCGATTAACATCCTCCATTCAGTGACGTATTATGGAGTCCTCCTGATTATATTATTATTGTTTAGTATTAAAACAGCTTTAGGACCTATCCACATATACCAAGGTCCTGTTCGAAATATTTTCTTGTCCTTTGTTCCCCTTCTCCCTTACAAAACCTTACTTAGGAATCAGATAAAAGACTAAGACTTAAACACTAGGTACCTACCTATTCCAGTTCAAAATATTATTTTGTACAAACATTTTGTAAAAAGTACCGACACATATGAGTCGAAATATTGTCGCGCTTGTGATCACAGCAATTATTATTGAACCTTTCGCAAAATTGCGTGCAAATGGGTAAGTTTTATACGATACTTTTTTATGGTGTAATTGTGCCAAATGACCAGTGGATGAAGAAGCAGACTGCCACATTTGAAGGAAGGGTTTTTTCCCGTCTTTCATCTTTTCTAAGTGATGAAAAACGCAATGAAATATTCCTTTGTTTCTTGGCTAAGTATTTACAGTCTGCTTAAGTTGCCATCGGGCATTAAACGATAATTGAACGTGAGTTTGATGTGTTGTAAATCAATTAAGTAGATCGTGGTTACAATACTTACAGGTTATAAACGAACATAACGCACCATAATTTAGTATTTAAATATGAACAATTGCATATGGAAGTGGAGAGCGAAAAAGTACGATTTACAAGGCAGTGGGGAGTTTAACGTAGAATGATCTTTGTTGCAGCGCGTGAGAGTGACTTGAGATAAGGCTTGATTCCTATTGGTGTATAGGGGACCAATCGGATTGCCGTGAGACTGCAGACCGGTGTCATTCTTAGACCTCCACAGATTCATACTAAAAAAATCGAGTGCAGTATAAGTGAAACCTTCGATAGAGTTCATAATCAAAGCGGCCAATGTGGTAAGGTTTCATTCTATCTCATTCTCTCGCAGGCTAAATCCTATAGATGATAAAGGAGTTTCACTTAAAAAAATCAGAGTGTGCAGTTTACATGCGGTGGAAGTGAAACCTTCAGTAATCTAAATTAAACAAAAGTGGGGAGGCTAGGAGAAGTGGGGAAATGTGTGAAAATACTCCCTATGGTAGGTACTAGTCACCTTAAAAAAATCAGCTTTCCGCTAATTTGTTCCAGATCATTGAATGGACAGTAATATGATTTAAATTATTATTCTCCATTTCACATTGGAATCATAGTTTTGTTTGCGAGGTCTGCTCTAGCGATAGTACGTGATCAATGAGATACGATATCATGCGTGATGATTACGAGTAGTTTCCTAATTAAATTATTGTTGAATCACCGCCCTCTTGACAATAAAGGCGTACCGCCTTCGACCAGGCGTAGGTACCGCTGATTCGCTTCGTCGCGTCGTAATCTCTCCCTTTTTAGTAATCAATTTTACACCGGTGATAGCAAAACCTCTCAGCGACAGGACGGTAAAGCCAAAACTTCAACAACATTGTAACAAGTTTTTTTTTCAAGTTCTCAATTATACAACTTTACAAATTTGTTTTCTGTAATTCCGAACGACCCGAGCGCAGAAAAAACACATTTCAATTCAGGACTTCGACAGACATATAAAAAATAAAACAGCAATCAAATTTGTTCGAAGTTTGAAATACTTTTGTGAAAATAACTAATAAAATTTAATGGTGTTACTTTGCGCTATTTGATATTAGTTTTTTTATTATTTATTTATAGATACATATTGAAATTATGTTTTACAATCGAAAATAAGTTTTACATTTCACATTAATTGTGTGATTTGATTTATACTTCTCTTCCATTAAAAGCATTTAATTGGCTCGACACAGAATGTTCTGATAAAAAATATTTCCCGTCTTAGGGGATGCTGTTTGGAGGGTCTTTTTAAGGAAAAGGAGGAGAGAACATTCTGGAAAGAAAAAGGTATGAGGGGTGGGTTGCAAATCAAAGGGTCAATGCGTCCAAGAGTGACGGACGTATGAATTAATCTCTCCCACTGCGAAGCACAAGGTGATGGGTCGGGAGAGTCCGGCTGGAGAGGTCAGTGTACATTTTAAATATTTTGTGGTTAAATTTTAGATGTTAATAAAAAGCGTTATATGTTCTCTTACGAACACCGTTTTTTTTTCTAAATTCTAAAATATAGACTATTAAATCAACAAAATAAGCTAATCAATAAGCCAACGAAAATGATTTTTAATTTTTTGCGGTTACAACATTGTTCTTAGGCACCGAAGATAATAATAAAAATGTTATAATTTGGTGTTTTTTACGATAGCTCCACACACGAGACCCGAAGAAAACCATTTTCCTGAGGGTGGGGGGAGGTATGACATCTTTGGGGTTGCTGTGTGGAGGCTCTTTTGCGTGAAAAGAAGGAAGGGAAGTTCTGAGAAGGAATAAGGTATGAGGAGGTATAATCTGGGGGTCAGTGTATCCAGGGATGACGGAAGCACGAATCCATCACACTCACCGCGGTACAAGCCTTCGTTGAGAGCGTCCGGCTGGAGAAGTCAAAAGGTCTCCCTCAACCAGTGTCTCCCGATTCGGCCCGCCATGCAATAGATAGGTAAACGCATCCGCCGCCAAGACAAACCTTACGCCATGAACCCGGGCACCCCTGCTAAGCCGCCAAGCTCAGCGAACCACTTGGGGTGATCTATGGCAGGTGTGTTGATTATCCACTCAAAGGTCAGAGGGGCGGCGGTACCCATATCCGCCTCCCAAATTGGTGTTCCCTATACTTTATGAAATAAGTAGAAATAGTTTGGACATAAGGCGTTTAAAGATTGCCAAATTCAAATTATTGTCAAATACATCCACATTCATCATCATCATCACTCTTGGCTCTACAACACCTGACGGGTCTTAGCCTCCTCAAGAGTCTTCCTCCACTCATCACGGTTTTGTGCCAGCTCTCTCCAGTTTATAATTTCCAAGGTGGAAATATCTTTGAGGACGTTGTCGCTCCATCTTAAACTTGGTCTTCCCAGGCTCCTTCGCCCTGTCGGACTTGAGTTCAGCCATATTATTTAAGTATTTGTTTCCAAGACTATGTAAACTTTTGATTTCTTAATCAATTATTTTCCATTTGGAGCGGCTCACCCTGTCAGGAGGAAATTATTAAAATATTTCACATCCCACGCTATTTTAAATAGTACAATAGTTTCAATATAAAACGCAGTCAATTCCAAGAAATTAATTATCCCTTTCAATACAAAATTATTTTCGTTGAATTCGCTGAAACCTTTTGAGCCTATTAATCGACATACTCTCGCTAAAATAGCACCAACACACGAAATAATTCGTGTGTTTTTGGTGTAAGCATGTATGTATGTTTTAATCGCGAATGGTGATCGCATCACCCTAATAATACTATCAGAACATTTCATTTCGTCACGATTAATCGAATTTCAGACGGCAATAATTTAACAGGCTTTGAAGCTGAATAAATGATTTAGTACGTTTAGTACCTACCTAAAGTTAAAAATCAATGTAGGTGTATGATTTGTTGCAATAAACGTTTTTGTTTTTATTTATTTTTTTGGGTATTAACTATTTAACCATTTATGGACATTCTAATAGTAGTAGAAAAATTAAAAGTTAATTAACAAATCTGCGTGGAAAGTAAAACTATTCAAAACAAGATATTACTCGGACTTGGAAATAAATCTGAAAAAGACATTTTTATTCTTATCAGACGTCGTGAACACTTGAAAAAACAACTTTTCGAATATAATATTCTCTTCCAAAAAATATTTAAAACGCTTTAGAAATAAAACTTCAAGTTCTTCGATAAAATATGTAAATCATTTGCTTAGTTTTAAATCCCTTTTATTATTGATGTAAAACTCTGTCTTCGTTATAATTTAATTATTGCATAATTTCACATATAGATGTCAACACAATGTTTTTTTAAAGTGAAAATCTTTGGCCCCGTTAGTGATTTGAAATTTGGATTAAACGGAAATGTGTCATCAAAACTTATTATATGACGGGTCCTTGGTTTTAATATAATGCGGTAAATAACAAATATTATAATCAATAATTATCAGCCTGAAACACTCATCTACATTGAAAAAATCTTCCGAGAAAAGATACTGGCCGCCAACGGGAATTGAACCCGTGACCATCTGATTGCCGGTCAGCAGCTCTGACCACTGAGCTATGGCGGCTTATCAAATACCCGCCAAATAATTCAATATATACTAGTGTTTCATTCGACAATTACTTATTATTACATTATTCCAACGGAAAACAACCAACTTTATTTTTGTGAGAGAGGTATTTTTAATACTAAATCTCCCGCTAGGTGGCGTCGAGACTAATTATGTCTGCATTTTTTGCTGAAATACTTTAACTTGTCAAATATTAATTATTATTTTTAATTGATAAACTAACGTTTTAAACAAGATTTTTATGCATAGCACAAAGGGTAGATAACAAATATTATAATCAATAATTATCAGCCTGAAACACTCATCTACATTGAAAAAATCTTCCGAGAAAAGATACTGGCCGCCAACGGGAATTGAACCCATGACCATCTGATTGCCGGTCAGCAGCTCTGACCACTGGGCTATGGCGGCTTATCAAATACCCGCCAAATAATTCAATATATACTAGTGTTTCATTCGACAATTACTTATTATTACATTTTTCCAACGGAAAACAACCAACTTTATTTTTTTCAATGTAGATGAGTGTTTCAGGCTGATAATTATTGATTATAATATTTGTTATCTACCCTTTGTGCTATGCATAAAAATCTTGTTTAAAACGTTAGTTTATCAATTAAAATAATAAATAATGCGGTAAATTCACAACTCCGCACGTGGCGCAGCGGTTTAGCGCGTCGCAAATCTCAGCGATGAAAGAAATCCACCGAACGTAGGTTTGAATCCTACGAAATCCAAAAAATAAACATTTTTATTTTTGTAAATCAATATCCATTCTTCAAACCACTTTAAAATAAACAGGCAGAAGAAAAGAAAGCGACATCTAGCGACTTTCTAGTTTCACTTCTACGGAATGTGAATTACACACTCTGATTTTTTTACATTTATTAGCTCCAAACAGCAGGCCCTGACGGAAAAAAATCCCTCAGGGCATTTATTATCTTTGGGGATGCTGTGTGGAGGGTCTTTTTGGGAAAAAGAAGGATGGGTAGTTCAGGGAAGGAATATGGTATAAGGGGTGAGTTTGAATCTGGAGGTCAACGTGTACAGGGATGGACGTACGAATCCATCCGTTCCGCTGCTATGCAAGGCCATGGATCGAGAGTGTTCGGCCGGGAGTTCAAAAAGGTCTCCCTCAATCAGTCTCTCCCGATCCGGTCCGCATCGCAGTAGCTGGGCAAACGCATCCGCGCAAACTCCTTGACAAATCTGATTCCATGAACTCGTGCTTCCATGCTAAGTCACCAAACGTAGTGAACCACTTGGGGTGACATAAGGTAGGGGTATTGGTTATCCAATAAATGGAGTCTGAGGTGGCGGTACCCATACCTACGTCCCAAATTTTATTTTTGATTGCTTTATTTTCATTTAGAAGTTTTTCAGAAACTCATCGTAAAACAGCAAAAAAAAAAAATTGTTTCCAAACTTCGGAACAATATTAACATTGCTTTTTTGTCCAAAGTTTCTAGTCCAACTCAACAAAACTATCTCCCACCCTTGAAAGACGTTTTTTAATATTAAGTACAAGGTGATTTCAAGGAGAGTGTAATATGTTTTCATTTATTTTATTTAGTTGTTTGAATATTTAAGTTTACAAGTTACTAAATATTTTATTTATTATTTACGGTATAATTACCTAATTTTAAGAACATAGAATAGCACATCATGTAAACACACTTATATGATTCAAGTTAACTAAAATTTACAATCATGCAATGTAAACGAATAATTGTTTCCAAAAAATGTCTAAAATGCTTTTTGTAAATTCTTTCGGTGCTATTAAAAATATCTACTACGTCTGAATATATTATCCAAAGTAAAAATTGTGGCTCCCACCAGGCACAAGAGCTTATCTTTTCTGATAAGCTATGCATGACCAATGATGACCTTAAATGTTATATTTTGTTAAATGTATGTGTAAAATATAACTCTTTTGTTATGTTAGATTAAATAAATTAAAAATTATGAAAAATAACTTATTATGTATAGAATTAATTTTTTATTTTGTTTTCACACTCAAATGATTTTTTTATCGTGAACATTTCTGATTCACCTAAATCTTACATTTAATCTCGTATTTTTAGATTCGTAAACCAAAGCTCAAAGCCCGACGCTCTAATCTAAAAGCTCAAAGTTTAACGGTCAAAGCTTTATGCCCAAAAGTTAACGCTTAAAGTTCAATGCTGAATATTTATTGCTCAAATTTTAATGCTCAATGTTTAATGCTCAAAGTTTAATGCTAAAAGTTTAATACTGAAAGTTAAATGCTCAAAACTAAGGTCATTATTGTGATTGAGCTCTCTGCTCAATGAGTGATGGATGCAGGATGATGGGGCGACTACCCTGAGGGACGTTCCGTTACTTTTAATTTAAGTTATTTCTATATCTCATATAATCATTCATTACCTTTTTTGCACTTACATTTTAATTTGAAATATTCTTGAAAAGTAAGTTTACAAAATTTCGATAGTACGAGTAGACAATATAAAATTAAGTTTGCATCGTTTATTTGGCTGATAAGGATATTGAATTACTAAGTGGAAGTGGATAGTAGAAAAAGTTAGAGAACTCGAGGAAGACATAGCACGATCAAATGACTTAAACCATTATGTGTGGTAAAAATATACTTTTTATTATTATTTCCACCTTAAAACTATATCAAGTTTACTAGAATTCACAACCCCAGAACTTTACACCTAACCATCCATGACTCCGAGCAACACCGGGTTCATTTCAGCTATTTATATAAAGAAGATTGTCTGTGTTGGCCGGGGATTGATTACTTTTTATACAAATCTGTAGTTTTATTCCGAGATCGATGAAATTCTGCTCACTTGATTTGCAAACCACTTGAACAAAAAAATCCAACAAAGTGGTTCGCTACGTTTGATGACTTAGCAGGGGTTCATGGGAGAGGTTTGTCTAGAATTCTAGATCTTAGCGACGGAAGCGTCTGCCCATGCACTTCGTGACGGGCGGATCGATGGAGACAGACTCTCTCGACTCATCAACATGCACCGCAATACCGCAATGGGAGGGATGGATTCATACTTCCATCTCTCCTAGACTCGCTGAACCCTATGTTCCTATCCACCCCTCATACCTTTTCCTGTTTTGTTCTTCGTCACCTTCCTGTCCTTCACCTTCACATAGCACCTGTAAACCTGGGAGAATTTATTTTTCCTTGTGGCTTCCTGTGTGGAAATAATATTGGAAAAGAGGAAGCGCCTTAACCCGCTTTGGAATAAATATAATGTAAACTAAATAAACTATAGTATAATGCAAACTCTGAGTTCAGCAAGTCTATAATAAAAAAATGAATAAAATAAACAATATCGCTTTTTTAACAAGCTTTTTAACAAAACAAATATTTGTATTATATCAACTTTTTAGAAACGCTGACTTCCGAACGCGGGAAGGTTTGAACAAATTTAAAAAATATGTTATGAAAGGTAGGTAAATGTAACATATTACGGCAACGAATCGCTCAACATGTTTTTTAAGTGTCATAATATACCAAAAATCGCTCGGCCTTACTAATAAAAAAACACCCACCGTTAAATGGTGTTTCTGCCCGGTGACCGTTAGACGGTATTTCTACAACTTTAATAATAACATAATGACGTTTTTATGTTGGCCTCATTGAACATTTGTTGATTTGCGTAAAGGCAGCGGCCATTTTTTAATTAGTAATGTTATCACATCCACGGTCATCAATATTTTTAACTGTTGATTTCCCAAAAATAAAATAAATAAATAAATTACTCGCCACAAAAACATAACGGTCAATAACAACGAATTTAAGAATAAACCAATGCTGGGCTTAAGAAAAAATATTGTAGTAGGGAAATTATTTCTTGTGAAAAGCAATAATATAATTAATCCAGGGGATGAATCTAATTTATTGCTTTACGCAAATTTTATTTCCGATGGTCCAAGGGTCACCAAGTTGACCCGATTTATACTGATTTTTGTAAAGCCTTCGTTTCTTATCGCATCATAATGGAAAACTTAGAACGTTTGGCAATAAGCGGTAACTTTCTCGAATGTCTAAGAAGTTATTTTTCAAATAGGAAACTATCTGTAAAAATTAAGTCCCCATTTTCTTATTATTTGTTTTGCCTTAAATGGAGTCCCCCAAGGTTCTCACCTAGGTCCAATTCTATTTCTACTATTTAATAATGTTATTTGTTCAATTATTGATATTATTCAGTTTCTTATATTCACCGACGATCTAAAGATGTTATTGATCGAAAAAATCTGATAGTTTGACTCTGCGAATGAACTTAAATAAAATCTATGCTTTTGCTTTGTAAACAAATTAATTCTGAATGCCAATCGACAAATTCCAAACCATCAGTTTCCACAGATCGAAAACCTCCTTATTATTCTACTTAAAAGAGTCTATGAATTCAAGGACCGACTTCAAATTATTTTTTTTTGTCTAAGTTTACAAATGCATCGATTTATTCTCCGAATCGCGAAAGACTTTACTAATAACTTCAAAACCATAAAATTATTATACACGTCTCTGGTTAGAAGTCTTAAAAATCGAAAAAATTCAAAATAAATTTTTACAGTTTACCAATTTTAAAATTCGGAGTTTCTATAAAATATTAATTAATCATTTATGTTAATTTACGAAGTAAACTCAATTTGAGGAAATTTTCAGAAACGCGAAAAATATTTGTTGTCTTTTTTTTAATAAAATTGTTAATTGAGAATTTGTCTGCCCTTACGCCACAAATTTACTGTTTTTACATGTACCTCTGAAGAATTAATGGAATATATTATTTTACAATAATAATTTCGTGTTCATTTCTGTTTTGGACTGAAAACATAGACATATTTTAGATTTGAATTTTGATATTTTCAAATTTTTGCTTAATTTACATAATGATTAATCATAATTTTTGCATAATATGCTTAAATGGTATCAGAAATATCTTTTTTTTACTTTCATTTTTGTTACTCTTATTATAAAATATATAACATAATACGATGTAATTGACTTACTTTAACCAGTGATTCCTGGCATTATTTGGAGTAAAAATGCGAATAAAATTTTGGTCTCCGGTGACTTTTTTGATGGCTTTTTTTAAATTTATAATTTCATTTTCAAATCTTTTTATTTATGTTTTACCGTTATTTTCAATTTAATTTATAATCTATATGTAAACGTCCGATAGGGCGTAAATGAACAACATTTGCTTTGCCAGTTTTTTTACGGTTATTATTAGGTACGTGATTCTTTTTTTTTCCTTCCCGGAGATCTTACATATTTTTAATACCTGCTCCTACGATCAAAATTATTTTAAGTTACTCAGGCTTTTCATTTGCTTACTTTGAATATAAATAATGCTGAGATAAATTTACTTACGATTATAATATTGAAAAGGTAAACGTTAAATTATTTTTGGAAGATTAAGTAATAAATTTCGCTTATTAAAAATTACAAAATTAGCAAAGATAAATATAAAAATAAGAAAGATGTCCATTCCCAAGTTACGAATAACACGTCATTATTTCAAAATCTCCTATTTTCTTATGCGAATACCGTGCAAAAGTCCCAACTGCTCTCGACCATCTAAAGCCAGTGAGACTGCGGCATAGTGAGGCAGGAGGGGAAGGAGTTGGGGAAGCGGAAGGTGGGGAATTACCAGGCTAATCCGATCTTGTCACCAAAACTCAATTTTTATGTGATTAATTTGTGTTAGTCGAAGGGTAAGGATCTTGACTCGCAAACCGAAGGTCGCGGGATAAAATCAAATAAATTTTACTTTAATAATTTTTTTCATTTTTTCACAATGAATTAATTAAAAATAATATATAGTATATTTTCGACACGTTCAGAGTGGTAGATTCTCTTTTAATATCGCCCTGTTGTAAGACCACCTTTCAGAATTGAAACTTTGCTTAAAATGGTTTCAGCATTGTTTGGTGACCAGAACTAAATAGCTTGATACTTACCCTCCTACCTCTTCACCATCTCCCCCCCCCCCTCCTCATCTCCTGCAGCCACACAACGTACCCCAATTTGGAGTAACATATTCTATTTGGATCTAAAGGTCGGGTGCAGTTGGGAATCTTGTGAGGTTTTCACATTAAAACACGACTATAACCTGCCATCACCCTAAGCTTAAAATTTTGCGTGTATCCTGATGGAGTACTTAGTCAGCCGAGGAATCGAACTCACGGATGCAGCATCAGGGGGCTATGTCAACTCAGCCAATGATGGGTCTTTCTTTTTCTTATTCGGATTATTTTTTCGTCTTTTTCAATTTAAATTATATAATAAATTAAAACAATAGAATCCTGTCAAATCTAACTCCATAAATAGTTTTGACAGTATTTACTACTTTAATTCATCTCGGACCGCCCGTTTCTGTGCAGAGTCAAGGGTTTTTCAGGTATTTTGGGGCTCCAGACCAGGGTGGCTGCCAAATTCAACCATGGGGCGTACTTGCAATTTGTGCAGGGTGAGCAGTTGTGTACTATTAAAGTGACCGGTCAGTATTTGAGTGGACATCGCGTTTGGGTCCCACCGAGGCGTTCCGTGTTCGATTCCTCGGCTGGCTAAGTCCTCCATCACGACTCAACATTTTCGGCTTACTGTGGTGGTAGTAGGAGATTTTCAAACATTGTCGGATATATTTTCGTAGTTAGTTTTTGGGGTGTTATGCCGTGTTGCGCTACCTCCTTCTATAGCCGACGTTTCGGACAGCGTTGCAGTGTCCATCATCAGGACAGATCGAGGCAGAAGGAGGTAGCGCAACACGGCATAACACCCCAAAAACTAACTACGAAAATGATTTTGGCCGTGAAAATCTAAAAACTTATCATTGTCGGATATATTTTAAAATATTGTCGTAACCCGGGAATGTTTGTCTTTCTTTAAAAAAATAAAGTACGCCCAGTTAATGTATTTAAAGTGTAATGAAAAGTGATAATAAAAGTAAATAAATAAAAATAAAATACTTCATTTTTTTATTTAAAATGGTCACAATGTGTTTGCTTCTTTGAAAAAAAAAAGATATTAAAAGTGTTAGTATTTATGAACGAGACATGAATTTTCGATATTTTGAAAAAGGTCTTGGCGTTTGAAGAAGTTTGTTGAGATGCCCGAAAGTGTTAAAAAATATGTTTATTTAAAATAATAAGTAATTGTTACGCTTAGTGTAAATTATAAAAAAAGTGTAGTATTATTTAGTTTTATTGTTATTATGTACATAATATTATTAAATAACTAAATAAATAAACAATAATCTTACGTCAATTTCGGAGGCGGGTGTGGGTACCGGAACCGTTTATTGGATTACCAATACCTCTGCCATAGGTCACCCCAAGTGATTCGTTACGTTTTGTGACTTTGTCTAGATCTTTGCGGCGATGCATCCAGATAGGGAGAGACTGGTTTCAGGAGACCTTTTGACCTCTGCAGCAGAACTCTCTCAGAACATCGCCTTGCACCGCAGTAGGAGGGATAGATTCCTGTACACATTAACCCCCAGATTCCTACCCACCCCTCACACCCTTTGGCTTTCCATAACTTCCTTTTCTAAAGAGAACCTCCACACAGCATCCCCATAGATGACCAGGCACTTAGGAGATTTTTTTTGGTCAGTGCCTCCTGTGTGGAGCTAATATACCTCCCCACATCGTGAGACCCCCTCATAATCAAAACAGCGAATCAATTTTTTTTTTACATGTGACGTCACACAGCTGATGACCCCCCCCCCCCCCCCCCATACCCCTTGTCACTCTTCACTACTCCCCCCCCCCCCTCTTAATGTGTTACGTATTTTTTGGATGGCCCCTTATTGTTAATCTCTTAATACTATTCTGATGATCGGTTGTTGCAGCTACATTAATTAAATAATGATTGGTAATCGCTATATAAAATTCCTTCCGCTATACATGACTGTATCATAGCTTGCTGAACGGAGCGCACTGAATATTGGTTTGGGGTTTCCACTTCAAACTGGTCAATGATTTCTTTAAAATTAATATACACATATAAATCCAATTTCCAGATTCTTGTATTAACTACTAAGCAGAACAATCTGATTGTTTCGGAAAAATCCATTGTATGGTGAGATCTGGCATTATGACATTGACACATCTTTCGGTAGTTGTAATTCTTTTGATCAAGTCATCGGAACATCATTAAAATTTTCAATGATGAGCTGCACGGCTTAGAAATATCCATTTTACTGTAAGAAAATACAATTATCCAAAATTTATCTTCAAAATATCTACTTCAAATGAATTTGGTTTAATTATAATATAAGCTGACATAAAGCTGTGCCTTTAATTAGTAACAGAATAATTTAAACTAACCACTACGACAGCTATTTCTTCGGAGGGGTAGACAGAGGAGATAATCTCCCAACATTATGACATTACCCGACTCAATGTTAACCTTATAGTAAAATCAGTAGATCTGGCGTCAAAAAAATATTTTTATACTTTTCTCTAATATAATAAATCATAAGATTAATTAGTTGATAATTGATTTGGGCCCTTTAGAAATCATTGTCTATTGTCTCCATTCCTATTACGGTTAGAAATATTATCTAAACGGTGTTAGAAAGAGAAAACATCACACTGTATATTCAAATCGAACGGTAACCACAAAACAATTCAAGTTCACACATTTATGAAACAAAGTATCCGAACGCAATTCGAAAAAAATTTATGAAACTTTGGGAAATTTTTATTAATTATTTTTCCGTGACAAAAAAAATGAGTTGACGATAACAGTTAATAATAATATTAATCGCTATTCCAAATTCTTGTAATATTCAGAAAACTGTTTCTGAAAAAATAAGAAAATATACAGATTTAGGAAATGAAATTAAAAGAATTTGGCATTCTCAGACTATAAAAATATTACCATTTGTTATTTCGGCTACTGGCATTATACCTAGCTCTCTCATTCAAAATTTAGGCGTATTAGATTTGTCAAAAAATTTGTACATAAAAATGCAAAAGTCGGTCATTTTAAATACATGTAGGATTACGAAAGATTTTTTAAATATTTATGTTGAGGGATCAGTAGGATTTATCGGACCAGTTAGGATTTCATCAGAGCCGAACCCTCTGATATGAAAATATCTGGAGTCGGTGAAATATTTTCCCATTATGTTTCTGGTGGATTGACGTATTGTTCTTGTATTGTTTTATTCTTATATAGTGCACTTACATTGCGTTAATTTACTAGATATTCATTTGTGGAAAAGTGTGTGGAAGGGTTTAGTCTTTCATTTGGGAAAGATTCAACCCGGACATAAAATCTGGAGCACCGTAAAAATATATACATCTTTATTCAACAAAATTTGCAAGATTTATAACAAAAAAAGAAAGGTACATATTCAGTGTTAATATTTACAATGGTTTATGTAAGTACAAAAGATTAGCAACAGAAGATAAATATAAATATGAACAGAAGGTACCTACTTGAAGTAAAGAAAATAGTTATAAATTATGGTTTTTCGTAATCCACTAGGCTAGCCTGTGTTGAGGCAGTAATTTTTAAGTCAATTTATATTTCTTATTAACATACCTACACTTACATTAAAATATAATCATACAAAAGATTGCTTGCATTAACAATAAATTTTGAATAATAACAATCAGTATATTGGTTTAGTTACGAATTTAGGTTAGCGCGCCGGTAAAGGCCCTATCATTATTTTTTAGTTATCATATATTAGTTATCATATATTGGGCCTTATAAAATAAAAATGTGATGTACAAAACGTCCGCCATCTTAAACCGGAACCAGAATGTAGGAAACAAGCATACAAACATATGAAATGCTAAATGGTTGAGTTAAAATATAATATATTGTTATAGATAAAGATATACCCAAAACACCAGCTTCCTGACGACGCTGCTCGAATCTCTTTCGTTTTGCGGGTTACTATAAATACATATGCAACATTAGGTAAAGATCCTTCGTCACTCATAATTTGTCCATTCATTTTATAAAAATGTGTTCAGTTTATTTGTAGGTGTATTAGTGTTATGTATTGAAAGAGCTTCTATCGAATGCCTACAGATGCCAGAAGGGAAAGAGATTCTATCAATTGCCGACAGATGCCAGCAGGAGTGCTTGGGTAGGCAGTGGCTTTCGAGAGCGGCCTTTCGCCAGCCTACCCATGAGATTCAATTAGCAGCCAGTATAGACAGGTTGTGTGACCGGTAGTTTAATTATTGTAATTACGTAAACTCATCATTTTATATCAATTACATATTGTTTTAAGAAGAAACCCCACAGAATTAATAGTATTTAAATGTACATAATACCAAACATTTAAAATTAGTGATTTTGTGCTATTAGTGGAATCAGCATTAATTTTTCAATAGAAATTATTTTAAAATTTATTACATAGTTTATTAGTTGTTTTATATAGACATTTTTTTTTATTTGTGTTTTGATATCTTATTTTATTTGATATTTTTATTTTATTTAAAATACAATTTTTGTATTTTTTTCTAATTATTTTTTCTACCTTTAATTTTTTGTTATAATTTTATGTTTACATGAAGACTGTCATTACATTAGGCCCTGATGAAAATAATCGATCTATTTAAGGAAAGGAGAGAGTGGAAGATTTGGGAAAGAAAAAGGAATGAGAGATGAACAGGAATGTGGTGGTCAGAGTGCCCAGGAGTGACGGACGAATGAAAATGCAGTGCAAGGCGATGGATCGAGAGAGTCCGGCTGGAGAGTAAAAAGGCTTCCCTCAACCAATCTTTCTCGTAGCTAGGCAGACGCATCCACCGCAAAGACCCGGATAAACCTCACTCCACGAACCCGGGCACCCCTGGTAGGTAAGTCACCAAATATTCGTCAACATTTTAGAATCAAAACGTGGCAACACTTATTTTTGTTATGAGTTTTGGAGATGTAGTCCATGGATTTGGGAGGAGACGTGCGGGTAGGAGATCCATGATAATTTGTTATTTTTTATACCTACTATTTTAGATGTGTTAATCATTATTGTGTTATAAACTGTTGACCTCCAGAAAATTAAAATAAATAAGTAAAAGATTGTCTTATAAATAAGAGGCCGACTTGAGTCAATGTCCCGGCCTGGGTGGAGGTGGTTGTGCTCAGACCCACTCACGTATTCCCAGTGGGTAAAGAAAATTTCTACGCCCTATTAATGTAGGATTAGGAAACTAACGTTAATATTCATAACTCCATCCGCCATGACACTGCGGATATTTAATTGTGAAAAGTGAATTTGCTACTTCTGGTTCAAAAGCCGGTTGTGAATTAATGTCATCACGTTTATTTAATTACCCCAGTCCTTTGTTTCGGCCGACAAAGGGTTTAATGTGCCATTTTGTATAATTTTTCTTGCATGAACAATTACTTTTCCGTGAATATTAAAAGCGTAATTTTGTCAAATGGGATTGTTACACTATTCCAGGACCCATTAAGTAAACATTAATTGTAAAAATCAGCGAAACGTATTAATTTCGAGACCTCCCTGACTTTGGTTTTGAGCCCAGAGGTCGAGGGGTTAAATATGATTTTTTAATGACCATATTATTTCACATATTCATTAGTAGTGTATTAACGACTCCGTAAAAATAGGTACACTATTAATTTTAATTTTATTTAATTAATTGTACACTCCGCAGTGAATAGGTGCACTATTAATTTTAATTAAATTATTTTAATTTAAATATTAACTAATCATTATATATTGTGTACTTATCTCTTCTTATCTTATTTTATCTTTGTAAAAGCCCACTAGGGCGAAAATAAATAAGTAAGTAATTGACGACCTCCGTGATCGAGGGGTTAGACTCTCGACTCCCAATCCGAGGGTCGCGGGTTCGAACCAGACGTGTGCAAATAAATTGTATTTAATTAATTTGTGTTATTTAATAATTCATTAATTAAATATAATACATTATATGTATAATATGTATAATACGTTTTAGAGTGGAATAAACCCTCAGTATCGCCCTGGTGTAAGACCACCATTCCGAATTCAAACGATGCTTCAAATGTATTTGCAGCGCATTCCATATTGGTAGGAGCGTACTCTTAGTATCGCCCTGGTGAAAAACCATTGGCAATCGAAACATTGTATCGATTTTCGTTGATAGTTTTTGGGGTGTTATGCCGTGTTGCGCTACCTCCTTCTATAGCCGACGTTTCGGACAGCGTTGCAGTGTCCATCATCAGGGCAGATCCGGTAAAACTAACAACGAAAATTCTTTTGGCCGTGAAAATCTAAAAACTTATCTGACCATTGTATCGATTGTATATAACCGTGTTTAATTATTTGTTGTTTTTAAATGGGATCGCAAAACGGTCGCACTGGAAATTTCTAAGTTATTTGACCGGGTCTGGCAACAAGGACTTGTCAATAAACTGCGTTCTTACGGACTTCCCGCATCCCTGTGAAGTGTTTCTTCTAGGGGTAAGAATAACCTCGTCGAATTAACAAAACACAGAAGTTGAAACACAGAGGCCGGTAAACGTTCCACAGCCGAGCTACCGAACTCAAGAACGAGTCGTAGAAAACGAAAATAATTTCCCTCAGGGTTTCCTGAGAAAAGTGAATGTAAAAAAGGTACCTACGTATAACCTCCGTCCAAATACTATCCTCTATATGCAGACATATTTTTCAAAAACATTTTAAAGGTATTTCACCCTTAACTTTAGCACCAAAAAGAAACAAAAACATATATCTATAGGATGTTGCCTGCGAGAGAATGAGATATTATAATCGGTCTCCTCTTTGTGCTGTACTGCATAACCCATTGGTCTCCTTGTTGTGCGGTGCTTCGTAACCTCCCCACTCTTTTCTATTTTATTTTTCTGAAGGTTTTACTTCTACCGCGTGAAACTCGGATGAAACGGAAACGACACTAAAAAGAGACAAACTCATTCATCTATAGGATTTAGCCTGCTGATTGGCCGCTTTGATTATGAGCTCACTGTTCAAGGCTCCCATTGGTTGTGATTGTGTGAGGGAAGGTTTCACTCCTACTGCACTGGATTTTTTTGTTGTATGAATCAAATCACATATTTTCGTAACTTATGTATTTTTAAATTTGTTTATGTGATCTTCCAATTATATTTCATTGGTATCTCGCCAAATATCTTAATCGTGAATTATATAAAATTATAAATAAAATTAAAGTAAAATTATTTTCTTAAAAATTATTTTAATTTTAATTTTATTTATTGTTTCCTTAGACTGCAGGTAAAAATGTTTTCAATACAATTTATAATATAATTATATCACCCACTCAATTGCTCCGTACATACATGACTTTGGGTTTAACTAACTAACTAACTAACCATCACGCCGTTTCCCCGCAGGGGTAGGCAGAGAGGACGGACCGCCAAACAACTCGGTCTTGGCACACACTCCTTGCCTCGTTCACATTCATACACCGTCTCATACATGCTCTTCTATTATTCCGACTCTTCACATGGCCCGACTCAAGTATCTGATTCACTTGGTCGTGCCATGTCTTTCTCGGACGTCCCCGACTTCTTCTACCATTCACATTTGCGTCATATATTCTCCTTACACTCCTTTCCTCGTTCATTCTCTCTACATGCCCGAACCATCGGAGCGTTCCTTTCTTGATCTTACTCATTACGCTTACATCAGCCTTGCATTCTTTGCGGATCTCCGCGTTTCTCACACGATCATACATGTTTATATTATTTTAATTGGGTGACTAGATCTGAATATGTGTGTACTGCCAAACCTTCCTCTTTCCCATCTCCTTCACCTTCACTCCCACACTTTTACAACTTTGAATATCATGGTTCACCAGCCTCCAGGCTCTCGAAACTAATTGTGCCGAATTTACATTAAAAAGAGAAAAATGGCATATTTTCAGACCCCAAACACGAAGAAAATGAGTTTTTTTTTGTTATTACAGGCTTGATATTATAACATGTTTACTAAGATCGGAGTTTCTCAAACTAATTTGGCTCGTCACCCCCTTTTCAAATATGTTTTTCTTTAGCACTACCCCCCATTCTCCAGGAAAATATCACCACCAAATCTTATTGCATCAATTTTTCAATTTTATTTATATATATTGTCGCACGATTTACAAACAAATAAAATGAGTGCTTTTTACGAATCTTTTTTGCAGTATGTTTATTGTAATATTTTTGTATGCAAAATATTTACAGCTAGGTACTCCGCGCGATGTCAGCAGGGAAATATTTCTCCGATTGACCGATAGAAGGGCATATGTCGCTTCTGCTGACGAGCCCCTTAAAATAGTGCTTTGTGTCGGCCAACTTGTAGCCTTATTAATTGTAAACTAGCTGGTACCCGGCATGCGTTGCTATGCCATTTAATAAAGAAATTGTTTCTCCCTGCGTGTTCTTTCCCATTCGTTCCGTTCCCCTTCCCATCTCGCCTTCCCACTCCGCCTCTTCCATCACTCCACACCCCCCTTACCCTATCCCGTGAATCCCCTTCCCGAGTTCCTCTCCCCCTCTCAGGTTCCCCTCCCCCCTCCCAGGTTCCTCTCCTCCCTCCCTAGTTCCCCCTTCCCTGGTTCCCCTCCCCCCTCTCACGAACCCCCTACCCGAGTTCCCCTCCCCGCTCCCCACTTCCTCATTCCGTGCATTTAGTCGCAGTACATTCAGTTTTCAAACAGCTTGCGTGCCACCTATTGCATTTTTTTAATGCAAATTTCATAATGCCAGAGCTCACCAGTAGTTTTATACAAACCTTGTCCGGACAATCACGGGCACAAAAAAAATAATTATACAATTTGGTGCAGTTGTTCGGAAGTTATGCGCGAACATACATTTCGGCGATTCGTTTTTATTTATGTAGATGTCTAAACTTATACAACCAGATTGTTAATATCAAGAACCTACTAATTGAATGAATGCACTTAATACACTTGCCGATTTCTATCGATGGTTGTTAAAAAAATGAGTATTTGTGTGATGTCAATCCGAATTTTTTTGCTGGATCTAGAAAATTAAGACAGTTTGGGCGGAAAAGTAAAGATAGCTCTACTCGTAATGTTAATGTTTTAAATAGTTCCTTCGAATATCACTTAAAGAGATAAAGGGCCAATATCGAACAGATAATACTTGTGATTTTGCGAAAGCGCTCGTGATGCATGACTTTATTGCATCCATACCTACCCTCATTCAAATCCCCTCCGTTAATCGCTCCCCGAATCTCTCCAGCCAGCGCCTCTTGGTTGTTACTACGGTTAATAAATTACGGACTTTTGGAAACACAGGTTTTGTTTAGATTATAAATCGTGGTATCGGAGCACGAAACACATAGGCAATTTAAAATAACACCTTTCGCGAAGCAGCAGGTGTGAAGTTAATCAAGTCTGGTACGCGTACTAGTTAGACTTATCACGTCGGTGTTTGGAATGCTCATATAACAGTAATGTACCAAATTACCTAAAACATATCTGATTTTCAAGTAAAATATCTACTCCAGGACAGATGTTAATTAACGTCATACTAAATATGGGTATAATTTACATTTGCACTGGAAATTAATTAAATTTTGTAGTTGAGAATAAAATGATTATTAATGAGACCCTTAATATTAATACCAAACTTATTCATGATTAAACATGGCCCCGCAGCGACATGGGAGCATCTGTTAAAATGTATTATAATTAATTATGCCTAAAATTCTGGAATGCCGATGGGGGTTGAAATAATTGCGATTTAACAAATCGAACAGTTTTATTACTGTAGCGTCTGCGTGGTTGAATTTCAGAACCCAGTTACAAGTGCATGTCGGACGCCACGCCATACGCGCCGTGCCACAAATAACATCTGTGTACGTGGAATTTCACACAAAGCTACAGTTATAATTGGGTTTCAAATTCAAGAATTCCACACAAGATGTCGCTACTTCCATCAGCAGCTCGCATGTATGTACCTATGTTTCTTCCCTAGGTATAACTACTACGGATTTGTAGAATTTAAGTATCTTTTCGGATATGGGGAGATTATATGTGGCGTCTTTGCCTGTCACGGTTACTTTAACTCGGTGACTAGCTGTCACTGGATCACAGTGGATCCAAGGAACTGGCAATTTTCGGAATCAGTTCTTATCGGATTTATAAAAGTGTTTCCTACAAACACTCAAACTGGGCAAAGCCGAACCAAAAGCCGCCCGCAGGGCCTGGCAGCAAAAACCTGCGGAGCGGGTTTTTAACTGCTAGTAATAATTAATATTGTCACGCTTCCCACTGAAGTTATATGTGTATGTGTAATACCGACTCGTACTATCGTTACTTCCGGGCTTTGCGCGAATTTCACACTATTTATCGTTGTGAAAAATATCGATCTTGTCTTATTTTTCTTACAATGAAAATTCTTAGCTCTTTAGAAAAATTGATCTCAACACTTGCTTTGAGGTATTTTAAAGAATTAAGAGTAAGCGTGGGTTCCATTAATACTCACGGAATACGTTTCCAAATCTTTAGACAAAGGCTACCAAATAGATTATTAACACAATGATTTTTCAAAGGTCTTTTGTACCGTAAACCGTGAAATATTTTTATAAATAAACAGTCAACGGTTGGTTTTTTACGGTTTATAATATTCTTTGTCAGCTTTTTTGCTGGAAGAAAACAATATTTTTTTTATTGCTCGCAAAAAAATAAAATAAATAATAAATTACAAAAAAAATGTATACAGTACTTTATTACACAATAGATGTATTTGATGTACCCCTATAAATGAGCAGAACGTATGTGTTTGGGGGGGTGTTATTATATTGGTTGTACTTGACATAATTCAGTTCAAGTTTTCAGTATAATTTTTAAGGTGAGTTTTAAATTCATTTACTTATATTATTAATCATGTTTCTAATTTTTTAGTGCTTCGAATTTTCCTATCAAAAATATTTGTTGTACCTACTCTCTGGAGTTTTCCATGGCTCCAATTGGAGACCGCTCCTCTTTACTATATTTGTTATTGATATCACAGAAATTATAGTAATCTTGGGTAAATAAATTTTAGAATACCGCATTCAACTCCAATCGGACATTGATTGTGAATGAGAACTGTTGACTCAAGTAAAAGGAATCAGATTGAGTTCAATGTTTCTTTAATGTTCTATTCTTTCTTTCACAAAGGCGAGCCATACTTGGTTTTACCCGTATACTACAAATTCCCGAATTTTAAAACGTGTCTCCACATGACCACCAGCTTACCGGTGTTTCGATTTCAGAATATAATGATTAATTGGTAATATTATATTGATTTGGTACTTATGATAAACAATTAACACTTCAATTCCTCGATAATCTCAAATTCACTTCGTTCTGTCATTTTAATAAAGTGAAAATAACACACTTGGCCGATACCAATATTTAATCAAAATAATTGATTTGTTTCGGAAGAAATAGTTTCTTCATCACGACAAAAGATAAAACGTTCAGTTTTATAGGTGTTTAATTTTAATTTAACCTTTAACTGCTGACGTGATTTTTTTTACGTAGGTACATATATACTCTGATGTGGGGGCCTGGGCGGCCTGTTACTTTAAATGTTTATATATTAGAGGATCCATGAAAATTTGGATTTCCAAATTATTATTTATTTGACAATTTAAATATATATATATATCTTTTTTTTTTATTTTTTTTTATAAGAAGCAATTACTTTACACATTATATTATAAAATAAATAAAACACTTTAATTTTAAATTATTTGAATTATCTATTATTAAGCAAATAGCGACAAATAATGGCTATGACCCGGACCTAATTGATAAAATACTTAATAAGAAACAAAAACAATTAGCTACAAATAAATTCCTTTATAATAGCACCCCGACAAACAATCAAGACATTCTAAAATATCATTGGGGTAGAATTTTATTTATAAAACATTTTTCTAATCTAAGTGTTAGGAACCTTTCTGTAGATATCAAACCGGCCTTCTATACAAACAATAACCTTGCCAAATTTTTAATTAATACTAAAGACAAAGAAGATCATTTAAGCTTCTCCGGTATTTATAAACTTAGCTGCAGTGATTGCGCTGCTTTCTATATATGGAAAACAGCACGCAATGTCAACACTAGAGTAAAAGAACATTTAAGATGTTTAAATGGAAAGGGTTTCTCTGAGCTTGCCAATCACATAATCTCAACACATCATACTTTTAATAAAATTTCAGGAACACGCATATTTCATAAAAATAGTATAGGTATAAAACTAGACAATTTAGAAGCTTTAGAGATTAGGAAATCATTAAATACAAATATGGCAGAATTCTTACTCAATAACCAAATCAATTTATCTAATCAAAAAAATTCACCTTATAGCCCTATTTTTAACTTATTTCCAGCAATCCATCCTAGCCCATTATATTATGTATGGGTTTTAGTGTTAGTCTGATGTCCTTCATTATTAATATTATCATATATATAAATATTCTCCTTTATCTTATAATGTAAAATACATCAAAATTTGTTTAATATCTCATTTATTACCGTCAACTGTTGGTTGGTTTTTTATTTGAGATTAGATGTGTACTGTTGTCTCCCTCCCACTAATTGATTATTGTATTATTGTCTCCCTCCCACCAATTGATTATCCACTTAACCTCTGTCAAATACTTTGTCTCTATCTAATTATATTCTTTGGTCATTTTCTTTCTCCCTCTGTCACTCAACTAATATATAAGCCATAGCTCTCACTTAACATTTAGTTATTATTATGTATATCCTGAAGAAGCTTGATGTAAGCGAAACCGGTCGATATATACCAAAATAAATTCGTGGTTAAATACAAAGTGTTTTATTTATTTTATAATTTAAAATTTAAATATATTTAAATAAAATAAAATACTTTTTTAATTGTTAAGTAACTTATATTTGACAATTTGGATATTATGTAATAATTTTTGGCAAAAATCACTTGAGATCAGAAATCAGTCTGTATTATCTATTAAACTAAATAAAAACAGTGAACGCACTTTTATTATAATATTTCCATAATGTCTCGAATAAACTATATATTTAACACTTTAGTAAAGTTGTTTTTTTTATTTTTACATAGTAAAAATCAACTTAAAAAAAGTTACGTAAAAATCAGAGAGGCCCACTAAAAAAATGAAATAAATTTACTTACAGAAATTTAACTTTAAAATTTTAAATATAAAACTTACGGCTCTGGCATCACTATGCGTCACGTGCGGGGGTGGGGAATATTTCGATATTATTATTATTATTATTGCTAGGACGGAGCGGCCCCCACGTCAGCAGGTAAAGGTTTATAAAAATGGAATTTGGATATTATTATAATAATTATATTTAGACGGTAATAATATTGTTTAAATACTACTTCAGTTGAAATATGAAATATTTACTCTAAAAAAGTTTAAAATATATTTCAGCTAAATAAAAATAATATTATTCATCGTGGTTGCGCGGGTTATACGACCCACCACATCATGAAACAATAATAACTATTTCTGCAATATTTAATATTCATATTTCAGGAAATTAAATACTTCATTATGAATTGCGTAGGAATAACTATTCTAATGAATAGAAAATCCACATTTGCGAAACTAATAGTATATTTGATAAAAAAAACTTTCACAGTTAACAAACATTTAGTTAAAAACACGCCTCCACAAAGCAAAACATAGACTCTGCGATAAAACGTGTTTAAATCTAATGAATGAAAAATTAGTGTAATAAGTATCCACAAAAATGTATTGGAAACTTTTTAAACTTTGTACAAATCAAAAGAATTCAACTCGACAGCACTAAATTGAATGGTTTTGATTTTTTACGATTTTTGCGAACTTTCTAAGGCTGGACATGTTTGCATTCTTTAAATTTTAAATATTTTTTTTATGATTACAAATGCATAACTTGTAGTGAACAAGATTAAGAAAGGGACGCGGAAGTAGTTTGGACACGTGAAGCATGGAAAATGGTAAAAGAAGTCTGGGACGCCTTTGAGAAAGATACGGCACGACGAATATTGGGTCGAGTCATGTTATCAGTTTTTTTTTACATGAATACCGCACAAGAGTCCCAACTGCTCCCGTCTGGAGCCAGTGGGACTATGGCATCCCCAATTGGGGTTTTTGTGAGGCTTAAGGTAGTGGGGGTGGGGAGGGGAAAGAGATAGGGAAAAGAAAGGTGGGGAAGTACCTTGACTATTCAGATCTGGTCACTAAACACGGCTAAAGCCATTTCAAGCAACGTTTAAATTCTGAATGGTGGTCTTACACCAGGGCGATACTGAGAGTATCTTCCACTCTGGAACGTGCCGCAAATATACTATATATTATTTTAAATTAATAAACTGTGAAATTACACAAATTAATCAAATAAAATATATTTGTCACACCGGGTTTCGATCCCGCGACCTTCGGAGTGTGAGTCAAGGCCATTTGAATCACAGCAGAGGACTTTAATTTTTATATTTTATTTATTGGCTCGCCAACAGAATACATCACATTATAATTATAACCTCAATTTACATTTTTAATATCGTTATAGCGATGATTCCAATACAAGGTAAGCACACCATTAATCTCAGCATTCTTAGCCCCGCCGCCCATGCCCACACTCGCATTGGCCGTCACAAGCCGCAGTATTTTTATTTTTTTATTTTTTTTTTTATTTAGGAAACTAACAGTCATACAAAATGATAATATAACAAAGAAAATTCATGTGTTGTAGACCAATTAAGTTCCATTAAGTTAAAATTTTGATATACTATTTTTACCTATTCAACTTATGTGACAAAAAAATAAACATAATAAGGAAAAACATAAAAAAGAAAAACATAAAACGTAATAAAGAAAAAAAGTAAAGTTATTAACACACATAGTTATACTATTTACTACGGATAATAATATTGTAAATTTTCACAAAAAAGAAAAAAAAAAAGTATTTTAAATTATTAATATATTAAGCTGCATTTTATATGATTTCAAATCATGGTTGAAAATGTCTACATCTCGTAAGGCATTGTAAGTTTCACAGATACGTATTATTACAGAGTTTTGCGCGTATTCTGATTTACTGTGTGGTATTCTAAATAAGTCCTTTGATCTGGTATTTTGTTTGGGGCAACGAAATGCAATATTTTCTAACAGATATGATGAATCAACAAGGCACTTCATGATTTTGTATTAGAATAATGCATCAAAGATTTTTCTGCGTTTATATAAGGCGATAGGGTCAAATTGATGATCACTAAAGCGATACGATAGGTGTTTTATAAATTGTTTCTGGATATTTTCAATGCCATGAATATATGTTTGATATTGAGGATTCCAAATTACTGAGGCGAACTCGAGTTGTGACCGTACATACTTCATACATAACAGAATTAGGGTGTGTGCTATAGTAAAAGGTTTTGTAATGCGAATAATGAAACCCAATTGCTTATAAGCTTTTTCTAGAATATTTTCAATATGATCCCTAAATAACATTTTAGAGTCTAGTATTACTCCAAGATCTCTTATTGTTTCTACTCGTTGTAGAGGGATATGGTTTAGTTTGTAAATATAATTAATTGTATTTTTTTTCCGTGTAAAAGTAATAACATTACATTTGTCTATATTTAGATATAATTGATTGTTTTCGAATTTAAAACCTATATTTTTGTTTTGTATTTAAATTGCTTCGTATTTAAAACCTATGGCGCAGTATACCAAACACTGCATTTGCTCTCAGCGTGTACGCACGTGTCGGCTAGGTGCAAAATGGATTGAAGTTGTTCGAAGCAAAAAATGTTTATTAGACGTAAAACACCCATATTATATGAATACGTCTAATACATATGAATATAAATGCGTCCATCTTGCTTCGTTTTCGTCTACGAATGGTAGAGACAATGACTGATGTACGACTCGTGAAAGCAAATACCGTCACGTGTCCACCAATGTCAATGCGACATTGGCGCATTGTCGTGAACGAGTGCGAGTGTGGGCATATGCGGCAGGGCTTAGTAAGACTATTCATTTAATGTATAACAATAAATTAAATTATACACAGGTACATAAAACAAGGTGGATCAAAATCAAATATTTGTAAATACAAACATACATACACACATATGTATGTACATTCATACGGGTGCACACTCTACACATATAATATATATGAATACATGCACATAAACACAAGCACAAACATATACATTTATACACATATTATGGAGCCAATGCCTAAGTAGATGAATTATTCCGTAATTTAATGGAGCATGGAATATGTTCCAATATAAAGTTATGCGGTGGTCATTCAAGGGAAATGGCGTGATAGTTAAAAACACAAAATTATTAGACATCTTGACTATTTTGAAAGATTACCTAAATATTTTTCTACGGCGAAACACTCAGTGATATTTTCCGGTAAAGTTGGTCAAAATTTGATAGCATATCTTGCGAACATTAATATTTCATTTCAGTAAGTGCCTTACTCTCCAGAACAGCCCAGCAACAGCTGTTGGTAGTTTCGCTTTCCAGTCGAGAATTAATGCACTAAAACCTTCGGAAACAGGCGATTGTTCAAATTACAAGTTTCAAATAATAAGAATAAATTTTCTTTGCGCATTAATATTTTAAAAACTACTTAAATTATTCTGGTTGTGGAATAAAGAAGAATATAAGAAACGTGTCTTGGAAGTGTTCCCTGATCGAAAATTCTGAAGGGAAAACCTGAGAAATTTGATTGATGTGTATGATTTAAGATTTTCATAACTAAAAGTATTACCGTGATTGATTTTTATCACTGTCACCTTCTTTAGCCAACATTTCGGACAGCATTGCAGTGTTCATCATCAGTGCAGATGCGTAATCGAACATTGTGGTAAAGTGTGTTCTTATGTAACACATTAGCTCCACACACAAGGCCCTCAGGAACATAATTCCAAACAGTCGTTGGTTTTTCCTTAAGGATTCTCATAAAGTTTGTGAAAAACATAAAGTTATACAAATTAAATAAATTAAGTTTCAGAATCTCTATTGTCAAGCCATATTTTAACTCTTTTAAGAGTTGAGGAAGTTAGTTGCCACTTGAATATTTTTCGGTAAAAGCACGGACGTACAAAATATATGGACATGCCCTTACGTGTTAAAAAACGTGTTATTTCCCCCTCCCATTGGAACCATTTTTCGGAACCGGCTGGGCGTGTCCGGACCAGTGTCGTGCTCTCATCGTACATTTTACGCACGGACGCTGTATGTCTATGAAACACATACTACGACATCGAGATACATAGCGACGCGACACACAAAGCCGCTGTTTACTGGGTTAGGTAAATCATGAAACATTTTTAAAAGTGTCTACGGCAACAAAATATTCTACTATGAAAATACTCAGGACCTTACTTTGCGAATTTGGATTTTACACATCTGTTCATACCGTGGCATGCAATTCGCGCTCCCATATAAAAAGGTATATTAATTCAAAAGCAGATTTTACTATCAAGAACTAAATAGTGATATTATAGTGCAAGGTGCCTATATACTGTTAGATTGATTTATTGGCTAATCACAAGTCTCTTTCCTCTCTTCGCCCCGCCATAGTTGGTTTTTACCCCTCATCTGTAAGTTCTCGTCTAGTTATTTGTATGTCTATGGGTAAAAGATTGAATGAGGTCCAATGAAACTGCTGTGTTTGCATTTTTCGTTTGGTATTCGTTTGGGAGGTATAAAATGCATTATTATTTCTAATGTTGATTCTTAATCTTTATTAATATATTTTTAGAATTTCATTTTTGTTTTTAAAGATATATTTTATAGTTTGCAGTATAAATAGTTTTCGGAGACTGAATAGTTTAGATGCATTGTATAATGATCTGTTGAAAATGTTCTACTTCTATTATACTTAACTTTGATAATATTGATTTGGTATTTCACTTCGCTTCTTCAATAATCGCAAATTCACTTTGGCGTCTTTTCATTTGTTACGCACTATTACTTAAAAAAAATTATCGACATGTTTCAAAAACCAAATATTTCATCATCACGATACAAGGTAAAACATGTACATGTGTTTTATTTTAATTTAAATAGTACTTCAGTGCACTTATGAAAAATTAACTCTAAAAAGGAATTTTGAAATACATTTCTACTAACTGAATACAAAATGTTTTAACGTGGTTGTGACGGGTATACATAAAAGGTTAAAATAAATAAACGGAGTAAATATATACAAAATAAATATAAAAGCCATTTTTAACGAATATTTCATATCATGAAACAACGATATCTAATTATGTAAAATTTAATATTCAGAATTCAGTAAATAAAATACCAAATTACGTTTGTACCACATATGAGCGAGATAGTTTCATATGATTAATTTTAAGCCCACTTCTGCAAAAGTAATAGTATATTTAATAAAAATATTCATAGTTATTAAATATTTGGTTAAAAATACGAATCCACAAATCAAAGAAAAAAAATCTGCTTTGAAACGAATGCAGATCCAATTAACAAAAATTTCGTGTAATTATATCCACAAAAATTGGAAAAAAATGAAAGCCAATGCAATTGAGTGCTGTCGAGTTGAATTATTTCGATTTGCACAAATTCCATAAAAAAATTAAACTTTCCAAAACCAAACACTTTGCGAGCTTTGAATTTTCATGACTTTTTATGCTTGCAAATACATAACTAGTAGTGAATATGATTAATGTTTGGACACGAGAAGCATTTTTTTTACATAGCTCCACACAGGAGACTCTCAGGGCATATTTTATCTTTGAGGATGCTGTGTGGAGGGTCTTTTAAGGGGAAGGAAGGAGAGTAAACTCTGGGATGAAAAATTATGAGGGGAGAGAGGGAATTTGGGGGTCAGTGTGTCCAGGAGTGACAGACAAATGAATCCATCCTTTGTACTGCGATGCAAAGCAATGTTCCGAGAGAGTCTTGCTGGAGAGGTCAAAAGATCTCCCGCAACCAGTGTCTTCCGACCCGGCGTGACACGTGGCAGACACATCCGCCGCCAAGATCCAGGCAAACAAAGACCCTGTGAACCCGGGCACCCCTGTTAAGTCTCTTGGGGTGACCTACGGCAGAGGTGTCGGTTACGCAATAAATGGTTCCCGGGGCGGCGGTACCCATACCCGCCTCCCAAATTGCATGGAAGAATGGTGGAAGAAGTCTGCCTCTTAGAAAGACTTGGCACAGCCTTCACAGCTTGGTCAGCCATAGAACATACCCCAATTGGGAATACCGGTTCAAGGACAACTCAAAATCGTGCAATTTCAACACCCCTTTCAAAATGTATTAAAAATTATTTAACCATAACCTAACCTAACGCAAAATATTTAATCAAATTTTGTTTTTTAATATTCACTACTTTTAATGACTTTTCAAAGGAGTAAAGTTTCAAACTTTGAAAATAAAATAAACGCCCGGGTTGCCGGCACTGAAACTGAAAATAAGTATGGAACATTATCCTTTGTGCGTATAAACTTTTATGACCTAATAATTTTTGAACTGATTGAACGTGATTTACATTTTTTTTACAGGAAAGCCCCCAAGCTATAATTCCATACCTTATAAAATAGATTCAGCTATGCATGATAAATGTAAAAGCCCTGAAAAAGGGCCTAAATAAGTAAATAAATAGATATATAAGTATATAATTTAATTAATGAATTATTCGAAGAGTGCATATTTGAACATAGAATTTAAGTTTATATAATATACATACTAATGTAGATCTCAGTCGTTCACAGATTTTATTTATTTGTAAATTCAATTTGAAAAAGCAGTCAATAATAGCACCTAAATAAATTAAAATCAATGTTTTGTATTTTGAGTAAAATTTATTTCTCCTACATTTTAATTAATAATAACAATAACTACAAACTGATAAAGTATATTGACAAATCTTTCAAAGTAAAATAATTTTTCAATTCCGATTTATTTATTGTTATTCCGCCATATTTCTATTATTTATTGAAACGTTGCCTTTCTTGAATTGGCTTTAACCGAATATTCAGGTACTTCAACACCTTACTTTTCCCCACCCCAGACGTTTGGGACTCCTATGCGGTATTGACAATTATAAATATATATACATCGTATTGTAAAAATGCCAATGCTAGTTGAATGTAGATACCGGCTTTGATGTTAAAATTTCAAATGTGTGCAAATTACGTTCGTGAGTTTTTAATGCTTCAGAACAAATTAATAAATTAATTGATAAAAATAACACCATTGGCTACTTTCTACAAATGATTTATCAATTACTGATTTACGGGAAGGTAGAAACATGTCATTTTATAGAGAATAAAATTCTAAAACTTTCATCTTTTTTATTCTTGAAATACAAACATAGGAAGGGTTGTTTAAAAAAATATATGAACTCATCAACTATTTGCATTTAATTTTCACATTTTGTGTATGCTCTATTCACGTTCTGTTATTATATAATTAGAGGCCAGTTGCTGCATGAAAATGAAATAATCATAGAGCTTAAAAAGACCGTGAAAATTAATTTCCAATATTTTAATGAACTCATAAATTTTTTTGGTACAACCCGTCCTAAAAAATATCATTGGTATTTTTTTATTTTTCATTTCATTATTTTAACATTACAGTAATTACGTATTGCCCATCTCACTAGGTGTGAAACACTTGCGTTGAGATGTATATTAACATAGTGGTTGTTGGCTAGATTTATGTTTGCATAATATTATGAAAATGACAAAAAATAAAAACAGTACTTTTTTTTTTTTTAATTATACAAATCAAGTATTAGTGCAGAAGATTAAAACGATGCGAGAATTATTTTCCTAACCTAACCGTATCGAATGATTTTTTTATTATAAATTTTGTAAATGTGTATTTGTTAAGTTGTGCTGGTGGATAGGAAACATTAAAAAAAATATATCACCCCATTTTTTTGTAAATACCCTAGTGGGATCTAGAGAATTAATGAGGTGAATTGTTAAACATTTCCCCAATTAGGCTCCCAAAGGGGTGATGAGATTTGCTCGAGTTCCGAGAGAACTGGTTTCTAGCTGGTGATTGATGGTGGTGTGAAGCAAGGACGATGTTGAAGACAGCCCCCTAATTGATATGAGGGTAGGTGAATTTATAGCCTACTCTAGTGATTGAAATTATGCCAGAATATTTCAATGTTCAGTGTTCACTCCCTTCGTGTTGGCATAATAAATATGATTTTAAAGGAAGCAGATTGCCTCTAAATTAAAATGTCACCTTGTCGTGTCAATGACCATTCAGCGCCATTTTGTTTTTTTGAATTAGGTGCGTTTCAGCTTTCTAACTAATTTTAGTAGGATGACAATTTTTTTTTAACATTAACCCTACACAGGAGACCTTGGGGAAATTAATTTCCCTCAAGGCCAATGTCTTCTTAGAAGATGCGTGGAGGGTATTTTTAAGGAAAGGAAGGAGAAGAAGTACTGGGAAAGAGAAAGGCATGAGGGGTGGGTAGGAATCTAGAGGTCAGCGGGTCCAGGGTATCTAGCATGGTCGATCGATATAGGTTTTATCGAAAATATCGGTAACTTGTCATCGGTCCCGAGAACCACTGCAGGCCGCTAACGAATATACAACAGTTCACAACGACTAAGGGTTCCTTATTTTTTTGATCAGAATTGTTATTTGTTCGTTAGTGGCCTGCAGTCGTGCTTGGGGTACCTAGGAGTGACGAACGTATGAATCTATCCCTCCCACTGTAGTGCAAGGCGATGGGTCAAAAGAGTCCGGCTGGAGAGTTTAAAAGGTCTCCCTCAACCGATCCAATCATCCATCAGTAGGTGGGCAAACACATCCGCGCCAAGACCTAGACAACCTTATTCACATGAAGCCGGACGCCTCTGCTAAGTTACCAAAGGTAGCGAAACACTTGGGACGACCTATAACAGGGGTATTGGTTATCGAATAAATGGTTCCCGGTGCGGCGGTACCCATACCCGCCTTCCAAATTGAGGCTTTCCAACAGATTGCTGTCCTCTTCTGTTGATCTCAATTTGTTTAAAAGCTGAAACGGACTTAAAATCGACAATTTAGGCTCCCTAGAATGAGCAATTATTGTATCGATACTAGCATGCTCATAAACAAACCTTCAGCACATTCCTTTCCACCCGCATATCTAGCAGCATGCTTAATACTACTTTGTGGGATTTTTTTTTGTTACTCTTTTATATTGTATGTTATAGTCCAAGAGCCCATGACGATCAGACTTTCGTTATTTTATAAAACTTGAGAGTTTTTCTGTGTATGTCCCTAAAACAGGTAAAGACAGTCCCCGACTACGAAGTTTGGATAACGGTGGTTTTGAAAGATATTATATTAATTAATTATAATTGTACTTACGTTAAAGCATAAAATCTGAATTTTATACATGTTACTTGAAGAACTATCAACATATGTTTTCCCAGTTATCAGACAGTTTCGATGGTTCTTTCACCTTGTCATACACATGCGAGTGCTATGTATACATGCAAGCGGGTGGGAGTGAAATAGTGCGAAATTTCGACGCTAGCAGACCTTGTAAAAGTGCGAGCAAAATGCTCTTGAAATTGAGGTGCAATTTTATACACCTTGCTACCTGCTGTATTTCAAGACCACTGTGATCCAAACTTCATAGTCGGGGACCGTCTTTACCTGTATTAGGGACACACAGAGAAACTTTCAGGTTTTATAAAATAACAAAGGTCTGATCGTCACGGGCTCTGGTTCTATTACTATGTAAATGGTTTCTATATAAAATAGTGTGCTCTGGCGTTATGAAAATATTTCCTCTACTATTCATCCGATTGCGGTGAAATTTTGGTGAGTTGTTAAGCGCACGTCCGCGAATGTTTCTGTATACATGCTGGTGCATGGGCTTAGCCCGGTTTTGCTTTAGGGTGAAGCAAAATCTAAAAATCTAGAGTAGGTACTTCTACAACATATTCATGCTTTAGGCTCTATGAGTACAAAGAATTTGAACGGAAGAACGAAAAACCATCATATAATAAAGTGCTGTAAATTTGAAAACGTGACTCAGTCGATAATCCCAGAAGTCCTGCATCGGCCAGCCAGGGTGGGGAAATCGTCTCACCTTGTCCCGCCGTGCCTACGCCCATGTGTTGGTCCAATCTGGCGTTATAAAATTTGTATACAAATTTTGCAATAGGTGGCGCATATATACCTATTCGCATGTATCAAAAAAAAAATGGCAATGATTTTTTTTTAAACTGTCACTGTCACACATGCCACTAAATAGCAATTGCTCAATAGCAGCATGCTTTCGTTCTACTAATGAGCATGTACGTCTGTAGCTTCAGACTGAATGAAGTTATGATGGAAAAAGTTTGGATTGGGGGTATTTCACAAAGATTCAAATGTAACACTGACGTTGAATGGCCAATCAGTGACATTTTGTTTGTTAGATATTTGAAAGATCTCCGTTAACGCTGATTCTAGCTGTTTTTCATTTTTTCTATTTTGTGATCTAATTTGTGATCAGCTAGTGACCATAAAGACTTGCGAATTTCTTTGATCACAATTTATTCAAATGCTGAAACTCGGCTGGGGAAAATGATGTTTTTAAATTTAAATTTTAGATAGTTTTAAACTAAAGCCCTTGCCGGAATAATGTTGTATCCAACAAAACTATCAATGTTGAGTTATTGATGCAATAATGTTGGGCATATTAATACGCATCTTTTAAGGTAGGAATTATGATAATGAATTTTTTTTAGGCCAGCCTTTTAAAGTTTGTTTTGTGGAAGAATGTTGTATAACGCCATTCATCAAAATTACGGCACAAATTTATGGGAATAAATGGAGAAAACGAACGTCTTTTGGTTTAAACTAGAAAGCTTTCAAAGCCAAGAGGCTGAAGAATCCAGAAAAGTAGAATTTGTACAGAAAAATATTATTTAGCCTGCTTTTTAGCCGTTGAAACAGTTTAGTGAAATAATGTTGTATGTTGATCTCAAGACAATATCTAGAACCTAAATGGTTTCATTTATTCTTTTGGGTTTTTTGGCTTTTTATGCTCAAAAATATATATGACATGTGTACAATTATGTTAGAAGAGCATGTTGCTTTCTGTAAGGTACGAAGAGTAAAGAAAACCGTTTTGTGGAATAACGTTGCATATGAAAGTGGTCATGTTCAACATTATACCTCAAATTCAGCGTAAATTCTAGTCATAAACTCTAATTTAATTAATTTTCTAGATGACTTTTCAATTAAAACTCTTAAGAATTGTATGTCTTATGTAAGTATTTAAAATATAAAATGTTATGAAATATAACTGTTTTCGTTTTTTCAATTTTTCTCGGAACTAGAATATTATTGGATACAACAGTCTTCCCGGCAAGGGCTATTGATTATTTGTTTATGATTGTTTAAAATAATATTAATTATTAATCAATGCTCTATTTCGTTCACTGCTTAATAAAAAAAGAGGGATTTTTTTTAAACTGTGAAAAATGCCCGAAATGTAAAAGCCCCGAAAAAGGGCGTAATTAAATAAATATATAAAATATATTTTTTTAAATCTTAATTTTAATTTTATTAGAACGTGATATTTCATATTTATATATGAAATATCACGTTCTAATAAAATAATTTAATAGTATAACATAATATATTAGCGGTATGTTCTAGTTTAGTCCTGGTGAAATACCACCATCCAGAAGCGAAAAAGGTTGTTCGAATGACATTAGTCGTTCAAATGCGGTAGTCCCACTAGCTCCGGCCTAACAACATTCCCCAAAATGAATTTGTGGTTTTTAAATAGATGCATGGTTACACATGTCCTAATAACATCCTTAAACATATATTTAAAAAAAACTTTTGTTAAATTAATCACATAGTTTCCTAATTTGAATGTAAATTTGTTTACATTTTGTTCTAATTTAATTTCCTCTGATAATTCGCCAAACATTTTCATTGCTCCATATACGTTATCGATTTTTGAGGTTTTTTTAGGGGAGACTTATTTGGATTCTTTTACTTGTCTCGTGTGCATGCTTATACTGCAGGTTTTAATTTTTTCTCAGAAATGATTAATAAGTATGGCCATGAATTATTTTCTAGTTTGAAAATAAAGTGTTGAAGTATGTAATTTGTTTAAATGGCAAAAAATTTGACTCCGTAGTTAAGTTTATAACTTTAACAGCTTTAACCCTCGACCCGTCGCGTGGAGTCTTTAAAAGCCCAGGTTTTACAAAAATGCTAATAATATACATTTTTAATATACCCATCGATTCTTTACTTTAGGTAGCTTCCTAAAATGAACTATACTTGACGCTAGCGCCGCCAAAATTTAGTCTGCGCATGTGCGATGTGAGATACAGACTTGTGTTTCGGGGTGAGGCTCAAAAAAATACCATGAAAAATCAAATTTTTATGTTCTTTCATTGTATTTGGTTGATTTTGGGTTGTAATAATAATAAGTCTGTATCAATCTCAAATTCTTATTAGTTTGATAGGTTATTTTTTTTTTAAGTTTATCATTAAAAAAATATGATTAGAAATTATACAAAAATGTTCCTAGTTGATTTTTAAGATTTTGCATTGAAAATAAATATCTAATTTTTAATATTTCTTTTTATTTCAATGCAGTCTTTCTTACTTGACTATAATCAGTTAAAATAACATATAAAATGTATGCTATGACAATAATTTAATAATATTTATTTTTGGGGTCAAAGCGACTCCACGCTATACCTCGCGTTAAAAAAAGGCGCCACGGGCGGAGGGTTAAGGAGGAAAATATATGGATTAAAACATTTTTCATTATTATTTGGGCCGTTCATACAGTTGAAAACAACGTGGAAGAAATTTTAAGTAAACTGACATTAAACCCTTACTAGGGCGAGGAAGTTAAGATTAAAATCGTTGAAAAGCAACGATTGAAATATAAAACATTAGGTAAAAATGTGTCACTGACGAAGCACGCCAAGCCGTCATGAGTGGCTTTCAAAAGGTAGAAGTTTCAAGGAGAACAACACTTTATTATAGTCACGTACGTTGGTGGGAGAATTTTAAATACAGCAACAACATTTCAGCGTATTACGAAGTTTGACGCACTCCGTAGTTCATAGTTCTATATACCAACATTGTTGTTAGTAGCCACGTATGTAAAATGTATACATTATATGTTACTTAGGGGAAACACATTTCATGGTGAGATATGTCACACGTGGTGTCTTGTATCCGTCTTATTATGGCCGCGGAGGCGAGCGGAGAAGACGGAGGCTATCACCCCCCAAAGACACAGAGTCCTATTTAATTAAAGGGATGGTTGTTTGGGATGGAGTGTACGTCCGGTAGGGTAAGATATTCCCGCAAATTGGGTGATATAAAAGTTTCCCCATTTTCAGGGAAAATCGTTGGAATTAGTAAAATGCTCTCAATGTAATTTGTAGAAAGACCAGATAAGCCTTCAGCTAGTTATATAAAAGATCGCAGGTTCGGTAAACTGAAAATTGTATTTTCTTGTGAAATTCTTGTCGCTTAACTAAAATAAAAATTCATTGAAGAAATATGTAAATTAATCGCTCTCTGTAAAAAATGTTTAATTTAGCTAGTTCAATACTTCTTTTTTTAGTGTTTGTAAGCGAAGTCTTCTTATTAAAAACGACAAAAATAGACACCGCCCGGTTTTAGTAAAAAAGAAGATTATCAAATAATAAAATTCAGTCAAATAATGATATCAATATCAAAAGTTCATCACAACAAACTAAGGAAATCATTTTTATCACTATTGTTAGGTTTTGGATGACGGTCGAGAAGAACCTTATAAAAAGTATTCTATATTAGAAAACAAAGTCTCATAAAATACGATTTTTTCGCGTAGCGCATACCGGGGCTACTTTGAACCTTACGGGGAACTTTGCATACAACAATGCATATAATTCCGGGAAAATTGGCATGTAGCCTGGTTTCCCTACGCCAAATCCCCATAAAGCTGCACTCTCTGCGACACTTAGTCCCGGCGTGGCAGCCGTTCGCGATGAAGCCTAGGAGTGCCTAAATATGTTTATGGTTTGCAGTTTGAAGTCGCACCAGTATTGATATCCAATGATATAGTAAGTAAATATGTAAGTTATGCAAAATTACGGAAGTACCTTATCGAAGCTAATTCCCATCGGGGCCCATCTTTCGGAATGCTGTGAGGAGGGTTTTTTTTAGGAAAGGAAGGAGAGGAAGTTCTGAGATGGAAAAATGTAGGTATGAATCTGGGAATCATTGTGTGAAGGAATGACGGACGATGAATCTACACCTCGTTGCAGTGGAAGGCGATGCTGGAGAGGTCTAAAGATCTTCTTCATCAGTCTCTGTCACGCAGTTGGTGGGCAGATGCATCCACCGCCATGATACGGACAAACCTCAACCCATGAACCCGGGCACCCCTGCTAAGTCACCAAACGTATCAAAACACTTGGCAGAGATGTTGGTTATCCAATAAAAGGTTCCCGGGGCGGCGTTGCCCAAACTCGTCTCGCAAATTGAAAGCTTAATTATTTTGAAAAAAAAAATATATAACTAATTTATAGAACTACCAACTGAACAAAACCACAAAAAAATATGTTCTTACCTATTTCATATTATCTGACCAATAAAATTTAAAAAATACTGAAAAACTATCAATTTCAAAAATGCTCACCACCTTACAATTTTTTTTTTAAATACTAATAAGTGATACAAAGCAACCCTGATTTACGGAACAAAAGTTTTTTAAAGAAATATCTTCTCAGTTTTTTTATTAATCGAAATTTCTCCAAACTATTAGGTTTATTATTTATTTAGCTGAGTGGACCACATGGAGCCCCCTTGCCGCGGGTTGAGCACCTCTGCAGTAGACGAACAGCTCGGTTGTTTAAGTACACATCAATCATAAATTTTACCACTTCAATATTATTTCTGTTTTCTGTTTCTTAATTATTTCTGTTTTCGTATATACCACTAAAATGTTGAAATTTTCCTTTAGGAGGGAAAATTCGTGCCATGTTATGTTAAGGCCTTATTCTCAATTCCAAGGAAACCAGGGTTGGATCGGAATAAAGAATCCGTAAATATAATAATAACTTGATTAGAATGCTCCTTACCGCGCAAATTTTGATATATTATGAAACTAGAGTTTCAGTGAAAACTTATTATGTAATTTATTTTGTATTCAAAATTATCATACTTTGTAAACTGATTTAAAAAAAAATAAAAATATTATTCAATACATATTCATTCAAACCCACAATGAAATGTTGACTTGTGAACTGGTTCCGAGACCTGTGACATCAGAATTTGCAGTTTCGGTCGTACCAACCAAACAGAGATTTTAAATGACAATGTATTAAGTTCTACATAGGTATAATAATATGTAAAAAAAACCTATGTATTCAGAATCAGCGTAAAACAAATAACTTTGTAAACACCACTATATAAATAATATTTTCAACATGTTTCAAAAACTACGTTTTCTTCGTCAGGATAAATTATTAACTTGCATTAATTACTTCCTAACCGCGATTTTTGCCATATATTGGCACCATTTTAAATGTCTCCGATTGCTTTTCGAATAAATACGCCCATAATCTCTTGATTCGGCAACTTAAAAAATATATATATTTGTAGCTCCCCCGTTTCTTTTTTTTTTGGATTTAAACCGAAGCTATTGAAATGTTTTATCTATTATGACCATAGATGTGCAAATCTGAACTTTGTAGACTATTTTAAAACGATGTTAAAAATAAATTTTTAAAATGTTTTTTTCAAGCCAAATTTCGGATCAGCTGTTAACGGTTAAAATAAAGTATTTTTCCATAGATATGCACCTTTCATTATGAAGTATACCAAAAACAACATACAGAAATTGAAAATATTCTATGCTGACTTGAATAAGTACCTCTCACAACAGTTTCAGTAACAGACACGCAGGATTCGCGCGGTTATAAACTTTACGATTTTTTAATATTTTTTTTATAAACCGTGCAAATATGAAATAAACAGTAAAATACAGGTTAATTTATTGGCTATAATAATTTTCAATGTCGCCATGTTAAAATGAGAAGTTATGATTTTTTTTATTGTTTGCGAAAAATCATCTTCTGGAAATCTCAAGCAATCGAGGAAAATTTATTTATTTTATATCTTCGTGTATATACATAAATATATTATATACATAGATCAACATTTTAAATGGAAAACACATTTTTTTAACTTTTTATTAGTAACAAAAAGATACATAATTACAAATAAATTTTATACAGTAATTAATTACATGGTAGAAATATTTGATATACCCCCATAAGTAAGCAGGGCTTGTGTGTTTGGGGAGGAGGGTGTTATGTATTTTTTTTTACATGATTCAGTTTACGTTTTCAGTATATTTTATAAGGTTTTCTTTTATGTTACGAGTATTCATGTTTCTAATTTTTTCTGGTAATGAATTAAAAAATTTAACTCATAGATATTTATGATTTAACTGTACTATTTTTTTTTACATTTTAGTAGGAAGTAATGGCGTTATTTTGTCTAAGATTTCTGTAATTTTAAAGGGTGCAATTTTATTTTGAATATTATCTTTATAAATTTGTAATATTGCATGATAAAAGTATAATCCACTTAATTTTCTGACCTTAAATTTTTTGAATAAAAGTTCTGAAGAATATGAGTAGAGTTTTTTTTTTTATTGTTTTTTTTTATTAGTTTTTGTGATATCTACATTGTTCGTGTTTGATTTATATATTTACCGTACTATCCTATAATGCCGTATTGTATAATTGATTGACAGAAAGCGAAGTATGTTATTCTAAGTAATTTTTCGTTTAAAATATCTCTTAAACATCTAAATATATATGTTAGTTTCCTTATTCTGTTGTTCAGAATATTTATGTGTGGGGATCATTTTAAACGCTGGTCTATTATTATGCCCAGGTACTTAATATCGGTCTTGCTTTATATGTTTGTAGATAATATATTGCATTTGTGGTTTTGTGTATTTGTCACAAAGTGGGTTATTATGTTTATTTCTTTAGGTGTTTCTTGTTTTTCAATGAAAAATGGTAAATAATAAGTTTTTTTAGAATTTAAAGTCAACAGGTTAACATATTTGTGAATTTGTCAAAAGAATTAGAAAATGTCAGAAATATTCTTAGACTAAAAAACCTAAAAAGAGTATACTATGCAATTGTTCAATATATATATATTAATATGGTATGATTGGATGGGGAGGAACATATTATTCAAAGATTAATAATAAAGGTTATTCTGAAAAAAACATCTACATTTTCTACTGAAAAAATCTTTTTGAATTTCAAAGTATCTACAATAGACAATATATTATATTAAGAAAATTCAATACTACAAACTTTCAAAGAAATACAGCTAAAACATTACATTTTAATATATCAGCAAGATATAAAAAACAATATTAAAATCCCAAATATTTATACCAAGCACATCCAAAATTCCTATCTTTATCTTGGTATAAATTATTTCAACAAACTCCCATTAAAACTAAAAATTATCGAAAATAAACGTAAATTAAAAACTCATTTAAAAAAAATACCCGAAACAATTGTAAGGGTGCATTACTATTATTAATATTTAATTTCATTTCATTGAAATCTGTTTATTGATATATATCAAGTTTCTCTTACATATCTATTGTTATTAGTTGCACTTACTCAAATGATAACATTATTGAGCATAAATTCACTCACCAAACACAAGAGCCTTGTCTTTTTATGGCGAGGAAAGGCTTTTATTTACATTCATATTACAAATCTGTTTAACATTAAAATAAATAAAAAATGTAAAATTATGGTATAAACACCACCAGGCGCGGTTCAAGTCCGGCCCTGTTAACCGTATGTTTAACACAATTACTTATTTACCTCTATAAATAAGTACATGCTTTTTATTGAGTAAATATATATATATATATTTATTATATATATATATATTTATTATATATATATATATATATTTATATGTTTTTAATTAAAGCAAAGTAATTAACTTCTTAATAATACCAAGATATTAATTTGAAAATAAAGAATCATGGCAGTCTAATTTTAAAATAAAGTTCTCCAGACTAAGACGTTTTTTTTAGTTAGGTACTTGACTTGAAATGAAAAATGGTGAAACAATGTTTAAAAAAACTTTTTTTTTTAATTTCAAAAGTGATTACTTTAACCTTTCGTAAAAAAATATTAAATAATGTTATTTATAAAGCCGTCTAGTTTTGATTTGAGATTTTTACCGCCGAAAGTATTATCGTGATTAATTTTTGGGGTTTTATGCCGTGTTACACTACCTCTATCTTTAGCCAACCTTTCAAACTGCACTGAAGGGTTCATCATCAGGGCACTGACCGGTCAGTGGTTGAGTGGGCATCGCGTTTAGGTCCCACCCAGGCGTTCCGTGTTCGATCCCTCGGCTGGCTAAGTCCTCCATCACGACTCAAGCAGATTTTCGGCTTAGTGTGGTGGTAATTGGAAATTTTAAAATATTGAAAGGTTATTCGTAACCCAGGAATGTTTGTCTTTCTTTTTAAAAGGTTAAAAAAATGTGTAATTACTATGTGTAATAATTACACTTGATGCCCCTAATGATTAATGATAAACACTTTAACGTTGTCCGAAACGTTGAAAGAAATAGGTAGCGCAACATGGCGTAATATCCCGATAAATCACGATAATAGGTCCATCTGTCTATTTGACATGGTTTAAAATCGTGATAAAATCAAAATCTGTTTGGATTTTATAGAGAAACTACATATTATATATTGGTTCTTAGCAAGTTACAGGGAGAAATTAACCCCTTTGTCTTGCAAACTGTAGTAATGTCACCTGATGGATTTTTTTTTAACCCGATGTTCGGGCTGCCTTGGGCAAGATGAAGGGCATTCATATTTTTTTATTGCTTGTTTTAAATCTGCGAGTGGCATATATTTTGTATAGATATATGCACACATACAGACATTTTTACATACACCCATGCATGTATGTATTCATATACCACAAATATGTATACCATAATAAATATATACAAGTATTTAATTTTTTATATAAGAATATAAAGGTAAATTTTGTTATAGCCCGCGCATCAAGGTGGATGAAGGATGGATATGGGCAGGCGGTGGAGGGGATTGTCATCGGGACTTGAATGCCCGAGACATGAGATGCTTGGGTTCGGATTTGAAGCAAGTTTTGAGAAAAATGTTTTGGCCAGGCCTATTATGTGTTTTTTAAGTGGAGGGATTTTCGTGCCTGAATTAATAATGCTATTTCGGACGAACCAAGGGCTTTTGGTGAATCTTCTAAGCAAGACATTTTGGAAGGTTTCTAGACTCTAGAGTATTGCTTGTGGCCCAAATTGGAGCGGCGTAAGTCATGATGGGTCGTAATTTTGATTTGTAAATGAGAAGTTTGTTCTGAAGCGATGTTTGACTGTTATAATGTAAAAGCGGGTAAAGGGATGAAGCAGCGTTTTTGGTTTTTTTAATTGTATGTTTGATGTGTGTGTGCCATGTGAGTTTTTTGTCGAGTGTGACTCCAAGATATTGAACATTGTTTTGCCAGGGTATTGCTTGGCCGTACATATAAACTTGACCCTTAGGAGTGCTGCGAACCTTTCTTCGTGAGAAGAAAATAGCAGCGCTCTTGGAAGGGTTCACATCTATACGCCATTTGTTATAAAAGTCTTGGAGTATGTTTATGTTATGTTGTAAGCGAAGTGTGATCATCCTGGGAGAACTGTATCGAACCATAATGGCGGTGTCGTCAGCGTACAAGGCTTTATACGAATGTTGGTTCTCCGTGAGTGGAATATCGTGTAAGTAGATATTGAAGAGGGTAGGGGAAAGCAGGGATCCTTGCGGGACGCCTGCTGTCATGAATCTGGACGTTGAGAGTGCACCTCGGATCTTTACTTGAAAAGTCCGGTGCTGAAGAAATGATTTTAAGATACCGAGGAGTTGGGGATCGATGTCCGTGTTGTGCAATTTGAGGAGAAGGCCGTTTGACCATACTTTGTCGAAGGCTTTGGCTATGTCCAGGAAAATGGCGCCAGTGGACCGTTGGGAGTTGAAGCCGCCGAGGATTAGCTCGGAAACTCTGAGCAGTTGATGAAGGGTTGAGTGTTGAGATCTGAAGCCATGTTGTTCATCAGGAAGGGTTTTCATCTCGTGAATGTGCTTTAAGAGCCGTGTGAGGAGAATTTGTTCGAATATTTTACCAACATTTGAGAGAAGGCTGATTGGACGATGGTTCTCACAGAATTTTAGGTCCTTCCCAGGTTTTGGAATGAGAATGACGTGCGCGTGTTTCCAACTTTTGGGGAAATAACGCAGTCTGAGAGAGGAATTTATTAGGCTCACAATGGTGAGAATGATTTTAGGGGGGAGGACTTTAAGGGCAAAGTTTGTAATGCCATCTGGACCGGGAGCTTTTTTGTTGCTGCGGTGTTTAATGGCCCTTCGGACTTCTGATGGGGTGGTGAAATATACATTTGTTCCGGGAAGGGAGTCGAAAATTATGTCTATTTGGTGGTTGACATTTGCTATATGGATTGGGTCGGCGTGCTTAGAGCTGGGGCTAAATTGAAATTCAAGATTATCGGCAAACGCCTCCGATTTATCTTGATCGTCAAATATGAGGCCATTTTCGGTATGAATGGGATGGCTTGGGATGGGGTAGTTTGGAGAGATTTGCATAACTTCCATAGGGAGCCGTCCTGTGGATTTATATCTTGAATTTTTTTGTTCCAGGTGGAATGTGAAAGCTCGGAGAGTTTTTTTCTAATAAGTGCTTGAATTCTATTGATTGTTTTTTTAACCGAGGGATTTCGGTTTCTATGCCAGTGTCGGCGAAGATTGTTTTTTGTAGAGATCAAATCCTGGATGTCGGTTGGGAGGTCTCTTTTGAGATTAAGGGGGGAATGTTCAGGAAGAGTTTTAGAGGCATCGGTGATGGAAGATTTAATTATCTCGGCAAAGTTGTCAACTGCCTTGTCTAATTCAGGGCCGTCGGAAATATTTTGAGGGATGATTGTGTTTTCCCCAACTCTGTGAGTGAAATACGTCCTATCAGTTTTTATAGATTTGCGGGGTGCCATTGGAGTGGAAAGTTGATTAAGAGTAAGCAAAACAGGATTATGATCTGAACTTAGGTTATTTATGGTTTCGATATCGTAGACCCAGGGTAATTTGTGGAAAAGTGCAATGTCCAGAACATCGGGTCTAGCCAAAACCTCCTAGACTCCACAAGGCCAGGACACTGGATCAAGATGGCTGAAGGCTGATGAGTATGGATTAAAAAATCTAATAAGGTGCCAATTATGGCAAAATAGTTATCTGAAGAGAGAAAATATTATACTAATTACACACTGAAGTGCAAAAAACATAGGTTCATGGCACATTGGGGAAAAAGTGTTGACGGGTAAAATAAGGCAACAAAATTTCTTAGTAAAAAATCAATAATATCCTTTATTAAAAATGCAACATTTCTAAGTACAGTGTATTGGTACTTATAATTGGAGAAGGTATCAAAAAAAGATATTTTTTTAGAATAAGGGCCAGTTGTTTCACAGAATTTAAACAATTCATCAAATTCCAATGTAAATTTAAAAAGTTCTGTTATTAAACCAATATGGGCAAGTTATTCCACATAGCTAAAATATTAATAGAACTTGAGTAGAACCTCAACGGAGCTTGAAAATTTACTTTGAAATTTGATGAATTGTTATTCTGCGAAACAACTGGCCCTAAAGAATAAACTAAATATAAACAAAATTAATGATTGATAACATTTAATAACGAAATTTGATTATAATGATATGTGTTGGAGTATGTATAAAATGAATGTTGTGTAGTTGGTGGATATGATTGCCGACAGTTGAGATTGTAGAGTAGTCTGCTGCAGTTTCTGGAGGTTGAAGGCTGGCGGTTGACAATTTGGCAGAATTGACGGGATGGCTCCCGGAGCAAGTTTCACCCTCTTGTACTTCATTATGCATTGCTCTCCAGTTTGAATGTTGGTGTGAACACTGGTTGTAATGATGTCCTCCTTTCTAAAATGCAGCTCGCAAACCTGAAAAGTTATTACTTTAGTGTTAATTTATGTTCAATAAACATTAAATATCTAGGCACTCATTCATTACAGCAAAAAACTGTCACAACCGAAACAATATATTAAATTACACAACAACGTTAACATAAACACATTTTCAAATCAAAATAATATGAATAAACATGTGTAAACATCACATCGCAATCGCAGTTGCACGTTTTTATACATTGAGGTTATGTACAAACATAACAATCAATATGCATTCAATTGTGCTTTTTAATATAATGTAGGTACATTTTCACAATGCACGTCAATAATAGATTTCATTTGTACAGTACACCCCTAAAAATAGTGTTATTTAGCCGTTTAAAATATTAAATATCTAGGCACTTTGAAAACTTGTATTTTTTCATGGTGTTGTCTTTAATTGCACCAAAAAGCTGCCAAAACCGATATAATATTAAATTAGACAACAACGATATGAGCTAACAACATTAAATTAGACAATAAACACATTTTAAAATCAAAATAATACGAATAAACATGTGTAAACATCACATTACAATAGATTTTTGACGTTTTTCATATAGGTACATTGAGGTTATGTACAAAGTTGAATCCTGTATTTGCAATAAAAAATAAGCACATTTCACTTACCGTTGAATATTTGGTAATTCTTCGGAACAAACGTCAACGGTTAATACGCACTTTTTTTTTATAAAACTTTAGATTCTTCTGAATTACCATAAAATACAACTATTTGCATTGGGGGTGGTTGAAAATGTTACATTTTAAATTTTAATTACGTAAATTGAAAATTTGCTTTAAACTGTCAAATCACTCTGTTTGCAATATTATTGTTATTTTAATATGTTGGTATTACTGATATTTTACAATCCATGTTACACAAACCTAGCGTAGCCGCTAAACTACTTGAAAACTGGGATGTTTTTCTTGCCTTGACGTGAGTAGGCGTTATAAAGGGGCACTTTCTTTTGAATCACAAACCATGTTACACAAACCTAGCGTATAGGTTTTTTCGGTTACGCGCCTTTGAATATATTGCCATGAAGTCAGTTACGGTATGATGTAGCCTTCCATATAGTATCAGTAATACCAACATAATAAAATGACAATAATCATTACAAATTGCATATGGTGAAGCGTTGTGTCTAAATACGAAAGCAAATTTTCAATTTACGTAACTAAAATTAAAAATGTAACATTTTCAACCTCCCCCAATGCAAATAGTTGCATTTTATGGTAATTAAGAAGAATCTTAAAGTTTTATCAAAAAAAAGTGCGTATTAACCGTTGACGTTTGTTCCGAATATTTACCGAATATTTTGTTGGAATGAAATCCCGACGAATAGACTTAACCCATTTATTACGTAAAATAACATCATTTGGGAACTTGAATGTATGACGTTTTGGTTCGTTGTCATAATTTCCTTTACAACGAGGTACAACGCACTTATTAACCATTTTAAAACTTCAAACACTTCTGTAGAGAATTAATATGTAACGTCGCTCAATCTTTTGTATGTATTGTGCATGTAATACTTCTAATTTATAGTTTTTTGCTTAAATCAAAACGCACGCGCTGCACCGCGGCAATAATATCCATAGAAGTGAGGTTCGTAACGTATGAATCTGACGTTTCCAGCCGCCTAGCTTCAGCCTGCTAGAAGGTTTATTACCGCTAGAGGCGTAAACTGGATCTTGGCCTTTATACCGTGGGTGACGGTCTAGCCCCGCTGTTTGGGAAATGTGTGGGTTCAATTGGGCCCGCGATGGAGAGTTCAGGATGAGTGCTAGCGTACCTGCGTAAGATACGTCCATTTGTGTTAGTAATCCTACTATTCCAATTGGGGTGCTTTGAGTTAAAGTCCCCAGCGAGGATAGTAGGAGTGTGGCTATCGAGGAGAGTATCAAGGTCATTTGGATCAAGCTTATCTTGCGGACGGTGGTAGATAGAGTTTATTCTCAATGGGCCTGAATGTTTTGTATAAATTGTGATTGAGGTTGACTCGATTGACGACAATGCAGGTGTAATAAATATTGTATTTGTGGGCGATTTTCGATTTAACGAAAATGGCAGTGCCACCGCCTCTAGTGTGTTGTCGGTCATTTCTATATAATGTATAGTTCGAAAGTTTTGGCGTTTGTGATGGGTTGAGGTGAGTTTCATTGATGAGTAAAACGTCGAGAGCGTGTGTATTTGCAAAAATACGTAATTCATGTAAATTTTTTAAGAGACCATTAGCATTCCAAAATGCCATGCGTAGCGCGGAGGGCATGGTAGTAGAGCTAGCCATTTACACTGAAAAAAGTGAAAAAATCTGTGGGGCAGCGGAGAAAATGATCGATATGTAGTCTGCCGGTGAGGTGGCAGACTGAAATTTGGGGATGAGGTCGGAGAGGAGATCGCCAACCTTCAAAAACTCAAAAATATTGAAGGGGGTGGAAGGAGGTGTATGGGAGGTTGAGGTTGAGGGAGTTGAGGAGGGGGGTGTGGACGTTAGTGGGGTTTGGGCAGTGGCCCGCGCGTATGACAAAGAGGGATTTGTAGTATGTGAGGTGAAAGTGACATTACGTACTGTTTGTAAGATGGGTTGTGGAGATGGTCGTTTCGGACATTCCTTGTAATTTGCCGGATGGGCTCCAGAACAGTTTGCGCAGGTGGCGGGTCCATCTTCTCTCTGCTTCTTGCATTCCTGCGTAAAATGGTCACCCGCGCACTTCACGCAGCGGGCGGGCAGGTGGCACATCATTGATGAGTGTCCAAAATTCTGGCAACGGTGACACTGAGAGGGGGCTGTCTTCTTATTTAGATACTCCACTCTTATCATTAGGTGAAAGAGGGAAGTGAGGGAGAAGATTTTTTGTCCCGCCTCACCATGATCTAGTTGTACGAGGACCAGTGGAATATTTTTCCTGTCTGGCCCGGATCTCATTCGAGTTACTGAATTAACAGGGAAGTTGGGATCTATTAGTTCCAGGCGGACCTCTTCTTCGCTAATTGTCGTCGGTATTCCTCGCAGAACCGCCTTTGTAGATTTGTCTTCTGCGAGTTGGAATGTGTGGAAGGGAGTTGTGTCCTCTTGCAGAATTTTTGTTGCCAGCCGGAAGCTGGTGGAGTCACCGGTATTGAGGACCACACCTGTTGGGATGGCCTTTGCGTTAATTATAGTAACCCCAGCATTCAAGAGACGCTTTTCCAGGAGGCTCCAATTTTTTTCGGATTTTATAAAAATTGGAGGGATCTTAGCAGGTCTAGTTCTTGTGATATCAGTGATGCCATTTGCAGTGGAGTCAGACACGGTGTTTGTAACTGGCAGTGGTGAGATTTCATCGTCTGTAGCGAGGGCGGAGAAACGGTTTGAAGTTTTTATTACTTCGGTGGAGGGAGGAGGAGAAGCGCACACCCTTCGTTTTTTGTGAGCTGGAGTCACCCATAGCGGGGGGAATGAGTTTACGGAAGAGGATGGAGCGGTTGATGTTGAGCTGGAGGCGGTTGTCGAAGTGGTGGGAGCTGTTGAAAAAGTAGCAGAGGTCGAGGTGGAAGTAGAGACGGAGGTCAGAGAGTAGTGAGGGTGGGAGTTGTTGTAGGTTTTGAGGAGTAGTCGGAGACATCTTCTTCACTTCCGAAATGCTTTAAATATAGAGCAGTTGAGCGTCTGGACCTCGTTACTTTTGATTTTTTTGCTAAAAATTCTTCTAGTTGTGCTTCTGTCGCACCCACAGCGGCAAGTTGTTGGCGGAGAGTAGACATCGAATCCAGGATCTTGTGCGTAGGTTAATAGTGAGGAAGGTAAACTGTGAAAGGTCAATGTGTAAGCGGGGGTCTGCAGGCTTGGATTTGGTTAAAAATGAAAAACACAACACTGCTTTGAAAGCTGACAGCTCAATATTTTGTAACCATGAAAATTTGTTTTTGTTTGGAAACTTATAGAACGAAATAACTATGATAATGGAAGGAAACAAAAGAACCAGATGACGCGAACAATGATTAGAAAATAAAGTGTTCGGAACGCGATGCACTATTCGGAGCTCGATTTTTGAACTGTTGCTTCCTTGAGTAACAAAAGCGGACTGGAATATGAGAGAGAAACTACATATTCACAAATTCGTAGAAATACCTAGGGGGGACATGTCCCCATACGACCTGCTGACAGAAGTGGCGACATCTTGTGACGAATTCTTGAATTCGAAACCGAATAACAACGGTTGCTTTGTTTGAAATTGCAGGTACACAGTTGTTATTTGTGGCGCGGCGCGTATGGCGCGGCGTGCACTCCAAGCCGGGTTCTGAAATTCAACCACGCATACGCAAGCCTATTTATACTATTCGATAGATGGAAGCACTTTCGTTTGTATATATTTGTGAAAAGAGTGTGTACGCAGTCGCTAGGCTGTTAATACTGTTTGATGATGACGAAGGAGAAAACTGTCTAACTTGTTTTATACATCGACCGGTCAGTGGCGGCATCGCGTTTGGATCTCACCCATCACTACGTCATCCATCAAGATACTAGCAACATTTTCCGCTTACTGTGGTGGTAGTAGGAGATTTTCAAACATTGTTAGGTTATTACGTAACCGTAACCCGGGAACATTCACCATTTACAAAAAAGGACATAGACGGGAATTCAAAGTAAAATCACACATTAAAAGAAAACCCTATTTTATTTTTATGCCAAATCAACATAAACCTATATGTAAATTTGTTGATTTGGCATAAAAATAAAATTGGGTTTTCTTTGAATGTGCGAGCGTACTTTAAATTCCCGTCTACCTCCTTTTTTGTAAATGGCACTTACACTCTTTTAGGTTTTCGGTATTCATATATTTATAAACGTGTGCATACTCGTAAATGCGTACATGTACATACACACACGCACACACACATACATACATAAATATACACTTAGTATGGAGACAAGCATAAGTACATAGGTGAATGATTCAATTACAAAGTGAGGAGATCGTCAGGAATATGCAAATATAATTTCGTTCTGAAGGTAGTGATTGAATTCAAAAATATATCTCGATTGAGTCTTCATGGTCGCAGTATTTATTATATAATCGAGTCACAATAGTGTAAATCACACCAAATACCCCATGTTGTTAATAATACCTGCAACCTGACATTTTTCATACATTCTGACGGAAGCGTACGACATTAGCACCTCCAATTGGCGTGAGTTTTGCGGATTGGTTTTATTTCATACATTTTTTGTGGATTTTATGTGAAATACTATCAACTTCTATACTTTGATACTAAATTGACGTCCAAATATTTATATGTGTACGATTTCAACTATTCTTTGGAGAGTAACGAACAACATACGTGAAAAAGCAACCGTTAGAAAGAAAATTTATGATTTCGTGGCAATCCGAAACTTTTAATATCGAATTTATAATGATAATTAGAAGGTAACCTTTGAAATAAGGGATGCTAATTATAAATGAGACAATGATTTTAGTTTCAAAGGGTAAAAATCCCTTTTTACACCATCGAGTAACTGGAAATAACAATGTTGAAGTTTTTTTTTAATATGTAAAACTTTGCTAATCTTTTTTTCTCTTGTATTTTATTCTAACTTGTAACATGTGAACTTATCTGGTTCTTTTTCGGTATTTTGTCATTTTAGGCTAGTTTGATGATATTTATTTTAGCCCAGCATTGCATGTTTGACATTTTGGTGAGTATATATCAATCAAAATATATGTTTGCTTCTGTCTATATATCAGGCGCGGTCCCTCCATGTATACTGTGGATGCGGCGCTTCCCTTCCTTTTGAGGTGTATAATAAATATTACAATACTTGTTATTTATTTATTCATTCAGTATTAAAAGCCTATTTTTTTCTAGCCGTAAATAGCAATAAATACTGCGAACAACAAAACCCGATGCGCGGACCGGACCGAAATACATGATAACAACACCACTCTCGATGCTAGTGTTTCGAATGTCGCGTAAACGCACCAATACCAGCAACAGTATACATACAACATACTCTGCTCCATTCCGCATCCACGATGTTAGAAAAAGTTTGATATTTGCGCATGCGAGTTGAGTTCTGCTTGTCAAGTTTTGCCTGAAGCTGTATCCAGTATCCAATACAAAAAATAAAAGTAAAGTCATCGATCCAATATTAAAAAAAAAATCTTTTTACTTTTTAAAATTAAATTCCCAAGGAACGCTTTTATTTTTATCGTGATGATCCACGATTACGGTACCGCGGAGGCACAAAAAAGGCAATAAACATACGTTCCTTATCACAATAATGCTGCAGCTCTTTCAAAAGATGAGACACACAATGTACGTAGGTATATTTTCAACGTACGTACATATTTTTTCTAATTTCTAAAATCTCTAAATTATTTATGTGTGATGCCTTATAGCCTGTATGTAATGTTTTAAGTGCATGGTTTTTGTCAAAATTATAATAATTTTTTATTAAACGATCTGCGAACTCAGATTCCCTATTACCATTTAATGCCCTGAGATGTTTAAATGGCAATAGCGAATCTGAGTTCGTAGATCATTTAATATAAAAATGGTCATAATTTTGACAAAAGCCATGGACTAAAAATATTACATACAGGCTACAAGGCATCACAGAAAAATAATTTAGATATTTTAGAAATTAGAAAAAATGTAAATAATAAAACAGACTTAATTAATAAGCAGCAATTTTTTATAAACCCTCTTTTGAACCTTTTTCCACTTAACCGGTCTTTCCCTGCTAATGACTTTGAAATCCCTAATTAATAAACTTCCCCAACCCTTACCCCTTCCCCTTCCTTCTACCCTTTCCTCCCATATGTGATCTATGAAGTGAACATCGTTCATGAAACATGTTGATTGTATATAAATAAAAGTGATGTAAAGAAAGTTGTTTGTCTTTTCATTAAAATATTTTAATTATCTTTCGATCAATTGATATTTGTTTCGTAAAATTAATTTTATGCTAAATATTAATTATGCGTTAAATTTTAATTACGTGCGAAAAATTCAACAATTAGAATTTTGTAATTTTGCTGTCAATAATTGGCGTTGAACGATGCAATTAACATGAAAAAATATATAGTATAAATTAAAAAAAATGTTATCTAAATGATCTTTCTTGGAAACCCTATTTTTATGAAAAGAGTTGTTTGGTATTCCAACCCGGTCCAATTAATCACAAAAGAATATATATCAGCCTAAGGCTAAATGAAAATGACTAAAGCACCAGTTGTTCCGAGGATAATAAATGAAAAAATGAACAATCAAGCTTATTGTGATCTGAAACGCGACACTTTCAAGTTTTAACTTTCATCTTTTATCTACCATCCCATTTCAACTTTAGTCTTTTCTCAAAAAAATGTCCTTCACCAATAAATTGTAAAACACAATTCGTGCGAACCACGGACGTACAAAATATATGGACATGCCTTTACGTGTTAAAAAACGTGTTATTTCCCCCTCCCATTGGAACCATTTTTCGGAACCGGCTGGGCGTGTCCTGACCAATGTCGTGCTCTCGTCGTACATTTTACGCGCGGACGCTGTATGTCTATGAAACACATACTTAGACAATGAAGAAGACTTGGCGAATCACAAGTCTCTTTCCTCTCTTCGCCCCGCCATAGTTGGTTTTTACCCCTCATCTGTAAGTTCTCGTCTAGTTATTTGTATGTCTATGGTGCGAACGTTTATTCAAACATGGTAAGTTTTAGATAAGTAAAATTATCAAAATTCTAAGTAACCCTCGACACAAAAAATGGCTGACGACCTTGAAACGCCTGAACAGATTTTAATGAATTGTAGCTAAGAACCATCTCGATCACGTCAGCTTTCAAACGAAAAAACTGCATCATTATCAGTCCATTCGCTTAGGAGCTACGATGCCACGGACAGACACACAGATAGACAGACACCCAGACACGTCAAACTTATAACAAATGTTGTGCCAATATATCTTTTTATTTTTAATTCAGTTTCATTTATGTTTAATTTTAATTTATTGTTATTCATGTCACCAATTTTATTTTTATTTTTGTTTTAATTAGGTACCTACCTAACATGTATTTTATTTTCTTAAAAAAATACTAATTGTTTTTGTAATAATATTCTAAATTTAATTAGACGTAAAAATATATTGTTGTCCTCTCCTAAGTACAAGTATCTGCTTTATTAGGAGAGTGATTGAAATATTACATTATATTATGTTGTGAAATCTCGAATTATGGGAAAGGAAGGAACCGCCCGCAAGATACGTTTCGCTCTGTTTGTTAAGTATTACTTCGTTCGTTTCCCACAACTGGAAATTTAATATCAAGGTTTTGTCTCTAGATTTATGTGTTGGGAATAATACATCCTATTTTTAGGTGATCAGGGACAACGCGAGCTTGAAACTTTGATTGAAAATGTGTTGAAGTGGTATAAATAATATATGTATTTGATTAGAAATGTTATCCCGTCCCATCGCGTAATTTGGTCTCAGAGAAATAATAAAATCCGAGAGTTTCTTTGTGTTTACTTTGAAAAACATTAAATGGACGGTTAAAACCATTATTCCAGGGATAAGTGGGTTTTCCCTTTTAGAAGTAGGCTTTATTATTTTAATCGGTAAGTAGTTATAAGAGACTGGTGGTCAATAATAGGAAACCCACTTGGTAGATTTTCTACAAATAATAAATATTTTCGTAAAAACCCTATCAAGGAAAAAACGGTCAGCTGTGTGTACTCAATCCATTTCTGATTTGACTTTACCAAAGGCCCGCTTCTGAATGGTCTAAGTTTGCTTTTTGTCTGTATTTAGTTTGTATCTACGTTATTTATTCTTTCATCAACCGCAGAATTAAGAAATTTCTTTGCTAATATTATTAATTCATTAATTCTTAGTGGTGATTGGTAAAACTTGAAAGAAGATGAACATGAATTATTTAAAAAATAACTTCGCAAAATAATAATTAGCTGGACAACTTTTTCGAAATCTGAATGAATAAATATTCAGTAACTTTTTGTATATTCTCGTACAGCAGAGGCAATTTTTTTTTCCTTTGATCTTTACTACCAAGAAATAATTTTTGTAAATATTTCATTTGTTTTTACTCTCTCTGTGAGGCTCTTCCCTTTGGTCTGATCTGATGGAGTGATCGGAATCGAAAGAATTGTTTTGTGGCGAGGATTAAAATTTTGGGCCCCGGGCGTTGACAACGGGTCCTTTTTATGATAAGGGTTTTAATAATAGGCAGGTATTCAAGAGCGATTTTGTATGTAATATGATTATTGTAAGTAATGTATGTAATACACGCAACGGGCGTAATTTAAGTTTTGCACACTATGTACATTACGAACGTGTTGTGCGAAAAGTACATAATACGCGTAATGTACATAATGCGCGTAATGCACGTAATGTATACTGTATGTAATATGTGTGATTTGTGTAATCTATATGTAATGTGCGTAGGTATTATATGTAATGTACACAATGCGTGTGATGTTTATGATGTATGCGGTTATGTATGTGATGTGTATGATGTATGTGATTATGTATGTGATGTATGTGATGTAGGTATGTGTCGTAAGTGATGTATGTGATGTATGTTATGTATGTTATGAATGTTATGTATGTTATGTATACCTATGATGTAGGTATGTGATTTATGTGATGTATAAAATATGAGAGTTTAGAACTTTAGAATCACACCATATTATGGTGTTAACATGCATTTTTATATAATAACTGTTTGTCAAAATCGATCAAAATACGATATTCCTCTGCGGAATGTAATCTGATCTAAGAGCGTCGACTCTAATATGACTGTTTGCATGTTATTTTCAAAGAACTGTATGTGGGCGAGAAATCTTCCTGTCTCTCTGAATTACGTAACGTGATTCTGTCACTGACTGTGAAGCAGGATGAATCTTGCTGCATTGAATTCCTAGATCACAGAGCTTCAAGGAGAATTGGTAATCCTATAGAAAGGAATTATTATGCTGTCTGCAGACTTGTAGGTATTTCCGGGAACCGCAGAATGAAGCAACCGCAGACGGCGTTTTGCACTGTTTGCCGTTGCTTCGTTCCTTTCCTATAATTCGTAGCTCGGCTTGCGTTCATGTTCGTGCATGTATAAGCAGCATTACATTCCTTTGAATTGAAAAGATAATTGTAATGACATCTTCTTCCCCGTGTAAATTATTACCGTTGAATGCACTCCTTCAGAAGTTATTTCATTTTTTTACATTAGCTTCTCATAGGAGGCCCTGACGAAAATAATTCCCCTCAGGGCCTATGTCATTTTTGAGGAAGCTGTGTGAAGGGAGGAAGCTCTGGGAAGGAAAAGAGCATTAGGTCCGTGTTTCCAGGAGTGACGGACGTATGAATCCATCCCTCCTACTGCAGTGCAAGGCGATGTTCCGAGAGAGTACGGCTGGAGAATTCAAAGGGACTCCCTCGACCGTTCTCTCCCGATCTGACCTGACATGCAGCTCACGTCACCAAGCGTAGCGAACCACTTGGGGTGACCTGTGGCAGAGGTGTTGGTTAACCAATGACAATAAAATATCAGTATTGCTTGTCGTGTTTAACATTACGCAATGTTCATGTGAAAGGTAAATGTTTACACGCCGTTAAAAGTCTAGGTGAAACAAAAAAAAAACAAACGAAAAAAAGAATTTCTTAGATCTGCCTTTTTTCTTTTCCTCATTTTTCTGTTCAGATTTTCGATAGAGTTTCGCTAATATTGTATTCATTAATTAAATATTGCAACATGAGATTTTACTCATTAAGTTAAAAAATAAAAATAAAAAATACTTTTTTTTTGTATCCTTTCTGTTTTTCTACTAAAATACCTAGTAAGTATTTTCAGTCCCCTTCCTCTCCCCACTCTAATCTGCCTAACAAAATATCGCATTGATGGATGCCACAGTCCCACTCGCTCTGGGTAATTGGAACTATTGTGCGGAACTTACAAAATATAATAACAATGAAATTCTTATTTTATACCATTGTATTTATTAACATTATATTACTAGCAGACCCGGCCACACGTTGCTGTGGCTAACGAAACACAACGCCACGCCATTACACAACCTTTAAAACCAACGCCATCTCTTACATCAAATACACATCGCCCGCATGCCAGCCCGCTCCCTTTAATTATATATGTATTTTTTTTAAATATGAGTACCTCACAAGAGTCCCAACTTTTCTGATCCCGTCTGAAGCCAGTAAGACTATGGCATCCCCAATTGGGGTGTTTTGTGAGGCTGAAGGTAGTGGGGAAGGCAAGGAGATAGGGAAGAGGAAGGTGGGGAAGTACCTGGCTATTCCGATCTGGTCACCAAACACGGCTAATGCCATTTCCAGCAATGTTTCAATTCTGAATAGTGGTCTTATACCAGGGCGATACTAAGAGTATCTTCCATTCTGGAACGTTCCGCAAATATACTATAGATACATTATATTTTAAATGAATAAATTATGAAATAACACAAATTAATCAAATAAAATTTATTTGGCACGCCGAGATTCGATCCCACGACCTTCGGTGTACCAGTCAAGAGCCTTACCACTGGACTACGCCGGCCGTATATATATATATATATATCAACTAATTTACACAAAACCCTTGACAAATTATATACCTAAAAAACGTCATCATGAATCACTCTATCTATTGGTAAAAACAGCATGACAATCCACTGCGTAGTTTAAAAGATCTAAGCGCACAGACAGCGGGAGCGACTTCATTTTATACAAAGTAACAAGATAATTAAAATTTACGTTGCTTCGAAGTAATTTTACAATAATTAAGGTATAAATTAATTGTTTGACGAGAAAATTGATGGATGTGTCATCAAGATGGCTTTAGAGGCAGTATTCACGGCTTTCAATAGCGGTGTGAGATTTCAAAGCGAATTCTCCATAATATAATATCAAAATTGAAGTGAAAACTTCTTTAGTACCGTTGTGATTTGAAACATGATGAAACGAAAAATAGTGACACTAAAAAGAGACAAACACATACATTCACAGGGTTTAGCCTGCAAGAGAATGAGATGGTATAATCGGTCTCCTCTTTGTGCGGTGCTTCGTAGCCTTCCCACACTTTTCCACTTTAGTTTTCTGAAAGTGTCACTTCTACCGCGTGTGAATTGCAAAATCTGTTTTTTTTTATCTTAACTCCACACTGGAAGCCCTGAGGAAAATAATTTACTTCATGGCCTATGTCATCTAAGATGCTATGTGATGGGTCTTTTTGAAGAGAGGAAGGAGTCAACATGGGTCTTGAAGGACCCATTTTGTAGGAAGGAGGAAACGCAGAGGCCGGCAAATTATTTCACAGCTGAGCTGTTGAACTCAAGAACGAGTCGTAGAAACAACCCGTTCTCGTGTGACAAATGTCAATATGTTGTGCGCGTGTTTAGCGTGTTTCCCTACTACGCAGAGGGGATAAATGGCGCTAGTTCCTCGGAGCATATTCCATTGGAATATTGATAGAACGAGGACAGCATTCCTGACGCCTGTGCTCTAAAGATTGCAATCTCTTTGTAAAGATGGGAGAATCTATCAAACGGGCCGTTCATTTCTCCAGGGTCGAGGGTTTTTTTGTTCAGGTATTTTCGGGCTCCAGATCAGAAGTGGCTGCCAAATTCAACCATGGGGCGCACTTGCAGTTTATACAGGGTAGCAGTCGTTCAATTTCTATTCAATTCAATTCAATTTATTCATTTTTAAAACATACAAAATTAAAATTTCAAAGCTTTTTAAAACAGATAAGGCATTAAGATTCAAACAGATTTAAGCCATTTATACATGAATGAAGCACAATCATACTAACAGCAACAAAGCGTGTCATCTGAATTGTGCTTCATTGATGTTAAACATATCGATATTCGAAGTGATTCTATTTAACAACAAGACAGCTCTTCCGACTGGCATAACCATTGGCAAGTTGGGGAGCAAGGACTGTTTTATGAGATTAAACAATATATACTGTCTGTGACGGAGATAGCCATCGGGAACATAGAAACTAATGCTCTCCATGATAGCCGAGTTTGCGAACTTTCCACGAAAACCATTTCCAAACCTTCTGTTTCTCTTCTATTAAAATGCACTGCATAGGCCTACATTTTGGAAAAATAATAATATCATGCTTTACCCGTTAGGGACAATGGATAAAATCAAAACACAAAAACATTTTAACGATTTAAAAAACAATGTTCCATTCCGTTAGTTTGAGGATACCTACAAGAACATTATATTCGTAGTACCCCTTTCTGTTGTTTGTCGTTTGCTTCAATAATTTATGAATATTTATGTGAATTCCAAGTAGTTCGTTCGAAATGAACATCTAACTGACAGCACTAAGTTTAACCCTCCGCCCGTCACGCCTTTTTCTCGTGGGGTCGCTTAGGACCCCCAAAATAAATATGTTTAAATTCTTGTTATAGAATTAATTTTATGTGATATTTTAATTGATAAGAGTAAGGTGATAATGACTACATTGAAATAAAAAGAAATTTAAAAAACTGGATATTTATTTTCAATGCTAAAAGTCAATAAGGAACATTTATAATTTTGAATCATACTTTTTTAATAGTAAACTTTAAAAAAAAATCTAACAAATTTCAATCAAACTTATAACTATTTAAGATTGATACAGACTTATTATTATGTTACGATGCACATTTCGACAGTGTACTATTTAAAATAACCGCCTACAATTGTCAATATTAAACAACAGATGTCTCTAGCATCACGCCAGCCATGGCGCACCTGCCTTGCGCAGGTGACACCGTGTCTCAACTCTCAACACACGGCGTGGACCGACCGCGGCCTTCTCACACTCGCTGGCCGGCTCCCTTTTTTGCTCGCACGGTTCGATCGACGCACCGATCACCGTTTCCGTTGGTTGTGCGTTGTTTTTAAAGTAAATGTACTAACTCAATGAGTAACGCGACTCTACCGTTCACGAAGAGAGTACCAGCCCTGGCCTGGTGACCAGTGTGGGTCTTGAGACCACGGATGGCAGCCGTACACGTGGCTGGCCGGTGCGCCAAGCAGTACAAACCCACCACTACGCGGTAAGCCACTTCCATATTCCCCATCTTGTGCTGTTATTAACTTAATATTAATGATTTGAAGACCTGGTAGGGCCCAGAAATAATTAAGGCAATCAGCTAGGATATTTTGATTTATGCTCCATTGTGCCCCACTGTTTGATAACGTTGTTACTGTTTTTTCAATGAATAAATCCTACTTCTACATAGACGCACACACTCTTTTTATTTGTACTGCCCGAGACATTCGACTCTGATTTGGATGGTTGAGAATGAGGCTGTGGCCGGCCTATGACACAAAGGAAGAGGACTCATCCCTTGCAGACGAGCTAGCCGCAGGCGGGACCTAAGAGGGGGCATGGACCCGACCCCTCTCCCCGTAGGTATATTTTTGGGCCCTCTTTCACTTTGACTTAACCTAACATTCGGTCACCCATCGAATGTGGGGGCCTTCACACGGGCGGCCCTCCACAATTATTACAACCAAAAAATCAATAAAAAATAATGAAAAAACATGTAAACTTGATTTTTAATGGTATTTTGTTGATTTTTTGAGCCTCACGCCGAAACACAAGTCTGTATCTCATATCGCACATGCGCAGACTGAATGTTGACGGCGCTAGCGTCAAGTATATTATCTTTTAGGAAGCTACTTAAAGTAAGGAATCCGTGTGAACATTTGAAATGTACATAATTAGCATTTCTGTAAAACCTGGGCTTTTAAAGACCCCACGCGATGGGTCGAGGTTAAACGCAACCTTCGTAATAATTGCCATTTAATCAATTTTTGATTAATATTCCGCGAATTGATTTTTGCTATTATAACTAAATGAGGCCAGGAGATGGCAGTATTTTAATAAGATGATTGTTTACTACCCTTCAAAAGTTATTGAAAATATTTAATTGCTATTGAACATTAATTACCGCTGAAGAACCCAGTATGTGTCGCTCTTCATAGAGAGAAAAAATGGTCTTAATTTTAAACGCCTGTGGTCTCAAAATATGCGTATGATCTGTAGCTATTCGAAAACGTAAAATTAAATGAAATTTTTGTTCATTATTAGCCCGCTAAAATGGCCGGAAGTTCTAAAAAAATAGATTTCGTGATTTGGAAAAAAATAAAACAAAGGGTCATATTTTATTTTTTGTAGCAAACCTAATTTTTATTCCATAACTGCAGTACAAAGAACGCAATTTTTTTTTTTTAAACATATGTGGTGTGTTTGTGAAAAATATAAAAATGGAAAATAACAATATTTCTGGATAAAATCAGTATTCTTGTTGAATTATTTGTATTCAAAAACTTGTTTTTATTCTTAATTTTTGACATAAACAAACGTTAAAAGGTTAAATATTTGAACACAAAAATTATCATATTTAAAGAAAAAAATGTTTTAGGTTTTTTTCTGATTTTCAATGCCTTGTAGGTAGCATCTAATATAAATAAATAAATTAAATGCACTACTCATTTTCTTTGCAAGGCGCAACTTTTGAGGCCCTAGACGTTTCTGAATTCAAAAGTTGAAATAATTGACACACCCTACTGTGAAACAAGTCCAGTTGCTGCAGTCCTGCGATCAATTTGTCTGGAAATGTTTGCTGCAAAACCAAGGTAGGCAAAATGAGTGATTTTAGAGGGCGTTAGGAGCGTTTTTATATATTGTTTGTGGCGTTCTTTTTGTACCTGACCCTCAAAGTGAACGTGTCCTCATATTATATTTACCGCCCTTGAGCGCCAATTACTTTCACTTTTAGTCAAAGTTGTGATATCAATATCAAAATACAACATTCAGATTTACAACACTGTTTCATGCTGTCAAATGAACTGTTTTCAGCTCGTTACCTAAGTCATTTCCATCATAAGCTTTGGAGCCGTGAAAAACTAATTTATTATAATCTTTGTTATTTTATACCATTGGTTCATCAGGATTTTTTAATGGGACGTAAATTTCATTCTGAATTTTTCAACAATAATTGGTTTATTTACTTCCAGTTTCCATGAATTTGTCATGAAGGTTAAAAATAAATCTTTTAACAAGATAATTTCGAAGATTCGGTTTTGCTAAATATTTGCTGTCACTTAATCAACACAAAACAAAATAATTTTAGTATATTTTTTTACATTTTTACAAAAGCAGGCAGTTGGCACGTGGCCTCTCCAACAAATTTCAGAATGTCAATGAAAGATTTTAAAGTAATCCATCAAATCGAAAAACTTACATTGTGTATAAAATTAGGTTGGGCTCGACACGGGCGACATTTCCGCCTGTTCCCATTATTTATGATGAATTTCTTTGCTCCAATTTGCACAGTTAGTACTTTTAAAACTCGCAAATGGATAGAATTTTTTTTTTTTAATTATGTAGAATAATATATTTCGAAGCAAGTAAGAGGTAGATTCTCTCAGATTAGCTTGTTGAAAGACCACCATTCAGAATTAAAAAGTTGTAAAAATAGCTTAGATTTTGATGACCATAATACCTCAAACCTTCCTTCTTCCATCTTCGTTCACTCCATTCAGTCTTACTTCATACCCTACCATACCTATGTCCTAGTCCCAATGTCTCCTGTGTATTGGTTTCGCAATGATTCCAATTATTTCAATTTAAAAATTACATTGTGGCTTATCATAATTACAACAATCTATCCTAGTGTCCTATTCTAGGTATTTTTCCAATAAACCGTTCATGTGAGTCTAGTATTTCAAGCAATGTCCTGCATTAAGCCATTGCTAGTATTCTAGCTACATGTAAACCGAACTAGCTTCTAGTATTTAACTTAGTAAGCTAGTGAGGCAGTCAATAGGCTAGCTGCTGGCTTATCAAGCCAGGATAGTTTAATAAGATGGGGTTCTATTATTTGAACTACTAGCAGCTCTCACCACTGAAGTTACTATCCTGGCTTTGTATTAGCTTCGCGGGGCCGGCGAAGCTAGTACATAATCGTTTGGTGTACAGTAAGTAATTGATCATTCTTTTTTCATTGCGTAATTGTTTTTCCTATCCAATTCCAGCAAATACCATTTCGTCTCGTTTCGTTTTTAGTATTTACAGTCTATTTATGTACCTACTCTCTTCAATGAGCTCTTTCTTACATATGTTTTTTTATTAATATTTCAACGCCCGGCTTTTAAGTGATAATTTTATAATACAGAGATACAATTTTTTAAATAAAAATGATAAACTTGAAGAAGTAAACATCATGAACGGAAAGTATAATGTTAAATTTAAGTAAAAATAATGCATTACAATAAAAGAAAAAGTTTCTTATATTGCAGATAGCGTAGAAAGAATAGTTAGTAATTACAAAATTTACATAAAAACAATTCTTGACAAATCAGATCAAATTTCATAGTACATAAAAAGAAAACGGGAACAGGTTTTTACATTGTAGATAAATATAAAAATACACAAATATATGCAATAGCCCCTAGGTATCCATAAATATCAAAATATACTTCATAAAAATATCATTCGGGTATTTTTTAAATAATGGTAGACTTGTATTAAATAAGTCGATATTTGAGGTGAATTTGTTTCCAAGGGGATGGAATCGAGGAATAGGTGCATGTATGTGGTTATTTGTTCCAAAATTATTGTTTTGCCTTGTTGCTCGATTTGGTATCTTGATGTCGATGAGATGTAGGAGTTCACAGCAGTCCGATTCAGAGTGAATAATTTAAAACAAGAAAGATAGGTAATTTATTATTCTTCTGTTTTCTAAGAAATGCAATTTAAGAGTATTTAGTAAGAATGTATAGTTAATGTGTTGAATAGGTATGTGTATCTTTTTGTTAATAAATCGTAAAAATTTGTGCTGCACTCGTTCAATATTTTTTATATGAATTTGTTAATATGGGGACCAAACTATGGAATTGTATTCCAGCAAGCTGCATACTACGGTTAATACAAATAAAGAATTTTTATAACTTGTAAATAATAAGTCTTTGATCGTTCTATTACATATTAAATAATGGTGAGACACAAAAAATAAGTGACTATTTCCTCCAAAGTATTACTTTTTTAAATTGAAGGAAACAGATTTATCTTATTACGGCTCAGCCAGGGCGACGGTAATTGTATTTCGTTTTCTATATATGTTTGAGCTGTAGTAATATTGTGATAAGGAACGTATGTTTTTTTATTTTTTTATGCCGTCACGATACCGTTACCGTGAATCACCACGATAAATATACCAGCGTGCAATTATTCAACCAATTTTGCAAGACACGCCATATTTAGAGTTGGTGTATCGATGATTACTACCCATCGCAAGAGAAATTCACAAATTCGCAATCACTACACTAGTACTACGCTTCTTTTTAATAACAGTTTTATTTCAAAAGCATAAAACTTCTGCGGGCTCAGCTCCATATAATATATTGCTTCCTATTGTATCTCTACATACAACATATCAAACGCGGAAAATGCTAGTCGTTTTTGTCGCATAAAATACATTTTCTGGTCTCTCAATATATATTAGAAGATTTCTATAGGGGAAGATTTCTGCAGAGCAATTTCTATGAAGATCTTTCTCCCATTAATACGGCACTCTGTGTTGGTAAGAAATGTTGCGGCTAATAAGCAAACATAATGTAAAGCCCACAATACATGACATCTTTTTTCAGCCCGATTCCAATTAGAGACAAAAGTCAACATTTTTCGCTTTACGCGATGGCAATTTTCACCTCTATTTTCAAGATGTATTGTAGAAGCTACATAAAAGAAGAAAAAGTATAGTGAATTTGAAATATTATAATTAATTAGCTGCAATATGAAATATTATAATTAATTAGAAATTTGTAACCTTAAATGTACAAATTACCAAAATAAAATTCAAATAAAAAAAGAAATATCTACGATTTCAATTGTCATCACTACAAACAACACACGAACCATACTGTTTGTTGTGATGCCAACTGAAATCGTAGATATGAAAATAGCGTTCGCGTAAAGATAAAAATGTTGACTTTTGTCTCTAATTGGAATCGGGATGAAAAAAGATGTCATGTATAACCGCCATAACAGTCATATATACGCACAGCAAAGGACTCATGTGCATTTGCCTCACAAAGCCAGTTTTGGAGGAGAATACAATAAAATAGGAGGTATATAATTTTCAGCTGCAAAATCTATTCACATTATTTTTTCTGCCGAAAAATAATTTACAACTCTTTAAGTTGGGATTTTAATTTAATAAATCCATGGTTGTAGCCTGTCGCAATGAAATTCTTTTTGTTCAATGCACTTTTAACGCTAACACTAGATCGGCCTTTGATATAAAAAAAATAACGTTGGTTTTGACAATTTTGTTGGGAAAACTCAACTTTTCGAGATAACTGAGAGACCAATTACTCTTCATTTCCCTATGAAGGAAGCAAAAAAGAAGAAAAATTATCATAAATACTACATATAAATCAGGTGATCGTGATCACCTCAGCACTGGTTATCGTAGTGAAGAGTTCACGAAAAATTATAACATACTAGCAGACCCGGCCACACGTTGCACAACGCCACGCTATTACCCAACCTTTACAACCAACGCCATCTGGTAAATCAAATCCACACCGCCCATTTGGCAGCCTGCATATTTCAAGCAAAGTACGCAAAACCTAGAAAAATTATATTGTTAAATACTTTTCTCATGAATCACTCTATCTATTGGTGAAAACCGCATGAAAATCCGTGGCGAATTTTAAAAGATCTAAGCGCACAGACAGTGGGAGAGACTTCATTTTATACTATGTTAAAGATACTTATTTGCAGTGGTCATTCTTACATTTTTTTGTTCATTAGCTCCACACACGAGGCCCCAAGGAAAAATCCCTCCATCTTTTGGGATGCTGTGTTGAGAGTATTTTTATGGAAAGGAAGAAGAGGAAGTTCTGGGAAGCAAAAAGCTGTAAGGGGTGGATATGAATCGGGGGGTCAATGTGTCCAATAGTGATGGACGTTTGAATGCATCCCTCCCAATGCAGTGCGAGGCGATGGGTCAAGAGAGTCCGGCTGGAGATTTCTGTCATCCATTCTTTCCCGATTCGGCCCGCCAAGCCAAGACCTAGACAAACCTCAATTTGGGAGGCGGGGATGGGTACAGCTGTCCCGGGAACCTTTATTGGATAACCAACACCCCTGCCATAGGTTACCCCAAGAGGTTCGCTAAGTTTGGTGACTTAGAATGGGTCCACGGGTTCATGAGGTGATGTTTGTCTTGGCGGGCGGAATCGGGAGAGACTGGATGACGGAGATATTTTGACCATCTCCAACCGAACTCTCTTGACCCATTCGTCACTCCTGGGCACATTGACCCCCAGATTCATATCCATCCCTTACACCCTTTTTCTTCCTTCCATACAAATCCCCTCCACAAGGCATCCTCAAAGATGGAAGTATTTTTCCTTGAGGCATCCTGTGTGGAGCTAATGTACATTAAAATGTAGGAATGAAGCGTGCATGCCGGGCCGGATCGGGAGATATTGGTTGAGGGAGACCTAACCTAGACTACTTCAGCCGGACTCTCAACCCATCACCCGCAGTGGAAGGGATGGATGTATGTCGTCTATCACTCCTAGACATATTGACCCCAGATTCCTACAAACACCTCATACGTTTTTCCTTCTCAGAACATCCTCTCCTACCTCTCCATCAAAGTCCTACTCTCAACACAGCAACCCCAAAGTTAACATAGGCCTTGGGGTAATTCTTTTTTCTCAGAGCCCTCTGTGTAGAGCTAATATTTTTTTTTTAAACTGTTGTTTATCAGCTGTGTAAAATGAATTAATTTACGTTACTTAATAACACGTTAATTTTAAACCTTTATGTAATTTTTCATTATTAATAATTTTGTACATAAATATAAATTTAAATTTGATTTTTGAATGATGTTAAGAATATTCAAATAGTTTTTGGAGATAAATATATACCCTACCTCTCATATCAACTTCTTAGCTTGAAACTAAACTAATAAAATCATATTTATATTCACAACATGCTTGCGGCAAACGTCGGCTGTTCAAAAAATAATGGGATTTTTTAAATTTCGCTGGTTTGGAGATTCCGATTTCAATTTTTTTATTGTTATGTTGGTATACATGCCCCTGAAATATTATAAAATTTTCAGCTGTATTCACAATTTAATTTGTCTGTGGCAGCCGCTAAGGTTAGACGTGTTTTTATGAGCTCGGCGATTCTTTTTTTTAAATGGATCGAAGAATTTGTATCAAAATTTTAAGGAAAAAATGAAATAAAGTGTAAGAAAGTATGTGAAATGTTAACAAAAGCCTATAGTGAGGCTAAACTAAGGCCCAATCAGCTTGATTGTGATCCGGCGATCGTTCATAACCATTTCATTCACTTTTTCCATGTTTTCATCGGTTGTTGGGGCGTCCGGGGTGTTGGTCATCTTCACCGTCTTCATGGCCATCTTGGAAATGCTTATACCACTCTAAACCATTTTTTGTATTCATTGTAGACTCACCATATGCCTTGGTAATATTTCACAGACTTTGTTACACTTTATTTCATTTTTTACGCAAATTTGATGCAATTTCTTTGATCCATTTAAAAAAATAAAAATCGCCGAGCTCATTAAAACACGTCTAACCTTAGCGGCTGCCACAGACAAACTAAACAGTGAATACAGCTGAAAATTTTATATTTCAGGAGCATGTATACCAACATAAAAAAAAAAATTGAAATCGGACTCTTCAAACCAGCGAAATTTAAAAATTCCCGTTACTTTTTGAACAGCCCTAGTACATTGTAACTCTTATCCTTTTTTGTTTAGAATTTCATTCAGTTGACGGACCCAACCATGTCTTATATGTGAATATTAGTAATATGATGATCTTTTCTTGGAATCCAATATTTTTGAGGTGAAAACTTCTTTAGCACCGTTGTGATTTGAAACAAAAAAAAATTTGTTTGATGAAACGGAAAACAACGACAGTAAAAAGAGATAAACACTTACGACTATAAGATTTAGTCTGCGAGAGAATGAGATAGTATAATCGGTCTCCTCTTTGTGCGGTGCTTCTTAGCCTATCGGTCTCTTCTTTGTGCAGTGCTTCGTAGCCTTCCCACTCATGTCTACTTTAGTTTTCTGAAGGTTTCACATCTACCGCGTGTGAATTGAACACGCTGATTTTGATTTTTAATTACATTAGCAAAAAATCTTATAAAGGAAAAATATTTATACAGGTATCTTTCATAATCGCGGTGGTGGAGTCTTAATTGGAGTCTTAATTGCAGTAAAAAATAAATTTATTTCTGATCAAAAAATGGAATGGAGCTCTGAGGCGGAAGACATATGGGTAACGATTTTACTTCTTGGCAAAAAAATTCACATTTGCACTTCGTATATTGCACCTGATAGTAAACATCTCATAAATATTACGTCTCACATAAACAAAACATCACAAATTATGACGGATAACAATAAAGATAATTTCATTTTGGTTGGAGATTACAATCTACCTCATTTACATTGGCTACCAATTAATGATAACTGTGATTATATGTATAGTGAACCAATCAATTCATTAAACCCCGCCCATTTGAACTATATAGAATTTTTATCATTTAATAATCTGAAACAATATAACTCTCAGAGTAATAGTATAAATAATCGCATTCTTGACTTAGCTGTAAGCAACATACTACTGAAAATTACGCACAATAATATCTCATTAGTACTAGAAGATGTTTATCATAAAACACTGCTAATTTCAATTCCTATTAAAAAAATAAATATAAAACTGAAAACTAACCCAAATCAAATATTACTATACAGAAAAAGCGGATTATTCAATAATAAACACAAAATTAAATGAAATTGATTGGTATCATAAACTTAACCATTTGAATACTCAACCCGCAACTGACGTCTTATATAACATATTGAACAGTATTAAAATAAATTATGTACCAACTAAACCGGCTAAAAACTGTAATTATCCACCATGGTACACGTCATCTCTCATAAAAATAATTAAAGAAAAAAAAATATATCATTAAAAATTTTAAAAATTTCAAAATCCACGTGACTACCAAACGTTTTCACTCTTAAGATCTAGACAAAAACGAATTGCACAACAACTTTACATTAATTATATACATACTGCTGAAAGTAACATGAATGGTACCTAATCCTAAACTCTTCTGGAATCATTTCAATAACATGAAAAAAACACAATCGTCACTTCCAAGGACGATGCACCTAGATGACAAAAAAGCAGATAATGGCCAAGACATATGCAATATTTTCATTCATTTTCATTCATTTTACATAAATGATAATAACCTAACGACATTAGATATACCAGAAAACACAAATAATATAAATATCACCACGGTTAAATTCACACGAGAAATAGTCTTAAAAGAAATAAAAGCTCTTGACATAAACACAAGCGCGGGGTGTAATGACATTCTCTCATACTTTATAGTTAATTGAGCGGAAACACTTGCAAAACCTCTTATAATAAATCAATGAACGAAGGCACGGTACCTGAAATATGGAAAAGAGCATACCAATCCACAAAAATGGTGAAAAAAATAATGTTAAAAACTCTCGGCCGATTTCAAAACTAACAATATTCAGTAAGTTAATGGAAAAAAATATTTACAAATATCTAAGTCCACAACTGAATCACATCATTACAACAAAGCAACATGGTTTTACAAAAGGCATGTGATCGACAATAAATTCTTACTGAATTCATTGTCGATCACATGGACAACCGCACTCAAGTAGATATCATATATACAGACTTTGCCGAAGCATTTGATAAAATTAATCAAAAACTATTACTCAGAAAACTTTGGTCATTAGGTATACGTGGTAATTTATTTCGTTGGGTTACATCTTATATACTCAAGAGATCACAGGCAGTAGCAATAAACGGCTTTAAATCTGATTTTAGTGAAATTTCCTCTGGGATCCAACAGGGTTCTCATCTCGGACCATTGTTTTTTTATTTTGTATATCAATGATTTGGTCAATGTTGTTAAATACTCTGAAATAGAATTATTTGCTGATGATGCCAAACTATACAAGTCAATAAAAAGTCAAAATGATTGTGTCAATTTACAACATGATTTAAACAATATATTTACCTATTGCCAACGAAATCAACTATTTTTTCTAAATGTTTCAAAATGTCATCACATTACCTTTTCAAGAAATAAAAACAAAACATTATTTAATTATTCTATAAATAACAACAACATTGCAATAGTCTCAGATATTCGTGATCTTGGAATAACCCTTGATAGTAAACTACAATATAACCATCATATACAACAAATCACAAATAAAGCTGCTAAAATATTAGGTTTCATCATAGGAAACACAAAACATTTTACTAGCATCAATATCATTAAGCAACTCTACTTTGCCTATGTACGGAGTCATCTGGAGTTTGCATCAGTTGTTTGGTCTCCATTTTACAAAATCTACATAAACAAAATCGAGGCAATTCAAAACAAATTCCTAAAATATCTTTGTTACAAGTCATTTGTAAGATTTAATAATTATGCAGAGGCAGCTTCACACTTTAAAATTGATTCATTGAGTGTACGAAGGCATCATATGAATGCACTATTCCTGTATAAAGTAGTTAACAATAATATTCAATGCCCAGAGTTGCTAAATAAAATTCATTTCAATGTACTTGCACGTTCAACACGCTCTTCTGTCCTGTTCAGGGTGGATCAATGCAAGACAAACTGTAAGCAGAATTCTTGCCTGAACAGACTATGCAATAGTTATAATAGCGTATTATCCAATGTGGACATTTTCAATTGCGAACTTACCAAATATAAGAGGTCCGTAAAAGAATATTTCTCTGATTGTTCGTGAATAATGTTATGTTTTATATTTCTGTTATGATTTTACTTTATATGTACAACCTCTCTCCATTTCTACCAATGTATTGATAGATTTTTTTGTTTAGTAATGTTTCTATTTATGTAAGAAAAAAATTGTTTTATTTTTTTGTTTTTTGTTTTATATAATTTTAGGATTCATATTGCTTTTTTATAAAATTAATTTACTTACTCTTATTATGCTGTCTCGGTACAAGTAAAGTCACAAGGAGGAAATCCATAATTGGTTTTATGTTGGCTATTTAATATTATGTACAAACTGAAATAAATGTAAACTGTCGATTTCCTGAAAATTAATAAATAAATTTCGATCATCCTGTTGATTAGTCAAAAAACTTCGAAAAATCTAAATTTTGAGTTGAATATGCAATTAGTACGTTAAAGAGTACCCTCTATAATATGATAAAATTCTCACATTACTCATAAACACCCAAAAATCAATAGTTATGCAGAAAAACTTGTAGAGAATTAAAAAGCATAGCAATGCATGCCGGGTACCAGCTAGTTTTTAATAATTCAGGACGGTCAGTAATATTGTTTACGATTTTATACAAAAACATCTGCGAAATATGTTTTTGAAGATACTAGATACACTAATTTTTTAAAGTTACAATTCCATCGAGAGAATTAATTGCTCGATTGTGCGATTTGTAAGAAATATGTTAGATCAAGCTTTTTATCTGAATCGATTCAATTTGTTAATATGTAAATAAATCTATCAAGAAAATTATTTAACTTAAACATAATGTAGATTTTAGATAACCTAGAATAACCTGTATATATATCCTTACTAATCCTTAATTTATGTAAACGATACTGCCGCCATGGGTCGACTCACGGTGCCCTTCCTGACAAAATCAACGAAGATACGGTGTTACGACTCATGCTGACAGAATAGCACTTAATACTAAAAATTGGAACACCTCAGCACAGGATCGTCTAGTGAGGTGTTCACAAAAAACTACTACCAGTTTTCATAAAGTTACGGATCATTAACCTTATAAAATATATTAAAAATTTTGGAACAATAAAAAATTCTATATACGTATAAATAATAAATTAAATGCGATATAAATTTTTTTAATATTTTATTTTGAATATTATAATATTATCTAACTAAATTTTAGCATTTAAATACCTAAAGATAATTTATATAAATAAAACTTTAAAAAAATATATAGTCATTATTTTTTATTACTGAATATTATTATTTATGTAAACCAATGAAATAATCTGTAAATGTTTATTTGAGAATAGAAATAAAAGTTTTAAAAAGCTAAATGAAGACTAATAATAAATGCCTTAGTTTATCTCCTTTTGAAGCTTTCATCTACTTTTTTATTTTTTTTTATTATTTTTTTCCAACGATACTTAAACTTCCTTAGCTATCGTAATATCGTATTCCGTAGCACTTAAATTACCAAGATTCAGCCGCATGTTTCAAAATGATATCATTTACAAGATCGAAGAAGCTCGGCTAATGTACTCTTTTTGCAGAAAATATCCAATTCCATTGTAGATTTCCCGGGACTCCTACAACAGAATCCAACTATGAGTTCCCAACAAACGAACCAGATCAGGCTAAATTCTTAGCCTACCTCAATGCAACACCAATTTTAAGTAAACATTGTTCATTTATCGTGCATCACACATTTTCAATACACACTATTTACATTGTTAACTCCACAACAAACTCCTTAAAGTCATTCTAAGCAAACATTGTTCATTTATCATGCATCACACATTTTCAATACACACTATTCACATTTTTAACTCCATATCAAACTCCTTAAAGTACTGCCGCCATGGGTCGACTCACGGTGCCCTTCTTAACAAAATCAACGAGGATACGGTACTACGACTCATACCGACAGAATAGCACTTAATCCTAAAAATGGGAACATCTCAGCATAGGTTCACCTAGTGAGGCGATCTCTCGCTGCTTCATAACTATAGAATCCATAGATACTGATCTAATCCTACCACCATTCAATGAACTTTATTTCTGGATTATGCATTTTATTATTAGAATACGTTCTCTACTTCAAATAGATCAAACCCAACCCCCTATCCCACCCCTCCATATTCCCACTTAAAAAAATAACATTAACAATAAAGATAAGAGAGATCTCGGGAGTTTACCAAGTAAACTGCTCTAATTGCCCATTGTATTACATAGATCAAACTGATAGATAATTCAAAATCAGCATAAAAGATAATTTTACAAATTGGGTCGAAAATGGCGTCACACCCTTTAGAAAACCAACACTCGTTTTACAAAGATAGAGACATTAAAATTGTCCATACTTTTAATAAAAGCCATAAACTATACAGGCTAGAATCCATAGAAATCACCTGCTTAACTGAAAAAATATACCCTAACTTTGTAATGAATAAACAATTAGAATCATTATCTAAATCTCCGCTTCTATATCCATTGTAATTTTCATCATAGGTTATAATACATAATATGTATTTTGTTTATATTTTAATTAACATTATAAGATTATTCCAACTCCAATGTAAAACATGAGTCCCTTCATATAACAAAAAAAATGTTCAATTATCACACAAAAAAATGTACAATTATCACACTAAAAATTGTTAAATTATTTTTATACATCTATGTAATATTTTATATTTAGATTAGTTTTTGTAGGTAATCTTTTGTATTTTTACTCAAGTTTTTATTATTTTTTTATTGTATTTTGTATTTTTATTTATTATCTTTTGTTTTTTATTTACTTTTATTTTTATTTATATATGTAATGATAAATACTGCTACCCGGCTCAGAACAGATAATAATTAGAACTTATAAACGCCCGGGTTACCGGCAAAATAAAAAGAACAACGATTTGACAACAATAAAAAATAGTCATTAATAATGCATATTACTTGTAAGGTTTTTGCCAAACATAATTGAAGTAAGGCTACAAGCCCGAGATAATTAAACCTACCGGAAAAAAAACAAAATAATTATAAATAAGACAGCCAAAGACCACTCGGTGACAATTTTAAGAAAACTCATACATTCGAATAAAATCCTTGTAGACCACCCCTCTCCCCCTCCCCATATTTGTACATATAAACCGTGAGTTATGAATAATTTGTACCTGTCTGATGATGGCCTTGATAGGCTGAAACCGGTTAAGGTATTATTTTATCAAATAAAATTAAGTGGAAAAAAGTTTTATATTCGATTTATTATAATATATTTAAAAACTGTTTTATCATCTTTCTTTTTTTTTTTTTTTTATTACAGAAAATAGGTTTTTTTCTTGTTTACATTACAACCTGCAAAGCTACTGCAAGTAGCTTGTCGGCAGGAAAATAGTAAAATACTTAATTAATATTTTCAAATTGCTAAACTCACATCTATGTACATTATATAAATCCATGTGGAAATCTGTAATTATGGGTAAAACTAATGTAATATAGATATCATCGTGCTTCATTTCAGTATTATACTGTTGGTAGCCCAAATAAAATTAGTGTGGTGGAGGTAATGTAAAAGGGACCAAGTGAGATGCTGAAGTAATTAATCCTGTCGATACTATCGGTAGTTACTTGATTTAGAATAGATGTGCCTCCGGGGAAATTGATGGATAGGAGATTATCCTGCGATATGTTGTGTGGTTTGTATTTGCACACATTCCGGGGATCAAAGTCCTTAAGGCCCCTGCAGATATCACCAATTACATTACCTATCCACTGTCTATCCACTATCTACCCACTACCTACTCACTACCTACCCTCATACTACCATCGTCATATTATTACTAGCTGGTACCCGGCATGCCATTTAATAAATAAATTGTTTCTCCCTGCGTGTCCTTTCACATTCGTCACGTTCCCCTTCAGCTTCCTTCCCCTTTCGCTTCCCTCCCCTTCCTCTCGTGCGTCCCCTTCCCCCTCGCGTTCCACTCCGCCTCCTCCACCTTCCCTCTTCCCATTCCACTCACCCTCTTCCCCTGTCCCGCGAAACCCCCTCCCAGGTTCCCCTCCCCTGTCCCTGGTTCCCCTCCCCCCTCCTACGAACTCCCTGCCCGAGTTCCCCTCCCTCTTCCGCATTCCTTACATTCAGTCCCGGTACATTTAGTTATCAAACAGCTCGCGTGCCACCTATAGCAAATTTTTTATACAAATTTCATAATGCTAGAGCTCACCAGTAGTTTTATACCAACTTTGTCCGGACAATAACGAGCACCAAAAAAAAGAATTATCCATTTTGATGCAGTCGTTCTGAAGGCATGTGCGTATATATATTTAGGCAATTCATTTTTATTTATATAGATTTTACCCTAAAGCTTTAACTAACACCAGCATTAATGATCTGTGTGGGCGTATTACGCTTTTAAATATTTACTAACGGCCAATCTCCTCAAGGCGATATCCTTTCAAAGAGATTTAAGTTGAATCTAATTTTCTCCACCCTTACGAGTTTATGTAAAATGTTATAGAAATTCTTACGCCAACTCAATGTTGGTTTTCAAATAGAATCTCTAATAATAGGTACCAACTTGCGATTTGTCTTCTCAGAACCATTGAAAACCCTAACTTAATTTGATGTTAAATTTATTTAATTAATTTTATTTATTAAAGTATTTTTATTTATTTTTAGATCCCACATTTCATTGTTTTTTGTACGAATTTTTCTCGTGTGCTTTTCTTAGTCACAACGATTCATATTTGTTGAAGAGTCATATTGTTATTCCTCCAAATGTCCTGATGATGCACACCGCAAGATTGTACGAAACAAAATGGCTCAATAAGATGGAGGAAGCTCAACGTAACTCAACACTTTATCAGTTGATCTTTCATCGATAATATTAATATTAAAATTGTATCGTGGCATCCCCAATCGGAGTATGCTGTGAGGTTGAATGGAAAGGAGGAGAAGGAACCGGGGTTGAGGAAAGTTGGGAAGTACTTGGCTATTATATCTTGTCAACAAACATGGCTAAATATTAGGACTTAAACTCCGAGAACTTAATTTTGACCTATAGAGGTAAGACAAACAAATAACCTTCAATCCATTAAACACAAAGGAACTTCATTGAAAAACAATTACGAGAAAATATGATTCTAAATGTGAGAACAATAGAGTCCTCTGCGTTTTTAATCTAATAGTTCTAAGTTTAAATCTGTTACCATTTTGAATAAAATCAATATGAATTTGTGATGACTTTGTTATGACTTCTGAGGCATTTAAACAACGATAATTTCTAAAAAAAATTATTTTAAGTAATATATTATGTAAGGAACATTTGCGGCCCATTCCATACTCTAAGGAGGCCCCTAGACGACACAATTATATTGAGCAATATTACGAATTGTGTAATATTATTGACCGTTTGGGGTGTGAAGATTGTTTTTGAATTTTTCGATTGAAATTTGATTGAAGTTTTTGATTGAAGTGTGAAGATTGCGCAATGATTAAATAAAAATTAAACTCGCATACATTTTGTTCAATCATTGCGCAATCTTCAATATTAACCGCAAACGGTCAATTATATTGGACAATTCGTAATATTGCTCAATATAATAGATCGTCTAGGGGGCGCCTAAGTTAGGATTTGCAATCCCACAATCCCATATCCCGAAATCGGTGATATTAATCCCGCGGACTTGCGGGATTTTCATGTGTGAGGGTTGCGGGATTAAAATAATACTAAAATTTACACTAAAAATATGATGTGATTTGCATGTGCCTGAGGTATATATATTTGTATATGCTGAGACGCAGAGCGGAGCAGAGTGGAAATGTCGGCGCAGAACGGAAATCAGTGACAGGTATATTTTGCGACGCAGGCGACCGTTAGTTTAGCTTGTGCCTGCTTGGGCAATGGTCATTTGTGAGAATTTCGAGTTCCAAACCGGATTCTGACTTTTAAATGAATGATTTATTATTGACTTATAGCCTTTCAAAGCGCAAATACCTGAAAAGGCGAAAGTCTCATGGAAAATATTTCCCGCCTGCGCACGTTACAAAATTTGTCCTGTTCTGCTGTGATCTGCTGTGAGCGGTCTGCGTCTCGGCATATGCCAATACTAAGAACTGCGGAAATTTGAATAACGTAAGCGGTGGTCAATCTTTGACAATGGAAGAGGAACTGAACTTGATGATAGGAAAAGAAGATAGATCCACATCTCAAGCTCAGAAACTTCAAGACCAGAAAACTATTTTGAAGAAAGATAACCTTCAGTTATCACACACCTTCTTGCTGACTATCCCGCTAACTAATGGAAGCAGAAGGAACATTGTCCGCATTACAGATTTTCAGTATTACAGATTCGTTCGCGTACGCGTAACAGGACAATCCACAGTCTAATTTTTGTACGATCTTATTTTTATCAAAATCGTCATGAAACAATTTTTCAATGAATTTTTTATAATGTTTCTATTGCCAAAAATTATTGATCTTAAATTACGATGGAGAGTCCTGCCTGTTACAGTTAAATTTTTTTTATATATTATTGTTAGGATTTTTTTTATCTGAGTCACCTTAATACTATTATGTTACTAAATACTTATTATGTTATATATTCAATGTCTTTCTACAAAATATACACTAGTATCAAGTCCAATTATTGTTTAACTTGTTCATAAGTTATATTACAAACTTATTTCATAATTTATCTATCTTACTTTGTGATGATGATCTTAAATTTTTTTAGAATTATTCAATCATTTTCTTTGCTTAAAGATAATATTAAAATAAAAAACTTTACTTTAATATCTCAAAATGTTAAATATCTAGTAAGATTTTCTCGTATAAAAAACCCTAGGAAGTCTATTGTGTTTTGCCTTTGTTAGAAGTCAACTTAACTACAATTCTCATGTCTGGAATACATATCTTATTATTCATTTACAGGCTATTGAAAGAATACAAAATAAATAACGTTTTCTAAATTTTAAAATGGGTATTTTAGCAATTATGTTAAACTACAATAATACTTTTTATTTTGAATAATATGAATATACTTAAATTGTCAGACAGAAAGATTTTCACTGACTTGGTATTTCTATTTAAAGTATTAAATGATGTAGTTGATAGTCCAGATTTGCTAGCATCGATAAGCTTTTGGATTTCACTACGTAAAACTAAAAGTCGGGATTTATTTCAGTGTAGAAATTTGGTGACTTACTACCATACTTATTCCCTTTTGTCTCGAATACTTATGGAGGGAAATAATTATACAAATTCAGTGGACCTTCTCGCAAGCTTTCTCCCTCCACCTTCACCGCCTTCCCATTCACCTCTCCCTTTCCCTCGTCCCGCCAACCCACCTCCCGCTTTTCCCTCCTCTCTCCATTCATCCCCACTTCCACTTAAAACAGTTCAAAAATTGCCATGAAAATTATCTTTAAAAAGATATATTACATAATAATAACTGCATTCCAAGATTTCCCGGTACCCCCGCACTTACGACAAAAGTACGCTACAGTTACATAAAGATTTCATTAATAAAAATAATATCCCACAACAGTGCAGTATCACTATATGTATACGGAATAAAAGTATTCAATCAAATACCCCGTGATATACGAACAGAAAACTACGAAAAAAAATTGATGTACCCCCATATAATTTTTACTAGTTCTTCGATAGGTATAATATGTTATGCTTATATTAAGCTTATTATGTTTTGCTTATCATTTATAATGATCACTTAGAAATCGCGCAGAAAACGATCTTAAAGGTAATACTTAAAAAACATAGACTGACTGATACAGACCAAATATTCAACAGTTGTGACGTACTAGATATACGTTAATTATATGTTATAACACTGCTAAACTAAATTTTTGACCAGGAAAACAAATTTCAACAATCTCAAAGTATCACTAACAGACCAGTTAGACAATCGTAGAAAAATAACATAAAAACTCCGACGGTAAATACAAGCTTTGGACAAAGGCACTATAAATATCATATTATTTTTAATTGATAAACTTATGTTTTAAACAAGATTTTTATGCATAGCACAAAGGGTAGATAACAAATATTATAATCAATAATTATCAGCCTGAAACACTCATCTGCATTGAAAAAATCAAAATAAAGTTGGTTGTTTTCAGTTGGAAAAATGTAATAATAAGTAATTGTCGAATGAAACACTAGTATATCGTCGGCCTACTGGCAAAGTCCACTAAGTCACGTTTTTTCATGAAATGACTTAAGTATGAGGTCTTATGTAAAAAATCGTCCTCTTTCGACTGGCATACTCCATTAAGTCGTGTATTTAATCGTTTTCGATTTAGAACTGTTTTTAAATTTACCATAAGTCATATATCCGATATTATTGACAAGCAAAACACATTAAGTCAAATATTATACTCTAAATGTCAATAATACATCAATTTAGACCGTTAAAACGCAAGCAAAATCCACTAAGTCAGCTTTAAAATATTTAAAACACAAGCAAAATACACTAAGTCAGCTTTAAAATAATCTAAAAGGCATTTCACGGCATCAATTTTTACAATTTAGCAGTAATCCTAACAAGTAAAGTACACTAAGTCAGCTTTAAAATAATCTAAAAGGCATTTCACGGCATCAATTTTAACAATTTAGCAGTAATCTTAACAAGCAAAGTACACTAAGTCATTATTGACTGGTAAAACCCACTAAATCCGGCTCATTTTTTTGTAAATCTATGATTAAAGGTTGCTGTTATTGCTTTTAACTAATATTTTGTATTTATAAGGTACTTAAGGGTTCATTCTAAATTATAAAATATTTAAAAATACATATTTTGGAGATATTCATCCACTTATAGCCTTTCCAAAATTGCCAAATATTGAAATGCGATTATCTCAGGATTTTGTTTTAGTGACTTAGTGGACTTTGCCAGTAGGCCGACGATATATTGAATTATTTGGCGGGTATTAGATAAGCCACCATAGCTCAGTGGTCAGAGCAGCTGACCGGCAATCAGAGGGACACGGGTTCAATTCCCGTTGGCGGCCAGTATCTTTTCTCGGAAGATTTTTTCAATGTAGATGAGTGTTTCAGGCTGATAATTATTGATTATAATATTTGTTATAAATATCATGCTATAAAAGCATTCAACAGTCTTACCCTTGAAAATAAAATGGAAGAAAAGAAAAATAATTTTGTATTCAAAATAACAAAATGGATTAAAGAGCAAAAAAGACAATATTAACAAAATTTCATAATAAAATAAGAATAAAACACATAAATTCACGTAACACTCAAAACCAATATAAAACACACATCACTCACAAAAACACAACACATATACATACCGATTTTAATTTTATTTAAGCAATAAAATAATTCATTTTACATATAATTTTAACTTAATTATAAATTTTAATTTTTAGTTTATTTTGTTTTATGAAATGGAGGCCTCAGCACAGGTGAGCCTCCAAGTGAGGCCGACATTGCTTAATTATATTTGAAATGTAAGATATTATACCAAATAAATAAATGTATTATATGTAACTTATCTGTATTGTTCATAACTTTTATATGTTATCGTATCAAATGACCAAGTCTCGTCTTCTGCATTGCCATGTAAAATGTAATTTTAGATTAGAAATCCACTTTGGAAATTAGTTGTTATTCATTTATTTCACACTGTAATTTTTCAAATTGTTGTAATAATATAAAAGTTGTCCTCTCCTAAGCACAAGCATCTGATTTATTAGGTGAGTGTATGAAATTGTATGTCAAATAATATTATTATATTATTAAAAATTATATAAAGATAAATAAATAAATAATAAAAAAATATTAATTTATATTATACATGGATGCCAAAAATCTTTATTCTCAAAATGGTTCATTCATCACATAACTATGTATCCACCCGTTTATAACATCACCATATATACAAACTTTTTCACATCATTGTGTATCCACACTTTTTTCACATCACTATGTATCCACACATTTTATAATAACAATCACATCACTACATATCAATAAATTTCTGACATCACTATGTATCCATACATTTATCACAATACTACGTATCCACACTTTTATCACATCACTACATATCCATATATTTATGGCATCACTATGTATCCACACATTTATCACATTACTACGTATCTACACTTTTATCACATCACTACATATCCATACATTTATGGCATCACTATGTATCCACAAATTTATCACATTACTACGTATCCACACTTTTATTACATCACTATGTGTCTACACATTTATTACATCACTTTGTATCCACACATTTATTACTTAACTATTTATCCACACATTTATTACATCACTTTGTATCCGCAGATTTATTACATCCCTATGTATCCACACATTTATTACATCACTACGTGTCCACACTTATTTTATAACATTACTCTGTTTCCACACATTTATCAGATTACTACGTATCCACATTTTTATTACATCACTATGTGTCTACACATTTATTACATCACTATGTATCCACATTTTTATTACATCACTTTGTATCCACACATTTATTACATTACTATGTATCCACACTTTTATTACATCACTATGTGTCAACACATTTATTACATCACTATGTATCCACACATTTATTACATCACTACGTATCCACACTTATTTTATAACATTACTCTGCATCCACACTTCATTTATCACATCACTATGTATCTACACTTCATTTATCACATCACTATATATCCACACTTTTATCGCTTTACATTAAGAAAACATAAAACTTTGAAGAAAACCAATTGAAAAATGTTGAAACCGAACACAATAAAAAACATGGCCTGTTTAATTTTCAATTGCCTGCAGAGTTACTAGTTACCTAACTCGAGTTTTAATGGGGTTGAGAAACTTAATCCGATTTCTTTTGTTTCAGATTAATTTCAAATTTGTCTGCAATAAAGCATTATTCTCGATGACAGGATATAATGTGTTCATTGTTATATTTGGCTGAATAATATATTATGCTTTTGTGTTTTCCAAGAAAATATCCGATGATACCTGCAAATTTCTTAATAATATTATCGTCAAATATAAATTAAAGAAGAGCGAAAAAACCTTCAGCTCTCATCAGGTTCTTATACCATTAAACTTGTTTTACTCCGCTTACATGTTAATGTGGAACATTTATTTTTTCTTATTCAAAAAGTTAGATTTCGTTAATTTTTATTTTTATAACTTTTGGGGGTTCTTCCCATCAATGTTATATATGTAATCTGTCCCAGTTGCAACCATCATATCTTCCTATTTTTCTGTGTCTTGTTCTTTTTCATACTTGCTCTTAGATTATTAGTGTTGTCTTATTTGTCTCTTTTGTCGGTCGTTTCATCGAGTTTTGAAGAAGGTTTTACTTCAAAAAGTAGCCTTCCTCATTAACTGTGCAACGAACTTCAACAAGGAATATTCTGTATTCCATTGTTGAATTTATTTTTCTTTTTAAGAAATATTTTCCCTAGAAAAATTTCGTTATCATTGTCAAATTTCCACTTATTTTTTTATTATTTTACAAAATGTTCGTTGTCTACTACACTATATAAAGAGGTAAGATTTGTTTGTTTGTTTGCATTGAATAGGCTCCGAAACTACTGAACCGATTTGAAAAATTCTTTCGCTGTTGAGAAGCTACACTATCCTTGAGTAACAAAGGCTATATTATATTTTTAAAAAAATAGGCATCCTTACTAAAACTTCAATAATGCAACCCAAGGTGTAAAAAAATTACCTAAAATATTCTTTACATCGCGTGCGCTGGGAAAACTATCAATGATAGAATAAAATAATGTACTACGACTTTGTAGAACACATCATTATTTACAAAAAAGGTCGCGAAAGCATATGTCTAACTATTATGGTTATGCCAAAATAAGTATTATTTTATTTTAAAAATTTAATTAAAATGTCGCCGCTTGAAAATGCTCTTTATTTGTATCTTGGTTTTAATCGTTATCAAAATAAATTACTTCATATTCAAGACAGCTTCAACACCTTTATTTAACTTTTTGAATTTTTCAATTCGGATATTTAATTAGAAAGATATCACGAGTTTAAAAATGTTAGTATTAGAAAAAAGTTTCGGCTACGGGCCGGGCGGGAGAAGAGTCAAGAAATGAAGTGCCAGGGTGGTTGGCGGGACGGGGGAGCGGGAGAGCGGTGGCGGGGAAGGTGAAAGTGGAACGCTGGAGGGGAACGCATGGGAAAGAACATGCGAGGAGTAACATTTTATTTATTTGAATATGGCATTGCAACGCATGCCGGGAAACAGCTATATATTATAAAAGAAAGTAAAAAAAAACGTGCGGACCGTAAAAACTCAGAAACGAGTCCCGGTACGATCAAGGGAGTTATATGGTGTGGTAGATCTCTATCCCCCCTAGGGAATAAGTGTAACCGTTTTTACCTAAAGGGCGTGCTTTTAAAGATATAAGGGGTGGAAGTTTCGCCCTCTTGAAATTTCGAGAACAATCTTCCGGAAAGTTCTAGAAGGTTCAATAGAGCTCTATAAAATTCTGGTAGGAGTGGCAGAGTATGTCGTGGAATTTTCGGGAATAGGGAATCGTGAACATCAGTGTGGAACATTCCAGAACACTCTCGAATGTTGTCCTGAGCGAAGCCGGGCAACCCAGCTAGTAATAAATAAATATAATAAATTCGTCTGCATTAAAATCATTTTTTACATTTCAACTTTGACAAATAATCCATAAGCCGCCACATGCCGCTACACTTTTAATGTGCATAGATTTTGAAAAGTAAACTACTTTTAAACTTAATTACCAAAATAAACATCGGTTTCAGTCGGGATAGACGGAAAAATAAGCATTAAAATTCGATTTTCATTCAATCAAAGTTCAAAATTTTCTATGTAAAACATCTCCACTGCCGCCATATCTTTGGTATGTTAATTACTAGTTTACCTAAACTAAGAACCTAATAACCTATTTTGAATACGTAAATAGTTGTTTCTTGTAGTAATAATTGTTGAAATGATAACAATTCAACTTCTTGCAATAACACTTAAATACTAATAAACAAGGCGGTACGTTGGTTTTATAATATTGTTTATGGTTATTTCAATGCCCTTGCCTGGCACATGGGCGATACTGAAAAGTGATTAATATTTATTATGTTCAGTACTGTTCGGTGTAATCTAAATCCTAGGATAAAAATGTGACGCAAAGCGATACTTATTATCAATTTAATGAAAATTTTTACCTTATCAGGATATGTAGGAGCTGTATTCCCAAGGAGAATTATCTCTTGTTGATCACTTTATATTTAAATTTTTTGTAACAACTGTTTTTACGGTAAATTAAAACAAAACATTTATACACAGTAGCACATAAACACTATAATTTTTTGTTAAAATAATAGCGATTCAACTGTTTTTTCATAAACTTCTAATTATTTTTACTATTTTTAAACTTAAAAAGTATTCAAACATTTATTTGACTTGTAAACTTTTATTACTAACTACAAAACTGTTTTTCACCACCTTCCTGTTAAAACTGTTCACTTTTATCTAACTCTTTAACTACTAATTACAAATAATATAACTAGTCGTTTTCACGAACGTAACAAAACACTGCACATTTTCAACCATAATAGAAACTGAAGCACTGAGTTTTATAAAAAACACTTCAAATAAAAAGAAACCACAATTTATGTATAGTAACAGCATAATAGGTAAACTCAACGTAAATTACACCATTTCATTTGGAAAAATTTAAATCTTTCAATAAGAAAAATTCCTTTATATTTACGTAAACTTTCAGCACGCCACGCGAAAAGACGTCATCTCACGACGCAGGTTCGGGAGCAACTAAGCCACGTGCGTTTTCACGTAGAACTCCCCAAAGATCTCCCGAAAACACTGCGAATTCCAGTAAGAAAAGCCCACTTGTGAAAAATCCTTTTCATTTAACTCATTCTAAAAAATGCGGCTTCGCCTAAAGCAAGCTTTTTTTACAATGGCTTAAAATTGCTTTGAATTTTCGCGATTTTCGTTCAATCCTGGAAAATTCGCATAACAGCCCGCGGGTAAACGCTCTATGGAAAGTGTTTTCATATCTTCTCCCGTTGCCTGGTTACGTTGATTGCAGTTTAACCTTTTGGCGAGTAGTTTAGATTTTTTTGTGAGTTTTAGCTTTTGACTTTATGAATACCCGCTGCTAAATAATTAATGACGGTTTCCTCTGAAAGCGAAAGCGAACAAAATATTAAGAAAAATAAGCATATTACTTTATCATTTTCAGCAGTATCACAGTTTCAAAGAATTCATCTTGATGTGGCGATTTATAACACTTTATTTTAATTTTTTTTTTTCGAAGGAAGCAAATACTTTGGGGTTTGACATTAAATACATATTATACCACTTTTATTGAAATAATAAGTATCAGCAATCCCGGTTTCGCTCATTTTAAAGGTTCATTGGAGCTTACGCATTAATTAATCATAATTACATTCAGACACACATTATACACAAGAGATGCAACAGGTGCATTCCTCCGGCGAAGTATACAGCGTGAGATTTTACAATAACAAACCATGAACACAGTACACACAAGGCTTCATAGTTTGTTGTTCAAGACACACTCCGAGTGCAGTATTACCATGCGTAGGTATATAGCGATGTTCGGCCTCCCTTGGCGATGCAGCGCTTCGCAGATGTTTACAAAGGTATGGGTGCGTGGGTTCGCTTCTTTGATTTGCCACTGAGCAGCCGGGACGAGTCAGCGTTTTTTTTTTGTGAATTTCGCACAAGAGAAACTGCTACCATCTGGAGCCAGTGAGACTATGGCATCCCCAATTGGGGCGTGTTGTGAGGCTTAATATAGTGGGGAGGGGAAGGATATAGAGTAGAGGAAGATGGGAAGTACCTGGCTATTCAGATCTGGTCACCAAACATGGCTAAAGCCATTTCAAGCAATGTTTCAATTCTGAATAATGCTGATCTTCCACTCTGGAACGTGCCGCAAATACAGTTTATAATGTTTTTAATTAATTAATTGTGAAATAAAACAAATTAATCAGACAAAATTTATTTAAGCACGTCGGGTTCACACCCGCGACCTTCGGATTGCGAGTCTACAGTCTTACCCCTCGACCACGGAAGTCTACCGTCGTCCAGTAACAGGGCGCGCCCCAAACCATATGTCGAGAATTTCTCTCAAGCCAACGTATTATAAGTGCTAAAATATTTTTACTTTTTTTATTTTATATTCAATTTCATGCTATGTAACTTATTTATTCGTACTCGTAGATGTCTGCTTTTACGTGGCAGACAGAGTATTCCGCTCACCGCTTTGTTCAGCTGAAATAAACAAACGTTATTAATATTATATTTATAAGAAAATAATAATGAGAGGAAGAAATACAAATAGAAAAGAAGGCACCTTATTGGCGATGGAAAAAGATTTATTTTATGTGAATACAGCACAAAAGTCCCAAAATTCAAAGTAACAAAACGACCCGTTCTCAAGTGGCAAATGATGTAAACGGTGTACAAATGTTGGACCTCTTTTGCAATAGCTCCACACAGGAGGCCCTGAGGAAAACAATTTCCCTCGGGGCCTATTTCATCTTTGAGGATACTGTGTGGAGGGTCTTTTTAGGAAAAGGAAGGAGAGGAAGTTCTGGGAAGAAATAATATGAAGGGTGGGGAGAAACCTGGAGGTCGATGTGTCCAGGAGTGACGGACTTATGGATCCATTCCTCTAACTGTGGTGCAAGTCAAGAGAGTCGGGCTGGATAAATCAAAACGTCTCCCACAACGATCCCATCCGATCCGGCCCGCCACGCAGAAGGTGGGCAAACGCATCCGCCGCCAAGATCTAGATACACCTCACCTCGTGAACCCGGGCCCCCCTGCTAAGTCAAGAAAAAAAGTTAATGTAATGTATCGTAATAGTATATGATTTAGTTCCTAAATTACTATAGTTGTGTAGGGGCTCTTCGATACACATGATCACGTTGCCGAGTTATGCCGAAGGGGACCGAAGGTAAATGCACGTAGTCATTTGAGTTCAGCAGCTTCACGATCAAAACTGGTTCGCTATGTTTGGTGACTTAGTAGGGGTACCCGGGTTCATGTGAAAAGGTTTGTTAAGGTATTGGCGGCCGGATCCAGAGAGAGACTGCTCGAGGTCTTTTGTCCTCTCCAGCCAGAATCTCTAGTATTGCAATTGAAGGGATGGATTCATTACGTCACTCCTAGAAACTCTGATCCCCGGATTCCTACCTATCTCTCATACCTATTTCCTCCTCAGAATTTCCTCTTCTTCATTTCCTTTAAAAAAAACCTCCACACAGCATCCCCTAAGATGAAATAGGCCCCAAGGGATGTTATTTTAATAACGGCCTCCTTTTTGGAGTTAATGTAAAATGTTTGTTTCAAAAAACAAAACAAAAAATGTCTCTGTAGATAACATAAGCGACATTACAGTAAATATTCTAAAGACTGCTCTACGGTAAGTACATTGAAATAAATGTTTCCTTCTCAACGCGCATATCTCAAATCCAATTATGTGAACGTGTTTCCGTCTGGAAACGGCGAACGGATTTATAAATGCATTGGAAACAGCGCTCAACGTTATGCTCGGGTGCTCCGTTTATCAGACTCCGTGCACTTTCGTTCAATTTGGAGATTGGTGTTAAAAAGGTTTCCACGACTTTTCATCCCGCGACAAAATATCCCCGACAAAATATCCTTCGGAAAAAATATCCCCCCAACAAAATATCTACTAAAACTTTTTTTTTTACATGAATACCGCAACTGATCCCGTCTGGAGCCAGTGGGACTATGGCATCCCAAATTAAGGTAAATTGTGAGGCTGAAGGTAGTGGGATGGGAAGGAGATAGGGAAGAGGAAGGTGGGAAATTTCCTGGCTCTTCAGATCTCGTCACCAAACACGACTAAACCCATTTCAAGCAACGTTTCAATTCTGAATGGTGGTCTTAGACCAGGGCGTTAGTAAGAGTGTCTTCCGCTCTGGAATGTGCCGCAAATATACTATATATTATTTTAAATGAATAAATTGTAAAAAACCAGAAATATGCCACGCCGGGATTCCATCCTGCGATCTTCGAAGGGCGAGTCAAGAGCCCTACCGTTGGACTACGCCGGCTGACTAAACCTACCTAAACTAACAAAAAATGGGACAAAAATAATACAGACAATAAATTATTGTTAAAAAATAGTAAAATGTAATGTAAATAAGGTTAGTTTAAAATAGGTTTTAGTAGATATTTTGTCGGAGATATTTTTTCACGGGATGAAAACGCGCATTACCATAATAAAAAATGGTTTATTGCTATACGACCGTTACGTATTGGTTGGCGTGATATCACCAATATCACCATGGACTAACTCTACGTCTCGGTATATCAGTCAGTTCGTATCCTTGCTATGAACGACATTCCTCGCTCAAATTTAAGCGGGCTAAATATGCCTTGATAAGCCGCAGGATAGTTTTTATTTTAGACGCCCAGGCGCTAGCAGTCATATCTGACATTTACGTAAATAATATTTGAATACGTCCACCGAAATTTACGTAAATTGCTTAATTTGCTTAATCCGCCAAAATCCAGACAAACCTCATCCCATAAACCCGGACACCACTCTGGGTAACCTATGGCAGAGGTGTTGATTATCCAGTAAGATTCCTACCCACTTCTAATACCTATTTACTTTCCAGAAACTCCTCTAGTTCCTTTCCTAAAAAAACCCTCCGTACAGCATGCCCTAAGATGACATAGGCTCTGAGGGAAATTATTTTCATCTGGACCTCCTGTGTGGAGCTTATGTAAAAAAAATGGTTCCCGCGATGGCGGTACCCGACCTTAATAATAATAATAATATTTGGATAACTTGTAAAGCACCGTTTTGTGAAAATCACATCAAGGGCGCTGTACAAACTTATAATACAAATCTACAATCTTACTTCTAACTACAAACTAGACAAACCACTATGACAACTTATGGATAAAATTTGAATCCACCGGTATATCGATCACCGATATGTACAATGATTTGACCAATGACCTGTAAAAATGTACTGTACAGGCAGGAAATATATACAGGACCATACTTACCTGGAAGGTCACTAGAGATTGGGTTCATATCACCTTATTTTCTTTATTCTATTATTCGTCAAATTCGCAAATTTTTGGCAGACACTTTACGGTGGTTAAATAATTATTTAGGTAACATTTATTATTTTTTTCCAACATTGTGAATCAACAAGAGATCCCAGGTTTCTGGGGAAATAAAAATACATGAGAAAATCTCATTAAACCTGCATTAAAAAAAACATTGTTTCGAAGGGGTAAAGCCCAGTCGATTTAATCTACGCCAGCTTCTCAAATCCTAGCTTTACTGCAATATGGTAAATAAATATTCTGGGCTTATCTACAAAATCCTTGTTTTAAATCGACGTTAAGAGGAATACACAAGCCAAATAAAGTGTACATATATGTTACAGTTAAAACCCGTTCTTAGTTACGACGTTTTTTCTTTGGTATAAACTAGTTTTCACTAAATGCATTTGTTATAACTAGAATCAACTGCTGAATATCAGTGAAAAACTAGTTCTAACTGGACAAAACGCGTTTTCTCGAAATGATTCAGTTACAACTATTTCAATTGATGTAAAAGTTCATTGTGCTTTGTTCTGATTGGTCGAGTGACATCGGCTTAGGTTAGGTTAGGTTAGGTTAAGTTAGGTTGGGTTGGGTTGGGTAAGGTTAGGTTAGGTTAAGTTAGGTTAGGTTAGTTTAGGTTAGGCTTGGTTAGTTTGGGTTAGGTTAGGTTAAGTTTTTAATTTAACAGTTATTTTTAGGAACTGCGATGTAGAACTGTGGTTAAATAATAATTGTCTTTACTGGGATCATTTACCCTGTGGCAGGGCTGGGCAAAATACATGCTTTGCTGTAATTGAAATACAAATTACAAAATGCTTTTTCGCATGTATTTAAAATACGAAATACAAAATACTTTGAAGTGGTGTATTTGAAATACAAAATACAGTATTTTAACCATTTTTTTATTTCAAATACAAAATACAAAATACATTTGGTTTTGGTAGAACCTTTGGTTGCAATAAATTGTCGTAAGTGTACTTATCTAAGGGTGCGTTTCCATAAAGCAAAGCTGAGCAGAGTGAAACAGAGACGTGCAAAAATTGACCAATCATATTGCTTAGAAGACACATCTCATCCTCGCTCCACTTGTAAAGTTTTTTCGTATAGGACAAAGGTGCAGTGGCGTAGCTAGCATGGGTGGCACCCGGGGGGGATAGGGCGGGTAACACCCCCTCCCCCCCCTATTGACTTCATCAAAAATTGCTCCATCCAGGGAGGGGGGGGCGGAATTGGTGGCTAGAGAATTGTGCTCTTGAGGGGTGACACTCGGTCGGGTTCGTCGGACCGCCCCCCCTTCGCTACGCACCTCCAAGGTGTTAGATGATTATTTTTTTTAATAACAAGACATTTGCATAGCGCAGTTTTGTGTTATTTAACTTCAATGCGCTCTACTGTAAATAACTTAAAAATAATTTAGTATTCAACAAATTATTCTTATAGTGCTTGATCTAATACTGTGACACTAAAATGCACAATGCAAAGCAATGACAAGTATAATATATAGTGACCGACCGAAGGTTCGGTTTCGGCAAGTTTCAGCAAAAAAATCTAGTTTCGGCCTCAGTTTCGGTTCCGGCAGAAAATCTGCCGAAACCTTCGGCCGCACCGAAACTCTGCGTTCGTGAAATATCGTGCGTCGTTCGGCTGACATCGGGTGAGTTAGTGGCTCGTTCGCTAAATTTTTGTTCTAATAAGTAGTTAAAATGTTGGTTAATTTTTAAATTTTTTATTTGTTTTATAACAGTAATGTACCGGTAATAATACCCGCCGCCAAAATTGGGAGGCGGGTAAGGGTACCGCTGCCCCAGGAACCATTTATTGCATAATCAACACTTCTTCCATAGGTCACCTTAAGTGGTTCGATGTGTTTGGTGTCTTTGTAGGCGTGACCGGGTTCATGGGGTGAAGTTTGTCCAGGTCTTGGGGACTAATGCGTCTGTCTTCCTGCTACGTGGTGTGCAGGATCGAGAAAGACTGGTTGAGGGAGGTATTTTATCATCTCCAGTCGGAATCTCTCGACCTATCGCCTTGCACTGCGGTTGGAGAGATGGATTCATACATCCGTTATGCCTAGATACACTGACCCCCCGATTCCTAACCATGCTTCATACCTATTTCCTTCCCAGAACTGCCTCTCCTTCCTTTCCCTAAAAAAAACTTACACACAGCATCCCCTTAGATGACATAGGCCATGAGGGAAACTATTTTCCTCAGGGCCTCCTATGTGGAACTTATATAAAAAAAAATAATAAATAATTATTTTTCACCTTAAATTTTTGTTTTCTTTATTTCATTTAACATGTTCATTAAGAATATTGTGATTGTAAACGCAATTAAAATACTCAATTAATGAGGTCCTTCCTTTATAATGTGAGTGTTGATTATTGTCAATTTTTTGTTCCAAGAAGTAGTTAACATGTTTTGTTAATTTTTGTTTGTTTTATAGCGGTGATATCAAAAAAATAAATAATATTTTTTTTACATGTACCTATTGTTTTTTATTTCATTTAACACGTGTTAATTGTCTGTATAAGTGTAAAAATAAGCCAAACTTCAGTATACAATAGCTAAAAAAGAATCGGTTTCGGCCAAAACTGAGACAGATACCGAAGATTCGGTTTCGGTTTCGGTAGAAAGTCCTGTTTCGGTCAGACACTAATAATATAATACGATACAAATAGTGTTGCCAACTTACTCTAATATATTGCGCAGGATTCTAACGTTTTTAGTCTATGTATTATCTACGTCAGTTTATTTTTCATTATCATTACTAAGATCGCTACTTAAATGTATTTGAAAATGTATTTTGAAGCCATAATTTAAAAAAGTATTTGAAATACAAATTACAAAATACCTCAGCATCGGGTAATTGAAATACAAATTACAAAATACATTTTTAGGAAGTAATTGAAATACAAATACAAAATACGTATTTGTATTTCAAATACGTATTTCAATTACAAGTAATTCAAATACTGCCCAGCCCTGCCTGTGGCAATACCTGCGCCGGACACAGCGCACCGCTGTGTCATGACAGCCGAGACCGTCGCGTCGCTACTGCCCTGATCTCCCACTGGATCGCCCATCATGGTGTTCCAGAAACCATCACATCGGGGTCACCAGTATGGCAATTCACTATTTGCCACGGACGGTGTACACAGGATTCTTAATGTTTAAATGAAAGATTGTTAATTTTAAACTTGATTAAGTTTATTCAACATTTTTAAAAGACACATGGTACAGAAGTATTTAACACGGAGATATATGAATTATGATATTACGAACTGTCCAAGTCCGGTGGTTAAAACGCAATGGCGAATAATTCGTCGAATTTCCGCTTGACAGCGGTTAAATACTTCTATACCGCGTGCGTATTACAAATGTTGAAATACAATAACACCCCCCCCCCCCATACACACAAGCCCTGCTTACTTATGGGGGCACATCAAATATATCTACCATGTAATTAATTACTATATAAAATTTATTTGTAATTTATGTACCTATTTGTTACTCATAAAAAAATAATTTAAAAAAACTTAATCATGTTTCAAATTAACAATCTTTCATTTAAACATTAAGAATCCCGTGTAAACGCGCCCATGGCAAATAGTCCCATGCCATTCCAGTAAAGAAAATTATTATTTAGCCACAGGCGCCACAGCTCTATAGCACAGTTCCTACAGGTTGAGTTGGGTTAGGTAAGCTTAGGTTGAGTTAGGTTAGGTTAAGTTATTTTGTTCTGAAGAGTTTTAATTTTCAATGTACATTTGTTACTTAAATTTTAAATTTTCTGCGACCGGTTTCGACACATCCGTGTCATTCAAGAGCAATCTTAAAACAAATTTAAAAATTCTATACAAGTACTAAAATTAATTAGGTGGGGGTAGTAGGAGGGGAGATTTTGGAGGAGTGTTTAATAAGTTTCCAACGTTACTTGGAAACATCGTAATTAAAGGTGATTTACATAATGCTATTATTGTATTAACTAAATTAGTTAAGGTTAAGTTTAGTTTAGTTTTAACTAGGTTAAGTTAGGTTAGGTGAGTTTAGGTTAGGTTTTGTAAGGTTGGGTTGGGTTGGGTTAGGTTAGGTTAAGTTTTTAATTAACAGTTATTAAATATTTCAATAAACAGTACCTTTCAGTTTTAACTAAGGCAGTTAGTAAAAACTTGTTTTAAGTAGAGAAAATGCGTTATAACTAAAAACGAATTTTAACTGTAACATATTATTTAACAAACCTAGATTATGGGCGTAAAAATCGTTTGGCAAACGGAGTTCAGAAAAAACCAATTTTAAAGCAAAAGCGGTTCTTATTTATTTTGTGAATACAAAAATTTAATTAAGATAAAACTCAGATAATCTTAGCCATAAAAAACGAAGGTACTTCTTAAAAGCTGTTTCATAGGCGTTCAACGCTTCTAATTATTAATTCGTTTACGTTAATATTTTTTATAAATTAATTAAAATATAAAAAATTATAGCAAATTCTTAATTACGAACCCTCTACCCCCGCTGCGTGTTATTTTCTCAATCTAATTATGTTGTTTTATTTTTAGTCATGTTTATAACATTTTCTTATGATGAGAAAATGTAGGTTTCATATTGGTTAATAGTTTAATTTCATACTATCTATCCTACATACCTTAATCTGTGTTTTTTTATTTCTTTCTTATACGTATCTTTGTTTTCTTCTTTTTCTACCATTTAATTTTTTCTTTAATCAATTATGTTTTTCTATATAAACTATAATTTTTTGCGGAAACTTCGCTGGTTGATGCATAATGCAATATTTAATTCCTCTAATAAAACATGTATAACTGTTTTCTTCCCTTAAAAACTAAAATAAAAATAAAAAATAAAAAACCAGTGAACAATTTTTATTCTAATTATTCTCGATCCAACGATAGAAAAAGCTTTAAGTATAATTTTGTATTCCTAACCGATTTTATCGAAAAGGGCGATTTCACATTATTGTTCTTATTAATTCTATCGTATTTTTGGGTTATTCATAGCCTACATCGGACGTTATTAATAGACTGTACGGTTGAAATTTAAGATTCCGACTTTGAATACATCTGACGCCACGCCTTATACAAAACCATCATCCTACTAGAAGTTTGTTAAAAAACTACTTTTGTAATAGAAACTAATTCAAACAAGTAGCGAAAAATTACAAATAATGGAGCCACTTACGTTAACGGCTAGCGTGAGGAACGTCCGCTGGCAGGCGTAGGTACTTTTGGATTTGTAATTTATTGAATCTCTCCGGGTATATATTGATGGTTATATGTTTATTATTGTAACCCGCAGTTATAAATATTAATACAACAAGTCTGAATACTATAAATGACGTCATTGTCTTTCGCGGTTACTTTATCCTGGTCCCAATAAAAAAATCCAATCAAAAAATCTTCCAAAAGAACAATTTTTAGAAAATTTATAAAACTTGGGTTCTGTCACAACTTAGGTCCTATGGCGCCGAACCGACTGAAATTTTGGACTTTTAATAAAAAGCACGGTCTAAATACAAATCAATTAAAAAAAAATCTTCCAAAAATACAATTTTTAGAAAAATCATCATTTAGAACTTTTTTTGAGCGCTTTGTAACACTTGATGTCGGTCACAACTTAGGCCCTATGACGCCAAACCGACTGAAATTTCGCATCCTTACTAAAAACCATGGTCTGAACACGAATCAATCAAAAAATCTTCTAACAGAACAATTTTTAGAAAATTCATCGTTTTTAACACTATGGTTTGGCGCTTTGTAACAATTGGGTTCGATTATAACTTGTGCGATTCATACGCGGTAGAAGTGAAACTTTCAGAAAACTAAAGGAGACAAGAGTGGGAAGACTACGAAGCACTTCTTTTATCGATGTGAAGGATGATTTTTTCCTTAATTTTATCGTCGAATGCCAGTGCATCTTTTCTATATATTTAGTCATTTTATTAGAATTAAGTACCTATTTGTGTTTTCCTCTTCGAAGTCGCTAGATATCGCTTTCTTTTGGGTTACCTTGGCCTGTTCATTTTGGAGTGGTTTGAAGATTGGTTATTCATTTTACAAAAATAAAGATATTTTTGGATTTAATAGGATTCGATCCTTGGTCCGCATAATGTCTTGCCGCTAAGGTTCATCAGGCGCTTTATACCAATAAACCAAAGGATACTTGCGTGTTTTATCGTATTATATGGAAATCGAATATCCGTGAAATATATACATATTTTATTGCTATCTCATTCTCTCGCAGGCTAAATCGTATAGATGTATGTGTTAATCTCTTTTTAATGTAGCTCGCTTCCGTTTCATCGAGTTTCAAATCTCAACGGTGCTAAATAAGTTTTCACTTTAAATTTGTGAAAACAAAAAACCAGGCCTTGACCACAAAACTATTTTTCATCTATTTTTCTGTCGGCCAAATTCCTTAAATTATGATCAAAGGTGAATCTTTTGCCTACGAGATCTCATCACGTAACATAACATACATGAAACGTACGCCGTAAACCCAGAAAACGTTCTACGTTGTTCCGGGCTATTTGCAACGTACATCGCCTTTAGATTCGACGTACAAAATTAATAACTTGACCAACCCGTTCAAATACAATATATGTCGGGAGCCTTGAGCAATTAACGACCCATCACTCGCTGTATAGTAAATAATAGATAATCCAGTTTAGAGCGCGCTGCATATTGAAGATATTATCACAATAATACAATTCAATTTGCGAGGCGTGTATGTGTAGGTACTTACCGCCCAGAGAACCAATTATTGGATAACGAACACCTCTGCCATAGGTCACCTCAAGGGGTCCGTTGCGGGGGGGTGACGTTTGCCTAGGTCTAGGCGGCGAATGCGCGTACAGCGTGGCAGATCGAATCGGAAGAGACTGGTTGAGGGAGGGCTAACCTAGACACCTCCAGTTGGACTCTCAGCCGTAATGGAAGAGATGGATTCGTACGTCCGTCATTCCTGGTCACATTTTCACCCAGATTCCTACCCTCCCCTCATACATTTTTCCTTCCGATAACATCCTCGTTTTCCCTAGAAAAACTATACTCACAGCATCCTCAAACGTGGCACACTTTCTAAGGGATTTTTTTCGATCAGGGCCTCTGTTGAGGTAATAAAAAAATGAAAGATTGTGAATTAAGCCACGAAAACAATCATTTTTCTCCAGTTGTTAAACATTGAAAAAACAACTGATGTGTGATTTATGTGGCTGCGGATATCGAAGAACCTTAAATGTTATGAAATGGGTGTGAAAGACCACTGCAAAAGTAGAGAGATTCTACATAAAGGAAAAGAAAAAAAGGACTTACTGCGCTGGCACTTCCTTCTATCTTGGCTGGGTTTATTCGTGCACTTGTATAACTATTTTATTCGCGGTACTTTTTTTCGGTTTGATTTGCGGATGCGGTAAGCTGTGTTGGAATATGGATGTTTATGCGGAGAAGGTCGATTAATGACTTATGTGGGTAATAAAAAATGACAGGTATATAGGGGGGTAGGAAGGAACATATGATAATATAAATTCACGATGAAAGATAAAGGGGCCTTTTTGGCGCGGAGCTCTGAATGTATACATTTCAAAAAGTCGTGATGGTCACATATCAGTTTCACATTTGTACTGTCTTCTGGTTCAAATCCGTCAAGATGCCAGCGTCGATATCCTTCTAAATCCATTCTTGTCAGTAGTGTGGGCAAAATGGGGTTGGCTTCAATAGGCAAACAAGTTTGGGGCCTACAGCGGTAAGCGTTATATGGAAATTTATCGATAACAACTGTTTAAGGCCAATGATTAAGTTCGCCCGAGCCACACAGAATTGTGAATTAAAGCGAAAAGATTTTCATTCGAAAATATTTTTTAAGAAATTCGAAAAGAGTCCATCGCATTCGTGTTGGTTCATCTGGTCAGAGTTCAAAATTTTTGAGACCAATGGCGACATGATACATTACCATCCTTGAAGATGACAAAAGTGTTCTGTAGAAACTTTCATGATATCTTAGGCTGTCTTTACATACCTAATTTTTTTTCCCCATAAGTCGCTTACGTGTCTTATAGCAAAATTACCAACGCAAACGACACCGTAAGTCACTTACCGAAACTTATTGCAAGAGACAGATGTTGGTCTTACGTAAGTTTTTTGACAGGTCTAATCGCGTCAGTTTATCACATAAGTTGAGACGTTTACCGTAAAAAATGATACCAAAATGGGCCGATGCGAGATGTCAAAAAATAATATATGTGTTCGTGGGTTTTCTTATGATTATTTTTTCGAAAAAACTTGTAAATACTTTTATTATTTAAACTAAATGCAACTCGAATAAGCGGAAACGTACATTATTTTCTCCAATATAAACGAAAACAATAAAAAATAACACTACCTAGATGAAACTCAAAAGAGCACTACTTATGAAAACAAATGTTAATCGAAATAAACTTTTCTGATTCCAAACCCAAAGAGATATAATTTATTTTTCAAGTGAAAAAATTAAAAATGGGGCTTTTTGAAAATGAGCGTCCTTCTATTTAATTATTGGTTCATTCCTTTCTTATCTCTATGTTTCTGGTTTTCTAATGACGTATATTTGAATTCGAAGTCATTTGGATAAAATTAAAGAACTCCATTCAATTCCGCCGTTAACTGAACAAAAGCGTGTGGAGAGTTGTTTAAATCAAGCCAACTTCTATTCTAAAACTTTATTTGGACCTTTTGTTTAAAATTCGCAGCGACAACTTATGTAAGTTAAACTTCAGAACAACTTCCGGGAGCATTAATTACCATAAATTGGACGCATAATGTTAACGCTACTGCGAGGAACTTATCACAATCTTATGAAAGTCGTAAATTTCATTTGCATATTCGTTAATTTAAGTAACAAATGTATATGGAAAGAAAAACTCTTCAAAACAAAAAGGACATTCGTTCTAACTCGATGGAAGAAAACTAGAAGTAAGAACGAAGGCTCGACCTATTTAAGAATGCCAGAGGAGTTGTACACCGACACCCGTATTCAGAGTCGATCCTTAAAAGTCAAGTGTCGTCCTTACCTTAGCAAAGACAAGTAACGTCCCCGGTCGGCTTTTATACATCTAAAGTCATCCCGTCATAAGGTTTATTTTAGGTTAACATCATGTTTTCAAAATAAGTATGCATTCTTTCATTTTTTGTCGATTTAAAATCAGTATAGACATAATGTAAATAACAAGTTTCATCAAAGCTGCATCACAAAATGCAATATTTTCGTTTCACAAAAGTAGAACAGAATTTTAGAATAGATATCTAATTTTACAGTAGCGTAGAATCTCAGCGCGATAGCTACCTGAATAATAGAAGGTATGGGCAAGCCTCTATTATTTACTAAAGTGTTATTTGGAAATAATAAATGCATTACAGTGGTTTTCTCCAAACGATATCGCTCCTTAAATTGGCGGTCACTTGGCAAGTTAAAGGTACCTATCCCACCAACCTCGAGTTTTGACAGCTATAAGTCAAAGTAAGCAAGAATGCGCATGCGCAGTGTCGTAGAGACTTCCAAACGTCAGTTTCTGAATACAAAAAATGTGCCAAATGTGGCCGAATGTGGCCGCATATGCTTGAAATATGGTCACCCGGATGACAATCGGCACTCGGAAGGTAGCTTCCTTACTATGTGACGTCACACCGACCTCAGGTGTGTCTCTGAATACAAAACGGTGTTTCTTAAAGGAAAGGAAGGCTCCTTGAACTAAAGGATCGACTCTGAATACGGGTGTGAATGTTGCAAATGGTAACCCCGTTGATTGCAAAAAGTGACACCTAATATTGCAATATTCCTATTAAAGGATGCCTTATAATAATTGAAAATGTCTTCGAAAAATGTAATATAAACGTACAAAGTATTTACTTTTTAATGATACACCCTATCAACAAAATGATGGTCTTCTCATGGGACCTCCGTTAAGATTACTTCTAGCAAAGATATTGATGGATTATATTGAAAATATAATCCTTAAATCTCCCTTAACTAAACACATAATACACTATGTTAGATGCTTAGACGACATCCTTATATGTTAAAAAAGCACCAACCGACAGGTAGATAACTTTACTAATTGGGCCAACACCATCAATAATAAAATCTGCTTCACAGTTAAACATGAGATTGAAGGTAAAATCAATTTTTTAGATCTGACAATTTGTAGAAGTAATAATAAACATACCTTCGAAATATTTAGAAAACCGACTTTTACAGATAAATGCAAACTCAACTCATCCTTGGTCCCATAAATTATCGGCTTACCATTCAATGGTACATAGACTCATTAACATCCCCTTAGATAATAAAGCATACGTAAAAGAAAAGGAAGCTATTAAAACAATCGCGATTAATAACGGCTACGAGGCAAATAACATTGAAAAAATAATAAAAAAACAAGAAATACAAAAATAAAATTAATTTAATATATCCAGTACACAATATAAAATTTGAAAAATTTGCATAACTCGAATTTATCGGCCCAATATCTTTAAAAATTGCAAAAAAATTTTAAAATGTGGTTTAAGTATAGCTTTTAGAACCAAAAACGAGTGTGCTTTAGACCACACGACTGAAGTAAAACTTCACAAAATTGTGCCGTCCATTAACAATATAACAATAACAGGAATAAAAATATACCCATCCCCTCCACATCCCCATCAACTCAACTCAACTCAACTTAACTTAACTCAACTTAACTTAACTTAAGTTAACTTAACTGAACTTAACTTAACTTAACTCAACCTAACTCAACTCAACTCAACTTAACTCAACTCAACTCAACTCAACCTAACTTAACTTAACTTAACTTAACTTAACTTAACTTAACTTAACTTAACTTAACTTAACTTAACTTAACTTAACTTAACTTAACTTAACTTAACTTAACTTAACTTAACTTAACTTAACTTAACTTAACTCAACTCAACTTAACTTAACTCAACTCAACTTAAATAAACTTAACTCATATCGATTAGCGTTTCACTTTCATTATAGCTTTTCATATAGATTAGCGTTTCACTTTCATTATAGCGTTTCATATAGATTAGCGTTTTACTTTCATTATAGCGTTTCATATAAATAAGCGTTACACATTCATTATAGCGTTTCATATAGATTAGCGTTCACATTTTTTCGTAACGTTTCATATTTTTTCGTAACGTATTCATCATTTTACCCCCCAAGCGTTGAGCGTGCGTAAATTTACTTCAATAAAAGGTCTTACATAAAATTTGCTTGAACAATTAGAAATCAATAAACGAACCAATGACCCCAACGTAATACTTATTAATAAATGAAGGAAAAGTATTTATTCCCCACTACTAGTATGTTTACCAAACCAAAAAAATATAATGCATTTAACGTCATTATAAACCAATCAGAAAACCCTTAGTCCAAGGGAAACAGATTCCGAATCTCAATAGTGTCCAGCAATTTGATTTAACCGGGAATTAATCAATTTAGACACTTTAAAAACATTGGCATTTAAAATAGTATTAATAGGTCGTCTCAACGTGGATTAACCACAGTTTGAAAATGGTCTTGTTAACCGAAACAATCGTAACAAAAATACATACCAAAATACTTGTAGAACTTGATAATAACATTATCAAATTTTCGTTGTTAGTTTTTGGGATGTTATGCCGTGTTGCGCTACACTGACTGCAACACTGTCCGAAACGTCGGCTATAGAAGGAGGTAGCGCAACACGGCATAACATCCCAAAAACTAACAACGAAAATGCTTTTGGCCGTGAAAATCTAAAAACTTAACATTATCAAATTTATTTTAAATTAAATTTAAAAAATTAAATTCAGAAATATTATTTTTTAATCCATAAAAAAACATGAAAAAGTTCTTACAAAGCAGAACTTGTTTATAATAAATTGTTTTTTGTCATAAACGTATGTTTTTTATAGATTAAATAATAATATTATTAAAGAAATAAAAATAAAATGCAAAAGTCAGTTATTTTAAACACTTGTAGGATTACGAAAGATTTTTAAAATATATTTATATTGAGGGATCAGTAAGATTTATCGGTCCAGTTAGGAGTTCATCAGAGCCGAACCCTCCGATATGAAAATATCTGGAGTTGGTGAATTATTTTCCCATTATGTTTCTGGTGAATTGACGTATTGTTTTTGTATTGTTTTGTATTTATTATACTTACTATATAGTGCACTTACATTGCGTGGATTTACTAGATAATCATTTGTGGAAAAGTGTGTGGAAGGGTTTAGTCTTTCATTTGTGAAAGGTTTAACCCGGACATAAAATGTGGAGCACCATTAAAAAATGGAGTTCTACAAAATAAACTTGATAACAATAAATGAATTGAGATAAACTGTTTTTCCAAAAAAACGATATTCCACCACTCGATGGTAAGTGTGTTCAGTGACATTTCTCAGCGGATTTATTTTTAGACTCGGTAGTTCATAATAATATTCGAGTTAGAATTTTCTTCATAACAAAATGTGGGAATTTTTAATACTCTTTTTCAAGGTGGATGGAGTATAATAATTTTAAAGAGGGTGTTGCTTGTGTAGCGGTGTACCGTATAATTCGACTACTGCGGGGTAAGAGGGACTGCGGTCTTGTGTTCAAAACTATTCCAAAGCAATTTGAATTACCATCGGTGTGCATTATATTCTGTACATTTCAAGGCAGAATGATATGAATATGTATTGGAAACAATATGCAATAAGGTTTAGCTCCCGTATTGGTTAAGCACCCTTTCATCTAATGTTGTCCACACTATGAAAAGGCCTTTCAAGGGATACAACACATCCACTGTTCCAATCAACATTGTTCAAGGTGTTGCCCGATTTCGACAAGGGGCTGTTATAATCTGTAACATATCATCCGATCTGATTGGAAGGTGTTGACAAGGTGAATCCCATCATGTAGTTATTAATTATTAAAAACCTTTTTAACAAAAAGCTAAGTACAACAATCGTCATATTAAAAATTTATACTTAAAAATTTTTTTATTAAAAATTTCATTTTAGAGGGAGGGTAAGAAAGAAACAAAAATTTATGACAAATTTTAATTAAATTATGATTTTAAAAAATTCTAGGAACACAGAAATGCTACTAGTGTTTTTTAAATAATACCCTTTCTTATTGTTTTGTGGTTATAATTGAAATTTACAATGAACGAGTTGAAATTTTTAGTGTACGTTTTATTTTTTAATTTCACTAGAACTGGTGGGCTGTGAAGGTTAAACTTAATATTAATTTTTACAAATCCAAGTTTTTAGTTCGTAATGCACTTCAATAAGATAAACTGCAGTGGCGGGCGGTGACTTTTTGTATAAGGGATGCTGAAGTATATACCTATCTAATATCAAATATAAATACCTTCAGAATAGCCCACAAACAAGATGCGATTACTTATAAAAATAGTTTTTCTAATTAGCTCTATAAATCCTTTATGCTTCACCTTAATTGTTACAGTTCTAAAATTAAATAGATATTCAAACGTATCAATCGGCATCCGTTATTGAAGCCAAATTGTCAAAATGGTCGCGTGAAAAAATTCTCTAAAACGTACCGAATAAATCCATGCGCTTTGTTACGCTATTCTGTACACTATGCCTACGCGCATTGAAGTCGTTTTCTCCCATGGATGCTCCCATCGTATCGTATACTTATTCAGGCAAAACTTGGCAGGCAGAACTAAACGCGCATGCGTAAATATCAATTTTTTTCTAACATCGTGGATGCGGAATAGAGCTGAAAATCCACTGTTGCTGGAATTAGTGCGTTTACGAGACATTCGATACACTAGCATCGAGGATGGAGTTGTTATTATGTGTTTCGGTTCGGTCCGCGCGTCAGGTTTTGTCGTTTTTGGCCGCTGAGGTTTGGACGGTGTCGTTAAATTGCAGTATTTATTTATTTTTACGACAAGAAAAAAAAAATTAAAGCTTGTTTTAATTCTGAATAAATAAATAACAATTATTATTATATTTACTATACGCCTCAAAAGAAAGGGAAGCGCCTCATCCACAGTATATATGGAATCACCGCGCCCGATAAACAGATGATCTCTCTAAACACAAAAATTATTGACTTACTGATTAAAAAAATCATTGTGTATCTCACATTTAAGATGAATAATTGTTTCCCAAAATTGAAACAATTCATCAAATTTTGAAGTTAAAAGTCAAGTTCAATTCAATTTCTGTTAGTTTTTCATATTTGTCCAGTTGTTTCATGGTACTTGTATAATAGAAGAACTAAAAAGGACTTTAAAAAAAGTTGAATTTTAACTTTAAAATTTGTTGAACTGTTCAGTTTCTGTAAAACAACTCGTCGTTAGATTTTATGTGAGCCTAGCTTAACACACTACTAAGATCACGAACGTCAAACTATTTCCGTGTTCGCAAAACACCTGAAAACAATCGTGAAGGATTGTTTCTGCAAACTCTTCTTCAATGGGTGCAATACAAAATATTGTCTTTCCTTGGATTTTTTTTGAAACCACAATTAATTTTATGTTTGTGATGCACATTGTATAACGCTGTTTTGCGAAGAGGTACTTTCAAAATAATCCATACATATTGATAATACACTCATATTTACAAACCTGTGATAAATTATGATCTATTGGTTCATTTTACGATTTAATTCGAAGACTGAAATGAACTGAAGAAGAAACTGAATGGCGCAACAATAAACGTAAACATTCAGGAAAGCAAATTTCGATAGAAATGTTTGTAGTGTTATTCCAGAGGCTTGTGTCAACTAAGTTCTCCTTGAAAAAGCATAAAAGGAAAGATTTTCTTCAAAATCTGCCTCTCTTGTAGGCTTTACTTACTGCGTCATTCTGGTTCTAAAGGTCTGTATTAAAAGAAAATACTTTAAGTCCATACGTTTTGTTTTTCTAAAAAAAAATAATTTGTCGACTTTGTACACTGAACGACTGTTGATGGCGATTAAACCGGGCAATTTTAACGATTTTTTGAGGGTGCCAACTCCTATAAGAAGTAACTTATCAAAAAAGTAAAACGAACCGACCCGCTAATGATTGCTATCTATATTATATTAAAAAATATTTGCAGTGGTATCAAAATCCAGAGACAAAATGGGGGAATATATTGTTTACGGAAAAAACGACGCCCGATTTCCTCATGTATTTTAGCAGATGTCAATTACAGGTTGTCTTAATTTGTATTGAACATATTATCTAAGAAACTTTCTCCAAGCAGTGTATGTTACAAGTATAAATAGGAGACCATAGTGATTTTTCTGATTTACTGTTAAGACGGAAGTCATTTGTGTATTGGCTATGTATTAAACATCGTTAAGTGGTTAAGAACACTAGCAAGTGGCCATGTGTTTTTTTATTTTCAATATTCAATGTTAAGTGTTTTTTATTCATCATTAAATAACACTCCGCGTTGTAAAACCATCCACACCGAAATTTAAAGTTTATGTTCGAAATTATGGATTGCTAAAACCCGTGCGTCTATGAGCCATCTGGAAATTTATTTTTGATGTAAACCCGAATTCTTTCTCGACTTTTAAGGTGAATTAATGTAATTAGGTGAAAAAATAATAATAACTGATTTGCATCTTTTATAAATAGCCACATACCAGTGCTATGGTTACAGCTCGATCCTTGGAGATAAAGAAACTCTAAACGAAATACACCTACGCCTGATAGTACGTTAGAACCCTCCAGATTTCCAGTCCCAATGACACCGTGAAATTTCATGGAATTTCGGAATGCTTCTAGGTATTTTAAATGTGCTATTTATTTCTTATTTTAAAGTTTACGGAAACAAGAAGTACCATTTTATCAACCAGAAAAAATTATCAGAGATATTTGTATTCTAAATAAACATTACTATTGCAAAATAATGAAATTTTAACATCAAAAATAAAATATAAATAATTATTTAACTTCAACGAAAAAATTCCACCAATTTGTAAACATATTCTTTGACTTTTTTAATATTTACTAATTTAAAAGAAGAATAGTTATTTCTCTTTCCAACGACGAACAAATCACATAAACAGCATTTAAAAAAAACTAAAAATGTTTTCGCCTTGGAAATATGAAATTTTCGTCTGCGGTGCTTTTATTTGCGTTCCATAATTTTTTCATAACTTACCGGTTTTGAAAATACAAATAGGTTTGCTACACTAATGGCTGGAAATCAAAGAATGTTAAGCAGAAGGTACCTTATCCACCCGGCCCGCGAATAAATTCTAAATGGATAAAGTGGCCCTCCGGTTGTTAAGGTTGAGTATCACTGATTTAGATAGATGCATTCTTAACACCGTGCATAAACAATGTCTTATCTATTGAAACAACAATCATTATGTCTCTTATCTCCTACCCGTGGAAACAGCAGAAATTAAAGGAAAAGTGGCATAATAATCGGAAGATTTATTTATTTATTTGTAAGAGACAAACAGCATCTACATAAAGTATAAAGATAAATATATATGTAAGTAAGTTAAGTGGAGTCAAGCCAAAAACGCATCCTATGTTAAAGTTGCTTGGAAATGGAGTTTTATTATATCTTAAAATTAATTTTAGATGAGTAAAGGAAGCGGAATATAGGAAAAGGATAGGAGATGCTCCCGATAAATGTATCAGAAGCATCTATTTATCTTGGTATCGTGATTTTACTAAAAATGTGTACGGAGTGAAATTTTGTGTTCTAATACGCACACATACCGGGAATTGGGTTTTTTTTTCTAATGTTAGTTCTACATGTGGGCAAATAAAATAAATTGGATTTTCGTGTTGATCTTGTGGGATTTTTTTTAATGTTTTGGTAAGCTCTGGCGAGTCCAGGCCATAATTCAGAATTTTAAATAACAAGATTTTATCAAAAATTAAACGTCGTGTACGAAGGGAGTTGAAGTTGCGAAAATTAATAGATTCGTTGTCATTTTAAAAGTATAAGTTTTGTTTATAATTAACGTGTTTAATTTTTTTTTAATTCTTTCGACTATTTCAATATAAGCTAGATAGAAAGGAGGCCAATTACAAATTGTTGTAGCGACGGATGTACGCTGTGTAAAGTGAAAATAGAGTACCTATAAATGATGCGGAATAAAAACTCTCATCTCCTTCCTTTTCTGCATTATAAGTTATTTGGTGGTGTTTGCGAGTAATCTGATTATTGTGCAAGATAGAGGGTACACTTTCAGATATATCTGCATACTCAATACAAATTTCGATAATACCGAGATATCTTACTAAATATTTGATCAAAACTATGGATGTCACAATTAATTAATTAAAAATAATACATCGTATATTTGCGGCACGTTCCAGAGTGAAAGATACTATCAATATCGCCCTGGTGTAAGACGACCATTTAGAATTGAAACATTGCTTGAAATGGCTTTAGCCGTGTTTGGTGACCAGATCTGAATAGCCAGGTACTTCCACACCTTCCACTTACCAAATCTTTCCCCTCCTTACTACCTTCAGCTTCACAACATTCCCAAATCGGGGATGCCATAGTCCCACTGGCTCCAGACGGGAGCAGTTGGTACTCCTGTGCGATATTCGAATTTAAAAAAACGGAATATGCATGCTTTACAAACACCAATATTTATTATCGGTAACTAAAAACAAAAAATGTATCTCAATTTTTAGCGAAAATTAATTTAGTTGGTACTAGACTCTATCAGGGAATCGCAAAAATTTAAAGTTTTATGTGTTTATAAATGACACAAATAAACTGTTCTTTTGAAAGATGTTTACGGATTTCAATGCAATGAACTAAAATTTTAGAAGGAGGGCAAACTAGGAATTTCAGTGTTCAGTAGGTACCTAAACCTACCCATTGATTTTTGATGATAATATCTGTGTTCTTAAGCCGCCCACATCCAACTTTCCACCATTTTAAAAAAACATATGGAAATGGGTCGAACAGTGGGATTGTCGCCTGTCTCTTGTCGCTTGTCTCTTGTCTCTTGTCTCTTGTCGTTTGTCGTTTGTCGCTTGAAGCGGACAGAAAAGGACGATCGAACGGCCGAGTCTTTCTGCAGCTCTATGTGCTATACACAGTGAGATCAATAACTTTACAATATCGAATCAATGGGCGTAACTTCTGATGATTTTATATTGACGTCCCGAGTACGGTTTATCGTTGACAGCCGAACCGATATTGACAGGTAATAAATTAGAAATCCATAAACGCTGTGGAAGTATTTTCTTTGAATTGGCACTCCGAAATGTCAAACGCCAAACAATTTCCTAAAATATTAAATAAATTGGCAGTGTTGAATCGAAATACTAACACAATTATTCATTAGCAGTCCGCATTTACTTGTTGGCACTAAACAGGAGTGAATTAGTTTATGAGGTCTGTAATGATATTTCCACCACTTTCGATTCTTAAAGATCGAGCGGAATAATTTATAACGCGTCCAAGTTGAATTATTTAAGTCTGTGGATCGCGTATATGACTTCTTTCGATTCTAAGAGCTTCGTTATTTCAATATGTTGATTAAATAAGCCAATAATTTTGCATAACGAATCACATTATTAAAAAACTGTGTATTAACTAACTAGTTAACCGTAACATATCTGATACTTTGGGGGCCGCGCTAAAATGTATCAATTGTCGGACCGAATATTGACTGTGCTCGCAAACATTGATAACTGACCGTAGATGACTGATTTGGATAATATCCTATTAATTTGAAGTTTTATTGATCGTCCATGCTAGACCTCTTGGTGGCTTCGGTTAGTAGTTAATATTGGGCAAAGGGACCATTCAAGTATTACGTAACGCACTTGGGGGGGAGGGGGGGTCTTGTAAAACGTTACTTCGAACGTTACGTTAGGGTTCGAACAAAGCGTTACGTAACATGTTTTTTTAAATTTAAATAAAAAATAGGGAATTAATGCACATTCATAAGGCTATGTCAATGTTTGGGTAAATTGTTTTAAGTTATTTATTTCTTAGAACCTAAAATATAAGATTGCTTTGGTTTTTCGGGGCAGTTCTCCATGTCAAGCTATCGTTGTAAAATAAGATAATAATCAAAAAAGCACTTTTCTAAACCAACAAAATTATGTCGTTACTAACATATTTACTAGCACTTTATCGAACTCTTCGGTGTTCAAATTTTGGTGAAATAAAATTTTTCTGATAAAGTTTTTTCCCCACTGTGGGAAAATATATGATATTTTAGATACCCCTTTGTAGTACATGAATAGTTGCAGTGTACTGACACGAAAAATGTTACTATCCACTAAATAGTCACAGTCGGGACATGGAAAGGGTTTCTCATCGCTGTAAGTTAGCAAATGCCGTTTTTGTTATTTTTTCGAGAAAAAGAAATGTTGCAGTTAGGGAATGAAATAGGGTTTTTCTCCACTGTGGATAAACGTGTGATTTTTAGATATCGTTTTGTAGTGCATGAATAGTTGCAGTAGGGACATGAAAAAGGTTTTTCATCACTGTGAGTCAGCAAGTGCCATTTTAGTTTTTTTTTCGAGAAAAAGAAGAGTTGCAGTCAGAACATGAAAAAGGTTTTTCTCCACTGTGGATAAACATGTGATTTTTAGATTTTTGTTTACTTCGTTGTACATGAATAGTTGCTCTCGGAGCCACAAAATGATTTTTTCCACTATGAGTAAGCAAGTGACTTCCTAGATATCCCTTTTGAGAGCACGAATAGTTGCAGTCAGGACATGAAAAAGGTTTTTCTCTTCTGTGAATCATACTGTGGATTTTTAAATCTTCTTTTTGAGAACTTGTATAACTGCATTCGGAATATGAGGAAAGACAGTATTAAATTGTGGAGATCCGGAAGGAATACAAGGCCGATAAAAAAATATTATTTCCATTTTTTTTTTTAATAGCAACATGAATAAATAAAATAAACATTTATTACCGCAAACGCGATTAAAACAAGAAAAAAGGTATACTGTACTTTGCGCAACTTAATTGTGACTTTCAGGTAAAAATTTGCACTTGGCGTTACGTAATTAATTAAAACTCAAAAATCCATAATGAAAATTATACTGAAAGTTCCTGTAAGAACTAGCACTGATGAAATCTTCAACAATCTTAACACCGTGTCAATTAAACAACTGTATTCTAAAACTATACTCATTTACATTCATAAGTACAAAACCCAAGAAATGACAACTTACACGTACATTAGAAACACTAGATCTCATGGTCAAAAACATATCCAACAAGTAACTACTAACACAACATTTGGGCAAAAAAGCTTCTTGTATTATGGTATTAAACTTTACAATAAAATACCATTCTCACTTAAAAACCTCAACAGTATAACATTTTAATCTCAAATAAAAAGCTGGATACTAAATATAGGGAGAACAGAAATAGAAAATATACTGATATCAAATACAGACTAAAACCGAATCTACTGAACTGAATTATAAAAAAAACACAATTTTATTTAATTTTTAATTATTTAACAAAATACTACATGATACCTATTTGTTTATAACAAATTCATATTAATTTCTTATAATTAAATTTTAATATGTAAATGAAATCCTCAGCAGTGCGGATAAATCCCAGTGAGGATATCATTATCTTTAGATGTTTGTAAAGAAAGGAAAACAATAAATCATTATTATTATTATTAAAAAAAAAAGTTTATGGTCTGGGGGGGAGGGGTGTACAGGAAAACGTTACGGCGCGTTACATGGAAAAATCTTCAAAAATTTCGATACGTAATACTTGAACGCCCCCCAACCAGTCGTGTGGGGTAGACCTAAATAGTCTAAATAATTTAATTCAAATTTCTTTTTGGTACTAAAGCGCAAGATCTTTTGAAATTCGGTCGTTAGGCTTTTATTTGCCTCTCGGGCAAGTAGGTACTAGGAAAATGTTTTCTTTAGATACTTAAAACATATTATATACCTACTGTTTATTCACTTTACTGGCAAAATATTCAAATTATAGACATAACCTGTAACGGTTCTCGTCCACATTACAGAGCCAGGACTATGGCAATATTAAAATTGTTGGTATGCTGTATGGAAGTCAGTGGGAAGGGGAAAGAGATGTAGAAGAAGGTTTGGATGTACCTGGCGGTTCAGGGCTGATCACTAAATATAAATACAGCTTTTAAAATAAAACAATAACTTTGTAAACACCACTTTTATGTTTTATACTTTATGCCGACCGGGTTTCGCTACAACCGTAGCTTCTTCAGGGCAGTACAATATCTACTGTAGAGATTGTACTGCCCTGAAGAAGCTACGGTTGTAGCGAAACCCGGTCGGCATAAAGTATAAAAAATAAAAGTCGTGTTTACAAAGTTATTTATTGATTTATTTTAAATTATAATGTCACATCACAAAGTAACTGCTTCATATGAACAAATAAATGCAGCTATTAATGGGAGCCTGTGCGACTGTGGAACACAGAAAAAAAGGAAATAAAACACCCCCGATTCCATTTATATACATGTGTTTTTTTTAAACTCGGTCTTGCCCAGTTTGAATACCCCGAATAGGACCTAAGGCACATTTTTAATTTACCTTAAGTTTTGGATGTTGTAAATAAATCTTACTTATATTATAAACGCGAAAGTTTGTATGGATGTACGTGTGTTTATTACTCTTTCACACAAAAACTACTAAATTGATTTTAATGAAACGTTACAATAATATTGCTCTTACATCAGAATAATATGTACGCAATATATAATGGTAATCTCATGAAATTTGTATACTTAAATTAAAATGTGTGTATTTCATATATTTTATAGAAAGGCAGGGGGAAGGGAAACGGGGGAGGTGGGGTTCGCGGAGAGCGAAGAGACGAGGGAGGAAGGCGGGGCAGGTGGAAGGGAATGGGGACGCACGGGAAAGGACATGCAGGGAGAATCAATTTCTTTCTTTGAATGGCATTGCAACGCATGACGGAGACCAGCTAGTTTTAAATATTTACTTGTGGATTTTTTAAATATTAAATTTAAGTTTTGAATATTGAATATACTCCCTCTCAAGTGTGTTAATCAGAAAAGCGTTAAATTCCTGACTCATTAATCGGTGATTTTGGGAATATTTCAGATAGGGAGTATTATCATGTTTATAAAATAAACACATTCTTATCGTTGTAATATTACCGGTATATTTTAATTAATTCTGATAAACGTATCACAAAAGTTTCATAAGTTTCGAATAGATCCTCTCGGTAAGTTACAAATTCACGAAAAATGGTGCCTATCGCTATTTTTATGGTTTAAAAACGTTTTACAAAATTTTCACACCGTTTTACACAAAGATATTGAAATACAAGAGATCGTCGGAGGACTCTTACCTAATGGGATTAGTTTGGATACGGAAAGTGATTTTTGGTGTGCAGTAGTATTGGTTAACAATATAATTTGAATACGGAAAGAATTCATTCATTTAGATGTTTTTTTGAAGATGTGCAGTTGTATTGGTTAACAATATCGGCCACGCCAGAAAACACAGTCCCACCCAGTAAAAACTGCAGATAGCACATCTCTTACATTTCAATATCTTTGGTTTTACGTAAAATATTTTACTGGCGATACAAGTACAATCTGTTTCCTCTAAAAGAAAAAATCTGGTACTTTCACACGTATTTTATGTGTCTCATCATTTTTTATTGTGTAAGAAAGTGCTGCTGCTTTACAGGGATAAGGAACGTATATTTATAGAGTTTTTTTTGCCGACACGGAACCGTAAACGTGGGTCGTCACGGTAATAATAAAATGGCTTGTTCGGTTCCTTTTTTGAAAGGAAAAAAACATACAAAGTTTTGCATCTATGTATCGCAAATTAGTAGGTAGTAATTCGTAGGGTAAATTGACTATGTAAGGTAATTTGAAGCGCTTTTTCTTGCCGCCATAAATTGCGGCAAAAATTTTTTCTATTAGTTCCACACAGGAGGCCACGAGGAAAATAATTTCTCACATTTCTTCTTATTTAAAATACCTCTGTGAAAAAGTGTTTGAACAAAGTAAAGTGGCTCTGAAGTGAATAGTTAAAAAATTAGGGGTTTTATTAAATATTCATCGTAAGAGAAATGTATTTTGTGTCTAGCTGAAAGATTTCATCTACGAAAGAATCGTGATCTTCAATTACGAGGGTTGTCCAAGTATAAAATAGTGTTCTAACTTTAAAAATCAGGAAAAATTAATATTTACAAAAAAATCATAGTGGGGATACGTACCTCAAATGACATTTGAGGTACGTATCCCCACTTTCGACATAGTCCCCGTTATGATCGATGCACTTGGTGAGCCGTGGCACTAGATCCTTGATTCCCCTGTCGTAGATAAAAATGCTTTCACCTCTCCCTCCGTGCCCGGCGGTCTCCAATGATTTTCTGGTCAAATGTTGCTTCAGGTGAAAAAAATATGCAAATTATGTCATTAATTGTCTTTTTGAATCCGTGTTTAAGCGGTGAACCCATGTTTGAACCCAAAAAAGCTTCACCTTGGTTGGTAAAACGGTTCGAAAAGACCCGAGAACTTTCCATATGATTTTGCATTATGGCCACCCAACGAGCACGTATTCGCATACGCCATTTTTCCCTCAAAATCGTTTGTATGGTAGATCACTGACATATGGGATCAAAATTGCGAGCTTACTTCAGGGAATAATTGAGCGCACCAGGCAGGCGGCGGGATACGACAGCGGAGCGTCCATCTCAAACGGACGCAAAAATTGCAGTGAAGCAGCTACCAAGCCAGATCACAGCTCGTTTTTTAGTGCAAAGTCTGAACTACACGCTAGTGCCGCCATATTTTGGGAACTAATGTTCCTGTCGCCGAAAATTTATTTATTTATTAATATTAAGTTAGCTCACATCTTTGTGTGTGCTCATATTTAATTAAGATATAAACATTTACATTGGTTGGCAAAAATAATCATTCTTTAATTATTACACATAAATGAAGACATTAATAATTGAGGTAGACATACATTTCTTTTTAGTTCCTTAGACATCATCCCCATGTTAATTTTATGTAAAAAAATAAGTACATTCAAATACACAGTTTGCTTCACCGTCAACATATTTAGCTCTTTTAGCATGTCTCGTATACGTGTGTATATGTTGCGCTTAAGTATTATTCGCATTGCTTTATTTTGCAGTATTTGTATTTTTTTCATTTTCTCTTCATTGCAGAGAAAAAGAATACTTGAACAGTAATTAAAATGTGGTGATATTATTGTATTAAATATTATCTGTCATGTTTCTTTATTTACTTTGTTTCTGATTCTACCAAGAAATGATTTTTTTTTGCAATTTTTTTAATTGTGTAATCTGCATTTTTTGAGAAGTTCAATTTTGAGTCTATGATGACACCAAGATATTAAATTTCTTGCACTTTTTTTATGATTTCTCCATTTATAGAAACCTTTGGTTCATCATGCGTATTTGTTCTACCTTTATGCATATATTTTGTCTTATTTACATTCTGTTTCAATTTATTTAATTTGAGCCATTTTTACAAAGTTTCTAAGTCACTATTCATCTTTTTGATTGCGTTCTCATAATTATCTTCTGCAATATAAATCAGTGCGTCGTCTGCAAACAGTCTTATTTTGCAATGTTTTAGTATTTTTACCATATCATTTATGTAGAGTATAAACAATATCGGACCCAATACCGAAATGAGGAAAGATCTTTAATTCTTGGACAACCCTCGCACATCCTTTAGTTGCCATTGTATTTATTGTATTTAAGTGGAGTTTGTGTAGGTTAAACACATTGTCTCGGCTTGGCTAATTGAAACCACTCTCAATCCATTACGGTAAAAGAGGGTTAAATCTTTCCTTTAAGGTGTTTTACCGAGATCATTATTCGCCAATTCAAATATATAGAACTGATCAAATAAGCGATTAATGGTAATGGTTACCGCGTTATAAGATTTGTGGTACATAATGAGAATCGAGGCCCAAAGTTATTTTTAATATTCTTTCATCTGATCTTGTGCACAGGGAAGGAAGGCATGTGGGTCAAGTGCGCGGTGCACAGGGGCGGGCTTACGAAGAGGCGGCTGTACGATCCCTTTATGGTCTATGGAGGTCTGGAGTCAGTTGTAAATCGAGCTCCAATATTGACTCTTTCGCCTTCCAAATAAGGGGGTTGTATCGATTGAGGTTAAACTCTTTTGTTAAATAACTTGAATTTTGGTTAACTGCGTGTAAATAAATGAACTTGTAATAAAGGTGAGGGTTTTAAATAATGGAATGATTGATTTTTTGCATGAAATTGATGACAATAGTTTCTAAATGATTTGACACTTTTTGCTTCTTATGAAAGCATGGATAAAATGATATAAAGACAACGTTTAGTATAAAAATTTAGATAAAATGTGAAACAGACATAGAATTGAAAATAAAAGAGTTCATAGACGGAAATGAATCCAGATGAATATAAATATAAAAATAAGGCAGTAAATTTAATTATATATTTCAAATAACACGACACAACACTCTACAGTTGCAATTTTAATTTGCCTCTTCACCGGCCACCACGAAATTAATCAATTTCGCAATGAAAACGCGTTTTTAAAGTCATTGATTCTTCTATTGCCCCACTAATATAAACCTGGTATTCTAGTCAGTGAATATTTTGTAACATTGTATTGAGGTTACCAGTGAGTAGAAAAGGACGCCATATAACATGATCAAGGCATTTCAAAATGCATGACGGTATTACAGTGTAGATCTTGAAATCATTCAAGAACTTTTGAAAAATTATTTTATTATTTATTTATTAGCCATCAACGCTCTTACGGGCTTCCACATATTTTTTTGATTTAGAGCATACCTGTGTTAAAAACGGTGTTAAAGGTATATATATAAAACAAATATCACATAAATGGGTATTAAATATGATATTTAGGCGTAAAGGTGCAGTATGACGTTATAATGCAAACGAGACAAAAAAAAGTTTTTGAACTGCAGATGGCATAAATAATAATATGTGGGTTCTTAATATATAATTTATGTGTGCTATATACATAACGGAGTAGATTTAAAATAAAAAAACACACACTACCGATTTGCACAGCACTAAAATTAACATTCAAAACAATTCTACTGATTCTTATGTGAATACCTCACAAGAGTCCTAACTGCTCCCGTCTGAAGCCAGTGATACTAAGGCAACTCAGTTGCGGAATATTGTGAGGCTGAAGGTAGTGGGACCCTTCCCAACGTTAGATTGGAAAAATGAAAGTGGGGGAGTACCTGACTATTTAGGTCTAAAGCCAATTCAAACAACATTTCAATGCTGAGTGGTGGTCTTACAACAAGGTTATATTGAGGGTATCTTCCACTCTGTAACGTGCCGCAAACAAGCTACAAGTACATTATTTTAAATTAATAAAATTGTGAAATAATACAAATTTATCAAATAAAATTTATTTTTGCACGTCGGGATTTGAAACCACGTCCGAACTGCCTCGTTCACGGGTGCATATAATACCAGGAAGATTTACCTGAGATTAAATTACGCTAATCCTTTCTAACGGAAGAGTAGTATAGGCACTGTTGGAAACCAGCTGCATTCTAGGAGAAATGCTGAATTGTAGCTGAGCCACGGACGTACAAAATATATGGACATACCCTTACGTGATAAAAGGCGTGTTATTTCCCCCTCCCATTGGAACCATTTTTCGGAACCGGCTGGGCTTGCGAGAGCCCGCGTTAATCTAAAAAATGTGACGTCATCATTCTTGTCCCGACCAGTGTCGAGCTCTTATCGTACATTTTACGCACGGACGTTGTATGTCTATGGAACACATACTATGACATCGAGATACATGGCGACGCGAAACACAAAGCCGCTGTTTACTCGGGTAAGTAAATCATAAAACATTTGTAAAAGTGTCTACGGCAATAAAATATTCGACTATGAAAATACTCAGAACCTTACTTTGCGAATTTGGACATCACAAATCTGTTCATAACGTGGCATGCAATTCGCGCTCCCATATAAAAAGGTCTATTCATTCAAAAGCAGATTATACTTTCAAGAACTAAATGGTGATATTATAGTGCGAGGTGCCTATATACTGTTAGATTGATTTATTGGCGAATCACAAGTCTCTTTCCTATCTTCGTCCCGCCATAGTTGGTTTTTACCCCTCATCTGTATGTTCTCGTCTAGCTATTTGTATGTCTATGAGCTGAGCAGTGACCTTTTCTTCAATAGAATCAATGATAAATGAACAAAATATGTAATATTGTAAAATAATCTATTGAAGAATAAACGTTTTATTAATTTGCAACTGCATTGTAAAACCTCACTTATATCCACAAAAGTAAACTGTTTTAAAAGAATAAATAATTTCAACAAAAGTATCCTTTGAGGCGGCCCTGTGTCTGCATTCTATCATTGTCATTAGTGTAAATTACATGTGCAATTGTGAGATCAAAGATAAATCACATGCCGTTAGCCAAGTTAAGAACATCAACAAGTTCTTAGTTTAGAACACGTTTTAGAATATCAACAAGTTGCAAAGCATCAACAAGTTTGCATGAACATCGGAATTTCCTCACGTCGCGTCGGCTGCTTCATGCCCCTACTGTTGAAGCTTCTATTGAAGTGAAAACTTCTTTAGCACCGTTGAGATTTGAAACATGGTGCAACCAAAAATAGCGGCACTAAAAAGAGACAAACACATACATGTATTTAGCCTGCGAGAGAATGAGATAGTATAATCGGTCTCCTATTTGTGCGGTGCTTCGTACCCACGTAAAACGTACTTTCTGCCACTTCGGTTGATTCTGTTTTGTGATTTTAATTATTACCTCTAATTGATTTGATGGCCTCGTGATCGAGCGATAAGGCTCTTGACTCGCAATCCGAATGTCATCGGATCGAATCCCGGCGTGCGCAAATAAATTTTATTTGATTAATTTGCGTTATTTCACAATTAATTCATTTAAAATAATAAAGAAGAGATTTGCGGCACGTTCCTGAATGAAAGAAACTCTCAGTATCGCCCTGGTGTAAGACCATACATTCATCTTTTTCCCCTTGTCCTATTCGGGTCGGGGACCCATTGCATCGACAAGGCTCCTCCATAAGTTCCTGTCTTGTGCTGATTGTTCGGCCTCTGTCCATGGTAGACCCATCCTCTCCTCACACAGTTTCTGGAGTTGCCTCGTCCAAATGTGTCTGGGGCGGCCCACTGGACGTCTTCCCTCTGGAATCGCACTCAGTATCTTCCTCGGAATTCGGTCATCAGACATTCTTAGTACATGCCCAAGCCACCTCAATTGTGATTTTTCTATGAAGAGTAGCAGTGGTTTAATGTTTAGATCATCTCGGATCGTCGAGTTTCTTATATGATCCCATTTCGTAACCCCTGCCACTCCTCTCAAGTATCTCATTTCGGCAGCGTGTAAGACCACCATTCAGAATTGAAACATTGCTTAAAATGGGTTTTGCCGTAACCGGTGACCAGATCTGAATAGTCTGGCACTTCCCCTTTTCTTCCTCTTCCCCCATCTCCTTGGGGATGGGGATGCTACAGTCTCACCGGCTCTAGACGATACCCACATAAAAAATAAAATTAAAATTTTGGGATAAACTTAAAAATAATCACACTATTAAAGATAATGACTTTTCCTTGAGGATCTGAAATCATTTTTTAATAATTAATTAATCATGAAACTAAAAATAATAATATAACGGCCAAGTTTCAAAATTATCGCAATCGATCCCAACGAAGGTTGTTCTTTGTAAATGTTATATTATTGACATAAAATAAACAAAACAGTAACGTGAAGCTAATAAATAAAATAAGTTACAAATTGCTTAATTGTGTCAGGATTCCTAATTCAATCCATCAATCACTTTGATAAATTGTACGCTTTGGTAATAAATATGGCTCATGATATATTGTAATTAACTTTTATTGGAGGCTTGAGGTGATAGATACATGATGGAAATTGCTTTATAAAAATAGGACTAGTATGTATTATTATTATTGGTCAGCGAGTTATTGAAATCTACCAACACACAAATGACTTATGCAACAGAGCATATAAACTGCTGGGCTTTGTCATTCGCAATTCACGCTCATTTCAAAACCCACTAACAATTAGGCTACTTTACAACTCACTGGTGCTAAGTGTACTGGAGTCGAATTGTATTATCTGGGCCCCATTTGAAGCATCCTATATTTTAAAAATTGAAAGAGTTCATAAAAAATTCCTTCGTTTTTTATTTTTACGCCTCTATGGAACATATCCATATTTATATCCATCGAGATTTATTCTAGGTATGACTAACTACCATTCTCTAGAAACTCGTAGATGTTTTGCGTTGCTAAAATACTTCTTTCAATTAATTAATGGCCTCGTCTCTAACGGTGAGATTTTGGCGCAAATCAATTTATTTGTACCAGAGTCTCACTCTCGGGGACGTCACCATAACATATTATATTGCCGATTGAGTCGCACAAATCTGTACCCGAATTCGCCCGTGGGAAGAGCGATACGCTATTTAAATATATTAGATAAAAATTTCGACATATTCTTCGAAAAATTCAATGAGTTTGTAAGGTTCTTGGCGCTACATTCTCACTGTGAAAATGGTACTATTACAATTAATTAGATAAAATATCTGTAATGTTGTAAATTTTTGTACACAAATAAAATAAAATAAAAAATAAAATAAAATATAGAAATTTTCCGAGAATTTCTTCTCATAACTTTAAATATCATTTTCTTCACCTTTATCTTAGTGAAATCGGAAGCTCGATAAGGTTGTTAAGATATTGATTCGATAAGGCGGTTCACAGCGGCCTTAGTCCATTGGAGTTTCAGCCTTTGAGACGGCCAACATGACGTCTTCCTTCTGAAAAGGAGCCATGGCATCTGGAGTAATACCAAATCATTTTGTTTTTCCTCAGGGTCTTCGGAAATTTCCCCTTCTTCCCCACTTACATTTCGTCAAGGCTAAATCAGGGAGTGCGACAGCCACTCCATTTTCACAGACGATTAATATCGCACGTTTAGCGGTACATACGTGCTACGTGAGTGTTTAAAAACAAAAGCAAAAGCTGACGGCCGGCGTGGGAAAATAAATTTTATTTGGACATATTGTGTTATTTCACGATTAATTCATTCAAAATAATATACATGTAGTAGGTATATTTGCGGCACGTTCCAGAGTGGAAGATACGGTGACGTCTGCGGTGTATAAGAGAGATGTAAGAAAATGATGAGTTTTTTACTTTGAAGGAAGCAGACCTACGTTTATTGTGTATCTCATCTTTTGATAGAGTTACAGCATTATTGTGTTAAGGAACGTATGTTTATTGCCTTTTAATTCCGTCACGGCATCGTAACCGTGAATCAGGGTAATAATAAAAGTGCTCAATGAAAAAGACTTGTCATCCTAGAATGTTGAAAGTTATTTCTGCTCACTTTATTTAGCTCATTAAAGTGCAATTCAAAAATAATTCTATGCCTCGGTCACGGCTATGGCCACTCTAGTTTTACAAAATTATGTAAAACTTATCTGTAAAATTATATACAATAAACACATATAAAACTTATTTCCACTTAATTTATCTGACTATATTTACTTAAATTTATTGAATTTAATTGACTTCTCTGTAATACAATATACCGCACTTAAACCCTCCATTGAAATTGTAATTAGTAATAAGCTAATAAGTAATGTACCAGAATAACAGATGAGGTCTATCCATCGGTATATAATGTATGCTTGAAACGCCTTAGCCTAATTAGTGACTAAATCTGATTATCTACGTTCTTTGCAACCTTCCCCTACCGCGTTTCCATCCCCTCCCCACTGTCAGCGAAGCTTAATGTGGAATTAATATTTTTGATTAATCTTTACTGCAAAGCGGTTTATATAATGAATTCCAAAAATAGGTTTTGGATAAATTCATTTTTTTTCCTGTCGTTTCGCTTGAGTAGAATTTAAATAAGATTGTTCACAATATAAAAAATTAAAGCTAAACTACCAAAATAAAAATTCTTCTGGAATTATAAAATAAAGAACTTAAAAAAATATAATTTTGTGGCTCAGCTTGTCTTTGATAATCCTTAATTGAATTTTTTCTTTATTGTAAATTTTTTTACATAAATAAAGTCGACTTTTGCACTTGAAATCGTGCGTTTCCAGACTTGGTTTTTCAAGGGAGTTTTATGCCAATTACCTATATTCAACTATAATAATATATTATTTATTCGCAACTTATGATGTAAGAAGTCGTGAATTGTTGTTATAGCTCAGTGAGTTAGATATACCGTAGTGAATTTAAAAGAGAGAAGTAAAAGTCACGGGATGAGATGTGTGAAACTGTGTAATTTTTAATATTGCTTACAATGCACCAAGCACGTATGGGTGACAAAAAATAAATAAGAATGTTTGCAGGTAGTTAATATACACACTTGGACAAGATCTAAAAATGTCATTTTTAACTATTCATTTAATTATATCTGAATTCACAGAAATTAGCAGCGCGTTCCAGAATGGAAGACACTCTCATTATCACTCTGGTTTAAGACCACCATTCAGTATTGAAACGTTGCTTGAACTTGTTACTAGATCTGTATAGCCAGATACTTCCCACCTTCCTCTTCCCCATCTACTTACCCTCTCCACTACCTTCAGCCACACAACGTCAAATTGGGGATGCCATAGTCTCACTGGCTCCAGATGGTTGGTAGAATTTGTAAATCTTATGCAATATTCAAACAAAAAAATTAAAATTAGTGGAAAGCAATAAAATGATTTTTGAACAGCAAAATAAACAACGATTTGGAATAAATGAATTATTATCTTGTGTCGTTAACTTTGTAACTGAATGTTATTGTCATTAAAATATGTTATGATTATTACTGTGTAAAAGAAAAGGAAGAAAATAAAAATTGAAAAGGAAAAATTTAACCAATACACGACTATTTAGTAATATGGTATTATATATTCATGATATTTTTTGGGTGAAATAAATAAATAAACAATTTTTTTTTTTTTAAATAAATGTCAATTATCTCTTTTCTTGTGAAGAGTTTTACTTTCCATGTACATTTATTACATAAATATTTATTTAAAAATATAATGTTATCATTTCTGTACTTGTATAAATAATTTAAAGTTAGTTTTAAGTTTGCTAGTGAGCAAACTTAAAACTATGCTTTGCTAGCAGGCAAATTAAAATTGAACTAAGAAATGTATTTGAAAAATAAAACTCTTCAGAACAAAATATCTAGTTAATGCTTAAGAAATACAAATTGATCAATAATCTCATTTTATTAATTCTCCTTACTAAATTTATAACAGTTTTGGTGTCAAAAATAGTTTTCATGCCCTAAAACGAGTATTAAACAGGTGAGCGAAATGGCTTATGTAGGTACCTAAAAACAAGACCTTTCTCACAAAAAAAACAGTGCCTAGCGACAATTTGTCTAGCCTTGGCGGAATATAACATAACCTTATCTTTGAAACATCAATCTTCTTTTGACATAATCAGAAAATCTGTATAAAAAAAGAACAAAGAAAAGCTACAACTTCTAAAATATTACGATAGATGGCTCTAGTGTACATAGGAGAGATTTTTTTTTATTCGTTTTATAGTTTTATACAGAATCCAAGAACTGTAAACGTGTAGACTGAGACGTGAGAGACTAAATTATAGTTATTGTTTATTTAATGACTAAAACCTCCAATTGAAATATTAAATTAAATGAAGGCAATATTAGCGAAACTCATTCGAAAATCTGAAAACTTAAAAATCTAAAAAAAGTACGGTCACATCTAGGACTCGAACCCAGGGCATTCGCCTTGCCAAAACGCAACTCTACCCACTGAGCTAATGTGTCCCTATCAGATTCGGTCGTATTTAACTGTATCATACTTCGTCTAAGAACTACCAACATTATCTTTATTTTCTTAACGAATATTTTTATTGTATATATGTTATTGTAAAAGCCCGTACTACGGTAAATCTTAAGATTTTCCAGTAAATACTAAGATTTACTAGTAAAACCTAAGATTAACCAATTTACGGAATTTTACAGTAACATATAGATATAAAGGTTACAGCCAAGATAAAAATATAAAAATAAATATCCATCCTAGACTTTCAGAAAAGTCAATAGATGTCGCATATTAAAAATAAGAAATGACAAAAATTTATTCATGGCACTATCTAGATAGCATTCAATTTGGGTTTGAATCTTGAAATCATACATAAATACAGCAGCCAATAAAAAAAAGTAATATTAATAGTTCTTAGTCAAAGTATGATACAGTTAAATATGACCGTATCGGATAGACACACATTAGCACAGTTGGTAGAGTTGCGCCCCAGCAAGGCCCTGGATTCGAGTCCTACATGTGACCGTATATTTTTCTGATTTTTCTGTTTTCAGATTTTCGATTAAGTTTCGCTAATAATTAAGAGGGAATAACCAGTGAAAAACGGAAATATATCATTTTCGAATCAAATTTTAGACGTATTGACTCTTTTCCACAAAAAAATATAAATTGATTTCAAAAGACTGTTCTTTATCTAGTAAAGCTATGTTTTAAATTTTGAGAAAATATGTTTATTTTTAGTTCAATAAGGGTTTACCGTAGGTCGTTGGCAGATTTGTTAAATTTTTAAACAAAATTTTGTATTATTCAACACACATTTCAAATTATGCAGTAAAATAAATCAATAAATTACCTAGTAAAGCTACGAGTATGTTTCAGAATTTTAATTTTAGTTTAAATGAAATCATTTAAAAAAAGATCCGCACACGTGTTTTGGGACGAAAATACTTCAGTTTGTTTATTTATTTACGGTCTAACAAACCAATATATTAAAGATTTTTTTTTCATTCTTATTTTGCTTTGGCATTATTGAAAAATTATAAATACATATGATCAAAAAATATTTACAAAAAATACATAACTTTAATAGGTTTATCATCACGCATTTCAGCAATTTTGAATGTAGGTATAAAATAAAGCAAATTTTGAATGAAATGTAAGCGATATTGAATTATTATTTTAAAAAGCTGGTGCGGAGAATAATTTATCTTTCTCATTGGAACAGCCCAGTACGATTGTAAGAACATCTTTCTAAAAAAATTTAATTCTCGGCCGCTGGCTGGTTAATGGCCGTTAAATAGTTTAATTATTAAAATATAACTATTTTTTTGCTTTTAATTATTGTCTTTATTTAATTAAATATGTAAATTATACATCTCTCGCTCGTCGCTTTCTATTGAAGCCTTCTGTACTACCTCCACGGAGGATAGATACTCTCACACCTTTCTGAAATCGTGATGGATTACTGTTCACAGCCTGAAATAACTTTAGCTTTGAAATAGCTTTGGTGGGTAGGTAACTGTCAAAAGTTTGTTCCTGACTGTAATTTTATGTTCATTTCCCATAGTTATTCATTTGGACTAACCAAGTTTCTAAAAAATGGGAGATTTGAGAAAGGAAAGCAAGAGAACACAAAGAAGAAATTGCGGAATGACATTATCAAGTCCCAATTAGTTACAAGGTGTTAATTTATTTGATTACAAACTGAAGTCCCCGGTGTTGTCCGAGCTTTACACAGAGTTTTTCTAAATCAGATGTTAACAGTGATCTTCCTCCACAGAACACAAACAAGAAATTGCTAAATGACTTTATCATTTCATAATTAGTCACAAGGTGTTTCTTTATTTGATTACTCTGAATTCCCCTGCATTTTCCGGGTTTTATACAGTCCGAGCTTTATTTTGTCAAAGTTTTACGTAATCAGATGTAAGCAATGGCCCTCTTGTTTTGAACGGTGTACAAAATTTCATAAATCTCGGAATAAAACCGTAGTTTTGTACTAAAACAAATCCACATATAATCTTCTTTACATTAATACGCAAATGCATACATAAAAAAAAATTGAAGTTAGTACAATTATAACATTTTATACCAAGAACTTATTTTAAAAATTATTACGAAAAATAACCTTTTCTTATTCTGAAAAGCTAACGAATGGGAGATTAAGCAGAGTTATTTAATAAAAACATATGTTAAAGTTATATTCTGTCTTAGAGATTTTTCGCATTTTTTTTTTCAGTATGATCGGTTGAGAGAGTCATTGACGAGATGGAGTACCCACTGACCCGTATTAGGTGACCCGCCAGGCTAGGCTGTGCCCGATTCCAGTGGCCACTTGTGATGTGAAGTATATTTTTTGTTTCTGAAAAACTATCATCATAATACAAATTCTTGTTTGTAATGACTCAACTATTAATATTAACAACTCAGATCCCTAAACTTGTTTTCACGACAATATATCAATAGCAGTCAAGTCCCACCGAAATCATTATAACTCCGTTTTTTTTCTAGTGACACCAGATAACCCTAAAAAAAAGAGAATATCTGTAATAAACCACGCTTCTGGTCTCTATTCAAAGTTGTCCAAAGAAATAGATAAGAAATAATATTTTGTAGAAACAGTTTTCACCCCCCAAAACGCATACGCGCCGTTAGACTTAGTTAATTTTTTATTAAATGTTTTCAGTATGAAATCGTCGCCTGAGTTCTTAATAGTCCAAACGACCATTTGAAAATTTTACAGGAGGATAAGGTTTTCTTTAATTATTTCAATGAAACACTATAAATATGTTTAAGATCAAGCTATTTCCGTAAAGGCAAAGGTCTTATCAGTTTAAATAATTCTTAGTTAAGTGATTAGCTATAATTGTTCTTACTTTATTTTTAGTTTTAAAGTGGAGATTGAACAAAAACTGAAATGGTCGTTTGGACAATTAAGAACTGAGGCGACGAAATGGTAAAAAAACAAGGTGATAAAATGGGTTTTTATACATTTGTATAATAAAAATGTGTTTTTCTTTACGTTATACGTGATTTTATTACTGTTTTCACATAAAAACTTCACGTGAGTCATTTTAATATTTTTTTTGCATTCTAAATTTTAATATTTGAAAATGTTAATATTTATTTGTAATAATCCAATTAGAAAGCAGTTTTTAGAATACGGAATTTTAATTGCAAAACGGAAATTATACAATTTTTTGATCAACCTGACAGTTCGTTAAGACCAAAACATTCACAAAGTCGAAAGACTCGAGGGGTTTAGGCGTTCATTATAAATTGCCAGCGAGTACCAGGCATACGTTTCAATGCCACTCAAATAAGAAATGGTTTCTCACTGCATGTCCTTTCCCATTCATTCCCGTTCCCCTTCCGCCACCCCTTCCTCTTCCGTTCCTGCTAAACTACATGAAATACACCCATTTTTCAAACAACTCGCGCGCCATCTGTTGCAATATTTTTATACAAATTTCATAACGCAAAATCAGATGAGCATTCGGATGAATAGTAGGAACTTATACCTACTATCATATACCTGACGATCTCCTCACTTTGAAATTATTGTATCATCCACCTTCTTACGCATTGGCTCTATAATACGTATTTATGTGGGTGTACATTATAGATTATTATATCTTAACAAAATCTATCGATTAATTTAATTTTTGCGTCTCTTGTCTTTTTGCGAGTCTTGACAAGAGTAATAATAACAACTTTTCGAAGAATTACAATGTTGACGTACACATTACTTATCTTCAGCATAAATTTCAGTGACAAGTTGACAAGAACCATTTCGGTGAATTAAACAGACACGGATGACGTTCATATTATCTGCTAATAAATAAACAATATTATCTCAATGACAGAGCCACCATAAACTTCCCTAGTGTTTAACGCGGGTGGTTCAGATAAACAATAAAATTATATTAAGGAACTTCAGTGAGAAATATTATGTCTTTAAAAAAATAAGTTCATATAGACCAATAAATGCTGATTCTGAATATATAAGTTTTATTTAATAATATTACTAAAAGTAGAGTTTAAAAAAATATGTTATGAAAAAGTGCATTTTTAATACTGCCGTTGAAACACGCCGTCAAGTTGGTATTACTAAAATGTTTAGTGATGACGTCATTCGTCACCGTAAAGTCATTATACGGGAATGTAGGTGTGACACAAGACACAAGCCATCGTACTAACAATATTTCATCTAATTCGTTTATTTACATACTGTTTATAGAGATTTAGTTGTTGTGTTTATTGAAACATTATTTAGACCTAAATAATTCAATTTCAAAAATAAAGGTATCTCTTATTGGTTTATCTTTTTTATTGAAAATATTCAAAAACTACTATACAAAAAAAAATAGTTATGCTACTTCTAGGGAAATTCCTTCGAATTCGGAATTGCAAAATGGCGGCGAGTCGAACAGCTGATTGCGCGATCTTGACGTGATTGATGACGTCACACGATACCATCATAGATACGGTGGTTTTCGGGGGATCTTGAAAAATTATAATTTTGGCAATTATTTAACTATTAAAACTAACTCAAAAAATAAAAAATAAATATGCAGTTATTTAAGTTAGAAGTTTAAATTTAAAAAAATTTAAAAATTGGACTGGAGTTTTCTATTCTCTTTTTTTTATCCTACCTTGTAACCTTAGTGATCATAGAGTCTATCACAGGAAGATGAACAGCCAGATAAAATGAGAGACAGCATAACAGGTCACTTCATGTGGGTTGAATTCCGTGGTATAAATGTATAAGTCCACTTCACGCATTTAAAAGACAATCAAATATGACATTTTTCGGAAGTACTAACCTGATAAATTATATTTTATTTAAAAATTTTACTAATGTTTTCGTAATCTTAGTAAAAAAATCTATCCACACGATTTTTTCTAAGTCGTTATGAAATCCATGCAAGTGGCCTATTATTCGAATATCTTTCTTTCCATGTTCGTCTGTTATAAATACAGGTCTAAACTTATCAATAATGCATCCACTTCATAACATGAATAAATGATTGTTTTATATACTTAATTATAATTTTTCTATGATTTTTTTTAGCAAAGTTTTTTGTAACATTTACACACAGGTAAATACATAGTAACAAAAAAATATATATAAGTCACCAAAAAAATCCCACGAAGGCGAAGCCTGTGTGTGGGTTTAATATTATGTGGATAACAGTAGTGGTTAAAATAAAATTTAAAAATATATATATATCCATAATGTCTACAGAAATCAACAAGATTGATTGTACAAGAGTTTTAAAAAATATATATTTTATATTGGCAGCATTGATTGTTTATAAAATTAAATATTAACATAAATAAGGCGTAGTTCAGTTCGTATATCGACGATTTAATAAGCTTAATCAAAATCAAAATATTTTATAATAACTTATTTTTCATTATAGGAGGGTATATTATTAGAAAGTTTATTGTATTCATAACCGTTCTTTACAATGTAATAAAAAATATTTTATTTATTTAATAAAATATTATTTTGGATTGAAAGAAATTTTTTATTATTTTCATAATTTTCATCGTTATCCTTGATATCTGCATGATCTTTGTCACTGCTACTACAGTCCGAGAATTGATCGTCGTCAATATCGCTTTCTCTGTCAGTTTCTGTAATAATTTAACCAAGTCTATACAGTTATGAATAGTCGCAAATTTATGTAATAATTTGATACAATAATTTTACACGATAGAGTTTTTAAAGAATCACTGGTATAATTTGGTAGCTGACCCCCTTCAAAACATTAAAAATGGTATTGATCATTTTTCAGTACCCAATCATTATTTTCTGGTTTGTACGTGGTTGGATTTTTCAGGTGAGCATTGTTCCAAATACATATATAGTTTGCTCGTTTTTTTTTTTTTTTTTTTACAGTGAATACCGCACAAGAATCTCAACTGCTCCCGTCTGGAGCCAGTGAGATTATGGCATCCCCAATTGGGGTATGTTGTGAGGCTGAAGGTAGTGGGGAGGGGAAGGAGGTGGGGAAGAGGAAGGTTGGGAAGATCCTGGCTATTCAGATCTGGTCACCAAACACGGCTAAAGCCATTTTCAAGCAACGTTTCAATTCTGAATGGTGGTCTTACACCAGGGCGATACTGATAGTATCTTCCACTCTGGAACGTGCCGCAAATTTACTATATATTATTTTAAATGAATTAATTGTGAAATAACACAAATTAATCAAATAAAATTTATTTGCGCACGCCGGGTTCGAACCCGCGACCTCCGGATTGTGAGTCAAGAGTCTTAGCCACTGGACTACGGAGGTCCAGTGGCTAAGACTCTTGCTGTAATAGCTCACGCAAGCAAGGTAGTAGACTACTAGCACTATTTCTCTCGCGCCCGCTTGCATATATAGATCTCGCGCTCGCACCTACGGTAGACTTTTAATGTGTCTGACAAGGTGTAAAAACTATCGAAACTCTCTGATAACCGAGAAAATATCTTTTGATAGTTCCTCAAGTAACATATATAAAATTCTGCTTTTATTCTATGACGTAAGTAAAATCATTATTAATTTTAATTATACTTACTTGGGTGTCTTACAGGGGGTTGCAACCGTACTTAAGTGTCTGACGACGGACGACGTGATTTCTAATATTATTCTAAATAAAATATATAAAAACTGATTTTTATACTTTAACGAATATGAGGTGCAACTTTATACTGTTATCTTTCAAAGCCACCGTGATCCAAACTTCAGATTCGGGGATCGTTTTCACTTGTAATAGTGACATATATATAAAAACTTTCAGGTTTTATAAAGTAACGAAGGTCAGATCAATACTATATATATACTCTTGCTCTAATACCGTGTTCTGAGGTTACAAAGTTTGCAAATACGAATCTTCGTTATCTAATTGACAATTATTGATTTTGAGATTCATTCTGACGTAAAGTATTTTAGCTTATCATATTTTAATATAAAATATTTAAATGACGTGGCCCCTAGCTTGGAATTGCATTCGTGAAACGTAATTAGAACCTTATGCAATGAATTATGGTATATTTACCATATGGTTCTATTTGCAAGTTAAGGTATGGGTAGGTATTTTCCTTTAACATGTGTTCAATTAAAATACTTTACACAAGATTCAATGTCAAAATCATAAATTGGTAAACTGATTATGAGATCTTCGTCTTTGCAAACTTTGACACCACAAATCTCAGAACAAGGTAAAGTGAAGTTAGAACATTAGGAGCCTTTAACCAGCCGCCGAGAATTTAAGTCGAAGGATGATCTTGGGACCGTACCCTTGCAACTGTACAGGGCGGTTCCGATGAGAAAGATTAATTTTTCTCCATACCAGCATTTTAACAAAATAACTAAATATCGATTTTATTTCATTCAAAATTTGCTTTGATAAATACCTACACTCAAAAATGCTCAAACTCGTGATGATAAAATTTTTAAAATTATGTAATTTATGTAATTATTTTTTGATCATAAGTATTTATAATTTTTCAATAATGTTTTTTTTTATATATGAATAACGCACAAGAGTCCCAACTGCTCCCGTCTGGAGCAGTTGGGACTCTTGTGTGAGACTATGGCATTCCCAATTGGGATATGTTGTGAGGCTGAAGGTAGTAGGGATGGGTGGGAGATAGAGAAGAGGAAGGTGTGTATGTAAGTACCTGGCTATTCAAATCTGGTCACCAAACACGGCTAAAGCCATTTCAAGCAATGTTTTAATTCTGAATGATGGTCTTACACCAGGGCGTTGCTGAGAGTATCTTCCACTCTGGAACGTGCCCCAAATATACTATATATTATTTTAAATGAGTAAATAGTGGATAACACAAATTAATAAAATAAAATTTATTTGCCACTCCGGGATTCAATCCCGCGACCTTCGGATTGCGAGTCAAGAGCCTTACCGTTGGAATACGCCAGCCGCCGCCAAAAAATCAAAATGAGAATGATTTTTTTTAAATATATAAATTTGTAAGACTGTAAATAAATAGACAAACTTAAACATTTTCATCACAAAACAAGGGCACGGATCTTTTTTTATGATTTTATTTGAACTAAAATTAAAATTCAGAAAAGTAGCTTTCCTAATTAATTTACTGATTTATTTTACTGTGTGATTATATTATTTGAAACGTATTTTGTATACCTAATACAAAATTTTGTTTGAAAATTTAACAAATCTGCCAACGACCTACCCCAAAACCTTATTGTACTTAAAATTAACATATTTTCTCAAACTTAAAACATAGTTATACTACATAGATAAAAGAACAATCCTTCGAAATCGATCTATAATTTTTTTTTGGAAAAGAATCTATATGTCTAACATTTGATTTAAAAATGACATATTTCCGGTTTTGTCTGGTTATTTCCTCTTAACCAAATGAGGTGACGATTTGCCTTCACACAAGTGTACTTGTATAACTAAAATAATATCTAATTTCAAAATAAATACGTTGGTACGTCTAAAGCAGTCCTTCCCAAATTTTTTTGGCCCACGGACCCCTTTCCCGAACAGTTATGACCCCCGGACCCCCGGGCGGATAGCACTAGCACAACGGAGGGGGCGGAATGGGATAGGATGGGACGGCAAATTTTCCACAACGGAGGGGGTGAAATGGGATATGGAGTTCGAACGGTCTGATTTCGCCCCCTCCGTTATAGTAAATTTGCCATCCCACCCAATCCAATTATGCCTCTACCGTGGCGAAACTTCCATAAGAATAAAGATGTGACAAAATTTTGCCGCGGACCCCCTGACGTCATCCGACCCCAAAATCAATGTTTATTTTCCACGGACCCCTGAATGATCCTGGGTACCCCTGGGGGTCCATACGGACCACTTTGGGAACCACTGGCCGACATCGATACGTAAAGCCAAGCCAAAATTTTTGTTCTTTACTATCGAAACCAGATAAATTACAACTTGTGGACCCCCATTTTTTTATCATGCAAACGTAGACCCCCATCGGGTCTCCCGTGGACCTCTGGGGGTCTACCTGGACCACTTTGGGAAACACTGGTCTTAGGGAATTGTATTCCTATCTCCCCAGTGAACTGTTCAGAAACACGCACAAGCAATGGTTTAACCCATAGATTCTCAACCTTTTTTTGCCCACCGCCCACTTTGACCATATATTTTTTACTAGAGCCCCCCTAACTGCTTTTACATACCATCTTGGGGGGGGGGGGGCGATGGGTTTCTCTGGGTTTCCTGAAAGTCCATTTATATTTTTTACATACTAGATACCTAGTGTGTAAAAAATAGTCGCGAATCTGAAAGAGCTATTGCCACGATTATATTTAAAAGTGTAATTACACTGTAATATTACGTAATTGTAAGAAAAGCTATGACTCCTATCCTATTTCTGAGAAGAAGATTGTTGAAATGAGAACAATTAAAACGCATACCTAATTATATAGAGAAGTATTTTTATTAACATTGAAAAGATGTTGAATTTATAAGATATCTAATGAGATGGTTGAATTTTTAAGAAGTTTGTTTAAATAAGGCTCGATTTTACCTAAAAACAAACATAAGTCGCCGCGTTCAGCAATATGGAGCCTATTTTTCTTTTTGGTTACCAACGTTGCTACAGCACTAAATCCACGTTCAGCGAAATAGGACGATGGGAATGCTATTAAAAATCGTTGAACTATCGACCATAATCCTAGGTATAGTTGCGAAATCGGCTTCTGCAGCCAAAACTCTTCATAGCTATTCTTAAATTTAATTTTTAATTCCTCATTTGTTATCAGTTCTATTAGTTCTTCTTCTAACGGGGATTATCCTACTGTGTTGACATTTGAAAAAGGATCCAAAACTCAGTGTGGTATATCCATGTTTACAATATCCTGGAATTGTTCCTTGAAATCACTGTGGAGATTTTCCAAGTGTTGACAGTAAACAAGCAGGTCTTCGTTCTTAAATGATACTGCTGATAAATTTGGGAAGTTATTAAATTCCCATCTGCCGATATTTCTTTTGTATAATAGCAGTATGGATACAAAAGCTGCGACACAATTTTTTGTCTTAATCAAATTTAAGTCGTCACCTTGAAGTTAGAGATTGACATCGTTAAACAATTTATACAGGCCTGTCAAGTACGCAATATCGTTCTTCGATGAGGTGAAGTTGTCGCGCAATTCTGTGCCTTTGTTTCCTAGGAGCTCTATCACAGACTCAATCAGATCGTAAAATCGAGTCAAACAAGAACCTTTTGACAGCAAGCGCACTTCTGTGTGAAGCAGCAATCGGTTGAAATCTTCATCATTGGCAATGCAAAGCTGACTAAATAATCTGTCATTCAATGAGTTACTTCTGATTTTATGAACTGTTCTGATAACATATTGCAGTGATGTATGGAGGCGTTCACTCAGATTTTTCGCAACCAAATGCTGGCGATGAATTACGCAATGCACAACAAGCAAGTCATGAACTTTATTTTTTAAGCACGCTATAGCCTTTTTGACGCCCTGTCATAGCTGGAGCGCCATCTGTAGCAGCTGACAAAATATTATTAAAAGGAATTTTCTTTTCGTCACAAAACTTTTCCAGTGTATTAAATATGGTTTCTCCTTTTGTATCTGTTTCCAAATTTGTAAAAAAACAATAGTTCTTGACATATTTTCTCATCTTTGATGAACCTCACGTATGACAATAACAAGGCTTCATTGGTTGGTAAAGTGGACTCATCCAGCTGAATTGAAAATCGACAAGACTGCAGATGATTGCACAATGATTCTTCAATGTTTTCATCCATTTCATCAATTCGTCTTTGCACAGAACTATTGCTCAAATGATTTTTTCAGATAATATCTGCAGCTGGTTTATGGAGCACAGTGGTTATTACTTATTTTACTGCTGGTAAAATTAAATCGTCCCCAATAGTATGCGGTTTGCCTGTTTTAGCAATCAACAATGAGATATTGTACTAAGCTCGAAGCCCATCATCGTCATGCTTAGAAGCTGTTGAAAATTGTAAGCTGAATTTTGTACTTCTTTTTCATGTCTTGAAAATGGGTCACATCTTTGTCTTTCTTCTCCGGCTGGATTTTATTAAAATGATCTTGTGGATTTTATTAAAATGAATATTCATATGTCTATGTCTTGAAGCCTAGAAGGCTTCATCGCTTCATTTGAAAATGTTTTTCTACAAATAAGGCACATTGGCGATGATGGATTCGAGGGATTTTTGATAAATCCGTATTTAATATATAATCCACACCATATTGCCGTATCTTCTTTTTTTCTTCCGACATGGGTTTTTAATAACCAAAATTAACTGATATTAAAGTTTGCTTTGCTTTATTATGTGATTAGAGTGTTTTGTTTGTCTTTTTTAGACCATATTTTTTTACTTTTCAACGCCCCCCTGTGCCATCTCAACGCCCCCTAATTGTCTCTGGATCTCCTACCGCCCCCCTGAAGGTCTCAAACGCCCCCAAGGGGGCGTTATCGCCCACGTTGAGAACCTATGTTAACCAAATCCTCAATGAACCATTCGTTTTTGTAAATGAATAATAAATTTAATTTGTGCATTTCGCAAAGCTTTCCACCGTTTTGAATTTTGTTTTTCGCTTCATAGTAAATACGATCAAAATTTCCTAACAGAATAATTAATCTTGATGGAAAGCTTTTGGAAAGGCGTTTAATCCGAATTAAAAGGTAGAATTATTAAAGGCGCACTGAATACAGTAAATATTTTTCAAAATATACTTAAATGTAAAGTTTGATCTTTACAGTATACTAAATCTTTAGGTTTGTTGTAAAAAAATACTAGAGATCTTCAACTTTGACGGTGGCTGGTTGTAAGTACCCAATGTGCGAAATCAAACGAGTACGATTGAATTATCGGCCTACTATTGGCGGAAGCATAACGAACCCGCTACGTGTTTTACCCGATACGACCGAAAGTATTTTTGTTATTTGTTTTTGGGGTGTTATGCCGTGTTACGCTACCTCCTTCTTTAGCCAACGTTTCGGACAGCGTTGAAGTGTCCATCATCAGGGCAGATCCGGCAGATGTGATGTAACATTGGGGTGATGATTGTTTTTGGGGTGTTATGCCGTGTTGCGCTACCTTCTTCTTTAGCCAACATCAGGGCAGATCCGGCAGATGTGATGTAACATCTGCCGGATCTGCCCTGATGTTGGCTAAAGAAGGAGGTAGCGCAACACGGCATAACACCCCAAAAACAAATAACGAACATAACGAGCCCGTCAAAATCCAATCCGCGTTACGGAACACACGTTATTATTGGTTCCGTGACAATTCAGAATCAACTTAACTCAACACCTCTTTGAAAAGTTATTAACCACTCAGGCTTCGGGCCTATTAATAAAATTCGGGCTTTGTAATAAAATCCAAATATTTTTTGTTGTTGTTTAAAGCAATTCACCTTTAAAAGAGTGCTATGTGATCCAAATAATTGTAATATTTCTGAACGCATACGAAAACTAAAAACTATTTTTGAAAGGTGATGAAATACGCTTTCAAATTTTATTATTCTAAATAAACCAAAAGTTTTGGAAATACATATTTTTTTAATGTAAATATTAAAAAGTTTTAAATTTGTCTCGCCGTACGTTTTTGTAATAAAAAAATACTATTCACGAAAAAAAAACACATATTTATTTTGGTGACCGGACTACTCAGAATGAAACCAGCTCAGAACCTTCTTTAAAAAGTCATTAAAAGTGATAAAAAAATATATTTAAAAAAATTGGTTAAATAGGTTACATGTTAGGGTTACGGGCTATTTTAATTTTTTTTCCATTGCTTTTAAAGACTTTTAAAAGAGGTGTTGAGTTGAGTTGTTTCTGAGTTGGCATGGATCCATTTATTGTATTATGCAAATGTATTATAAACGTTATCGTCGACTCACTTTATTATCGTTTCATATAAGAATAGATAAATAGAAATTTCAATTACCTTCTTCTTCTTCGATGGCGCTACAGCCCATATCGAGCTTTGGCCTCCTGCAACAGTCGCCTCCAACTCCTCCTGTCCTCAGCGGCTGACTTCCAATTTCGTGCCTGGAGAAGCTGTGCTGCATCCGCTCTTACCTCATCTTCCCACCTCAGTCTGGGTCTTCCCACTTTTCTCTTTCCACCTGGGTGTCCAGTCAAAATTCTTTTTGGGACGCGTGTATCCGGCATTCTCTGTACATGCCCAGCCCATCTCAGTCTGAGGAGTCTCATATGTGCTGAGATGCTAGGGGCCTTATAAATATCATACAATTCTGCATTGTGCCGGATGCGCCACTGTTCACCATCTTTCACGGGTCCACATATTCTTCTCAGCACTTTTCTTTCAAAAGTATCCAGCATTTCAATTACCAATACCAATTAATTGCTTCAACGATGTCGAGGTATTGCTCTTTGCTGATTACATCAGGCTACACAAGAAAATAACTGATATAAATCATTGCCAAATACTACAGTCAAATATTAGTAAGTTTATTAAGATTGATGCGTTTAAAATGATTATTTTTAAATGTAGAAACCAGAAATAAAAATCCTGTTTTATTCGAATATTAAATCAATAACACAGTTTTAGAAATAATCACGGAAATGATACTTTTTGGAATATTTTGGATGAAAAACTAAGTTTCGCCAATCATATCCACCAAATTGTGAACAAAGGGATGAAAACACTAGGCTTCGTATTAAGAACGACTAAAAACTTTAATTCCTAACAAGCCATTAAACTCTTATACGTATCTCTAGTTAGAAGTCTAATGGAATATAACTCAGTAGTTTGGTCTCTATCATAAAAAACTGCGAAACTACAAAAAAATCTGCGTTTCATAAACTTTTAATTAAATATCCCACTAGAAGACTTAAAACATAATTTCTTATTAAATTTTCTAAAAATATTTAATAGAAGACAGACGTAAAATAAACGATTGAACATTTTCATTAGAAATACTCAACTCTAAATTCGACTGTTATGAACTCCTGTAACTCATATACTTACGAATACCCACAGTAACACCAGGACAAAATACACTATTCTACTGCAGCATTCATAATCCTACATTGGCTGCACTCCGATACAACACTTTGAGATTGATTTCACACTTTGAGAAATCAGTACTTGGGTGATGTTGACATATTTTCACTTCACAGTAGAAAAATGTGTAGGATTCGAACATCCGTTCGCTGGATGTCTGTCTCTCTGGCAGCTGAGACTTGTCGAGCGCCTTGCCCACTGCGCTATCGGATTCTCGCGCCGAAACGCGAATTTACCACATTATATTAGAACGGAGGACCCGCCAAATAATAGATTTCAGTGATGGATTTCCGTTTCATCCGAATTTCAAAACACTAACGGGGCTGAAGAGTTTCACTTAAAATAAAATTGGTTTGACTGCGGTTTGATCAGAATCAATCGCGCTGCCAACTCCGTTTGCAAATATCTTTTAAAATAAAATAAAAAAAATCGATATTTTGGTTTAACTGAGGTCTGAACCTTTCTACCCATCGATCGTAATAAACCGCGCTATCGAGCGTGCCAAATCTCGAGTTGGTAAGACCGACAATTAATTCGTTTATTAAGCCGCCGCTACCCAATTTTCTACCGATTTCTTACATATCTCACATATGTAAGAAATCGGTAGAAAGAATCTCACATTTGAAGTTTTTAAGCTCTTAAAAAAATATGTGTTATTTTTGAAGATAATATCTAGACGTGTTCCACGCCGAAACGCAAATTATATGAAATTCCCTCAACAGAAAAAAATTGTAAAGTATGCTCCAAAAATTATTATAAACACGTTCATTTAACTTATTTTTTTGTGTTATATTTACATGTGTGAAAAAATTCACTGCATTTCTTTAAATGCTCTTTTAGATGTTTTTTGTTCTATTTTAAACGAGTCTTGTTTTCTTAAACATTTTCACAATTTTCGCTTCAATTTTATCGTTTAAAATATAAGCGCGCTCTCTCCAACATTCGTAATTACATATCTCTCCATCTTCTTCTTTTTAAGCGGGGACGCGGTGCCGCGGCGCCTTAAGTGCTTTAGCATCTTTGAATTTGAATAAAATGCGTATATTTCGATGTGTGTGTGCGTGATTACCACCAGTTGTAGAATGAATTGTCATCGAAACGATTGCCGAGTTTCAGCTTGATCGGATGTCGAGAAGTGAGTTAAATAACATTTTCACGATTTTGCATCATTTAAACCAACAAAAGTGAAAGTTAGTATTTTTTAACTAAAACGTTTTAATTTTATTTTGAATTTAAAAAAATCTTGCCTTAAAACCTTTATTGTTTTTCCAAAATTTCTCCCAAGCGAGTGCCTACCAACGTCTCTTCTAACCCTTCGTGATGTTAAAGTATCAGGAATACCAACACAACAAGATGACATAAATTATTGTGAATAGCCGACATCTCATACGGCGAAAGCAAGTTTTCATATAACCTAATTGAATTTTTTTTTCTCATTTTATCATTTCTCATCGCCTCGAATGCAAATAGTTATCTATTATAGTAATTATGATGAATTGAAATGTTTTTTTTTTATATTTGTGTTTAGATTGTCCAGCAGGTACCCGTACCCACCTCCCAAATTGAAAAATCTGTATAGTTATAGTAATAATATTACGCCATGGTTTGATGCCCAACTTGATTCACTTATTAAAGAACGAAATCGCATATTTAAACTCTGGAAACAAAATCAAGGAAGTATTCCTTTGACAATAGAAAAAAATAAAGCTCGTAATACTGTCACAAATTACAGAAGATATATTAAATGCAAGTATTATACAAAATTGCTTAACGAAAACATGAACAAGCCACAGAGAACCTGGAAAACAATCAATTCCATTCTCACAAATAGCTCGCGAAACCCAAAAATAACTTGTAAATCTCTAGTCATAAATGACGAAGAAGTAAAGGGACCAAAGGAGATTGCAACTGCATTTAACGCATTTTTTCTATCAGTTGGGGAAAGTTTAGCATCAGTAATAAAAACTTCAAAAACTGATGTAAACACGATCTACACGGAACCTCAAGCAAAACAATCTTTTAACATGATCAGGACAAATAAAAATGAAATCCTACGTGTCATATCTAACCTTAAGTCCAAAGCGGCAGCTGGTTCCGATGGGATAACCTCTCTCCTTCTCAAAAATTGCAAGGAGGAACTGGCGGATGATCTTGTATTCTTAATAAATCTCTCTCTATCAAAAGGTATCTTTCCAGACAGACTAAAGATTGCGAAAATAATTCCTATTCATAAAGACGAATGCAAAAAAAATGTCCAAAATTATCGTCCAATCTCTATACTTCCAGCTATCTCTAAAATTTTTGAATGTATCATTAAAGAAAGACTATTGAAATATCTCGAACACAACAAAATTCTCACGTCAAAACAATACGGTTTCAGACGACGATCTAACACTAAATGTGCAGCTTTCGATTTTATATCAAACCTACAGAAACATATTGATCATGGGGATTTTACGGCGGCAATATTTATTGATCTAAAAAAGGCGTTTGACACGGTGGATCACAACGTATTGATCGAAAAACTGAAACATTTGGGTATTATTGGTCCTCCTCTGGAACTTTTCCGATCTTACCTATCAAATCGCGTTTCGGCAGTAGAACTGGGAGGAGAAACGAGTGAGTTGGGTAAAATAACATGTGGAGTGCCACAAGGATCAATTCTTGGACCGTTGCTATTTCTAATCTATGTGAATGACATGACAAAGTGGGGTATTAAAGGAACTCTACAACTTTATGCGGACGATACAGTAATTTTTTACAATAAACTGAACCTAGCGGAGCTTGAAACGGAAATGAATGCTGATGTTTCTAAACTCACAAGCTGGTTAAGAATAAACAAACTAACTCTTAACGTAAAAAAAACTCATTATATACTTTTTGGCAACAAGAAAAATTTCAGCCTCAATATCAAAGTTGGTGATAACTGCCTCGAAAAGAAAATGAGCACAAAATATTTGGGCCTGATCGTAGATTCCCAACTCTCGTGGGATCTCCACATAAATCATGTAAAGGAGAAAATTACCCCCATAACTGGTGTACTATATAGACTCCAAGGATTATTACCCATTCCTTTACTAACATCAGTGTACTACGCCATGGTACATTCACACCTTTCTTATCTCTGCTGTATCTGGGGATTTGCCTCAAAGAAATTGATAGCTGATCTGCAGGTGGTTCAAAACCGAGCTCTCAGAAATGTTTTTGGACTTCCATGGGACACCCATGTCAAAGACATCTATTCAGTTTCCGGTATTCTTCCAATCACAGTCCTTCCTAAGCATGAAATCACAAGCACCATCCTACAAATTACTCAACAATCAACTCACACTAACATCAAGCCACTTTACAATCAAGACATTCACACTCACAATACTCGAAATAGCAATAAAATCCGCATACCTCAAACACACACTACAAAATATGGGATAAATTCTCTGAACTATGTTGCCTATACACTATATAACTCGCTTCCAGATATGTACAAGGGAAACCAGCAAAATAAAAAAGTTCAGAATAATGCTTTAAAAGAATATTTTTTAAATACGTTTAAGGATGAAACTATGTAAATTTTCTTATCATCCACATTTGTATAACCTTGTTCTTTGTTTCTTTAATTATTTTCTATTGTTGTTTGCTCACTCAACCTGTTATATTTTTAAATTTATTTTTTGTCTATGTTGTATGTGAATCTTATATTTTGAATATCCATTTTCCAAGTAAAACTGTAACTATTTCCTCACACCCATGAATTTTCCTCCTGTCCTAAAATGAGTTCTGTAACTCATCGGGATTGCTCCAGCAAGTAATAAATACAATAAAAAAAAAATTATGTACATGTAATCTTAATATATAAAACAAAGTCGGGTTAGTTACACTATTTATAACTCGAGAACGGTCGGGCCGATTTTGATGATCTTTGATTTGTTGGATTTGTCTCCGCCCCGGAAAGGATAATAACTATTAAAAAATCACAAAAAATAACGAAAAATATAGTTATTAAGAAAATTCTCTTCCCCATACATTTTTTATGGAACGAATTCTAATATTTGAAAGAGCTGCGGGCATTTTGTGATAAGTACCTATAATGTTGAATAGTGTGTGAATTCCAAAAATTCAAACCATCAAATTTCAATACGCTGATTGTTTTGCTTTTGTTATTAAACTTTTTTTTAATTATTTATTTGGCTTTCACTCATTAGGGTGTCCTTAGACATTTCTTTATTTTTAAAATTATTAACATTTTCATTTTTTTACATTATCAGTGTTTTTAAAATTAGTGACATATTCAGGTTTTTTAAAAGTAGTCACATTTTCAGTTTTTTTACATGGAATAGATAAATTATATTAGCAAATATAGACAATGGGCTAAGACAAATATTCATATGATTATGCAAGTTGTACTAATATACAGAGTTGGTATTGATAATAATTACAAAATAGTAGGGTAGGAAGATGTACATGTTCCAAAAAATAGGAACCTGTACAATAATTGTACTAATAACACTGCAGGAACAAATGCATACGTATGGAAGAGAAAGAAATGTGATTGATGCTTAAATGTTAAGGCCATTTTTACAAATGAATTTTGCTAACAAATAGTGAATTTCAGGAGAGTTGATACTAATAAGGCAGGGTACACTGGCAGAGAATTCAATTTTAGGTTTTACCAATTCATGTAGGTATGTAGTTTGGAAATTGGTAATTTATAGGACACTCAAAAAAATTATGGTCTAAAGTGTCCTCTGAACCACAATCACAATAAGGCGAATTGACTACGTGGAATCAGGCCAGATGGCTAAGACAACAAGTATGACCTAGAAGCATTCGAGTTATGAAAGAGATGTATTTTTTTAGAAATGGAAGTGTATTTGTTAAACCAGGGCTTGACAGGAAGAGAAGGTTGAATTAATGAGTACTGGTGACCTTTTATCAGAGAGGATGATTTCCATTCAGAGGACTATTAGCTTTGTCCCTTATTTTTTAAAATAGGGAAATAGTGTCTTACAGGAATATGTATACTACTTAATGGACCATTAAAATGGATTCCTTAGCAATAGAATCAACCTTTTCATTTCCAACAATATCAAAGTGTCATGGGATCTAGGCCAAGACCACTAACGCGCTTGAGCCAGCGACATGGAATGCAGGAGGTCTCGGAGAGAGCAGGTTAGAGAGTCACTACTGGAATTGAGAAGGGATGCGCTTATTTTTTGTAGTGAGCTAAGTGAGCCTGAAACGATGAGATCATTTCTAATGTTGAGAGATTTGACGAGTCGTAAAGCTTCTATGATACGAGAGCAATGCATTCAGCAGAGAAAATGGAACACTTTTTGGGAGGTCTGCGTGGGGAACACAATTTCCTGTAAGGTGCATAGACACTGGCTCACAATGGGAGTCCGGGCTGAGTTTGCAACCATCTGTGAAAAATTTTATATAATTTGGCCAGTTATTTTCATTAATTTTGTTGAATTCTGCATTACTGAATTGAGCTGAGTTTTTTTAATATTTTTTTACATATTCCTATAGATTGGTGCACCTTTGGATAGAAAGTAAGACTTTCATAGGGATATAAGTATAAGGGGAGAGATTCATTGCGATAGAAGTTTGTGGATGCATTCAGGAAAGAGTTGAAAGAGGAAAGAATTGAAAGAGGAAAGAGTTGTTGATATTAAACATATAATGCTGCCCCTCTTTCTTACACACTATATATCAACAGTCAAAATGGGACAAACGGTGAACCAATGTCTACGTCTACAACCTTCGAAAGGAAAAATACAATAATTATAATAAATCTCCGTCACACGTATAAAGAAAATGAAACGCGATTCCCGAAAGTAAGTCGAAAAGTAAGAAAATCACATAAATTATAAATCCGTACACAACGACATCTCTGATACTGAAAAAAAAACGCGGTCAGTTACGCACCAATAATTGCTTCATTGTGTAATTTTTAACAAAATAAAAAAAAAACTGAATTTAATTCAGCTACTAAGTTAACACAACAGTTATTGATTCAGATGCGGTACGAAGTTCGCCGGGTCAGCTAGTTAAAATATAAATGAAAATTAACGTCCTGTTAAATTGCGGTTTAACGGGATTGTACTTTGAAAAAACAATAAAAATTAATAAAAAAAAGTACCCTTTTCATGTACCTACAATTTCCATGTAACTTTATAGTAAGGTTTACTTTTTGAAGTAGTACGTACACTACGACGCTTAAGAAAAGCATAGTATTATAACTGAATAATATATTTAAATGATAAAAACAATAATAAAAATAAATACAAACATGAATTCATCAAATATAATGCTGTATTCGAGAAACATACGGATGCAAGTTAAACATTTGAAGAAATGAGTTTTTGATGCAGACTTGAAGTAAATTATTATGTTTATCAGTGGCAGAAAGATACAGGTCATATCGTGAAGAAAAACAGGATTTTCTAAAATGTATGCGGATGCAACTACCTTTGATGCAACAACTGTCTTACAAGCAGAAAGATGTACACGGACTTGCATCTTTATGATTTAGTTGCATTTTGAGTATTATGACTCCAATCCATTTGTCTCCTTCTGCCTCTAACATTCTATGGAAGTAAACTAGCTCTTAACAAACTTTCAAACATTAATCCTTTCATAATACACCACACGTTATAACAAAATATTCCATTTCATTTTGAAGCAGGACTCAATCCGTGTTTTTGTTTGACTCAAGTCAGCGTTTTTTTTAAACAATATTTTTGAAGGCCTTACATATACTAGGGCTGTCTGTAAAATAAGGTTTCCAAGGCGCTGCGGTCGCAAGGAATAATTTTACCCGCAATTCTGCAACACTAGCGTGTAGCCTGGTTTACCCTTGTCAAATCCACACCATGTTGCACCCTCTGTGACGCTTAGTCTCGGCGTGACAACTATACGCGATGGAGCTTCAACTCGCCACACCCCCGCCAGGTGTGAGTTACGCTCTGTAATTCTAAACTCTGTATTTTTAAACTTTAACTGAATGGAAAATCAGAATGATGCCACCGAGTTTATTATTTTGTCTCTGGGCTCGTGTAGTGTATCCGGGTCTCGTCCCCAGTCACAATTAGGATCAAGAATTCTTTGCCATCGATGTCGTAGCACTCAAGGAATCTGCGGGCTGCTTCAACCCGTTGTTCCTTGTGATCTTCGGTGAGCCTTTTAAGACCCACTTTGGGTAGACTTTGTGGTCTCCCAATTTTTTTGTCAAAATCTTGTTAATAGTGGTCTTACTGACATCAGAGATTATATCACAGAGCTCCCGAACCATCACCCATCGATTTGCAATCATTGTTTTTTCCACTTTGACAATTTTTTCATTTGAAACCGATGGCCGTCCGGCACGCTTTTAAATTCTCTGCATCATTTGCGCACGTTTTCGCACTCATACTTTTCCGTACACTTCAAATAGATGAGTATGAATTTCTACCGGGGTTTCGTTCTTCGCACAAAAAACCTAATTATAGAGCGTAATTCACAACTGGCGGGTGCGGCAAGCTGAAGCTTTATCGCGAACGGCTGCCACGCCGAGACTAAGTGTCGCAGAGAGTGCAGCTTTGTGGAGATTTGACGTAGGGAAACCATGATACGTGCCAGTTTTCCCGGATCTCGCGTAAAATTGTTCCTCGCGACCGCAGCACTTTGGAGACCTTATTTTACGGACAGCCCTCGTAAAATATTTCGTTTTATTGGCTCGTTTTTAAAAAAAATCTAATTGATTTAATTATTCCTTTTTTTGTTATCTAGAAGCATGGATATCTGGAGAAGTTTCGAGACAATAGTTAAAAAAAAATAGTTTTTTGGCTCTCCTGAACATTTACCTCTTTGGACTTGCATCCGTATGCTTCTCGGGTACAGAATGATATCGGCGTGCAGCGCTGATGTACATGGTGTCACGGGATATACTATTCCTGAGCTTATATAAAATATAATTCCTGGATGACATTTGTTTCTCAGGGTTTTTACAAGAAAGACAATATTTTGTTTAAGTTCATTATTGGTCGTGTATACCTTATCAGAAAAGAGGAGCTCTTGAGCCTGATAAGGGAGCCACGATTTTTACTTAGGTTGTATGTTAATTTGGGAGGGGGTTATGCGTACCGCCTCCCCGGGAATCATTTACTGGATAAGAACTCCGCTGCCATTGGTCATCTTAAGGGGTTAAATGGGTCCGAAAATTTGAAAAAAATCATTTTTGTCCTATATCTAATAGTACAATATGTCTAGAAGAGTCTTTTTTATATCGTTCTGGAACCCACGATTCTATTTGAGTTATAAAAAAAACTTCGTTTTATTCCTACTTGAAACTTCAATCGCGTTTATCTTGAAACGCCATTTTTGAAGTCGGTAGGCAAGATTTCTCAGAAACCAATGCACCGATCTCATTAAAATTCGGCACACTTCTTCAAAATAACATTGACTGAACGAAGGATTTTTTTTTTCAAATAAATATAAATATAATATTTTGTTCTGTTAATATTTTAAAAGTTTGTCAATTACATTTACATAGTTTTCATTTCAAACACACTTTTGTACGTCGGAAACTAAAGAATTTAACCCAAAAACACACGTTTACAGCTAGAATAATGATAAAATTTGGCGCCTGCAGCAATTTATGAAACTGAAAATAAAGTTGATTTTCAGTATTCATACATTTAGCAGCGGTGTTCAAAACATTTTTGGCGTACACAAAAAAAAGTCAGCTGTTGTAAGCGCCAAAAACATTGTCCTTCTTAACTTATAAAAGATTTAAATATTATCATTTGATAGATCATATTTTTTTAGCTAAGCATTTTAAAAATGGCATTTCCGTAACCACTGGTTTAAAAGTTTTTTTCTAAGATCTGAAAAGTTTTTTGGCTCTGGTGAACAATTTGGTTGTTGACTGTAACATCAGTATTGCTTTCTTGCGATTTTATTCGGTAGGTGTTGCTTCCTTTATAATTTGAACAAAATATATTAATATTTTTATATTATAAATATGTTATGAATAATTACAATTTGTTTTGAATAAAATATTAATTCTTTTAATATAAGTGTTTTTTTTTTACATGACGCGAAGTTACTAGTAGAAGAAGTAGGGAGGAGACATGGCACGATCAAATGAATCAATTACCTGAGTCGAATTATAATAATAATAAAAAACATTTATTTATCAATCGATTTTTACAATTTTGTGCATTTTGTTTAGTTATCATTGATTATATTGACAAAAAGGTCACTGTTCAGCTATGCATTAACGATTTTCCTGTAATGCAATTGGTTTTCAGCAGTGCCTCTAATATAAAGCATGCAGTGTTTGCGAGATTAAGTGGCGGTCTATCCGCCTACTTCTGCGGAGAAACAGCATGATAGTTAATTATAATTAAGTTTTATATTTAATAATGTTTCATATTTGTTGTAAATTTTTCAAAATTTACTCAAATAAAAACACAAGTTTTCTTCTGAACATCCTCTGAGGATATGCTCTCATGTCATGCTGTCGTTTTTATAGCCACTTTATCAAACACGATGTTGGCAAATACGTAATACCTAATAATATCAGCGAGGGGAAATATTTCATAAAGCTTTGTTATATTACATGTCCCACGAAGCTTTATTAAATTGCATCTCTTCCAAGACTAAAAATAAAATTATTAAAAATCTCGGTCCGCTAAATTGCTACTGTTGGAAAATGTAAATAAGGTATGTAATGAGTTTCGTGATTTTTAGTGCAAGGTAAGTGAAACCTTCAGAAAACTAAAGTAGACAAGAGTAGGAAGACTATGAAGCATTTTTTTTATCAATGTGAAGAATGATTTATTTCACACTTTTGTCGTCGAATTCCAATGCCCTTTCCTATAGATTTAGTCAACGTATTAGTACTTTTGTGTTTTCTTCTTTGGAGCCGCTAGATGTCGCATTATTTTGCCTGTTCATTTTGAAATGGTTTGAACATTGATTATTGATTTTACAAAAAAATGGTTTTTTTTATTATTTAGTTCGTCTGACGCTTTGTACCACTACGCTTAGTTAGGGAATTGCGAGGTTCCATGGATTTATCGTATTATATTGGAATCGAGTACCCGTGAATAAAATAAATATTTTATAGATGTCTCATTCTCTCGCAGGCTAAATCCCATAGATATACGTGTTTGTCTCTTTATATTGTTGCTCATTTCCGTTTCGTCGAATTTCAAATCACAACGGTGCTACAGAAGTTTTTACTTCAAAAAGGGTTTCTTCAGAAAATACCGCCAAGCAATAATCCCGCTTATAATACCCAACCAGACACTAATAATAAAATTTCTTCAAAATGACAAATACGCATAAATACCTATTTACAAATTGTTTAAGTATGGATGATTTTTCACAAAAACGGCGCTATATAAATCGTCCAAGTATTATTATTATTATACATAAATTTCCTTAAACTCTGTAGGCATTTTACGCTAAAAATGGTTCCATGACAACTCAGAATCAACTCAACCTTTGAAAATTCATTAAAATGCGGGTATAGGTACCGCCGCCCCGGGAACCATTTAATAGATAGCCAACACCCCTGCTATACATAGGTCACCCCAAATGGTTATCTACGTTTGTTGACTTTGCAGGGGCGATCGGGTTCATGGGGTGAGGTTTGTCTAGGTCTTGGAGGCGGATGACCGGAACACACTGAACCCCAGATTTCTACCCACCCCTTTAAAGCCTTTTTTCCCCCCAGGAATCTCCTCTCCTTCCTTTACTTAAAAAAGCCTCCACACAGCATTCCCAAAGATGACATATGCCCTGAGGGAAATTATTTTCCTCAGGGTCTCCTGTGTGGAGCTCATGTAAAAAAATAATGGGGTCAGATTTGTCTAGGCCTAGACTAGTCTAGAGTCTAGATTCTAGATCTTTGATTCATATGTCCCTCACTCCTGAACACAATAACCCCCAGACTCCTATCCACTCCTCATACATTTTTCCTTTCCAAAACTTCCTCTCCTTCCTTTTCCTAAAAATACCCTGATAGCATCCCCAAAAACGACAAAAGCCCCGAAGGAAATTGTTTTCCTCAGAGCCTCCTGTGTGGATCTAATGAAAAAAATACCATATTTTACCACACAAGTACCTACTTCTACTCTTAATGTCAATTCATTATAAATGTATCACGTATACATTGTAAAATTTTACTTTATATTTTATAATTATGCTTTTACTTAAACTTCTTACTTTTCACTTCCTACTTATTACCTTGACTCCATACTTTTGTCTTCTACTTTTAATTTTACTTTTATACTGCTACAATTTGAATGTTGCTATTCTATATTGTGCCATCTGCCATGACGTGTTGTCATATATATTGTGAAATAAATCTTTTAAATAAGTATTTTCTTTACCGTTAATAAGTAAGGCATTCCTGAAAGGATATAACCAGCCAGGTAATGTCTCCAAAACATATTATCGATGTAACATAACATTTGATTCTTTATGTATCTTTGCACGAGAAGGGGTAAAGTCGGTTAATAGGCTTGTCCAGTGGACCAGGAGATTGTCTCCACACCAATTGCACCTTTTACTGCTTGCGTTTGCAAAAGATTTTCCGGTCGGTTCTTCTGGCCAATCTCCGAATATTGGCACTTTCCAGCGCAATTCCAGAATCCATTTCGGAATCTACGTATCGAATCTTGGACCGAAACGCCGCCGTGCCACTTGGATAGCATGCTGAGTAATTTAAAAACATGTAGTTTTGGTTTAAAACTGTTATTGCCTAGATATATTACAGATGTATTAATTAAACACTGCCAGTAAAAGCTACAGACTTACATCTATAATAACTGACCACTTAGAGCTATAATATATGACTAAATGTATATTTATGTACGTGGAGTGTGCACACATATGCATATGTTATAATATGTACACGTAAGTGTAGGTATGTATTTTCAAATTTTTGAATTCTTGTTTTATGCACGTACCTACACGTAATTTAATTTATTATTGTGTGAAAATATTAAAAATGTTGAAATGAATGGTGTGCCTACCTTTAATTGGAATTATCACTATAACATGTTAAATCTGTAAGCTTAATGTAAAAATTACGTGATGTATTCTGTTGGCGAGCCCACAAACAAAATAATAATCATTACAACACATCTTGGTCATTTTACAATCAAGTTTTTTGTAAGCATGGTAAAAAAAACCTAACTTTATTGGTGACTTATAAACATTATTTTCGCTATTATATAGCGAAATTATATCATCTCCACTAATCGTCACCTCATTCGGATAGGGTTCTAACTTTACAATACCTAGTTCTGAGAGATGAGGTGTCAAAGTTTGCAAAGACATGCACTCATTATCTATTTAGCAATTTCTGATTTTATTGTTGAAGCTTAAGTAAACTATTTAAATTGAATATATTTTAAAGGAAAATAATTAAATAGGACGTTTACTTACCATTTTAGGACAAACTTCAACATGCAAATAGAATTATATGCAACCAGCGCGCTTAGTCTGCCAAATGCCGTAAGGAAGCCTCAAGTGTTAGCACTTTTCGTAGGATATGTGCATTATAATATATGTAAAAAGTATTTTTTTGATTTTTAACATACTTACCAATATTATTTTAGTCACATAGTTCTTTTATATATTGTATTTTTGTCTAGTTATCTTTTTTCTTAAAATGTATTTGTAAATGTTACTGTAGATACTTCGTAAATTGTATTTTTTAAATATTTTCCTACAAAAAAGTACGTATATCAAAATAAAAATTTCTAAAACAAAAAAAGCTAAGGCATAATAATTCATTGCATAAGGTTCTAAGGCAATTCCAAGCTAGGGCCAGGTCTTATTTAAATATTTTCTATTTCTATCAAACGATTATTTAGAATACCTAGTGTTAGAACGTTGTCATATCGTGAAAATACAAGACAGATGGTTCTGAAAATTATTTGGGGCATAAAAATGAGTAAAATAAATTCTCTGGCACCCAAAAGTTCATTTTAGAAAAAAATGTCAGTTAGAACTCTATCCAAATGATGTGATGATAATATGGTGATAATTTTGTGGTGAACAAATCTAAAATTGATTCAAGATGTTAGTTCTTCAAACGGTTTCGGTTTAAGCCTTGTTTGTATTCATAAAATGAAAATGTTTTCTCGTGTAAATATGGCTGACCCGGATAAGCTTGCGCATTTAACTCGTTCCCTAACGATTGGATATTTGTCTTTGCTAAGACAACCATAGAAGTATACCAGAGTAACATTAATATAATTATTCTAAGATATTCATAGTTTTGTAGATTAAGAAGTTTTTTCTGTTTGCACATTTTCAATAATCATTCCAGAGGGATTAAGAAATCCAACTTAATAAAGGTTAACTTAATAAAGGTAACTTGATAAAGGTTAATTTTAGGTAACTTAAGGACTTTAAGGTAACTTAATAAAGGTTAACTTAATAAAGGTCACTCCATTAATGGAGGACTGAATGCAGTTGGCGCTAATAAAAAACTGTCAGTTTTTTATAAGCTTCAAAGAAGCGAAACTAGCAGTCCACAATGGAATTCTGGTACCAAGCCTGATGTATGGCAGTGAGACATGGAACTGGCAGAGAAACGATGAAGCCAGACTGAATGCTATTGAAATGAGATCCCTGAGGCGTATACGTGGTAAAACCATGGATGATCGTGTGAGAAATGTGGAGATCCGTAAATAATGCAAGGCTGATGTAAGCGTAATGAGTAAGATTAAGAAAGGATACTCAGATGGTTATGCGAATGTAGAGCGATATAGAGCAAATGGATGAATAAAGTAGTGTAAGAAGAATATATGACGCAAATGTGAATGGTAGAAGAAGTCGGGGATGCTCGAGGAAGACATGGCACGATAAAGTAAATGAGAATCAGTCAGAATGATGAAGAGTATGTATGAGACGATATATGAATGTGAATGAGGCAAAGAGGGTGTGCCACGACCAAGTCGTTTGGCTGTCGGTCCTCTCTTCCTACCCCTGCGGGGAAACGGCGTGATGGTTATTAAGTTAGTTAATTAATAAATCTGGTATTGGCTGGACATAATAAAATTCTTTCGTTAAAAATAGATTTAGTTTGCATTAAAAAGAAGAAACATGACAGCATAGAAATACGGTTCACCAATATTTCCATGTCCGGATTGACTGTCTCGGCTGCTTCCACAAGCTGGAAGATAATATATTTTTGCTGACGCCTTCTTAGTCAGTCATCCGTAATATTGGGACTTACATAAGCTGTCCAAAATGAGTTCTCGAAATAACCCCACAGCAGTGTGAACCCTTAGTTTGTGCTTAAGGGGGTGTGATAGGCCGTCCTTATAATATTTTGCAACGGGTGCAGAAAGTATTTGGCATCCGCAGCGGTCTATACCAGGATCATCAGAAGACTCATTTACTTCTGAGGTTAATTGAAGAAATGTCTTTAATAAAAATACCGTTGATAATATCACGAAAAAATCCATTTTTCGGAAGTGGAGAGTGTTGTGCAATGCCTCACATTCCATAGAGATAGTATTTCAAATCTACAAATAAATCTGACCAAAAAATAAAAATTACATATATTTTTGATTATAAAAAGGTGCAAAATTGTAAAATATTTAATTATTGTAAAATATTGTAAAATATGTAATTTAAAAAAAAATTTACCCCTATTGACTCGTTTCAACAAAAAAGTATAAACTGATTTCGAAAGATTGTTCTTTTATCTGGTGAAGTTAAAGTTTTAAATTCTGAGAAAATTTGTTTATTTTTAGCATATTAAGGTTATACGTCATGTTGTTGGCAGATTTGTTAAATTTTTAAACAAAATTTTGAATTATATAACACACATTTCAAATCATATATTGTTACGATACGCCCCTGAAGCGAGTAAATACGAGAGCACAGAACACAGCACAAGTCCACACGGCTCGGCCGCCGCCTCTCCCCGCCCCGTATCCTGTTTCTCCTTGCCTCTCCCCCGTGCCCTGCCACTCGGCATTCCCGCTGCGCTCGCCACAGAAGAGATCTGAGCGCCTTTGCGAACGGACGCTCGCGGCCGGTAGCCGGCGGACCCAATTCAATGGGGCCGCGATGTATTATTGAAATACTTTTGAGTAGAATCAGTCTTTTGCCACTATAGTTCGGTCTATTTAGACTACGAAAGTGCCTGATGAAGCTGCCACATGAGACGAGGTTCCTGCCAACCTACATGTAAGCTGTATCTTGATTTCCTCCTTAAATGTTGTCCGTAATTCAGTGAAATGTAGGGCCCCCGCGGAAATCACGACTCGGAGAGTTTCGTTTTGAGAGAGAGTCAGAGAGAGTTAAACACTTTAGCTAGGTTTGTGTAATCTGCATTTCTTGTAATTGAATTATACTGTAGAAACCTATGTATGTGTTTGAGTTTACAATACATGTCTAAATGATTTAACATTGTTATTATTCTGCTACGGCGGGAGGATTGTTGACCAGTGAGGATCCCGTGGGTCACCGGAGGATGGAGAGAAGTTCCCTAGCCTTGAGCTGCCCACCCCCCTGAATAGAGAGTACCATAGTCCCGCTGAGAGCTAGTCAGGGACGTGTTCTGGGCCCTGGTGTTGGTTTAGAAGCCGACATCGAGGCACCCTAACAATTGGCGCATCAACGTGGAGCCTGGAATTTTTTTTCTCTATCCCGGTCACTTTGCGGGACCCTTCTTTGTCAAAATCTTCCCCCTAACAACTGTCGCCCGATCGTGGGGTTGGAATTTTTTTTTCTCTATCCCGGTCGCTTTGCGGGACCTTCCTTTGTCGAAATCCTTCCCGCATAACAACTATTTTGTAAACATTAATTATGCCTTGTTATTCTACAGTGAATCCTGTGAAAAAACCACAGAAACCAATATGTAAATTAGATCCATAACGGATCTGACTGGAATTATAAATTGCATCGCAAGTTGAAACAACGGCCATTTTGAGTACCCGAAACGCCGCGAATCTGATTGCGCACGCGTCACCAAACAGCGAGCGCGTAGCAACAGCAATCCGCGCCAAATCCAACGGCCTTTGTTTCACGCGATATTCCGGATTGGGCGCGCAAATGCCTTGTTCCCGCCGATATCCTAACCGACTGTTGCTAGGCTGCGTTTTAAATCCAAACCGTTTTTTATGACTGAACCGGGATACCAACGGAAATCATTGATTCTGGAACCCCAGTTATTTTGCGAATTCCTTAATGAAAATTTCGGACTTACGTATTTTTATTATTTCTGCACAATATACCAATTGGCCCACTTGTGTCTGTCAAATTAGTACAATTTAATGTTTCTCCAAATGGACAAAATAATGACTTTCTTTCCCCATTATACATTATAGGTACTGTTTTTTTTCAGCATAAGTGAAAGTGAATTGTGTTTTTCCCTTACATAAGTGAAAAGTGGAATAATAATGAAGCCAATGACTGATTCCATGAATAAATAAAATAATTTTAATATGGTTGGATGCAATAAACCCCATATTCAGTCATTTTCATCCGGAAGTTTGTCCTTTATTTGCCAGAAATGTGCCTTTTGTGTACTTTAGTGCCTTTCTCAGTGCAAAGTGTTTTGTGAAAATAAAAAACCTGTTTTCTAAAGGTCAGTCCTGGCAAAATTTTTCTAAAATAAATAAATACTTGCGAATTTCACAGTTTTCTCAAAAGTGGTCAGTGAAATACAAAAACCTTTACCACTAAGGTCTTTCCACGCAAAATTTTTTCTCGTCTGCCTCTCCTTGACAAGAATTCTGGTGTCATGTACACAAAACACATTTGGAAGTGCCAACAGTGATCACCAAGTGAAAAGTGCCTCACAAAAATTAATTTTTGCGCTTTCTAAAGGAAACCCCTGGCCAATTTTTTTTTCTTCTCCTCACCACCCAGGAAACTCGCAATGGAGGACAAGCAAGCTATTACACCATCCAACTTGGGTACCATTCCCAATGTGCATAGTTTATCCAAAGCCCACTTACAAGCTGCTTTAAGGGATAGAGGACTCTCGCCATCAAGCAAATCTAAATCTACATTGAAGGCATATGCACTTTTATTCAACAAAAAGTACATTAGGAGAATAAATCTCGCCCCCTCCAACGAAAATAATTCATGTTCGGCTACGCAAGTTTTGGATAATCTTGACAAAGAACCTACGCCGCATGTAATGATAAAACAGGACGTCGCACCCATCTTGACACAAGATAAAACTTACGATTTATCCTCTTGGAAAGTCAAATATAATGGCGTCTCCGATGTGCTGGATTTCATTGACCGTATTGAAGAAACGGCTACAATCAAAAATATCCCATTCGAGATTCTACGGAGAAACTTTATAGAACTCATCTCCCCAGAATTAATTCCGTGGCACCGCATCCAAAAGACTAAATGCAAAGATTGGAATAAACTCAGAGCTGCCCTAATCTCTAGCTTTGGAAAAAAGGAGGCCCAGCACCGGATCAAACTATCTCTACTATCTATTAAACAACTAGTAGATGAACCTGTGGCTACATTCATAGAAAGGGCTGAATCCATCAACATCAAGCTTTCACATCCTGTTCCGGAAGCTGAACTATTACCAGTCATAACTGATGGCCTTTTAAGCAAATACGAGAACATCATCACCTCACAGAAAATTGCATCCCTGGCCCAGCTAAACGAAGTCTGCCTCCTCCTGGAATCGTACCAGGATAGGAAAAACATAAAGAATGTGTCGAATAATGTGGTTGTGCCAAGCCGTTCGTCTGGTTTAAAGCCAGAATTCGACAACAAAAAAGTGTGCTCCTTTTGCAAAAAAGTAGGCCACCTGGCCGCTACTTGTTTCAAGCAAGCAAGACTTCTGGAATCCAAGGAACCCCGAACCTCCAAGAGACACCACTCTAGGGACCGCTCTCCTCCACGCGACGAACTGCGCAACATTTTCAAGAGATCAAGGCACAATGCAGAAAGGTTACAAAACCCAAGCGATGTCAGACCTCAGGTGGATTTCTCCAAGCCCCCACCAAATTTCTACATGAAGAGGCCAAAAAACTAAATAATAACCTCTCAGGTACCCATTCTGAACCAAGGTCTAAAGAATGGACTGATTGGTTATCACACATTAAGTATTTTAACCAGACCTTAAATGTTTCCTCGGTTTGTTGCAAACAAGCTAAAGATGGGAGACCCTATGCTCTTTTCTCTGTTAACAATGTGCCCTTTTCCGGATTACTTGATAGCGGTGCATCTGTCAGCTGTCTTGGCAACAATGCTCACCTGCCTTTTGTTAACAGTGATTTTAAAATTTCGCCACAAACAACACACCTGACGACTGCGGATAATGTTTCCCAGCCGGTCATCGGTACCCTTGCACTGCCAATTAATTGTAACAATAAAATAATTACAATCAATTTTCTAATAGTGCCCTCTATATCCCAGAATTTCATCCTTGGCGTTGACTTCTGGAAGGCTTTTAACGTTGCTCCCCAAGTATTTAATACTCTTGGCGAAACCTCCACTGCTGCTCAAATTAGTGAGATCCGCACAATAATACCTCACGAAAATTTAAGCACGGACCAAGCTCTCCAACTAAAGGAAATGGTCAATAAATTCGAATCAATATCTTTCGAAAAATGTGGATTGGGTTTGACAAATTTGGTAGAACACCACATTAAAACCAATGGCCCACCCATAAAGCAATGTTATTACAACTTAGCCCCCCAAAAGCTTAAACTTTTGGAAAAAGAACTTGATGAAATGTTAAAAATGGGTGTGGTGGTTCCCAGCAGAAGTGCATGGACCAACCCAACTCTTTTGGTTTCTAAAAAAGATGGCTCCGCACGTTTCTGTCTCGACAGTAGACGTTTAAATTCTTGTACGGAAGCTGACGCATACCCCTTACCTTACGTCCACGCGACCTTAGACAAACTGCGCAACGCCAAGTTCATCTCCTCTGTTGACCTAAGCAAAGCTTTTTGGCAAATACCTTTGGACGCAGAATCGTGTGAAAAAACTGCTTTCGTTGTACCTGGTAGGGGAATGTTCCATTTTAAAAGATTACCCTTTGGTCTAAAGAACAGCCCCGCCGAATTACAAAGACTGATGGACAAACTCTTCGGTCCTGAAGTCGATAACAGCCTGTTTTGTTACCTTGACGACCTCATCATCGTCAGCGACACCTTTGAAAAACACCTATTAATGTTGGAAAAGGTTTTTCAACAACTCAAGTTCGCTGGTTTAACCATCAACTTGAAGAAGTCTGAATTCTGTAAGTCCCGTTTACGTTATTTGGGATTCATTGTCGACGAAAAAGGTCTAAGAATAGACCCCGCTAAGGTGGAAGCCATGGCAAATTTCCCCCGACCCAAAAACGCGAAAGAAGTCAAAGGTTTCCTTGGACTTGCAGGTTACTACAGAAGATTCATCAAAGACTTTTCCACAATTGCAGCCCCCTTAAATAAAATTACCGGCACCCGTAAAGGTGTCAGCAACTTCCGATGGTCTGCTGAAACTGAAGAAGCGTTTACAACTTTAAAAAATGCCCTTCAAAAAGCCCCCGTTCTGAATTGCCCGGATTTTGCACTCTCTTTTACCCTCCACACGGATGCCTCCAACGTAGGAATCGGTGGAGTCCTAACTCAAGAATTCCCAGATGGCGAACACCCTGTAGCGTATTTTTCCCGTACACTAAATAAACACGAGAAAAACTACGGAATTACCGAAAAGGAGTTATTGGCTGTATTGGATTCTGTTCACCATTTCCGCGGTTACATAGACGGTAGCAAATTTACTGTAGTCACAGACCATAGTAGTTTGAAATGGTTGATCTCTTTAAGTAATCCCTCCGGTAGACTCGCTCGTTGGGCCTCCCGTTTGTCTCAATTCAATTTTGATGTTGTACACCGTAAAGGCGCGGACAATATTGTTCCTGACGCTCTTTCAAGAATTGAATTGGCTTCATTAAATGTTGACACAATTGCCCCCCCTCCACCCACAAAAGATGAATGGTACTTGAAAATCTTCGAAGGTTGTAAAAATAATCAACAAAAGTTTCCTAATTTTATCATAAAAGAAGGACAACTATACCGTAATTGCAAGGCACCACTATCCATCCTCGAAGATTACTCTTGGAAACTTGTCGTTCCCCTCGAAGGAAGAGAACAAATAATAATTGACAATCATAGTGCTCCCGACTCTATACACCCAGGAACTTTCAAGACGTATAAAAAGATGTCCTTGAAGTATTACTGGCCTGGTCTTTTCAAACAAATTCGCAATTACATCTCTAAATGTGAAACTTGTAAAGCTTATAAACATAGCACGGCAGCACCTGCCGGCCTAATGGGTAACCCCAAACGCGCCGACAGACCCCTACAGTCATTGTCAATGGACCTCGTCGGACCTTTTCCTCGAAGTTATGCCGGACACATGCACATACTTAGTGTAGTGGATGTTTTCACCAAATTCTGTTGGATCTTCCCTTTAAAAAGAGCCAACGCGTCCGCCATCATCAAACTTCTGGAAAAACACATTTTTATACCTTACGGAACACCCAGAACCGTAATTGTTGATAACGGAAAACAGTTTATTGCCCAGGAATTCAAAGAATTTCTTGCCAAATACGGAATCAAGGACATTTATTATAACACCTTGTACACTCCCCAAAACAACACTGTCGAACGTTACAACCAAACAATCAACACAGCTCTAGCTATTCTAGTTGATAAAGACCAACGCACTTGGTGTAAAAACCTAGATAAAATTCAGGCCGCTATGAACAACACTGTTAATCTGGCCACTGGTTACACACCTTTCTTCTTAAAACACGGTATGGAACAAGTCGTCCATGGTTCTCTACATAGGGACACAAACTTTCCTACGTCATCCGCCACCACAAGCAACCCTACCGCAGACTATGCCCATCGCTTGGAAGAACTGTCGGCCATTTACAGTGAAGTCACTGATGCTTTGCTCCTGGCTCACCAAAAGAGTGCGGACAGATATAACTTACGTAGAAAACATGTCACCTTCAATACAGGAGACATAGTTTGGAGAAAGAACAACACACTTTCCCAAGGAGCCATGTATTTCTCTGCTAAGCTGGCACCACGTTTCGTGAAGGCCAAAGTCCTAAGGAAAATATCAGACCTAGTGTACTCCTTGTCTGACTCATCTGGAAAGCACATTGGTAATTACCACATTAAGGACATTGTAAAGTCTGGAAGTGAGGAGTCAAGTAAAACTGCCCCCACTATCTCAGCAAATGTAAAATGATCCAGTATGTATCACATTTTTTTTGTAAGCTTACAGAGTCTTACTACGTCAGGCGTGTATTGTGTCAATCACATGCCCATCGTTTCGTAAATGAAACAAGTTGTAAATTATTTTGTAAATTAATGCGTACTCTCCTTGAAGTTACTTTCAAATGTTGTTTTTGCACTGTTTTTTCTTTCCCTCACGGCAATTTTTTTTCTTTATTTTTTTTTTCACCTGTTCTAAAACTGATCACTTTGGAACGGAGACACTTTTCGAGTTTCAATGTTTGGGAAGTCGCGAGCCCATTTATTGTCTCAACACGTACACTACGCAATGTTCATGCCACGTCATACCCTGCCTTGTCATGTAATTTTGTAATTTTTCTCCTATTTTTTTGTTGCATTTTTGTCGTGTGGAAAGGAACTTTCTCACCTGTTTATTTTGTTCATGTAAAGTAGTTGACAATTGCCCATCGGCGTGTCGTTCTAGAAGTCGGGTTTTGTAAATTCCAAAGTGTTAAATTCCGACTCAGAACCAGTTAACTATTTTTACAATTTTTTCCTTTCATTTTGTTCATCATGAGTTGTAAAACCTTCCGAGGTATCTCTAGCATGAAAATCAAACAGTGGTTACTTACATAGTCGCCCCTCGTGTATATAAGTTTTTTTCAATTTTTTCCTCTTAAATTAAAAATTGATGGCGTCCTACCCAAATTCATGCTCTTGTACCAAAATTGGATATCGACACGTCCATTTTGGAACTTGTATTTATAAAACCAATGATTGGTCTTTATAACCCTGTATATAAATCAATTTGGCTCGTTTCAACTAAAGTACGTAAAACCGAATCATCCGGTCTTTGGTTGTTATAACAAAACCACCTTTTGTTATTTTATTTTTTTGCTTGTACGTTACGTATGTCTTATATGACACGTTTCAACCCTACGAGACAGGTTAATAAAACCTTATGGTCATCCTGATTTTGGAATTCACAACTTTTAGGTGTCCATTTAACCAAGTATTTGCAACCCAAATTGCACATAACCTGGTATGTTTGTAACTGCACAAAGGGTATGTAAAACCGTAATTGGTCCCTTTTCTTTGGTCTTCCTCACTGCAGGTTGCCACAACAGACAGTATGTAAAACCATTATAGGTCTGTCTTTGTTTTAAATACTTGGTGTAAGTAGAATTATACTCTGCCATCACCCTTGTATTTTGTAACACATGAAGTAGCATCAAATTGTCTATCTTCTCTGTCGTACGCTCTTGGGCTACGGAGTTAGTTAATCTAACGAATCTTTATAAAATGTGTTAAAATCAAGCATCATTAACGTTTATTGTGTTGTATTTAAACGTAACCCTGTTACATTATAGGAGAGATCCTTAGAACATCCACCGTCATAGGAGAGATCCTTAGAACATCCACCGTTATAGGAGGGATCCTTAAAATACCTGCCACGATACGAGAAGTTCGTCATAATCACTTTTGCTCATAGCTAAATGTTATTGAGTTGGTCGTGTGACATATTTGTCATGAGTACCACCCTTTCTGTACAATCTATTTTGGTCGTGTGTCATTCATTTGTCATGAGTACCGCTTTTGTATTCTGGTCGTGTGTCATTCATTTGTCATGAGTACCGCTTTTGTATTTTGGTCGTGTGTCATTCATTTGTCATGAGTACCGCTTTTGTATTTTGGTCGTGTGTCATTCATTTGTCATGAGTACCGCTTGTATGTATAATTGTGTACAACCCTTGTACACGAGACGTGGAGACGTTAAAACACTTACCGTGATTCGTGCGAACGACATAATATCGGCCTTGCCATCTTCTTTAAGAGGCATTGTATAAACTCTTGACTTCTGTCTATAATTGAGTTTTATCTTGTATGTACTTACATGTTCTTATACACTATACGTGGAGACGTTAAAACACTTACCATGAGTCGTGCGAACGAAATAATATCAAACCTTTTGTGTGCGATCTACGAAATGTAGTCCACAACCCTTTGTTGTCATTCAACGCCAATGCCCGTGGACCTCCTGTTTTTTTACTTCTTTGCAAAAAGGAAAGAAGCCCAGGAGTATCTACTATCCCAAAAGGACTAGTTTGTAGCTTCACTGCTAACTATGGGGCATAGTGCTGTGGGAGTTAATCGATTGAGCACAAAACCACCCAACTCGTTGTCTGGGGAACGGATAAGAAAACCCCCAGGTTTGTGAAATTGGAGCAAGGGTCTGTCTTTTCTCACAATCACGCAGGAGTTTTTAAAATGACCCCTAATCTTTTGCCCAATACACGCAAAAGATTAGTCTCTTTGTTAATGTGTATTCAAATTTCTCCTCATCCTTTTAACAATTGTAAAGAGTCAGGAAATCTGCTGGTTGATCATGTTTCATTCTCACATGGAGTTTGAAGTGGAAATTAGTCCAGTCTCTAGCAAGTTTCGTCACTCAACTCCTTTCCTTTTCCTTTCCTTTCTCCTCACCATCATGTTCTCAGGTATATGTTATGAAGAGGAAAATCTGTTGTTAACCATAATTCGCCCTCACTGGGAGTGCGAATCGGTAAACTAACCAATTATCAGCAGGCTTTCTCCCTCACTCTCTGCATATGTCTCACCTTTTGTTTTACATTTTTACATTTTTCTCAATTTTACGAAACACATTCATGAATGTTGGATATGTACGATATGCACTTGGCGTACCGTCTGTCTCCTTTTGACAACCTTTATTCATGAATTGGTTTCTCTGCTTTTACCGTGACTCATTCACGACTTCTTTGTCTTGTTCGTTGAAATTCTACAAAAATGTTACCACCTTTATGTTAACATAGGCCATGGAAGGCCGGTTGTTTTTTTAACCAAGACATATTGTCACTCGGCAAACGCCAAGTCATCCTGGTAAAGGAAAATGTTCATGTAATCACAATTTAGTTAGAAAACTCTCTCTTCGTCACTCTCTGGGTCGGTGGTTAAAACTTCGTTTATTTCATTATCTGGACACATTTTGTTTCTCTCCAAACCTTTTCTTCATTGGTCCCTAGGCAGGTAAACTTCAAGAATTTTGCTCTAATAATAATTTCTCCCGGATTAAAAAGAAGCCCAGGCGGATGTCATCACCAACAGCCAAGCTGAGCTCCACTTCCTGACAGCACGCGCTGTGGTTACTAGGTCCCTCCTGCTGCCATTTTTCTACGCATTTGTTCCTGAAAGCACAGACCATACCGCCCATATGTATGTTGTTTTGTCGTGCCACAGCAAGTTGAGTTGTCCCACTATACATTATGACACTCTGAACCACCTTTTGGGCACGCTAGCTCCTAGGTTTGTTCTTACTCTTGCTATCAATGCCAACCATGTCGTCTCTTGCGCTGTCATGCAGTGACGCATATATCGTCATGTGTAAACCATCATTACCTTGACTTCCAGTATTCGCTGAATGCGTACCAATACAAGTTATGTTGAGCTACATTATGCTTCAATAACCATTATATACGATCCGTGTTTACCTTAATAACACTTTAGGATTCGTACTGGTATGTCTGCAGACACTGGATTCTCCTCCTCAATGACCTCTGTAACCATAGTCGCGGCACAGCAACCACAGTCTCCACTTCGTGAACTTCGACGTCTTCGACAAAACCAAGTGTTTTCTAAGGCCCAAGTGTACTTTTGAGTGTTATCTCAAAGGGGTCTGATTACAGTGATAATGTAATCCTTAGAATCTGTGAAACCACGTCCTCCTCTTCGAAATTCTCCGAAACCAAACAAATCCACGCTTCGCAAACTTAGCTCCCAGACCAATGAAACTTTAGAATCACACAGGCATTTTTGTTCTTGTTTTTTTGTTCTTCGATTGTACAAATATGAATTGTTATTTTTCAATTGCATAACCATGTATTGTTATTTTGTTCAATTGCATAACCATGTATTGTCATCTTTCAATTGCATAATCTTGTATGTTGTTTCACACCATGTACTTTCACCAAAACTGTTCTTTTCCAAACATTGTATGTACCCCTCACCCATTCCCTACAAACATTGTGACCTAAACTATAACATAAATTGCATGTTCTAGCTAGGCATCTCTCAAGCAACGAATCTCTCAAAAACCCCAATGAAAGTTTAAGAGGATTTTTTTTTCCTACAGCTCCATTGCCACGTCGCTTTTTTTCCAAGCGCGGGGGGAAGTGTTACGATACGCCCCTGAAGCGATTAAATACGAGAGCACAGAACACAGCACAAGTCCACACGGCTCGGCCGCCGCCTCTCCCCGCCCCGTATCCTGTTTCTCCTTGCCTCTCCCCCGTGCCCTGCCACTCGGCATTCCCGCTGCGCTCGCCACAGAAGAGATCTGAGCGCCTTTGCGAACGGACGCTCGCGGCCGGTAGCCGGCGGACCCAATTCAATGGGGCCGCGATGTATTATTGAAATACTTTTGAGTAGAATCAGTCTTTTGCCACTATAGTTCGGTCTATTTAGACTACGAAAGTGCCTGATGAAGCTGCCACATGAGACGAGGTTCCTGCCAACCTACATGTAAGCTGTATCTTGATTTCCTCCTTAAATGTTGTCCGTAATTCAGTGAAATGTAGGGCCCCCGCGGAAATCACGACTCGGAGAGTTTCGTTTTGAGAGAGAGTCAGAGAGAGTTAAACACTTTAGCTAGGTTTGTGTAATCTGCATTTCTTGTAATTGAATTGTACTGTAGAAACCTATGTATGTGTTTGAGTTTACAATACATGTCTAAATGATTTAACATTGTTATTATTCTGCTACGGCGGGAGGATTGTTGACCAGTGAGGATCCCGTGGGTCACCGGAGGATGGAGAGAAGTTCCCTAGCCTTGAGCTGCCCACCCCCCTGAATAGAGAGTACCATAGTCCCGCTGAGAGCTAGTCAGGGACGTGTTTTGGGCCCTGGTGTTGGTTTAGAAGCCGACATCGAGGCACCCTAACAATATCATGCAGTAAAATCAATCAATAAATCATCCGGGAAAACTATGTTTCTTAGTTTTAATAAAATCATTAAAAAATGATCCGCGCACATGTTTTATAACGAAAATACTTCAGTTTGTCTATTTATTTACGGTTTTACAAACTAATATATTTAACTTCTTCAAATTTTCATTTGGAAATTCACTTTGTGGCACCATTTTATTAATGAAATAATTAAAAACATTTTGTTTTTACCACAATAATATATTTAAGATTATTTTACATTCCTATTTTTCTTAGACATCATTGAAAAGTTATAATGATCAAAAAATAATTACAAAAAGTACATAATTTTAATAGTTTTATCATCACGCATTTCAGCATTTTTGAATGTTAATGGCCCTTAAGCCCTTAAGTACGTTTTTGCTTTACGTTAGCTCCACTCAGGAGTCCCTGGGGAAAATAATTACCCTCAGGGCCTATGTCATCTTTTGGGATGCTGTGTGGTCTTTTTGGGTAAAATAAGGAGAGGAAGTTCTGGGAAGAAACAAGGTGTGAGACGTGGTTAGGAATCTGGTGGTCAGTGTATCCAGAAGTGACGGACGAATAAATTCATCCCTTCCACTGCGGTCCAAATCCTGCTGAGAGTCCTGCTGAAGAGATGAAAAGATCCCCCTCAACCAGTCTCTCTCGATCTGGCCTGCCACGCATTTGGTGAGCAAACGCATCTGCCGCTAAGATCCGGACGAAACTAACCCCCCATGAACCCTGCTAAGTCACCAAACGTAGTAAATCACTTGATGTGACCTATGGCAGAGGTGTTGGTTATCCAATGAATGGTTCCCGGGGCGGCGGTACCCATCCGCGTCCCAAATTGGAAGTAGTAGTTATGTACACGAAATTGACCCTTTTCGCTTGAGGAGGTGATCCTATTCCGGCAAAAGGTGTGTCTATATTGTGAACAAGGCGTGATTGGTATCATTTGTGATTTCACAACTGAATATAACGTGACAAAATGCCATACTACTTAACGCTAAAGGACCCATATGCTTGTTTACACGATAATTCAACGTTTCCAGACATACAATTGACGTGGGAGGCGTACCTGACTTAATTAATAAGTTGGGTACTCCTCCTAAGTCAACTGTATGTAAATTTGTGATGCCACGAATAGAGATTTTGCTGAATACCGAATACCGAATATTTGGCTAGGCTCTCGGCCGAAGCGCCGAATATTCGGCGACACTTAGGGCATTTCGCGGGTGACAGGTTCCATCTGCATCATTGAAGTACGTTTGGTAACTACGTGTATTTGTCTCATTTGCTAGTAGGTCGTGTCACAACACGAATTATTTGTTGATTGTTACATCAAATTGTTTTATTAAATTGTTTAACACGTCTGTTTGTTCGCGAAAAGCTTTAAGAAATGGCACCATTTAATAAAAAAACACTTATTGGGGAATATTATGAAATTTGTAGTAAGACAACAAATATTATAATTTATATGCATTTTTTTCATCAATTGGTATTCGGCCGAATGGTTCGCAATATTCGGCCGAATATCTAATAGTAAAAAAGTAGCCGAGTAGGCCGAATACCGAATAGTAGCAGAATATTCGTGGCATCTCTAATGTAAATTATCGTGTAAACAAACTTATGGGTCCGAGTAGTTTTAAATCCATGTAAAACTATTCACGTGTGTTCCACAGATTCCCCGAGGCGACAATGATTAAATAAAACGCGTAGAAAATTGTTTGTTGACATCGGAGGACTAAAATCTTAACACAACCAAACCCTTTATATTTATTATTACCCCTCTCGACCCAAGGGCAGTCATCCGGTATATCTCACTCTAATCCATCTTGCTCAAGCTGATTGGTCAAAGAGACAGGTTCGTTTTTACGTCAAACAAAGGCAAAATTGCAGCGAAATTCACCTTCCTTTGCAAGCACTTTTTGTAAAAACAGGATAAAATATAATATAGATCTCTACTAGTTAATACACATATTTAATATACTAATCAAAATATAATATACAAAATATTTACCATTGCAACATTCTTTACGATAATATCAACAAATTGTTAATTTGGTTTAATGAAAATAGATTTAACTTAAATATGTCAAAATGTCAAATAGTTAGATTTTCTCGAATAAAAAATCCAGTGATCTTTAATTACAACATTGATAACAATGCTCTTGAGACATTAACACAAATTAAAGACATAAGCATCACTTTTCAATCAAATCTTTTATTTGTTAACCAAATAAATTTTACAATACAAAGTGTATTTAACTGTTATATTTTGCCTATGTTAGAAGTCAATTTGAGAACAATTCTCCTGTCTGGAACCCACATTACAAGCTGTTGAAAGAATACAAAACATGCACAAGCATACGTGTACAAGCTGTTGAAAGAATAAAAAACAAATTCTTGCGTTTTCTAAATTTTAAAATGGGTATTTCAGCAATTTTGTTGAACTACAACATCTATATGATCTAATTGTCAGACTGAAGAATTTTCACTGACTTGGTTTTTTTTTTATAAAACTCTAAATGATTTAGTTGATAGTCCGGTATTACTTGAATTGAAAAGCTTCCGGATTTCACAACGTAATGGTCAGGATTAATTTCAGTTCAGAAATTCTGGGATTAACTATTATATGTAATCCTCTTTGTCCAGAATACTAATAGAGGGAAACAATTATGTCAAGTCATTTGACATGTTCAATTTATGATAAAAGAAATATAAAAAAATTGTTATTGAGATAGTTCAGTAATGCAAAATGAATGCTGTGTATTTCTTACTATTCATATGTAATGTAAAAGCCTAGAAAAAGGGCGTTAATAAATAAATAAATACAAAGTTTGGTTTAGTTTGGGTTCCCGGGTTCGGGGTGAGGTTTGTCCAGGTCTTGGCGGCGGATGCATCTGTCCTGGAGGGGGGCCTTTTTACTTTTCAGCCGTATCTCTCCACCCATCGCCTTGAACCGCAGTTGGAGGAATAGATTCATGTGTCCGTCACTCCTAGACACACTGACCTCTAGATTTCTACCCACTCCTCATACCTTTTTCCTTCCCAGAACACCCTATACTTCCCTCCCTTAAAAAGACCCTCCACCCTAATATGACATAGGCCTCGAGGGAAATTATTATCCTCATGGCCTGCTGTGTAAAAAAAACATCGAAAAAAATCATGTGTGCAGTTCACACGCGGTAGAAGAGAAACCTTCAGAAAACTAAACTTCGAGGGAATGAGACTAATGCAGAGTATTAGGAGTAGGATAATTATTGTATGGTTTATTTATTTAAATATTGTTACCAATTTAAAAATTATTTTACAAAGAGGACACCGATTAGTCTATTTCATTCTCTCGCAGGATAAATCCTTTAGATCTTTTTATTGTCGCTCGTTTCTGTTTCATCGAGTTTCAAATCACAACGGTGCTAACTTCTATATTTAGGCAAATAAGAAATGCATTTATTCGCCGAAACTCTCAAAATGTTTAGAGATGTAACGTCTTAATTTATAGAAAACGTTTTGTCATAACCAAATAAAAAAATTCGAGGTAGAAGCGAAACTTTACCAAAAATAATCTCAACCAATAGGAGCCTTTACAAGTGTGGTCATAATCAAGCGGCCAATGAGCGCAGCTCTTGCGTCATTTCCATTTCATATCTCAACCAATATAATCAAAGCTGTCGATGAGCGCAGTTCGATGCTTCGCAGGTAATGCGTCATTTCCGTTTCATTCGAATTCCCAATCACAACGAGGCTAAAGAAGTTTCACTTCAAAAATATTACGATAACGTAGTATGAGATACAGTGACATAGATATCGTCAGCTAACAAATAAAATTTCGATTTTTTTTCTGAGACAAACTCAGTTAACGTAACATTAAGGAAATCTTATACAGGCTCTCGGTCCGACAAACCGTTTTAAGCGCCGCGGTCTCTGCGCGCTATGGATGAACCGCTCCAAGAGGTGGTAGGTATTTGGAAGGCTACTTCGCTTCAACCCATAAATAAACCAAGCGTAGCTTTCTTTATGTAATTGCAAAGTCGAAACCAATCGCCTTGCTTAAGGTGTTCCTTTTTACATTACTCAAGTCGAAACTAATCACCTTTCTCAAGGCTTTCTTTTATTTAAGACATTGCGATAGTCGGGCGTCACTGTTGGCCGGTGGGAATTATTTACAGTTTTTTTCTTGTACAAACCTAAAGTTTTATCTTGATTGATTTTTGGGGTATTTTGCCGTGTTAGAAAAAGTTTTGGAAGAGGTACAGGTAGTGGCGTAACGTGGATGTCAGCCGCCCGGGGCTGAGGGAAATTTCGACGCCCCCTTATTTAGTTTAGTTATATGTTATGTTATACTTATCACGCCATTTCACAAACACACACTCTTTGCCTTATTCTACATTGTAACATATCTATTTCGCGAGTAGGTATTGCTTAAAGTAGGTACTGTTTATTGACTATTAATTTTTTTTTGTATTCAACTTTGTTGGTTGGCCAAACTGGAAGAACACCGGAAACGTCATTCTTAGAATCATGGCGTCAGACGTGACTTAGCGAATTGTTTGCGGCGGGGTTTTTTGGGGCGATGTGCTGGTGTGGATTATATTCTAGTGCTATGAAGCCTGGAAATATTGTTTTTTTTTGTCACGGAGTGTGTGATGACCCCAATGGCATTGAAGCCATTTTATTTATATTAATTCCTCGCCGGATGGCGCTGGATAAGTGACCCCGCGTGCTTGAGTGCTATGAGGCCTTGAGATATATTCGGCTTGAATCGAAGGGTGATGTTCTTTTCATTTGACCCGCAAGTATTATTTTGCTGTCTGTTTATTTGGCCGGCTGGTTTTGTTCGCGCCGTCTGATGGGCGACAAATCGCTGTGTCGATTTTGCTGGGGTGGATTCCCTATGGAATAATGGAACCTGGCGCTTCGAGATGCGCTGGACGGCGTCTTGGGACTGCTGTTTTCGGATTTCTGTTTGCGAACTCGATGCGGCGTGATGCAGGAGGAGAATCCTTGCGACGCGACGTAATATGCCGTATAAAAATTAACCCGAAATTCGAATAACTCTCTCTCTCCAAAACTGTTGGTAAATACACAAGGTATTTTTTTTTTTTTTGATAACCTTTCGTTATGTTATTTTTTCCACTGTTGGTTGCAATAAATATTGTTTTAAATTTTTACTATCAAAGCAATCAAGATTGCTTTCATTTATATGCATGATCACCAATTCCTGGACTCCACAATCCTGAGAAAGATGTTCTTTTTGCTCTTTTAGTATAACCTGTCGGATGACAAAACCCGACAAACGTATGTTGCAACATCCACGCTGATTTTGGTAACATTCACTCCGTCATTCTTTATACCCGATTCACCGCTAGAATCACTGTCACCCGGTTGCTTTCAAAGACTCCCTCAAAATATTTCATTCATCTCTCTTTTTTTCTTCCTGATTCGTTACCTTTTATTTATTTGGAATTTCACGCCCGGCTGGGCTTTTACATGCATTTTTTTTAAACAAAGAACATCTAAATCTAAATGTGCATTACAAAATAAAAAAAATAAAACAAAATCATAAACAAAACAAAAACAAAATCAAAATCAAAATCAAAATCAAAATCAAAATCAAAATCAGAATCGGAATCAATATCAATATCAAAATCAAAATCAAAATCAAAATCAAAATCAAAATCAAAATCAAAATCAAAATCAAAATCAAAATCAAAATCAAAATCAAAATCAAAATCAAAATCAAAATCAAAATCAAAATCAAAATCAAAATCAAAATCAAAATCATAATCAGAATCAATATCAATATCAAAATCAAAATCATAATCAAATCTAAAACAAAAATAGAGTAAAAAACATCTTGAAATAAAAACAAAACACACCACCATGCAAGATGGAAAAACTGTAAACTGAGAAAAATGCAATACACGTGAAATAAATCGAAGCAGAGCTATGCAGTTGGATAAATGAAATTTGTGGTTCTTCTTTCTGATATAAATTCTACTATGGCTTGTTTATATTTAGTGAATGATGCGTTAAATATGTCAACAACATCTTTACAGTCATTACCCAAATTTTGTATACGGCGAACGGGGGTATACAATTGTGATTCTGTGTTGGAGTTGTCACAATAGAATGGTAGATAGTGCCTCGATGTTGAATTGCGAGGTATATGGAAAGAAATCAAGTATAAAAGTTCAGGGCTGTCAATTATTGAATTTATGATTTTATGTAAGCATGTTAGGTCATATACTATTCTACGTTCGGATAATTTTAATAAATTAAGTTGACATAGTAGATAATCATAGTTGATACATTCGCTTGTAATATCCATTCTGAAATTAATATATCTTAAGAATTTTTTTTTAATTCTTTCTATCGTGATTGAATGACTGGCAAAACTAGGTGCCCATACTGTCGAGTTGTACTCGATTTGACTCCTAACCAATGACATGTACAATTTTTTATGGTTTGAATATTTTTAAATTGGCTGCAAATTCTTATTACAAAACCCAGCATTTTCAAAGCTTTATTTGATGTAATTTCAATATGATATATAAATTTCAGTTTTTGATCAAAGTTTACACCTAAATCATTCACCTCTGTTACAGCTGTTAGTACTACATCATTAATGGAATATTCATAAATTATTGGATTTTTTATTCTATGAAATCTCATAATAAGACATTTACTTAAATTTAGTTGTAGATAGTTTTCTCTTGGCACCAAACAAAAAGTTTAAACAAGTTATTAGACAAGTTGTTTGACAGTCATTAATATTTATTATAGCTTTATATATTTTCATATCGTCCGCAAACATTAAAACTTGAAAAAAAAAAATAAAATATTCATCCATTTTTATGAATATTTAAATATTCATTTTAGACTTTCAGAAAAGTCGATTTAGTGGCATATTTAAAAAAAATCGATAAACCTTATCAAAGACATAATAATAATAATTGGATGACTTTTATAGCGCAATTTTCGTGAGAAAATCACCTCAGGGGCGCTTGAATATTTAGATTTTTATATAGAAGACACTATCTAGATAGCATTTAATTTGGGTTTGAATCTTGTAATCATACATAAAAATAGCAGCTTTTGTAATATTATTTATTTCTTATTATAATATTATTTATTTAATTTTTTCATTTTTAAATGAGTACTGTGTACCACATATGTATAAAATATATTATTATAATGAAGATACGTACTAAATACCTCTTATCTATAGTCAAGCCGCTTGACAACAAAATTACGTGCTTGCCGTCTAGCCGCTTGATCGTGTCGGAAGTCCATTACCTGAAAGTCAAAACATAAACGCGTTGTGTAGGTACCTTATGAGCAAATTAAGTAGCACGTTCAGTTTCATTAACCAAATCCATTAAAACAAACAACGTTCAGTAAAAGGGTGTACATTAATCATAGCTATAATTATTCATCCGGCGTGGTATTTTATCATGTACTTTAATTATAACCTTAGAGGCGCTTTGGGAATACTTTCAGGAATCATCAGTGATAAGACACGTTTTGATGAACGAACTATTTCTTGATTTACTTTCTACAAGATACCCTCATAGAATTTTATATGTAACTAGCGAACAAGTTGAAATGCCATTTTTTTGTCTACAAATATTTTTTATTTGTTCTCTCTGGTGAGTGCACGAATAAATCTGAAGGTTTTCCAACCCGTGAGCAGATTGCCTGCAGCTGTCAGAGAGAAGCATGGATTTTCTAAATTTACCCCCTCCTTTCCCCTACCATTTTTGTGTCTCCTCCACCCCTCACCTGTCTGTCCTTTCCCATGCATCCCCTTTCCACCCCCCGTTTCTCTCCCACATTCCCTTCTCCTCCCGCGTTCCTCTTCTACCTTCCTCGCCTATCACCTCACTCATTTCCCAACGTTGCGTGAACCCCCACCCCCCATTCACGTTCCCATCTTTTCTTACCGCGTTCCCCTTACTGCCCTCCCTGACGCTAAACTTTATGAAATACACACACTTCTACTGACCCTATGAGACGCATGTATTTCCCAAATTTAACCCCTGTTATCCCCCACCGCTATTACGTCTGCAATCCTTCTCTCTGTTTCCAATCGTCCCCCACCCCTCCGTCGTCCCTCGCTAGCGTGTCCTTTCCCATGCACCCCGTGCCCTTTCCGCCTCCCCTTCCCCTCACGCGTTCCCCTTCCACCTTCCCCGCCAGATTTTTACTTTTATGTCTAATTGTCTATTTGTTTAATTTAACCGATGCACTCCACCATTGTGTTACGTCGTTAATAATAATAATTTATTATGATAAAACTATTCTAACAGACAGAACAATTAGTCATAATAGACCCGATATAGTTTTACATGACAAAATTAAGAAAATAACTTATATCATTGATGTCGCTATTCCAAATTCTTGTAATATTCAGAAAACTGTTTCTGAAAAAATAAGAAAATATACAGATTTAGGAAATGAGATTAAAAGAATTTGGCATTCTCAGACTATAAAAATATTACCATTTGTTATTTCGGCTACTGGCATTATACCTAGCTCTCTCATTCAAAATTTAGGCGTATTAGATTTGTCGAAAAATTTATTCATAAAAATGCAAAAGTCGGTTATTTTAAATACATGTAGGATTACGAAAGATTTTTTAAATATTTATATTGAGGGATCATTAGGATTTATCGGACCAGTTAGGATTTCATCAGAGCCGAACCCTCTGATATGAAAATATCTGGAGTCGGTGAAATATTTTCCCATTATGTTTCTAGTGGATTGACGTATTGTTCTTGTATTGTTTTGTATTTATTATCTTATATAATGCACTTACATTGCGTGAATTTACTAGATATTCATTTGTGGAAAAGTGTGTGGAAGGGTTTAGTCTTTCATTTGGGAAAGATTCAACCCGGACATAAAATCTGGAGCACCGTAGTTTAAATATTTGGCTGATTTATAAAGCGCCGTTTTCGTGAAAAATAATATCGTCGATATTACAAATTGCCACATTATTGTTCCACCACATTATCAAATTGAAATTGTAGGCCGAATGCAGCTTTTAGTTCTGAATTCTGATACACGTATTAGTTTTAAATCCTCATTGCTACAAAATTCATAACTCATTTTCCCAAAAATGTCAAACCGCCGGCGCGCGCCGCCTTTGAAATAATTATACGACTCGTATACTACATACAAAATAAATATTTTAAAGAAAAAATATTTTATTTAACAATCAAATAATATTGTACTTCAATTTCCTTAAATTGATTGATTAATAAAACTTTTTTTGATTAAATGAAGATAATATTAGCGAAACTCAATCGAAAATCTGAAATCAGAAAAAGATACGGTCACATCTAGGACTCGAACACAGGACCTTCGCCTTGCCGGGGCGTAGTTCTACCAACTAAGCTAATGTATCCCTATCCGATACTGTCACATGTAACTGTATCATACTTCGAACTACCAACATTTTAATCATTTTATTATTTCTATTGGCTGCTCTCTTTATGAATGATTGTAAGATTCATACCCAAACTAAATGCTATCTAGATAGTGTAGTGGATAAATTTTCATCCATTTTTATTTTTAATATACGACATCTATTGACTTTTCTGCAAGTCTAGGAAGAATATTTATTTATATTTTTAAATTTAAGTGAAGCCTTAAGTAATATTTTAATTGAATGAAGCAATATTAGCAAACAATATTACAATTTGAGGTTTTACTCAATAAGTTAAAAAAAACGAGTGTGCATATTTCACAAGAGTCGCAGTTGCTCCCATCTGGAGCCAGTGAGATTATGGCATACCCAATTGGGGTATCTTGTGAGGCTGAAGATAATGGGGAGGGGAAAGAAATGGGGAAAAGGAAGATGGGGAAGTAACTGGCTATTACAATTTGAGGTTTTACTCAATAAGTTAAAAAAACTAGTGTGCATATTTCACAAGAGTCGCAGTTGCTCCCTTCTGGAGCCAGTGAGACTATGGCATACCCAATTAGGGTATCTTGTGAGGCTGAAGATAGTGGGGAGGGGAAGGAAATGGGGAAAAGGAAGATGGGGAAGTACCTGGCTATTACAATTTGAGGTTTTACTCAATAAGTTAAAAAAACGAGTGTGCATATTTCACAAGAGTCGCAGTTGCTCCCATCTGGAGCCAGTCAGACTATGGCATGTCCAATTGGGGTATCTTGTGAGGCTGAAGATAGTGGGGAGGAAAAGGAAATGGGGAATAGGAAGATGGGGAAGTACCTGGATATTTATTAAACCACACGACTGAAGTAAAACTTCACTAACTTATAAAAGAAGAGAGAAAGAAAATGTTCGCGCGCGCTGCTTTCTCTTGCTCCTACAGTGTGATACAGACAATAGGCCTGCACTGTGTCTTTAGATATACGAAACGTAACTGGCTATGAGAGAAAGAGAGAAGGAAAATGTGTGCTCGCACCTCTCTCTCTTGCCCCTACAGTAATATACGAAACGTAACACTCTCTCTCTTTCTATCTTCACTAACTTATATCTCCCTCTCAACTTCCGTTCGCCTCGCCCGATCACACTTTTCGTAACGATCTCGTCACGCATTCACCAGCTTACTCCCCAAGTCAAGTTTTACTTCAAAAATAAAAAAAATAATAAAACACTTGTGTTTCTCTGTAAAAACAAACAAACGACATGTAAGTTTATTTAATCAAATACCTTTCGTGATTTGTTCCAACAATCTAACTATCGTACAATTAATGACTAAACAAGTGACAATTGACGTTTACATTCTAACTGTGAAGCATTGCTTTATCGACAACGCGGAACGCTGCAAAATTCATAATTTAAGTTAATATATTTTCTTTACATCTCCTCTCTCTCCAAAATCACTCATATTCGAAGTCCTCTTCTCCCAATGTTCGAACTGGAATAAGCTTTGTGATGCGGAAAAGTTTTGATTCTGTTATTTTTGACCCGTATCTATTTTATATGTGGATTTTTTCAACTATCTCATATGATACAATTTTCAGTTTATCCGATTTCTTCCTTTTCAGCTTGTTTCCATTTTCCACAAACACCATGTCTCCTACATTATATTCAAAGTGTATTCTGTTTTTATCGAATAATTTTTTATTGTAATTATGTAATCTTATTGTGTTTGCAAGCGCGGCTGTTTATTGACTCAGTTACTATTTGATTTTCGTTGTTTTAATCCATTCGGTAAAATCCTGATGTCTGTACCAAATAAAAGGTATCTCAGGACAAAAATAAAATTAACGATAAAATAAAATAATCAAAATTTTGATAATCTAAGACATCAAAAATTGGTATGGTTACTTGTAAATGGAGCCCTGCATTTCCAGTTCTGCCGGTGCCATACACAAGAACGTTTTTGCTTTCTTTCTACTTGTTTTCTACTGATTACGGCTGCGAATCCGAGAACGCGCCCTCAGCAAACATATTAGTAGCACTGCAGTTACACAGTACCAGGAAAGCACAAAAAGCCATTGGTACGAATAGTTCTATCATATATTATAGCTACTTTCATATATACATTAGAGTGGTTTTCCAGTATTTGATTTGTGTTATTTGACGATTTAAAAATAATAAAAGGTAGGTATATTTGCGTCACGTTCCAGAGCGGAAGATACTCTCAGTATCGTCCTGGTGTAAGACGCACGTTCAGAATTGAATTCAAATAACATGATATAATGCGAAAAAAACAGCACTGTTGGTCAAGAAACGCGGGAAAGGCCCAAAAACCAATCCCCCATGGCCTTTTTGAAAGGTGAGCTTCTGAGAATATTAGAATCCACAAAATATCTAGCGCACATCATCAATAATAAGTTAACGGATTATGAAGAAATTGACATGCAGAGGCAAGATTGAGCATAAAATGTAACATCTTAGTAGAAAATTTCGGCTTTTCAGTCCACAGGTGAAAAAGAAGCTCTTATTAGTTTTTCGCACTACCCTGTACAGATGCGAGCTCTGGGCCAATATAAAAATAATCAATAATCAACCTTATCAATGGCGTAGAATCTTGTACACCAATATTTTTCTCAAAATCTCCCATCAGATATCAAACCAGCATTTTACATCAAGAGTATAGGTAAGTTTTTTAATGAACCGTAAGGACAAGGAACATAGTAAGCTACTCAGGTATTTACACACTCTAATGCAGTGAATGTCCCCCGTTTTATAAAGTCAAAACGCCACGTAACGTTAACACCCGTGTGAAAGAACACCAAAGATGTTTATTCAATAATGGCTTCTCCGAATTCGCAAACCATCTTATAGAAACAAACTACAAATTCGATAAAAGCTCAGGCATCACCCTAATGCACAAAAACGATAAAGATATCAGATTGGATAAAATAGAAGCACTAGAACTAAGGAAAGCCAAAAACATTCATAGTAAGGTAATTAACAATCAAATAATTTTAATTAAAAGTCCAATACTTAGGTTGTTCTCTATTGACAAAGAACATTCCCTTTTCCTTCCCAATTCTCCATCTACCATTACGTCTACTTCTTCCTTCACTGGAGTAGTCCAGCCCATTTTGTTTTAAATCATATATTATTTATAAAACATGTAACTTAACTTTGGATGAATATTATACTGTCCCTGAAGAAGCTACGGTTGTAGCGAAACCCGGTCGGCATAAAGTATAAATAATAAAAGTGGTGTTAACAAAGTTATTGTTTTATTTTAATTTATAATGTCACATTACAAAGTATCTGCTTCATATTGATCACTTGGGTGACCTATGGCAGAGGTTTTGGTTATCCAATAAATGGTTCCCACCGAAAATAATGGTAATAAGCGATACATGGGTACCGCTTATTACCATTATTCTCGCCTCCTAAATTGAAATATAGGTCAATATTCCAGGAGAATATGTTTCCAAGTGTGGGAAAGCGAGAAATAGGTTCATTATGTGGTAGTTGGTCCTGTAAATATTGTTGCAGATACTATATTTTGCCTAGTCCCTCGACTTGGTTTTTTGAAGTCGACAAGATGCGGGATTCACAACAGTGGAAAAGCAGTGTTTGGTTTCATAAAAATATTTATTCATAGCCTCACAGAAGACCCAGATTCATTTTTAAAAGGTGCATTTAAAAGCTTAAAAATGGCGTGTACAGAAAAAAGATTAAAGAGATACAATCGGTGATATGCTTCTGCCATGTCTGACGCTGCATCCGATATTCACTGATGTCGACATCTTATTTCCTCAAATATTTGGTTCTCTTGCTGATGATGTAAGACTGTTAATTATTGAAATGGGCATTTAAAAAAAAATCAAATTCAAAAAGCATTTAGTGAACAAAAATACAAATACAAAAGGTACATCCTATTTCTAAGTAATTGGGAAAATAATAACCATTAATAATTTCAGTAATTTTAGTAGTAAATAGTAAATACCTATCCGGAAATAGTATAAATAGATTGTCTGTATGTGGCATGACCACAGTTTGATAATGCCCTCAGATCGCGAAACAGCTGTCACGCTTAATAATAATTACATAGCAGAACTTGTTTACATAAAAACTTTTTTTTAATTTCTTTTATATATTCAAAAATAATAAAGCTAAAAAATAAATAAAATAAAAACATACATCTCTAGGATTTAGCCTGCGAGAGAATAAGATGGCAATAAAATATTTATTTAATTCACGGGTATTCGGTTACAATATAATACGACAAATCCTCAGTTCCATGAAAGTCTCCTTTGGTGTAGTGGTATAAAGCGCCTGACGAACCTCAGCGGCCAGACATTTAGCGAACCATAGATCGAATACTATAAAAAAATATATTTAAAAAAAGATTATTATCCAATCTTCAAACTACTCCAAAATGAACAGGTAAAAGAAAACACAAAAGAAAGAGACGTCTAGCGACTCCAAAAAATTAAATACAATTATTAATATGATCACCAAATAATGTAAAGGAAAAAGTAATAAAAAAGTGCTTCGTAGTCTTCCCACTCTTGTCTAGTTTAGTTTTCTGAAGGTTTCACTTCTACCACGTGTGAATTGCATATTATGGTGTTTATTTTTAACTAGCTGGTTCCCGGCATGCGTTGCAATCCCGTATTCAAGGAAATAAATTGTTTCTCCCTGCATGCTCTTCCATGCGTCGCTTTCCCCTCCCGCATTCCCCTTCCACTTTCCCCGCCTCCTCACTCCCTCTCCCACTTCCACGTCCCACCAACCCCCTCCCGCGTTCCATACCTATTACAATTTTTTTATTCAAATTTTAATTTTTCATCTAATAAATATTCATTTTTGTATATTATAAGACAATCAATCAAATTTGGTACCTAACATACCTATTTAAAATATCTATAATTCTTGATTCGAGTCAAAGTATTAGGCGAGTACTTCAAATAAATTCATTATTTTAAAGAGTTTCGAAAATAGAATTTTGATTTAACAATCATTGTTGTGCAAATTGTCATTCTCAAATTTGGATATTTTTGACAGTTTTGCAAGAATTTTTGTAATCATTAAAAAAACTTTTCAGATGTATTTTCATGTGGTTGTAATAATCCAGAAACCTTCCCAAAATAATGTATTTTGAAAATTTCAAACATTTCCCATGCTCAATACAGCAATACATAGACAACTCATAGGTATACTCATATATCCCCAAGCCAACATATTTTGATTTATATTTGTATATAATATATAGGGTGTCCCAAAATTAGCAAGATTTCAATTAAAATAGAAAACTCAGTTTTTAGTCTTCAGATTGTTATTTTTTTATTGAATCATAAAGTACCTATATAGGAAAGGGCTATTTATGGAATAACACATCGGGCAAACGGCCTCCACGGCTTTGCTGGCACATACACATACGCACTCTTTTGACGAAATTTTTCATGACCATTCTGCATAAATGTGGCTGCATTTCGTTGATGCAGCGTTTAATTTCCTCGTGTAATACATGGGTGGATGTGGGCTTGTTAAAAAAGCCCTTTGATTTGAAATAACCTCATAAAAAGAAATCAAATGGTGTTTAATCACACGATATAGGGGGCCAATTCTGTTCACCGAAACGAGATAGTACACGACCAGAAAAAATGTCTCTTGCAGTTATTGAATTATTTCACGGGCTGTATGGCATGTGGCACCCTTGTTGAAACCACATATTGGCCACATCAATATCACCAAATTTCGGCGGAAAGAACTGTGTTATCATGTCATTATTTGAATTTTTTATTTTTTATTTTAACTTTCCTTACTTTTGAGATATTGCTCAATAATGAAAATACGTTGTTGAATAGTGTAACTCTCCAATTTTACTAACCATAAGTTCTCAGCTATCAAATTTGTTTGTTATCAGGGTTGCCAACAATTTACTGCACAAATGGCGGCAAATACAAATCCTGCGATAATTTTGGGACACCCTATATACGAAGATAGATAGATAGTTATAATGTTCAAATAGTTTCATTTCTGGGTTCAAGCATCCGTATTTAAAAATTCATAACTTTTTTTCGAATTAACACTTACAACTGCATGCAATATGCATGCATGGCCACTTCAGAATGTAATAAAAGTTTTCCGCTGGCCTCAATCCATTTCCCGGTGCAGCAAGCAATAATAAATCCTTTATCCTGACACAGTACACTGGTTCCTACATCGGTATTGCCCACCAGTTGCACTAGTTCTAGTAACGTAGTAGCATCACCGAACACTCTCCGTTAGGGCTCGTACACATAAACGCGATACGACGTCGCATCGTGCTACGACGTGGTATCGTTTCACGATGCGACGTTCGACGTTCTCACTAGACGTGTTCTTCTCATGCTGATATTAAGAAGAATAATAACGAAGAAACAGATACACAGATATTGGATACATCAATTTATTTCAATTATGAATAAAGAGAGTCATTTTAAGAAGAAATATAACGCCTTGAAAATGGATCCCGGAACAGTTTCAACGATGTCGTACCGTGCATCGTGGCACGTTGTGATGCCGTGTCGCTTGCTCGTCGTAGATTCCCACGATACAACGTCGCATCGTGAAACGATGCCGCGTCGTAGCACGATGCGACGTCGTATCGTGTTTATGTGTACAAGCCCTTACTTTTTACTTGTGCCGAAACCAATAAAAATCCATAATTTATGAAATAACGAGTTCCCGGTAGGCGTTGCAACCCACGTAAATAAAGATATTGTTTCTCCCTGTATGTCCTTTCACATTCGTCCCCCCACCCTTCCGCTTTCTCTTCCCTCCACCTTCCTCGCCTTTCCCCCTCCACTTTTCTGCTTCCACTTGTCCCGCGAAATTCCCCCTCCCGCGCCCCCCCATTGAATTTACTTTCCACTTTCCACGCCTTTCTCTCAACCCCCTCCCGCCAATTCCCGAGCTACATTCCTCTCCACTCCTCACGGATTCCTCTCACCTTCCCGCCTACCATCACTACTGCTAAACTACATGAAATACAACCATGTTTTCAAACAACTCGCGCGCCACGTATTGCAAAATTTCATAACGACATAGCCAACCAGTTATGTAGAAACTCATAAAAGTTTCATCGCAATCGGATGGATAGTATAGAAAATAATTTCATAACTTCGCTCACTATTACGTGTAAGAGCGCATAAGGGACAAACAAAGAAGCATTCATTTTATTATATTTAGATGCCTAAAATTTTGGGACGTGGTCAAATTGGCCATGGATAAGATTTCAGGTCACATTCAGGAAACAACACACTCTGTTTAAGCCTCGATTACATTGAACGAGTTTACAAGCTACTTTAAAAGCGGGCGAATCGGCGAGTGCGAACAAAAGACACTCGCAGCTAGCTCACTAGCAACTATGATGACACAAAGTTAGTTTACCAGCTAACCAGCCCATACGCTAGCAAGTGGTGAGCAAAGTAGCCCCCCTTTCATTTTTTTTCGTAGATTGTTCACAATCTACTAGTTAGCTAGTAAATATGATTAGACTTTACCAGCAGATAGTGACTTTGCACTTTTCAGTTCTATCCGGTTAAACACCGGCTCGGCCCCCCTTCTTTACTGAAGGAACTTTTTGACCCGACTGGGAATTAGAATGGAGAAGGATTCAAGAAAGTCTACTGTATTTATAAACAACAGGTTTTGAAAAACTAACACCATAACAAACCACTGTCAGCGTGTTTTTCAATTAACTTATAATAACACTCTTCATTACCGACTGAGAGAGAGAGAGATTTGCTTGATCGTATAGTAAGTAATTAACATAAATGACAGTAGGTTTTAGAGAAAATTTACTTAGAATCGGAGCCGGTTGAAAATATTTACGGGTTTAGTCATTTTCACCTCTTGAATATCCTGCCGTGATGATGAAAATCAGAAAAGCGTTACATAAAATCAAGTCAAATTCAAAATAGTCCATTGTAGTCACGTACTCCTTGGCCATAATTCGTTTCTCGTTGGAACTCCATCGAAGCCAGAATCTAGTTAGCCTCTCAGAAGCTGGGCGTACTGTACAGGGCCTGCAGATACTGTAGATAGTAGGTACCTACTCAACTGCTGACCAGCAACGTACAAATAGCAAGTGCGCCCCAAGATGCTTCAAGGAACTAGTGCTATTGTTACCTTCGGTACCGGTGCGTAGTCGGGAAACACTGGTGTCACGGTTGAAATTTGTCACATTAGAACGGCTCGCTTCTACGACTCATTATTGAGTTCAACAGCTCGGTTGTGGAATGATTTTCGAGCATCTGTGATCAAGACCCATGTTTACTTCTTACTCTATTAAAGTATAGATAGGCCGCAAATTTAAAATCAGTAATCCAAAAGGCACTTTGTTAACGGTAATAAGTTTCCAGCGAGTCAAGCCACAAGATTCTGCTCTCATTATTTTCAGATATTAGCTGCTTTTGCGCCTTTTTTATACATGTTCTTTTGAGCATAATAACAGCGTTCCCTTCCTCGCGCTTTCCTCTTTCGCGTGTTCGTTTTAGTTTATTATTTTTAACGCTTAATAAAAAAAAGGTATATACGTGTGATGTTAAAAAAATACATTTTCTCTTGTGCAACATCAAACGTTCAGGAAACCCCGCTCCATAATTACCTGCCTTGTTGGCAGAGAACATACAATACGAGAACAAAAAACAGCACGATTCCCAAATTACACAGTATGATAAAGCCGTTGGGCGGCGTTATAATTCACAATTCGCAAGTTGCAAGTGCCGTGCCGTAATAAATCTGCCAAATTTTCGTTCGATAACAATGTGTCTTTGATAGGCATCCAATAAATATTCCGTGAGGTGTGAAATAACACGCCGATTCTATAAACAAGCCGTCACGCGGAGTTTTTACGTTCGTGGGGCGGTTTATTGCTGCAGTGGCGCAGCCGGACTATCAATTATTAATATTTTTCTCTACTGGCATTCACGGAATCTAAAGTACATAGTTAAATGCAGGATATTGTCAAAACAGTTTTCAACGAGCGAAACGCCCCGCACAGTGGTTTGTTTTGTATAAAGAACACGGTGATAACTCGAACACACCGATCGTGTACTTGTAACCCACTTGCGAGGTGTATTTAACCTCAATTTTACGAAAATTTGTGTTGATTAATTTTTTAAAGTAAAAATTTCTTTAGCACCGTTTGAAACTCGATTGAAGGAAAAAGAAACAATCACATACATTTGTAGGATTTTGCCTGCGAGAGAATGAGATAGAATAATCGGTCTCCTCTTTGTGCGGTGCTTCGAAGCCTCCCCACTGTTCTCTACTTTAGTTTTCGAAACATTCACTTCTACCGCGTGTGAGCTGTACAGATGTATTTTCGAGTGAAACTTCTTTAGCGCCGTTAGTGACTTGAAACTTGGATGAAACGAAAATATGTCACGAAAATAGTAGTTTTAGGGCTAAGTTTGACCAATGTCTGCGAAGTGATTATTTAACGTGTTACCATATCAGTCTGATCAGTTATTATTGAATCATTAACCCTATTAAGATAATCTTATTTTTACATACCTTAAAGATAAAAAATAATCATAAATTTGAGACCTGTAATGAAGTTAAAAGGTTAATATTTCACATAAAGGTTAATATTTCACACTTACATAGTTTAGATAGTTGAATAATTACTTCAGTTCAGTTTGAGGGTTTTTTACTTTAAATAAAACCAAAATAATTAAAAAATATATATTGTAATTAAAAAAATAACACAATTCTTTAAACCTCTTACAAATCAACCACCAAGTATTTTTTTAAATGAAATATAATAATAATAATAATAATATTTGGACGATTTATATAGCGCCGTTTTTGTGAAAAATCACCTCAAGGGCGCTGTACAAACTTACTATACATGCCTAAAATCTAGAAAGACTACAAGCTAGACAAACAATTAAAAATAACTTATGGCTAAAAATTGCATACACCGGTTCATTGATCACCGATACGAAAATATATATACAATATTTTGACCAATGAACGCGATGCTGCCTAAAAATGAATTAATACAGGACCATACTTACCTGGGAGGTCGCTTGAAATTAACACTGTTTATTGTCTATTTAAAGAAATTTAGATAGAGTTCGTTTTATTTTATGTCTAAATGGTATTTTTTTACATGCTATGAAAGTTTAAATGCTAATCAGTCATTATACTTAAAATATATATATTTTTTTATTTAATAGTCTGATAGTTACACAAAAGGTCCTAGAGACGTACTGAAATTTAAAAGTGTATATTTGACGTATTATCATACTTACACAGTTTAAAGGTTGTTGAATAATCAGTTTCGGGTTTTGTACTTTAAAAAAATGTATTGTAATTTTAAAAAATATCAAAATTCTGTAAACCTCTTACAAATCACCTACAAAATATTAGGCATTTTTTAAAATAAAAATTATGTTTAATTTTATGTCAATCGTATTTTTTATATGTTATGAAAGTTTAAATGGTAATCGGTCATTATACATAAAAATAATATACATATGTTTTTTTTAATTCGCTAAATCACTTTTATACGAACAATTCTGAAAGTTACACAAAAGGTAATCATACTATTACCTACGTCTCTCGGATGTATGGGGTATGTATGTATCTCCGTAACTATTATACTTACCGTGGTGACATGGAGTCGCCCTGCGCAAGCTCTGCTCGACATCTGAGCTAACAAAGAAAAATAGTTGATGTAAATAAAAAATAATACAGCATTAATTTCCTTTGTGTCTCGCTAACGTCTCTCAGGTGTAGATAATCTTTCTATGGTTAATAACTTATATTTGTTTGAAATTTGTTGCGGGTTTCTTATTTACATAATTGTTAATTTCCTTTACTGCGTTCCATAATACCTTCGGGTCTGCTTTGTTTTCTTCAATGTTTCATCCATAATATTCTTCTTTAGTTTGTATCACCATTCATTAGCAGATTTTTATGTATTTTTTGTAGTAATTTTGGAGCCTATGGTTATTCGGCGAGTTTGATGACTGTGTAGTTTATCACGATTATGTACCTATACATTTCACTAAGTTGACATTGATCCAAGGTTTGAATTTCTATTTTGGTGAACTATCTTTCGAAATTAAATGAAGCAAATAACTTAACTAAAACCACCACATATTCAATATTATCGACGTTTTTCGAAAACCAAGTGTTCTTCGTCAGGATAAGATGAATGTTGATATTATTAATCGTAGCCTGATGAAGAAAACTTGGTTTTCGAAAAACGCCGATAATATTGAATATGTGGTGGTTTTAGTTAAGTTATTTGCTTAAATTAATTTCGAAAGATAGTTCACAAAAATAGAAAATCAAACCTTGGATCAACCAAGTATTCTTCGTCAGGATAAGATTAATGTTGATATTATTAATCGTAGCCTGATGAAAAAAACTTGGTTTTCCAAACATGTTGATTAAATAGTGGTTTTTACAAAGTTATTTTTTTTCATTTAAGAATTAAAAATGATACTAACAAGTATATTTGCAAAGTTTGAAGAAGAATCTTTCGAAAGGTTGTGTATTTTATCACACTCATATATTGGTTCGGGGAACTTCATTGCAGCTATTATCTTACTTGTGCAAAATTTGTGGAAAACTCGCGCCGTTGTGCGAGAAATGTGACGTGTTAAATGAACATGTTTAGCCATCTAGCGTCAAACATGATAAGCAGATAATACAACCATCAAAATCTATAAACGCTCTGTCAAACGCCACAGAAAAATTTCCAACTTCAACCGCAGATGGCGCAAACCAATGCTTGACAAATTAATATTCAATTTTAATTCAGTTTCCAATTAAGTTTCTGGTATGAATCAGTTCCCTACACACCAAAAAAGAAATACTTACTACTTACAACATTATTGCCATCACGGTACAAAAATACCTACTGACTTGGCTATTAATATGAAGTTGTTTACAAAATTATTACTAACTTGTTACCGTTTTTGTTTCCAATTATTTTCGTTGAAGGTTTATATTTTGTGTCTCGCTGGGTATTAGCATAGAGATATACTATTATCAATGGGTATTAGACACAAAAATATTTATTTTTATTTTTATTCAAGTTTGACATTTTGTTTTTCACTGAGTTATCAGACACTAAAATCGGACGATATTAATAGCTTTATGTCGGTACGGTTGAAATTTAATAATCCGATTATGAATAAATCTCTTAATTGGTAATAAGCCTTATGTAAAACCATTTTCGTACTTGAAGTTTGTTAAAAAGCTAATTTTGTAATATTCAAACAAGTTGCCAATAATGCCAAAGGGTGGCACCACTTACTGAAGGCCTGCCGCCGGCAGGGAAAAGTACTATTGGATTTATAGCTTCGTGATTCTCTCCGGCCATTGAGAGATTGATGATAATATGTTTATTATTGAAACTGACAGTTGTGAGTAATAAAACCACGCATCTATATATTTTGTATGACGTCATTGCCTGTCGCGGTTACTTTGTTTCTGTGACTAGCTGTCACTGGATCCGAGGAAGCGGCTATATTTGTAACCGATTGCTATCGAATTTACAAAATGATCACTGGGCGAAGCCGAACCAAAGCCACCCGCAGGGTCTAGCACCAAAAACCTGCCGAGCGGGTTTTAACTGCTAGTATTTTTTATTATTTTAATTAAAGGCCGATTTATTAGGACGATAATTTGATGAATTGTTCAAATTCTGTGAAACAACCCGTCCTTAGTTTATTATTTCATATTTATAAAACTCCATTAAAACTTTTGTGATTGTGTGTTTTTTTAAGTAGAACTTCTTTACGCACCCTTGATTTGGAGAGCGTTACGAAAAGCGAGGCGAACGGTAGTTGAAAGGAAGATTTAAGTTAGTGAAGATAGAAAGAGAGAGAGTTCGTACATTAACTGTAGGAACTTCGTATATTAACCGTAGGAGCAAGAGAGAGCAGGGCTCTCTTCCTGTCATATAGATGGAGCAGAAATTTTACTTCAGCTGTGTGGTCTAAAGTCTAAAGCACACTCGTATGTTTTTTTTTTAAAATTAGGTACCTTCAGCCTTTTCTAACAACAGTCATCTCGTTTATGTGTTCGTACTATTTGTTGAGTAAACTTGTTTCAATGTAGGAAAAAGCCCAATGAATAGCAAGGGTGAACCGACAATTGATCCGACGAGAGTTGGCCCACCGAAATGATATTTACTATAAAATTATAATTTTTGTGCATTATTTACCAATTTCAAATGTATAATCGACTTTAATAAACAAAAATTTTAACAAAACAAAAAACTACTTAAAAAAATGCACTAAAAAGTAAAAAAATAATTTCGTACGATTGTTATTTTTGGAGTCGGTGTCAGCCAAGGTACTACATACATAGGTAGTTATAGGTGAGATGTGGAGATCTTGGCTGACACCGACTCCAAAAATAACAATCGTACGAAATTATTTTTTTACTTTTTAGTGCATTTTTTTAAGTAGTTTTTTGTTTTGTTAAAAATTTTGTTTATTTTTTGATTTTTAGTGACGAGCGTGCGTAAAGAAGTTTTACTTTAAAAAAAGAATCATCGAAATCTGTTGGCGTAATATTGAGTTATTCGTCCATTTGTCGCGCACATACTTATTGCAAATTTAAGACATATATGGTTTTCTCATTGATCCCATTGTCAGAACTGAACCAAATTAAAATGGGACCACACGGAAAGCACCAGCTTTCTAATAAAAAAAGAATCATAAATATCGGTTAACCCAATCGAAAGTTCTGAGGTAACAAACATAAAAAATAAAAAATACAGTTGAATTGATAACCTCCTCGATTGTGTCCCGTGTCGATTTTTGTTGTAATTAAGCGCTGGTATAGGTAGGGTAGACTGGGGACGATTGAAACACGTTATGATTGAAACATCTCAATTTACTCGAAAACTATAATACCTAAGAGTGTGATACAATACTCGAAACTCCGTCAGGTCTGTTGGGACGCTTCTACAAAAGCGCAGTAGCCGGCGAGTGACTCAATCGTGCATAGGGGACCTTATTGAATTTCGCACTAAAACGTAAATATTTAAGACATTATTGCTTATCTTATAACTCATTTTACTCTCGCAGCTTGACGAAATGTTTCATTACATTCTCTTCTTTATCTATTTAAGAGTATTTATAATGCATTTGCGTGGCGTTAATGTCTATTTAAAAGGCATGCTTTTGACTTTGAAGCAGAAAATGCAGCGTGGGGATGTTTGAAACAACTCGTGTGGGGATGATTGCAACGTTTCAATCATAACCATGTTTCAATCGTCCACACTGAGAGAAAATTTAAAAGCTATAATGAAAAAAGGTCAGAAATTTAAATCATTAGGTGTTATTCAAATTCAAATCATTAAGTCTAATGTACTTCTGTGATCTTGAATGGTGAACTTCTGTGATCTTGGTTGATGAAGTCGATCTCATTCGACCACATTCGACGTCACACACCCTCACGTGACAATTTCGTAATAACATATCTTTATTGATTTTCTTACATTTATAACTAAAAAAATCAACGTTAATAGTATACATTGTTTTATCAATTATGTAAGTACAAAACAACAGAGAAAAAATTATGTTATCAAGAAAGTGTATTCCCCTTCTCAAGAAACCGAGGTTGCAAACTATGCTAAAAAAACAGCCAACATTTACCTATTTTGGGCTATCTTCAAAAGATTTAAGACAATTGGCATTTGATTTGACCATACAAGGCCAGATTCATGGTACACAAATGGGATGGCCGGAATAGAATGGCTCCGAGGATTTTTGCGCGCCATCCAGAATTTATTATCTATAAGATGTGCCCAAGCCACAAGTAGGTATGGCACAAGCAACAAGTTTTAATTGACATAATGTTGATGAATTTTTCAACAATTTAGCGAACGTTATGGATAGTTTTAAATTTGAACCAAAGGACGTCTATAAAGTAGATGAGACCGGTGTCATAACTGTTCAAAAACCTAATCGGTTTATAGCCAGGAGAGGAACTCGGCAAGTAGATGCAGTTACGTCGGCCGAACGAGGAACTTTCATAACTGTCTGTAGCGGCAAATGCAATTGGCAACTCAATTCCGCCGATGTTCACATTTCTACGTATCAATTAAGCCATTTCTTAAAATATAGTCCGATTGGTAGTATCGGTACCACGAACAAATCTGTCTGGATGCAAGAAGAAGATTTTACCAAATTTCTTATTCATTTTCAAAAATTCACCATTTCGTCTTTAGATCGCAAAGTTCTTTTATAACTTGATAATCATTCATCGCGGTCGAATCCTACGAAATCAAAAAAGAATATTATTTTGTAAAATCAATATTTAGTTTTCAAACCACTCCAAAATGAACAGGCAAAAAAACTACACCTAGAGACTCCGAAGAAGAAACCACAAACAAGATGACCAATGAATAGGAAAAGGTGCACTGGATTCCGAGGACAAAAATATGAAAAAAAATCACCCTTCACATTGATAAAAAAAGTGCTTCGTAGTCTCCACTCTTGTCTACTTTGGTTTTCTGTATATTTCACTTCTACTGCATGTGAATTGCACATCCAGATTTTTCTTTTCTTTTAATAGATAATATTTACTTGTTTAATAGGTTTTAATGCTAAAATATTGCGATATTTTGTATAATGTCACATCCCAAACCATAAATTCAATAAATTTTTATTTTTTCGACTTCTTAATTGTTGAATTTTACACACAAAAAATGCTCTTAATTCAGAGGTAAATTCTACATTGTTATGATTGAAACAGTGTGATGGTTGAAACAAGCACTTTTGTATGAAAGCAAAAAACTTATTTTTAATACCGTTCTATTCTGCTCCAGGATAATATCGCAGTAAAATTATGTTGATTATGCCAAATACTCATAATAAGTATAACTAAGAGCACGTAAACATAAATAATAAAAAATATATTTAAAGATGTTTCATTTCAAGACATTTATGTTTATAATTTTTTTTATACTTGTGATATGTTTAATCACTATTCATGATCTCATTGAGTACTGTTTTAATAATGAAAATTTTGAACATTGATTAAAATTATTCCAAATATTCCATAGATATTTAGAGTGTTTCAATTATCCCCACATACTGTTTCAATCGTCCACACTATGGGGATAATTGAAACAGTTTTCCCCATCGTCTTTAAATGGTCATTGTAGCTTACCTGTACGAGTTGTGGCCATACAATAAATTTAATTTGATAACTAGATAGATCATAGAACATCTGGTATAAACATTTTTTCCATAAATACATAAGAAATATTACTAGGCCTAGTTAAAGTAAAAGTGTTTCAACCATCCCCAGTCTCCCCTACATACATATAGAGAAGCAGATTTTTTTCTTGTTGCATTTGATTGAAAATATGTTTTACACTTGTGTTATACGGTGGTAGGTACATCCTCTCTGCACATTTCTCCCCCTTCGGGATCACTTAGTTATATTTTGTGTAATTAGATATTTCGTATGTCCTTACTTCCCTTAACCGACTTCACATTGTATATAAGTACGCCGGGGGGGCAATTGTCGGCAGATCAACTCTCATGGAACCGTAGCAAGCATCAAGGCCGATTCCCAATGTCCAGTGGGACTTCTTGACGACTGTTCTCTCGTCCTGTCACTAGTAATTTAACTCCTGCCGACCACACCTCTTGCCCCAAACCGTAGATGCCCGCTCCTCCCCCCACCACTTACCCGCCCCTCCACTACCCCTCCAAAGCTCCCCACCGCACCCCTACCCTCCACGCCCCTATAATAAAAAAAATTATCTTTAGAACTTTGTTTTTTTTTTATTATAATCTTTATTTATCAACAGTATTATTATCAACTTTATTACACCACTTCACATTTCTTGTTTTTTTGTTGACCTGGAATACACAGGCAGGAAGAGCTCTGTAACTTTTTTAAGATGAAGCCATACTAAATAATGCAAAATCATACAGAATCACGTGTTTTTGTTTTAAAGAATTTTAGATGTCTTAAAAAAAAAATCTTTAATCTAAAATTTAGATTTTAATTTAAGATTATAGATGCTGCAATTAAATACTGCGTGTAGAACATATTTTGGCCCTTAAATTTTTTTTAAGGGCCAAGATATAAGTCTTTCAATAAGCCTAGAAAAAAATTAAGTATAAGGTCTATAAAAAAAACTTTTAATTCCAAACTCTCCTACTTACAAACCCCTTTTCGGATATGTTTTTCTTTTGTTTAATGTCGCAAATTCAGTTTCTTTTATAATAATCGAAATGAAAATTGATATTTTCCCCCAAACTTCACGAAATTAAACAAAACATAAATATTGGCGAAGTTTTTTCCCAGTGCATTAAAAGAGGTGTAACCCAACTGAGAATATAAACCCTACGCCATCTGCAGAAGCGATGGTGTATTCACAGTCAGTTGCCGCCTGGATCTGGATTTCGGGCCGAAAAGACGTCACTCTGTTGCCCGCGTCGCTTCGTTCTGTAAAATTATACTTGCGGTCCGTTGTTGGCTACTGATTATGGTTTTTATTGTCAACAGCGTCAACGCCGTAAAGTCCTTAACTCTCCCCGATTCCAAATGGGTCCAGTATACAGTATACAGTACTAGGGGATCGCCAACGCCAACGATCACCGTTTGAGAGTTTTCGTTGCTAAATAAAACAGATTTTTTAAATGTTTATTTAAAAAAACAACTTTATGTGAACATTACAGGAAGCAAATATAAATAAATCTTATGATCTAACAAACAATTTTTTTTATCCATATCTTTTCATTACAAAAAAGCTCAAGTCTGTCTTAAGGAAACTTCATAAATACTCTCAGAAGTACCTTGATTTCAAAACCAACCTTCTCTTCCGCGTCGGTATAATCTTTTTATGCGAAAGTAAAGAATCTCAAACAAAAATACAAGACTGCTCAAACCTTGTCCAACATAGAGAGAGAAGAAAGCTGCTTGCATATCGACATAAGACAAGGGCTTATGTTCTTTTTGATGTGAAGTATTGAGCCTGCTGTTTAGAAGTAATGTGTATTGTGTTATATCGTACCACTTTTCAGGCAGACCTGCAGAATTAATTGCCATCAAATACCTATTGATCTGTCGCAAGAAAGGGTACCCTTTATACACAATATAGTTAAGATAAAAAAATCTTGGACATTCTTGGACAACGTGGAGCCTTGGTTCTCCGTTCGGTAAGGTGAAGTTCATCTCAATCATGACTGCAGCATCCGTATCTCTTTCAACTGCAAACAAGTGCAACGGTTCTACCATGGATATGGATGGTAGAAGAAGAGAGACTATTCTCTCACTCAAACTGGTCATCAGAGGGCTGATGTCAACTCCAAAAAGGTCATCGATACTCGATGCTATACTCATGCCACTGTCGTAGGCTTCTTGTAAGGTGTTGATGTCTTTCAAGTGACTGGTGGTGGTGAAGGCGGTAGTCAAATAACCCTGAAATCCAAAATATCACACCAGTTTACTCAAATCATGAATCGCCTATTTATTTTTATCATCAGGCTTCCTATTGTCACCTTTCAGTTCCCGATTAGTTTATACCTGTTCAATTCAATTTATCAGAGCGTTTTTAAAAGAGAGAAAATATTCCAGATAAGATAGGCAGATTACAACTAACAGTTTGCCGTCTAAATTATACTTCATTGATGTTAAACACATCGATATTCGAAGTTATTATATTTAACAACAAGACAGCTCTCCTGACTGGCATGACCATTGGCAAGTTAGTTTTGCAAAAAAAAAGTCTATGCTGTCGGTGACGGAGAATCGGAAATATAGAAACTAATGCTCTCCATGATAGTCGAGTTTTCGAACCATCCACGAAGTCTGAAGAAAGGTATTACAATGAGCATTGAGCACGTCCCTTCTGAACCGTAGATGGTTCATATCGAGCATTCCCAAGAGAAAGTTGGTAGGGTAGAGCCACGGGAAGTAGCCATACTCTCTCAGGTAGAGAATTCTCAGAAATTTCTTTTGAACCATCTCCAACATGAGGGAATACTTCTATTTCAATAACGCCTATAGCTCAATGAGCATATCACAAGGCAAGGCAGGTATTAAAGAAATGGAGGTTTCTACTATCACTCTCAACCACTCTATGTTACCAATAGTCAGTTAATATGACAAATTACTAAATTTGGGAAAGATATTTAAATTTTAAATGCCCAAACAAACACTTTGAAGTCTGCAGCTGCATTAGGCACTCATAATATATTGTATATAATATTATATTGCTTACATTCATTTAATATATAAGCATATAGTAGCGAACCTCTCCAATGTACGAGTATTTTTTTTTACTTGAATACCGCACAAGAGTCCCAACTGCTCCCGTCTGGAGCCAGTGCGACTATGGCATCCCCAATTGGGGTATGTTGTGAAGCTGAAGGTAGTGGAGAAGGGAAGGAGATAGGGAAAAAGAAGGTGAGGAGGTACCTGGCTATTCAGATCTGGTCATCAAACACGGCTAAAGCCATTTCAAGCAACGTTTCAATTCTGAATTTTGGTCACCAGGGCGATACTGACAGTAACTTCCACTCTCGTACGTGTCGCAAATATACTATATATTATGTTACGATACAAAACAGTAGTGTTTGAGCCTACCGCATACCGACAGACGAGATCGGCGCTGGAATCAGTACACTCTCGCCGCGACTAGTTCAAATCCCCCCCCGCATACCTCGGCCCGTGGCGGAAGCCAAGCGCGCTATTCATTCACCCGCAAGCGCCCGAAGTGCACATATCACACGCGCGTTGTGTCCGTGTTTAAATCGAAGCCAGCCGCGTCTAACAAATGTTCTGGAACCACCATTTTGGCGGGTTCTAAGAATGCGTCGAAGCAGGACCCCGCCATGGAACTCTAAGAGAGACTCTCCTGTCACCGTAAGCCTACCGTATTCCTCTATTTTTGTGCTGAATTAACTGTTTGCCTTGCCGCGAAAACTAAATGAAGTGAAGGAAATCTCTCTCTTCTTATTTTGCTAGCAAATTAACCTAAAACAATCTAGGCATCCCTACGATGCATGGTGAATCTCAGCTGAGGCCGGATCCACGACCTGAATCATCATGCACCTGCCGAAATGAGCTAGTCGCAGGTAGGTACTTGTTAGCTTCCACTGTGAAGCGCGGGGCCACCACAGTCGCAGTTCACCCCATGTTTAACCCCGGTGTCTCTGGAAGTCAATGCCTAACACTGGCGCCCCACGATGCCTAACAATTATTTTAAATGAATACATTGTGAAATAACACAAATTAATCAAATAAAATTTATTTGCAACGCCGGGATTCGATCCCGTGACCTTCAGAGTACGATTCAAGAGCCTTACCGCTGGACTACGCCGGCCGTATACTAGTGCGTCAAATTCTTCTACTATTTAACACATTTTTTATTATTTTTAAAAGCTAACTACGTACTCCGTGATTCACTATAATATTCTCATACTATAAAAAATGTAAAAGCTCTATTCTGTCTATAAATAGAAAATTTGTCCATAAAATAATTTTCATGATTTTTGAAAAGCAAATATAAATTTTTACCTGAAAAATTCCAACGAAAAGCAAATTGAAGAACAAGCAGAAAACAATTAATATCCTCTCTCCATCTCGGATTGGTAACGCTGTTGGACGATTGACAATCAAGAGAAAGATGTCTATAATGGCGTGCGTATCAGCTTGGCGTCCTCTCCTAGGAGTTTCCGCTGGTTTAGTCTTGAACAACCACCATATCACTGCCAGAAGAAACGACGTTCCGAGGATCAAATACCACGTGTTCTCTTCGAACACCTGCAAGATATTCATCCAGTGCGGAATCCTTTTTGCCTTAGGAGCAATTAAACAAAATCTCTGAATTGATATTGGTATGGTAAACTCGATTTGATCTGTCTTATACAGTTTGAAAAATCGAGCATTGATCGATATATCAGCTCTTCTTTCGACAACATCTGCTAGACTTCCTATCAGTGTGCCGTTTGGAAGACTCATTCCGTAATCGTTATTGTCAGATGGTGCAAAAAATATAGGTTGGAAATTTAACTTCTTCACAAGGTTTCCTATGAAGAAACCATCCACTCCACCTAAATAGCCAGTGCTGTCTATATCCTTCACATAGTACGAGTCCCTCAGAGACTGAGGAATTTTAACGACAAGCGTTGGATCTCTAGGAAAAGCGTTCACCTTGAGAGGGTACTTCTTGAAGTCTATGAACCCGCGTGACAAGAACTCTCTGGAACGACGATAAGTCTCATCCGTTATGATTTCAACGGTTGTGGAACAGTCTTCTTCCGAAATACATTGAACTAATGGGTTGAACTTTAAAATTTTCCACGACCCGCAAAATTGTGGTAAATAGACAAAAATCTCTGAGATTTGATACATGTTCCAAATAGCTGTTAATGTGTATCCATACTTTTGCTTCAAAAGATCATCAACCATTGTCGATGAGCAAGGCTCCTCTTCAAAATCACTGTCCAAGCTTACGATGAAAAATAAGGAAACTGACAGATTTTTAAAAACATCCCAACGATTTCTTTTGAATGACTCATTCACCTGGTGGTGAGAGTTGTAGATGAAAAAGAATAAACTCTGCATTTGGAAATATGAAGATATTCTCTTGATTTCCTCGCATTGCTCGTCGCTGGGACAAGTGATGTGGAATGTCTTATATAAATTTAAGGCCACCAAATGACGTGTACTATGTTTCAGATATTTCACCAGGAAATCGTAAAAATCGCTTACAACGTACGCATTCTGCGGGTTGTATTTTCCTTCAATGATATTAACAAAAGAGGTATGTTTTAAATATTCAGTGATATTCGCGGAGAAATCTGGCCATGACGGTTCCTTCACATCACAGAAAATATCTCTACTGGAAAACGTCAACAAAAAAGCTGAAGTCATTATTAAAAATATTTTAAGCAGTTTCATTTAGTTGTAAATATTCGTTTTTTATGTTTAATTCAAATTTCTCAAAGTTTCTGAACACAGAAAAATGTTAAATGTGTAGTTGAAGATGAGTTAACATTTCTAGTCAGGTGAAATGAAATTTGTGAGAAGTTCTGCTCCAGGTTTCTTCCAAGGTTCGTTCTAGAATAACAAAACAATCCATTTCAATTATATTTCTAAATCATAATAATGATAATTATATAATAAAACAAATATGAAACTTATTTCCACTTTAATTTATTTGACCGTAACCGGTTTCAGTTCGTTAAAGCCATCTTCAGACTGGTACAAATTATTCTTAACCTACGATGTATACAAACAACATGTAAGGGAGTAATACGACGGGCAATTAGAGCAGTACTGCTATCATCAATCAAAATATACATATCATAATAAATACATATAATAACCATTAGACAACAATAAAATTAGGTCGTTAATAATTCATATAACTTATTAGGTATTCCCCGAACAATATCGTAGTAATCTACAAACCCGAGGTAATTAAGCCTACTGGGAATAACCAAAATAATTAGAAATTTGACAGTTAAATACGACTAAAACCCTTGTAGACCACTGCTCTCCCCCTTGCCCATATGTTTTATACATATATATAAACCGTTGGTTAAGAATAATTTGTACCATTTTGAAGATGGCTTTAACAAGCTGAAACCGGCTATGGTCATGTAAGTTTCATATTTATTTCATTATATTATTTTAATGAAATTCCACCATAGTTTCAAAAATAGAAATGATACCTTTTTTATACAAATCAAAGCACTGCACTTCTAAAAGTGGTCACATTAAATTGCTAATTCATGGTTTGATATTTGCGGTAATTATAAAATTAACGATATTAAAATGAACGATCCATATAGAGAAAGGTAAAATTGTAGATGGAGACGAGGGTATATTTAGAAATTTCAAAAATGAAAGTATGAAAGGGGGTGAGGTTTATAAATATTTAGGATATCCGCAATCAAATAGATTAGATCATACTAGTATTAAAAATGATATTAGGATTAAATTTAAAACTAGGATCAGAAAAATTTTGAAATGCAATCTATCTGCTAAAAATTTAGTAAAGGCGATAAATACTTGGGCAATACCTCTATTAACTTACTCATTTGGCATAATTAAATGGTCTAATACAGATTTAGATAGCTTAGAACGATTAGTTAGAACTACATTAACAAAATTTCATTGTCATCATCCAAATTCAGCTATAGAACGTATTAATTTACCCAGAAATTTAGGAGGTAGAGGTATAGTCAAAATAACATCTTTAAAACATAATCAGGTAGAAATGCTAAGAAAAATTTTCCATAGGAAAGCTGATAGTTCAGAAATGCACAAAATAATATGCATAGAAATATTTCACCATTAAATTTATACGACGAGAATGCCAGCATTCTTATAAATACCAACCAGGAATTATTAGATTCCTGGTCAAATAAAATTCTTCACGCAAAACACTTCAATTATCTCAACCAAACATATGTTGACAAATTTTCGTCAAACAAATGGTTGAGTATTGGAGAGTTGAGCGCAGAAATAGAAGGCTTTATGCTTGCCATACAAGATAGAGTCATTAATACTAAAAATTATAGGAAGCATATCATCAAAGATGCAAATCAAATTGATGATTTATGTAGAAAATTTTTGGCTTTTCCGGAAACTATAGAACATATTATATCGGGATGTTCTGTATTAGCGCCGTCTGAGTATACATTTAGGCACAATCAAGTTTTAAAAATAATTCACCAAAGTTTGGTAATTAAACATAACTTGATTGACTACCGTAATGTACCATATTATGAATATGAACCAAATTCATTTTTAGAAAATGAATTTTATAAAATTTATTATGATAAAACTATTCTGACAGACAGAACAATTAGTCATAATAGACCCGATATAGTTTTACATGACAAAATTAAGAAAATAACTTATATCATTGATGTCGCTATTCCAAATTCTTGTAATATTCAGAAAACTGTTTCTGAAAAAATAAGAAAATATACAGATTTAGGAAATGAAATTAAAAGAATTTGGCATTCTCAGACTATAAAAATATTACCATTTGTTATTTCGGCTACTGGCATTATACCTAGCTCTCTCATTCAAAATTTAGGCGTATTAGATTTGTCAAAAAATTTGTACATAAAAATGCAAAAGTCGGTCATTTTAAATACATGTAGGATTACGAAAGATTTTTTAAATATTTATATTGAGGGATCAGTAGGTTTTATCGGACCAGTTAGGATTTCATCAGAGCCGAACCCTCTGATATGAAAATATCTGGAGTCGGTGAAATATTTTCCCATTATGTTTCTGGTGGATTGACGTATTGTTCTTGTATTGTTTTATTCTTATATAGTGCACTTACATTGCGTTAATTTACTAGATATTCATTTGTGGAAAAGTGTGTGGAAGGGTTTAGTCTTTCATTTGGGAAAGATTCAACCCGGACATAAAATCTGGAGCACCGTAAATTGAAAATTTTTTACGCTTGTTTCTTGCCTTAATGATTTGAATATTACAAAAGCACATCAATTATTTTGTTCACGTGCAGGTGCTGAAATTCTGGCCTGCAAATATTAAAATAACAATTTCAGATATTTGGATACGCAACATAAACATTCGTTAAATCGTGAATAGCCATCAAAATCAGTGTTTAAACGTGTGGACTGTTAACTACATCGATTTTATGAAACGTCAATATTTACTACCCGGATCCACTTGGATTGCAATCCAGTGTAACAAATCTCGTTTACAGTAGTTGAAATGGTGACCCGACAATTCGTCCGGCGACAATTGGTCCGGCGACAGTTCGTCCGGCGAAAGTTCGTCCGGCCGATAGTTGATCCGGCGACAATTGGTCCGGCCAAAAGTTTAGAAGATGTTTTCTTCCAGTAAGTATCCAAAGAGGATATACGGCCGTACAACCAAAGTCGATACACTTGTATCTGAAGGCATCTTGAGTTAAAATCCGCTGTAAAAATATTTTTACTAATACTTTCGACTTTCCGAAGTAGCATGCAGCAATCACGAAAAACGACATACCTTTACGTGCAGTCGGCTTAGCAAAAAAACGCTGAAGATTCCTACTTGCATATAATATAACTTTTATATCTGAATATAACACAAGAGTCCCAACTGCTCCCAACCGTCTCGAGCCAGTTCACTATGGCATCCCCAATTTTAGCATGGTGTGATGCAGGAGGTACTGGGGAGGGGAAGGAGATGTGGACAATGTACCTGGCTCTTCAGATCTAGTCATCAAACACGGCTAAAGCCATTTCAAATAACTTTACAATTCTGAATGAATACTGACGAATAGAAAAATACTACATACTTATATGTGCAATATCTACTTAAGTTTTAGGAGGCGGATGTGTTTGGATGATATGTTTACCGCCGCCCCGGGAACCAATTATTGGACAACCAACACCCCTGCCATAGGTCGTTGCAAGTGGTTCGCGGAGGAGTTCGAGGAGGAGTTCAAATTTTCAGTTTTTACAGCCAGGCACATATTGTATGAATAATCTTGATTTGTGCTTAATTTACTGGTATTTATGATAGAATTGGAAAAACGGCTTCTTCCATGTTCTCACAATTTTTGAAGTTTCTTCCGATTGGTCCCGAGACATATACAGGTGCACTGTTCGGTCCATGTAAAGAAGGCTGTAGATGTTGCAATGGTAATTTATTGGCGTACTACTAGCAGACAAGCCATCCCCGAGATCTAATTCTTCATCCCCAATTCTAATTTGGTAGGCGGGTTTGGGTACCGCCGCCCTGGGAACCATTTATTGGATGACCAACACCTCTGCCACAGGTTACCCCAAGTGGTTCGCTACGTTTGGTGACTTAGCAGGGGTGCCCGGGTTCATGGGGTAATGTTTGTCTGGGTCTTGATGGCGGGTGCGTCGGCCCACCTTGTGCGTGGCAGGCCGGATTGGGAGAGGCTGGTTGAGGGAGACCCTTTACAACTGGTTACTGTTGTCCGGGCCGCTCGGTAGTACAGGGGCCCGACCCTCAGGCTCACGACTGAGGGTGGGCTGCCCCATCAACGAGTGCAAAAACCCCACCGTTGCTGTTGTGCCGGTTCGTGACCGGAGGGGACCCAACAGTTGCGTTTGGGGCGCATTGGGCGACCTCTCCAGCCGGACTCTCCCTGCCCATCGCCTTGCACCGCAGTGGGTGGGTTGGATTCATACGTCCGTCACTCCTGGACACTCTGATCCCCAGCTTCCTACCCACCCCTTATACCTTTTCCTTTCCAGATCTTCATTTCTCCTCTTTAAAACAAAAAACTTAACTCAATCATGAACTCACAAAAAAACATAAATAACATCTTTACAACGGCGAGAAGCAGGAGTCCCCGGTGCAGGCCAAAACTGTTGGTGAACTTCACCAACATTCGCGGCCTGCACAAAAACCTAAATTCAGTCCACCACCACCTTGTTTCCCAACGTCCCAACCTTCTCTTCCTTTCCGAAACGCAGATAACTGAGCCTACAGACGCCTCCTATCTGGATTGCCCGGGTTTCACCCTCATGGGCAAATTCAGACCCAAAGGAGGTGTATGTCTCTTTAGCCGAGCTGACGTCAACTGTGTGCGACTGTTGAATCTGGAGAACTCCAAATTCGACGTAATGTGGGTGCGCTTCAATCTTGCCAGTACGGTAAGATTTTACGCGTGTTTATACCGCTCACCGAACATTAGCGTTTCAGATACATCCGAACTCTTCAAACATCTAAGCAATACTGTTGATGACCTCTTGCCCCGCTTCCCTACAGCAGAGTTAATGGTCCTGGGGGACTTTAATGTTCATAACGAACCTTGGTTAAAGTTCTCAGGACCAACGGACTCGGCTGGACGAGAGGCGGAATCCTTTGCCCTCTGCTACGGACTGGAGCAAATGGTTCAGGAGCCTACAAGGGTTCTTGATGTCCAGACTCACCGCTCCAATCTGCTAGATCTGTTTCTAACCACAGTGCCACACGGCTACAAGATCGAAGTCACAGCGCCTCTAGGATCGTCCGACCACTGCCTGGTGACAACATCAATCCCCGTAACCTTCAGACCGCCAAACGAGCGGCTGAAGAGAAAAGTGTGGCACTATAGATCAGCAGATTGGTTTGGTCTGCGGGCTCATTTCAATGCCTTCCCGTGGTCAGCTGTCTGTTTTCAGACTTCGGATTCCTCAAGATGTGCCCAGGAAATTGGTGAAGTCATCACATCCGCGATGGATGGCTTCATCCAATCCACTGTTAAAGAAACTGGTGTGGGCTCAAAGCCGTGGTTCAGTCGACAATGCTCCGAAGCAGTGCGACGAAAAAACGCGGCTTACCGATCCTACAACACATCTCGAACGTCTGAAAACAGAACAGTATATAACAAAATGGCAAAGGAATGCAGGAGGATCATTAACAGGTCAAAATTCGAGCACGTCCTGCAGATCAGCAGTAAGCTGGCTGCCTGCCCGCACGGCAGCAGAGCGTTCTGGTCGCTTGCGGGCTCAATAGGTCGCAATTTCTGCAAATCCAGTCTGCCACCTCTTACCAGACCTGATGGCTCTCTAGCAAATACCGCCGCCGAAACTAACTTATTAGGCAAAATGTTCGCGGAAAACTCGACCCTCGATGATCAAGGTGCTACCCCGCCGTCGGTTCCTCATTGCAGTTTTCGTATGAAAAAGCTGAGGATCCGGCATCGGGATGTACTCCAAGTCTTACGAGGGCTTGATGTTAATAAAGCTAGCGGGCCTGACGGAATACCTGCCCTGGTATTGCAGAGGTGCGCTGTAGAAATAGCTCCAATTTTGACGAAGCTTTTCAAAATGTCCCTGAAGACTGGCTCTGTGCCCTCTGGTTGGAAAAAAGCAATCATTCACCCCATTCCAAAGAAGGGTGACCGCTCCAACCCAGCCAACTACCGCCCCATAGCGATCACATCTGTTCTGTCAAAAGTGATGGAACGTGTGATCAATGACAAACTGCTCACATACCTCGAGAAGAACAAAATTATTAACGACCGTCAATACGGATTCCGGCGGAACCGCTCGTGCGGTGATCTTCTCGCGTATGTGACGCATGTTTGGGGACGGTGCCTGGAATGTTTTGGTGAGACCCAAACGGTTTCACTGGACATTTCCAAGGCCTTTGACCGGGTTTGGCATCGAGCGCTTGTCAACAAACTGCGTTCTTACGGACTTCCCGCATCCTTGTGTGCGTGGATTGCCGACTTTTTGAGGGGGAGGTCGATTCAGGCGGTTGCTGACGGTTTCACCTCTTCCTCGCATTCGATAAATGCTGGCGTCTCACAGGGATCGGTTCTGTCTCCGACTTTGTTTCTGTTGCACATCAACGACCTCTTGTCATGTGCACCGATTGTTACGCGGATGACAGTACAGTCCATGATAGCTTTTTGTTTGACAAGCCTCCAAAGAGCACACAAACCCCAATTGCTCGGAGGGCTCTGAAGCAGAGAATGGACGGTTACCTCGAGAGTGTTTTCTCTTGGGGTAAGAATAACCTCGTTGAATTTAATGTTTCAAAGACCCAATCATGTTTGATAACGTCTAAAAGGGATCGAAATGATAATCTAGTCTCCTTCAACGGAAGCATTCTCCCGAACAGGACCTCCATTGATATGCTTGGTGTAATTCTAAGTGACCAGCTCAGGTATGGGGGCTCCATCGAAACCAGAGTTAAGTTAGCCTCTCAAAAACTGGGCGTACTGTACAGGGCCCGCAGATACTTTAATAGTACTCAACTGCTAACCCTGTACAAATCGCAAGTGCGCCCCACGGTTGAATTTGGCAGCCACCTCTGGTCTGGAGCTCCAAAATACCTAAAAAAAACCCTTGACTCTGTGCAGAAACGGGCGGTCCTTTTGATAGATTCTCCCATCTTAACAGACGGATTGCAATCTTTAGAGCATAGGCGTCAGTTGGGAATGCTGTCCTTGTTCTACCGGTATTACAATGGTAGATGCTCCGAGGAACTAGCGTCATTGATCCCCTCGGCACCGGTGCATAGTCGGGAAACACGCCGAACACGCGCCCAACATTTGTACACAGTTGATATTAGTCACATGAGAACGGGTCGTTTTTACGATTCGTTCTTGAGTTCAACAGCTCGGCTGTGGACCGATTTACCGGCCTCTGTGTTTCCTCCCTCCTACAACATGAGTCTCTTCAAGACCCATGTTAACTCCTTCCTTTCCTCAAAAAGACCCTCCACACAGCATCCTCAAAGATGACATAGGCCCTGAGGGAAATTATTTTCCTCAGGGCCTCCTGTGTGGAGTTAATGTAAAAAAAAAAAAAAATCTGGAATAAAGGATTAAAAAAAAAATTGCAGCGGCCTTCCAAGTGTCTTTTCCAATCTTGATTTTTTTCCGGCATTTGCGTTTGCATTTCTTCTCACAATCAACTGCAACAATTTCTCCATTTGGCATTTTTCTTCATACAAAATAGCATTTTTACCGTCCTTAGCAATTCAAGACAATGGTATGCTGTGTAGCGTGTTCGAGATACATTGACCCTGGCTCCTGGCCCAGCGTTTTACGTTTTTTTTTCAAATGACAAACATGTCAATCATCTTTATAGCGACTGGAGGGGGAGAGACATTAGCAGGAGTAGGGGGTTGTGGTGTAGGTGAAAAGGAATGGGGGATATTAATTTAAGTCTAAATATCAACCCAAGTTCAAAAAGTTGAAATAATTATTTTTTATTTTTTTTTATTTTTTTTATTTATTTTATACACTTTACAAATACAAGACAAAAAGTCCCGATAAACTACTTTTTAGCAGTTTGTCTAACGGGTTCTTTACGTTAAAGATCTTATAATAGTGATTTAATAGTTACATTTTTACAATTATATAAAATAAAATTTAGTTTTTTACAGAAATATAGATAAAAATAAATTTTTGAAAACATAAATAACATTTTAAAAGTCTTTAGAATAATGTCATTGTAAGCTAATACAAATTAATTCTTTCCATAAGCCAAGTCTTAAGTAAATTCATCAATTGTTTGTTTTGGGCACAGTTTTTATTTTCATCAGGTAACATATTTAAACAACTGGGAATCATGTAATTTAACGTTCTTTGTCCATATTTATTTGTATGCTTAGGTACAATTAGCCCTTCATTAAAGTTAAAACGAGTATTATGGTTGTGTTCCAGCCTGTTAATATATAAAGGATTATTTATGTGCTGAAATATAATTTTGTACCACAGAATTGCTCTCACTGAAAGAACTTTGAGACTCTGATAAAAGTATGGAATATTATGCCTTTCTTTGTATACATTTTTTTCAGCTAATAATTTGACCAATGAATTTTGCACTGATTGAACATGGTCTATATTTGTTTTACAGGAAAATCCCCAAGCTGTTATTCCATACCTTATAACAGATTCAGCTAGAGATAAATAAATTGTTCGAAGTGTGCAGATAGGAACAAAAAATTTTAGTTTATACAATCTGCTTACAATTGATCTTAGTCGTGCACAAACTTTGTTTATTTGTATATCCCACTTGAAAAAGCAATCAATAATAACACCTAAATAAAAATATTCTTTAACTAGTTCCATATTTTCACATGTACACGTTGCAGGAATACCATTGTGTAAGCAATCTGATGTATGTGTCTTTATTTCAGGTGTAATATATACCTTAACATTAGGGGATCTTATATGTAACAATTTAGTTTTTTTGGCATTTATGACTAAGCCAGAGTCATGAGACCACTTTAAGAGTTCAATGTAGTCTTTTTGTAAAAGATCTATACAAGTTTGCAAATCACTGCTAGAAATCACTAAAGCAGTATCATCCGCGTATACAAAGTATTTTACATGTCTAAAAATTAATTTAATAAAAGATACATATATAATATACAGAATTGGACCTAATATGGAACCTTGAGGAACGCCGGCAAAAAACTTCTTTTTTTTACTTAAAGAGTTTAAGAGTTTTAATTTCATGCATCGGTTGTTTAAGTAATTTTCAAAAAGTTTTAGTAGTTTTCCTCGTATTCCTATAATTTCTAGTATTTTAAGTAATTTACCATGATCAATAGTATCAAAAGCTTTCGAATAATCTATAAATAAGACTAATGTATGTTTTTTACAGTTTAATTCATTATTTATCATGTTGGCAAATTTTTAAAGCAGCAATTCTGTACTCTTTTTTTTTGGAAACCGTATTGATTAGTATCTATTATAGAAAAATCTTCTAAATATTTTATTAATTTTATTTGAATATATTTTTCAAGAATTTTTTCTAAAGATGGCAAGATACTAATTGGTCTGTAGTTACCCAATACAGTGTGGTCACCTCCCTTATATACAGGTCTTATGATGCTACATTTTAAGTCATCGGGGATTTTTGCTTGAAATAAGATTCTGTTTATAAAATGGGTTATAATTGGACCTTGGATTAAAATATGTTTTTTAATATCGCTCATTCTGATACTATCAATTCCTGGAGAAGAACTCTTCATTTGTCTAACAATGCTTTCTATATCCGCCGCTGGGATCAAACTAAGAGTGGTGATAGATAACTTTTTAATGGAATTTAACCTTTTGTGTGTTTATTTTTAGGTTTCTTATAGACTTACTAATATTAATTTTGATAAAATTTAATTTTAAAACAAAGTTAATAGGAAAAATCATTGTGAAGTTCCGATTAATGTACATCTAAAAAAAAAGGTTTTATTAATGATTTTCAGGACATTTTAGCGAGCTAATAACCTAATTTTGATTATATTTAAAAGCCGTTCTCATTTCATTTTTAAGACACAACTTTTTAGATTATCATGGGCCTTAGAATTCAAGGGATGAAAAAATTGACATGCCCTAGCGCATAACTGACCTGAATGAAAATAACCAATAGTTTTATGACAACTGTTAGGTTATGAACACCCGACATGGCCACACCAATTCTTATTCGCAAACTGGAACCAAACAAATGGCAAGATTTATATGAGTGGAAAATCACTTCAAAGCTCTCGGTTAAAGTTGGAACTTGAAAATAGTTGCATTGACATAGTTAACGAGGTCATTAGTCATTTTTCAACCACTTTCGTTTCTCTAAGGTCGAACGGAATAAATTGGTCGTGTCTTAATTGAATTATTTAAGTCTGTGGATCGCGCATACGTCTTCTTTCAATTCTAAGAACTTCGTTAGTTGAACTCCTTTCATTAATAAGCCAGTAACTTTGCATACCAAATGATCTTCATATAAATCATTGACAGTAATAGTAGACTATCATTTTGTCGGAGTACCTCTTACCATTTGTTGACCGCGCTCGCCAATACTGATAAGTGACCACAGATAATAACGTATTGATAAAGGTTTTTGTCGATCGAGCATGCTGGATTTCTAGGTGCCACTTTCTTGCGACAATCATCTTCTAAACAACCAATACGACTCTTCGTCGGTTTGTCTCTGGATTGCTTCCTTAATCATGTTTTCGTTTTAATCAATCTGACCTTCTTTCCACATGGCCAAGATATCACAGACTTTTAAACCGTCATATTCGCATGCTGGTTCAACGTTCACATGTCACGTCAAACTTCTCTAAAGAGGAAAATTACAAAAACTTCTTGTAAAATAAACTGTTTCCAATTCACAATATAAAAACTATAATTTCACGTGTGATGCACTGCTTTAAATAAAAATTTGGTTATTGTGTTATTTTGGTACAAAAATTAGATCACTTAGAAATATTTTAGATGCTTTAATTGAATACTGAGCGTATAACACATCTTTGCACTTGAAATATTCGAGTATTTTTATTAGTATTTCTTAATCCACTTGCTGCTTATAAAAACTGTTTTACGAATCTCCTACTTACGAATCCCTTTTATTGTGTAATATGGAAAAATAAATTCTTTTGAAAATGATCGTAAAAGATTTAGATATTGCCTTCTGATCTTATCTAAATAAAATAAATCACGCTTTTTGGCCTCGTTTTAATCGTGATATTTTTTTTAATCGTGTATAATTCAAAACAGGCGACTGGTGTTTAACGGGAATTCAAACCTTATCGCCATATACATAAGGAGTGTTATTGTTAGCGGCCAGATCCCGAATCTGTCATTACGTGGTGCATCACCAAAAACCATTTTAACGGTGACCGGATAATTCAGAATCATGCGACTTCAACACCTCTAAGTGTTAAAATAAAATGGTTTAATAATAATAATAATAATAATATTATTTTGAATTTACATTGTGGCTTGCCATAATTATTACAATGCAAATATATACTTTTGTATTAATTTTTTATTATTATTATTAATAATAATAATAATAATAAAAAATTAATACAAAAGTATATATTTGCATTGTAATAATTATGGCAAGCCACAATGTAAATTCAAAATGGCACTCAATTCTTAGCTTACCTCATCCGTGTTCTTAAAAAGTTTCCCAGATTTCTCTAGAAAATTTCAGTTATTGTAATTTATAAGAAATTAGCCATTCTAACTTTTAAAAGCCCCTATTTTGGACTGAACAAAGCTGTATTGAGCCTGTGATAAATATTCAATTCATTAAATTTTGACAGCCCTTTCAATAATGCCAAGTTAAATTTGAGTGCCAGCAGTTTTCAAGCGAGTTATCCAAGTTAAAATCATTACTGACAAACGTCTTAAGTTTTGTATATTTATAGTCTATTAAGTCTGAAAAGTCAGTTCAGAGTTGTAAAACTTTTGACGAATTTGAACTTACCAAAATTATAACAGTAGGCAAACTTGATGAAACTGTGAATAAGGTTTTTTGGGTACCCATATCCGAGATTAGAGTACCTATAAGGTTCAACATTTTGTAACATGTCAAATTTAAAATTTTTAAAAAATACAGTGTGCAGTTCACACGCGGTAGAAGAAAATCTTCAGAAAACAAATGTAGATAGAGTGGGGATGCTACGAAGCACCGTACAAAGAGCAGGCCGATTATTCTATTTCATTCTCCCGTAGGCTAAATCCTATAGCTATAGATGTACGTGTTTGTCTCTTTGTATTTGAATTTCAATTCACAACGGTGCAACAGTTTCAAAAACTACAGTTTTAATTTACTTTTACTAATTTAAAAAAATATATATTAGAAAACTCACCTGGACTGAAGTCAGTGAAGTCCAATACACTTCCTAGTGTAAAACAGTTTGAAAAATGTTTTCTTTGTCCTTGTGATATTCGCTTGTGAAAGATTCAGTATGGTTTTAGGATTTCATTTCTCGGAGGCAAAAAAACTGCTGTGTGATGGTCAATTCTCAGCAATTTTTTTGCGGTTTGAAAAGCAGTGTTAAAAAGGGGGCTTTCAACAACTGTCACTGATTAGCATCAGACAAGATTTATATAAGTTATCATTCTGCAATGAATGCATATTATGCTTTATTAAAATTAAACAGTTAGCTACAAAAAAAAGATAAAATCGCAAAAATATTTGGTAACTATCCATATCCCTTGTATCATTTTTACATTAGTTATTATTTTTCAAGTATTTTAATAAATTTTCTACATTCTTATCTTTTTATTACATTTTTTTATAAAATTCCTCCGGTTTCGTAGTCAAGAACCTTGCCCCCACGACCACGGAGGCCGTCAAAATGCCGTTTGGCCGTTTATTAAAAAACCGACTAAGAGAGTATTAATAAGTGGGTATTTCACGTTCTTCTTCATAGCATTTATATACAGGATAATGACATGTATATTTTCGATTAACGATTTGAGATTTACACATTATTAATAAAATTCGAGATTACTATATTATGGTACCTACTCGATCCTACGGCTATATAAATTAAAATGGATCGCCGAAATGAACGACTGCACCAAATTAGATTAAAAAAAATTATGTTCGTTATTGTCAGGACAAGGTTTGTATAAAACTACTGAGCTACGTGAGCTCTGGCATTTTGAAATTTGTATAAAAAATTGCTATAGGTGGCACGCGAGCTGTTTTAAAAACTGAATGTACCGGGACTGAATGTATGGAATGCGGGAGGGGAAGGGGAACTAAAGTAGGGGGTTCGCGGGAGGAGAGAGGGGAACCTGGGAGGGGGAGGGGAGCTCTGAGGGGCGTTCGCGGGACTGGGGAAGGGGGGGTGTGAGGGGACGAATATCCAATCTTCAAACCACTCCAAAATGAACAGTCAAAAGAATACACAAAAGAAAGCAACATCTAGCAACTCCGAAGAAGAAAACACAAATATTAATAAGATCACCAAATGTACATAAAAAGTGAAAAAAAAATATGTAAAAAATCATCCTTCACATTGATAAAAAAAAAGTTCTTCGTAGTCTTCCTACTCTTGTCTACTTTAGTTTTCAGAAGGTTTTACTTATAACGCGTGTGAATTGCACACTTTGATTTTTTTAACAGCAGGTATATAGTCTTAGGAAATTTGTTTGTTATTAGTTATAATTAGTAATAATATTTTTTTCTTGAAGTATTCAAACCGCCAACTTCGTTATTAATAATAATCATTCGTAAAAATAAATAATTGATTAAGGAATCCCCAGTGTTATAATAATATCAACGAATCGAACCGTCGATTCATCGAGAAGAATCGAATATTACACCATTAACTTGTTTACCTTTTATGAGAACCGAATAATGTTGAAATTCAACACACACGTCAGCAGCGCTGACGCGTTATCGTTCGTTTCACCGTCAATTTTCCTTTAAAGAGCTTTTCACAAGTCCCGTGTTTATTGTTGGAAAAACTGTTATTATTCGTTTCTTTTATATGAAACAATTATGGTACCATGTTGTTGACGCTCTAATCGGACTTTGTTATGAATTCGATGTAATCATACTTACCTAGGGAAATATTTGCCCTTCACGGTACCTTTATTTACGTTTCCTGCTAATGTTTCTATCATGTTATCACGGGCTAAGCAAACTTAAGTATTTAAAAGTTTATTTTTCAAACACTTTTTAGAGCTGTCACTGGCTTTTGTGGAGCAATTTATTAATAGCTTGCTGGGCCCGACTATCCACCCTATTCTTTAACTCCGTCCTGACCCTGCGAAGCGTGCGAGTTCGAGCAAGTATTAAGCAATGGTTGAACATTAATGCAAAGGCCTGGTATATTACAACGGTCACAATTGGTTTCATTTGCCCTTTTGATGCATTTTTTGTTGTTGTAAGCCAGAAACTGCCCCGAACGCTAAAAGCGCGGTGCGTAGACAGGGCTGATCGATTTAAAAAATATATTCATTGATCATGAGATAAGTATGTCAAGTATGGTATTGTATAAAGGGGCGTATCTAACTGTCAGCATTTTAGCAATTTCTCATTGGTCCTATACAAGGGCGGATTTAGGGGGGGGGGGGAGGAGGCACGAGCCCCCGTGCCCCCCCCCCAGACGGTGTTTTTGTGTACTGTGGAGATTCCATCACAGTCCATACTTAGAAGCAAAACCTGTCTTTATTAAACATTTAATTCTTCTATTGTTTCGACACTTCCATAAACCTTTCATAAATACATACTTGAATTTGTAGAAATATACATTTGATTATGATACCCAGTAGCGGGACTAAGGGGGGCGGGGGGGTGGGGGCGCCCCGGGCCCCTGGTCCTGGGGGGCCCCCAAACGTCTCCATGCTCTCTTGATTAAATCCTAAACAAGGATAAAACATGTCGGGAGCCCTAGGCAATGCACGTCTCGGGGCCCCTTTACTATAGGGCCCCTAGCAGATGCGTGGCCCCTAGCCGATACGTGGCCCCTAGGCAGTGGCCTATACTACCTTGTTGATAATACGGCCCTGCCAGGGCTGGCTTAAATATCCCGAGGCCCCTACGCAATGTACGTCTCGGGGCACCTTTACCCTAAGAGCCCCTACCCGATGCGGGGCACCTAGGCAGAGGCCTACACTGCCTTATGGACAATCGGGTCCTGCCAGGGCTGGCTTAAACATGTCGGGGCCCCTGCGCAATGCACGTCTCGGGGCCCCTTAACCCCAGGGACTCCTACCCGATGCGGGACCCCTAGGCAGTGGCGTACATTGCATTATGGATAATAGGGCCTTGACAGGGCCATCTTAAACATGTCGGGGCCCCTAGGCAATGCACGTCTCGGGGCCCCTTTACCCTTGGGGCCCCTACCCTATGCGGGCCCCTAGGCAGTTACCTATACATCTTATGGATAATTCGGACCTGGCTATAGTGACTGGATTTTCGAACAGTTTAATACTTGTTTCATCAGATGTAAAGTTTTTCTAATATGTTGCCAATCAGGTTGAAAACGTAGTTTTGAGAAAAACGCGTTCAAAGTTCCAGTTCCATGACATAGCCGGCTTAAACATATTGGTGCCCCTAGGCAGTGGCCTACACTGCCTTACGAACAATAGGGCCCTGCCAGGGCCGGCTTAAATACGCCGGACCCTTTTTACCCTAGGGGCCCCTACCCGATGCAGGGCCCCTAGTCAGTGACCTACACTGCCTTATGGACAATAAGTCCCTTCCAGGGCAGGCTTAAACATGTCGGGGCCCCTAGGCCCCTTTACCATAAGAGCCTACCTGATGCGGGTCCCCTAGGCATTTGCCTACAAATCTTGTGGATAATACGGCCCTGGCTATAGTGACTGGATTTTCGAACAGTTTAAGACTTGGTGCATGGTGCATGCAAATATGATGTATAGTTTTTCTAATATATTGTCAACCATGTTGAAAAACGTAGTTTTGAGAAAAACGCATTCAAAGTTTTGCTGAAGAATAATTCAACACACAAACTGTTAAAATGGTTGCATATATGATGCTGTATCTCCGTCAATTTTAAGACATTTCTTACAATATTTGGTGAAAAATAAAATAGGAATAAATAAATGCAGCCTGAACGGGTAATTTACTATTTCTAAAATAAAATTACTACTACTAATTTTCTCTTTTTCCTTTTCCATATGTTGTACTTTTTTAAACGTGTATTTGTAAAATGTACTTATACTATGTGTCTGTCCTTCCCGTAATGAGTCTTTTTCTCAACTCAACGGAATAATGTGTTACTTACCATGTTTTTGTAATACATTATAATTAAATAAATAAAATAATCTTTTTAATGTCTATAAAGTTTTAGTTCCAGTATCACTTATGTATTGCACTTCGTATTATTTTTACTAACTTATTTTTTTTTTTATTATTGTTTATTTTATTGAGATATAAAATTTGACATCTTATATCTAATGTTTTCTTATCTATGACTACTACAATATTATTTACTACTTACTGACTAAAATTTGGACTTTACAACATTAAGACATAATCCACGAAAAACTGCAAGACTTTTAGCCTCCAGTGATGGAACAGTACTTTAGGCACTTCACTATATCATTAATATATATAATAAAAAGTAGTGGTCCCAAGACCGATCCTTGAGGAACTCCAAGGTTTACTTGTTGCTCTTCAGAGATAGCATCTCCAAATTTGGTTCTTTGTTTTCTGTTTTTTAGGTAATCAGTAAACCACTGCAATTCTTTACCATGAATTCCCATGTCTTTCAATTTCATTATTAGTCTTTCTCTGTCTATCGTTTCAAAAGCACGTCTAAAGTCTAAGAATACTGCTATGATGATTTTCTTCTGATCCATACTTGTTTTCCATTCATTTATCACATAATTTATTGCTGTTTCACAGGAATATTTGTTTTTAAATCCAGATTGTTGTTTTACAAGAATATTATTTTTTTCAATAAAATTGTTTATCTGTTCTTTAACTATCGATTCTAGTAATTGTTCATATTTAGGTAATCCATTTATTGGTCTGAAGTCTTCGAAATTTTTAGCATTTATTATTTTGGGCACTGGTGTTATTATGGAAGTTTTCCATGACTGTGGAAAAATTCCCTCTAACAGAGGCCCTTTGCTAAAGGTTATCTTATCATTACATATAGTATAGATAGTAATAAAATAGGCAAGTAATTTAAAAGATTCAGTGGCGGACCACCGGGAGGGGGGGGGGGGGGCGGAAGGGGCGGCCTCTGGTCGTGTCGCCTCCATGTTTCCTTGATATAAAATCCTAAACAAGGCTTTAAGACACCAAGACACTGTAAAAAAAAAAATTTAGAATTTTTTTTAAATTTCATTTTCTGAAGTTAGCAATGCTTTCATCTAATGTTTTTACAGCATTTTACGTGAAACCGTTTGAAACAATGTGAACGTTGAATTTTATCCTTCAGCAAAACTTTTAATGCTTTTTTCTCGAAACTTTTTTAACTCATTTTTCAACCTGGTTGACAACATAAAAAAACTATACATCCGCGTGTATGTATTTTTATTGCATTTGCATTTATATTTGCGAGAACCAACTCTTAAACTGTTCGAAAATCCAGTATCTATGGCACCACGTAAGGGAATTTTATATTCGATTTTTTATGGCAAATTTTCAGCGTTCTTTTAAAAAATAGAAGGGGGCCCTTTATAAAAAAATCCCTATGTGGTGCCAGAGTGACTGGATTTTTTTACAGTTAAAGACTCGGTGCATGCTAATAGGATGTTAAATTATAGTTTTTCTAATATCTTATCAACCAGGTTGAAAAACGTAGTTTCGAGAAATATGCGTTCAAAGTTTTGCTGAATGATAATTCAACATACAAACTGTTTAAAACTTTCTTTGAATTTTCTTAAAACATTAGATGATAGCATTATTAACAAAGCATCTTGTAGAAAATGAAATACAAAAAAAATGACAATATTTTTTACGATGAGGCCCGAGGCCCGTGTGAACTGAATAAAATTTACATCAACTTTTTAAACTAGGGGGAGCCTCATTCAGCTTTGCCGCCTCGGGCCTCTGACGGGCTTAGTCCGCCACTGATGATACTTCAAGTTTATTTGTAACAGTAATTGTTGATTTTTTTGCCCGTCCGCCCCTTGTGCCCCCCCCCCCCCCTCCCCCCCAGAAAAAAATCCTGTATCCGCCCTTGGTCCTATAGAGGACTGTTACTGTTATTTTAATACTATCCTAATTGTGTGTGATTTTTTAGCAAATCAAATTGCATTTATATTAATTGTTTCCCGCTATCAAACCTGCGTCTTTTGATCAGATCGATATTACTGCGTCTATCTGAAGGACTTGATTTCACATAGTTTTAATTAAAGTATATACTACATTTTAAGTGTCTGATTGTAGTTAGGTATTTATATTTATGAAAAGCATTAATTAAAAAATATACAAAATGAAAAAACGCCCTTTAACGTTCCACCAATATGAACTACTTTCGTATTTAATGTAGAATGGCGTAAAGCGCATATATTTTTTTTTTCATTTTGAACACAATTTAGCGTCAACTATGTATTTACATTTAAATATTGATGTTTTATTTTTGAATCGCTTATAGGATATTTCAAAATGCCATACTAATGTCCGGGACCATTATAACTTGCAGTGTTATTTTATAGCATATTTAATATGTAACACACAGATGCATGTAAATAATATTTGATTTATTGTGAGCATTCGAATATTGCCTTCCTCTTAATCTCAAAACTTATTATTCGGAGATGTCTGCCTAATCAACTTGACGACTGATGTGATGGAAACAGTGCTGAAAATACTCATAAAACGATGGAACCAGCGATGAAATCTGTGATGAATCTAGAGATGAAAAAGTAAGAGCTGTAATCACTGCTGAAACCAGTGACGAAACCTGAAACATGCGATGAAACTAGTAATGAAAAAGGTAGCTCTCTAATCTGAAATCAGCGATGAAATCTGTGATGAATTTAGTGATGAAACATGGGATAAAAACAATGATGAAACATGCGATAAAAACAATGATGAAACATGCGATGAAACTAGTGATGTCAAAGTTACCGCTCTAATCATTTCCCAAACAAGTGATAAGACAAGCGATTATCGTACTGATGAAACATGTGATGACATCAGTTAATAATCGTGCGATGAACCTAGTGCTAAAAGTAAGCTTTCTAATCAGTACTGAAACCAGCTATGAAACCAGTAATGAAACCAGTAATGAAACCAGTTTTAAAACCAGTAACGAAACCAGTAATGAAACTAGTATTGAAACCAACGATGAAATCAGCGATGAAATCTGTGATGAATCTAGTGATGAAACGTAGGAAGATAGGAGTTATGAAACTTGTGATGAAATCTGTGATGAATCTAGTGATGAATTATAGTGATGAAAAATGTGATCAAAACAGTGATGAAAGTTGCAATACAATCTGTGAATATTGTAGTAATGAAACATATGATGAAACATTGGATGACAATAATGATGAAACATGCGTTGAAACTGGTGACGAAAAAAACGCGATTAAATCTACGATAAAAACAATTTTGACACATGCGATGAAATCTGTAATTACTTTAGTGATTAAAACAGTAATAAAACATACGTTGAAACTAGTCGAGAATAAGTTAGCGTTCTAATCACCAGCAATGAAACCAGCGATGAAATCTGTTATGAATACAATGATGAAACATGGGATGAAAGCAGTGATTAATTAAACTTGCTATGAAACTAGTAACGAAATAAAATGCATTGTAATCTTTGATAATACAATTCTATTTATTCATTTTATAAACATTACAAGATTAACTTACCAAAGCGTTTTTAAAAGTGAGACAATATTTAAGATAAGATAAGCTGATTTAAGCTACTAGCTATAAACATTTCAGTATTCAAAGTGATTCTATTTAAGACAGCTCTTTCGACTGGCATGACCATTAGTAAGTTAGTTTTGCAAGCCGGGAGATGAAACAGTCTATGCTGTCGGTGACGAAGATAACCAACGGAAACATAGAAACTAATGCTCTACGTGATAGTCTTTTCGAACCATCCACGAATCATTCTGAAGAAATATTTTAGAATGAGCATATCTCTTTTGACCCGTAGATGATTAACCGAGCATGCCCAAGAGAAAGTCTGTAGGACAGAGCCACGGGTAGTAGCCATACTCCCTCAGGTAGAAAAATCTCGGATATTTCTTCTGAACCTTCTCCAACACTAAAATATTTGACGAATACGTGATGAAATACGTGATGAAATCTACAATAATTATTATAGTGATGAAACGTGTTATGAAAGTAGTGATGAAACATGCAATGAAACAGTTTATTTCATCACTGCTCTCATCCCATCTTTCATCACTCGATTTATAACGGATTAAATCACTGGTTTCAACGCTTGTTTCTTCACTGGTTGCAGTAGTGTCATTAGAACGCTTACCTTTTCATCACTAGTGCCATCGCGCACGTTTCATGATTGTTTTTATCACATATTTCATCACCAGAATTATTACGCATTTGATTGTTGGTTTTATCGTATATTGTTATCGTATACAGTTGTCATAAATTGTTTCATCACCAGATTTAAGACAAATTTCAATGTTATTTTATCGCACATTACATCAGTGAATTCAATGCGTATTATTTCATAACTGACAAAAAATATGTCAAAAGAAATCATATACCTACCACTCTTTCATAGATGTCGCGTATAATTATTTAACGGAAAAACGCCTTTTAAAAGTTATGCTTTAAAATATTAAGAATAATTAATTGTATACATAGTTTTGTCAATAAAAAACACTCAAATCTCTCAAGAATGACGAACAAATACGAAATTGGATTAAATAAACCGATGCAATATTGTATCTGTTAGCCTTTCCAGGAATATTTGAGTTTTTTATTGACAAAACTATTTATTCATATTCGTATTGTGTATGTACGGGTGCAAATAATTAATTATTCATAACTTGTAAAAATACTTTTACGTAAAATAATTACACGCGCGCCATCTCTATGAAATAGTAGAATATGAATTATTTTGACAATCGCATTTATATTCGTAGTAAATATGTACAGGCGCAAACAATTAATTTGTCTTAATATTTTAAAGCGTAATGTGCAAAAAGTATTAAAAACCTAAAATAATTTGATCGGCGCCATCTGTGAATGCGTAGATTATAACGTACCTGACGTTTAAGGTTAAACGTCATGTGCGTTATAATCTACGCATTCACAGATGGCGCCAATCAACTTATTTTAGGTTTTTAATGCTTTTTTCACATTACGCTTTAAAACATTAAGGTACATTAATTGTTCGCGATCGTACATATTTAATTAGAATATAAATAAAGAGTTTTGTCTCTAAACAAACCCAAATCTTTCAAGAAAGGCTGAAAAATACGATTTTGGATTGAGTCACCCATACAAAATTGATAACTTGTTTGGGCAAGCAATTTTTTTCAGAAGTATTCAACTGACTAAAATAATACTCCTCTTCCAACAACAACTCTAGTGAAACTCTTGATATTTCACAGTGTACCATAATTCTCTCTGATGTAATTATTAAAATTAAATCCCTGGATATCCTCAAATCTGTAGGACCAGATTATATCCCTACAATATTTATCAAGGAATGTATCAAGGTAATTGCGCTTCCAATAACTAAAATTTTTTATTCTCTCTTTTTCTAATGGAATTTTTCCTGATAAATGGAAAATTTGGTATTTAAAAGGGTGACAAGAGCGACATTTGTAATTACAATTATAATATAACGCTAATAAATATAAATACCAACCATTATTATTACATAAAATTCAAATAAAAATAAAATTAAAATTCTTCACGCAAAACACTTCCACTATCTCAACCAAACATATGTTGACAAACTTTCATCAAACAAATGGTTGAGTATTGGAGAGTTGAGTGCAGAAATAGAAGGCTTTATGCTTGCCATTCAAGATAGAGTCATTAATACTAAAAGTTATAGGAAACAAATCATATATGGAAACTATAGAACATATTATATCGGGATGTTCTGTATTAGCGCCGTCCGAGTATACATTTAGGCACAATCAAGTTTTAAAAATAATTCACCCAAGTTTGGTAATTAAACATAGCTTGATTGACTGCCATAATGTACTATATTATAAATATGAACCAAATTCATTTTTATAAAACGAATTTTATAAAATTTACTACGATAAAACAATACTAACAGACAGAAAAATTAGACATAATAGACCCGATATAGTTTTACATTACAAAATTTAAAAAAATAACTTAATATCATTAATGTCGCTATTCCAAATTCCGGTAATATTCAGAAAACTGTTTCTGAAAAAATAAGAAAATTAACAGATTTAGGAAATGAGATTAAAAGAATTTGGCATTCTCTGAATATAAAAATATTACCATTTGTTATTTCGGCTACTGGCATTATACCTAGCTCTCTCATTCAAAATTTAGGCGTATTAGATTTGTCAAAGAGTTTATATATAAAAATGCAAAAGTCAGTTATTTTAAATACGTGTAGGATTAAGAAAGATTTTTTAAATATTTATATTGAGGGATCAGTAGGATTTATCGGTCGAGTTAGGATTTCATCAGAGCCGAACCCTCTGATATGAAAATATCTGGAGTGGGTGAATTATTTTCCCATTATGTTTCTGGTGGATTGACGTATTGTTTTTGTATTGTTTTGTATTTATTATACTTATGTAGTCCACTTACATTGCGTGGATTTACTAGATAATCATTTGTGGAAAAGTAGTAGTGGAAGGGTTTAGTCTCTCATTTGGGAAAGATTTAAACCGGACATAAAATCTGGAGCACCGTTAATAATATAAAAATTATATGATGTGTATTCAATCCACCATATTTAAACTCTTTGAAAGTTGAATACTGGAAAAACTGTTTACACAAATAAAACCTGTAATATCACCTTGCCGGTTTGGATTTAAAAGTCCTCTTTCCAACTTAATTATTCATGAAAATTTTATATTCCATGCTTTTAATGAAAACCAGTAGACTCTTTTTATACTGATTTTAGAAAAGCATTATTTGATACAGTTTCTCTTGAAATTCTTATTTGGAAATCTGGAAAGCTTGGTATACGTGGCAACAAAGCCTGGTGAAAGAGAAATCTAACTTATAAATTGATTAAATAAAAAAGTATTAAATACACTTTATTAAATTGGTATGGGATTTTTTCAGGCTTATCATTCAGAATTAAAAAGTGCTTGAAATGTGATTAGCTGTGCGTAATGACTAGATCTCTGTAGCTGTGAACTTTTCAACCTTCCTCTTTCCCGGCCAGTTTCATACTGCATCACGAAATCACGACAGTCCCCAGTTGGATGTGCAACATTCTTACTATCTCCCGGTAGTTGGGACTGTGGCAGTAAACTCTTGTGAGGCTTTTACATATTATAAAAAAAAAAACACTTATGTCCAGAGTTAAATCTTTGAAACTACCATAAATATATTTTTTAATAGTATGTAAAATATGTAAACACATTAGATCAGTCAATTGATTTCTAATTTTGAGTGAATTAATCTTGAAGTATTCAAGACATATGTCATATGATCTAAGATAGTCATGTAGTCCACATTTGAAGGATAACAGTCTTAGCGTTTTCTTAAACTGATTCTCACAGGAATACCCAATTTATGCCTTAGTTATTAATAGGTAGTTAGTTAAATAATTTATATTAAATTTTTGAGGCGGGTGAAGGTACTGCCACCCCGGGAACCACTTATTGTAAAACCAACACCTCTGCCATAGGTCACCCTAAATGATTCATGACTTAGCAGGGGTGCCCGGGTTCATGGGGTGAGGTTTATCCGGGTCTTACCCACCAGCTGCGTGGCATGCCGGATCGGGAGAGTAGGTATGGTTGTGGGAGTCCCTTTGATTTCTTCAGCCGTACTCTCTCGGAACATCGCCTTGCACCACAGTTGGAGGAATGGATTCATGCATCCTTTACTCATGGACACACTGACCCCCAGATTCCTACACACCCCTAATAACCTTTTCCTTCCCAGATCTTATATTACTTCCTTTTCTAAAAAACCCCTCCACACAGCACTCCCATTGGCAAAGATGACATAATCCCTGAAGGGAATCACTTTTTTTTTCACAGGGCCTCCTGTGTGGAGCTAATGTAAAAAATAAAATTATATATTCCTACATATCCTTTCCCTAGGCATGTGTGTCGGTTTTCTTTCATAGTAAATTTTGTGGATTTTTCACAAAAAATGTTTTCGCCACCCAAAATAAAAGCCAATAATTCATTTATAAATATTTATTATTGAATTCTTCAACTGTAGACATGAGATTTCCTTTGTACATTATGTTCAAATAATAATAATGAATACTCTTTAATTATTATCATCTAATTTCATAATTCGAAATCTTAAATATATTTGAACCAAAAAGACACGATCACAACACTATTGTAGCCGATTAGACGTGCATTATGTATTTAAGAATTTAAAAGAAGTATCCAATTTAAATATATTAGGGAATTATAAATTAAGGCGTTTAATATAAATATATTTTAATTTTGTAACAGACAACTATCTCAACAATGATAGATATTTTTAATGAAAGGCCTTCTATATTAATGAGTATTTTTAATAGAAAATGAGACTGCCATTTGAATTCAATCTCATTACGATAAATTATTTAAAAACATTCTTACATGTAGGTACTTTGACAAAATTTACCAATTGTAAAATGTAATATTTTGTGTGTTAAGATCACCTGTAATCAGTGGCGTGCACAGAGTTTTAATAAGTTAGAGTGCTAAGATTGAAAAATTCGACGTAAATGATGTTGTTGTAGCTGAAAATAATAATTATTATTTTTCGAAAGATCAATATTTTGTATGAAGACTTTTTATTTATTTTTTTAGCTTTTTCTCTAGCTCACTAAAATTTCTGTGCACGCCCCTGCCTGTAATAATACATATACTCCATTTCATTACAATCCGGAAATTATACATTTAAGTCGGAGAATTTATAAATTTGGTAACCACACAATTTATTTTGAATTACATATTTTCAGTTCATATAAGTAATAATAATAATACTTTTACCAAAATTGTTTTGTTGAAATATTTTCATGAAACGAAATAAACCTGATAAAAAAACACGTTTCCTTAAAAAATCACTCCAATATTTTTTTAAATATTTTGCTTCGTGTTCAGAATCATAATAGGTGAACCCAGATAACATCAAAATAAAATGCATAGGTAAATCTTTTCTCTAAAGCGTTCTTATCCAATGTTTAATAAATAATTTGAGTAGCGATATTTTTTTATAAATAATTTGTCTCTTTGTTTAAACATTATAACATAATGATAGATTTATTATATGACTTACTGATATGGTAAATATTAAATAAATCATTATTAAAAGTTAGTACAACTTTACTGTGATATTCTGTGACATATTTTCATCCATCATAGGATATATACTTTTTAAATGGCTTATTGTCAATATTTCCCAAGAGAAATAGAATACATGCACTTTTGAATTTAATGACTTATTCTGCATAAAATAACAATTATTAGATGCAAACAATGAATTATGTTAATTGTTTGTAAAATAAATGCTGAACAGAATAAGCTATGTTTTGCTGTGTTTGTTAAATGAGATTGTTTTAGAGTTTCTTCGTTTATATCCATTCTCCTTCTGACATACTTTCGTTGGACTTTAAGGCTTTTTATTGACTTGCTAATCTTCCATCCGTATAAGAAAACATTCTGGGTGTGCACTCTTGAAACAAGTGCAGTAGTCAAATTTAGTGAAGTTAATATTTTTCATGCAAATAAAGATACATATAATAAATAACACATTAAATGAAAACAGCAGTCAAAGAGATACCAGAACCCCCCACGAGTCCCGCGCCATTTCAGGCTGCCGCGCAGAAAAGTCTCACAGTGAACTGCGCTGTAAACAGTTATCTTACTATCGGTCTTTTACTTTTCTGCGCGGTGGCCTGAGTGCGTCCGATCTCTACGTGTGGGGGGTGTTATTATGTAGCTGTCAACATATTATGTACTTTGAATTAGGTATGTCAATATTAACTTATTTTTAACTTTTTTTCTACAAGGTATTGATTTTTTGTTTGCTTTGTTTAAATAACTACTAATGGTCCACTCTACGTTAATCTGTAAGTATAATAATTAGGCCTCTCAAACATTATTAATTTAATTATACTTTGCTTTTAGTTAATTATTGCACAATATCAATGTTGTTATTAGAAGTTAACAAAATACTGTTTTCAGCAATTTCTTGAATTTGAGTTAGTCAATAAAATTTGCAGGTTAGGTTGCAGCACAATAAATATTTATGTTATAAGTTAAGTTATACCTATTTATTTTTGTAAGGTGTGTAAGTCTGTTAATTTATGAATAAATATTATCCATTTATTTTTTTAAATTTTCGAGATATTATGATTATCTTATATTAAATCATATTAATTGTGAGCCCCGGTTTTATGTCCCACTTTATATTCGAGTGTTTTATAAAATATGTATTCACAAAAATTAATCTGATGTGATAACAAATGAAACAAATATATAAGAATATGTACAGATAAGGAAAAAAACTTAGATTAAAAATTATATACACCGATCAATCTAAAGTAAATGGAGTTTTTGTGTATAATTTTATTTCCACACCTGGAAAATAATTGATTTTGTCTTATCCTATAAATCTTAGAGCGAACTTTACACTTATACTATGGAGAACAAAGACGAGAGTGCAGTGGCTAGCTTGTGGAGTACTCTAGGCACCAGACAATAGAGCTGGACGCCAGACGCCAAACGCTAGACGCCAGATACCATACACTTGTAGCCCAGACGCCAAACGCCGAACACCAACATGTAGATGCCAGACGCTAAACGCTAGATACCATGTACCAAACACTAGTAGGCCAGACGCCAGACGCTAGTGTCTAGATGTCAGATACCAGACACCAAACGCAAGACTCCAGATCCCAAACACTAGTAGCCCAGACGCCAAAAGCTAGTGCTAAGATGTCAGATGCTAGACAACAAATGCTAGACATCAGACGCCAAACAACACCAGACGCTAGATACTAGACACCAGATGCTAGATGCTAGACGCAAGATGCTTAGACGCTAGATGCTAGTGTCAGATACCAGAAGTCAAACGCAAGATGCTAGACGCCAGACGCTAGACACTAGACACCAGACGCTTGATGTCAGACTCCAGATGTTAGATGCTAGAAGCTAGATGCCAGACGCCAGATGCTAGATAACTTGGCTACTGGGAACAAAGGAGATAGCCGTATACACAATATGTGCGTCACTACTAATACATATGTACAATATTGTCAATGCCCGCTAACACATTACTTCATAATAATATCTTTAACACAACCATTAGGAATGGGGTACGTCGGCAGCATCCTCTTCTTCTACGTCTCCCGCCAACATACATACATATGTACAATAATCAATGGAAGTTTGGAAAGTTCTTCGAAAAATAAGTTTTATGTGATTTTTAATAGAAAAGTTCAGCAGTGTTGATTGGCCAACCTAGTGACTAGCTAGAGTCTTCAGCTATAAACATGCTTATAAAAAGGTGCAAAAGATGGACTAGAGTCAAAAGTAATTTGGAATTTTTATTTTTTGTATTTCTTTTATTTCATAACTGATGTAAATGTAAAAGTAGGTGTAAGTTTTTAGAAAATTTCTTTGTGAGTTGATTGTAGATTGGAGGTGCTGACCAGAGTGCTTGTATATATATGCAATATGTATGATGGCTCTTCAAAGGCACTTAAATAAGCCAGGACTTGGCTGGAAACAAAAGGCTACACAAATAAATTAACAAAGCTCAATGTTCTCTACGTGCTTTAGCTTTTGGTTTGAGTCTGCTTTTGACATATTTTGGATTTATTTGTGGTGAAAATATGATTGGATGGTTTTGTAATGTTTTGAGTATTTCTAATTTGATTGTTTTATGTTTTACAACTTCTAATTAATGGTAAGGAAGAGTCGTGCCTTGTGGAATGAGACCATTTACACAGTTATGAAGTAAAATAGGGAAAAGCTACATGTAAATTTATAAAACGCTAAAAGTAAATTTCTACATAGAATGGAGGTGGACCCGTTGGATATTGTGTATTATAAAAAGCTTACAAAAATTAATAAACAAAACATTACAAAACACGAGAGTTCAATAATTATTAGACATCTTTAAATATTCCATTATATTATTATCTAAATTTGTTTGAAATTCGAAGATAAACTAATGATTTTTTTCAAGTCAATTTTTTCTTAAGAAGTAGATTAAGCTTAAAAAGAATGGGATAAATGATGCTGCTCTAAAATTTATTTTGATTGTACCGAAGCATATATTTGTTAAAAAAGAGGTTTTGACCATAGGGCGTGCGGTCAGCCTTGATAAGTTCCAATAGACTTTAGGGAAGTAGCATGTAGTAGGTTGCCACATCTGCCAGTGACATTGAGTGCGTCAGCCTTGATTAGTTCCAATAGACTTTAGGTAAGAGGCAAGTTGCAGGTTAGCACATCCGCAAGTGACACCAAAAGAGGTCAGCCTTATTCCAAGAAACCTTAGGGAAGTGGCAAGTGAAGGTTCCCACATCTGCCAATGACACTAAGTTTGGTCAACCTTGATTAGTTTCAATAGACCTCGGGGAAGTGGCAGGTTGCCACATCTGCAACTGATACTAAGAGCGGTCAGCCTAAATTAGTTCCAAGAGGCCTTAGATAAGTAGCAAGTAAAGGTTACCACACCCGCAAGTGACCCTAAGTAGGGTCAGCCTTTATTAGTTCCAACAGACCTTAGGGAAGTGTCAAGTGGCAGGTTGCCATACCTTCAAGTGACACTAAGTGCCGTCAGCCTTGATTAGTTTCAATAGACCTTAAAGTAGTGGCATGTTGCCACAACTGCAAGTGACGCCAAGTGCGGTCACCCTTGATCAGTTTCAATAGATCTCAGGGAAGTGATAGGTAGCCAGTGATAGTAAGTGCGGCAAACCTTGATTAGCTTCAATAGACCTCTGGGAAGAGGCAGGTTGCCAAGATAAGTTCCAAGAGGCCTTAGAGAAGTTGACAAGTGAAAGTTTCACCCTTAAGTGAGGGCAGCCTTTATTAATAGATCTTAGGGAAGTTGCAAGTGGCAGGTTGCCACACCTGTAAGTTGTAAGTGGGGTCAGTTTTTATGAGTTCCAATAGACCTTACGGTAGTGGCAGGTTGCTACACCCGCATGTGACCCTAAGTGCGGTCAGCCTTGATTAGTTTCAAGAGATCCGCAAGTGATACTAAATGGTCAGCCTTGTTTACTTCCAAGAGGCTCTAGAGAAATGGTAAGTGACACCAAATTGGAGTATTAAGAATTGTCATTGAGAGTGCTTCAACATGCATCAAGACTCCCAACTTATTATTGCTTGTAACAAACGCGGATTAAAATGCCTTATTTGTATAACATTCCCCTTACGTTTACCTAGAGAGTAAATCTATTATTCCTATAGCGCGTAGAGGTACTTCTCCGTCTCACGGAGGTAAAACACTTTGCTTTATGCAATGCTTTATTTCTCCCTTGCGCTAGTTAAATTGTTAGAATTCACTTTACCATTATTGACAAAAGTAAACCGTCGAACTGAAGACTGTTCAGTTAACTGATGTTACCCTGTTCTTATTCAAGTTAAATAAACTTAAAGTTTTCTACGTATTTTACACAAAATTATAATCTATATCACCTTTACACAGGAATATTAAAATAACCTAGCAACTGTAGTGATTCTATATCACTAATACTATCAACATGTTAATATAATAATGAACTAGCTATTTCAATGTATTAATCATCTTAATACTATATGAATTTGTGTTATATTTTATTATTATTGCATATACATTATTTAAAACCATGTTTTATAAACAAGCATAATTCATATATTTGCTTTGTTTTAAAGTAGCACCCAATTACTTTTCTTAGCAATCTGCTATAATTGATATTGCTAAAATAATTAAACTAAATTGAAAAACTCTACAACTATCTACCTCTCCCTCTGATCAAGCTCATTTCACCGAGATACACACGGATTGCTCCAATACTTCTACTGAATCTGTCAAGTCTTTGGGAATTGATTGCTGATACAACGACCTATGCAGTATACAGCACAAGTCATACTTTCTAGTACTAGGGGAAAATAGCATTAAAACTTCTTTACTGTCTAGAGTTGCTTTCCTTGTCTCCGCTGAGATGGGTCGTACATCAGCTGCTGGGCTCCGTGTTCCCTCGGTCTCTACACACCTCTCTGTCCTCCTCCGCGCTGTACTCCTCACTCTCTCTGTGCACCAGAACGTGCACCAGAGTGGCTTCCGGGGCTGGCTGGGGCGGTTGGGGCGGCAGCGAAGGCAGCAGCGGGGGCGCCTCGGGGGATGCCTCCGTCACTAGGATGCTCACCTCACTACCCGCGGGGCACAGACCACCCAGCCCCACGGTGTTAACCCGCAGCCCCGTCTGTGACCCACCCCGCTCCAGGGGTTTCTTTCTGATGATACTTCCGATTCTCTTGGGCTTGGAGTCATCACCTCCAGACAGGTGTAGGCCCAGCATGGTCCCGCTCTGCTTCAAGGATCCCTTGTGCCTCAGAGGTGAAGTGATATCATCATCGTGTTGGGTCTCTACTGCATCTTGGTGCTTGAGAAAGAAGTTGTAGATGCTCCTTCTCCTGGTCGGGGGCTGTGAGGGCCCTAACATGGGCGCCCCACCTTCGGGAGAAGGCTCGCTGATGGTGATGCAAGGGTCGGCTTGAGTTCCGACTACACTATTGGCCAAGAACAGGAGGGGAAGGTTGAGCCAGGGCCCGGCTAGGTCGCTGAGGTCGGAGCCGTCAGAAGCTCTGGAAGACTTGCGAGAAGAAGCCCTGCTGCCACGGTGGACATGCAGGAAGGCCGAGAGGCGGCCCTGCCACCCACCAGGGGAAGATGTCTGCGTCTGTTCATCCTCAACTTCCAAAGGCTCCCGTTCTCTGTCTCTTTTAGCTCTGGAATACATAATGCTATTAACTTTTCTACTCTTACAAGGGGGACCTTGGGACGTCTAAAGCATGTTCCGAAAGCCTCATCTGATAGTATCATGCATAGCACATTACAAAAGCAAGTTTCTAAGCATACACATACAATACACACGACAAACACATAAACATGTATGTATATCATTTTTAATGATGTTTTCAAGTCTGCTTACTTCATATAATCTCTGAAAGTTTTTTGTATCAATTTAGCCGCTTTGTCTTGTCTCTTCCACATTCTGGTAGATGAAACAATCTCCAACTCTTTTCTCGTAGGGAATTGCTTCTTGAACTTGATATCCATCTGATCCTGCAGCTGACGGAAATTGTCAGTCTCCTCTACATGGCCCAGGACATACTTGACAAGGGAATGGAGAATATCCAAGCAGTGAATCTTGTTTCCTTTGGCTATGGGAAGGTTGAAGCTGACCAGGGCCACGGTGTTAGGTTTGGAGATCCCCAAGGGGGGGTCGAGAGAAGCAATGAAGTCCGACAGTTGGGAGAAACTGATGAACTGAGTGGCATGGGGGTCGTATCTAAACACACAAATACACGTTAATAACCTCATCAAAATTAAATTTATTTGTATTTGGAAGTTATATATATTACAATGTGATTCGTACTTTGACCACCGTATGTAGAACATCTCCAGGTCGTCCTCCACAATGCCGATCTCCTCCTCCTGGTGAGCCTGGTTGAAGTTCTCGAGGATGATAGCGATGTACATGTTGATGACTATCATGTAACTGATGATGATGAAGCTGGTGAAGTAGGTGATGGCCAGGAGAGGAGAGCCGCAGTCCCCGTTGGCCTGCCCCTTAGCGTACAAGTCGCAGTGGGGCGGCTGTATCATAAGGGACTCGAGCACGTCGTTCCAACCGGCTGACGTCATTAGCCTGGAGATCAGATGTAAATTTGGTTAAAGACATACTGCTGGTAGCTTTGTGATAATATATTTCTCATAAATAACGCTTGTATCAAAGAGAGCCATCTACCAGGGGATGTTTTATAGATAATAATGTTTTTCACACAATATGCTTGCGGGACACTTGCTTACATACATTATAATAAAATTAATCCTCTATCTTAGGTTATTAAATTTATAAAGCCACTCTTAACTACAAGCAATATTCAACTTGATATGATTTTAGATTTTCACAGCCAAAAGCATTTTCGTTATTTACTTTTAGGGTGTTATACCGTGTTGCGCTACCTCCTTCTTTAGCCAACGTTTCGGACAACGTTACAATGTCCATCATCACCTAACATCTGCCCTGATGATGGACACTGTAACGATGTTAACCCATCACCAGGGCAGATGTGTGGTGATGATGGATACTGTAACGCCGTCCGAAACATTGCCTAAAGAAGAAGGTAGCGCAACACGGCACAAAACGCCAAAAATAATTAACGAAAATGTTCAACTAGTTTTTAACCCTACCCTTTCTCTACTAGTTTTCCATCTTAAGGTGATACACCACATGATGTAATATTTGAAATATGGCCGCTAACAATAACACTCCTTTTGTAGATGGCGATAAGATTTAAGTTCCTGCTTAACAGTCAGCCGCCTGTTTTGATTTACGCAAGATAAAAACATCGCTAACTTATTTTGCCACACTATACAATAAAACCATAACCGAAAATGACTACCTAAAGTAGAACTTTAAAGCCATTTTTATAGGCCTAATTTCTGAGCTTGTAAAAAGATTTATAAAAAAAACTCGATTATTTCAAAGGCCAAGATGTATTCTACTCGCAGTATTTAATTAAAGTATCCAAAATACTTCTAAGGGATCAAATTTTCAAACCAAAAATACATGTGCTTTTCCTCAAACAGAGTTTTTTTTTTTCATACATCATGTTTTTTTCAAAAAACTCATTTTCCTTATTTTTAAATTCGTAATGGTCTTTGGTCCTCTATCCAGAACCAGCAAACAAATAAAGTCCAAACATTGAACATCAGTCTTAAATCTATTTCCAAAAATTTCACCACCCTTTTTTTGGAAAGTGGACTCCTCGCATCATCAAATCAGATATCATGGAGCAGGGTAGGTAATAATTTTTTTTAGAATTTACTATTCGCTATCTAACCTTATGAAAAAAATCTGGAAAGATTATAATTTTTTTTGCAGAAAAAAATATCATCATTGCGCCTGCAAAATCCGACAAACGTTTTTTTTGCGAATATCGGTTTTTTACATTTTGTGATAGAACGAGACGTGGCGGATAGGCCTATAAAACACGTTTTCTAATATTAAAGCTAGTTTAGAAAACTGCAAAATCAGCTATGTATTTTCGCTTCAAAAATGGCTTACAAAATACTCTATGAAGATTTCTTCACATATCGTATTTTGAAACACTTAATATTGCGCCAGTTCTGACACATGGCGGATTTTGCACTGACTCTTGGTTCAGAACGCGCTTATTACAAGTCACGTGACTGGACAGTGGACAGTTGGATTAGTTGGATAGTCTTCAATAGTCTTGTTATGATAGTCAGTCTTGGTGCACGTGCTAGCGGATTATTTACGTTCGTCAAAAAATAATATTTAGCTTTTAAAACAGTGTGAAATTACTTTACAGTGCACAATAATTTTCCTTTAAAGAAGAGTGTTCATTTTTCAAACCCGGTAAGTAATACAACTGTTATAATCTAATGTACCTTTCTTAATGTTTTTTAGCAAACTTAATCGACGATTGGTAAACATGATTCTGAACAATCATCGTCAAGCTGAAGTCAACATCAAGAACAATCAAGGAAGTATTAGTAACTCTAGAACTCAACGATTGGTGAACATGGTTCTGAATAATAATCATGTTGAACTCAAGAAAACCAAGCAAGTATTAGTAACATCCAGCCTGTTGAAATGCAAAAACCAATAATAATTGATATGGACGTCACAAATGATTGCAAAATTAGTAACATCCAACCTGTAAAAACACAACAACCAATAATTGATATGGACCTCATAAATGATATACCAATTCCACTTGGCATAAATAGTTCTGATTTTACTGATTTCTATGCTACAGAAATTATGGATCCGAACGTCTCACATAATTTGGACATTTCTGAAACAGTTTTGGAGAAAGACGTGGGGAATGTATCCCCAGTTGTAATCTTGACCATGAGTTATTATGCTGACAGCACACTCAACCCTGAAACGGGACTGTTTGAACGAGTTGCACTTTCAAATTCTAACGAGGAATGTGATGAGGATCAACTGGGCACAAATAATCATAGGTTTATTTTGAATCACGAAATGGGACAATTCGAATGCTCTGATGCTAACTCTAATTATGAAGACGATCTGTTGACTAATGGACCGAACATAAAGGACAAAAGAAAGTTGAATAAAAATTTATGAGTCCTGGGGAAAAAATACAGCGGTATTAAAACAGTATGACGGCCGGCGTAGCGCAGTGGTAAGACGCTTGATTCGCACACCGAAGGTCGCGGGATCGAATCCCGGCATGGCAAATAAATTTTATTTGATTAATTTGTGTTATTTCACAATTTATTCATTTAAAATAATATGTATATAGTATATTTGCGGCACGTTCCAGAGTAAAAGATACTCTCCGTATCGCCCTGGTGTAAGACCACCATTCAGAATTGAAACATTGCTTGAAATGGCATTAGCCGTGTTTGGTGACCAGATCTGAATAGCCAGGTACTTCCCCGCCTTCCTCTTCCCTATCTCCTTCCCCTCCCCACTACCCTCAGCCTCACAACATACCCCAATTGGAGATGCCATAGTCTCACTGGCTTCAGACGGGAGTAGTTGAGACTCTTGTGCGGTATACACATAAAAAAAAAGTAAGTGGACGTACAATTTACGTTAAAAGAGCTCAAAGAAAAATAATAGAAACACCATGCAATCATCATGGCTTGAATTTATCCAATAGATCTTTTCTATGCGGATTCTCCGGAGCTCGCCTAGACGTGTTTAACTATTTCTGGAGCTTGTCAACATGGAAAGCTAAGAAAGCCTATATTTTCGGACTTGTAAATATCCGAAGAGTACCTACTCAAGAGGCGACAACGGCGACAGCAATTAGAAGGTAGAAGTGCTTGGAAGCGCAAAATTGAGGTCGACTGCTCCTCACCCAAGCTTAATTAATAGTGAAAGGTTAGAGTTTGCAAAGAGTTTTTTAACGCCACATTATGTATTACTAAAGATAAGTTTGCTCAATGGATATCATCAACACATATTGATAATGAAGATGAGACTCAAACAGTTAGGAAACGAAAGACCAGAGTTCCTCAGTCTTTTGGAAGTCAGATTCATCTAAAAAATGGTTGGACCTATTGCCTAAAGTTTTTAGTCATAATTGCTGCTCGACTAGTATGTGAACATACGTGGAGGATGCTTTTAAATCTAAAACAGAAATGCATAAAATTTACATGTCATGGGTCGTGGTGTTCAGAAAACAGGCTTACGATACACTCCCCAGTAATTACTGCACTATTCGTCCAGGCAAAAAGGTTGGAGATCCTACAGTTACCCAGATCAGAGGGCTGCTGTATAAACACGGTGAGGTTATGCACAAACTCCGAAACATTGATAACTGGACACTTCTGCCTCAAAGGAGGTGGCAAGTTTATACACAACACCACAGCCACAGAAAAGAAAAAAAAATGATAAGTCTAATTTTGAGCAATTACAATCCTTAAAGTTATATACACATCGAGATTATCATTCATTTTACGATAATCTTAAATATGTACTGATTTTGTTGATTACTATCGTACCTTCTATTATTATATTATTTTAAAGATCTTAATAGTTATTAGACGAATGTTTAGTTTACTAGCAGGCGTTATCATTGTTTATTAACAAAACTGAAAAGTTATTTGTTTTGTTTAAAAGTTGTAATTATTCTGATTGTATATAGTTAAATAATGTTTGGTTTGTAATAGGTATAATACTAGTTACTATTTACTTGATTTTATTTTTTCAATAAATAAAATGTAATAATCTCGAATAGTGGTTCGGTAGATTACTTACGTACCTTCTGTTTTTCATAATTTAAAAAAAATATCAATAGTTATTAGACCAGCAGGCGTTGTCATTGTTTATTTACATAACTGGGATGTTATTTGTTTTGTTTAAAGTTGTATTTATTATGATTGTATTATTGCTGAATATTGTACGGTTTGTAATAGGTAAAATGACTATCTACTTGTTTTTCTTATTTTGATAAATAAAATGTAATAATCTCAAATACTGATTTTGTTGATAACTTAGGTACGTTCTATTTTTATAAAATTTTAAAGATATCAATAGTTATTAGACGAAGGTTTAGTTTGCTAGTAGGTGTTATCATTGTTTATTTATGTAACTGAAATGTTGATTTGTTTTGTTAAAATGTTGACATTAATATGATTGTTTTTTTTTTTTTAAAGAAAGACAAACATTCCCGGATTACGAATAACTCAACAATGTTTGAAAATATCCTGCTACCACCACAGAAAGCCGAAAATGGAGGACTTAGCCAGCCATAATTATACCAATGTAGCCAGCCGAGGGATCGAAAATGCGACGCCCGGGTGAGACCCAAGCTAATAAACTTTTTTTTCCATCTTACTCAAAATATTTTGAATTCACCTTAACTCGATAATTACTTATTTAAAAGTAAACTTTCAGCTGGAAAAGATAAAGATTCGTTAGAAATGGGCTATTGGTTTGACAAAAAAACTTTGTGCATACGTTAATACATTTAAATTATAAGCAATTAAAGAATTACTATCATTTCTAACTGAATGCAAAATCCGTTATGTATAAAATGTACATAGAAAAAAATCCGCTATATGCTACCTCTAACACAAAGCGGATTTAAAGACCCAAACAAAATCAGCTATGTCATTTATTCACAAAAACAAATATTACTATTAAAGTACTAAATATTTAATTGGAAAATATCATTTATGCAAAATCCGACGTAAAGATCTAATTTTCTGTTTACATATTTGGATTGTAAAAATGTGAGCCATTGTTGAATAAATCAGTTTTTTCCTTCTCCTGAAAAGTTACGTTTTTTTACATGGCGGATTTTGCAAGCGCAGCAACGATATCCTCATTAAAAATAAAGCAAAATGAACATCAAGTAAAATCTACTTCAGAACTGAGTACTACCTACCTCGATTTTGTTTACGGAATAAAGTATCAACTAGCGCACACCCATGAAAAATCACAGGATATTATGGTTGTATGATTGAAATTGCATGTTAGCTTAAAAACAGAGACCCTTGAAAAATTATGATATTAACCCAAATAAATTTAAACTATCAATATAACCCTAAGAAATTTAAAAAACAGAAGTACACTTTGCAATGTACAGAATAGGCCACTTGCATCATCACATTAAAAAAAATCCGATTTAGGCAAATATTCTAAGACATTCTGCTTTTTTTTTAATTGTATTTTTGAAATCCTGGCAATTTTTTGAAAATTTCAAACCGAAAAATCAAACCATTTTTTATAAACCGGAAACACAGGACATAATTTTATGGGCACGAAAAAAAGATAATTACATAGCCGAAAATCATTTAAAAAAAAAACAACGTTTTCCTCACGAATGGCCCAGGAGAATAACGAGGCAAACCAAAAATATTACATCTCATAAATATTTTTTTCCTTGATCCATCTTATATCTTATTGATCATTAATCATTAAAATGTTCAACGACTATATATTACTAAATCCAATGTAATATACTTGTACTTGTAAATTATAAGAATATTAAAAAATTTGATTTAGTTAAAATCATCACCATTACCATTACTTCTAAAAGAGGTACAGAAGCAATAAAATGTACGGGGTTCTCTTCCTAACATCTGTCAAAACACCACCACCTTTATCAAAACGTCAAACCTAAGGATAAGTTCGCAGAGAACAAAAAATAAATCTAGTAAATGTTAAACGTCAAATTCAAAAATTCGCCGGAAATCAAAGTATTGCCATATATAAAAAGAAAATCAGTGTGGAATTATACAAAATTAATAGAAAATAATTGGAGAGGGACATTTTCACGAAGTGACTTCACGAGCTCGAATAACGGATTTATTTATTTAAATAAAAGATAACTATACATTTCTAAAAATTTTTACTAAAATTTTCGTAATCTTAGTAAAAAAATCTATCCACACGATTTTTTCTAAGTCGTTGGATAGATTTTTTTACTATAAGTCGTTGTGAAATCCATGCAAGTGGCTAATTACAATAATTTCTTGTAAAAAAAACTATATTATAGGTAGGTACTTTATCATTCGTCTAAATTCTTGTCAGTTCTAGTTTTAAAAATGACACTAAAATTCAAAACAAAACCAAGTTCATTGAACAAGATTACATCACAGACAGACCAACAACCAAAATGTATGTTTAGTGATTTGTATTGCTCACCTAAAAAGAAGTTGCATGCTTCGTCCAAAAGTCTCAAAGTTAACGATGTCATCCAGCGCGCCCTGCTGCTTGACGTGGCCAAATACGGACATTCCGATGATGGCATAGATAAAGGTGATGAGAGCTAGGAGAGCCCCGATGTTAAATAGGGCGGGCAGTGAGACAACAAGCGCAAACAGGAGCTTTCTTATGCCTTTCGCAGCCTGAAATATAACAAATAATAATATGTATGTAGGTAATTGTAAATAAATATGCAGAATACTTCTTCTTTCGTATGGTGGGGGGTCAGAGGAGGACATCTAGGTCTGCGAAAGAGCCTAGGATCTCAGGAGTCGCTCTGTGGACCTCATCAATCTCGCAGAGGAATGAATGAAGCCTGCATTCTTCGTAATTTCCCCCCGATATTTAATGACTTCCCTTGGTATTCGGCTCCTTTTGTAGCGGCTATCTACTTACTTAATTACTGGACGAGAAATTATATAAAGATATTTTATCACATTTTATAATTTTAATAATAATAAAAAACAACTATTTCAATCATTGGAAGTGGAAAATTATGCATTTTAATAGTTATTTTGTTAAAAATACCGATAAATAATTTTACATCTTTTGTACTTGCCATGTTTTGACATGATTATAGGTTTTTAGGTAGGTTATTTATTTTTTAATTAAACCCCATCTAAGAACTTAACCCTTTGAACCCTCTAGGCTGGTAAACCGGCCTGATTTGGTGTGGCATATAACCTAATGGCCGATTTACTGGCTTCGACATCTATTTTTATTTCCCTACGGTACTGGCCTGTCGAATATTATTTTTTGGTCAAAAATTGCTCAGGAGCTCAGGGATATGGTCATAATACAATGAATGCCTTAGGGTTTAAAGGGTTAATAACCTGTTTTAGGTTCTTCGGTAATTGTCTGGAATGCATCAAATTGAATTTTGCAAGTTTGTTTTTACCTTAATGAGTCTCAATATCCTTCCGATCCTGAAGACCCTGACGACCCTCAGCAGTGTTGGAGACACGGGCAGGTCTATCATGATATCCTCCATGAGGATCCCCAGGATGCTGGCCAGCACCAGCAGGAAGTCAAACATGTTCCAGGGGACCGTGAAGTAGTGATGACGCAGACCAACCATCTTTACAATGGCCTCTGGAAACGAAATAGGTACAGTTAACAAATTTATCCGGGGAAGAGGCGAACCGTGTGGAAGAAATTTGAAGCAGGATCGGAAAACCTGAGGATTGAAGGCATTTAAATAGTTTCCAGAACCGGTGGTGAAAATTTATTGAGATTGAAGTCCATTTATCTTAAAGATTAATGCGGGATGGGAAGGCCTGAATTGCACAGGATAGGAGCTGTGTAGAACATTTTTGAGGACAAAACAAAATGCTTGAAATAAAGTAAAAAGTTGTGAAATTGTCTAATTTAACCGAGGAATGGACAGCAGGCGATTGACTATGAAAGAAGGTGAAAGCTGATTGCAGAGGCCAAAGGGTTGGAGATGAATCTCAAGGGACCGAAACTGGTGCACAAAATTTATAATCTTTTATTATTATTTTATATTTCAGTGAATTGATTTTTACTAGTGAAAAATATTTAATCCGCTTACCTACAATTCAGTTAATAAAATGTATCAAAGTTGTCTTACCCAAACTAAACACTGTTGTAAAAAATGCGTTGCTAACTTCTAAGATGAAAAATATGGCATGTGGCTGATTGTAATGTTCGATGCCCATCGTCAGCATGTTAAGGAATATCAGTACAAATATGGCAATCTCAAATCTTCTGGAGTTGGATAAGTCATAGAACATGGCTAGGAACTGGTTGATTGGCCTCTTTATAACCTTCTGTGGTTTCTTTCGGCCTAACTTCTTCATTGCGGTGTAGTAGTGCTTCTGACTCTCCGTCAAAAACATTTCCAAGACTCCTCCTTCATACTGAAAAAAAAAATTAATTCACGTTTTAGGCTGGGTTTATAAATCAATATTATCTGCATCACTACAATGATGGGAATGTATAGAAATGTTAAATCAACACAACAAAGAAATGACATCAACATTTTTTTCAGGAAAGTCCATAAAAAAATAGACAAAAAAATTAACAAATCATAAAAAATAAACACAAAAAACTTAACCAAACCATGGAAAATAAACTTAACCATCACACCATGAAAAAAAAACACAAAAAACTTAACGATAACACCATGAAAACAAACACAAAAAACTTAACCATCACACCGAATAACAAGCACAAACACACTTAACCATCACATCATGAAAAACAAGCAAAAAAAACCAAAACATCACACCATGGAAAACAAGTACAAACACATTTAACCATCACACCATTAAAAACAAGCACAAACAAACTTAACCGTTACACCATGAAAAACAAATACAAAAACCTTGACCATTTCTGCTTATTTTTCATGTAGGTACTCGTATTTGATTCACATGTTTTTGTCATTCTTCCATCCAATTGTGCATTTATGTAATATTCCTCCTGACAAAATTATTAATGTTTCTATTCACTACCAAACATACATGTCCAAAGCACCTAATATCTCTTTCTTAACCTTGTTTATTAACCTTTGGAACGCCGAGCTCCCGCAAGCTAAGCTATGTGTTTTATTCGTAGAACTCCATTTATTTAAAAAATATTTAATTACAATTAAATTTGATAATGTTAATTATTTTTTTTAATTGGTAAACTAATGTTTTAAGACAAAATTTTTATGCATAGCACAAAGGGTAACAATTATTATAATCAATAATTATTAGCCTGAAACACTCATCAACATTGAAAAAGTCTCCCGAGAAAAGATAAATCCCGTCGGCGGCATTTATCTTTTCTCGGGAGATTTTTTCAATGTTGATGAGTGTTTCAGGCTAATAATTATTGCTTATAATAATTGTTACCCTTTGATAATGTTATTTTTAGTTCTGTAAGTATTTTAGTATGTATTTTTGTTGCAGCTATTTCGGTTTACAAGATTGATTGAATATGACAGTTTGAAAATGATCTTGATATAACATTATCAAATTTAATTTGAATTAATTTCGTATACCACAAAATTTTCGCGACAAAAACGGATTCTATTTTCGTAATATCTTAATTTGCTTTTTAAAAAATTATGTTTTTGTAAATTACACCGTCTTACCAGATAAGGTGTTTTCATATGTAGTTATAAAAGAAGTTTCCCCAGAGTTATATTGAGAGAAAAAAAAATTCATATATGTAATTTGGTTACTTACCCTCTTTTTAAGCATGTTGAAATTATCAATGATGACTCCGATGAACAGGTTAAGTGTGAAGAAGGAGCCACAGACAATGAATATCACAAAGTAGATGTAGGCGTAGAGGTTGGCTTCCCTCTGGGGCTGCAGGTCAACTCCTCGGGCGTCCACCGCATCGGCCATCACCTCCATCCAACCCTCGAAGGTTGCCACTTGGAAGAGGGCAAGGTAGGCTATACCGACATGGTCAAAGGAGATCTTGGAATTGACCCACGAATAGTTGCGGTAGATGCATTCCCATTTATCATTCACAATCTGAAAGGAAAGAGCGTGATTGCTGTAATGATGGGTATTATTTACATTCAAACACTATGTATTAGTTCTGTGGGGGACTTCTTAATATCTTTAGGTTCTTGATAACAAGTGGTTTATTATGAGTTTGCATATTTACAATAATAATGCTGCAAGTCACACAACCTGTCTAAACTAGTGGCTAATTGAATCTGGTGGGTAGACTGGCCTACTCGGATATCCCTGTCGGCCATCAATATAAGATCTTTCCTTGCTGGCATCTGACGGCATCATTTAGAAGCATTTTCATTTTTTTTTTTTTTTTTTTTTTTTTTTTTTTTTTTAATCATATTACATTAGGTTATAATAATGACGTATTGCCCATCTCACTAGGTGTGAAACACCTGTGTTGAGATGGCAATTTACAGAGTGGTTATAATCTATGATTTTGTTTTATTAATATTATGAACATGACAGCTTGATATAAAATCTTTTTTTTCTAAGTAATATACAATTCAAGTATGTTATATGAACATTGCAGTAGGTACATGGTTACATATTTACACACAGTAGGCATAAAGGTAAGAATGTTATTAAATACTCCTGATAAATATGTTTATTTGAGGTGATCAATGATTCTACTTTTAAATGCACTTTTGGTTTGAGTGTTTCTTATTTCAGTAGGTAGAGAATTGAATAGCTTTGTTGCATTATATTTAAAAGTTCTTTGTCCATAAGAGGTTTGACAAACTGGGATGTTAAAAGATTTTACATTTGACTCTCTTAGGGCTCTAGTGTTTTTTCGTTCCTCAAACATATGTGTATTTTTAAATTGGTGAAGCAGAATATTTTTTGAATACAGTTTTTGCAGGTTAGGAACATTTAGTGTATTAAAAATAAAATCAGTGCTCGTTCTCAACGGGACTTTAAGAATAACCTTCAAAATTAGTTTTTGAATCTTTACTAAAGGCTCCAGGCAAGTATTTGAGGCACTTCCCCAGCTAATAATACCATATTCAAGTGATGATTGTATGAGAGCACAGTAAACTTGTTTCAGTTGTTTTATATTTAATATATCTCTAACATTTTTAAAGAAATAGACGAATTTCCTCAGTTTTGTCGTTAAGTTTGTAACATGTGCGTTCCATTTAAGAAGATCATCTATTTGAATACCAAGATATTTAATACTGTCAACTCTACTTATAGAAGGACAGGTACATGGAGTTAATGAGGGGTTACAGCTGTGGACTTTAAGGCTTTTTTGTGAAGGCATGAGCTTATTTGATATTCGAAATGTTAGAAATTTGGTTTTGTCTGTATTCAGGGTTAATATGTGAGCATTTAGCCAATTTTTAACAATACGAAAGCCATTTTCTGCCATTTTAAAGACTTCATCCCAAGATTTGGCGTAAAATAGCAAAACCGTATCATCGGCAAAAGTTGTGATTTGTCCACAAATTTGTAAGTTACATAGATCATTTATATATACTAAGAATAATAAGGGTCCTAGGATGCTACCTTGTGGAACTCCACAAACTGTTTTTTGGGAACTACTACAGGTACTGCTTATTTTAACACATTGCATTCGATCAGTTAGATAACTATGAAGTAATTGAAGAACTGTATCTGATATTCCTACCCTCTTAAGTTTATCTAAAAGTATTTTGTGGTTCACAGTATCAAACGCCTTTGCAAGATCAAGGAAAATTGCTATACATTTATTTCCTTTATCAACATTACTTGTTATGAAGTTTGTTACGTTAGCGATGGCATCTGAGGTTGATAAGTTTTGGCGAAAACCAAACTGATTTGCTGATAATATTTTACTAGAGTCAAGGTAAGTAGTTAATTGATTTCTCAGTATTCCTTCAACAATTTTGGAGAGTGCACTTAGAACACAAATTGGTCTGTAATTGGTAATTTCAGATTTGTTCCCACCTTTAAAAATTGGAGAGATAATACCTTGTTTTAATACATTTGGGAAGCAACCTAGAGTGAAGCTCTTATTAATTAGGAATTTGAGGGGAACGGCTATATGAGATTTCAGTGATTTTAGTAGTTTACTTGGTATTTTGTCATGTCCAGGTGAAGTCCTCTCTTTCAGTGAGTCGATTTCTTTGATGATATCCTCCATCGATACATCTTTTAGAGTAAATTTTGCGTAAGTTTCTTCTCGGAGATTATCATCTGGTGGTGGAGTTTTAGTATTGCAGTTGATGTTTTCTTTTATTTTACTGGCCAAATTTGATCCAACGTTTGTAAAAAAAGTATTTGCATGATCGGCAATAGTCTTCGGGTCCAAGTTAAAATTCACATTCTTACCATCAATTGTAAGTTCCTCAATTTGATCTCTGAATTGCCTTGCATGTGTTATCTCTTTAAGAATTTGCCAAATCTTTCTGGAGTCATTATTACATTCAATAATTTTTCTTGAATAGTATTTATTCTTTGCGTGTTTAATTAGTTTTGTACACATATTTCTGTATTTTTTGTAAAATGTAGTAAGTAGGTAATTATTTGGATCTTTCCTTATTTGTTTGTGAATATTATCTCTTTTCCTGATGCATTTTAATAATCCAGGTGTAATCCAAGGTTTAGTGATTGAATTTTTTTTACTTGGTACCTCTTTCTGTTTGGTGTGTAGTTTTATTTGTTTTTGAATAAAATTGGTAAAATAATTCCATGCCATATCATTATCAGTAATTGAGTACAAATTTTCCCATTTTTCGTTTTTTATGTTGAAAATAATTGTATCCCAGTCGATTTTATTTTTCATAATAGATATATTTACGTAATCATCTTTACTTTTATTTTCATTTCCAACTTCCAATATTGTAGAGTAGTGGTCTGTTACTGTGGATTCATATATTATTGTGTTGATAGGTTTTTTCGTTTTGCCTATTATATGGTCAATACAAGAAAGAGTTTCTTCAGTGACTCTAGTAGGTTTGTTGATGTAGCTAACAAGACCGTAGTAGCTTATGGCGTTGAGGTAATCGTCTTTTTGAGGATGTCCATTTTCTAAAATATTAATGTTTGTGTCTCCAATTAAAAACAGATTTCTACAGTGTTTTAGTTTATGTAACACAGTTTCAAGTGAAGCAAGGAAGTTTGTAATATTGTTTGCGGATGGGGATCTATAAATAGCCAGTATATCAATTACTGATTTAACTTGTATGTGTAGACAATTGGAGTCATTGATTTTGATTTCTTTGGTAGTAGTTTTCAGATTGTTTTTAATGTAGACTACAATTCCGTCATTTTGTTTAGTATTATATGAAGTGTTGATGCAATAGTAGCCTTCAATATTTTTTTGTGTATAAGAACTTTTAATCCAACATTCTGTTAGGATCATAATATCAAATTTAATGTTTATTAGTTTTAGGTTTATGAGGAATTCTTCGAAGTTTTTATTGATGCTTCTTATGTTTTGGTGTATTATTTTCAAATTATTTTTTAGACATAGTTTTATGTTTTCTGTGTTGGTAGTAACAGTTTCATTTTCAAATAGGTGGCATGTGAGTTCTTCCAGATTAGTAGCCATTTTATGTATTTTAATTAATTTTGTTAACGATAAAATTAAATTTTACAGTGTTAGAAGATCTCTTTCATGTTTTATATTTATAATTTTAGATTCCGTTGATTTCCGCGTGAAAACTTTACCATTTTTAAACCATGTGTATTGGTGGTTTAGTTCCTGTGCTCGCTTCTTAGTTTTCCATAATAAGTCCTTATTATATGAAGACAACACTTCGCCGATGTACAAGGATGGACTTATTTTCTTGGTTAGGTTTTTTGCTGCAAGAAGGTTGTGTCGAGTAGTAACGCTAGAATTGTGGAATTTGATGATAATTTTTCTTGGAAAACCTTGCCGACGGTCAGGAACACGATAGATTTCTAAAAAGTCTTCATCCAGGATTTGAGTGCCAAGCTTATTAGCAATATCTTTTGCAGTTTCTATCGGGTTTTCATTTATATTTTCACACACTCCGGAGATTTCAACTTGGTTTGATAAGTTATTTTGTTCAAGTTCGGCAAGCCGAATATCAATATCATTCATTCTAGACAGGTCTTTTTTGATTTTTTCAACTTCTATTTTAATTCCTGCTAATTCGTTTAACTTAGTTAATATTTCATCATATTTTTCGGAAATGAAGTCGGTTGCTTTTTTTGTTTCAGCTGTCTCTAATTCAATTTTTTTAAACATTTCTTTTTTTAAATCAGAAAATTTATTATCGATATAGTCAAAAATGATCTGATTATTGTCGACTGACTGGGGGCTATGTGATGTTAAGGCGTTATGTTTTGATTTGGAGCGGGTGTTTTCTTGAGGCATTTTTATTTTTGTTCAATAATGCCCCACAACAAATCTTGATTATCGCAATGTAAATATTTTTGTTTGTGGTGCTCAAAAAGAAAACGAATTGCCAACTGTTAGAATGATCAATATCGTGGTAAATATTAATTACCCACTAGCAAAACACTTTATTCGTCTTCGCGACTCAATTCTCATGAATAAACAAGAAACTGTTGAGGTTTTTTCCCGTTAAAAACTATACTTTTTAATGTTTAAAGTGGGAGCTGTCAAAACAAGTTAACAACCATAGATAACCATAGATGACTCAATAACTTATTTAGTAATGTTACAATATAATGTGACATTATATATTATGTATGTATTATTCCTTCAGAAGTATGTGTACGCACTATAGTTTTTTCTTCTGTGTTCTGTTTCCATATATTCAGCAGAGCAGCTATTTCTACCCTGGGAATATGATGATGAATAACTAAAATGGGAACATTCGGACTATAATCGCTCGAATTTAGAGTAACTACAAGAAAAATTATATTCAGAACATAATAAAGATTTTTAAAGGCAAGCTATATTAAAAAAATTATATATATATTTTTGTGAATTCCGCACAAGAGTCCCAATTGTGTCCAACCGCCTGGAGCCAGTGAGACTTTGGCATCCCCAATTGGAGTATGTTGTGAGGCTGAAGGTAAGCGGGGAAGGGAAGGAGAAAACACAAATAAATCAATAAAATTTTCTTACGCACACCAGGATTTGAACCCGAGACCTCGAGAGTCTTGCCCCTCGACCACGGAGGCGGTTCTTACGATCTAACTTAAATACTCATAATAATTGAGATCGGTCCACTTTAATGGTTTTCGATATCACAAATGATTATATATGAAATACAACAATGATTTTACATCATTTAAGCCAACTTTCATGTAAAATGTATTTGCAATAGAAACGGGGTAGTAATTTTCCTCCGCTTGCGCAACAACTTCTTGTTATCAACCTGTATATAGTGGAGCCCTTCAATCAGAATAAACAAAATATTGATCATGCTTAAAATTTGAGGGCTAGCTTAACACAGTTAAAAATCTACATAACTTACATTAACGGGCAACAGTTCTCCCTCCACATCTACACACTTGAAAAACTTTCCCCCAAAGAACTGGACCCCCATGATGGAGAATATGAGCCAGAACACTAGGCACACCAGCAGGACGTTGAAGATACTGGGGATGGCGTACATCAGAGCGTTAACGACTATCCGCATGCCCTGCCAACGGGATATGGCCCGCAGCGGCCTCAGAGCTCTCAAGGTCCGCAAGGATCGTAGAACTTTAAGATTCTCATTCTCTTCTATTAATAAACTAAACACAGACACCTGGAAAAAAAGTTGTGATAGTTTAAAACAGTATTGATTGTTGAAAGGCATATGATTATTACTCGGAGTAATTTACGATTTATTACTTTGATAAATAGTAGTTACATCATACATCTTCAAGCACTCCGCAAAAATACACAATTATGTGATAAACAGGGTGTAACAGCACTTGCCCAAAGGATTTCAACCAGTGAGAGCACATTCGGAGTAAAAAATGTAGATGTCATTTTGCTGTTGGATGATATTTTTTTTTCATTTCATCACACTTCGCAACTGAGTACTTGTGTACAGCCTAGCGAGTCAGGTGATTCGTACTCCATCTCGGTCCAGCAGAACGGTAACAGAGGAGAGAGATCACTTATCATGTATCTTGTGATCCCATCGTGACGCTATGCGTGTTACATCAGACACTAAATTGAATTTCCACGTTTTTTTACTCCGAACATGTTCAAGAATTGCTAGTTAAAATTCGGTTACATGCTGTTATCCCAGTACGTTAGGGTTCAATTGTTTAATAGAAAAAGCGATGGTGTAATGCATTTAAAAAATTATCCATTCGTTCAAAAATAATGGTTTCACTGTTTGCTTCTAAATTGTGTTTTTGAAACGTAAATGCTTGTTAAAGATTTTATCACTGAAAATATATTATATTTGGTTTTCGATAATTTTTAAAACATTTAGCCAAAACCACCTAAGAAATAATTTAAAAAAATTGCACTTACAAAGACAATAATAAAATCTAATATAGTCCAGAAGCTAGAAAAGTATCTGGTGAATCCCAACGCCAGCCATTTGAGGAACATCTCTATTGTGAAGATCAGGCAAAACCCCAAGTTGGTCCAGTAGAGAATCTTCTTCAAAGGCTTATTGCTCTCCAAGTGGATGTCTTCAAAGCAGAGGGTGATGCTGGAGGCGAAGATAAGCACTAAGATGAACCATTCGAAGGCTGGGGTATCCACGTACTGCAGGACCACAGTACGGGCCATGGTCCACTTCTGGCCTAAAGGTGTTTGCACCAGATTGTTCCAACATGAGCACCTGTGAACAATTTAATCTATTGGAATTCTGATCATTTTTGCAATAATTTTTATAGTATTGGTGAATATTATCATTTCTCCGTTAACCTCTTAGGTTTCTTGAAACTGGAAACCTTATAAAATAACCGTTGAAGATGAACCAAACGGGCATTAGTAACTTTTAACTCGGAAATGTCGGTTTTAGATTTTTTTGTATTGGATTTTTTGTCCCTGGAAAACTGAATTAAAAAAAATGATTGTATTTGGAACCTATGTATTTTGATCACTTTGCGTCACATTTGGATCTTTGGATTACACTTTTTTTTTCGCCCCTCGCATAATCTTAAAAAAGGCTTACATAAAATCCAACGTGACCACTCGCTATTTCTAAATAAAAAATCGTGTATAAAGACAATACCAGTTAAAAGGCCATAAGAGAGTTTCACTGTATTTTAAATAAACAAACCTTTGATAACAGTGCTGTGGAAAGCAATCTTGTGGCGTCTTTGCTGTAACGTTTCTCCCAAACCCGGGAAATTTTGGAAATCTATCCACGAATTGTCCCTTTGAGTTCCTCCTGCCTCCAACTGTTAGCTCATCCACATAAGACACCAGGGCGTGCCAAGGTCTCTTACCACCGCTGGATTTTTCTTCTTTGCCTTCTTTGCTTTCCCTGTAGGCTTCTTCATTGTAGATGGAATCTTTAATGGTAACCGATTTGAGTTTTCCTGATAATATGTCTTCGTTGCTTATGATGGGTGGAATAGCTTCTTCGGTTTCGGTGTCTTTTGACGAACCCTTCTCTAAAACAGCCATTTCAATGCTTTCCGTCCCTGTTTCGTCTACAATAATGACATTGTGAGTATTTGTATTATCTTATTAGATAATGCAATTCTAAGGAAGTGAATAATTGCAAAGGTAAATATGATGGTGTTCAGGCATCTTTAATTACATACTCAGGGATGGGGATTCAAAATTCAAATCCTGCCTTGATTCATTCGTAAAGTGTAAAATATTGGGTTGATGCTAATAAAAATTCATTAATGAAAAGCAATGATGAAATAAAGGTGAATGCTTACATGAATTACCTTTACTGTCTTTCTGCTGGGTCCCGAAGCCGGACGAATATTGCATCTGCAGCATCTGTTTGCTAGCAAATTCCTTTCTTTCTTTCTCCGGTGACATTTCATCTAAGGCCTCTTTTGAATCTTCCCTGATGGTTGCAGAGTACCTTTTGCACTCTCCTCCGATCTCCTTGATATCTCTCAACGTTTCTTGACTCCCGTGATTATAGGCGGCACTTTGATGGAAGAGACCACCGGCAGAATAGCAAAAATCAGAACCTGATACAGGCCTACAAATATGAAATGAAATGAAAGGTGAATTATCTCAAACGCTTGAAATAAAGGAAAGTTTTCATGCAAAGTATTTAAACAAATTGAAGAAATCATTGGATATCAATAGTTACCCACTTTAGAAAATCTCTCTACAATCAATTCATGAACAGTGTGGTGACAAAAACACTTGAACAGATTCAAAAACTTATCTGTGCAAGTGTTAAAAATAGGAACAAACATTTTTTTTCAACCACGGAACAGGCTTATCTCATCCTCTTTGTTAAAAACAACCCACATAATAGTGAAAGATTGGTAACACTGGATCTCACAGAAGCAGGATCATATAGTGAGGCTCCAGACTTCGTAGATAAGTTTGTACATCTGTACAATAACATAAAATAATTGAAACAGAAATAATATGTTGCTTTATAGAGATTTTCCAATGTAGATAGATGGCATGTATTCGTGGCCTTCTTATTATTGCAGACTTTCTCAATTTGAGTTAACGATACAATCATTTCAATTTAGATCAATCATTTGAGGAATGATTTGAGGTGACATGAGGTCTACAGACAATTCCATTGTGTTAATGAATGGATATATCAAGTGTTCAAATCTATGTTTTCTATGAGCATGTTTTGAAAATAACTTAATAATTTCTAATTGTCACTAAAGTACTTTGAAGTGCCATCATAAAGTATCTAGTGCATTTTTTTGTGATATGGTTTGGTCTTTGTATTATTACCTATTTGTAATTGATAATAACTTCTTTCTGTTTTATTTTACTTTAAATATTGAAACATTTTTTTTAACTACAAGTCACCAACTTGGTAGGTACCTAATCAAATGGAGTGCTTTAATTAGACAAGTGTTTTTTACATTGCTTATGATTATTTGAGTAGGTGCCGAAACATATTAAAAATAATACAGATATTTGGATTTTTTAAAGAAATTAGTAAATTCCTATTACGTAATTTGGTATGGTACCTGTTAAGTGCTTCTTGGTAGCTATGGTTATATATATTATCGTGGGGGAACCCTACAATGGTTTCTTGAAGAGAGCCAGAATATCGATGCTCGCTTATCGTTGAGAATCTCTTTTCGCTGTTGAGCTTTTTCTGTATCATGACTTCGTTGACGAGTTGTTCTAGTCTTGAAGCCTTTTCTTCCACTTTAGGCTTACTGCTGAAGGCGTTTCGCTTCTTTCTCATAATGGATCTAATTCTTTCGAAACTCTTCGCTAATTTTGAGTCTTCACCAACTTCTTGGAATATCTAGAAAAAAATCATTAAAATACTCGATAGGCTTTGATCTTTGAGGTGACACACCACATTGTGTAACATTCGGGATGAGGTCGCTAACAATAACACTTTTTTATGTAGATGGCGATAAGGTTTAAATTCCGGTCAAAAAAACGTGTTGTATTTTATTTTGAGAAGTTCAGGCACAATTTTTTTTTAAAGGTTTTGCGAGCATTTTCTATAAAAATAATTTTTCCACAGTACACAATAAAACCATAACCGAAAAGGGGTTTGTAAGTAGGAGATTTTGAACTTTCATACTTATGTACGTTCTTAACATCCTAGAGTGTTACTCAAGTGTTACACAAGTGTTACGCCCTGCGTACCATTCAGTTGATACACCCTGATTCAAGTATTTGGTTCACTTGATCGTGTCATGTCTTTCACGGTCATCCCCAACTTTTTCTATCATTCACATTCCTTACACACCTTTCTGTATTCATTCGCTGTACATACTCAAATCATCTAAGCTTTTCTAACGTACCTAATCTTAGTCATTACGCTCAGTTGCATTCTTCATACATGGTTTTACCTCACATAAACCATATCTCATGGATATCATTTTTTCAGCGATCAGTCTACTTTCATCCTGCTTTTGCCAGTTCCTAACTTCATTACCATACATCAGGGTAAACAGCACTCCATTCATTATGGACTAAACCAAATAAATTTGAGTGACACAATTGCGATTAGATTTATCGTACCTCTTTCCTATTCTTGAGCTCTTCGCTGTTGAAACTGTTGAGCAACAGGGCAAGGAAGAGGTTGAGCACCATGAAGTTACCCATGACCAGCGCGGGCAAGAAGATGAAGAAACAGGTCTCCGGACCGGCCACCTCCTCGGCTCTCATGCAGTCCCACAGGGGCTCGATCCACTCCCCGCACAGGATGCGGAATATCATCATAAACGAGTGGAAGAAATCATTAAAATTCCATCTGAAACATTAAGGAACATTATTCATCTTATTTCAAAGTCAGAAAATTAAATACACTGTTCTTATACCATTCAACTTTGTTGGTATAAGAACAGTGTATTAAGAACAGTTGGTTCATACAGTGGCGTAGCGAGGGGGGGCGGACCGCCCCGGGTGCCACCCGTCGGGGGGGGTGACACTCGGTCGGGTGACACCCCCCCGATCACAATTCTCTAGCCACCCCACCCCCCCAGGGCGGACCAATTTTTTATGAGTCGAAATTAGTGTTTGTCAACTTTAATGGGGGGTGAGACACCAACCACGCTATCCGCCCTATCCGCCCCGGGTGCCACCCATGCTAGCTACGCCACTGGGTTCATATGCAACAACAAAAGCAAAAATACGTGTTACCGTTTCCGATATTTTTTTTATTTTTTAAAAGCACTATTACAGTTAGCATTACTAATAAATAATATTTAGTCATGTAATAATAGCATTTGTAAATTGTTGAACATTCCGTTGACAAATATCTATATCAGGGGACAGGAGATTCAATAATATAATCATTTTTCCGAGCGGCATTACCAATGGTAGGTTAGTTCTACATCTCTGAACACAAAGTTTTGAGCCTGCGCGCTCTTGTGAAGTTGTCGGGAACATATAACTCAAAATTTTGTATAACGTAGGGAATACAGATGTTACCGTTCATAAATTTTTTTTTATGTGAATACTGCGCAAGAGTCCCAACTGCTCCTGTCTGGAGCCAGTGAGACTATGGCATCCCCAATTGGGGTATGTTGTGAGGCTGAATGTAGTTGGGGTGGGTAGGAGATAGGGAAGAGGAAGGTGGGGAAGTACCTGGCTATTGAGATCTGGTCACCAAACACGGCTAAAGCCATTTCAAGCAACGTTTCAATTCTGAATGGTGGTCTTACACCAGGGCGATACTGAGAGTACTTCCACTCTGGAACGTGTCGCAAATATACTATATATTATTTTAAATGAGTAAATTGTGAATAACACAAATTAATCAAATAAAGTTTATTTGCCACACCGGGATTCGATCCCGCGACCTTACCGAGAGCCTTACCGCTGAGCTACGCCGTCTGTCAGTCAAGTCAATATATACGAATATAATCTGTCTCCTCTTTGTGCGGTGCTTCGAAGCCTCCCCACTCTTGTCTACTTTAGTTTTCTGGAGGTTTTACTTCTAACAAGTGTGCACTGTGTTTTTGTTTTTAATTGAAAGTTCTTGATATAATCTTTTTGAATAATTAAAAATTTCCCATCGTTCAAAGCATATTGTAATAAAACCGTAATAAAAAAATAATATTAAAATAAAAAAATAAAAAAAAAATTCATACCTTGGCACAGGATCCGGCTCAAATTTTTCAGGAGTGTAATCCTTGGAGAAGAGTTGCATACCGATCACAGCAAATATGTATATGACAATAACTAACACAAAGGTAAGGTTTCCTAATGCACCGATAGTAGATATGATAATGCTCAACAGGACCTTCATGGTGGTCCATGACTGAGCTAATTTTAACACCCTTAACTGAAAAAAAAAAAACATTATTAGAAATTTGCTAAATACTACAATGAAATTGGCACAATGTATATATTTGATTAAAGATGCGGAGAGTTAGTGATTATGAGGAAAAAATGTGGTTGATAAAAACGACAACATGGAATATGGGTTCGGTGGCTCAATTGATATCGCAGAGATTCCAATTTTTATATTCATTGAATGAATTCAATTGGATTTTTCTGTACGTTGATCTAAGTCAAATTCAAGAAAATCTATTCGTCATCATAAAAATACCTTTATCGTAATTTTTTCTTAACCTTTTTTGAGAATTAAAAATGAGTGAAAATACTCTATTGTTCCACTGAAGGAATTATTTTATGCTAGTATTCAGCGATAACTGTAATCAATAATCAGTGGAGGTTATCCCCGCCCTGGTATAAGTAACAGGTAATAAGTAACTCCTTCAAGGCTCTCGCAAGGACTCTAATTTTTTTGAAATAACGAATCTACATTTAGTTTAGAACGAATTTAGACCTCCAATGTCCCTGCATACGATGTTAGTAAGCAGTATACAAGTGATTAGCGGGAAATAAAAGATAAAAAAATCAATAATCAAATGGATGATTTTCATTTTTGTGTAGTGCAGTTTTCATGAAAAATAATATAAAGGGCGGTCTATTAGGTATTATCGGGGCCTTGGCGATTTGGCACTCAGAGCCGACTGTTCGAATTGATCCGGCCCTGGATATATTCGACCAAAAAATTATCCATGTTAAGCTGTAAGCATTACTCACCAATCTAAGGCCTCGCAAGACGGATAATCCATCCACGAGCTCAAAAATTAGATCTAGCAGACTAGCGGATACTATTATAAGGTCAAAGATGTTCCACCCACACGCGAAGAAGTCTTTGCTAAGAGCTAAGACTTTCAGGAAGCACTCAAGTGTGAAAATGGATGTGAAGACCTGAAACAAACAATTCAAAATATTGTCCAAGTTATTGATAGATGGTTTAATTATATTCGGCAAAATGAAAATATTAAGAAAATTAACAGTTTTCGTAAATGCAGGAGCGGTATTTTATTTTAATTTGAAAGCGTTTGTTCGTTATGGCACTGACAAACATAATCATTAATGAGCAAGCTCATGAGCATCAGCTGTACACATTTCATCTGTAATATTTTTGTGTCTTCAACTGAACACATTTGCTCATAAATGAGCAAGCTTGATTTGAGCATACTCATGAATGAGCATGCTCAAAGCCAACCATTGAACACACAAGCTCTTTATGAGCAAGATCATGTCAAACCAATGTCAACAAATGGAGTCAGTTCCATTCGTTCAGAACAACTGGCAATCAAAATAATCTTATTACATGCAACGCAATTATTTAATAATCTTCTTCTTCTTCTTCTTCTTTATGTGCCTTACCAGGTCCCCCCGATGTTGGCGATCACTCTTGAAAAGGTCTCTCTGTCTTGCGCTGCCCGGAATAGCTCCTCCACACTTCTAATGCCGGTCCACTCTCGTATGTTTCGCAGCCAAGACATTTGTCTCCTACCAGGCCCTCGGCGACCCTCTATCTTGCCTTTCAATATTAAATGGAGCAAGTGATACTTCTCCCCTCGAAGTATATGACCCAGATATGAAATTTTCTTGATTTTAATTAATGTAAGCAGTTCCCTATCTGCTCTAGCCTGCCAGAGAATTTCTATGTTGGTGATCATGTCGGTCCATGGGACCTTGAGCATTCTCCGGTGAAGCCACATTTCGAAAGCCTCTAACCTGTTCATGGTATTTATTTTCAAGGTCCATGTTTCACAACCATACAGCAAGACCGACCACACATAACATTTTAGCCTTAGTTTATTCTCTGCCTTAGTTTTAAGCTTATATTGTCATTGCAGAAGAGGGATTTCATTTTTATGAATGCAGTTCTTGCTGCTTCAATTCTGCACCTAATCTCTATATCTGGGTCAAGAGTCTCCGTGAGGATACTGCCGAGGTATCTAAATCTCTCCACCTTTTCGACATTACAACCATTTAACTGAATCATTGATCCAGAGTGATCTAGTCGTCCAAAAGTCATCCATTTAGTTTTATTATAATAATAATCTTCTGACGAAAGAAAATAAAACGGTTTATTTGGGTCCAAGATCCAAGTCAACAAATCCGAAAAAGAGTAGGTAATAAAAAATAAATGCTAATTTCAATAGAACGTTGTTTCATTTTGGAGGTAAAGGAACTTTTGGAGAATATCAAAATCTATTGAGGGTATTTTAGTGAACTTGTGTTCTAAAACATTTGTGAATTCCTTAAAAAATCACGAAAAGCAAGGTTTTTTGTCTTCCCAGCGGGCCATTTTTCATATTTTTACCAAGAATACGCAGTCGCGAACTAAGATCGAATCAAAAAGAGCTTGCTCATAAGTAAGCCTGTTCACACTTCTAGAGGTTAGAGGTTTCCCCTTCCACCTGCAAATCCAATAAACTTACTCAATACTAGCAAAGTCACAGACAACAATGCTACTAGGTACCAATTTCTCATTAGCAGCATGCTATTTTGCTACTAATGAGCATGTGCGTCCGTAGCACTAAGTATTTGACCGTGTGTTCGTCGCCCACTAATTAGTGCGAACGAACAAACAACTAACACAGTATACATCAGTATAAGAAAATGTTTGTTGCGTTTGTTCTTACTTTGTTTCCTATATCTAGGGCCCGGCGTATACTCTCGCTCATTCCGTGATGTTCCAACGCCAGGAAGAGAGTGTTCAACACGATGCACGTCGTGATGAACAACTCAAACAGTGGATCCTTCACTATTTTATAAAGGCAATTCTGAAACTGCAGCCACCCCTCGTAGTCAATACAGCAAGACACGCACTTATCACAGTTTCTGTCAGGCAGCTCATCTAGAATACAAACACATCGAAATTCTCATTAAGGCATTGCTTTATCAAGAGAGTGTCGACACCATCACAACAGTTATATAACATATAGGCAGACTTACTTTTTAATGTGTTTAATACATCTATGGAAAATAGACAATATTGACAATCACAGAACAAACTTTCAAATACACCATCAAAATAGAACATCAAAACATTGAGATTAGAGTTACAACATTAACCACAAATTTTAAAATGATTTTCTTACTTAATCCTTAGAATTGGGTAGAAAAAGGGTTGGAAAACACAAGAGCTAAAAGGTTGCTACCATTGAACCAAATATTAATGCTTGTTTTTGGATTGGTGAAGGCCAAAGGGCCAGTGGAATTATTGCAATTCCAATTTGGGGATGTTCATGAGGTAAGTTGAAATTATTTCTGGCAATGTTTTGATTTGATCAATGATTTCTTACCAGGATGAATTTGAGAGTCTCTTTCCACTCTTTAATATTGAAGGATACCTACTATTTCTTACTGGGTTGGTACTGACACACATTACTGACACCGAAGAAACATCGACATGCTGAAAAATGAGGCTTCCCATGTTTGGAGCTAAGGGAGTATGCAATTACGAAGATACTTCTGTTTTAAAGTCACCCTTTCCTTTATTTCCTTCATAAATTTTTTTTCTGTAAGGTTTTCAGAAAAAAGAATTGTCCAGAGGAATGTCATGTTACTTGAAAGTCTGCTCTGTCGAATTTCGATTATTTTCACTGTGGGTAAAATTACATAAATTTTAGCATTCTTTGAAATTGAACAAAAATGTCAACATTATTATGGCTTGTTGCACTATACAAATGGGGATATACTATGAATAATGCCACAAAAAGCTTTACAATTTCAATGCTTAATTGTACAGCAAAGCCAGGGCAAATGTACAAATATAGTGTGATTGGAAAATATTGTGCTCAAGCAAACATCAATTTCATGTGCATACCTTAGTATTTTGAATGTGTATGTTTTGACCGCTCTGAATTGAATCAATTAGCCAAAGTTGAAAAGAAATGGTCCACTTACGTTATTGACATGCATTATCAATATAATGTACATATTTTGCAGATAAATGACAATAAAAAAAGATTTTCTTAAACATTTGGCCGACTTAAGATCAATTCGGAGCAATTTGTAAGAATGTTATTTTATTTTCAATCAATTTAAAACAATATATATTCTAAGGTAGTTGTACAAGATTCCTTCCAGTGTTAAAATTGTGTGGGGATATTGCTGTTATATGTCTATTTATTTTAATATGTACACGTTTTTATTTCAACAATATTTAAAATAATGTCTTAAGTACAACAGCTCATTCCATAAGTAGTATTATGTAAGTAGTCATACAATAATAGAGAGATAGATAGACAGATGTGGAAGGAAGTAAAGGCAGTCATGCAAGTAACAAGCTTGGAGCAATGCGACACACACATCATCAGTTCACAGTCATTTAATCCAACTGTTGGAGTATATTGTATCTGCAATACACCATTGTTTATTGGACAGTCATTGCAAGTTGGTTAAAGTGTTAACATACATAAGTTTAGATTAATCCTAACCTAACCTTATGATATTATTAATTTATTTTTAAAGACATCCAATAGACATTGGTGACTGCGAGGTAGACAAACAATTTGAAAACACTATTAATCTTGACAAAATGTGGTATCATGTTGTAGAATTTCACAGCAAATGTGTTTTGTTCTTGCATGTTTTGTTCATGTAACACAATATGATAGTGTCTCGTGAGTAACACTGAGAATCGGTAGAGGCTCCTGGCAGTAAAAGTTGACAGAACTCCAAACAAAAGTTCCATCATATTCTTTTTTTGGTTATTTTTAATGTAAAACCTACAAAAAAAAACACCGAAAAAATAACAAGCACTTTGTGATCCAAATTTCAGACTTTTTTGCTTAAAGTTTGCAGAGAGACACAGCGCCTGTTAAATGGAGTGGAACCAAAAAGGTACTAAATCAGTGATTACATGCTGCTATTGGTTTCTGTTCAAATCTACATGGAAAGCATTTATAGTGTGCATTATCTTTTTCATGTATGCAACCTTTTTAAGCCTTCTTAAACAAATATAAAAAAAATACATTCCTTTATCGCCGGATATTAGTTAAATTTTTTAAAGTATTTTCAATTGTGAATATCGCTCATTTAACCCCGATGAGTCTATAGCACTAGCAATTTGTATCACTTTTTTACTAGGACTCGAACTCGAAGCTTTTGGAGATTCTGGTGGTCGCCTGGTCCGCCTGTCGCTTATCCCACCTCTGAATATCAATTGTTTTGAGTAAGTGTGTAAAAGTAACAGTCTACATCACGATGATCACACCAATGTAACAACTCACTGTCTCATGAAGTAACACAGATCAGAGTTTTGCGAGTTGTAAATGTGTAATAGTCTATAAATGAACTCAGTTTTCACACCAATGCCAATGTAACAACACAGAGTCTCACTAGTATTGACGAGCCTCAAAAGTAATACAGTCTCAGAATTTTGCGAGCTGTAAATGTGTAATAGTCTAAAAATAAACACAGAGTTTTCACACCAAAGCCAATGTAACAACACAGAGCCTCACGAGTATCAGCGAGCCTCACAAGTAGCACAGAGTCTCAAGAGTTGCCTGATGAACCGAAAACTTACGAACGATACACGAATAAACAAAGAGTTTTCAAATCCTTTGACTTGAGATTGTTAAACATTGACTCACCTGAGTAAAAGGACAACAGCATGTTATTCCGGGCCGGGAGTAATTTGATACTCTTGTCTGTACATAAGTCCGCTAGGGGCAGGGTGGTTTGCTCCGGCGGTAACTCTACCGGACGTTGGTATGGCCAGTCAGCGCCTGATGGTAATTTTAGTTTGTTTGGATTGAAGGAAAAGTGCAAAGATGCGCTTAAGCAAAAGCGTGACATTCTCTATATGCAAAAGTTTGTGAAGTTCTAATTGTGTCTTTGTGATATAAATGTAGCTATCGGTGAATGCACACTCGTCTAAGGAGAGATTCATGAATATGGGTGACATGAGGAATTGTTTAGTTTTGTTCTCAAGTCCTTTAATATAATATTATCGATCCAACAATTTGATCGACACTTAACAAACTGACTAGTGACTACTGTACGTTTTCCATAACAAAACTTATCTTTTTTGTATATCATTGGCATCTCTTCAGCCTAAGATATCGCTTTAATTGAAGAGTATTAACAAAGTACACATTTCCACACTACAGCTATTTTTTATATATTGCATTTACACCCAAAACTATTTTTTTTGCTTTTGTTTTAATTTCTAGAAATTCTCCAATTTTTTATGATTATTATAAGCTATTAATTTATTTGTTTATTTATTTTCTGAAAGTAAGATAAACATTTTTTCTAAAGTATCTATTATCTAATATTTCATCTATCTTTAATGATTAAGATTAGGTTAATGCACGCCAAGCTTAAGCCAGCTTAGAAAAGTAATTATTTTGTTAGAAAGATAAAAGAAAAGACAGAAAAGAGCATTTTATTTCTAAAAGAAGTATGAGAAAAGAAAAACTAAAGTTTCGAATGTCTGTCGAGGTTTTGTGGGAAGACTTTGTCAAATATTGAATACCTAATTTAAAAATAATTAATAGATAAGTCACGTGAGTTTTCCAGCATTTGAAAACAGGGGCGGATTTAACTGTTCGGGCCCTTCATTACCAACTTTAGAAATGTCATAATAACTTTAATTTTTTGATAACTTGCAAAAATGGCGGAGGAAAAAACTATTGATTTGTTTGAGAGATTCCCTTTAACAGGTACTTTTTTTACATTAGCTCCACACCGGAGGCCCTGAAGGAAGGAAAAAGCAGAAGATGGGTAGGCGTCTAGGGTGTAAGGCGATTGATGTAAGTGTATCAAGGATTGGCAGACGCAGGAATCCATCTCTCCCACTGCACTGTAAAGCGATGGGCCAAGAGATTCCGGCTGGAGAGGTCTAGGTTAGATACTAGCTAGCTCCCTCAACAAGGCTCTCCCGATCCGGCCCGCCATGCAGTAGGTGAACAGACTCATCCTCCACTAAGATCTAAGCAAACCTCACCCATGAACCCGGGCACCCTTGCTAAGTCTCCAAATGTAACAAACCACTCGGGGTGACTTTTTATTTTGGTTGATATTTTCATTATCGTATCACTACATAAAAGACTTTTGAGAAAATTAACTTCTCGATCGCCGATACCAAATTTTTGCTGAGCACTGATTCTATTTTCGTAATAACATACTTACTTTTTGTAAAATTATATGTTTGTTAATTGTACCGTCTTACCAGGTAATGTGTTCAAATATTCATAAAAATGGTATATACTGTTAGCAGCATGTTTGAATATTGCCGCTTCACACGTTTACGGCTCCAGAGGTACTGCTATCGCCTCTGGCGGCCAACGGGGAGACTACACCGTCTACAGCGGCCGGTAAAGGAGAGTACTACCAACAACACGGACAGCCAACGGCTGGATTTACAAATGGCGGAACACGGAATATAATCTTGCTGATTCTTGAATGTTGTTATTGTCAATTAACGTGGAGACAATATATTTCATCATAAATATTAACGTTTTATTATTGCTAACAATACTCTACCGTAAGTAGTTTCCCCAGAATGGCTAGTTATATTTTAAAGAAATGATTATTTAATGGCACTTTTAGATTCGCTAATAACATATGAGGTTAAACAATAATGAGAAACAATGTAACACTATTTTTGAATATGGTGTTAGGGTCACCTACATATTTGCATTATGGGTACCGGCAAATCCGCCCCTGTCAATGAGGAAGTCATTTTCAAAAAGAATATTGCAATCTCAAAGTAATAGTAAATAAATATTTTAGTTGACATTCGTTTTTTTTGTTGATTTTCAGATTAGCGTCTCGGTCAAAATTCACACATTATCCTACCATTTCAAAATGTCTAATAAATAAATAAATAATCAAAACTCTTACAGAAAAATGGAGGTGATTTATTTCTGATAAAAAGCAATGTATTTCAACATTTTAAATGATAAAAGCGAAAGAATTATAAAATAAAATGTTAACAAGATAGAATTAATAACATTATTACACAGAAAAATTCAATTTGTTAATTTTTTTAAAGATGTATTAGCCATTGTTTTTGGATAGGCTTGTTGAAAATTTCATCTGTATGCATTTTGTGCAGTTGTGGTTAGAGTGTATCATTGAGTAAGTTGTGAAGATTGTTCTAAAAAAACTATTTTAATAATTAAATCTACAGTTTTGGTGTTTCGTAAATAAATGACAAAAAAGACATATATAAATATATTTATATTCAACCAAAACTCGCTGCATTGTCTCTGAATGCTCTGCCATTGAAACGAAAAATTCATAATGCCTGTTATAAGCTTTTGGCGAGACTGTTCGAGGGATTTTGGGTTTGCGTCAAGGGACGCGAGGCAAACTCTTCTTCGTTATGGGTAACATCTGCGCGATACTAAGGTTTGGATATTTCGCGGAACCAAATGTTACATCGTCATCAAAAGGCCGATCAGCGCCATTTTTTTTTAAATTTGAGAGGTCCTCGTTAAGCACAGATTCCAGGTCCATTTCAGCTTTCGATCAAGTTGTGATCCGCTGACACACATAACAATGTGACATGTTTATTTTTCCATTTATCAAACATTGTTCCAAAAGCTGAAATGGACGTAAAATCGACATTTTAAATATGAAAAAGAAAAATAAGTGTACAGTTTACACGCGATAGAAGTGAAATCTTCAGAAAACTTAAAGTGACAAGAATGGGGAGACTGCGAAGTACTTTTTTTTATCAATATGAAGTATGATTTTTTCCATACTTTTGTCGTCCAATTCCAGTGCACCTTTTCCTATACATTTGGTCATCTTATTAGTATTTGTGTTTTCTTCTGTGGAATCACTAGATGTAGCTTCTTTTGTGTTTTCTTTGTTGTTCATTTTGGAGTGGTTTGAAGATTGGATATTAATTTTACAAAAATATTTTATTTATTTTTTTGGTTTTTGTGGGATTTGATCCTTGGTCCGCTGAATATCTGGCCACTAATGTTCGTCAGGCACTTTATACCACTAAAATAAAGGAGACTTGCGTGGGACTTTTTTATTGTTCTTAATTGGAACCGAGTACCCGTGAAATAAATAAATATTTTATTACTATCCCATTCTCTCGTAGCCTAAATCCTATACATGTATGTTTTTGTCTCTTTTTAGTGTCGCTATTTTTTTTTTCTTCGAGTTTTAAATCACAATGTTGCTAAACTAGTTTTCACTTCAAAAATGTCGCTGATTGACAATTTGATGATAATGTAACAATTGAATTTCTGTGAAGCTCCCCAACCTAAGAGTGAAGATACTGGGACTCACCCGAAACACGAATAGTCTTACCGAAAAGTCTAGAGCAGGCATTAAAAATGGTTAATCAATTTGGAATTATTAGAAAGTTGGTGATTATTTTACAGAGTTCTATTGATATGTTGTAGGCTATGAAGGTCTAGGATCTAGGTTCTACTATTGGATTGCTCACCCAGCACGACTATCTGCGACAGGTAGTCGGGGTGCAACGTGTAGGTGGAGTGTGCGTGGCGCACACGTCGCGCCTGTGCCACGCCGTTGCACTTGATGATCCGAACTGATCGTGGCGATAACGCCACGGTGACCGGCGTGGCCTCTGCTCTCTGTAACTGTAAACACACGTGGATACATTGATATTACCGATTATCAAAACGTTCACAAATAAATACTGGTCTAGCAGTAAAGAGTTGAGGTTAAACGTGACGTATGTTATAATCTACGCATTCACAGATGGCGCCAATACAATTATTTTAGGTTTTTAATGCTTTTTACGCATTACGCTTTAAAATATTTAGGTAAGTTGTTATTTGTTTGCGCCCGTACATATTTATTATGAAAATAAATAAATAGTTTTGTACGTAAACAAACCCAAATCTTTCAATGACGGCTCAAAAATACAATATTGGATTGAGTCACCGATACAAAATTGAAGTTTTCACCCTTTCTTTGAAGATTTGAGTTTGTTTATGGACAAAAATATTTTTTTATATTCATAATAAATATGTACGGACGCAAACAATTAATTTACCTTAATATTTTAAAGAGTAATGTGCAAAAAGTATTAAAAACCTAAAATAATTTTATTGGCGCCATCTGTGAATGCGTAGATTATAACGTATGTGATGTTTAACCTTAAGGTTAAACGTCACGTACGTTATAATCTATTTTCTCGATTTTGTATCGGTGACTCAATCCAACATTGTATTTTTCAGCCTTTCTTCAAAGATTTGGGTTTGTTTATGAACAAAACTATTTATTTATATTCTAATTAAATGTATACGACCGCGAACAATTCATTTACCTTAATATTTTGAAGCGTAACATGCAAAAAGCATTAAAAACCTAAAATAATTTGATTGGTACCATCGTTGTCATTGGCGAACGTGACGTTTAACCTTAAGCCATTTTATGTATTTATTTAAACAGATAAAGAAATAATAAAAATAAAATTAGATATAAACTGCACACAAGTCATAAAAATACAAAAATACAGCAATTTGATAGGTTTACAAGGTTTTCAAGATCCACAAAATTCGCCAAGTTTATGTTAAATATGTCAACATCACCTAAGTACTGATTTCCCATAGTGTGAAATCGCTGTAACGGAGAGTGAGCAATGTAGGTACATAGTTTCACTTATGAATGCTGCAGTAGAATTATGTATTTTGTCGTGTAGTTACTGTCGGTATTCGTAAGTTTATGAGTTGCAGGAGTTCAATGATCGTTTATTTTACGTCTGTCTTCTGGTGTATGTATTTTAGGAATATTTAATAATAAATTATATTTTAGTCTTCTAGTGGGATATTTAATTTAAAATTTATAAAACCCATTCATTTTTTTTGTATTTGTTCAATGTTAATGTGAATTTTGTAAGATGGAGACCAAACTACCGAGTTATATTCCATTAGGCTTCTAACTAGAGATACATATAATAATTTAATGGCTTGTATGGAATTTAAGTTTTTAGTTGTTCTTAATACGAAGCCTAGTGTTTTCATACCTTTGTTCAGAATTTGGTGGATATGATTGGCAAAACTTAGTTTTTATCCAAAATAATTCCAAGATCTCTCATTTCCGTGACTCTTTCTAAAGCTGTGTTATTGATGGAATATTTGAATAAAACAGGATTTGTATTGCATTTAAGATGAAACATTGAAGTTCAATAATACAGCGGGCTTTATCGAATACTATTGTAAATGACTCCGTAAATCAAGGGCGGATTTAGGGGGAGGGGGCACCATCCCCCAGGATGGTATTTTTGTGTACTGTGGAGATTCTATCACAGTTACATCTTGCGTTTGCGAGAGCGGCACGGTCGGGGGAAAGCGCGCTAGGAAAAGCCCCCTCCCTATTAAAGTTGACAAACACAAATTTCGACTTCATAAAGTATTGGTCCGTCCTGGGGGGAGGGAGGTGGGGCGCCCCCCATCCCTGCCCATCCCAGAAAAAAAATCCTGGATCCGCCCTTGCCGTAAATAACCATTTGTTTTCCAGCATTGTATTTTGGTGAAGTGTGGATGTACAATGGTGCAAAAACAATTCGAAGAGTTCAACATAAGGTACCTAACTATACAGAGTGCCCGAAAGATTTCATGCAGCAATTCCTGATCATATTTGGAAATGAAAAAATTAGATGTTATTGTACAAATTTCTTAAGGTCTCTTCAAATGAAAAGCACTTCGTTTCAAATAAGTATCCAACAATTTATTTACAGTAAAATTTTACTTCAGACATGACTTGCATATTTTTTTTATTCTACATGGCATATGATCACGACGGCTCAGTCCCTAGGATCTAAAACACTCCTAGTTTATTGGTTGCTTCGGGTAAAAAAAAGGAAGATTGAAAAAGCACATCGTATTTAGAAAAATGCTAGCAAAAAGAACCAAAACAATAAAAATAAACAACACACAACTGTCAAAGAGACAAGAGTTGGATTATGTATCTATTTTTCCATCTGAGGATTACTTACTAGAACTTACAACAGAGGTTCAGCCAAGTGCCGAACCATTTTATGCAATATTATATTTAATTTAAAAAAGAGGGCAGTATTAGCTGGTAATTGATTTTAACAGTTATTTTGCTATTTGATGCTTTTTAATAAATAAAAAAATCTACCACACATCACAATGGATCACGTTGTACGCACTCTGTCTTGCTGCTGGACCGTTGTGCTGCTGGAACAAAATGGAATGCATACCACGTGATGCGTTATGGAATAGGCCACTTGCATGGATTTCATAACGAATTTCATAAAAAATCGTGTGGATAGATTTTTTTTACTAAGATTGGGAAAACTTGCCATTTGTGTGGAGAACGTTATTTTTTAAAAATGATTTTCGGCTAATTATCGTTTTTTCGCACCAATAAAATTATGTCCTGTCTCTCCGGTTAATAAAAAATGATCTGATTTTTCGGAATGAAATTTTTAAAAATCGCCAGGGTTTAAAAATACAATAAAAAAAAACGAAATGTCTTAGAATATTTGCCTAAACCGGAAAAAAATGTGATGCAAGTGGCCTATTGGCGACGCATGTTAGAAAAAAATATTTTTTGTTATTAATGGAAAAAATAAAGAAAGGTTAAAATCATTCGGCTAATAAAAAATTTATATTTAAAACTAGTAAAATTATTATTTTTTTGTTTTTAAAAACTCTAATTTGTTTTTTACATTGAAAATTGGTATATTGACTTTAAGGCGGTATTGGTTTTAACAAGATGTATATGTTAATACTACTAATCTTACATTTTACTCTATCTACAATATTTTACCAGTAAGTTTATTATAATGCCAGATTTAGGGTTATCTTGATTTTAGTATATTATGTAATTATAATAATTTGTATAATAACTTGCGCTAAACGATAACCTACAGAATTTTAGTAACATTAGTACGCATTCTATTTTCCTTGCTGACCACAAACTACGTTATGTATTGGAACTCCACCATTCATCTTATAATCTGAACCATAGATAATAGACAAAACCACGGAAGCAAGCCGACTATCATCGAGCTACCAAAGAGGTGGAGCCTAAGAAAGTTATGCATTTGGAATGTAGATAAGAACAATGGAAATATGAAGCTTGTTACTTCCATGGTATAATAGATGTGGCTTGTAATAGCATCTGTAAACGATATTGACGACACTTTTGTGCATGCGATTTACACTCTTATGATTAGCCTAACTCCTTTTAATTCTGTTATCTATGGTTTGAACGTTAAAACATAATATACGTTTGTAAGGATTACATTTTTACATCTGCATGATTTTATTTATTTCAAACTGAACATAAATCGTTGCGTTTGAGAGATCAAATATCATAGGCTCCAGCACTTTTAGCAGCAAAATTCACTTCCTGAAAATTGAAGTGGGTGTCACTATCCTCAGCAACGAGGAAATTACTAAAGATTAAGTTGCAGTAAGTACCTGTACTAGACTATGTGCGTGCTGACCAGGGTCTTCGAAGGTCTGGTCCGGCTCCTCGTGATCGTCCACCACTCCCGAGTCGTCCAGCGAAGACTCTCTGTTGTTGTCTGAACCACTGGCCTGTCTGCTGCCCGTACCCAGCTGCCCTCTGTACGGAGGGACTGAAAGTAGACAAGATGATCGTTAGATCCAGATTGCTGTAGTAAAAGTAATTCTAATGAATGTTGGTTTAATCTGTAGCTGTTATGGTTAGTTGGTTTTATAAAGACATAAATAGTTGTTCCTAATATTCATATCTTTAAATGGCAAGCGTTGCTTCTAATCGGTGGTAAAAACCTCAACCAACAGCTGCCCTCTGTATGGAAGAACTGGAATATCTGCGATGAATGTTGAAGTCAGTTCGCTGCAGTAGAAGAAATACAAATTCGAGGATTTCAGTGGTAATTAGGAAATATCAGGAACACTGAAGTAATTCATTAATAACCTAGGTATTGTACCTCACCAAGTTTGCCTCAATGTTTTTTTTCTTTTTTTAAGGGGAACGGCTTCGCAGCCCTTTTTATACAAAACTTAATTATTGAATGACGCCAAAATTCTTAATCAAACTTCAAAATTATTTTTTTAACCAAAAGGTATAGCAACTTTCTAGTCCGGATGTGGGCCCCTTTATTTATTTATGTTTTAAAGTACACAATATAGGTGATTAAAGACATCAATTTTGAGAAGGAAACCCACAAGAGATTAATACTCCTTTTTTTTCAGAATCATGTAAACATCACTTTAAACAATCTCAGGGTCTATGGGGCCGTTCAAGTATTACGTAACGCACTTGGGGGGGGAGGGGGGGGTCATGTAAAACGTTACTGTGCGTTACGAGGAGGGGGGGGGGGGGGGGTTCGAACAATGCGTTACGTAACATGTTTTTTTTTTAAATTAAATAAAAATATGGAATTTGAACCTTAATGCACATTCTTAAGGATAAGTTAAGTTAAGCACGCTTGTGTAAATTGTTTTAAGTAGTTTATTTCTTAGAACCTAAAATGTATTGTTAAATAAGATTGTAGATGGATACATTCATCAGCACTTTTCTAAACCTCCAAAATTATGTCGTTACTAAGTAGCCTCCTTCCTTTTTTGCTTGGTATTATTTCTATTGACGTTATTTTCTTCAGTGTTCAAATTTTGATGGAATAAAAAAATTCTGATAAAGATTTTTCTCCGCTGTGGGTAAATATGTGATTTTTTAGTACATGAATAGTTGCATGTAGTACATGAATAGTTGCAGTCAGTGCACGAAAAAGGTTACTCTCCACTGTGAATCAGCGAGTGCGTTCTTGGACGTCCCTTTTGAGAACATGATTAGTTGCAGTCGGGACACGAAAAAGGTTTTTGTCCACTGTGGGTTAACACGTGATTTTTTAGACGTCCCTTGCAATAACATGAATAGTGGCAATCATCAAAAAGATTTTTCTCCTCTGTGGGTAAATATGTTTTTATTTGTTTTTTTGTAGAACATGTAGATTTGCAGCCGGGACACCAAAAAGGTTTTTATCCACTATGGGAAAACATGAGATTTTTTTAGATTTCTATTCGTATATGCATAGTTAATGATGGTCGTTAACGACCATCTCACGCGGATAAATAAATCTATATTGAGGTCCGCCAAAGGCTTTAAAAACGAACACATGTATCAGTTTTTATGGATACGAAACGGGAAAATCTACCTAAGAAAGAACGATACATCACCTCCCATACATGACTCGCAGCTAAAAAACTTAATAGCTTAATCACCATTACCATGTTAAATAATCAATCCTGTAGGTACCTAACTACTATTTTTCTCCTGATTTTTTTCTTAATTTGATGAATATTACCCTTTTTACATTAACCCCATCTGCTGATAATTTATTTATTTTTTTTTTTATTTATTTATTTATTTATTTCAAGACTTGTTTTTACATTAAAAAATGATAACATTTGCAAGGTTAAACAACATTTTTTTTTTATTCTACTACTCCATAAGTTGAGCTCTGGGAGCTCGTGTTTATGGGAGGAGTATTTATTCACACGCAAAAAATAACATAATAATAATGTTCTAATTAAATGTTTAAATAATATTCAAAGAACTTATGAGATAAATACAAATATTAATTGACATAGATTCGTAATTTAGGAAAAAAATTGTTATACAAGGTCAATACTTTTTTTTTTTAATATTAAATATTACATTTAAAGTAAGGATAAATTAAATTAAATTAAATTAAGGGTACAATATATCATTATCCAATTTCAGTGACTTAATTTGTTGTTTGAATTGTTCATATTTCAATGTTTCAGTTACATTAATTTTGTTTTTAGATAATAATATATTGTACCATCTTACACCTAGATACAGATAGTGGTGCTGAGCCGTGGTAGTTCTAAGCATAGGGATGGCTATTAAGCCATTCGTTTTAAATCTATTGCTTATGCTATCAGAGGGGTGAATTTTTTTAATAAAATACTCTTTATAAATTTGATATAAGGCGTTTCTCTTATACAATTCTGTGATGGATGGTACATTAAATTCTCTAAATATCTCTAGAGTAGGGAAGTCGTATGGTTTCCTAAGGATGATTTTTATAATTATTCTTTGAATTATGATTATAGGTTGTAAGGAAGCTTTAAAGGCCCCTCCCCACCCAATAATGCCGTACTGTAATAAGGACTGAATTAATGCAAAATATACAATTTTTATGGTTTTCTTGTTTAAAATATTTCGTATGTTATAGAATACATAGATAAGTTTTCTTATTCTTTCCACAGTGAGATTGATATGATCTTTCCATTTAACATTTTTATCTATTAAGATTCCAAGATATTTTATACTAGATTTATGATTTAGCTTAGCGCAGTCCGTATTACATGTACCGTCATTTGAACAATTTTTAGAATGAATTGTTATGTTAATTACTCACTGCTCAGTTATATTTTCTATAATTTACTCACGCACCTTAATTGATAATTATATGTTATGCTTTGTTATTTCAAGTGGACTTATGACTATGAACATAACTTTTGAACATAATATTCTCCAAGTATATTTTGTAGAAACCGAAGTTATTAATGTATTTAACAAAATTTCTCAAAACGTTGGAGTTTCGTCAAAATATGCTGCTCAATAATTATGACTTGATTTTCATTACCGAAAGTTGGCTGGTTGATAGCATCCTAGATGAGGAATTATTTTAACCGCTATTCCGTCTACAGAAATGATAGTGATATCCATCGCACTGGTAAATCAACTGGCGGAGGAGTAATCATATGTATTAAAAAATATTTTTTTGTTACTCCTCGCTCTTGGAATTCAGACGCTGAAGATATTTGGATAACTGTCAATACATCAAAATCTATTCATCATTGTTATAACATCCATATGTGCTGCGTGTACTTACCCAGTGTCGGTCCAAAATTAACATCCTCAGAAAGATAAGCGTTATTTACTAGTCATACCAATGCTATTTCTGACTTAACGATCCGGTTTCCCAATGACAAGTGTCTAAACATTGGCGCCTATAACTTGCCCAGTAATGATTGGATTAATCAACAAATGTCAACTAACAGAGACTAATGTTCACTCACATTAAGTAACTGTTTATCGTTGGCAAATTTAAATCAATTTAACCATTCACCTAACAAATATGGACGAATTTTGTACCTCGTGTTCTGTAACACTCCAGCTAAGATGACGCTTGCAGATCATCCTTTAGTTAAAGAGGATGCTCAGCATAAACTATTGATTATTGAAATATAAATTCCACCCAAATGCAACCATCTTAACTCCTAGAACAATACAATTATTCCATAAAGCAGATTACACCGTGATTAATGGGAAACTGGAAGAGACCGACTGCTCTGCCGTTATAAATACACAGGATGTAAATACAGTGTTACACTAATTTTACGTTATAATTGAACAAATCATCGATTCATTTATTCGCAAGAAAATTGTGAAATCTGGAAAATATCCACTATGGTACACGGCAGCCTTAATAAAAATAACAAATGAAAAATTAAAGTTCTTTTGAGCATGGAAGCGTCATCGGAAACCTCTCGACTATCTCTCATTTTCTTTGCTTCGCAAAAGGCAAAAAACGGTCGCTTCAGCAGCTTACAAAACCTACATTTCTACAATAGAATCCGGTATACAGCACAATGTTAAAAAATATGGTCCTATGTCAATTCTCAAAGAAAATCTCCTGCCATCCCCGATCATATGATTTATGGCGAAAAAACTGCTAATGACAGTAAAGGAGTAGCCAATTTATTTTCGTAGTATTTTGGTTCTGTATTTTCGAATGTTCAACCTGCTCATACAAGCAATGCCAGTGATTGTTTAAATTCAAATAGCGAAATTAACTCAATCGAGATCAATGAAGACATAACTTTCAAATACCTTAAGTCTATCGATATCAAAAAGGGACCGGGTAACGATAAACTTCCAGGGATCTTTATAAACTATTGTAATAAACAATTGACACCACGCATTTTTGCTATTTTCGAATTATCGCTATCCGAAGGAACATTTCCCGACAAGTGGAAAACTTCCTTAATTACCCCAATCTTTAAAAATGGCATTAAAAATGATGTCTCCAACTACCGACCTATATCCAAATTACCGATTCTAAGTAAAGTATTGGAAAAAAATTGTTTACGATCAATTATATTCTACCATCTCACCTTCACTCTCAACTAAACAACATGACTTCATGAAAAATCGCTCCACATCCTCAAATCTTGCGTCTTTTACAAATTTTCTTCTTGCTCAAATGGACATGAGATGCCAGGTGGATGCCATCTACACTGATTACTCCAAAGCATTCGACCGTGTTAACCATTATATTCTTTTACAGAAGCTATTAGGTTTAGGAATTCACGGTGATCTCTATAGATTATAGATGGATCGCATCTTATGTTAGTAATCGACACCAAATCACGGTTGTCAATGGTTTCGCATCTTGCTTAATAGAAATCGTCTCAGGTGTGCCCCAGGGGTCGCACCTCGGACCACTCCTATTCAATATTTATATAAATGACATTCTTGTATGCTTCCCATATAGTTAATTTATGTTGTATGCGGATGACCTGAATTTTTTTAAACCTGTACATTCGTTATCCAATTGCATCGAATTACAAAGAGATGTTGATCATTTGTACGCATACTGTGAATCAAACGTATTGTCCTTAAATATAGCTAAGTGTCACTCGATTACGTTTACTAGAAATAAAAATAAAATAATCTATCCTTACAACTTGAATAACAAACCTTTACAATATATGTCATCATGTAAAGATCTAGGTGTCCACTTAGATAGCAAACTAATATTTGATAAGCACATCGACTACATTATATCAAAATCTTATAAGATGCTAGGTTTTCTATTAAGAATATGTAATGTTTTTAAAAGTGCTAAGACTCTGGTAATATTATTCTGTTCATTGGTCAGAAGTCCACTGGAGTATGCTTCCACCATATGGAATCCTCAATATAAGGTATACATAGATTTAATAGAGAGTATACCGAATAAATTTTCGAAATATTTACTCAAGAAATACAACAAAACTTCAAGTAATTTGTTATCTTTACAAAAAAGACGCACATTGTCAGATCTGATGTTTCTACTGAGCCTGCTAGTAATAAAATAGATAGTCCCGAATTGCTATCTGTCATTGGTTTAAATGTTCCAATGAGGCGTACCTTACTTATGCTTACTTGGCTTATTTACACTTATATTTTCATTAAACTTTAATTACTATTCATGAGCATATACATAAATCTTGCTCTAAAAACACTTATCATTTCATTAAACTAATTACTATTTGTGAGCATGTAATTCTTCTTCTAAAAATATTTCCATTTTATCTTCATATACAATCTTCCTTTATATTATTCTTCTCATTCATTCATTAGTTACGTTTTAAGAACTGTTCAAATCCCAGGCGAATTATCCCAGATATTCTAAGGACTTACGTTATAGGTACTATATCATGTAATAACTTCATCTAATATTCCTTATAACTTGTAATATTATGTACTGTGTATGTCCCAATAAACAAATAAATAAAATAAAATAGTTACACTCAGAACATTAAAAAGGTTTTTTCTATATTATGAATCGCGCTGTGGATTTTTAAATCTCCCTGTCGAGAACTTGAATAACTGCATTCGGGATATGAAAATGGTTTTGTCCGCTGTGAATAAACATGTGCTTTTTTTGGTGCCTCTTTGAAGAACTTGAAAACTCGCAATAAAAACATGTAAGAGGTTTTATGTCACTGTGAGTAAGCAAATGATTTCTAAGAAATTCCTTTGAACAAAATGAATAATTGCAGTCGGGACATGAAAATGGTTTTTGTCCAGCGTGGGAAAACATGCGAATTTTTAGATACCGTTTTGTAGCGCATGAATAGTCGTAGTCGGGACATGGAAAGGGGTTTGCGTCACTGTGAGTTAGCAAGTAGTGCCGTTTTAGTTATTTTTTCGAGAAAAAGAAATGCTGCTGTCAGGGAATGAAATAGGGTTTTCTCCACTGTGGATAAACATGTGATTTTTATATTTCTCTTTGTAGTACATGAATAGTTGCAGTCGGAACATGAAAAAGGTTTTTCTCCACTATGAGTCAGCAAGTGACTTCTTAGATATCCCTTTGACAACAAGAATTGTTGCAGTCATGACATGAAAAAGGTTTTTCTCCTCTGTGAATCATCCTGTGGATTTTTAAATCTTCCTTTAGAGAACTTGTATAACTGCATTCGGAACATGAGGAAAGACAGTGTTAAATTGTGAAGATCCGGTAGGAATACAAGGCCGATAAAAAAAATAATAATTTACAATTTTTTTATGAAAAGCAATATGAATAAATAAAATAAACAATATACGCGATACGTATGTATCGCGAGTTAGAAATCTCTTGTTTTATTTATTACCGCAAACGCTATTAAAACAAGAAAAAGTGGTGCAAGGCGATGGGTCGAGAGAGTCCGGCTGGAGAGTTCCCTCAACCAGTCTCTCCCACGACACAGCCCGCCACGAAGTAGGTGGGCAAACGTATCCGCTGCCAAGACCTGGACAGACCTCACCCCATGAACTCATGAACACCGTCCTGCCAAGTCACCAAACGTAGCGAACCACTTGGGGTGGCCTATGGCAGGAGTTTTGGTTTTCCAATAAATGGTTCCTGGGGCGGCGGTATACATATCGCATCCCAAATTGAAAAATATCCCTGATGATTGACATTGCAAAGCATTTCGAAACATTGGCTTAACGGCACAACGCAAAACACGACACCCTATAACAGTCGATCATCATAATTCTACATAATATACAGTTTGGCAATTAAGTGTAGAAAATAAATGATGGCGCTGCGATCGATTTCTTGGTTTTAAATGGCAACACCGTGATGGCTCATAAGACAATGAATGTATGTTTCAAAAAACCCTTCAGCCAAAATGCATATTTCATAACGTGTTTGTATTTTCATAAATTTTGCACAAAAACACATAATTTAATAGAAGTAAAATAAAACAAAACAGGTTTTAAGTGGGCGTTTATTTTGTTATAAAAACGTAGGTACATAGGTATTTAAAAATCTGAGTATATTTATTCAACACCCGACATATAATAATTATTGTCTTAGTCCACATATGATTCTTCTTCTTCCATATCTTCATCTTCATCTAAACGTTTTATCAGTTCATCTATATCATCATATAGAGTACTTCCTCGTGCATAATAATCTGCCTCGATTTTCATCACAATTTGATGTTGTTTGACAATTGTTTTTGCAACAATTTTTTTTAATCATCAACACTTATGCTATTTTCCGTTTTCCCGGTGTTTCAAATTTTCCATCTGCCTTTTCCCTTCCTTGACGATTTATCTTACTTTTCAGATTTACCTGTATGTGGAAAACATCATTAAAATGATTATTCTATAGAAGGTAGTTTTAAAAAAGCACACCTGATAATATTCATTTAGAAAGAAAGAAAGAGAAAATTAAGAACAAGTTACATTTCTATGAGTTTAAAGAAGTTGCATATTATTATTTTTTTTTAAAATTGAGTTATTCCATTTTTCTTGTGGCCTAATATTAACTGTCAAATGGAAATGTCAAATTCGGATTTTTAAACATAACCTCAAATCAGATTGTAATGGTTATAATCGCACAAAAATTGGCATAAATCTTGTAATACTAATGAAATTTATTAAAAAAAACTATACCACGTACCATTCATTTCTGCAGTTCGTTTGTAAACTTCTTTCAAATTGGATAGGAGCTTCTTCGCACGATATTCAGCTAGGCAGCGTTGAAACACGCAGTTTACAACTTCTCTTGCACCACTACGTATTGGTTTGTTCATTTTAATTCAATTCAAACAATGCACAGGCAAACAATGAAAAAAAAAACACTAAACGAGCGATTTTCAGTGTGTTCTACATGATTAAAGTCAGTAAAGCCAAGAGCCATACAAAATGTCATTGACAAAACGAGTATTTCGGTGTTACCATAGTAATGAAAAAATTTAGTTCCAAATTAATTAATTTCTACACTTTCTTGCCAAACAATAAGTCTGTGTATTAAATTAAAGTGATTTTTGATAAGTACCTAACATACCCAAGGTGTTCCCCGGATGCAGCTTGCCCTGCTGCAGCTGTAGGGTGCGCGGGGGGGCTGCGGGGGGTGGCGGGGGGCGCACCCCACTGTTGCTGTGCCGCGGAGAGCCCCCGTGCCGTGGGGAAGGGCTCGGACTCGGGGTCACGGACCTGCAATGGTGAGGTTATATAATGTACATATGTGTACCCATTTTGTTAAAAAATCTGTGTTTATAAACCGATTATGTCATCAAATAAAGTACAATATTAATATATGTATAGGTAATTTTTTTTTAAAGAAAGACAAACATTCCCGATTTACGAATAACCCGGCAATATTTGAAAATCTCTTATTACCACCACAGTAAGCCGAAAATGTTGCTTGAGTCGTGATGGAGGACTTAGCTAGCCGAGGAATCGAACACGGAACGCCTGGGTGGGACCCAAACGCGATGCCCACTCAACCACTGACCGGTCGTAATATAAACAGAGTGCCAAGCTTAATCACTCGAGGTGAGTCTTATCAATAAAGCGACAGTCTTACATAATACTGACTGATATAGTCTTATATAAGACCCGGAAAACCTTGTTCTGCCATATAAATTATTTCTAGTGAATATTTTGGTTGTTAAATAAAAAAATGTAATGACTTGCGTATGTGTGGATGAAAGTTCGATGAGGCGGACGTAGCGCCATCTGCCATTCAACAACATAAATACATAATGTCGTTCTATTTGAAATACGAACGACCGACGGTTAAATTTGTTCATACAAAAATACTAAAATCGCTATTATAAAATGGGAGGGTCGCGGTATTTTTTGATGCCAACAAAACAAAAATACAAAAAAATGTCAAAAAAACAGAATTTTTTTTTTGGATGGGAACACCCTAACCACCTATTTGGATGAAATACACGCTACGAACGATTCTCATACCTACCAAATGTACCTACATTTAAAAAAATCATAAAAATCGATCCAGCCATTTTGGAGGAGTGCGACCACAAACACCATGACACGAAATTTTTATAATATATACAGATGTTAAATGGATGTTGTTTGAAAATTATCGCTTGCACATTTTGGTGGTTGGATGGGTACCTACTTATAATAGCGGTCAATATTAGCGTGCTATGTACATTGCCAATATTCACAAAATAATGAGTCGTCGGCACATATACGACTAGGTACCTATTATTCATATATCTTAAAAAAATATATTGGAATGTATTTAATGTTTTCAGTTGGTAATTTCAAAAAATATAACATTTTTCATACTATCTGGGGTACTGTGACGAATCAAATTTCGTCACAAGCAAATTTTAATTAGACCATATCTGACAGTATCTGTGTTGACAGATGTGGGTCGCAAGGACTAGAACGGAAGAATTGCGGGATAGGACCACGGGTCCTACGAGTTCACAGGGCACGAACCCACGAACAGTCAAGACCGAGACGGGGCAGAGAGGAAACGCGAGTAGTGGTGGAACACCAGGAACGCGTTCCCCGCCCAGCGGCGTAATGTTGGGCGGTGATTAGGTAGGTATAGGTATACGCATAAAGATTTTACTGATTGTGCCAATGATAGTTAACACTTCCTCACCGGACCGGGGTAATGCACCAACACAAACGAGAGTTTTACGCTGTATCTAAGTTGTTTTTTAAATCACATACTCGATAATTTAGGTAATCCTAGAAAAACTATCCGGTTATCGATCTGCATTTAAAAAAAATAATATCGCATTACTCATTTTTTAAATATCAAATAATTTCTATCAAATTCCGGCGGAATATCTGTTCCGCCCGCCCAATTCCCCTCGGTTATATCGCCTGTCGTTTCCCCGTTCCTATGTTCTAGCTATGAAGATTCCGGGGTCTGGTATCCGATCAGTAAAAGTTGCATTTTAGTGGAAAGGTCTGTGTAGTACTAACTGAGTCACGCTGTCTTTATTACTATCACTTTGACGTTTTGCTATTACTTAATGATCGACGAAATTGAAAATGGCCGTGCGTATAACCGGACAATTTTAAGCGACAGCAAGCAATTACTAAGTTATTTATAGAAACGGCTCAATCCCGTTCGATCACTCTGCGCACCTCGTATGCCCTTTTTACAATGCTAATATAATATCAGCTTGCCGGTCCAAGATCATTCTGTCTGGAGCGTTTCCTGCAAACAATGGAGTTCACATATTTTAAAGTACAGGACGGTTAAAATCTAGAGCGAATAAATAGTGTTCAATTGTGTTTTCGGTTTTAATTGCTAACTTGATTATATTTGATGGTAAAATTTAATTTGGGAGGCGGATATGGGTACCGCCGCCCCGGAAACCATTTACTGGATAACCATCACCTCTGCCATATCTTACTCCAGGTGATTCGCTAGGTTTGGTGACTTAGCAGGGGTTGCCCTGGTTCATGGGGTGAGGCTTGTCCGGGTCTTGGCGGCGGATGCGTCTCCCCACCAGATTGTGAGAGACTGGTTGAGGGTGACCTTTTGATATCCCCAGCAGGACTCTCATGGAATAACCCCTTGCACCGCAGTGGGAGGGATGGAGTCAACCATCCATCACTCCTGGACACACTGAACCCCAGATTCCTACCCATCCCTCATACCCCATTCCCTCCCCGAACGTTCTCTTATTACTTTTCTAAAAAGAAACCCTCCACACAGCATCCCCAAAGACGACTTAGGCCCTGAGACAAATTATTTTCCTTGGGGCGGTCCGTTTGATAAACTCTCCCATCTTAACAGACGGATTGCAATCTTTAGAGCACAGGCGTCGGGTGGGAATGCTACCCTCGTTCTACCGGTATTACAATGGAAGATGCTCCGAGGAACTGGCGTCATTGATCCCTTCGGTACCGATGCATAGTCAGGAAATACGCCAAACGCGTGCCCAACATATGTACACGGTTGACATTTGTCACATGAGAACGGGTCTCTTCGACTCTTGTGTTCAACAGCTCAGCCGTGGAACGATTTGCCGGCCTTTGTGTTTCCTTCTTCCTACAACATGGGTCTCTTCAAGACCAATGTTCATTCCTTCCTCTCAAAAAGATCCTCCACACAGCATGTTCGATGACATAGGCCCTGAGGGAAATTATTTTCCTCAGGACCTCTTGTGTAAATTTAATGTAAAAAAACTAAGGGAATGATTTCAGGGGTTGCTGTGTGGAGGGTATTTTTAAGGAAAAGGGGGAGAGGAAGTTCTGGAAAGGAATAAGGTTTGAGGAGTGGGTAGGAATCAGAGGGTCAGTGTGTTCAGGTGTGATGAATCCATTCCTCCATATATGGTGCGAGGGGATGAGTCGAGTCCAGTTGAAGGTTTCAAAATGCCTCTCTCAACCAGTCTCTCTCGAACCGGCCCACCACGCACAAGGTGGGTAGGCATATCCGCGGCCAGACTGCGTTTATTTGATGTCCTCGGCAGGACAAAACCGTTCACCGTTTAAAATATTTTATAATGTACATATTTAAATGGATCAGTTAAAACTATAAACTAAATATCTGCCTATGCAAACAAACGCATCATTTATGATACGGTTATAACAACAACATTCATAAATTGTGAGATCAAATTTAATATCTATATTAAATTTATATGTATACTATAAGTTTCAAAACACTTTAGTTATGTAATAGTTAGTAGTTTTCAACAGATGAAAAAGTTAAACAAATATATATCCATCATTTACAGATCACTCTGTGCAACAAACTAGCCATAAACGCGGAAGATGTTATCGCCAATCGCCAGTCGAGATTCGGAAACAAGGAGTTATGTTGGCTATCGGCCCGCCTTCTCTGTTTTCTATGGAAAAATACGCATTATGGTCTAAATTCATTAGAATATTAATTATGACTTTATTTATCAAACGATTTTGATAATGACTACTGAAATATGATGAATATACTTCCCTCTAATTATTACCAAAACAAATTACAGAAAATTGTGTCATTAACACCCTTTAATAAGCAAATCAAATTGGGGGACCCTAGTGACCCCCCTTCGGATGATGTGTGATTTTTTTCTTTCCGGGACGAAAAGGTTAACCATGTAAAATTTTATGTTTTAAGTGACTGCATTTAATAATTTTTCACTCAACCCTACCCAAGCCAATCAGCCATTTAGTTATTATTGAACCGATGCATGTCTTTTAGCATGTTTTTATATTTAATTCTGGGGGGATTTTATTAAACAATTTCAGTCCCAGATATTTAAATTGATGTCGGTCGTCCATTTTTTTAATTTAATCTTATATCCGTATTAATGACGATAATGGCTAAAGAAGAAGGAAGCGCCACACGGCATAATACCCTAAAATAAATAACGATACGATTATATTTAATTTATTGCTACGTTAAGGGTGCATTTAATTAGGGTTTCCGATTGACGATTGTCCCGCTAAATCACTAAACTTAATTTATATCGCGGTTATTCGCCGTTCATTAGCGCCATCCGGTACATAAATGATCATTACATGACATTTAAATTAATAGGCACTCAAAGCGGCCATTATCCTTGAATTAGGTAAAATACTTTGTAAAATTTTTGACGGTTGGGGAAGAATCAAACGTATTTTATTTGATTTCGGTGGATTTAGGTAACCTTTTGGTGGATTTAGGTAACCTTGGTATTGGCAACACGCTTTGAATTAGTTTCTATAAATCAACCAATCTGTTAATAACTTATCTTCGAAAACTTTAGTTTATCTCATGCAAATACCTTAAGAATGATTAACTTCAGAATTAGAAAAAACCAATTAAAACAACCGTGAATTTATTTTTACAAATATTCATTACAAGCAGATGCGTGTGTAGTTTTATTATTTTTTTTAAGTGAATACAGCACAAGAATCCCGACCGATCCCAACCATCTGGAGCCAGTGATACTATGGCGTATTCAATTGAGGTATTTATTTGGTTATGCTATTTCAATTGGGGTTGTGAGGCCGAAGGTAAGTGGGGAAGACAAGAAGTTGGAGAAGTATTCTAGGCTATTCAGATCTAGTCATCAAACACAGCTACAGCCATTTCAAACCACGTTTCAATTCTGAATGGTGGTTTTACAACAGGGCGATACTGAGAGTATTTTTCACTCTGGAACGTGCCGCAAATAATTACATTACAACTCAGAATCATATAATTTCAAAAATTTTGAAAAGCATTAAAAGTTAAGATTTTTTTTAAATTGCCCCTAATTTAATCTAACATAACCTATTTAACCAATTTTTTAATATATTTTTTGAGGTAGGTACGCAGCAGTAACCTTATATACCTAATACTTTAACTAAACACGCGAACACCTCAGAACAGATTCGTGCACAATATAAAACATTTGTAGAACCTAACACCCATAGTATGAATACTAGGTAAAACGTCATGTATGAAATGTGACCTTACACCCATAAAATGAATACTAGATAGAACGTCTTGTATGAAATGTGACAACTTTGTATTCAATATTGAGTGAATTCATAAAAGGTTCAGTACCTTGTCTTTTGATGTGTGACTGACGGCACCGGCGGTGTCTGTCCGTTACCGCCCTCAGGCAGTCCGCCCACCAGCGCGTTGCTCCGCCCCCGCTTTCTCCGCCTAGTCTTCTTCCTCGTGTAGGAGGCTAACAGCACTCCTTTTCTGGCGTCGATCTTCTTCTGGTGGTTCTTGGCGAGGATCTTCACGTTGACGCTCGCTGGATCGAAGCTGAACATGGAATCGTCTCTATGCTCGTTTAGATCTTTTTTTCTCTCCTGCAAATGTATTAAGATTTGATTTAGTTTTGTTTCATGTTATCGCATATAGCGCTTTCACAGACTTAGGAAACGGCAAATTTAATACAACTTCATGTAACTACATACCTAGGCTCGTATACAAGTTACAAAAGAGGCTGTAAAATAGAATTGTAAGAAAAAATTTGCATGACCAAAGATGCAATGAGCAAAAAACCATAAGATAGGAGTGACAAAAGCACAACGAAAACCACCAAGATAAGATTGACAAGCTGATTTCTTCATATTTCTATACGGTATGGAAATATGGTCTTGTTAGTAAAAGGAAGCGGGTAGGCACCCCCGGAATGTGGTGCTGTAGAAAAATGTTTAGAATTACAAGGACAATAGCCTATTAACTATCTGCCTACAACGCATTTTAAGATACTTTAGTTAAGTTCTTTGCCAAGCTGAGGACTCTAACTGGAAGAAACTTATAGTTACTGGCAGTCAGTGGAACGTAGGGAGTCACTGGCATCTGGTAAGTTGGAATTCTTAGCTCTCCACGCAGCGCAGAACAGCGCGGGATGTGGAGGAACCTTGTCCACAATGGATATTGAAGTGGGGGTCAATATCAAAGAACCGACTCAAGAAGAAGCAAAGATAAATTGAGAGGCAAGGATAAAGAAAGAGGCAAGGATGAAAAAAGAGGCAATGATGGAGAGAGAGGCAAGGATAAAGAAAGAGGCAAGGATGAAGAAAGAGGCAAGGGTAAATAAAGAGACAAGTATAAAGAAAGAGGCAAGAATATAGAAATAGGCATGGAAAAGAAAGAGGCAAGGATAAAGAAAGAGGCAAGGATAAATAAAGAGGCAAGGATCAAAAAAGAGGCAAGGATAAAGGAAAAGGCAAGGATAAAAAAAGAGGCAAGGATAAAGAAAGAGGAAAGGATAAAGAAAAAGGCACAGCTAAATAAAGAGGCAAGGATAAAAAAGAGGCAAGTATAAAGAAGGAGGCGAAGATGAAGAAAGAGGCAAGAATAAAGGAAAAGGCAAGGATAAAGAAAAAGGCAAGGATAAAGAAATGGAGACGAAGAAATATTAAAATACAATGAAGGCGCGCTTGTACTTGTCATAGACTGCAAGCCCTTTCAAGTGTGTCGATTTTGAATGGCAGTTTCCTTATCTGAGTGATAACTGCTGAGGGTATTTCGCAATCTGTACAAAGAAGGACTCTGCAAGATCCGATATGCCTTAAAAAGTATTATCGCAATATAACTACCTACCTAAGTACAATGAAGGTCAGTTTTTTTAAATATCGTGCTCGAAAAAAAAACAACCTTTATTATATTTGATAAAAATAACCACTGAGACTTAGTTCAATAAAGGAGAAAAAACGTTAATTATTAGGTTTCTTCTGAGTAGCATGCCTAATTTAAACATTCTGAATAAAAAAAGGTTTTCTAGAATAAATTCAATATTTATTAGTGAAATAATTGACCTTCGCGTTAGTAAATCAGTCAAAAGACTCGCAGAGTACTAAAAAATATAAAAGTTGTTGCATTCCATACAAAACTTTATGCTGTATTGATAGTCTCAATACTTGTTTTGAGAAAGTCAAAACTTTCCTTGTACAAACAAAGAAATATCGTACCTTAAGACAAGAACTTTCAACATGCAATATTTTGACTTGCGATAAAGGCCTAGATAAATTGCCAAGACACCAGCTTTACATAGCATCGTGAATAAAAGTTATGTTTGTAGTTTATCAGTGAACTTTTAATGTTAGAAAAGATTTAAAACTACGAATTTATGATGAGCAGAAATCGGTTTGTTGAAGCCGAAAAATATCTAATGGGAAGCTTTGGAATCATGAAATTTTCGAAACTTTTGGTGTTCCATGAAATATAAATGCAAAACATTATATTATACCCCTACCGAATTGCTCTGTATGTACCTATCAAACAAAATAAAAATCCCAACTCCCTTATCAGGCACCAGAGCTCCTCTTTTCTAATAAGGTATACCTATATGACCAAGAACGCACTTAAATGTAATATTATGTAAAATAAGTGTTACAATAAAATCCATAATTCATAAAAAAATGAGGTCGTCGATATCATAGAGAAAAATCCGAGAGAGAGAGAGAGAGAGAGAGAGAGCGCGATGTTTCAGTAAAATATATATTAAATATGGTTGTTATAATGTGAAAAAATACTGGTGCTTGCACAGTGAAAACCACGGGGAATATGGTAGTAAAACTGCTCAATGTAAAAACATTGATTACGATGAAGCTGGGTGTTTGTAAAAAACTAAAATAGACGATTACATGACGTAACTCTGTTAGTAAATACACTTCTAATAGAAGCTCAGAACAAAGTTTAACTTGAAATGAACTTTACAATCCTAAATTAAACTGTTCATATTGTTTGTGGAGGTGTTCTTCTGACACATAGTTTGTCAAACATGTCAGAACCAACCGTTCACGACCACTCGATCATCACTCATGTTCCGAGTGGATTAACTCGACTAAACTAAACATGATCGAGCTTCACGTAACTAATAGTAGACAAACTTGGGCTGTATTCTTGGCTGGGTATCGGAAAAGCTCATAATATGGAGTGGGTGTTCACTGTTCGCAGCCCGGCTGTTTGCTAACTTTTAAAGAAGCAATCCGCATGAGAGATAACTCGGAAGAACAATGGAAGTAATGGAGATCAATTCTTGAGTCTGTACAGCAAATTTCTCACAATATGACACTAGAAGCCTTTATCTTTTTTTTTCCTATTTTTTTGGACATATGTTTGAGAGTGAGTGAAAATGCTGGCACACAGTGAAAAATAATAATATACAAATTTTTTGTATGAAAACCGAAACTAACTCTAAACCTTTAAAAAACAAATAACTCTATGGATTTTACATCTACAATATATCTCCATCATAATAACCATTCATTCTAATTCTTCACCCAATACCATTCAGACATGTCTCACATTCCCTATTAAATTTACTTAATTTAATTATCACGTAAAATATTAATATGAAACAATAATTATTATATATCATATTATGAATAAATAATACAAATAAATGTATTTACTGTACATTTTTTTTATGAAATTTAAAAATTGCGATTCACACAAGGTAGAAGTGAAACCTTCAGAGAACTAAAGTAGACAAGAATGGGAAGGCTACGAAACACCACACAAAGAGGAGACCGATTATACTATCTCATTCTTTCGCAGGCTAAATCCTATAGATGTTTGTGTTTGTCTTTTTTCAGTGTAGCTATTTTTTGTTTCATTGAGTTTTAAATCCACAGCGGTGCTAAAGAAGTTTTCATTTCAAAAATACACTAACGGTGGATAAAGACCTGATTTTTTTAACTGACATCTGGCATGAAACAAAGTAAACAGACTTATCAATATCAGTATTTCCTTCAGACAATAAATAATGTATGGTGGTTTACCACCATCGAGAATGTCGGGAATCGAGTCCCTCGCCTAAGATGTTGGGAGAGATTTGTAGGTAGGTATGCATTAGTTGGGGAACAATTTATTGCGGCAATTTGTCAACTGGCCAACAGATAACGCCCGGTGTCGTTGGAAAGGGAAAAGGAAAAAAGTAACACTTAAGAATCTCCCTCTAAAATACGGTAAACGAGATATCCGACGTTTAGGAAACAATTTAAATAGATCTCATATGTATAATAAAATCTCCGAAAATGGAAACATGATACATAAATAATAATAATATGGGCGTACGGCGACGTTGGACTTGAATAGTAATTTGGTTTGTACCCAATTAAAATTCGAAAGCTTCAAAACGTAAGAAAAGCTTTGTTGGAATCGTGCTTTGCATACGAAAGCGAACCAATTTTACTCTTGTCTGATTTTGTATCCTAAATGGATAATGTAGGTCAACTAATTTTTATTCTGAAATCTAGTCAAATCACAAATCAACCAACAATGTTACATTTTTGAAGGTCTCAGATTTTCAGGTTGAGAAGTTTTTCAAGGTTTGGCAGGAAACTGAACCTTGAAAATCTTAATCAAGAGTATAGAGTAGGATTGGAGTAGAATAGGAAGGTAGATAGGCTATGGACACACCATGGAGAGAGTAGCCTGTGGGAAACATTTATGGGGGAGCTCAAATCTCACCCGTAATTTGGACTCATCATTCGAGTAATTTGGACTCATCATTTGTGTAATTTGGACTCTTCATTTGTGTAATATTGACTCACCTTTTGAGTAATTTGGACTCTTTATTTGAGTTATTTGGACTCATCATTTGTGTAATTCGACTCATAATTTGTGTAATTTGGACTCATCATTTGTATAATTTTGACTCACCTTTTAAATAATTTGGACTTATTATTTGAGTTATTTGGACTCATCATTTGTGTAATTTGGACTCATCGTTTGTGAAATTTTGACCTACCTTTTGAGTAATTTGGACTCATCATTTGTGCACTCGCTTGTTGTTTATTTTGGAATCACCTCTTGTGTAATTTGGATACCATTTTTTGCGTAATTTTGACACCACCTATTTTGTTGTGATTTTGATATCGCCTATTATATTATAATTTGGACTTACCTCTTATGTTATTTGAACACCCCCTTTTGTGTAGTTTGGAATATTTTTTGTAATTTAGACTTGTCTACTATTTAATTAGGACTCACCTCTTGTGTAATTTGAGACTCTTCCTCGTAGCTAAGGGCCACTACGGCAAGCATCAGGTTGATGAGGTAGAAGGATCCGAAGAAAACCACAACGGTGAAGAATGAAACGCTCATGGGACCACAAGATGAAAGAACCTAAAAAAGAAAATATACGATCAAAAGAATAGCACTGAAACACGATGATATTCGTAAATTGGAAAAAAATAGAGGTAAAAACTTTGTTCAGCTTATACGAAGTATAGATAGTTATACGAGTAAGAGGATAGGAATAATTATTAGAATGGACTTGTACGATATTTTCTCTGGGAAATCAGTTCAAACCTACTTATACGTGTTACAACCATCATAGTGACGGTTCCGCGACTTTTCAACTGGCGAAAAAATATCTCCGACAAAATATCTACGGACAAAACATCCCCCAACAAGAAATCTACTAAAACCTAGCCTAACCTAACAAAAAATGGGATCCTTCTGATTGCCGGTCGGGTGGACACGGGTTCAAGTCCCGTTGGCGGCAAGTATCTTTTCTCGGAAGATTTTTTCAATGTAGATGAGTGTTTCAGGCTGATAATTATTGCTTATAATAATTGTTACCCTTTGTGCTATGCAAAAAAATCTTGTCTTAAAAAACGTTAGTTTATCAGTTAAAAATAATAATAAATTATTATTCAAAAATCGTAAAATGGAACTAAAATAATACAGACATCCTGTAAAGAAAATAAACTATTTTTCAAAAATAGTAAAATGTGAAATAAGGTTAGGTTAAGTTAGGTTAGGTTAGGTTAGGTTTTAGTAGATATTTTGTTGGAGGATGTTTTGTCCATAAAATATTTTGTCGGGGATATTTTGTCGCGAGATGAAAACGCGCAGTACCTATAGTGACGGTACATGCTCAGCAGTTATTACGACTAAAAAAAAAATAAAAAAAGTTCACCAAAAACAACTCAACCAATGGGAGCCTTTAAAGTGAAGTCATAATCAAGCGGCCAATGAGCGCAGACCTAGCGTCATTTCCCTTTCATATCTCAACCAATATAATCAAAGCTGCCAATGAGCGCAGTTAGATGATTTGCAGGTGATGTGATGCGTCATTTCCGTTTCATCCGGATTCCAAATCACAACGAGGCCAAAGAAGTTTCACTTAAAAAATATTGGATTAAAACCTCGAGCAGATTTAAATAATAGTATCTACCTAGGGATATAATTATATAAGGGTGTAAATCGATTTGTCAAATCTGCTCGCTTCATTATTCTTAGGGCAAGACATTTAAGAATAACACGGCTTAGAATATCCTTCATAAAGGCACCCTCGGGCCAAAAGTTATATAAAACGGAAACGTTCATTATATTTTTTATCGGATACTTTATTAGCCAATAATTTAGGAAAGCTTTATTCAGGGGCGAATTAAGACGACAATAAACCCTAAAATATATTCAGAATCTTAACGACGTAAGTAAAAAAGCCGTGTTTACAAATTGCGACTCGCGACCCGGACCTACTGTCGAATTTGCCCTATAAAAGAAAAGAAGAAAAAGACAAATATTGTGGGAATCTCAACGTAAGTGAAGAAAGCGTGTACAAACAAATATACGCCCGCGGCATTGCGTGGACGAACGTACGGTCGAATTACACAGATTACATCATTTTGGCAATAAATTTGGGAATAATGTAGACATTTTTAAAGATTCCGTATTAGTTATAAAACGAAGTCTTTATAATTACTAATTAATAAAATGTATGATTTTAATTTTAATTAATTTTATTTTTTAATTATTCATTTAATCATTATATATTGTGTACTGATTGAATTAATAGCATTATTAATTTAATCATTATATATTGTGTACTGATTAAATTTATAGTATTATTGTAATTGTGTATTACCTACGTACCTGCCTAACTATTATTACCTCTCTAAATAAATAAATAAATTCACCCTAGCAGACCTGGAGATTCGACCTTTCCGCCGCGTTCATTTCAATTAATTCTGAAGAACGTATTACAAACATTTAAAATGTGTCTCCATGTCTCACTCCCGAAGTTATAAAATCTCATGCTTACCGTTAACTTTATAGTTGAAAAACCTCACCATTAATATATTAATGGTGAGGTATTGTTTTTATTAATCTTAAATACAAGAACTTACATCCCCAGTGTTCTGTTGGAATAAAAATGTTATTGAGCCAAGTTAAGAATTCGCCAAAATGATTAAAATGTGAGTTTTGAGCTAACAAAAATCATTAGGGTTGTGTACCGCTTTAAGATTTTGGTTCAAAAGAGGCGTTATTTCTACGATTTATTACCTTTATGTTGTGGAAATGGGACATATCATTATCATCATAAAATTGTATACAAACATTATTAAAATTGTTAATTTATTTAAATGATTCTATTCTAAGAGGTCGTCAAGGCTATTCAAATCTACCATAAATTAGATTATCAATTCGGCAATTCAAAGGATACCAAAACTTCACTCAAATATAATGTGGCAGAATTGCTTATGGATTTTTATTTTTATTTTGATACAATATTTTACATTTCATAGTACAATCCGGTAATGTTGGCCTCACTGGGTGGCTTACCCGTGCTGAGGCCCCCATATTACCTACTAAGAAAGCTACCAATACAATTCTAATCATTATATCACACAAGTTTTATTATTTATTTAAAACCCATTAAAATATTCAATATACCTACATGATACCATAATGGTTGATTCGTATATTATTTTAAGAATAAATAAAGAAGCTTTTAGAGTTTTTTTTTTCAATTATTTCTGGCTTTCACCCACCCTTCAAGGGTGTTCTAGGTCATCATTTAAAATTACGGAGAAAGGAAAGGTGAATTTATATTTAAATGTACAAATTTCAGAATTATATGGAAGATTGGAGTAGAGTTCAGACTTAGAAGAGATGAAATGTTGAATGGAGGGGAGGTAATTTTAGATAACGCTTGATAGAAAAGAGGATAATTTATTTAGAGAGAGACAACCAAAAAATATGTGATCTAAAGTTCCCACAACGAGATTAGAGTTTAAAACCTTATTTGTAATTAACATTTGGGAGGCGGGAATGGGTACCGCCGCCCCGGGAACTTTTATCGGATAACCAACACCTCTGCCATAGGTCACCCCAAATGGTTCGCTATGTTTGGTGATATAGCAAGGGTGCCTGGGTTCATGGGGTAAGGTTTGTCTAGGTCTTGGAGGCAGGTGACTAGGACACACTGAACCGAAGATTTCTACCCACCCCTTAAACCCATTTCCTTTCCAGAACTCTCGTCCCCTTCCTTTCCTTAAAAAACCCTCCACACAGCATCCCCAAAGATGACATAGGCCCTGAGGGAAATTATTTTATACCTGTGTGGAGCTCATGTAAAAAAAACCCAAGAATCTGTCAAACTGTCGAATTTAACTAAATTGTTTTAGTAATGTGTAAATGTAAAAATTTATTAATATAAGTAATTAAAGAAGAAGATAATACTAATAAATCTAAACGAAACATGAAACAGAATAAGACACAGAATAATAAAAAAGGTAACGGTCGCATCTGGGACTCGAAACCAGTAGCTCTTGTTTTATCTTCTTGTATTTTTTTTAAATTTCCTGTGCCATGTTATTTTTCATGTTTTATTTAGATTTATTAGTACTATCTTCTTCCTAAGTGATATTACATAAAGAAAGAAACTAATACTAATAAATAATACATTTTCAATAGTTAATCCAATAAAAAATATGTTATTTATACTTATCTACTGTTTAAAAAAAATTTATTCAAAAAGGCTATTGAAACTTGTGCTTGGACAAGAACTACATATGTAGTTGGGTACTAGTTACTAGAAACATGAAAATTATCTGTTTTAAACAATGTTCGCTGTTTAAAAGAAAATTGAGAAAATGCTACCGCATAAAAGAAAATACAAAAGCTTCCTTACATATTTTACGGGTATAATGTTCCATCCAACAAAAAGTGACATATTTTTCATTTCCCCAAACAAAAGATTTCACACGTTCCCGAAATGTAGAAAACTCACGAACGTTTAACAAAACGGTTCTGCGAAGCGCCCCAGTCGCATCCGGTAGGTTTTGTCACTTCCTTGTAAGGAATATCCATAAATAAATACATCCGCCAGCTTTTTTCTATGAAATTGATATGAGCGGATATTGCCTTCTGTTCCGGCAGCGGATAGACACCAGTCTGCGGTAAGACAGTCATGCTGATAGAAATTGTTTCGACTTTATGTAAATTCTACATAATATTTGTTACATATTCAGTGATAACGTACAAATAGAGGAGTGCTTTTTAACCTTTACGCGGTTGAAGGTAAAAATCACGTACCAACCTATGATTTTTGTGTTATTTACAATCAAACACTACTTTTCTTTGGGGATACTTCTTAATAATAAAATAGGTCCTTAATACAAACTGGTTTATTATGAGTTTACGTATTTAAAATAATTATGCTACTGGTCGCACGACCTGTCTATACTGGCTGTTAATTGAATTAGCTAGATAGATGGCGATTGAACGCTCTCGACAGCCATTGCTACTTCTAATGGCATCTATCAGCATCGGATAGAAGCTCTTTCAATACACTACACTCTCCCGAAGGGGATCACCAGGGTCCCCTATGTATATATCGCAGAGCAAACATGTTTCTTAATATTCATTCTAGTAACACTCTGATATTAGTAAGAACCTACCGTTGTACCCATTTTCGCCCAGCAGTCTATCAGTACCGAAAAACGGCAAAGGAGATCGCTTGAGAATAGAAAAGAAAATAACTTTGGTACGTTCACCAAACTTACACTTATAATTTCCCGTGATTTTTTACGGGCTTGCGCTAGTTGTCTTTTAAAATAAGAAGCAAACGATATAGTGTACTTTTATCATCAAATGTTCATACAAAAGTTTCACTTTTAACCCACAAAAGAATTCTTTTTTTTTCTGTATCTTCTTATGTTCAGCATTCTATGTTACATTATCTAATAAATTATTACAATGCTATTTGTTATTACTAAATTAACCATTTTATATGCTTTTGTTTGGGTTGTGAAAAAAGGATCGACCCCGGCCTTATCGGATACAGTAGGCGGTACGTGATTTTGAGAGTGCCTAAGGGAATTCTCGGAAATATAGTAGTTGGGTGGTCGGATTGTAGTAAAATATGGCGTGTTCGAGCTACAGATAGTTTTAATAAATTAAATTTAGTGTGAAATTAAAATCGGAATAATTGACAACGTAGAAGAGGTATATCTAGGTATACAAATTAAGCTAATAAAATTATTTTCGAAGAAAACTTCTTTTGACAGGTTTTCACTTTTTAATATTTTTATTTTCTTCTGACAGGTTTTCACTCTTTTAATAAGAATAATAAAATATCTAGGAATCATAAATGACCATAACCTTATATGGACACATCGCATCAATCAAATCACAAAAAAAAACTCCTCACAATAATATAAATTTTCCTAAACATAAGGAACAAATAAAATAAACAAATTAAAACAATATAATTTTACCGAAGAAAGCAAATACTTTGTGGTGTGACATTATATAATCAATGAAATATATTTTGCACTTTATCAATCAATAAAAGAATATGGAATAATTGCTTGGGGAGGAGCAACAAACTCAGTAATCGATCATATAGAAATCGCGCAGAAACCGTCCTAAAGGTAATACCTAAAAAACATAGACTGACTGACACAGACCAAATATTCAAATATTTTTGAAATACTAGATATACGCCAATTGTTAGTTAAGACACTATTAAACTACATTTTTGAACAAAAAAAAAACAAATTTAAACAAAAAGTATCACTAACACACCAGTTAGACAAGCGTACAAAGAAAACATAAAAACGCAGACGGTAAACACAAGCTTTGAACAAAGACAGAAATACTACGCTATAAAATCATCCAACAATCAACGATCTTTAACATGAAGCAAAAATAATAAATTCAGGTATAAAATAAAAAAATGGATTAAAGAACGAAAAAAAAAACAATATGTATAATCAAAATTTTATAACATTAAAGAATAAAACATTAAGATGTAACACTCAAAACTATAATAAAACACACATCATTCACAAATACACCACTCGTAATATATGCCGATTTTAATTTTTAATTTTTATTACAAACTTTATATTTTATCAAAATGTATTAGTTACTTCTTATAAACATTACTAAATTATACTATAAAATGTGAAATATTTTATAAAAATAATAATAAAAACTGTGTCGAATTTGACAGAAATACGCCTCGTTCCCACTCTGGCATCGTGTGTTCCATTCCTCCATCTTCTGCCTTGAATGAAGCTAGTTGTAGATTTTTAAATATTTTCAGGCATCGGAGGCGGCTCAAGGGGTCCAGAAGTTGAAGCTCATAATATATTTGTGACTAATTTTTGATTTTATTCCAATGAATTTGTAGGTACGTCATAAGTTCGGCGCTGTCCAATTGACCTGAGCGGACAGTCGCCCATGTTAGGCATAAAATTAAGAACTTATTTATTCGGAACCGGGAAATCTTTGTCTTTTTTAATTTTAATTTTACAGAAACAGAAAAAAAAGAGCTGGTGTTTTTATATTCTATTTACGGAAAATCAATCATTCTCAAATGTCACGCATATCGTAGCTATAATTAAAGCAACATTGTGTATGGAGTAGTAAACAATTTTTCAATTTACTAAAACCATTTATTGGACAACCGACACTTCTGCCGTGAATCACCTCAAGCGATTTGCTACGTTTGGTGACTTAAAAGGGGCATTCGGGTTCACAGTGTGAAGTTTGTGCAAGTCTTGGCGGCCGATGCGTAAGTCTGCCATGGAGGGTCGGATCGAAGGAGACTGGTTGAGGAAGACCTAACCTAAACGTCTCCAGCCGGACTTTCTCGACCCATCGCCTTGCACCGCAGTTTGTGGAATGGATTCATACGTCCGTCACTCCTGACACATTGACCCCCACCCCTCTTACCTATTTCCTTCCCAGAACTTTCCCTTCTTCTTTTCCCTAAAGAGACCCTTCACACATCATTTCTCATCATAAGTTCTTGAATTCCGATAGCAGCTTCGCTATATATCTTTTTTGAAGTGAAACTTCTTTAGCTCCGTTAGTGATTTGAAATTCGTAAGACACGAAAATGCGTCACTCGGTCCTCGGTTCTAATATAATGCGGTAAATTCATGACTACGCGCAGGCCTCCAATAACGCCGCGGTATGAAGCGCCTGACTCTCAGCGCCTAGAGAGACATCAAGCGAACGGAGGTTCGAAACCTACCAATTCCAAAAAAAATAAACATTTTTATTTTTGTAAAATTAATATTTAACCTTAAAAACCACTTTAAAATCAACAGGCAAAAGAAAAGAAGGCGACATCTATCGACTTTCTAGTTTTGCTTCTACTGCGTGTGAATTGCACACTCTGAATTCCCATTTATTGAAATTTTATAAGTATGAGCATATCTCGCTGTTGACTGAAATTTTCAAAATTTATTTATTTAAAAGAACTCTTCATTTTCAGTTATCTTCCCTTTTACATTTTACATTTTACAGAATGAAAAAAAATGTTGTAAATAAAACCACAAACCAGTCGTTTCATTAATAATGCGAAACATAATTTTCTTTTGCTAATAGTAAAAAATCTAGTTGAATATTCTATAATGTCTAAGAATCTCATATATTTCTCGAAACATGACTGTGCGAATGTAACATATTTCGTTTTTATGGCTTCGTTTATTGCAAATTCCAGGAATTTTATTTCATTTACTCTAGCGAGTAGTTGATTGTGCGGTGTTTCGTAAATGTAGGCTTTAATTGTCGTAGGAAGTAAACGCGATGTTACTAACATTATAAAGAATTACCCCGTAGCAACCACGACCTTTATAAATCACCCAAAAAAAGACTTTACTGTTAAAAATTAATATAAGTCTAAGGGTATCCTGCTAAAAAAATTTCTTATAAAAAGTTTGACGAGATACAGAGAGATTTAGAAATCATAACGTAACTATACATTAATTTATCTAAATCAATGTATTAAATATCTATATCAATGAACTTTGCAACATCAACCTTGCCGATCATATCATCACTTTTGCTGACGATACGGTCTTAATATTTGAGGGCGAAATCTGGTACGAAGCGCATAGAAAAGCCGAAATTGGAAAAACAATGTCAAACAATGGCTAGACAATAATCTCCTTACTCTTAACACGGATAAGACCAAATTTATACGTTTTAGTGAAACACAAGCGGGACAACCCAAGATAATTATTAATATTACTATTCACATTTGCAATTAACCGAACACTTGTACTTGCAATAAACTAGAATGCGTTGATAGTTTAAAATATCTAGGGATCTTCATAGATAAATATCTGAGATGGGAAGAACACATTAACTCAAATGCCTCAAAAGTCAGAAAACTTACTCACCTTTTTATTACCATCAGAAATATTCTCTCTGTAAAAGACATGAAATCAATATACTATGCCATGTGTAATTCTTTACTCGAATATGCATCCCTACGATGGGGTGGATGTGCCAAAACAATATTGGACTCCCTGGCTAAAGCACAGAAATCTTTACTAAGAGTCATCCTTAAAAAACCATTCAGGTACCCCAGTGATGCATTATTCACGGAATTAAAAGTTCTCTATGTTAGACAATTGTATATTAGAAAGATTGTATTACGTGCTCAAAAACGACGCCAGCACTACCTTTCCATTGACCACCTTCACGACACCCGACATTCAAGGAACAATCCAATAGTCCCAATAAAAACCACGACGTCCCTTGGACAACGTCAATTTTCCTACTTAGGACCTAAATTATTAAATAACATTCCTAATGCTTGGAAAACGAAAAGTACTAATGTTTTGCGCAAATTAATCAACGACATTTGCATCTTTGATGATATGCTACCTATAATTTTTAGTATTAATGACTCTATCTTGAATGGCAAGCATAAAGCCTTCTATTTCTGCGCTCAACTCTCCAATACTCAACCATTTGTTTGACGAAAATTTGTCAACATATGTTTGGTTGAGATAATTGAAGTGTTTTGCGTGAAGAATTTTATTTGACCAGGAATCTAATAATTCCTGGTTGGTATTTATAAGAATGCTGGCATTCTCGTCGTATAAATTTAATGGCGAAATATTTCTATCTGCATTGCAAATTATTTTGTGAATTTCTGAACTATCAGCTTTCCTATGGAAAAAATTTCTTAGCATTTCTACCTGATTATGTTTTAAAGATGTTATTTTGACTACACCTCTACCTCCTAAATTTCTAGGTAAATTAATTCGTTCTATAGCTGAATTTGGATGATGGGAATGAAATTTTGTTAATGTAGTTCTAATTAATCGTTCTAAGCTATCTAAATCTGTATTAGACCATTTAATTATGCCAAATGAGTAAGTTAATAGAGGTATTGCTCAAGTATTTATCGCCTTTACTAAATTTTTAGCAGATAGATTGCATTTAAAAAATTTTCTGATCCTAGTTTTAAATTTAATCCTAATATCATTTTTAATACTAGTATGATCTAATCTATTTTATTGCGGATATCCTAAATATTTATAAACCTCATCTCCTTTCATATTTTCAATTATGGTTTACCATTAATGTGATTTCTTTAATTTATTTGGTCATTATGTTTAAACGATCTGGCGCCTATATTAGCTTAACTTATGTAATAAGAATCATTTAAAAATGTGACATTTAAATTTTATTGTACAAATCATCGTCGAGTTTCTAGCACATCCTGAGTTATTTACATACTACGATTAGAGTGTAGTCGATCCACACATTTAATATTAATGTATAAACTAGTTTTTCAATAATCCTTTATATTTTATTAACATTACGAGTTTCATTTCATCGTAGGATTTACTTCTTAATTTCATGATTTATAATATTTTTTATAGACAACTATTTAATAGACAACTTTTACAGACAACCATTTTATAGACAACTTTTATAGACAACTAATGTAAACGAGGCAAGGAATGTGTGCCAAGACCGAGTTGTTTGGCGGTCCGTCCTCTCTGCCTACCCCTGCGGAGAAACGGCGTGATGGTTAGTTAGTTAGTTAGTTAGACCAGTGTTCCGCAAACTTTTTGCGTTCAAGGTACACCTACCAAATCAAGAAATTTTAGAGGTACAGTACAGAAAAAAAAACAATGCTTATTTAATATTTATTATTAAAATCATTATAATATGAAAAGATTTTTAATGAGAAATGCGAGCCTGCTTAACTGAGCACAGGCGATTCAAATTTGAAGCAATCGTTTATAACTAGTCGTTTATAATGCTGCTCACATCTCTTCGTCAATCGTCCTTAGGGGTCCTCTTTTTTTTATTTAATCGTAGTGAGAGTTGAAAATCCCAATTCACATAAGTAGGTCATGTACATATGTGGCAAATGGTAAGAAAATTGCAATATCACGCTTTGAAAGGAGTGGATACTGATTTTTTATATGCAGCAAAAAATGTGCAAGCTCTGTTTCGGAAAATTTAAGTTTTCATGTCCGATCAGTTTTTAGCTCCATATATTTTTCCTGCTCCTGTCCAAGGGAAATGCTATCTGAGAATGGATCTCGTACCCAGTCCATAGGTTGCAGGTCATACTTAGGTATATGAGTTCATTTTTTCTGCTAATACTCCAAGTGCTTCACTATCAAAACCTGCATTATTTTTTTTCTGAATCGGCAGCCATGGCATTTTTAAATATTTCATACGTTATTTTGGAACCATTGGTAGCGTGGCTGATCCATAACACCAACTTAGCGCGAAAGATTTCAATCTTGTCCAATGTATTAAAAATTAGAATTCCTACCTTGCATTTTTTGCATCGTTTGCATTTCATTGCCCGTGACAATGTAGGATTTCGGTGAGTCACACACACAGTGTACCGCGGCACACATTTTGCGGAACACTGAGTTAGACAACTATTTTTATTTCACCACCTCTTTATCAAACGATACATTGGCTAGGGTAACGTTTAAAGTTTGCCCTTTGATCTATGACCGCTTAAACTCTCATAGCAGTCCGCACTATGAGATTTTGAGCAGAGCATTTGGGAACATTTTGGCATGGACCATTGTTACTGGGAACAAATTAAAACGTGTTTGAGGGGAAATTATAGTTACCATATTGTAAACGTTCTCCCAGTAGTCCAGAGTGATGAGTTGGAAGGTGGTCAGCATGGACCAGAGGAAGTTGTCGAAGTTGGTGTACCCGTGGTTGGGATTAGGACCTATGCAGAGACAAGTGTAGTTGACGGGACAATGCCGCGCACCAGTCAAATTGCCACATATGACTGGGTCGCCGCCCAGGTTGTAGATCCAGTTGTTCTCGTCGCTGATCCACCTGGAAAATACAACATATTTGTTTATAATAAGGAACTTAAGACAAAAATATTATGGCTTAAAAGCATATTATATCCATATAGATCAACAAACACTGATTCTGAAAACATAAATTTTATAATATATAATAAAATATAGAAATAATAAATCGTCATTAAAAATGAACAAAACCATAAAAGTCTTAACCACTGGAGCGATCATGCGAAATAAATAAATTTGCTTCGATTGCTTTAGATTACCCAAAGATTCATTTTTAAATTTTTTCGCCAACATTAAAAAAATCATGCCTTCGAATTTTAACACGGAGGCATAAAAACTAGTGCTATTATAGTCAGTGAATTAACCTGTATTTTACCGTTTATCTCATATTTGTAGGCTTTATAAAAAACATATTAAAAAGTTGTAAAGTTTATAATCGCGTGAATCCTAGGTGATTTTTATTTTAAACTGCCGTGAGGGGTACTTATTCGGGTCAACGTAGAATATTTTCGGTTTCTGTATTTTGTCTGTAGTATACTTGATAATAAAAGGTGCATATCTATGGAAAAAGGTCTTTATTTTATCCATAAACAGCTGTTAAAAAAATCGGTGGGAAAAAAATTGTTCTAAAAAATAGTCTACGAAGTTCATTTTATTTTAAATAATTACAATAAATGTTTTACAAATGGTAGGAAAATGTGGTCCATTTTTGGACCGAAATCGTTCGCAGAAAAATAAAAGTGGTCCATTTTTAGCCCGAAATCGCTCCAGTGGCTAAACGCCCCGTTATTGGTTGGCAATTTCGTGTCAATGTGCTCAATGTAGACTCGCAAAAATTCGCAAGGTAAGCTCCGAAAATTATTATTATAAACATAAACACGTTTTTTTCAGTCATTTTACTGGTCATATGTATAAAAAAAACATCTTTTCTTTAAATACTATTTTAGACAATCTCCACAAGATTAGGTTCTATTTTAAACGAATCTTGTTTTGTTAAACATTTACACAATTTTCGCTTAAATATTTATTACGGTTTTTAATATTAGCGCGCTCTCTCCAATGTTCGTATTTACATATCTCTCCATCTTCTTTTTGAGCGGGTACACCGCGCCTCAAGTATTTCTTGGTCAGCCTGTAAGCACATTGAGCGAGTGTGATGTTTGCCGAAATATCGTCTGAATTAATAATTAATTTCGCTAGCCCAAACTACGTACAAAATTAAACCAACAGAACAGCTCCTGCCGACATAACTTACACGACGGGTACATAGATATTGTGTGGATAGCTAACTAACTAACTAACCATCACGCCGTTTCCCCGCAGGGGTAGGCAGAGAGGACGGACCGCAAAACAACTCGGTCTTGGCACACACTCCTTGCTTCGTTCACATTCATACACCGTCTCATACATGCTCTTCTATTATTCTGACTCCTGACATGGCCCGACTCAAGTATCTGATTCACTTGGTCGTGCCATGTCTTTCTTGGGCGTCCCCGACTTCTTCTACCATTCACATTTGCGTCATATATTCTCCTTACACTCCTTTCCTCGTTCATTCTCTCTACATGCCCGAACAATCGGAGCGTTCCTTTCTTGATCTTACTCATTATGCTTACATCAGCCTTGCATTCTTTGCGGATCTCCGCGTTTCTCACACGATCATACATAGTTTTACCACTCATACGTCTCAGGGATCTCATTTCTACAGCATTCAGTCTACTTTCATCCTTCCTCTGCCAGTTCCATGCTTCACTGCCATACATCAGGGTAGGTACCAGTACTCCATTATGGACGGCTAGTTTCGCGTTTTTGGACAGTTTTCTGTTGGTGCCAACGGCGTTCAGTCCTCCATTAATAGAGTTACCTGCATTCACCCTTCTTTCAATATCTCTTTCAGCCTTCCCATCTCTCGTAAACATACTTCTCAAATAAACAAACTCATCCACCTGCTCCAAGTATTCATCGTTCACAACTATATTGCATACTGTTTTCGTACTCTCTCTTTCAAACACCATGACTTTAGACTTACTTACATTCATCATTAACTCATTCTTCATACATACTTCGTTCATCCTTGACACGAGAGACTGTAGATCTTCCATACTGTTAGATATCAGCACCGCATCATCAGTATACAAAAGGCAACATACTTTCAGATTACTCAATTTCGCGCCCAATCCCATCTCTTGCAATTCTTGCATACAATTATCCATGTATAGATTGAATAACCACGGCGACATTACGCAGCCTTGTTTAACACATTTTGTGATGTCAAACCACCCCGTAAAATCGCCGTTCACCCTAATACATGCAACGCTTCCCTCATATAGAGACGCAATTGCCTGTATGAGATTCGTATTCACTCCATACTTGGACAATACCTTCCATAGCTTTTTCCTGTCAACTCGGTCGTATGCTTTTTGTAGATCTACAAAGGCACAGAAGAGTTTCTGGTTTTTTGCAAGAAACTTCTCAGTGAGCATACGCAATGAGAAAATCTGGTCCATGCACCCTCTTCCACCCATAAAAGCACCTTGCACATCCCATATTTTATCTTTTGTTTCCATTCTTACCCTTTAAATCAATATTCTACCATATAGCTTGCCGACTAAACTAAGAAGGCTAATAGCCCTATGATTCCCACATTCCATACGTGACCCTTTACCTTTGTACAAAATATGAACAATAATCTCTATTAACGCTCTCTTAAAGAAGTATTCGTATTCTAGCGAAAATGAAATTGCTCCAATGAAAACGACTGAAATTTGTCTATTCAATTATTATAATTTCTTTCTTTATACCTTGACTGTAATTATCTATTTTAAGATCAAATAATTTGACATTTTTTGTTCCTGCGAAATAAGGAATTTGTTTCGCACCATTTGTACAATCCCTTTTTTTTACGCTGGTCTTTGCTCCAAAAAAATCTCGAAAAATGAATAGTAGGTACTTACAATACATTGCGTCTACATCATATTAATCAGTTGTTTACTTTAAGTTTGTCGTGCGTCCGTGGTTGCGTGGTTTCGGTCCTTGGCTACAAGTTCGGAGGCCGCGGGTTCGAATCCCGGAGTGCGCAAGTAAATTTTATTTGATTGATTTGTGTTATGGATATATGTTATACAATGCAAAATTTATTTATTTAAAATAATCTATAGTACATTGGAGGTACATATCAGATTTGGATACTTTCAAAATTACCCTGGTGAAAGATTACTATTCAGAATCGAAAGGTTGCTTGAAAAGGCTTTAGCCGTGGTTGTGGTCCAGATTTAAAAACCCAAGTCTTTCCCCACTGTCCTCTTCCTTGTCAACCTCCCTTCCACACCACTACCTTCAGCCTCACTGAACTGACTCGAGACCGTTGGGATCCGTTGAGACTCTTGTGCGGTATTATAACAAAAGAACAAAAATCAAAGTGCACAAATCACACGTGGTAGAAGTGAAACCTTCAGAAAACCTAAGAATACAAGAGTGGGGAGGCTACGAAGCACCGCACAAAGAGGAGACCGATTATACTATCTCATTCTCTCGCAGGCTAAATTCTGCAGATGTATGTATTTGTCTCTTTTTAGTGTCGCTATTTTTCGTTTAATCGAGTTTCAAATCAAAACGTTGCTTAAGAACTTTTCACTCCAAAAGTAACGTGATTTTTTAGGTACAACACAAAAATCCATTCATTTAGGTTTTTTCTGTTAAATGTTTTTCTCTTGTGACTATAAAAAGTAGACATAAGCGGAGAAACCCAGAGTTTTAAGCTTAGCTTAACTCTTCACAGGAAAGTATTCTCAGTCGATTAAGCAATTAAGCAAGTCGCTGAGTCACTCCTGAAGCAGTATCGGAGTTCATGTTTAAAGCTCAGGCCAAACCGTAATCTGAGTGTGAGTGAGATAGCGCTTTTTATAATAACCCTTTCTAATCTAAACCAACAGCCGGCTTAAACGAAAACAAAATGGAATTCCCGCTTTTGTTTTGCAACTGACAGAAAAGATATCATCATATTTCTTAATTATCGTTTGTAAACCTTTGATAAGACGTTTGCTAGGGAAGATTTTTCATAATGATTCATGCTAAGTACAGACTAAATTAAATTGTTGAATTTGAAAGCAGAATTTATTATAGTTAGACAATTCTGGGCATATTTGAAATTTGTAATGCACTTGAAATATCATTGAAAAGCGTCGCTACAACATATTGAGAGTTATGGCAGCGTTTAGGATATACCTTTGCTCTTGAAGGTTTCCTGTTGTCGTCAAATTTTTGAATGGTTCCATGTTTGACTCCAAATCACCCCGGCCGGGTTTAGGAAACGCCTTATTTTTTTAATGTTTTTTTTTCATTTGGATACCGCACTAGAGCTGTACACTGTTCGAAGTATGGCATTCCCAATGAGGGTATTTTATGAAGTTGAAGGTAGCCAGGAAAGGAGTATGCAGAGGAGGAAGATATATAAGTACCTTGCAATTACTAGATCTGTTACTATACGATACCAACTGCAACTAAACAACTGTCCCGTTGAGACCAGTACATCAGATGGTACTTTTTTGTTAGGACTTGGATCACGTGCTCTGAGGGTCGGAAGGAGTTTAGAGTTCAATCCACCGGTGTACATGGCAACTTAATAAGTTAATGTTGGAATTTAGGATGGGCTAATTTAGAAAGCATTTTACTGAGCATTTTTTTATTTATTTATATCTATCTTCTCCTTGCCTCTTCTTGGCTCTTCTTGGCTCTTCATGGTTCATCATGGTATTTTTACGGTTTCTTTTCTTCTTCTTAACGCTTCTTGCGTCTTCTCACTGTTGTTGACTTGACTTGAGGAATTGCGCAAGTAATCAGGAACCGCTTACACGTTCGTACTGCAACCACTCGCTAGTATGGGAACAATTTCTTTTCCATTTTTATTTATTTTTACTTATTTTTCTTTTAAGAGACCACTCGCATGTACTGTATGCATCCATATAATAAGTTATCACTATAATGGAATATTCTTAATTAATTCGCTCTTTTATGTTCTCTGATAATAGTATTTACTGAGAGCACCAACGGTAGCCACTCATGGTTTCCTTTCTTATCGTTTCTTTTATTATATTTAAATTAGTTTTCTTTGTTTTGTGTACTTGATTTTTATCGGTTTTGTAATTGTTTATTGGGTAAAAATTCTATAGTAACGTCCCAGAGACGAAAACTGAACCAGAGTTGTGTCTCGTCCATATCCCCACTATTGGGGTGGATTGTGACCACGTCCCTGCATGCGGACACTGGAGAGAAGCCGACCCGGAGCGCTGTCTCATGGATCGCCCGCGCCTCCCCTGGGAGAGGTGTGGGTCGTAAGGGTGTCTTGCGCGAGTAAGGGGACCCTCCGCCCTGCCTCCGACAACCCAACGCTGTCCTTCATAGAGTCTTTGGGCGTTCTGTCACCCACTTCCAAATAATGCATGACACGGCGCGGAAACCGATCTCAAGCATGGCTTTCCTGAAAACATGCACCTCTCAACAGGACTGCCGGGTGTATCTGTGACACATTCGCTCCCTACCAGTAACCACATGAAAATTGAGTGATGTCTTTTATGTACAATAAACTGGCAGGGTAGGCATACCGCCTACACTTGAAAATTTTATTTCTCCCCTCTGCTTTTCCCCAAAGAAAGAGGTAATGTATATATTTATTTAATTATTTAATACTAACCTGTACATATAAAGCACTTGCATACTGCTCGTTAACACCGTATACGGGGACATTGGGGGTCTAGTTTTGTTTAATTAAATGTAGAGACGTTCAAATAAAAAAAAATTGCTTCCTTGTGAGAGCCCTGAAGGAGTAACCATAAGTTACTTATACCGGGGCGGGTATGCGGTGGATAACCTCCAGTTTTGTTGACTTTTCATGGTTCTTAGTGTTCATTCGTGTCTCTTCTCATCTCTTCTTGGCTCTCTTGGTTCTTCTTGACTCTTCTTTTTATTCTTGGCTCTTCTTGTCTCTTTGCAGCTCTTCATCATTATTCTTTATTTCAAGCAACAAGGGCGATCTTTGGTAATCTCATCTCATTATTTATGATTTCTGATTACGACAAAAAATTATTAAAAATTAATGAATCTTTTAATCAACTAAAAAGAGAAAAGGTTAAAAAAATAACTGGTGATAAATAATATAGTAGACAATAAGAGTAATGTGACCTCTAAGCGTCTTTGTGAGTCTGGATAAATTCAAATATTTTTTGCGAAGTCATAATATTTCAGGAATAAAAACAGTTTCAACTCGTTATTGTAAATAATCCTCTTGCTTATATTGTGCGTTACTACGTCTGGAATACTTTGCGACAAAATGAATCTAAAAAATAACCATTCGAATAATTACACGATGTAAAAAAGAAACTGTTTCAGAACCAGCACAAACTAAAACATTATTAATGTAAGAATGTATTTGGGAAAGATTAAAAAAACTTGTGAACGACTATTCCGAATTTAAAAGAGCGTGATTTTTGTTACGATTTGAGATTTTCACGTCCGAAAGTATTATCGTGATTTATTTTTTGGGTTTTATGCCGTGTTGCGCTATCTCCTTCTTTAGCCAACGTTTCGGACAACATTATAGTGTCCATCATCATGGGTAGATGTGCAATAAACGTCTACCCTGATTACACATCTGCCCTGATGATGGACACTGCAATTCTGTCTGAAATGTTGGCTCTACAAGGAAGGAACGCAACAAGGCATAATACCCCAAAAATACATTACGATAATATACATCTGCTCTGATTACGTATCTGCCCTGATGATGGACATTGCAATGCTGTCCGACTGTGATGGTGTGCTGTCTATCTGTCTGTGATTACACTCTGCCCTGATGATGGACACTGTCTGTCTATGATTGTGTGCTGTCTGTCTGCGATTACAGTCTGCCCTGATGATGGAAACGGCAATGCTGTCCGTCTGTCATTGTGTGTTGTCTATCTGTCTGTGATTACACGTCTGCCCTGGTGATGGTCACTGCAATGATGTCGTCTGTGATTGTGTGCTGTCGGTCCGTCTGTGATAACACGTTTGCTCTGATTATGGACATTGCAATGCTGTTCGTCTGTCATTGTGTGCTGTCTATCTGTCTGTGATCACACGTCTGCCCTGATGATGGACACTGCAATGCTGTCTGTCTGTGATTGTGTGCTGTCTGTCTGTTTGTGATTACAGTCTGCCCTTATGATGGAAAGGTCACTGCAATGCTGTCGTCTGTGATTGTGTGCTGTCGGTCCGTCTGTGATAACACGTCTGCTCTGATGATGGACATTGCAATGTTGTTCGTCTGTCATTGTGTGCTGTCTATCTGTCTGTGATCACACGTCTGCCCTGATGATGGACACTGCAATGCTGTCTGTCTGTGATTGTGTGCTGTCTGTCTGTTTGTGATTACAGTCTGCCCTGATGATGGAAAGGTCACTGCAATGCTGTCGTCTGTGATTGTGTGCTGTCGGTCCGTCTGTGATAACACGTCTGTTATGATGATGGACATTGCAATGCTGTTCGTCTGTCATTGTGTGCTGTCTATCTGTCTGTGATCACACGTCTTCTCTGGTGATGGACACTGCAACGCTGTCCATCTGTCATTGTATACTGTCTATCTGTCTGTGATCACACGTCTGTCCTGATGATGGACACTGCAATGCTGTCTGTCTGTGATTGTGTGCTGTCTGTCTGTTTGTGATTACAGTCTGTCCTGATGATGGACACTGCAATGCTGTCCGTCTGTGATTGTGTGCTGTCTGTGTGTGATTACGTCTCCCCTGATTATGGACACTGCAATGTTGTCGGAAACGTTGGCGAAATAATGAAGTAGCACAACTCGGCACAATACCCCAAAAATACATCACGAAAAGCGTAATTTTTGTCCATGCTTCTATTACTACTCGTGCAAATTTCTGCACGTCTATTTTCACGGTGTTATTTTCGCCGTGTAATTTGATGCTTTTAATTTGACATGCATTATTTCCAATTTTGTAATTTTATCGATTTACGCTATGTTAGTGGCCTACGATATCGGCTAATATTTTTAGAAAAATAATCATGATTTTAGTGTATAAAAGAGTACATAATATTTTGATTGTACGATTATACAAAGTACTAGAAACTGGCTATATGGAATTCAGACAAGATATCTGTAATGACTTATTACCATAATTCATTCATAGAACAAAGTCCATTATCTACCGGCATCGTGCTTAAATAACTTTCCCATCGCCTTCAATTCTACTTCAGTGCACTTGGAGTACGACGAGATTCTGAAAATAGGGGCAATTTATGTAAGTAGTGTCTGAAGAAAACTATTTTAAGTCGACAGTTTTATCAAGAGAAGCCACCCACTTGTGCAAAATAAGGGCGGTTTTTTCTCAGAGGGGTGGCGCGAAACTCACAGGGGCGTGTCAACTTCGTGGGTAGAAAGGGAAATAGAGTTATTTAAAACTCTTCCCGCGAAATTTTACTTTTTCTACATTCGGGGGGTAATTTTGCTGTTTAGAATAAAATTTGCACATATTTTCAAAATTTTCAGGAGAACCTTTAGTTATCGTCATTGTTCAAAATTATAATTATAATAATTGGTTTCAACAATCTCTTTAAAGGAGGTAAAGAACTTTTTCAATTGGGTATGACATAGTCTTACCGGCTCCAGACGGGAGCAGCTGGGACTCTTGTGAGGTATTCACATAAAAAAAGCGAAGCACCGAACGAAGAGAAAACCGATTATACTTTCTCATTATTTCGCAAATGAATGAATTTCGCATGTATGTATTTATCTCTTTTTAGTGTTGCTGATGTGTGATTTCTGTGTCTGCGGATATCGAAGTACCTTGTTTGTGTTTTGAAATATATGAAAGACCACTGCACAATTAAAAAAGAAAGCACATGAGGAAAGGACAAAAAGGACCTACTGCGCTGCACTTTTCTTCTATTTTTTGATGACTATCAGTCGAGGTATCTCACTTGCAGTTTGCAGTATGCGGGATTAAGTTTGCGAATGCGGCATGCGGAATATTAGATGTTTTCATCGAGTTTCAAATCACAACGGTGCAAAAAAATTTTCACTTCAAAAAAGTTAATCAATAAAATCTGATCAGAGATAATTTTAGCCAAATTTGAATTAAAAAAAGTTATGTTTAATGCCTTCATACCTCTGCCGTAGTTCACTCCAAGTTACTTATGGGTGCCCGGCTTTAAGGGGAGAGGTTTATCTGGATCTGGCGGCGGGTGACTTGGACACACTGAACCCTAGATTCCTACCCATCCCTCTAACATCTTTCCTTCCCATAATGTTCTCTCCTTCTTTTCCTTAATAATACCCTCCACATATCATCTCCAAAGATGACATAAGTCCGGAGGGAATTGATTGTTCTCAGAGCCTCCTGTATGGAACAGACGTGGAAAAAAAACATATTCTTTTTAGTAGTAATTAAAGTAATTTACAACCTTATTATAATTCTACTCAATGGAGATGGTAGGAAAATTTAGGTAAATTTATCCAAATCATATTTTGCATTTATAATGTAAGCCGATTAGTTGTAAATATTAATTTAAAAGAGATATAAATATAGCACTAGCTTTTACCCGCGGCTTTACTCGCATGGTTTTAGGGGGAAATCTATATATATTTTTTAAAAATATGCTAGCTTCTGGGATTGAACTTCCCGGCATGCGTTGCTATGCCACTTAAAAAGATATTGTTTCTCCCTGCGTGTCCTTTCCCTTCGACCCATTCTTCTTCCGCATTCCCTTCCCCTCACGCGTTCCCACTCTGCCTTCTCCGCTTTCCCTCTCCCCACTCCCCTCTCCTGCTTCCCCCGTCCCACAAACCCCCCTCCCGATTTCCCCTCCCGCCTCCCGCATTCCACACATTCAGTCCCTGTACATTCAGTTTTCAAACAGCTCGCTTGCCACCTATTGCAATTTTTTAATACAAATTACATAATATCGGAGCTCACCAGTATATATATATATATAAAAACCTTCGTTGACGTGCTCACAACAACTCACTAAAGTTTCATCGCAATCGGATGAACGGTTTAGCAATGCCAGATTCATGATGCCAGAGCTCACTATTGTATACAGAAACCATCGCGTGCATACACACATCAAATCCTCAAAGTGTCATCGCAATCGGATGAATGGTTTAACAACGCATAGCGGACATAAATACATACATTTTTAGATTTTTTTTATATATTTATATAGATTAAGCTTCATCTTAATTATATTTTGTTCATAAGTTACAATCAGTTTTCGTCAGCTAAGTTCAAATCAAAACTTTAGAAAACCCCTCCTCGAGGTGAACTCTTGGCAAGTGCACGTACTTATATTTTTGATCCAATGTAAGATATTTCAAAGTACGCCACTGGGCGAACATTCAGCTGCAGTTTCTTCTTACCTATTATTCACAGCGGAAATACTGCGATCTAACCGCAACCAGTGTTAAAGTAACTTAAAGTTTTCTTATATAAACTGTTAAGTTTTCCTCTCCACCGACATCTGTTGCCGCGGACCGCAAGTAGAGCGCATCTGGAATGCATATTGTGTATTGTGCAAGACATTGTTTTATATTTGTTACATTACAAAGTGAAACAATTTCTCTCTTGAATTATGCGGCTTTGAGGCAACGTCTTAACTTTATGCTGGAGTGAAGACAATGATCTCAAGAAGAACTCAAGAAGGAAAATTTGCATTTAAATTGTATATTTTGCCGTCACGTTTTAAAATAACTTACAACATTGTCTGTATACTGCGATTACGCAAATAAAGGTTTATTTGTAATTAAGTACTACGCAATTAATCTCTATAATCACATGCCCATATCATGAAGCAATCCACACATAACACAACCAATAAAATCAAACATATTGATTCGGTCTGGATAAAAACAAGAGGTACGGAATTCAAAAATTTGGCACTATTTTCAGATGGAAAAAATATGTTCGCATTACAATAAAATGCAAATATTTGGAATATTTCTGAGAACATTCTAAAACTAAAAAAAGTTTTAAAAAGTTGACAAAATACGCTTTATACAAATTATATAATTCCAAATAAACACATATTTTTTTAATTATTATTTTTAATTGATAAACTAACGTTTAAACAAGATTTTTATGCATAGCACAAAGGGTAGATAACAAATATTATAATCAATAATTATCAGCCTGAAACACTCATCTACATTGAAAAAATCTTCCGAGAAAAGATACTGGCCGCCAACGGGAATTGAACCCGTGACCTTCTGATTGCCGGTCAGGTGCTCTTGACCACTGAGCTATGGTGGCTTATCTAATACCCGCCAAATAATTCAATATATACTAGTGTTTCATTCGACAATTACTTATTATTACATTTTTCCAACTGAAAACAACCAACTTTATTTTTGTGAGAGAGGTATTGTTAATACTAAATCTCCCGCTAGGTGGCGTCGAGACTAATTATGTCTGCATTTATTGCTGAAATACTTTAACTTGTCAAATATTAATTATTATTTTTAATTGATAAACTAACGTTTAAACAAGATTTTTATGCATAGCACAAAGGGTAGATAACAAATATTATAATCAATAATTATCAGCCTGAAACACTCATCTACATTGAAAAAATCTTCCGAGAAAAGATACTGGCCGCCAACGGGAACCCCTGCTAAATCACCAAGCGTAGCGAACTACTTGGAGTTACCTATGGCAGAGGTGTGGGTTATCCAATAAATGGTTCCCGGGGCGGCGGTACCCTGACCCGCCTCCAAAATTGATAATGTAAGATTAGAAGTAGTAAACAAAGTAGAAAGCTTTGATTTTAAGTGAACACCTCACAAGAGTCCCAACTGCACGTGTCTAAAGTAAGTGAGATTATGGCATTAACAATTGGGATATGTTGTGAGGCTGAAGGTAAGAGGGGAGAGGAAATACATGGGGAGGAGGAAGGTGGGAAAGTACCTGGATATTCAGATCTAGTCACAGTTTCAATTCTAAACGGTGGTCTTACATCGGGGAAATACTGAGATTATCATCAAAAATGTCACCGGAGACCAAAATTACCTTCACATTTCAGGAATTGTCAGGAATCACTCGTTAAAGTAAGTCAAGTACGTCCATTATTACCCTGTTTCATTAACAATATATAACACCATTCTTACTCGATATGTAATACACATTCAATACACGTGTAATGAAATAACATTATTAGCTTTTGTTTTGATTGCAAAATAAGAAGAATTAATTAATATCAATTTTCATGGTAGATAGTCATGCAAGTATTTTTAATGAATTTAAGTACTGAAATAAACTTCTTTCTTGTTCTTTGAAGCGCTCTTTTGAGATAACAATTTTTCACAAAATGGCGCAAGGAAATAAGTATTATTTTTCTTTCACGAGATTAAAATAATACCGCTCTCAAACAGAATCAGAGTCACTCAATAAACGAAAGAATTTTAGTTCGCTTACAAAAAGAATCTTCTCATGCAAATAAAGATAAAGGATTTATTCCAGACAGATAAAAAAAAACAAGCACATTTCACTGCGTCTCAATCTCAACAATTCAGTGAAACATACTCCCTTAAATCAAGGAGTCAGATTAAGGCGCATTTTAAAGATACCATTTTAGATTAATCTTTACAACAAATACTTATACATTACGTTAACAAGAAAAAAAGTTTTTAATAAATTGATGCTTTGTCTATCGTTTCGCTTGAGTAGAATAAAATTTGAACTTTTCTTTAATTTATAAAAATAAACAAGCATAGACTACAAAAAATTTAGTTTTCATTATAAATGTATGAATGCTTTTAAGAAATTACTTAAATACAAATAAAATTATCTGTGATAAATTTATCTGTGACGGTTTCCCTTGATTAACTTTTTGAAGTGAAACTTCTTTAGCCCCGTTAGTGATTTGAAATTTGAATGAAACGGATATGCGTCACTGAAATTTATTATTTAGGTCCTCGGTTCCAATATTATGCGGGAAATTCGCGCGTAGGCGCGGGCCTTCGATAGCGCAGTGGGCAAGGCACTCGACAAGTCTCAGCGGCCAGAGAGACAGACATCAAGCGAACGGAGGTTCGAATCCTACCAAATCCAAAAAAAAAAACCTTGTACTTTTTGTGAAATCAATATGCAATCCTCAAACCACTTTAAAATAAACAACCAAAACAAAAGAAAGCGACACCTAGCGATTTTCTAGTTAAAGTTCTACAGCATGAGAATTAAATTACACACACACACTCTTATTTTAAAATTTAAGATTATTCAACAAACCGCTTTAACGCTTCAAATTGATCGTTTTTGGACCTCGTTTGCCAAGCGATTTTAAGGCTTATTGGTAATATAAGGCATGCTAAGAATATACACATTTTAGCTTTGGGCTTCCTCTTAAGAAAGCGTCTGGAAAATAAAATTACATTCAAAGCACTGCAAAGCTTGGGAAATATTATTTCTTTCATTTTTGTTCCAAGTTCGTCTTTTCATGATATTATACTACTGCTTCAAAGGGTTTAGTATAGCAGAAAATTATATCTTGCAGATATCGTGTGGCACAGTGGTTAAAATAGGTCTAATAGAGGAGTGGTGAGTTATCATGAATGAACATCAGGAACCCTTATAGGCTCCTGAATCACCTGCTCCAATCTATGACAAAGGGCAAAAGATTTCGCCTGTCGTCCAGCAGAGTCCGTTGATCCTGAGAACTTCAACCATGGTTCGTTATGAACATTGAATCCCCCAGAACCACAAACTCGGCTGTAGGGTAGCGGAGAAAGAGGTTGACGTTAGTCTCGCTCAAATGTTTAAATAGCGCGGATGTGTTTGATTCTCTCAGGTTCGGTGAGCTGTGACGACACGCGTAGTAACTTACCGTACTGGCAAGATTGACGGGCATCCACATTACGTCGAATCTGGAGTTTTCCAGATTCAACAGTCACACACAGTTGACTCAGCTCGGCTGTAGAGCTGACACCTCCTTTAGATGTGAACTTGCCTACGAGAGTGAAGCCCGGGCAATCCAGATAGGAGGCTTCTGGAGGCTCAGCTATTTGAGTTTCAGAGAGGAAGAAAAGGGTGGGACGTTGTGAGAGAAAGTGGTGATGAATGGAATTTAAGTTCGTATGCAGGCCGCGAATGTTGGCGAAATTCACCAACATTTTGTTTGTTTGTCTTTCTAAAAAAAAAGTTCAAAATTAGTTAACTTACTGTTTCCACGCGTGGTCCGACATGTTGGTTGAGGTGTAGTTTTCCCAGACCATATTTAGCACGCACTTGTTCCGCAGCTCGCCCATGTAGACTTGCAGCGCGAACAGGGCGAACACCATAAGGCAGAAGATAGTCAGGGTCATGACCTCGGCCAGCTGCTTGAAGGAGTGCAGCAGTGCGTTGATGATGGTCTTCAGACCTGGAGACAAAGGAAATACAAGTCTTAGTAGTGTTGATGAAGTGGCTAACCAACTATCTCTATCAGGTAGACACCCTCTTAGCACACACTTCTTGCTTTATTCTCATTCATATTATGTATTTCACTCTCGTGACCCCTCAATTGATCCGGCGTCAATTGCCCCGCCGACAATTGGTCCGCTGACAGTTCATCCCCCCGTTAGTTTCCCGCCAATTGATCCCTCTGCCAATAATTCCCCAGACAGTTGATTTTCTAAACGGTTACTTCTTCAAGTTCCTAAGTATGCAAAGAAGATATACGGCCGTACTTCCAAAGTCGATATACTTCTCTCTGAAGGCGTCTGGAATGAAAATCCGCTATTCAAATATTTTTTCTAACTTTAATTCCGATTCTCCGAAGAAGTATGCGTAGTAACAAAATAAGACATCAATACTTATACGTGAGGTCGGCTTAGCAAAAAACTGCTAAAGGTTTCTTATTGCATATATTTGAATACCACACAAGAATCCCAGTTATTTGCATTGGACTCTTTCAATGATATTAATGTGATAATTAAAGACATGTGACCAAATTGTACAGTTTTATTCAAAAATGCTTCAAACGAGAGAACAGAATTATTAATGTGTGAATATTTATTTAATTTTATAAAATAAATCATTAAAAAAAATATATATATTTGAAGTATAATAATTATATGTATAATTGAACAAAACTGATAACCGAATAAAGTGAAAGATAAAGGTTAAGGGTCTCTTCCAGAGTATGAGAAGTAAGCGCCACACATTATTATTCACTTTACTTTTTCTTATTCTTCTTTGCAAGGGTACAGATTAAAATGGGACGTGTCATCCACAGACATTTTATTTTATTTTATTTCAACCGTCTTACGCCAGAAATAGAGGGTTGAAATTTGATTCCGATTTACGCGATTTTGCTGAACTACAACAACTTTACATTTTTATAAACAACATAAAAAACTTAAAAAGATTTAAGTCTCCACAAAAATAAATGGATCTAACTGGTTACACAAAATAATTGCCAAACTGCAAAATACTCCACACAGTGACACACATTGAAAAAATAAAGTCTTAATTTAAGAACATAAAAATAAATTTATATTCCTTCTAGGGTATATTTCATTTTAATATTCTGTGAAGCACTGAAACTATGGACTAAAGTTTCTGTATACAGATTGTGTCACATAGCCTTTCCACTTCTACCATATTATGTGAGTGGAATAACTACATTATATTTCTACAGCCTTCTTCGTTTGAACACGCAAACTATTTCCACTGGCAGAAATGAGTAAGATTTCTTAGAATACTTTTTAAATACTTTGTAAAGAAGTGTTTCAAAGTGGAAGGTACGTTCAGCATAGTCTTGGTAAGAGATCACCTTTCGGAATCAAAATGCTGTTGTTTGAAATCATACAATGAAACAAAACGACTGGTTTGTAGCTGAGGGACAAAGTCGTCGGATTTCCACCCATGTATCGCACAGACGAGTATCTCTATGAAGAAAGCTGGCCATAAGTCGAAAACATTAACTTTGTTGAATACCAAAAAAAATAAATATTTTGAGTGTTCGATAGTCATCACATCACATTGCGGCCATTTTAATGTCACTCCCTCCCTGTCATACTATCTTACCGGCAAACCGTCTTAATACAGACAATGTGTGATTTTTTTACATTAAAGTTTTGAGAACCTCATCGGTAATTATAAAAATGTTAATCTTGATATATAAATAGTGGATATGTGTTTTATTTTGCAACATTTAGTTTTAATATCGTAGTCAATATAGTTATAACTCTATTCATATGCATTTGTATCAAAAACCTGTGTAAACACAACCATTACAAGAATTTAATTACGTAAGTTCATTCGAGTCTTATAATTTTGGTGGTACCGTAAAATTGGTTTATTCTTGATAAGATTTTTTGTGCAATTTTGTTTACCATCACTTTAAACTTTTACGTGGCAAAAAATTATTTTATAAAAATCTAATGTATAATTTTTGTTAGGTATTCCGAAGATGATAAAATTTTCTTGAAAGTTAATTTACAAGCTTATAAAACTATGTTCTAATGGAAATGTTGACGAAAAATGTACGATTTTGGAACAAATGCCTCAAAAAATCACTTAATACCCTAAATTTAATAAAGGGTTAAATAAAACCACTTTACAATTTCGGAGGCGGGTATGGGCGCCGCTCCGGGAACCATTTATTGGATAACCAACACCTCTGCCATAGGTCACCCCAAGTGGTTAGAGTTTGGTTACTTAGCACGTTCAACGTATGGTTACTTAGCAGGGGTGACTGGAATCATGTGGTGATTCTTGTCCGGGTCTTGGTGGTGGATGCGTCTGCCCACTAGCTCCACGGCAGGCCGGGTAGGGAGAGAGTAGTTTAGGGAGGCTCTTTGACTTCTTCAGCCATACTCTCTCAGAAAACTGCACCGAAGTGGGAGGGATGGATTCATACGTCCGTCACTCCTGGACACATTGACCCCCAGATTATTACCCACCCCTAATAGCCTATTCCTTCCCAAAACTTCCTCTCCTTCCTTCCCTAAAAATACCCTCCACACATAATCCCTAAAAATGACATAGGCAATGACAAATTATTTTCCTTTGAGGACCTCCTGTGTGGAGCTAATGTAAAAAAACTTCATCAAATTTAATTTTATAAAGAGACGCTTTTTAATAATAAATCAATAATGGCTCAATACTTCAATTTAATTAGAGTATGTTTAGTGGTCAATCAAGTTTTTTTAAACAAATTAAAAAAAATGCCTTTGTTGAATGTAGTGCGTGTTTAGTGAAAAAAAATTAAGTCTCTAAAATGCCTTTTATTCTGAATCAACTCGAAACAACTTTGGCTAACTTTCGAGGTAAAATGCTCCACAGTGCGTCAGTGGTTCAATTCTTCCGCTTAAGTCATTTATCACTGCACAAACAATATTTTTGAAGTGAAAACTTCTTTAGCACCGTTGTGATTTGAAACTCGATGAAACGGAAACGACTGACACTAAAAAGAGACAAACACATACATCTATGGGATTTAGCCAGCCAGAGAATGAGAGAGCAATAAAATATGTATGCATTTAATTCACAGGTACTCGGATCCAATTTAATACGATAAATCCACAGTGCCACGCAGGCCTCCTTTGTGGTATAAAGCGCCTGACGAACATCTGCAGACATTTAGCGGAACGTTCGAATCCTACGAAATCCAAAAAAAAAAAAAATATATATTTATATATATGTTGTAAAATCAATATCCAATCTTCAAACCACTAAAAAAGGAACCTGTAAAGAAAACATAAAATAAAGCGACATCTAGCGACTCCCAAGAAGAAAACACAAATACTAATAAATTGACCAAATGTATAGAAAAAGGTGCATTGGAATTCGGTGACAAAAATCTGGAAAAAATCATTCTTCACATTGATTAAAAAGTGCTTCGTAGTCTCCCTACTTCCACTTTAGTTTTCTGAAGGTTTCACTTCTACCGTATTTGAATTGCACACTCTGACGGATGTAGGAGTTTTCCAAATATTTTTAGACTATTTGTAACTCGGAAATGTGTATTTTAAGTGACCTACTAAGAATGGTCTTATAAATTATATTCTTGTACATATATGAATTTGTACATTAAGTAACATCACATTCAATCGTTAAATGCGTTGTACAGGAGAGGTGGGCGTTTAAGTTTATTTTTCAAAAAACCCAAACCTTTTTGGTTTCATAAAATAAGCAGTTACTCAAAACTATAAAAAAAAAATTACGGTGAAAATGTTTTACAGTAACGGTCGGCGACGAACTTTCAGGAGAAAGCGTTTGCGCGAACCGTTTTATAGCAAATGTTTATGTCGGGTATAGCGGTTTACAAAATTTTTGCGGGAGATGTTTTATATTTCAAATTTTTAACATTAATTCATTTTTTAACCATTATATTTTATATGAATAAAAATCAGCACATGGAAATTGATAAAAAAATATATTTGTGTGAGAGTTGCATTTTCGATTAATTGCGGTTTATAGCTCAAATTCTTGATTGAATCGTCGATTTAACAATAATTTTTGGTAAATTTTGTTTTAGTATGCATGAACCACTGGAGTGACAGCGCAATTTAAAACTTCTTTCTCCGATTGCTTGAAATTTTTTGTTATTAATTTTAATATTTTCCGCCAAGATAAAAAAAATCATACCACCAAATTTCAATATCGAGACATACAAACTGATTATAGTTCTATATAGCCAATGAATTCACCAATCTTTTGTCGATTATCACATACTAGCAGACCCGGACACATGTTGCTGTGGCTAACGAAACACAACGCCATTACCCAACCATTATAAAATCCATACCACCCGCTTGCCAGCTGCCCGCTGCCCGCTGCCTGAATAGAATATTAGAATTTATAGGCTTTTCTCTACTATAATAAGTAATAAGCATGTATTATACATAAAAAACCATTCTCTTAAATCACTCTATCTTTTGGTGAAAACCGCATGAAAATCCGTTGAGAGATTAAAAGATCTAAGCGCACAAACATTTTGAGCGACTTCATTTTATACTTTGTATCGATTCGTAGAATATATAAAAAAATATATTTATAAAATCGTAAACTTCTACTTAATTACTAACAAATAAGGGAAAATTTGCCAAAATTGGCCGCAAAGCAATCTGAGGTATTTTAAAAAATGCCATATTGTGGCAAAAAAACGCTTTAGTGGTTAAAGTAAAACGGCGGCAAGATTTTATTTAACAAGTAACAGTATTTTTTAAAATATAATCCAAAATAATTGATTTTTTTTTTTTTTTTTTTTTTTTTTTTTTTTTTTTTTTTTTCATAGGAAGCAATTACTTTGTGGTTGGACATTATATTATAAAAATAAAACACAAACACTGCTTGATTATCCACTTTACCTATGTCAAATACTTTGTCTCCCTCTAATTTTGTTCTTTCTCCCTCTGTCACTCTTATATATTAGCCATAACTCTGTCTTAGCATTTAGTTATTATTTATATCCTGAAGAAGCTTGGTCGAAGTGAAACCGGTCGATATATGCAATAATAAATTCGTGGTTAAATACAAAGTGTTTGTGTTTTATTTTTATAACAAAATAATTGAATTCACTAGCGGTATCACGTTTGTTAGTGTTATGGGCACTTCCGCCGAGGGTACTTGAAATTGTTTTGCAATACAACCTCCAAGCTTGTACTCCCCCTGCAACCTCTAACGGCAAGTCGCCCTAGAGCACCCCTTCGTTACGGGCCCCGGCATTGTTAAGGCTTTGGGGGGGTATCCGAGGCCAGAATCTGACACACATCACCACTTGAGATGTGAAACATGCCGGGAAATAAACAAGCTTTTTGCACGTTTTTTATACATTTGAAGAGCCAGTCAGGTAGGTTTAAGTGAGGTTACAGACTAGAGATAATGCTATCCTCACTGAGATCTCACGTACGAGATTACTGGTTACTACCATGCTATACTGTTTTTCTTATTCACGATCAGAAGCGCGCATTGAAATAAAATCTACGACCTTCGTGGTAGAGCGTCAGATTCCGCGACTTTTCATCTCGCGACAAAATATCCCCAAAAAAATATCGTCCGACAAAATATCCTACGGACAAAACATCCCCCAAAAAATATCTACTAAAACCTAACCTAACCTCACCTAACCTAATCTAACCTAAACTAACCGAACCTGACGAAAAATGAGACAAAAATATTGCATCCATTTTTTTATATTAGCTCCACGCAGGAGGCACTGGGCAAAATTTCATCTTTGGGGATGTTGTGTGGAGGGTCTTTTTGGGGAAAGGAAGAAGAGGAATTTCTGGGAAAGAAAAATGTTTGATGCGTGGGTAGTAATCTGGGGGTCAGCGTAACCCCCCATAAACCCGGGCTCCCCTGCTAAGTCACCAAACGTAGTGAACCACTTAGGGTGAACTACTGCAGACATCCTGCAAAGGCAATACATTATTGTTCATAATTTGTAAAATGGGACAAAAATAATACAGACATTCTGTAGAGACAATAAATTATTGTTCAAAAACAGTAAAATGTTAAATAAGGTTAGGTTTAATAAATATTTTATTGGAGGATGCTTTGTTCTTAGTACATTTTGTCGGAGGATACTTGGTCGGAAATATTTTTTCGCGGGATGTAAACGCGCATGGGCACGCGCTTTTAAAAAAACAGTATTTTTTCACTTTAAATGATTTTTAAAGAAGTGTTGAAATGCCACTTTGTTGAGTTGTCGTGGAACCCTGGCCATTATATAAGGCTAAAGCTATTGCAAGCAACACCGATCTTCTACTTAAAGTCGCTATTAAAACAATGATAAAACCCACGTTTTTTATCGTTTGCTTTAAATGAAGTACCTAACTTAATATTTTATTAAACTGGAAATGGCAGGATAAATTTTTTATTTCCGAAATTTAACGCAAAACGCTGGTGACCTCATGATAGTTGAATCACTGACAATTGAACCTCCGACATCTGAACCCCCGACAGTTGAACCCCCGACAGATGAACCCCCGACATTTGAACCCCCGACAGTTGGAACCCCGACAGTTGCACCCCCGACAGTTGAACCCCTGACAGTTGAACCCCCGACACTTGGAACCCCGACAGTTGAACCCCCGACAGTTGAACCCCCAACATTTGAACCCCAGATAGTTGAACCCTAGACAGTTGAACCCCTGAAGTTGGACCCCCAAAATTATAATTATTACAAAAATTAAGATTATTATAAAATTATAAATTTTGAGCATTTTAATCATTTACCAATTTCGATTCGACTAAACTTCTATAATATACTACAAAAATATGTTGGTATGGATAACAAACAAATTTATTTGTAGTTCGATTTTTTTATACTTATTCGCTTTTACATACAGTACATAAAAAAGTAGTATTTTCCGGATGATAATATTTTTTCCTTAAATTATGTTTTATACTTTTGTTATTCGTCGATACATCCTCTCTGCACATCTCATTCGGGAACACTTAATTATATAATAATAATAATATTTGGACGATTTATATAGCGCCGTTTTTGTGAAAAATCACTTCAAGGGCGCTGTACAAACTTACCATACATGCCTAAAATCTAGAAAAATTACAAGCTAGACAAACAATTAAAAACAACTTATGGCTAAAAATTGCATACACCGGTTCATTGATCACCGATACGAAAATATATGTACAATATTTTGACCAATGAACGCTATGCTGCCTAAAAATGAATTAACACAGGACCATACTTACCTGGGAGGTCGCTTGAAATTAACACTTTTTATTGTCTATTTAAAGAAATTTTGATAGAGTTCGCACGCAGAGGACATAATTAGCCATACATGTTGTTTAATCCTGAAAATATTTTAATATCAATATGTAATATATTATTTAATGAATGTATTTTGGAAAGTAAAAGCAACATTTAATGGTGGGCGGTGCAGTAGTACAAGGATTTTAACTTCCGAGAGACAGATTGATGTGTAAGGATTCGAGTAATTTTAATTCAGTAAGAAAAGTGTGATTACGACATATCATAGGCAATACAGGTATGATACTCTCAGATAGGTAAATTTAAATTAAGTTAAGGGTATGAGAGCCCGAAAAGGTAGGTTTTTAGTTTGGACCTAAACTCTGTTGGGCATTTTATGCATCTTAATTCCGGAGGGAGTCTATTCCAAGCCTTAGGCCCAGATACTCCGAAAGCACGATCTCCGAACTTAGTATTTGGCTTTCGTTTGGGTTCCATTAGTCTGCCTATAGCAGATGAAGTTGCCGATCTAAGGGTTAATTGCCTCGGACCGGTATTTTCCGGGACGCATAATTCAGAGATGTAAGGTGGGGCCATTTCGTTGATTGATTTAAACACCATCCAGCACAATTCGTACTGGATTCTTTCAGGGCACTTGAGCCAGTGAAGGTTACGAAGGCGAATATGTTAATGTTATGAAGGGAATACCTACCCCACAAGAGTTCAAGCTACTCTCGTCTGGAGTCTCTGAGGCTATGGCATCCCCAATTGTTGTACGTTGTGAGGTCGAAGGAAGTGGGGAAGGGATAATGATGGGGAAGAGGAAGGTGGGGAAACTGGCTATTCAGATCTTGTCAACAAACATGGCTAAAGCCATTTCAAGTAACTTTTAAATTCAGAATGGTGGTCTTACCCCAGGGCGATACTGAGAGTAGGTATATTCCACCCTGGAACGTACTGCAAAATATTATTTTATTAATATATAATCTTCATATTATTTTACGAACATAATATTATTGGCTGCTATCTTTATGAATGATTTGCATGATTCAAACCCGAACTATATAAAACCCGAATATAGCAAGATAAGATTTCATTAAAAAAATGTTGGTGGTTCTTAGTCGAAGTGTGATACATTTAAAAATAACCGAATTGGATATAGACACCTTAGCTCAGTTAGCAGAATCGTTGCCATGTAAGCAGAAGGTCCTGGGTTTGAGTCCCAGAGGTGCCAATATATTTTTCTTATTTTTCTGTCTCCAGATTTTCGATTGAGTTTCGCTAATATTGTCTTCGTTTACATGTTACATTTTAGCCATTTTTTTAACTACCATATTAGACATACATTAAATATTATAATTTGAGGTTTTACTCATAAAGTTAAAAATACAAATAAATAAAATCAAATAAATTTTTATTGTTAAGTAACTTATATTTGACAATTTGGATATTATATAATAAAGGCCGTCGTATGTCGGGGGATCAACTGTCATGGAATCCAAAAAATTATGACTGCGGTATCTACAGAAATAAGTGAAGGTTAAATTCTGTAGAGCGTTACGATGTGTAAAACGCTGAAAATATTGTCATAAAAAATTCAAGATAATACCCGCGACTGCCTATTTTACTTTCATTCTTCCCCTTATGCAAACATTTGAACACAAAATGGTCATTCACCAAGTTTACCTCTCTCATAGCGCATAATAAACGAAAGATTATTATTTTTTATTCCCGAAACCCTCGCTTATCACCCCATCTGGGGGGGAATTCGGGGGGCCTCCTCCTTCCTTTTTTTCAATTTATGTTTTCGTTATGTTGTGCCTACAATGAGAAAAAATAGGACGCAGCATCAGGACAAAGGAATAATACTGCCACGATAAAAAATAATAGTTACAACCAGCTGTTAAAAACCCACTCCGCAGGTTTTGACTTTTGGTTCGACTTCGCCCAGTTTGTGTCGGTGACCATTTTATAGATCCAATACGAACTGATTCCAAAAACAGCCCGTTCCTCGGATCCACTGTAGCTAGTCACCGGGACAAAGTAACGGAGACAGAGCAATGACGTCATATGTAATATATATATATAGCTACTTTATACAACATGTATTGCCATAAATCTTTTCATATCCGGTTTTTGGCAAATTACACGGAGAAATTAATCCCTTTGTCCTGCAAACTGTAGCAATGTCACCTGAAGGATTCTTTTCCCGATGTTCAGGCTACCTTGGGCAAGATGAAGGACATTAATAATTTATTTTTTATGGTTTTTTTTTATATCTGTGAGTCATATTCACAAATTCGTAGTAGTTACCTATACCTATGAGGGAGACGTCCCCGTCCGACCTGCTGACAGAAGTAGCGACATCGATTAACAATCTTACACCTAAATATAAGAAGTGTAAATAAAAACATGGATGAATTTCTTGTATCACTAAATACACTCTGTTCACAACCAGATTTTATAATATTATCCGAAGCCCATATACATTCGAACATAAACATACCAATTATTCCCAACTACAAGCAATATGTTACAAATTATCAGATTAATAAAAATAGTGGAATTGTAGTATATACTATTGACAAATTTACCGATATCAACGTTATAGAAATAACCATATGTAACGTAAACTGTCTGTAAATCAATTTTAATGTAAACAATAGGCCCTTTAATATAATCGCTATGTATCGCACACACAGTTCAAATGTACAACTATTTATAGAAGAGTTAAAAAAAATTATCTGTAATAAGAATACTTTAAATTGTATATTAATAGGTGACATGAATATTAATATTGGCCCAAATAATCACTGTAAAAATAAAATTGAATATATAAACACGATGAATGAAATGAATTTTATGTCATGTATAAATAAGTTCACAAAAGAAATTGCAAAACAAGCACCATCATGCCTAGATAATATTTGGACCAATATTAAAAACACAGATAAAATTAAATATATCATATGGAAAAACGATATAACAGATCATCATACGAATATATTTGTTTATGATCTATGTAAAAACTAAGAAATTTATGATCCTGGAAAAAATATTAAAATCATTTCTAAACTGAACTATCATAAATTAAATAATAAATTACGTAATGAATCATGGACATCAATATTAAATTGCCAAAACCCTGATATATGTGCAAATTATTTTGAAGAAACATTAACTACTAATATCGCTGACTGTACCACCTATATTAATCTCCAAAATAATGCTAAATTAAGGGAAATTAAACCATGTATTACGCAAGGTCTAATCATATCCATCTGGAAAAAGGAAAAACTCTTCATTCAAACAAAAAAAAAACAAACAATGTTCACATTAAAACTGAATATAAAATATTTCGAAATAAACTCACAAAAATTATTAAAGATACGAAAGAAAAATATTACAAAGAAAAAATAACCCTTACAAAGGAAAACACTAAAAAAACATGGAACACCATAAACGAAATTATGAATAAAAATAATAAAAATAAATCAATTATAAATCTTATAAACAACAATGGAACCACATTAAATGCTATCCACGAATCAAAGAAGTGTGCAAATATTTTCAATAATTTTTTCGTAAACGTCGGACAAAAACTTGCTTACAAAATTGATCAAAATTATCAACCAGATGATATACATGAAGATAAACTAAGTGAAAACAATCTATCAGTTTTTAAATCGATTACGGAGGAAACTATTGAAAACATAATAAAATCACTAAAAAATGGTGCTGCACTTTTTTTTCTGTATGATGGTGTAACTACAGAAATCCTAAAAAAATGTTCTAACTCACTAACTAAACCAATTACTCACATAATTAATGTAAGCATTGAAAATGGAATATTCCCATCAAATTACAAAAAAGCCATTGTAACACCTGTGTATAAATCCGGAGATTCGAAAGAAATAAACAATTACCGCCCAATATCGTTAATATCCAATGTAGCTAAAATATACGAAAAAGTAATAAATAAACAAATTGTAGATAATGTGGAAAATAAAAAATGTATAATCCTAGTCAATACGGTTTTAGAGAAAAAATGAGCACACAAGACGCAATAGCGGAATTAACTAGAGTTATTTATAAAGCATTGGATAAAGGGAAAAAATGCTTAAGTATATTCATTGGCCTCCGTAAAGCTTTTGACAGTGTTTCACACTCAAAATTAATCAACAAACTAAATAATATTGGAATAACCGACAAAGCTAAATCGTGGATAAATAGTTATTTATATCAAAGAACACAGCAAGTGAAAATAAATAACGAGTTAAGTGATATAGAAAAAAATAATTTTGGAATCCCACAAGGAACTGTACTGGGCCCAATACTATTTCTATTATATGTAAATGAACTTTTTGAACTCCCAATCGTCGGAAAGATTATATCTTATGCGGATGATACAGTATTAACAATTGAAGAAAACTCTTGGAAAGAAGCCGAAATATCGGCAAATAATGCAATAAATATCATTAAACAATGGTTTGACAAAAACTTACTTTCTTTAAATGTTGAAAAAACTCATTTTCTACCTCTGAGCCTAACAGAACATATTTCAAATATAAATGTAAACATTAAAGTTCACGACAGAAACTGTCTACTTAAAATCACACCCTGTAACTCAAATTGTATACATATTAGTAGTAAAGAACAAATAAAATATCTTGGAATAATTATCGACAATAACATTAAATGGAAAAATCAAATAAACTCCACAATAGACAGAATGAGAAAACTAATATATATATTTTTCAGACTTAGAAATACTATCACATTAAAAATATTAAAAGAAATTTACTTTGCACTTGCGCACTCGGTATTACAATATGGAATCATAGCTTGGGGGGGGGGGGGGGGGGTGCATATAAATCATCCCTTCTCCCATTCGAAACAATTCAAAAAATTATCCTAAAAAAACCGTATTACTACCCAACAATAAACGTATTCCAAGAATTCCCTGTTCCCCCACTTACAAAAATTTACGAAAAAATAGCACTACTTCAGCTACACAAAGATATATTTAAAAAAAATATTACCCCACTGCTAAATATTAGCATAAGGAATACTTCTATTGGTGGACTAACTATACCACCCATACGAACTACAACAGCACAGAATCACTATGTATATAAAGGAATAAAATTATTTAATCAATTACCCGCCGATATGCGAACAGAAAAAAATTACGACAAATATAAAAAAAAAATTAAATCATATATTGGTAGTCCCACCTTATAATTTTAACTTTTATTAGATATGTTTTTGACTGTTTGTTATTCCAAAGGTTTTATGTACATCCTATATATATTTTTTGTTTAATTACCCTTATAATCTTTAAAAAATATGTTATTAAGCCTAAATCTATTCATAAGTTAAGTTCTTAAGTTTGTTATAAGGATTTGAAAAAAAAAAAAAAGTTATTATCAAGTTGTCCTCTCCTAAACACAAGCACTTGCTTTATTAGGAGAGTATATAAAATATGTAATATTAGAATGAAATAAACTTATTGTAAAAAATTTACTCAATAAAAAAAAATAAAAAAATTTTTTTACAGTAGTTTTGTGTGAAATTTCACGAACACAGATGTTATTTGTGGCGCGGCGCGTATGGCGTGGCGTCCGACATGCACTGGTTGCTGGGTACTGAAATTCAACCACGCAGACGCTACGGTAATAATACTATTCGATAATACCGTAGGCACTGTCCTATAATCATTGGGGAAAATTCGAACTTTTGAGGGAATTTTCTCCCTCATTGTGGGGAAAAAATTCTGAAAATGCCATCGAGTGCAGTTTCATCTGGGGAATCTGACGGTGTCGGTCCCGATTTTCATAAAGCAACGGATATCTGGAAAAAGTCGATTATATCGCAGATTGAGACTTTGAACAAATCTTTGATTGAGGGAGAACCTAAAAAGGCCAAGAGGAGAGTTAAAAAAACAGTTACAGTAGCGGACATTGGGTCTGACTCGGACTCGGAGATGAAAATCGGTGTTATTAACCCTCTCCCCGGATCTAGTGGTGCGTCTATTGTTGGGATCCACCCCCCCACGCCTATGACGGGAAAAAACAAGAGACCAAGGATCAGCGACTCTCCCAATAGTCAGTTGAGTTTGGCCGAATCGTCAAAAAAGGTTATTCCGGCGATGGAAAAATGTCACAAGATTAGGTGTCTCGTGATGGATGGCTCCAACAAGCTAAACAAGGCGGTTAAAAGTGCCCTCAACGAGATCCTTGATGATTTAATGTCGGACATCACCCTCCTTATGCTGGACCTCAACACCATGACAACCAGAAGCTCCACTATTGACCAGATGCTCAATGCCCAGACGAGTATTAATCAGAAGCTGGACTCTGCTATTAAGGCGCGCCCACCCGCACCTCTGGTGCCACCAGCAAGATCTTATGCTAATGCTGCGGCTGGCCTCCCGAATTCAAAAAAAGTCGTCGTCAATGGTTATGAGCGCCTTTTGCCTCCCAAACCCCTGACTATCCTGGTCTACTCCAACATCCCGGAAGGTGAAACATCAGAGGCCACCCAGAAGAAACTTGAAAAGGCGATCAACCCAAGAACGGAAGATTTCCAGGTTGTGCGCCTTCGTAAAATTAAGGGAGCTGGGATGGCCCTTCAAGCCCGAGATAAAAAGGGTCTCGAAAACATTAAGAAAGCAGAAGCGAAACTCTTGGCTAGTGGTCTAAAAATGGTGAACCCCATGGGTCGTTTGCCTAAAATAGTTATATACAATGTTCCAAAGGGTGACCCAACGGAAGATCAGGCGCTATTCACGGAAATCTTCAATAACAACCTGGCCGGCAATACCTCGCTAACGATGGAAGACCACCTCCGCACCATGAGGAGAGTGTCTCTCTTCGGGAAACGAGACACGGGATTCATGAACATGGTTGTGACATGTCACCCCTCCGCTAGGAAAGTACTCCTAGACAGCGGTTTATGTTTTCTTGGCTGGAATGCCTGTCGGACACGGGACTATACAGGAGCCACTCGATGTTATAAGTGCCACCAGTATGGCCATATATCAAAGAGTTGCTCCCAGGACCAAATATCTTGTCGTCACTGCGCCGCTGTGGGACACGATTTTGAGACTTGCCCCAAGAAAGCATTACCCGCTGTCTGTGCGACCTGTACGCGTTTTAAAAAACCGGCAGATCATCCCACAGGGGATAGGTGCTGCCCGGCCCAGAAGGCAGCAATTGAAGCAGCCTTCCGTATGACGGATTATGGATCCTCTTAATCCCCTTTCCTTAGGTCAGATTAACCTCCAGAGATCCCGGATGGCCACGCTGGAGGTGCTGAGGGTCACGTCTGACCTCAACATTGACATCATGCTCATACAGGAACAGTACACCTGGGAAGGTAAGACCCCTATTAATTTTCCGGGTGCGGTACTCGAAGTTGGTCGATCTCCAGGGGCGGGAGTCCTGGTTAACACTTTGTTGATCAGTCCCCTCCTTCTAGCTGGCCTTTCTGATGAGTACCAAACCTGTGTATGTATTAGATTTGGCGATACTGAGATCTTTTTGATCTCAGTTTATTTTAAATATGGGAACCCGGTAGGACCCCACATCCCGAGTCTGACGCGCGCGCTCAACGCGCTTAAAGGCTGTAACATAGTTATCGGAGGTGACTTTAATGCACGCTCACCATTATGGTTCGACAGTAGTGATTGTAGGACGGAGCGATCAGACGCCGTAGAGGACCTGATTGCTGCGCAAGGTCTTAGTATCATTAATGAACAGAGTTCCTTTTGTACCTTCTCGAACATACATGGTGAGAGCAATATTGATCTAACTCTTTGCTCTGGATCGGTTGCGACCAGGATTTCAAAGTGGACAGTCCATGAGTGCGCTATAAATTCGGATCATAGATTATTAACTTATACGGTTGGTGTAAAGAAAACTGAGGCTCCAAGATCCTCCTGGAACTTCAACACCACAAGGGCGAATTGGGATAACTTTGGGGAAGCGCTACGAGATACGTTGAGGGATTTTCAGCACGTAGCTGCTACTGATCCGGATAATTTGGGGAACTTCTTCAATAGGGCAGTTGTATCTGCTGCCAACTCGTCTTTGGGAAGATTAAACCCGAAGACGAGTATTAGAACGCCGTGGTGGTGACCTGAGCTGACTTCGCTTAAGGGGGCCTTCAAGAGGGCCTACAGGGCGCTTGGGTTGTCCAGGAGTGGCAACTGCACGGAGGAGGAGACAGTTGCGCTTCAGGCGAACCTGAGGTCTGCCAGGTCGGCCTTCAAACGGGCCGTCCTTCTAGCGAAACGAGCTGTTTGGCATAATTGGGTTAAAGACGTGGGTAACGCCAACCCGTGGGATATCCACAGCGCACTTGAAAAATCCGGAAAAGGATCTGACCGGTTTTTGTCAACAGTAATTGGGAAAACAGATGGGAGGAACGCTGAGACTGTGGACGTGGCCTCCACTCTCAAGACACTTCTGGGCGAGTTAGTTCCTTTAGACTCAGTAGTTCGGGAAAGTGACCACCATAAACAGATAAGGAATCTGTCGCGGCTACCACCTAGGGACCTTGCCCAAGAGGATAACTCTAACTTTAGTCACTAAAGCGGAAATTGAAGTGATAATTAAGGGATTGGGTCCTAAGAAGGCACCAGGGCATGATAGGCTCAATGGCGTGATTGCGAAGCAAGTCTGGGTCCACGCTAAGGAAAAGCTCTTCCAAGTGATGGACACGTGCCTGAGGAGAGGAGTTTTCCCCTCCGAGTGGAAGCGCGGCGTGCTCCGGATCATACCAAAGGGGAACGGAAAACCACTGACCGACATCAAGGCGTACCGGCCAATTACCCTCCTCCCTGTACTTGGCAAAATCCTGGAAAAACTGATACGAGAGCGACTTCGGCAAACCCTGTCACCGGCAAGTGACCTTCAGTTCGGCTTCGTCCCCGGTAGATTCACGGTGCACGCCCTGTCGTATGTGCTTGATTGGGTGAAGGCTTGTCCAAAGAGGTATGTAGTTGCAATCTTCCTCGATATAACTGGTGCCTTTGACTTCGCGTGGTGGGACATGATACGTACAAAGGTGAAAAACAGGCAGTGTTCCAAACTTCTGTTCCAGGCCATCGATGACTACCTTTCGGATCGCACCATAACAATTTGTTTTGGCGATTTTCTACTCGAGAGGGAAGCAACTATGGGATGCCCGCAGGGCTCCATCCTTGGACCTGACCTGTGAAAGATTCACTTTGACGACTCCTCCAGGTTACCCTTGCCTGAAGGATGTATCTCTGTCGACTACGCGGATGATAAGACGTATCTGGTCGCTGAGGACAGCAGAAAGGAAGTTGAGAGCAAAGGCAGTGAAGGTTTGAACATGTTCCTCGATTGGGGAAAAAGAAACAAGATGACATTCGCTCCCCAGAAGACCCAGGGCCTCCTGATGAAGGGCTTTCTCAGTAGAAAAAGAAATCCCGTCATCAAAATGGGGGACTCTCCTGTTCAATTTCGTGAAACTGTAAAATATTTAGGCGTCACACTAGATCGATCGTCCTCCTTTCTGGCTCACGTCAAGGATGTATCCAGCAAGGCTCAGGCCCTCTTCTTTAAGCTTAGGAGACTCTCCACGGCTGAGTGGGGATTGCGGAGTCCGGCTTTGCGTGTTCTGTACAGATGCGTATACGTGGCGCAAGTTTCGTATGCTGCGTCTGTTTGGGAGCACCGCCTGGATAACTCGCTTATACTCCTGGCTCTCAAGCGGGGCCAACGAACTCCCTTGCTGGCACTATCCGGGGCGTATAGAACCGTTGCTTCGGACGCTTTGCCTGTTTTGGCTGGCATTTTGCCAATCGATCTGGAAATCAGGGAAGTGCTCACTAAGCAGAGATTAACCAGAGGAACCCCGGCCACTCACCTAGGCGTTGTTAGACTGCTCCGGCAAATGAGGGATCTGTCGCTCCAAGAGTGGCAGCTCCGGTGGGATAGATCGAATATGGGAAGATGGACTTTCTCCTTCTTCCCATCAGTTAAAGTCAGAATGGAAGGGGCTTATCTACAACTGGACCACCACATCACCCAGCTCCTGTCCGGGCATGGGGAATTCAGGGGGAGGCTTCACACCCTCGCCCTGTCACCCCACCCCAACTGCGCATGCGGATCTGCAAACCAGTCAGCCGAGCACATTCTGTGGCATTGCGAGATTTTGACGGATGCGAGAGAGGAACTGCTCGATGGTTTGGACGTACCTATCAGACCAGTATGGAATACTGATCTGGTGTCGAACAAGAGGAATTTCGAGTGTTTGAAGAAATTTGCAAGGGTCTGGGTTGAGAGATGGCCTGAGCTTAGAGTCGCTGATTAGTTGAATTTTTTCGAAACCAGGTGTACTTGTTCCTGATTACCACGGTTTACTCTATTATTTGCCCAGGATGTACAGTTTTATGTTATCTTGTTTTCTTGTTTTTATTTATACATTTTTATGTCTTATGGCTAATAAGTTGGTTCTCTTTTTTTTTTTTTTTTTTTTTTTTTTATTTCCTATGCAACTAAATTTTATGTTGTACTTTTTATATTTTACATTGATTACTTTTTACATCTTTTGTATTATCATCTACTACTGTATATATGTATTTCTTTGTTTGTATATTCTTTTCCAATTTAGACTTTGGGTCCAGTTACATAGGCGTACATAAGCGCTTATGTCGACTGTACAATATTTAGTTCTATTTTTTTTCACGCCTTTGGTTTTCTTCTTTTTTTCTATATATTCGTTCAACTTCTGTGTTTTTTTATATATTTTTCTTTTCAGTCTGTGACAACGTGCGAGTACTGAACTCCGTTGCTTGTGTTGTATCGTCCTTCTCCCCATTTAAGGGGTTGGACTAGAACATGTCCCTGTGTACGTGACTTGTCGTTCTTATGGTTCTGGTGGGACTGCTTTTGGCCCCGTGCCACCCCCCATGACATGAAGAGGCTGAGGAGAGGGCTAAACGTCATCCGAAAGCTGTCCGTCCCGCCTCCAGCGACCCGACGCTTCTCTCCCTAGGGTCTTCTTTGGATTTCCATTTACTTATCGTCTAGGCACCACCGGGTAGCTGGCTTACGGACGACGCTGCCGGTTGTCGGGAGGCCTAACAATCAGCCCCCTTCACTGTTAAGGGGACTGCCGGTGGCTGAATTTTGGTTTCACCAGCTTCTCATTGTATATACTTCTTTACTTTTTTGTTTTTCTTTTACATGGACAGAGCACGGTGTTGCCTGCAGGACTGCTGTGTGGTCCGTCGCCGTCATGAACTTCCCACTCATGACGGTTTTACTTACTTTGTTTTCTTGTTTTCTTATGTATTTTTTACAGCCCTAGCCTAGTCACTAACACCCTGTTTGACTGTCCATGAGGCTTACCGCTTTGCGTTGAGTTACTCATGGGCTTTAGAATTGTAGAACTGACCATAACAGTGCATTTCTGTAGGCGCGCCTGCATACATTGAAGTTCTAGAATCGTTCCATATTTTAAATGTAGAGTCGTTTTTTTCAAAAAAATTAGAGTCTTGCGAGAACTCCGAAGGGGCGACCATAAGTCGCCTATACCGGGGTGGGAATAGGTGGGTGAAAGCTTCAATGTCCTATAATCAGGATCATGGAATAAAATTGAATTCAGCAATTCGGCAATCAGCTCAACACCCTCCTGAAAAGTCATTAAATGCGATGAAAAAAATTTACAAAAAATTGGTTAAATAGGTTATGTTAGATCAGGTTATTAGTTTTTTTTTTTCATAGCGTTTAATGATTATTCAAAGAGGTATTGAATTGACTTGATTCTGAGTTAGCATGGAGCCAGCAATTAATCTACGAAAGATTAAACAATTTTCTGTTAAAAAAATCATTATTTTATAAAAAATAATATGGCTTTAGGAAAAAATCGAACACACTTGCGGCAATAAACGACTTAATCAGTAAACTTAGGAGTGGTATTATTGGTGGAAATTATATTTTATCTATACTAGTTGACCTTCAAAAAGCCTTTGATACAGTAAGCCATGATATACTTCTTAAGAAACTCGAGAAACTTGGTGTAGTTGGTCCTGCTCTTAATCTATTCAAATCATGTCTTAGCAATAGAAAGCAATTCGTAAGCATTAACAATCAAAATAGTAAGCACCTTCCAATAAACTATGGAGTTCCGCAAGGATCCATACTAGGGCCACTACTGTTCCAAATTTATATCAATGATTTTTTGCAATTAGAATTAAACGGTGAAATTTTTTTATACGCAGATGATACTGCAATATTCTACTGGGGTAAAGATCTAAACATACTACTAGAAAATGCACAAAGTGACCTAGAAAGAATTTGCAGTTGGCTCCAATCAAATATCCTAACAAGGAATATTAAAAAAAATAGGATACATGATTTTAAGCTCAAACCGTAAAATAATTCCTCCTCATGTACCTTTAAAAATTGAAAATAACGATTTGCAAATCCTGATACAGGAAAAATATCTTGGGCTGTGCATCGACAAGCATTTAACTTTTAAATAATACATACAAGATGTAAAAGATAAAATCACACCCTTAATTACCGTTTTTAGCCGGTTATCATATCTATTACCAATTAAATTTAAAAAAAGTTTATATTATAGTCTCGTACACTCACACCTAAATTACCTGATTGAAGTCTGGGGAAATGCGTATGAAAAATATGTACATCAATGAATTACAGGTAATTCAAAATAAGCTAATCAAAAAACTATTTCACTACGAATCCAAAACATCCACAAAAAAATTATATTTGTAAACAAAACTGCTAACATTAAGAAAACTATACGAGTACAATATATGTCTCCAGGGGCGTGCACAGAGTTTTTGATCAGGGTAGGCAGTAGGAAAATACAACAAGTTTCACAGGATAAAATTTACATATTTTATCAGATAATTTCAGAATTAAAGTACGACAAACGTTTTTGAGACAACTATTTGATAGAAATACATAATAACAGATGTTTTTGTCGTCACTGATTGCCATTTGCTAATTTTGTTCTAGAAAGCACTGCTTAATCCTAACAAAAAAACCTCACATAGGCAAATTACTCTAAGCTTTGTGCATTTCGTAAACATTGAATAATATTTGTTTGCCGCATTTTAGTGAGGCAGTCGGAGGGCGCGCTTGTAGTTTCTAGTTGTAGTATGCCGTTTGATGTGGCGCTTGCGTAGTTTTGGTTGTTCAGCTTTTTCGCGCTTATTTTTGAAAGGGTGTATTTATTTTTAGCAATAATATAATACATTATAATATTATTTTCATGCTTATGTTTTACAAAAACGGCAGGGTAGGCAGTGCTTATGTGCCTATATGGAGTGCACGCGCCTGTATGTCTCCTTATATACAAAATAAATAATAAACTCATACATACAAACACAGAATTCATTAAAACGTCCCAAGTACACAAACATTTTACACGAAAACACGATAACATACGTTTAAACACCATTCATACTAACTACGGTAAGCAATCAATTAGTCACGAGAGGGCCAACTTATATAATTGCCTTCCAGATGATATCAAAAACGAAAAAAGTATGTGCAAATTAAAAAAAAAAATTATTCATGTTTATTCACAAAAAACAAAGTAGTGAAAGTGAATAATATCGTATGGTAATATAATGTTATGTAAATGTTAGTACTGAAATCTAATGTAATTTAAGGTAATGAAATGTAAAAACTATGTATAAATTCAATATTCTAGTTAAGTAAGTGAAAATGTTATTTTCTTTTTTACTGGAATAAAAACTTATTAAAAAAAGGGGTATTCAACATCGAATTAATAATTTTAAACAAACACGCAAAATCACAAATAATTTTAAAAAAAATACAAGTGTGCAGTTCACACGTGGTAGAAGTGAAACCTTCAGGAAACTAAAGTAGATAAGAGTGGGGATGCTACGAAGCACCGCACAAAGAGGAGGTCGATTATTCCATCTCATTCTCTCGCAGGCTGAGACCTGCAGATGTATGTGTTTGTCTCTTTTTAGTGTGGCTTTTTCTTTTCATCGTGTTTCAAATCACAACGGTGCTAATTGTTCACTTCAATATTGTTTGAAAAAAGTATATTATTCTATAGGGCGTCATCATCTGCAGTAAAATTGGCAACTTGTATCCATGAAAAGTCATTGACAGAATCAAGACCAAAAATACAATTCAAATTAATAAATTACTTTGTTTTTACTACTATAATTGATTATAAAAAACCGACATCTTTCATAAGCCAAGCTTACTTCATCAGTGTTTTAATAATACTAATTTTTAAAAATAGACATAGAAAATGGTGTCAAAAGAAAAATAACAAACATAGACAAATAAAAAATAACAAACATAGACAAAAAATACAATATTTCAGTGTGGGTCTGACCAACAATGACGCATCCTTTCTTTTATTTCTGTGCGTGATCATTATTAACCCACAGCTTGTAAGGATGATGAAACCGTGTAAGCTTTTTTGGGCAATAAAATTTGTAACATTTAAAAAAACAATACTTTGTTTGGAGCAAGAAGGTTTTTTATGTGTCAAAAAAGTTTTTACTTTAAAAGAAATAAAAGTAAAATAACCTTTAAGTGCTGACGTGGGGGCCGCTCCATCCTAGCAACAATAAAAATATCGAAATACTCCCTCCCTCGCGCGCGACGCATACGCCGCTTCCAGTAGCTTCGACTTTAGTGACGCTAGAGCCATGAGAGGTGGTGTACATGTTTGCTAGCTTAATTTATGTAAGTTAATTCATTTAAAAAAAATGCGTTCCTCTCTGACCTATCGTCAGTGCTTACGTGATTTTTTCTAGAACCTTAAATGTCGACATCTGATCATCCAGCACTTCCAAAAGTAGAAGAAGAAGACTTAAAGCTGAGAAGAAGATGTCACACATGTCCACTGAAGCCTCAGAGAAAGTGTATACATACTTGTTTTGTGTGTAAAATACATGTTTGTCTCCGATGCGCAAAAAAAGTTTGCCCCGACTATGTATAATTTGTAAGTTTTGATGCCTTGCAATTTTATATTATGTATTTAATTACTAAAGTTGATTATATATAGTTTATTCGAGACACTATTAAAATATTATAATATAAGTGAGTTCATTGTTTTTATTTAGTTTAAAAGATAATAAAGACTGATTTCTGATCTCAAGTGATTTTTTCCAAAATTGTCAAATACTAAAAAAGTATTATATTTTATAAATATGTAAAGGAATAGGTACCTACCTAGAAATGCATAGGATTCCTTTATGTTCGAATTTTAAATAGGTGTTGTCTTGGAGACAGAATATGATGGATGTTTTTTGTTTTGTTGTCTAGCTGGGTAGCACAGATGGAAGTAATAAGAAGATTGAAAAATAAGTTTATAATTACAAAGTGATATAATATTTTGAAGACGGACAAATAACTTTAATTGTAGTTTCTTTGTCAGCAAAGCAACTCATGATATTTGTATGTCACATTATTAATAAAAAATTACAACAAATAGACAAATTGTCTTATAAAACTACAATTTTAGTGAAGAGAAACAATAACCTTGGAAATGGAAAAATTAAGATTCACATTTACAGTGTCAGCAGCATCGGATGGAAAAAGCAATGTGATCTGCGTAACCTCAATCGAGACACCCGATGGACATATATTTGATATTCCCGATGATTTAAAACATGCAAGCAAACATACCGCCATAACGACTACGGATGTTTATAACAAAATTAAGAATTCTCTAAAGAAAAGATATCAAACACGGAAAATATGGTTTCCCTTAACCCAAGATTTGAGGAAAATTTACTTAGATGAAGGTGAGAATATACAATTTGGTGACCAATACCTGGAAGAAATTATATATGACACGAAACTTTCTGACAATAATATTAGTACTGAAAATAAAAATCTAGGAAAAATAGCAGAAAGATTTTTACTCGAGAAGTTTTCAGGAAAAACATCAAATGTACACCAATGGATCAATGATTTTGAAAATGAATGTAAACGTTTCGAGATATTAAAGGAGGCAGAAAAAATTGAGACTTTCAAATATTTACTTGAAAAACAGTGCCTAGATTGGCACACTAGTATGTTAATAAAATATACAGTAAACGCAGAATGGACAATATGGAAAACAAATTTTTGTGAAACATACGGAAACAAAGGTTGGTCACAAGTTAAATTTGCATTTGCCTTTAAATTTCAAGGAGGTTCATTACGAGAATATGCCACAAAGAAAGAAAGATTGTTATTAGAGATAAATAAAAATATTGACACACAGACATTGATTCATCTTATTGTTATGGGTCTACCAGATTATATAATGTACAAAATGAATAAGGAATCTATAACATCGACTGCAAATCTATTCAATGAAATTGGTAAACATGAACAAACAGTCAATAAAAATAATTATGATAAATTCAAGAGAAATACATTTGTTAATAAAGTAAGAGTTGATAAAATTAAGCCCTGCAAAACTTGTGAAAAATTAAATAAAGGTAGCCGTTTCCACTCTGAAGAGAAATGCTGGTTTAAACAAACTGATGATTATGAGAACAAGAGAAAATATAATAAGAATGTAAACAACACTGTATTACATGTTGAACTGAATGATAATGAGTCAAAAAACGAATAATTACACCATTAATTAAAGTAAAACTATCATTAGAAGGAAAATAAGACATATTTGGTATATATGATTCTGGCTCTAATGTTTCCTTAATAAATTCTAAATTATTAAGAATAAAGGAAGAAGGAAAAAAATATACATAACAATACAAACTTACTAACGATTAATGGTGTAAAAAAGACAAAAGGCTTAACAACAATAAAAATTAAGATATTTAATATAGAGAAGAAAATTGATGTTTATATTGTAGATGGAAAAGAATTCAAATACAATTTTCTAATTGGACTTGATACTATAAAAGAGTTTAATTTGATTCAGAATGAAAAATTGGAAATTGATCAGAAATCTGAAGAAAGCTTAAAAAAGAGGAAATACATTGTAAAAACAATCCTAATGAAAATGAAGATATAAAGAACTTGAACTTTATAAACTTTAAGGAACATACAAAAGAAAAATAATTTAAAATGGATCTGAGTCATTTAAATATACAACAAAAATCTGAAATAAATAAACCTATTGATAAATATAAATCAAGCTTTGCAAAGGATAAATATGATATTGGAACAGTAAAGGATTATGAAGCACGCATTGATCTACTTGTGGGCAAATACTGCAGTAAAAGACCCTACAGATGTTCAATAGAAGATAAGTTAGAGATAGAAGAACAAGTAAGAAAATTGCTTGAAAGAAATCTTATAGAGGAATCATACAGCCCTTTTGCAGCACCAGTAACCTTAGCTTTCAAAAAAGAAGACAATAGAAAAACAAGATTGTGTATCGATTTTAGAGAATTAAATAAAATGGTGGTACCTCAGGCTCAACCATTTCCTTTGATTGAGGACTTGGTAACAAAAACCAGGAACTGTAAATACTTTTCAACATTAGATATAAATTCTGCGTTCTGGTCTATTCCCCTGCGAATTGAAGATAGAAAGAAAACTGCTTTTGTAACCCAGGAAGGCCACTACCAATGGACATGTTTACCCTTCGGTTTAAAAACTTCTCCAGCCATATTTCAAAGAATACTAAGCAACATATTGAGAAAGTACAAGTTAACAGATTTTGCTGTAAATTTTATTGACGACATTTTAATATTTTCAAAAAGCTTTACCGAGCACATAAATCATTTATCACAGATTTTAAAGGCGATAGAAAAAGAAGGTTTCCGACTTAAGCTCACAAAATGTCGATTTGCAACAAATTGGGTAAAATACCTCGGATATATAATACAAGATAATACAGTAAAACCGGTGAGAGATAACTTAATTTCAATAAGAGATTTCCCAACACCAAAGAATCAGAAAAATATTAGACAACTTCTAGGAAAAATCAATTTCTACCACGAATACATACCTAACAGTTCAATAATTTTAGAACCATTACATAATTTACTAAGGAAGCATCAAAAATTCATATGGTCAATAGACTGCCAAGAAGCTTTTGAAAAGATTAAACAACTATTGTGTTCACAACCAATCTTAGAAATTTTTGATAAAGACTTATCAATAAACATATATACGGATGCATCATTGGAAGGTATTGGAGCAGTGCTGAAACAAACTCAACAAGACGGAAAAGAAAAACCTGTAGCATATTTTTCAAAAAAATTAAATGAAGTCCAAAAGAAAAAAAAGGCTATATATTTAGAATGCTTAGCTATTAAAGAGGCCATAAGATATTGGCAGTACTGGCTAATAGGCAAACCTTTCACAGTATATTCCGACCACAAACCATTGGAAAATTTAAATATTAAATCTAGAACGGACGAAGAGTTAGGAGATTTATCCTATTACCTATCACAATATGACTTCGAAATAAAATATAAACCAGGAAAAAATAATTTAGAGGCAGATTGCTTGAGCAGAAACCCAGTATTAGATGCTAATAAAGATGTACATGAACAATTAAAAATAATAAACTTAGTAACATTGAATGATATATTAACAGATCAAGAGAAAAATGAGGATATAAAAAAATACAATAACAAGTTAAAATATAAAAACAATATATATTATAAGAGGGTAAGAAAGCAAGAAAAAATACTACTGTCAGAGGAACTCAGTATAAAATTTATAAAACTGATACATGAAAATATGTGTCAAATAGGTATAAAACAAATGCAAAAGAAAATAGGAAACATTTATACAGCAAAGAATTTAACTAGAAATATCACCGATTTATGCAAACAATGTGAAATATGTATAAAAAATAAGACAAGAGGACAGGCTAAATATGGTGTAATGTCACACTTAGGCCCTGCCACAAAACCACTTGAAATTGTCTCAATAGATACAATTGGGGGATTTGGTGGCTCTCGATCAACCAAAAAATACTTGCACCTTTTAGTCGACCATTTTAATCGATATGCTTATATAGTAACCTCAAAGACACAGAGTGCAAAGGACTTTATAAAACTTATAAATATTGTACCAAATTGTAATGAAATTGGCATGGTTTTCACCGACCAATATCCTGGAATTAACTCAAAAGAGTTTAAAACTTTTTTAAATGAAAGATCAATCACACTAATTTTCACTGCAGTAAATTCGCCGTTTTCTAATGGACTGAACGAAAGGCTAAACCAAACACTCGTAAATAAAATAAGGTGTAAGATAAATGAAAATCTAAATACTAAAGCATGGACAACTATTGCTCATAATTGTGTTGATAGATATAATAACACGGAACACTCAATAACAGGCTTTGCACCGAGATACCTATTGGATGGTACTGATGTTTCATTCATACCAAATGAACTTAAATTAAAAAAAGAAGCAGATGACTGGATTAGAGATAGAAAATTTGCATTAGAAAGAACAATTAAGTCACATGAATATAATAAAATGTTAATTGATAAAAAAAGAACAATTCATAATTTTAAAATAGGCGATATGGTATATGTTGAAAATGGTCACAAATTAAATAGAAGAAAATTAGATGAGTTAAGGATTGGTCCATTTAAAATCGAAGATAAACTATCCCAATCAATATACAAGATTAATACAGGACATAAAAAGATGGAGTCAAATTTTTTCCATATTACAAAACTTATTCCTGCCCCCATACTAGAAGAAAATGAAGATTAGAAAGAAGAAAAAGGAATTGAAAGAGACGAAAATCTCCAGAGAAATTTTCTAACCCTAGGGGGGAGATGTAAAGGAATAGGTACCTACCTAGAAATGCATAGGATTCCTTTATGTTCGAATTTTAAATAGGTGTTGTCATGGAGACAGAAAATGATAGATGTTTTTTGTTTTGTTGTCTAGCTGGGTAGCACAGATGGAAGTAATAAGAAGATTGAAAAATAAGTTTATAATTACAAAGTGATATAATATTTTGAAGACGGACAAATAACTTTAATTGTAGTTTCTTTGTCAGCAAAGCAACTCATGATATTTGTATGTCACATTATTAATAAAAAATTACAACAAATAGACAAATTGTCTTATAAATATATTTAAATTGTCCAGTAAATAATGGGTAATTTGGACCTCAAAATTTGCAGATCTCTAATGTATAAACATTTAAAGTAACAGTAATCTCAAAAAATCACGTCAATAGTTAAAGTTTAAGGAATACCGAGTCAAATTTAGTTTAATTTTGAAATTCGTAATAGTTTTTAATTCGAATTCAGAAATGAAAAAAAGTTTTACAGAAAAACCGATCGCCCTTTGGACGAGACATTATTTCAGGAAAATATAACACCTAATACAGATTTTAATTCTGCAGATAGAAAACAATCACAAAAATCATGTAAATGGGCACGTGCCGTCAAATAACTTACAAGGTGTCTAGGGGTAAAATACACAAAATTCTGGAGTTAATTCTACATGATAGCATAAGTAAAAAGATACATAACCTCTTTCGACAAAACAACGTTTTATTTTTTTTTTTTGGGTGATTTTTTAAAATCATTTCGATTTCAGAAATTTAAAATGCTGTAAAGGACAAAAAATCCAAAAAGAGTTAAATATGTAATTTTTTTTCCACCTTTTCTCTTTCAATCTTCCTCATCAAAATATTTCTAGAGAAATAAGTGTGTTCTTATTGACGAGCACTTTAAGGTGATTTTTTTCTGAAAATAAATTCAATTCTGTTTGTTATTAAATAAATTTACAAAACCTTATAAGAATTATGAAAAATTTATTCAATGGTAATTTTTAAATAATATATATCAAAGGTCTACAAAAATATATGATTTCTTGAAAAAAAAACTTTATTTTTGCTCTCTTGTACAATTAACATTTTGTTTTTTGTAGCATTTAAAATTTTCGTTATCGATTTGTATCGAAGAAAAAAAATGTTCTTTCGTGGAAAACTATTTATGTATGGGAAAAAACAATTAATTTATTTACATCTACCATCACGTAGAATCACCTTACGATGTAAGTGCGCCTTAACTCCGGACACACTGTACTTTTAAATTAAATTAATTGAAGGTTAAACATAATATTCTTTAATTATATACCTAATTGATAAAAATTAATCACATATTCTTCCAAATTTTGTGAATAAAAAGGTTAAAATTTATTGGCGATAATAAAACATCGACCGAATGTAAGTAAATGCGATTTACAGCATTACATGAAAACATCACAATCATAGGCCGTGAATAAAAACGAGAAATAAATTGCCTAGCAAAACCACTGTGGATTACTCTCCATCAATAGGCATGTGTTTTTCATTGGAAAGTTTCCAACAATAATTTGCAGAAATCCGAAATACAAAACAGCCAAATATAAATCATACGAGAACTCGACAAAATGTTCGCATAAAAGTGAGTTACATGGCAATAGCACTAGTATAAGCCCGTCGGTAAAGTGTACGTTTTTTATGGCATGAATTTCAGATTGTTGAATTGTTTGTAGATTGTCTTTATGAATCCGGTGTGGGTTCTTTAATAACCCCCTTTCCAAGGGTCCTGTGTAGGTTAGAATCCCATGCTACGGTTTTGGGGTTGTTTTCAACCCCAAAGATTTCTTTTTGGACCTTGTACTACAGTTTGGTGTTATTATGAGACCCAGATGTGGAGTTCAATTTAGATAAGGGCCAGGAAACCCAAAGTTGGAGAACCGCAGAGCATTTGTACCGATCATTATCCAAGGAAATGTTTATAACGTTCTGTTTTTTAGGCAGTGCGATATCAATTGATTTGAAGTCAGAGCAAGGTTAACACTAAAATGGTCACGTTCAAACTACGGCATGGCGAAAAAGAGGCGTTTACTTTATAATGTAGGTAGATACTACATTCATATATTAGATAGGTATTTATTTTTATAGTTAATGACCTTCAAATTGCGGTATATCTACTGTCATTGGGCTAATAAAACCGGCAATCAGAATAAGTAAACCAAAATGTAGAGAACATAATATATATTTGATATAACGAAAAATCCTTTACCCATCAAGTGAGAAAAATATTTAACGTTTTTAACATCTTTTCAACGTAAATTGGCGATATTATCTAAATAAATTGAACTCTGAGAAATACAGCATGTTGCCACACTAAATTTTCCCGTATTTGAAATGATGTTTTCTGAGCGACAGATTTTTAGCACCGTGGACGACGTGATACGCTGAGCATTCACCACATCGCCAACTCTTTACAAGAAACTGAATAGGCATGTTTTCCTAGACAACGCATCACGTCGGTGTGGAACGTATTGCGCCGACGCGATAGACCCGACTCCTTTCGGAGAAGTCTATTGCGTTGTATGCAGCGTTTTTTTCCATCTATTCGCCATTGTTTCTTTTTGAACCTTGTACGTTTCGGTGTTATTATGTTCATATTGAGTGCATTTTCAGTGTCCGGGGGTTTCAAAATATCACAAAATACTGCCAAATTACCCACAATGAGGTTTTCTGACGACGAGGACGAACGTTTAATTGAATTTGAACAGAATCACGCAGTACTCTATGATTTGAAAGATCCGGAGTTTAAAAATACCATAAATAAAAACCTGATCTTCCTGATGATACCTTAAACTTTAAATAATAGAAGAGCGTGTTTATAAATGAGACGATGTATAATGTATCTTATGTATGTATTTGGATGAAATATGTAAGTTATCCTACATATTAGTTTAAGAGGTCACCGATAGCTGGCACAAAGCTGTCGATAATTTAGGGATTGAGACTAATAAGTAGTACTGCAACCTCAAGAAGGATACCAGAATTATTCCTACCGCCTGCTAATAAATCCATACTAGCTCATTGTCATCTATCAGAAATAAAGTAATTTTTTCTTCAACCCGGAGTTTATTTTAAAGAGTTATGTTAAAACAGTAAGGTGTGCGTGATAGAACAGATTTTTGTGATATATCACATTTCCCGTAAGCTGTATTTATCTCATACATTTACTCCATTCTTTTCTTAATGGACCATACAAAATGCATCTTCAAATGTAAATAAATATCTTCATCCTAAATCAAAACCCCAAGGTCTGCAAGCTGTGTAGAGATGTAATAAAAAAGGGAAGAAGGTAGGTATGGTCTTGAAAATGTTCTTGTAGTTGTGTGTTAAATGTTATTGTTACCCTATATGAGCTCAAAAAATTATATCAGCGTACAGATTGAGACGTGAAGAAAGAGGTAATCATAGTTTGAAAGTAAAGTCTTAGAAAACCTCTCGAAAACAACAAAAAATATTATTCAAGGCACGTTTGAAGCAAGGACAAACTTCAGCGCCCTCACTTAGGGTAGAAAATTGATTATAATTTAACTAGTGAAGATGTTCTCTTTGCTGAATGGACAAGATTGGGGTAGAAATACCCTTTTCTATATCTCGGACACCGGATTGCTCGAAAGGACGGAAAGAAAATATGTCCAGCCGTAGAAATGATTGGAAAAATTAATTTTATTATTTGGAAAAATTGCTTGCGATGCTTGAAGAAAAACAGAATATTTATATTTTAAATTATTATAACTAGGCTGGACTCATCGAGAATCCGCTCATAGACACGGGTTTGTACGAGTAGTGAAGAACAGGAATAGGGGAGAGGGAGAACATCGATGTTTAGATCTTGTTTTTCATAATCCCAAGGTTGTATTTGGGCGGTTCTTCCACAAATATTCTTCACAGAAATTCTTCTTTAATATTTATTCCTTCTCCTCTTGCCCCAAACTTCTTCCAGATAATCAGTTCACCTCTTCCTCTACCTGCCTTAAGTTACCCCGTTCTGCCAATTGATATTCTCTCCGGATTGTCTGGGTATTTTTTTTTTTTTTTTTTTTTTACAGTGAATAAATCTCAACTGCTCCCGTCTGGAGCCAGTGAGACTATGGCATTCCCAATTGGGGTGTGTTGTGAGGCTGAAGGCAGTGGGGAGGGGAAGGAGGTGGGGAAGGGGAAGGTTGGGAAGTACCTGGCTATTCAGATCTGGTCACCAAACACGGCTAAAGCCATTTTCAAGCAACGTTTCAATTCTGAATGGTGGTCTTACACCAGGGCGGTACTGATAGTATCTTCCACTCTGGAACGTGCCGCAAATATACTATATATTATTTTAAATGAATTAATTGTGAAATAACACAAATTAATCAAATAAAATTTATTTGCGCACGCCGGGTTCGAACCCGCGACCTCCGGATTGTGAGTCAAGAGTCTTAGCCACTGGACTACGGAGGTCGATTTATGTACGAATCATTCGATGGTTTCATGCTTAATTAGATGTTAGAAATTGCGGTTCATCGATGTTACCAGTAATCATTTTGAAGTGAAAACTTATTTAGCACTGTTGTTATTTGAAACTCGATGAAACGGAAGCGAGCGACACTAAAAAGTGACAAAAAATTACATCTGTCGGATTTATCCTGCGAGAGAATGAGATAGCAAGAAAATGTTTATTTATTTCACAGGTATTCGGTTCCAATATAATCTTTTATATGAATACCGCACAAGAGTCCCAACTGCTTTTGTCTGAAGCCAGTGAGACTATGGCATCCTCAATTGGGGTATATTGTGAGGATGAAGGTAGTGGAGGAGAAAGAGAAGAGTAAGGTGGGGGAGTACCTGGCTATTCAGATCTGGTCACCAAACACGGCAAATGCCATTTGTAGCAACGTTTCAATTCTGAATGGTGGTCTTACACCAGGGCGATACCGAGAGTACCTTCCACTCTGGAACGTGCCGCAAAAATACTATATATTAATTTAAATGAATAAATTGTGAAATAACACAAATTAATCATTTATTTTTATTTTTAACTTTGAAGAGTATAAACTCAAACTATAATATTTAATTAAATGAAGACAATATTAGCGAAACTCAATCAAAATCTGAAGACAGACAAATCAGAAAAAGATATCAGTTCTACTGGGACTCGAACCCAGATACCTTAGCATTCATGGCTTAACTGCTCTACCGATTGAGCTATGGAACCCATTTCCAATTATCACCAATATCTTTTTCTGATTTTTCTGTCTTCAAATTTTGATTGAGTTTCGCTAATATTGTCTTCATTTAATTAAATACAAATTAATCAAATAAAATTTATTTGCCAAGCCGGGATTCGATCCCGGGACCTTCGGTGTCAAGAGCCTTACCGATGGACTACCGCCGGTTGTCGATAAATAAATGATAAATCCACGGTTTTACGCAAGTCTCCTTTGGTCTAGCGGTATAAAGCGCCTGACTAACCGCAGCGGCCAGACATTCAGTAGACCAAGGATCAAATGCCACGAAATCAAAAAAAAAAAATCAATATTCAATCTTCGAACCTCTTAAAAATGAACAGGCAAAGAAAGCGACATCTAACTCCTAAAAAGAAAACACAACTTCTAATAAGATGACCAAATGTTTAGGAAAAAGTGCACTGGAATTCGACGACAAAAACATGGAAAACATCATCCTTCACATTGATAAAAAAAAGTGTTTCGTAGTCTCCCCACTCTTGTCTACTTAGTTTTCTGAAGTTTTCAATTCTACCGCGTGTGAATTGCACACCCTGTTTTTTTTTGTTTTCTCCGGTCACATAATCTAAGTAACATGGTCTACCAATATAAACGCAATATAGATGGCGATACGTGAATCATGCCAAAAACAGAAATTAACTTAGTTACACTTTGTAGCACAGTGGCAGTAAATGCAAATGCATTTTCAAATATGATTACCTGAACCGGCGACTGCCTTTTAAGGTCGTCTCTCTCCATGGGGCAAAGGTATTCCCTGTACAAGTCAGGGGGCAATTAGGTGTTTCCGGTTTGAGCGTTCAGACCGGAAACTACACGAGCTAAACGTTTAACCGCCAAAGTTGGCTTTCAACACCAGCGACATCTCTGTGGCAGCCGTGATAACAGTACTTTCCACCTGGTTGCGGTTGTCTGGGAATTTTCTAGGTAAAATAAAAATATATCGCAGAAATCTCATAGAAAAATGTTGTAAGTCAAAATTTTCTATTTTACGTTTTATCTCTGAAAAACAAAGTGATGGTGACTATCTATGGACCACGAAAACCGTTTTTAAGTAAGTTCACTCCATCTATGCAAGATGTCGCTAATATCTCTTTTGACCGCTTGATAATAAAAATATTTCACACAACTCATGGAAAAGTGTCGTAAGTCAAAAAAAAAAAAAAATTAACGTTTTATATCTGAAAAGTAAAGTGTTTGTGATAATCTGTGCCCCACGAAAATCGTATTTAAGATAAATCACTCCATCTTCGCGAGATGTAGCTAGTATCGCTTATCAACGGAACCGCTTGGCTCATCATTCATCAATTTGTTTTCACTGTCCTGTAAAATTAACTTCGAAACTTTTCTCGGGAGGCGTCTTTAATTTCTCCATTTGCCTTCCCTGCTCACATACCTCGAGAAGAACAAAATTATTAACGACCGTCAATACGGTTTCTGGCAGAACCGCTCGTGCGGTGATGTTCTCGCGTATGTGACGCATGTTTGATGATGGTACCTGAAACATTTTGGTGAGACCCAAACGGTTACACTGGACATTTCCAAGGCCTTTGACCGGATTCGGAATCGAGGGCTTGTCAACAAACTGCATTCTTGCGGACTTCCCACATCCTTGTGTGCGTGGATTGCCGACTTTTAAGGGAGAGGTAGATTCAGGCGGTTGCTGACGGTTTCACCTTTTCATCGTATTCGATAAATGCTGGCGTCCCACAGGGATCGGTCTCCGACTTAGTTTCTGTTCCACATCAACGACCTCTTGACATGTGCACCGATTCATTGTTACGAAGATGACAGTACAGTCCATGATAGCTTTTTGTTTGACAAAAGCAAAGAATGGACGGTTACCTGGAGAGTATTTTCTCTTGGGGTAAGAATAACCTCGTCGAATTTAATGTTTCAAATACCCAATCATGTCTGATAATGTCTAAAAGGGATCGAAATGATAATCTAGTCTCCTTCAACGGAAGCAATCTTCTCAACAGGACCTCCATCGATATGCTTGGTGTAACTCTAAGTGTCCAGCTCAGGTACGGGGGCTCCATCGAAACCAGAGTTAAGTTAGCCTCTCAAAAACTGGGCCCGCAGATACTTTAATAGTACACAACACTGCTAACCCTGTACAAATCGCAAGTGCACCCCACGGTTGAATTTGGCAGCCACATCTGGTGTGGAGCTCCAAAATACCTAAAAAACCCCTGACACTGTGCACAAACGGGCGGCCCGTTTGACAGATACTCCCATCTTAACAACGGATTGCAATCTTTAGAGCACTGGCGTCAGGTGGGAATGCTGTCCTTGTTCTACCGGTATTATGGTAGATGCTCCGAGGAACTAGCGTCATTGATCCCCTCGGCATCAGTGCATAATCGGGAAATACGCCAAACACGCGCCCAATATTTGTACACGGTTGACATTAGTCAATGAGAACGGATCGTTTCTACGACTCGTTCTTGAGTTCAACAGCTCGGCTGTGGAACGATTTGCCGGCCTCTGTGTTTTCTCCCTCCTACAACATGGGTCTCTTCAAGACCCATGTTCACTCCTTCCTTTCCTCAAAAAACCCTCCACACAGCATCTCAGATGACATAGGCCCTGAGGAAATTATTTTCCTCAGGGCCTCCTGTGTGGAGTTAATGTAAAAAAAAAATTGAAATTCATATTCTTCAAAAAAAAATTGAAATTCTTATTCTTATAAATTTCTTCTATTTATAGGTACTTTTTCACTTTTCATTAATATGGGCTCTCCCTTCACTGTCACCTCTGTTCATGTTGGTTTATTCGTGTTATTATTATGTAAGCGTGTTTACACGACAATATTACAACAGCAGTCGGATGTGTTCCCACAGATCTAACGGATGTGTTCCCACAGAAATCGTTATAACTCTGTTATTGTTCTAGGGACAATCCTAAAACAAAAAGTAGAAGATCCATATTAAATCAAGCTTCACACATCTATTCCAAGTTGTCCATAGAATTACATGGATAAAGACTTATTTTGTAGAAACATTTTTCACCCGCCAAATCGCCTAGGCCCCGTTAGACTTTGTTATTTTTTTACTAAATATTATTGTTTGAAATGGTAAAAAAATAGGTCACAAAATAGTTTATAATAAACTATTTTATAAAATAGAATAATATATTTTTTTACAAAATCCGTGATTTTAGTACCGTTTTCACTTAAAAACATCACGTGTGTCATTTTCACATTTTTTTTGTGTTTGCATTCTGAATTTTTATATTTACAAATGTTAAAATTTATTTATAATTTGACAATTTTAAAGTTTATTTAAAAAAAAATTGTGTCAGGCTACGTTCAGAAATGTTTCATTTATAGAGCTTTAATTGCGAAGCGAAAATAACACAAAGTTTTATAAATCTGACAGTTCGTTTAAGACAAAAAAACTTGCAAAATCGCAAGGAATGGACCATTTGTCCGTAAATAAATAAATACATATTAGTTATATCATTTTATTATTCGCTTCCTTATGGAACTGATTTGAATCAATGTTTAGTCAGAGCTTTTCAAAATGTACAGTTAGAGATAAACTTTAATGATCAATTATTTCGAAACTTTGATGTTTCATAATAATTTTCTATTTATTCTTGTGCAAGATGCAGAATCCGAGTATTGAAAAGTTCCTCTTAAAACATGCATCGTTATTTTTTTTTTTTTAAAGTTTGCTCTTTATCCATAAGAACAGTTGTTTGAAGTCAAAGTTAGCAATTTTATTTGCAAAATAATAAGTCACTAACTAAAAATTTATTGTAATATTCTATAAGAAGAAATTTACTTTGATTCGAATTTTGAACATTTGGCTGTCATCAGTTGTTTTGTTTTCTCTCTTAAAAAAAATAATCTTTTTTATTATTTTAACTAATATTTTTATGTTTTCTGGTCAATAAAGTGTAGTGTATTGTTCCTTGAGGATTCTTCTCCCCTCTGATCTTCCAGGAGTCACTTTTCGTCGCTGATTTCCAGATATTTATAACCTTTTTTTCACTACTGTCACTTTCCATACATATTTTTTTTTGTAATTTTGTGAACAATGGAGGAGGATTTCCCTCCTGGACATCCTAAAAAGCCCCCAGATCCTCCCCCTGTCCCTCCAGATGGTGAAAATATTGTAATTTCTGACAGTGAATCTGTCATTCTAACTTCCACAAAAAAAAGGAAGTTTACTCCCTCTTCCCCAGTAAAGCATGACTCTCCTTCTACTTCTCAGTCTCTACCAGATCTTCATCAACCTCCTCCAACCAATTTTTACTCTACTCATTCCTGTGGCCCCTACATTGTTTATGCGCAAAAAACTGAGCAAGGTAAAACCATACATCCTCTTGAATTTGGTAAATTCCTTTCAACCAACAAGAACCTTTCGATTAAGCCCGGAGGTGTAAAAGCCGAGGGTCGCTTCCGAATCTCTGTTGAATTCCTCTCAGGTTCAGCCGCCAACAACTTTATTAAAAACATTTTTATTACAACTTATTCTAAATTCAAGGCGTACATCCCAACTTTCAATGTTTCTCGTATGGGCCTGGTCAGGGGTATCTCGACCGATCTGTCCATTCCAGAAATTCTGTCTTCTCTTTCAACCCCTCTACATATCGGCAATCCCATAAAAGCCAGGAGGCTAAATTATAAGGACACCTCTGAGGGCAATGTTTCCTGGAAGCCCTCCCAATCTGTTGTGCTCACATTCGAAGGACAATCTCTTCCCTCCCATATCTATTTATTTTTCAACTCCTTACCAGTTGAAATTTATACTTACCCCACCACCCAGTGCTACAATTGCTGCCGTTTTGGTCATACCAAAGCTGCATGCAGATCCCCTCCCAGATGCTTCAAATGTGGAGAAAACCACACGGCTGACCAATGTTCTTCTCTCTCTTCACCTAAATGTTTTAACTGCTCAGGCGCTCATTTCGCCATTCACTCTTCTTGTCCTGAACAAACTCGCCAAAAAAATATAAAAATTTCCATGGCCTCTGAAAACTTGTCTTTTCTGCAGGCTTCTAAACTATTCCCGCCTGTCAAAAAATCTTTTGCCGAGGTTTTATCCAGTAACTCTCCATCCAACCCTCTCCCCTTCTCCTCAACATCTTCTCGATCAACTAAATGTATGTACAAAAACCCTGTCTCTAAACCGGCTCCTGGATACGATCGGCAACAACACAACTCACTTCTCTTAAATCCCAATGGTTCTCCTCTTTCAAATGCCACAAATGGGTGCGCAAACAACTATAATTCGTCCTCAACAAACCATCAAAAGCTTTCTGAACAACTCTCGCAAGATAATTCTTCATTTATACAAACTCTTATTATGCTTCTAATTGACCTAATTTCTTCTCAAACTAATCTACCGTCCAACGCTGCTTCTATTATTTCCACGTTAAAATCATTTGTTCAAAATGGCACTTCAAGATGTCAGAATACTTCAGTGGAATAGCCGCAGTGCTATTTATAACAAATCGAACCTTCTTAACCTATTAAATTCAAACCTTGTTTCTGTGGCTGCTGTCTCGGAGACATGGTTTACTCCATCCACCCACTTTAATGTGGGAGGGTACTCCTGTCTCCGTGATGATCGCCTGGAAGGTACGGGCGGCGGTGCTGCCCTTTTTATTAAAAAATCCCTTCCGTTTTCCCCAATAAATAATATCAAACCCCCCAATGCTGACTTTCAAATGGTTGCAGCTAAAATAAAGGACACATCCTTTGTTTCTATCTATATTCCCCCATCATCTCACTTCAATAAGCAAGCTTGGTTACAAATTGTCCGTCAACTAAGCCCTCCATTCTTTTTATTGGGCGATTTTAATGCCCATTCCCCCGTCTGGGGTTCTGCTTTCTCTGATCGAGATGGTCGAAATGTTATGGATTTTTTAGATGAATCCAACCTTTTCCTTTTGAACGACGGATCTCCTACGAGAATCTCTCGCCCCAACACAAACCCCAGTGCAGTGGATCTCTCCATATGCTCTACAAATCTGGCACCTCTCTCCTCATGGGTGGTGTCCCCCGATCCTTGCTCCAGTGATCATTTCCCGATCACCATCACTTATCAAACTTCTTTCCATTCAGACAAGTCCCATATTTCGACGAAGATTAAAACAAAACACACCAAATGGGACGAATTTAACTCGCATATGGATAAGTTTATACAAAATTTACCCTCTTCCGATGTATTATCTGTCAAAGATGACTACGATAACTTCAAATCGATGCTCATAACTGCAATACATAAATCAAATCCTCCCCCTAAAACCAAATCTCTTAAAAAACTCCCTCCGACTCCCTGGTGGGATGAGGAATGTTCTAAGGTAGTGAGAATTCGGAAAGCTAAATCTCTTTCGTATCGTCACAATATGACTATGGAGAACTATCTTATATACAAAAATGCCGAAGCCAATGCCAAAAGGGTATTGAGGTCAAAAAAAAGATCCGGGTGGTACAACTTCTGCAGTTCAGTATCTCCGAATACTCCAATTTCGGAAGTTTGGTCTATGATTCGAAGATTTCGATCCTCCTTCAGTTCAACATCTCCTCGAGCGTCTCATTCTAAATGGATAGATGAGTTCTTGGACAAAATTGCCCCCCCTTCTGTACCTAACTTAGATGAAATAACTCCCATCCACAACACTCCTATGTCTGATCATTGGCTAGACTCTCCATTCACTTTAATTGAATTAAAAAATTGTTTATCAACAGTCAAAGACTCATCTCCAGGCAGAGATGGTATTCCTTATAGCATTATCAAAAATAGTAATGATAATGTTCTAAATCACTTCCTAAGCATCTTAAATAAAATCTTTCAGTCTGGCATAATGCCTGATGACTGGAGTTCTCAAATAATCATCCCAATCCTAAAATCAAACAAATCACCCAATTCTGGATCTAACTACAGGCCAATTGCTCTTTCATCCACCCTCAGTAAAATTTATGAAAAATTAATTAAAAACCGGTTAGAATTTTTTGTCGAAAGTAATCAGCTTCTCTCTCCATCTCAATTTGGATTTAGGAAAAAAAAATCTACGCAAGATAACCTTGCCATCATCAGCACTGATATTAATTTATCCATTTCTAACCATGAAGTATGTCTTGCAGTCTTTATAGACATAGAAGGTGCCTTTGACAATGTTTCCATCCCAATCCTTAAAAAAAACTTTTAGGCCTTGGCCTTCCCCCCATGTTTGTCCAATCTATTATTAATCTATTTCTTGATAGAAAAATTTTCATTGAACTACCAGATGTTACTCCTCAGAGTAGATCAATTTGGAAAGGTTTACCCCAAGGCGATGTATTATCCCCTATACTGTATAATATATACACGTACGATATGCATGTCTCTATTCCCCCTCAAGTAAAAGTTATTGAGTTCGCAGATGATTTAGCTTTCTACTTATCATCCAAAATCATCCCTCTTGCCGTCAAATATCTTAATGAAGCCATGGATGCCCTTTGCACATGGCTCACTTTAAATGGTCTGGAACTTTCAGTCAAAAAGAGTCAGTGTGTCACCTTCTCAAACCGTCATAAAAATCCTCCTGTTCAAATTTTATTTAAAAACTCTCCAATCCCCAACGCCTCTGAAGTAAAATTTTTGGGAGTAACATTTGATAGGAAACTTAAATGGTCTTCCCATATTCACAATATAGTTACTAAATGTGAAAAAAATTTAAATATCATCAGATCATTGACTGGCGTTTGGTGGGGTGCTCACCCTACCTGCATTAAGTTGCTTTACAATGCACTTATTCGAAGTCATCTCGACTATGCCTGCCCACTTTTTAGTACTGCCTCCAAAAATGCACTCAGTAAATTAGACAAAATTCAATCAAAGTCATTGCGAATAATAACTGGAGCGATGCAGTCGTCGCCCATCAATTCCCTTCAAGTGGAATGTTCTGATCCCCCACTTTATTTAAGGCGACAACTGTTTGCTGACAAATTTGTTCTTAAATGTTTAAATTCTAAATGTCATCAGGTTATTCCTAGAGTTTCGTTGTTCAAAGACTCAACACATTCATCTACAATCAGAGCTCGAACTAAACCTCTTCCTGCCATCTGTAAAAATTTTCGCTCTCTCTCAGAGCTTCAAATTATCCAAAATGATCTTCTTCCACTATACAAATTAAAATATAGTCACGTCACCCTATCTCCAACAATTTTGGAAGGGATCGGCATCCTTAAAAGTCATTCTAATCTCCCAGCCCGTACTGTTAATAATATGTTCAATGACATTATTTCTTCTAAATGGCCCAACTCTTCTCTTTTATTTACTGATGGCTCCAAATCTCCTGACTCTCCTAACTGTGGTATAGGTATTAACGTTTACCACAATAATTCTAATGATAGAATATTTTATTCAATTTCAAACCAATTTTAAATATTCTCTGCTGAGTGCATTGCAATAATTGAAGCACTCAAATATATAATCAAAAATAATTGTGAACATTCCCTTGTTCTCTCTGACTCTCTCAGTTCCCTCCAAAAACTTAAATCCTGTCCTCTTCTTCATCCTGATGATCACTTTGTATGCCTCATTAGAGTGCTGATAGCCTCCATTCAAAGCTCTGGAAAAACCGTAATTCTTGTTTGGATCCCTGGACACATTGGCATAGTGGGTAACGATATTGCAGATTCTTTGGCAAAACAAGGAGCGTCCAACCCTATTGTTACCCTCGTAAACCATATTCCCCTATCTGATATTTTTTCCATCATCAAAGATAGATCCCGCAATGTTTGGACAGAGTATTGGAACATTGCCAGTCAATCCAAGGGAGCTCGCTACGCCTCAATACAAAGGACTATCCCATCAAAACCGTGGTTTCAAAAATTTCCCCATTTTTCCAAAAAAGAAATTTCCTCACTTATTCGAATGAGAATCGGTCATTGTTCCGTTCCTTCTCATCTTCTTAAAATTCACATCCTTGACTCCCCAGATTGTACGTTCTGTGGTCTGGATGTGGGCTCTTTAGATCACATATTTTTTGGTTGTCCCTCTCTAAATAAATATCCTCTCTTCTATCAAGCGTTATCTAAAATTGCCTCCCCTCCATTCAACATTTCATCTCTTCTAAGTCTGAACTCGACTCCAATCTTCCATATAATTCTGAAATTTGTACATTTAAATAAAATTAATATATAAATTCACCTTTCCCTTTCTCTGTAATTTTAAATGATGGCCTAGAACACCCTTGAAGGGTGAAAGCCAGAAATAATTAAAAAAAAGAAATTTACTTTACCGATTTCCGAACTGAAACACAAAATATTGAGGTTATTTTTTTGCCAAATTTAATATTAAAAAAAAGATCAATGTTAGAGAGTTGCAGATTCTTTCAGTTCTTTCAATATGTTCAATGTTTAACATATTCCCAAGATATCGTATCGAAATAACGCTTTACTTAAAATGACTTCAGTTCAATTTATATGGGTACGGGTACGCCGCCGCCCCGGAAACCATTTATTGGATAACCAACATTTCAACCATAGGTCACCCAAAGTGGTTCGCTTTGTTTGGTGACTTAGCAGGGGTGCCCGGGTTCATGGGGTGAGGTTTGTCCAGGTCTTGGGGCGGATGTGTCTGCCCACCAGTAGCGTGGCCGGCCGGATCGGAAGAGACTGGTTGAGGGAGTCCTTATGACCTCTCCAGCAGAACTCTTTTGGAACATCGCCTTGCACCGTAGTATGAGAAATGGTTTCATACGTCCGCCATTACTGGACCCATTGACCCCCGAATTCCAACCCGCCCTTCACAACGTTTCTTTCCCATAACTTCCTCTCCTTCCTTTCCTTTGAATGATCCTCCACACAGCATTCTTAAAGATGACATAGGTACTGAAAGAAAATATTTTCCTCAGGGCTTCCTGTGTGGAGCTTTTATAAAAAAATAAGTTAAACGTGTTTTTTTGGTATCTCAACAGATGTTACTTAAGTATTATTTTAGAAGAGTATCATCTATCGTCGTTCGTGTCTAATGTACGAGCGGTTACGATAATATCTGAAAGCCTTTGGCAGACGGGAAGAGACCATTTTGTGTCGCGGGTCCGTAGCCGCAGAATAACCTAGAGCCTCCTAACTTAGCGCCTGACCTCCTTAATTTATTTAAGATAATCTATATAAAGTAATTTGTAATTCCAACAAACCTTGATCTTATTTGGAAGTTTCACAAAAAATTTCAATTTGTTTTAAATATTGGAATTTATATACACTACAGATATTTACAACAAAGTTTTTTTCCATTGTATTTCCCTATTCCACTTCTATTAATAAGCTCTTGTCAGATAAGGGTCATGCTAAAAATTGAAATACCTATAATATATTTAATACTACCTCAAAATATTTGGATAAAATTAATAGGACTATAAAATGATAAAATTTGAAATATTAATACCCAAAAATATTTGGATAAATTAATAGAACTCAAAAATGGCGAAAGCCTGTTCATGCTGCCAGTGTAGGTAGATTGCTCTTGGTTAGAAACTCAGTATAAATGGTCAATTAGAACTTTGAACACACCGCATTTGACCAAAAGTTTGTTAAAACTTTATAATTTTCCTAACATGATCAAAATGAGTTTGAAAATAAAAGGTGGTTAAGGAAAATGTAAATTTGGTGGGAATATAATTTCCAGTTTTCAAACGAGATATTGCGGTTATAGGTAGATCGATCCAATTACCATTTTGGATTGCGTGAGTTAGTATTGTCATTTGCGATATAAGCCATAAAAAATCTTTTAACATGGTTTTTTAATTATAAAAATCTCACTAACTTATGAAATTAATTAGTTTTTTTTTCTGTTAACGCCCACCTGTGCTATTATAATAATGGTACATATAATTATTTAAAATTAATAATTATATACTTGAGTGTTAAAACGCCTAAAATCTACTGAATATCGACCACGTGTGTTCAATTTATTTATTTATAGATCTATATAAGGGATGTTCACATTATATTATTCGATGCCTGTCTCGCTAGGGTATATTTGTATTGAGACAGGTATAGAGGTACATAAATGAATATCATATATAAGAGTATTTCAGAATGTCATAGGAATATTTAAGGTTAAGGACATGTTAATTTGAATACAATTAAAACATATATATCAGAGTATTTAAGAATATCCTGAGAATATTTAAGGTTAGATAGATATAAAATTGAATACAATTAAACATAAAGATGATTGAAAGTGTGGGTAAATCTCGTAAAAAGAGTCGGGTATGAGTATTGCTGATATAGGTCACCTTAAGTCGATGACTTTATAGGGGTGCCCGGGTTCATGGGGTGTGGTTTGTCTGGGTCTTGCCAGCGGACGAATCTACCTACTTATTGCGTGGCGGGCCAGTCGGTAGAGATTGATTGATGGAAACCTTTTGAAGTCTCCAGCCGGACTGTCTCCGAACATCGTCTTGCACCGCAGTGGGACGTATGTGTTCGTACGTCCGTCACTCCTGGACACACCGACCACCACATTCCTACCCTTAGCTATATACCTTTTTCCTTCCTAGAATTTTCTCTACTTCTTAACATCTAAATAACCTCCACACAGCATCCCAAAATATGGAATTTATCCCAAAATGAAGGGAATTATTTTCATCAGGGCCTCCCATTTGGAGCTAACGTAAACAAAATCATTATGTAATTTTTTAAGTTAACTCTTGCCGTCTCTGTATCAAGCAGTAAATCATGTAAAATATATAAAAGTAAAGTCCCATCAGTGCGTTTAAAATGCAAAATTAAAAAAAAAGAATAATTGTTCCTAAAGAAAAACTTCAGCAAGGTCTTCCAATAAAAATCAAAACCTACGTTTTTTTTACAAAAACGCTACAAAAAATATATCTTAATCCAATATTGGGTAATCGAGATTCAATCACGAGTATTTTATATTTTAAACTTCAAAGCATTTAAAAATCACGAAAAAATAAAAAATCTAGTTGAAAGATGGATCAAATTGATCAAAGACTTTTTTTTCGAAAAACTCTACCAGGGGATGATGAGTTGGGTATGCAAGTATGGGAAGGTAGCTCATTAGTTATTATGGTGCGGACGGACACGCTCATTAGTAGAACGAACGCATTCTACTAATGAACAGATGCTCAACAGCCAATTGATTTGCGAGCATGCTACTAGATTCGCGGGTGGAAAAAGAAGTGCTCTAAGTAAGTCTGAATAGGCTTGCTTAAGAGCATGCTCATTTCGATCCGATCTCAGTTTGCGGCAGCTGTGCTGAAAAACCTTGCTTTTAGTGATTCATTTTCAGAGTCACGAATGTGTTTGGAACACATCACTAAAATACCCATAGTAGTTGTTCAAATTCTCAACAAAATCCTCACAAATTATTTTTCCTCCAAAATTAAACAAAATTCTGTTGAAATTAGCAATTTTTTTTCTTGTCCATTTCGGATTTTCTCATTCGTCATCTTTTGAAAATTTGCTGCGAAAGAATACGAAATTTTAGTACTTTCTTACAATAAGGAACTCCAGTGAAAAATATTATGGCTTTAAAAAAATATGTTCATATAGAATATAGACCAATAAACGCTGATTCTGAATAAATAACTTTTATTTAATAATATTATACGTACAGTTTTTAAAAAAATATTAAGAAAGTGCATTTTTAATATTCTCGTTAAAACACAGCGTCAGGTTGGTATGCTGTGTAATGCTCTGTGGTGACGTCACGATAGTAATCACGGTAATGACTGGTTTATTTATGCTGTTCGTCATTTATATGGGAATTTAGGTATGACACAAGCGAATGTTCTATATGTTTCTTATTTTTGAAGATGTCGTAAAAGCATATACCTTTATAGAAAGTTAATAGAATTGCCTTTTAGATTTTTGTATCTGACATATACGATTGTGTTTGAAAAATGCAGTATTTTAAGTTTCAAAATGAAAAAAATAAAAAAAAAAACAGCCGACTGTAAACATATTCTATTTTTTTTTTTTTTTTTTTTTTTAATTATTTCTGGCTTTCACCCTTCAAGGGTGTTCTAGGCCATCATTTAAAATTACAGAGAAAGGGAAAGGTGAATTTATATATTAATTTTATTTAAATGTACAAATTTCAGAATTATATGGAAGATTGGAGTCGAGTTCAAACTTAGAAGAGATGAAATGTTGAATGGAGGGGAGGCAATTTTAGATAACGCTTGATAGAAGAGAGGATATTTATTTAGAGAGGGACAACCAAAAAATATGTGATCTAAAGAGCCCACATCTAGACCACAGAACGTACAATCTGGGGAGTCAAGGATGTGAATTTTAAAAAGGTGAGAAGGAACGGAACAATGACCGATTCGCATTCGAATAAGTGAGGAAATTTCTTTTTTGGAAAAATGAGGAAATTTTTGAAACCACGGTTTTGATGGGATAGTCCTTTGTATTGAGGCGTAGCGAGCTCCCTTGGATTGACTGGCAATGTTCCAATACTCTGTCCAAACATTGCGGGATCTATCTTTGATGATGGAAAAAATATCAGATAGGGGAATATGGTTTACGAGGGTAACAATAGGGTTGGACGCTCCTTGTTTTGCCAAAGAATCTGCAATATCGTTACCCACTATGCCAATGTGTCCAGGGATCCAAACAAGAATTACGGTTTTTCCAGAGCTTTGAATGGAGGCTATCAGCACTCTAATGAGGCATACAAAATGATCATCAGGATGAAGAAGAGGACAGGATTTAAGTTTTTGGAGGAAACTGAGAGAGTCAGAGAGAACAAGGGAATGTTCACAATTATTTTTGATTATATATTTGAGTGCTTCAATTATTGCAATGCACTCAGCAGAGAATATTGAAAATTGGTTTGAAATTGAATAAAATATTCTATCATTAGAATTATTGTGGTAAACGTTAATACCTATACCACAGTTAGGAGAGTCAGGAGATTTGGAGCCATCAGTAAATAAAAGAGAAGAGTTGGGCCATATAGAAGAAATAATGTCATTGAACATATTATTAACAGTACGGGCTGGGAGATTGGAAGGACTTTTAAGGATGTCGATCCCTTCCAAAATTGTTGGGGATAGGGTGACGTGTCGAAAAAATTAGGAAAATTCAAAATTTAAAAAATACAGTCCTCTTACTTTATGAATTTGAAATAAAACTGTCACTTCGCTTTTTATCTCGTTCATACAATTAAAAAGGATAAAAAAATATTATAATAATTCCGAAAAAATAACTGAAAAAATCCGACATCTTGGACTCGGTTTTACGCAATTAATGCGTTGATTTCTCGAATTTGTATTTATTTACACATGCATAAGGCTTTTACATTATCAAATAATATTACTTTTATGGAAGTTTTATTAAATTCACGCGGAAAAGTCATAAAAATTATAGAGAAGTAACCTTTGATTATATAATGTCAGTAACCTAAAAACCGAACGAAACTGAATCACCAACAAAACATTATTTAAGGACTAAAACTGAAAAAAAGTACAGGCAGCATTAGTACTTATGCTGAATTACACTAATATCACAGTGAATTAATCATTTAAACGAAAATTATCATCAAAAACATAAAAATGCAAGTGAAATTCATAAACGTCATTCATTGTTTTGCAAAGAATTTGATTTCGCCATTTGCAATAAATAAGCCATTAGCCAATCAACGCGTTATAATAAACAAGATGGCCGCGCGCCTGCGCAAATCTATGTGAGATTCAAGAAAACCAACATAAAAATCTAAAATATATGAATCGTTATTTTAGTAGATGACGTCACAAAATTCACCATAGATATGGGTGTTTTCGAGGGATCTCCAAAAATTAAAACTTTGAAAATTATTTTAACTATTAAAACTAACTCTAAAAAAAAAAAAAAATGCAGTAATTTAAGTTAGAAGGTCATTTTTCATAAAAAAAAATAAAAAAAATGGACTGGACTTCTCTATTATGGTAAATATTATTTTCAATAGGAAACCAAGAACCCAGACACCACGCATTTTTCCCAAACAAAAATTCCCCTCGCTTCCATTTTGGCCGACACCATGCTGAAAGAGCAAGAGTGTTCAATTATTTGCTCTGAGCACGCTCATTCATGAATAGATATGCTTAAAACAAGTATGCCCATTTACGATCAAATGTGTACCTACAGTTGAAGAGCATGCTCATTTATGAGCATGTATGTCCGTATCATAAACCATTATTCAGACATTTCACTCCCGTCCGTCGTGTCCCACGGTAACTAAATCTACTTCAGGCTAACTAAGCACGAAGGTCTAACATTATGTCCCGATCCGGTACATCTGACGCTCTTCTGAAATCCTGGTACAAATTAGTTTAAGGGGCACTCCATTTGGAAATGGAGTGAGATGGGAATGGGATGAAGAATGTGAATTTATTCTTTATTCTTGTTTTAACACATCACAACAGAAAACACACCAGAAAACTTTATTTATTAACCAAATTATTAATACATATTGGCACCATACAATGGACTATGGCATATTCTTTTATGCTATTTGGATGAATGGGGGAAACATAAAATTCTGTCTATTTGATTAAAATGTGTGACCTATGACCGACCCTGGGATGATCTATGACCGTGGGGTGAGCTAAGACCTCGGGGTGACTTATAACCTTGGGTGACTAATGACCTTGGGGTGACCTATGACTTTGGGGTGACCTATGGCCTTGGGGTGACCTATGACTTTGGGGTGACCTATGACCTTGGGGTGACCTATGACCTTGGAGTGACCTATGGCATGGTTATTCAATAAATTATTCTTTGTGCTCGCATCTCTCTCTCTTGCCCCTACAGTAATATACGAAACGTAACTCTTTCTATCTTCACAAACTTATATCTCCTTCTCCACTTCCGTTTGCCTCACCCGATCACACTTTTTTGTAACGCTCTCGTCACGCATTCACCAGCTTACTCCCCAAGTTAAGCGTGCGTAAAGAAGTTTTACTTAAAAAATGGATTGAAAACGTTTTTTTTACATGAGCTCCACACAGGAGGCCCTGAGGAAAATAATTTCCCTCAGGGCCTATGTCATCTTTGGGGATCTGTGTGAAGGGTTTTTTAAGGAAAGGAGGAAGAGGAGAGTTCTGGGAAGGAAAAGGGTATAGGGGGTGGGTAGGAATCTGGGGTTCAGTGTGTCCAGGTCATCCACCTCCAAGACCTAGACAAACCTCACCCCATGAGCCGTCATTGGCGTCTTTCCCGTAAAAATGAATGTATGATCCTAACACCGACTGTGCTATGAAATGCTTCATTAAAAATACATTCTCCGAAATATGTCGAAAGATCCAAACGTTAAAAAAATTGTGATTTTTTAGAATCTTGTAAAATTATATGAGAGCGGTGTTCGAAATTTGAAAGTGCCACATAAAACGAAATTTTATTTTCTGCGCGTAAATGCAGACGTTGCCAGGAACATTTTATATTTTAGAAATGAAAAATATATTTTTCAAGTACCTACCGCATGAAAATAAAACGGAGGATTTACATAAACTCTGGTTAGTTCAGTTTTATAAAATTAAAGGATTTTGTTGTAAGTTTCAAACAGAAAAAAACGTTCATTATTAAATGACAACCATTGTCGCAACTGACTTAGTATCTCTTGGTTCTAGTTCCGTCTCTCTTCCGCTCAAATTGTGGTGAAACAGTACTATCACGAAACTCGCCCACTTGGCACTTCTTGTTTTCTTCTTTACTCTATGATTTCAAATCAAACGGTAAAGTTTTATCAATGGCTGTTTTAATATCAGTCTTTGCGGTTTTACTAGTCTGAATAGTCTCAGTGAGAAATTGTACGTGATGCCATCGTTCTAGAATCATCCGTCTCTTTCGTTTTCAAAAAAGACGAGTGAAGAACGAACTTCGTAACCATCCTTACGAGCTCTAACTGGGACTAGTTTTCTTTAAAAATTGAAACTTCTTTATCCCCGTTAGCGATTTGAAATTCTGATGAAACGGAAATGCGTCACTGAAATTTATTATGTGTGTCCTCAGTTCTAATCTAATGCGGTAAATTCGCACGTCGGCGCGGGCCTTCGATAGCGCATTGGCCAAGGCGCTTGACAAGTCTCAGCGGCCAGAAAGACAGGATAACAAGCAAACGGAGGTTCAAATCCCACGAAATCCACAAAAAATAAAGTTTTTGTTTTTGTGAAATCAATATCTTCAAACCACTTTAAAATAAACAGGCAATAAATAAGAAAGCGACATCTAGCGACTTTCTAGTTTCACTTTACCGCGTGTGGATTACAAAGTTGTTTTTATTATTGAACGTTTGAAAAATATCGAATATATTTTTGTCAGTTTTGTAATAGGTTAAGAATGAAATAATCTGGTAAGCAGAAATTCATCAATTCTATAACATTCCGAGTCCATTACGGTCACAGTTCGAGATATTTTCAAATCGTGCGATCGTTACGACTCGCGCGCTCACATCAACTTAGTGCACCACCCCGCTACGCGGTGGATAGCCTTAGCGCGTCTTGCAGGATTTTGTCTTTGCCGAGTTATAGAGTGTATTGTTTATTATTATTAGTGGACTTGTTTATTATTTTTGGAGTTTTTGACATGATTAGTGTTAATTTTATAAATAAAAATAAATATTTTGTTTACAGATGAATCCAGACAATAGTCAAATAGAAAATTGGTTAACGGAAAATGACTCTGCTAGTGAAATTGAAGACAATTTAGAAGTTAATGATTGGTTTTCATAATAAAAATATAAATCAACAAAATGTGTAAAAATATGTAAAAAAAGAAAACGAAGCAAATGCAACTTTTGCCCAGCAAAAAAAAGACGCATTAGTGTACTGCGCGAAATACAACAAATCATATTGTCTGGAACATCGATCGCCTAATTTCTTCACTTGTGATAAGAAATAAATAGACTAACTTTAAAGTTATGTGACATAAAAATTGTAATTCTAAATATAAGATTTCAACAGACTGATATTATATTTTTATAAAAATGTTTATTTTTTAAGATTTTGCAAGAAAACATACATTTTTCATACTCTTAATACATCTTTGTGGTGCCAAAAAAAACTTAGGTATGTGGTAAGTTTAAATCACTATTTAAGACTGTGTTGATTTAGAAAATATATTTTTTGTTATTGCATTTAAAAAGGCAGAGGTTGCTCTATTATATAAAAATAATATTATTAATATTTTAATAAAAACACTTTAAAAAAACTACTTGTTTTTTAAAAAGTAGCGTCTCAAGCGATTATTAGTATTAAGCAGTAAAAAAAAAATTGTATTCTAAGGTTAATGTGTTTGCCGCTGTGTGTCGCTTGCTTCTGTTTCATCAAGTTTCAAATTAAGTGTGCAGGTCACACGCGGTAGAATTGAAACTTTCATAACAAATAAAGTAGACCAGAGTTGGTAGGCTACGAAGCGTCGCACAAAGACAAGACAGCATATTCTATTTCATTCTCACGCAGAATAAATCCCATAGACGTCTCTTTTAAGTCTCACTTTTTCGTTTCATCGAGTTTCGAATCACAACGGTACTAAAGAAAAAAAACAATTCAAAAAAATCTTTCACAAAATCATTACGACAGAAGTTTCCAGTAAAATAAAATTATAACCAAGGTGAAATTTCATCCGATGTCGCTTTTTTGTCGACTGAATTATATGTGTGTGAATAAAAGAAATAGTCTTTGAATGTCAATACAAATTTTTAGGAATTATCAAAGAACAGAAAGAGGAATAGAGATACCCACTGTAAGAAAACAGGGAATTGACATTTCCTTATTCCTGGAAAAACGCACGAGGCATTTCAAAATATCAGAGGACAGCATGAGAAGAAACAGATCCTTAGATGAATTGGATCTTCCGAATTCTTTTCAATGTCTCTTTGGAGACTGTTTTATTCACTCAAATAATTCCCAAACCGATGGCGATATTTCTAGAAATAAAAGACACATTTTTGACGATTTTCATTTGAATCGCTGGAGAGGAACGGTATATCAAATGTTATAAAATAGGATAATGATGCGGGGTTAAAATATATTACCTTATTTATTTATTAGCGCCCTTTTCATGGGCTTTTTCATATGGATAGTAAAAAATATACAGTAATTATTGTACATATTTTATGCTCCACACAGGCGGCCCAGAGGAAAATATTTCTTCTCAGGGCCTTTGGCCTACGGCCGGCGTAGTCCAGCGGAAAGGCTCGTGAATCGCACTCCGAAGTTCGCGGGATCGAATCCCGGCATGGCAAATAAATTTTATTTAATTAATTTGTGTTATTTCACAATTTATTCATTTAAAATAATATATTGTATATTTGCAGCACGTTCCAAAGTGGAAGATACTCTCAGTACCGCCCTGATGTAAGACCACCATTCAGAATTGAAACGTTGCTTGAAATGGTTTTAGCCCTGTTTGGTGATCAGATCTGAATAGCCAGGTACTTCCCCACCTTCCTCTTCCCTATATCCTTCCCCTTTCCACTACCTTCATCCTCACAATATACCCCCAATTGGGGATGCCATTGCCTCACTGGCTCAAGACGGAGCAGTTGGCACTCTTGTGCGGTATTCATATAAAAAAATGTCGTCTTTGGGGATGCTGTATGGAGGGTTTTTCTAGGAAAGAGAGGAGATGAAGTTCTGGGAAGAAAAAGGTATGAGGAGTGGGTAGGAATGTGGGGGTTAGTTTGTCCAGGAGTGACGGACATATGAAACCATCCCTTCTACTGCGGTGCAAAGCGATGTTCCGAGAGAGTCCTGCTGGAATGGTCCAAAATGGTCCAAAGTGCAGTTCTGCGAACTGAACTACGTTCGGAAACTGTATTTTTCCATAAAATCCAGCCTAACTAAAATATGAAAAAGATGAAAACGAAACATATTTCAGACCGAAGATTACATTTTTTTAAATATGAATACCTCACAAAAGTCCCAGCTGCTCTCGCCTGCAGTGAGTTTATTGCATCTCCAATTGGCGTATGCTGTAAGGCTGAAGGTAATGGGGAAAGGAAGGAAGAGACAACACATGGCTTTCAACACACCATTCAAACCATCAACAATTTTGACGTACTAGATACAGCCAAATTCTTGATCTCTCTTTCGTCTTTTCATCTGTTTGTGTCGCTCAAGGATACTTTACAAAGGCGTCGATTTCCAGCAGACTTAGAAGCAAAGGAAACGGTGCAAAAATTTCTTCGTGTCCAACTGAAAACCCTTTTTCATGAAAGGAATGCGCAAGCTTGTGAACCGATGGACCAAGTATATTTAAAAGGAAGGTGAAGGTACCTATATGGAAATTAGTTGTACAACGAAACGTGTAGATAATTTTTAAATTGTTCTTATGTAGGTATTTGATTCCCACGATTTTGTTTGTAAATTTAAAAGCACAGTCTAAAATAAATAATAAAAAATACAACCCAACAGACGATTTCATTCGACAGAAACATTCGCATTTTAAAGACAAAATTTAGAAAAATCGAATAGAATAAACGAACAATATCGTGACACGAGAAAGGATGGACTGTTAATCTATTTTTGTAAGAGACAAGAAAATTGACGGCATTTTTAAAAGTCAAATCACAGGAAATGGCAATTAGAAAGGAGAAAGCCCCTTACCTTGCTGGGTTTATATGCTGTCATGGGCCAATCTTGGTTGTGGCTGCTTTTCGACGATGATGGCACAAAAGTGGCCACAATTTACCATAATTTTTTTGTATATTAAGTAGTATTTTACAAACTTTCAAGCGAGATGTCAATAACGAGGTGTGAACGATTTAAGGACGATTTTTCAACTGAACTAATGTGGGTAATTTTCGATTTTGTACAATAATGTGTATGTGTTCCAAGTAGGTACCCATCATCTTCCTCTACTTCTAATAAGTAAGTAGGGCCTTTCAAGGAAGGAGAAGAACATAGGGAGAAAAATAACTGGGAAAAGGGAATTTGGGAAAATGGGTTTCAGTTCATAACCCGCTTCAGAACCAAACACCAATCCTTAAAAGTAACTAGTGTTAGTCGGATTTCAAAAATTCCGTATACTTCCTCCACGAATCTTTTAACATAACATAATAATGTTTCTCAACCAGGCGAGATTAAAGGCCGACAGAGATTAGTGCTGTGAACCATTACTGCCTAAACAATTAATTCCAACGGATATGTGGCATTAGGCGGATTTCCGGAATATATTTTTTAATGTTGCTAACGGTAGTAAATTCTGCAAAGTCCATTAACTGTTGAATGCTTGACAGATCTACAAACTTAATTGTACAGTCCACACTGTGAAAACGACGATTTTTTTAAAGTGAAACTTACTTAGGCCCGTTAGCGGTACGGAATTCGGATGAAACGGAAATGACGCGTACAGCACCTGCAAAGCATTGTGCTTCTATCAAGGCTCCTATTGGTTGAGATATAAAATGGAAACAATGCAAGGTCTACGCTTATTGGCCTGCTCACTGCGCTTTGATTATGACCTCACTTTTCAAGGCTCCTTGTTCTTCTTAGTTTGAGATTGTTTTGGTAAAGTTCGCTTCTTACGCGTGTTATCTGCACTCATTTTATTTTAGACTAGAGACTTCACAATTTACACTCTGACTTCACAACGGGTATGAGTACTGCCGCCGCGGAACCATTTATTGGAAAACCAATACCCCTACCATAGGTCACCTCAAGTGCTTCGCTACGTTTGGTGACTTAGCAGTGGATCTCGGGTTCATGGGGTGAGGTTTGTCTAGGTCTTGATGACGAAAGTGTTTGCCCACGTACTGCGTGACGGGCTGAATCAGGAGAGATTGTTTGAGAGAGACCTAAACTGGACCTCTCTAACCGGACTCTCACGACGTATCGCCTTACACCGCAGCGAGAAGGATGGATCCATACTTCCGTCACTCCTGGCCACACTGACCCCCTAGATTCATACATTTTTCCTTCCCAGATCTTCCTCTCCTTCCTTTCCCTAAAAACCTCCTCCACGCAGCATCCCCAAAGATGACAAATGCCCTGGGGGCATTTTTTTCTTCGACCTCCCACGTGGAGCTAATATTAAACAAAATTAAGCACCGCAGTGGGAGGGTTGGATTTATATGTCCGTCTCTCCTAGGCACTTGACCTCAGATTTCCTACCCACTCCTTATATCTTTTTCTTCCCCTCCTCGACTTTTCCTAAAAAGACCATCCACACAGCGTCTCCAAAGACGACATGGGCCCTGAGGGAAATATTTTCTTCCGGGCCTCCTGTGTGGAGCTATTGTAAAAAAAGCTTCTCTCGCGTGATATTAGAGATAAATTAGGAAAACAAAAAAAATTACCACGTTAACGAAATGATCCTGGAATGAAAAATAGCCTACGTCACTTCCCAGTCCTCTAACTATCCCTATACAAGAAATTATCTCGGACGGTCGCTCCGTTACGGCGTGATGTGAAACAAGAACTAACAAACAACAAAAACACTTTCACATTTATAATATTAGTTAGGATATTAATGTTTGTCGTTTTCGCTCTTTTAGTAATTTGTTTTTGTTTGTATGAACTTCCCGATAAATCTTAATTTTATTAGTACCTTTGATTATGAACGGCATGAACAGTTCTCAAACCATTTTTCAAAACAAAATAATTATTGTCTGAACTTTGAAAAATTACAATTGAATTAGTAAGCTTAATTTTCACTTTAAATGAAAAGCAGTACGAAATTCATTATTTACCCTTCCTAAAAAATAAAACCTTCGCTTTCCGCAGCTTAAAAATTTGGGGATTTAGTCCTAACCCCACGTACCTACTCCCTAATGAACCAAATATATTCTGAAACCACATATTCAAGCCAAAGGTTAAAAGATCCCGCTTTAAAAATGTACGCCACATGTTTAATATTAAATAACGAGAAAAGGAAAACTACATTTAGCTGAGATGGGATAATTTGGATGGAAGTATAAAAAACATAAAAAAAACTAATTAACGTGTTCGTTTTATAAATAATAAAATATATTCATAAATTGTTTTTTGTAACCTTTTAATCAAGTAAAAAAAGAACAAATGATTAAACAGTATGTCTCTTGAAAGTGGCTTGTGGTAAATTCTGCACATGTAGTTTCAATTTCCAAATATTTTGGACGATTGGAACAAACGTTAATATTGCTTCTTGTATGATTTTTTTACAGTTACTTGCTTATTTCAAAGTCCCTGTATGATTTAAACGACGAGTAAATTCCACACAGAAAAAGCTATGTGAACTCACATAATATCGGCAGTAATAACAGTTCGAGAATTTTACAGATAAAACTAAAATGCTAATAAATAAATAAAATATTAAATTTGGGTCCTCGGTTCTAATATAATGGGGTAAATCAGTGGGTATCATCTTTGGTAGCGCAGTAGGCAAGGCGCTCGACAAGTCTCAGCAGCCAGAGAGACAGACATCAAGCGAACGGAGGTTCGATTCCTACGAAATCCAAAAAAATAAACATTTTTATTTTTTGTGAAATCAATATCCAATCTTGAAACCACTTTAAAATAAACAGGCAAAAGAAAAGAAAGCGACATCTAGCGACTTTCTAGTTTCACTTCTACCGCCTGTGAATTGCACACCCTCGTCGTTTAGCTTCAGAGATAACATTTTAGATAAAATATTAGTTTGCTTAATTTCAGAATAGGTATTAGATTTTTACTGTAGTTATTTTACCTTTGTAGTGTAAATAGAGAATAGAGAGAGAATATTTTACAGTCACTATCGGGTACTTATTACCACCAGCAGCAAAAGGGATATCTTCTATCATAGGTACTTACGTATGATTGAGACTGGAACAAAGAAGCGAGTTCCTTTGTGAGCTGTGTGGAAGCGTTTATTCCTTGTCATCGGCTTTTGTTCAGAATATCAAGGAAAAGTGGCACAAAGACGAAATTATTAATGTGCAATCAGATAGAATGGCCAAGAAAATAAGAGAATTATGCGCAAAAAACTTTCTCAATATTTACTTAAATAAATCGTATTTGAAGACTCGTTTAAGTGGTTCGTTGTTAGGTTTTCCCTATTCTACTCTACGGTATCTAAGCCTGGAGATCTAGAATAGTGAAATCGATAACTTTACAATTTTGATGGTTTTTACGAGCACGGCCGCACTGTTGATAACAAGACCGATATTACAGGGAATAAATGAAAAATCGATAAACGACTATCTAAGATGTTCGATCTTATAGAAACGAAAGTGGTTGAAATATGAGTAAAGACTTCATTACCTAATTAACTCCCGTTTGGTCTCTAAAAGTACATGCAAAGCGTTAGTACATATTAAAGTTAGTATTTCAATTTTAAATTGTCAATTTATTGGTAATTTAATTATCACTTATGAAAATCCATATAACGCCAGCGTTGCCATCGTATTTCGATTATTTATTTATTCCCTATTAATATCGGTTTGGTTGTCAAGAGTGCAGCTGTGCTCGGCAAAACGGTATAAAATCATCGGTAGTTATGACTATCGATCCGATATTGTAAATTAATCGATTTCTCTTAATTTGAGTTAATTTACCCTTTGAGTTTTGGATTGACAAGATTTATTTATTTATTTATATTTATTTATATTTATTTACGCTCTAGTGGGCTTTTACAAGCATAGAAGCAAAAATATAATAACAATAATAATTATATACTCATATGTTACTAAACCAATAAAACAGAATAAATAATAAAGCAATCATCATTACGAGGTATAGAAGATCTAGAAGATATTAAAAACTAAACATATTCAGAACTTCTTTCTCGAGGGACCCAGACTTTTCAAAATTGTTCTCTAAGATGTGACTCCAGCGTAATGTGTCACTCTGAGTATATCTATGTGGTTTATACACCTACGAACGTTTGAACATGTTATATGTCTTTGAGCATATACATAATATTTACCTATGAGTATGAATAAGCATGTATATGACTATGAGTATGATTGAGCATGTTATATGTCTTTGAGCATGTACATGCTATGAGTAGGATTGAGCTTGATAATTTGGGAGGCGGGTATGGGTACCGCCGCCCCGGGAACTATTTATTGGATAACCAACACCTCTACGCTACGTATGTTCGCTACGTTTGGTGACTTGGCAGGGGTACCAGGGTTAATGGGGTGAGTTTTGTCCGGGTCTTGGCGGCATATTATATTATAGATATATTTCATATCTTTGAATTGTAATCACTGTTTCTCCTATCTCTATTTTCTATATTGTAATTTCTCGTTACTTTTATGTTAATTATTATTGTAAATTGTAACTTTCTTTAGCAGTTTAGTGGGTTTTTCAAGATTGGCGCAAGACGTAGCAGAGAATTTACTTGACCGATACGAAAGCAGTTCAACTTGGTCGTTCTGGGCCGCACCCTGATGATGGTCAGCCTCCGACTGGACAAGGCATCAGAAGATTAAGCTTATTTCTAAAGGTGAACGCAATTGTATAAATGAAAAGAAAGATATCACAAAATGATGAAAAAATAAGTTAATTATAAATTTTGGCCTTTAATATTATCCGACGTTCCATCTTCGAGTTGCCATTATTTGGCAAGGCCAAAAAAAACGTTTCTTTTCACAGACTTTATTTTCAATCATTTAATCGCGGTCATTTATCATCATCCTCAATGGGACCCTGTCGGGAGCCTCTATATTATTCGTTCGCTTTGTTCGTTTAAAATGTTTTATTTGCTTAAGCTTTTTGCGAACATTACGGAACGGTTTTAATTTTAATTATTGTTAGTACCGTCAGATTATATTTGGAGCAATATTTTGGTTTACATTAAACATATTATTTATTTCTAATTTGAATGGAAACCACTTTTTGTGGATATTATAAATCATTTTATACCTTTTAGATTAAAAAACAAAGTTAAATAAGTAAAATTTTCAAAATTTTAAGCAACCTCCTACACAAAAAGGGCTGACGACCTTGAAACGCCTGAACAGATTTTCATGAATTGTAGCTAAGAACCATCTCGATCACGTCAGTTTCAAACAAAAAAAAACGCATCGTAATCAGTCCATTCGGCTAGAAGCTACGATGCCACAGACAGACAGACAGACATACACGCAGAAAGTCAAACTTATAACACCAATCCTTGCGTCGGGGGTTAATAATGGAGTAGAAGTAAAGTCACGAAGGTTTTGGGATTCGGTTTCTAAGGTGATAGAATAAAATGTATTTATTTTAATTGTTTTCACGATAATATAATAATTACCAGACTTATGTATGAAGTATGAGGTGGACCTCATCACAAAATGGATGATTCTCTCAGTACCGCAAGTGCTCGAAATTGCCGCTTGAAATGGGATTAGTCGCACTTAGAGACCAGATCTAAATAACAAAGGTGAATTAGAAAACATAATATATCGTCTTAGTTATTTGATTTTCACGCGCCGGTTGAGTGTTGGCATAGTTAAGACAGCTATAAGTCCGGTTTAACTATCGTTCACCATGGTAATGAGTAAAATCACAACAAGTTCAATGAAGGGCCAATAATTCTGAACTAATTCTTGTGGTATGTATTTATTTTATTTTCTGCAAATTCAATATTGATCAAAAAATCTACAAAGCATTTGTGTAATAAACAGCTGTTTTACACACATAGCGTATTAATTATAATTGGCCTTATTCGAGTGCTGATAGCCTCTATTTAAAGCTCTGGAAAAACCGAACCTTTCATTTCTGGACATGTTGGAATCGTAGGTAAAGATATTGCGGATTCTTTGGCAAAATAAGGAGCATCCATTCTTATCGTTACCCTCGTAAACCATATTCCCCCGTCTGTCATTTTTTCTACCCTCAAAGATGGATCTCACAATGTTTGGGCAGAGTATTGGCACATTGCTAGTCAATCCAAGGGTTGTCTCTTCGCTTTCCGCAGCTATCCCCGCAAAACCGTGGTTTCAACAATTCTCCCATTTTTCCAAAAAAATAAATTTTCTTACTTATTCGAATGAGAATTAGACAATCCTCTTTTTATCACCTTTTTAAAATTCACCTACTTGACTTCCCATATTGTTCATTCAATTGTCTAGAAGCGGGAACTTTCTACTTCTTCTTCGATAACGCTACAGCCCATATCGAGCTTTGACCTCCTGCAACAGTCGCCTCCAACTCCTCTTGTCCTCAGCGGCTGGCTTCCAGTTAGGTACCCGGAGAAGCTGTGCTGCATCTCCTCTTACCTCGTCTTCCCATCTCAGTCTGAAGCGGGAACTTTAGATCACATATATTTTGTTTGTCCCTCTCTAAACAAGATATTCTCTCTTCCATCAAGCCTTATCCAAAATTGCCTCCCCCCATTCAACATCACATCTCTTTTCAATCTGAGCTCTATATAATTAACTAATCAACCCGGCGAACTTTTTACCGCCTCAGAATCAATAACTGTTGTGTTAACCTATTAGCTAAATTATTATTTTTTTTATTAAGTTAAAAATTACACAATGCGGCAATTATTGATGCGCAACTTTCCGTATTTTGTTTTTGTCCGTACCAGAGATAGCGTTGTGTACGGATTTATATTTTTGTGATTTTCTTACATTTCAAGTTACTTAGAGGAATTGCGTTCCATTTTTTGTATAAGTGTGAGGGAGATTTATTATAATTATTATTTTATTTTTCCTTTGGAGGGGTGCAGACATACGATCACCGTTTGTCTCATTTTCAACTCTTGACATTTAGTGTGTAAGAAAGAGGGGCAGCATTATATGTTTAAGAACAAAAGCAAAACTATCAGCGCATTGACATTTGACGTTTTTGAATTTTTGGAATTCACTCACTATTCGATATTATACTTTTCACAAAATGCTGCAGCTCTTCCAAAAGATGAGAATTCGTTCAATACAAAATTTATGAGGAAAATGATCCAACAAATCAAAGATCATTAAAATCGGTTTAGGCGTTCTTGAGTTATAAACGGTGTATCTAACCCGACTATATTTTGTATATTAAGATAATCTTCTATGTAATTTGCACTTTTAAATAAAATTGGCACATAAATTCACCTTTCCTCTCTCCATAATTTGAAATGTTGAAGTAGAACTAGAGTGAAAGGGTGAAATTTAAAAAATATATTTTGAACTAACCTGGCATTATGGAGACCGTTTTTAAAGCCCTCAGTACCCGGAAGGTCCTGAGCCCAGCAAGGTTGCCGACTTCCATGCCGATGGTTGCGTACCCCGAAGTGATGACCACAAAGTCCAGCCAATTCCAAGGGTTTCTGAGGTACGTATACTTGTTCAGAATGAACCCCTTTGCTATGGATTTGATGATCATCTCGGCCGTGTAGATGGCAAGGAAGACGAACCTGCAACAAGGAAAGAAGTTTATTGTAAAATTGTTTTAATTATATATCACTGTAGTATACAGAATTAAAGGAAAAGTTTCGGGAGAAGGTGAAAGAAGGAGGAGGGAGGAGAACGCGGGAGAGGTGGGGAATAGAGAAGAACATAGGGAAGGATTGCAACGGAGCAAACGAGCCATGGTAGCGGTAGGGGATAGCAGGTGGTAAATTTGAAAAATCCATGCGTCAATACAGTTCACAAGGTAGAAAACAGTAATAGCAACAAACATATTTAAAACGCCAAAACTTTCTTTCTTTGAATGGCATTACAACACATACTGGCTACTCGCTAGTTCTTTGTAAATAATGAATTAGATAGTAATATTTGTACACCACTAGCCACTGAAGCGCATTTTTCCACAATATGGCACTATTTTTAATACCTCGGATTGCTTTGCTGCCAATTTTGGTAAATTTTCCCCTATTTGTAAGTAATTAAGTGGAAGTTTACGATTTTATACATTTTTTTTAAATCCTAAGAAAATTTGATAATCGACAAAAGATTGTGAATTCATTGGATATATAGAACCATAATCAGTTTGTATGACTCCATGATTAATGATAACCGAAAAATCTCGAGCAATCGGAGAAAAAAGTTTTAAATTGCGCTGTAGCTCCAGTGGCTAATGAAAATTGTGTCATTACGAGGAAGTCATATTTTTCCCTAAAAGTGGCTAATAAATTATACTTACTATATAATAACGCTTAGGTTTACTTTTTACGATAATATCAAAGAACGATTCAATAATAAAATACAACGTAAGTTCTATTTCTGGTTTTTAAGGCATTGTTGCCCCAACGTGGCAGTAAACAATATCAAACTTCGCTTAATTCAATAATTTTACGGCCAGCAGACTTTAATGGTGTTGATAAACCACGTAGAACTTTCTTTTCCGCAAAGAGCAGGAGTAAAAACATAAATCAGTGGTTTTAATAATGAATGCTTCATGAAGGGTTCCGTGCTCACATTGAACATGAGGTGATTCTAAGAAAACTCGCCATCAGGGCCGGTGTAGGATTTCACTGGAGGTTTAAAAATGTTACAATACCATTTATTTTCTTCATACAGGAATCTATACGGTTTATCATTACCTATCTATGTTATTTTTGGAGATGCAAGAGTGAAAGAACGGACGGCAAGAGTCTTTGAAGAGACCCATTTACGGAAGATGTTAGAATGTTTTAAATTGTTCGAATTGAGCTGGTAGTCCTGGTAATCGAACCACTTTCTTAAAACTTTATGCAAAATTAAAACAACTAACTAACTAACCATCACGCCGTTTCTCCGCAGGGGTAGGCAGAGAGGACGGACCACCAAACAACTCGGTCTTGGCACACACTCCTTGCCTCGTTCACATTCATACATCGTCTCATACATGTTCTCCTATTATTCTGACTCTTTACATGACCCGTCCCAAGTATCTGATTCACTTGACCGTGCCATGTCTTTTTTGGGCGTTCCCGACGTCTTCTACCATTCATATTTGCATCATATATTCTCCTTACACTCCTTTCTTCGGTCATTCGCTCTACATGCCCAAAACATCTGAGCGTTCCTTTCTTAATCTTACTCATTACGCTTACATCAGTCTTGCATTCTTTGCGGATCTCCACGTTTCTCACACGATCGTACATGGTTTTGCCACATATACGCGTCAGGGATCTCATTTCTACAGCATTCATTCTACTTGCATCCTTCCTCTGCCAGTTCCATGCCTCACTGCCATACAACAGGGTAGGTACCAGAACTCCATTATGGACGGCTAGCTTCGCTTCTTTAAACAGTTTTTTATTGGTGCCAACGGCGTTCAGTCCTCCATTAATAGAGTTACATGCATTCACTCTTCTTTCAATAAACACTTTGTAGTAAACACAATAAATTGTTATAATGAATTTTCGGGGTAGGTAAAGCTCTTGACTTACAATCCGAAGGTCGCGGGATCGAATCCCAGCGTGAGCAAATAAATCTTATTTGATTAATTTATATTATTCACAATTAATTCAATCAAAAGCGCCCTGGTGTAAGCCTACCATTCAGAATTGAAAAATTGCTTGAAATGGCTTTAGCCGTATTTGTTAGCCAGATCTGAATAGTCAAGCAATTCACCACCCTCATATTTTCCATCTATTTCCCCTCCCCACTACCTTCAGCCTCACGACGTACCCCAGTTGGGGATAGCATAGTCTCACTGGCTCCAGACGGGAGCAGCTGAGACTCTTGTGAAGTATTCACATGAAAAAATATTTATATATTTAAAAAAAAACGGTTATTGAAAGGTTGATGTTAAATGTTAGTACAGTCTGTCCCTGGTTAATACGTAAAACGTATAATAATCGACGAAGGTGATGGGATACAAACGACGCCATTGAAGATTCACCACTCGTCTTATACACGGAGCTCTTATGCGTTCAAAAGACCTCCGCGGCTTTCTTCCCAAAGAGGTTAATCGTTTTGGCTCTCATTTTTATCACGTGACCAGAAATAGCCCAGGCATTCCCGAATAAGTGGGCGAAGCAGCGTAGCCTGAACGCACACGACATGTTACCTAAATTTTGATTGAAAAAAATTATAGAAAATATTCTCCACACGTTTTAAATAAGGCTTCAGTTGGACTATTAAAACTCAAATTCCAATTTTTCAAGATAAGTGTATATTATTACTAGCTGGTGCCCGGCATGCGTTTCAGTGCCTTCAAAGAAATAAATTGATTCTCCCTTCATGTCTTTCCCCATTCACCTCCCGTGTCCGCGTCCCCTTTCCCCCTCCATCGTCATCGTCATCAGGATCGTCACCCCTGCCACGGACCCCACCTCCCCCATTCCCCTCCCCCTCCTGCCTTTCCTCCCTGCCGCTAAAATATATGAAATACACACATTTTCATTTATACAAATTTCGTAACGCCAGAGCTTACCAATATATATAACCTTCGCGGGCGTGCCCACAACATATCACGAAAGTTTCATCGCAATCGGATGAATGGTATGGGAGAACACAAAATACCAACAAGCAAACAAACAAACAAATATTGATTTTTATATATATGATATATTAATCAAAGACATTGAAATATAAGAGATGTGCTACCCGCAGTTTTTACTGGGTGGAACCTCAAAAAATCAACTAAATGAACGAATTCTTTCCTGATTCAAACAATATTGTTAACCAATACTATTGCACATCTTAAAAAAATCAACTTAAAATGAACAAATTCTTTCCGTATTCAAACTATATTGTTAACCAATACTACTGCACATCTTAGTTTCTGGAAGGTTGTGTTAAATCATTTTTACTTTGATCGTCTTTTTGATGGCATTTGATGTCATTCTGGCGAATTCGAAATGTTTTATGATTCGAAAAACTGTAATGTTGGTTGAATAACCCTTAATAGTTTTAGATCAAGAAAAAAAATGCGAAGAAATTCTTTCTCATGTTTTTACGAGTACGAAAATAGTAACGAGATTTCATTGATTGATAAATATTTTTATTACACTTGAGGGCAAATCGGTGGGCTTATGTTGAATACTTAGGTTCATATCTTTGTATCATGGATAAGATTCGAAAGGTAGAAATGGTTGGTGAACAGTGGCATTTCGGGATATTTTTTTCTGAAATTTGTTCTGTTTATTGTCATTTTTTTAAAACTTTATCACTAGTTTTTTTAAAAAGTAAACACAAAACTAATCGATAATTTGTTGATCTTATATCTTTTTCCTTCCCAGAATTTGCTCTCCTTTTTGTCCTTTAAAATGCCCTGAGGTAAGTTGTTTCCTAATGGCCTCCTGAGAGGAGCTAATGTAAAGAAAAAGAAAAGTCGATAGATGTCGTATATTAAAAATAAAATGGATAAAATTTCATCCAGACACTATCTAGATAGCATTTAGTTCCGATTTGAATCTTGCAATCATATATAAAGATAGCAGCCAATAATGGGTGCGTTAAGAAACTGAAGATAATGTTGGTAGTTCTTAGTAGAAGTATGATACAGTTAAGAGTGACAAAATTAGATAAAGACACCTTAGTTCAGTTGGTAGAGCTGTTGCCAAGAAAGCAGAAGGTCCTTGGTTCGAGCCCCAGAGGAGCTAATATCTTTTTCTGATTTTTCTGCCTCCAGATTTTCGATTGAGTTTCGCTAATATTGTCTTCATTTAATTAAATAAAGAATCTTTGTTTAATACGAAAAATAAAATATTTTTTACTACTGTTAGGCTGGTATAAATACAACGCATTTTCTGAAAAGAGATAGACCGAGAGTCGGTGAAATCGTTGAAACTTAACAAGAAAAACACAAAATGGTGGCGGTGTCAAATCTAAGCAAGTTGTAATTGCGCGAAACAATTATGTTATATAAGACTGATCAATTTGTAAGAAAATTGCCAGCTTTTTGGCCTCAAATTACAGCAGAGTTGCCTAAACGCAAACTTTTACATTTGCGTTGACTAGCTTTCGAAAGTGTATCTGTCGATTACCAAGCGCTGTTATTAGCTTTGTCGCCTAGAGCAAAATTAGAAAGTTTGCTATAATTTTTATTTTATAATAAAAATTATAAAATAAAAATATATTAACTTTTTTAACAAACTAATTTTAAAATTATACATACTCTTTAAAAAATGTATGGGATTGCGTTAACCTCCCCACGTACCAAAATGAACACAATTTTTAAGTATTAGCTACTTTGGTTACATTAGCTCCACACAGGAGACCGGGAATATAAAAAAAATACCCCAGTGCATTTGTCATTATTGGAGATGCTGTGTGGAAGGTCTTTTTAAGGAAAGGAAGGTGGGGATCTGGGAAGGAAAAAGGTGTGAGGTGTAGGTAGAAATCTGGGGGTCAATGTATCCAGGAGTGACGGCCGTATGAATCCATCCCTCCTAATGCGTTACAAGGCGACAGATCGAAAGAGTCCAGCTAGTAATGTAAAAAAGTTTCCCTCAACCAGTCTCTCCCGATCCGGCCTGCCAAGCAGTAGCCGGGCAAACGCATCCGCCGCCAAGACCTAGACAAACCTCAATCCACTCCACAAGTCACCAAACATAGCGAACAACTTGGGTGATCCATGGCAGAGTGTTGGTTATCCAATAAATGGTTCCAGGGGCGGCGGTATCCATACGCGTCTCCCAAATTATTATTATATCAAATTATTCAGAAATTTTATTAACACTTTTAGTCAAAATTATTTATTCGATAAAAGCACTTTGTGTCTTTATAAAACCTTAGAAAAACATAGAAAATATCATTCGACTACGTGCTAGTAGGTAGGTAAACATTTAGGTTTGGATTTACGCATTGCGTATTAGTACAATGTCTTAACGTTTAAAAGAAGTCAAAAGTCCTTGAAACAGCTTCTTTGTAATAATTCAGTTTCATTCCATAAAAAGCATTCTTCCGTTGATGAAAAATTCTTCTTTCTTCTTTTTGTAGCTTCCATACGTGGAATAAGAACGAAATTTAGAATTCTGTTCTTAAATTATTACTCGGCTGTGTGATAAACGACATAATTACCAAAAGTAATTGTCGAAATTACGAAAGGCGAACTCGAACGACTCTGTCTAAGGAATAAATTTGTATAAAAGAGCGTGGCAATGATTTTTATTTCCACATTTAAGTAAATTGGAAATATGTATAACTTGATAATGCTCGAAGGTAATTATGGTAATGGAGGGACTCGATTTTAAGGTGTTGGAAAATACGCAGTTCATTTTTCGCATTGGAAATGTGGAAAGCAATTATACGAAAATACCAAACGAAAAACCGGGGTATCCGAGGGAGAAAATTCAATAACGTGACCGGTCAGTGGGAGAGTTGGCATCGTGTCTGGGTTCCATCTAGGAGTTGTGAGTTCGATTCCTTGGCGGGCCAAATCCCCCATCACGACCCAAGCAAACATTTTTCGCTTACTGTGGTGCTAGTACGAGATTTTCAAATATTGTCAAGTTATTCTTAACCCGGGAATGTTTCTTTCTTTCAAATTTAAAAGATAAAATCTGATGGATTAGGAAATACTCAACTCGCCAGAACAAACGTAACATAAAAACGAATTGAAATTATCTAAAAAATTCATTCTTTATCGAACTACTAGGGTTAAAAAAACCTTACAAAATATTTTTTTTTTACATGTAAAATAAAAACTGAATGAACTGTGAAAATCTGAATGAACTTTAGGGCTATTAACCAGCCAGCGGCCGAGAATTTATATTAAGTCGAAAGACGTTCTTACGATCGTACAGGGCGGTTCCAATGAGAAAGATTTATTATTTTCCGTACCAGTTTTTTTAAATACTAACTCAATATCGATTTTATTTCATTCAAAATTTGCTTTAATTTATTCCTACATTCAAAAACGCTGAAAGGATGGTGTTGATAAAACTATTAAAATTACGTACTTTTTGTTATTATTTTTCAAAAATGTCGAAGCAAAATAAGAATGAAAAAAAAACTTAAATATATTAATTTGTAAGACCGTAAATAAATAGACAAACTGAAGTATTTTCGTCACAGAACATGTGCGCGGATCTTTTTTTTATGATTTTATTTAAACTAAAATTAAAATTCTGAAACACATCTAACCCAGATAATTTATTGATTTATTTTACTAAATGATTAAATTATTTGAAATGTGTGTTTTGTAATACAACATTTTATTTGAAAATTTAATAAATCTGCCAACACCTACGGTAAAACCTGATTGTACTAAAAATAGACATATTTTCTCAAAATTTTAAAACATAGCTTTACTAGATAAAAGAACATTCTTTCGAGATAAATTTATGAATTATTGCGGAAAAGAGTCAACACGTCTAAAATTTGATTTAAAAATGACATATTTCCGGTTTTGTCAATATATACATATATTATTTCAGGTTATTCCCTCTTAAGTGGAAAACAATTTAAAACACACTGAATTTCCGAATTTTTATTGTTATCTAATATAAAAAATAATTATTTATTTTAGAGAATTTAGTGCCACAGGCGTGGATACGACTTTCTGAAGAGATTGAAGAATCAATCGGAATTCTGTTAATCCTTTAACAGTCTTATTTCATAGGGCAGGTACATAATAGATTCCCAGAATTATAACTTGCTCTGAAGTTTGATCCCCGAACTCATCAGTACCTGCAGTGGGCTCTGGTTTCTTCCACCTTTAGGCAAAATAAACAAGTAGGTAAAAGGAATTAAAAATATAGTGGGATACTAACTCTAATATTCATTGGCGCTTCTAACGAAGTCAATGAGATCTTGAGTCATATTTTAACCACTTTTGTTTCTCCAAGATCGAACGGAATAAATTGTCCACGTGATTGATGAATTATTCAAGTCTATGGATTGCGTATGCGATTTTTTAAAATCTAAGAGCTTCGTTAGTTCACCTTCATTCATTAATAAGCCTGTTATTTTGCATATCGAACCACATTATTCAAAATGTTTTGTGCATTGGCAACTTATCTTCTACTCGGGAGGCCGCGCTAAAATTTGTCGAAATTCGATCGGAATATTTCTTATCAATGCTCGCAAATATTTATAACTGACAACAGATTATCCTGTTACACAGTGACCTCGTTATGCACTGCTGAAGTCTTTAATAAGTACACCTTTGTACATCAATAGAGGCGTATCTATTATTGGCTACATTAGCAAAAGTAATACCAATGGTGTAATCTCTTTATAAACGAATTGTAGGCTGAAATCGTAGTTTAATTTACTGTTTATATAATTTATGCATTATCTTGTAACGAATTAATCCTGCTACGGGAAACAACAGTTTTCTACGATCTTAGATATCTATCGACAATACATTCTGAATTTCTCAGCCATGGAACGTCTACGATAAATCTTACCGACACTTCCACAGCTGACCGCCCTTTTGTCGGATTGCAACCCAATAGCGCAATACAATTAGACCAAACTGACTGGTTCGCTGCACAGAAACTTGGGTTACGAATTTCCGAATAGAGTTAAACATCGGGACATTCTCAGAGTTATATCTCAGGCAGACGCCGTTGAAAATTGTTTAACGTAAGATTTATTGGATTTGTTTAAGAACTTGCTAAGATATCCCACAAAACTTTTTTATTGTGTGTTTTCTAATGGGTTTTAAATTCTGAAAAATATTATTTGTATTATAAAGGATTCTTTGTTTTCTTTCAACGCAGGTTTAAGTTTTGGAGGTTTATCGACCATGTACATATTGACCCTTTGTTGCATTCCAATGTGCTTTAATTTTGTGCGCCTACATACACATTATAAAGACGCATGGCATTGTAGTCAACTGCATAATTTAGATTTTTATTTCTGCTGAAATGATTCTTGCAAGTCCTTGTTTTATACAATTTTACATCTATCTATCCATTTCATATTTTGGATAGCTACGTTTGGTGACTTAGCAAGGATGTTAGGGGTCATCGGGTGAGGTGTATTCAGGTCTTGCCAACCAGCTGCGTGGCAGGCTATATCGGGAGTGGCGGGTTTGGGGACACCCTCTGACCTCATCAGCTGGTCTCTCTTGACCCATCGCTTGCAGCGCAGCGATAGGGATGGATTCATGCGTCCGTCAGTCCTGGACACATTGACTCCCAAATTCCTACCCAGTACTCTTACTACTATTACTCTTAGAATGACCCTATTCGGAAACTGTTTCAAAACTTAACAACATAATTATCGCATACATCTATTGGGTCCGAGCAAAGACAAATAGCATCCCCAAATACGAAGATAGTGAGGAGAATAATTTTCCTCATGCGCCTCATGTTGTCCGGTCAAGTTAGCCCGAAAAATAGGGGTTCCCTAGAACAAATTCCCAAGAAGCTGAAAATTTACATGAAAGTTAGGGATACCATTATAATGAAATTGTGAAAAGTCCCAATCGATCCCATATGAGGAAATTTTTTTATTCAAGGTCGAAATTTGAAAATACGGGATTTAGATTTTTTAGCGAAACAGTTAATTTTATGATAAAAATAGTTGAGACAAAAATTATATATAATACAAATATCTACAAAAAATGTATTTACACTTTTTCCCCTAAGAATAATTATTTCTGAGAAAAAGCGATTCTAAAATTTACTAAGGTTGTATTCCCCATAACATGCATGACTACGCTGTCAAAATCTAAAATTTCGTTTTTACCTTTTATTCATCAGCCTGCTAGCAACTAAAATACCTACTATATACACGACTTTACTTTGTGCATTGGAGAATTAAAAATGTTATGGTCACGATGTACGCATTATAACTTTTGATCAACCTCTGTAAACAAAAGCTACACTTTTTGTAGATAATTGCATTATCTACAATTTTTGTTTGAGCAATTTTTATCAAAAATTTTTTCGTTTTGACCTAGAATAATTTTTATTCCTCAAATGGGATCGGTTGGGACTTTTCACAATTTCATTATAATGGTAACCCTAACGTTCATGTAAATTTGCAGCTTCTTGGGAATTTGTTCTAGAGTGTATGTCTATCTTGACCGAACTATACTGCGTGGGGTTAATGTTAAACAAATTGCACTATTCCACATTTAAAGAATACAATACTAAAAGAATCAACCCAAATAAACAAATCTGTTCGACATAACATAACTCTTGTGCAGTTGTTGTAAAATCAGTTTTCTTCCTAAATTTAAATGAATTGTCGAGTCGTTTCCAAAGAAGGGTTGCGAATTAAATGTCTGATCGTGTTTCGTATCCATTTCCCGATCACGGTTTAAACACAGCCATACATAAAACAGAGCAATCACAGGCGGCCGTCTGAAGACCGCTGCTTCCGTGTTACTGCGTTACCTTATCCAATCCTTCGATTGTTCCACCCCAGCAAGGAGCACTACTTTCCCGGTGCGAAAGGTTACATCAGCGGCACTGATTTTTTAGGATTGGAAGGAGGTTGTAGTTCAATCGACCGGTGTTACATATTGCAACCTAATAAGCTAGTGTTGGAATTAGGATGGGCAGGAAGAAAGGATTCGATTGAGCGTTGTTGTTGTTGTTTTTTTTTAAACTTTTTAAGAAGGAACACAAACATTCCCGGGTTACGAATAACCCAGCAATCCAAAAATGTTGCTTGTGTTGTGATGGAGGACTTAGCAGCCGAGGAACCGAACATGCGACGCCCGGGTGAGACCCAAGCGCTATGCCCACTCAACCACTGACCGGTTGACTTTATGTATTCTTTCTTCTTGTCTATTCTTGTTATTTTTATTTTTTTACATGAGCTTCACACAGGATGCCCTGAGGAAAATAATTTCCCTCAGGGCGTATGTCATCTTTGGGGATGCTGTGATGATGAGGTTTTTTTTAAGGAAAGGAAGAAAAGGAGAATTCTGGGAAGGAAATGGGTTTAAGGGGTGGGTAGGAATCTGGCGTTTAGTGTGTCCCAGTCATTGGCCTCCAAGACCTATATAAACCTCACCCATGAACCCAGACACCCCTGCTAAATCACCAAACTTGGGTGTGACCTATGGCAGAGGTGTTGGTTATCCAATAAAGGTTCCCATGGCGGCGGTAACCATTCCCGCTTCCCAAATCAAGAATTCTTCTTGTCTTTTCTCGTTTCTTCTTGTCATTTTAATCCAATCTTGGCTCTTCTTGACTCCAATCCCTTATTGAATTGAAAACTTCTTAAGCACCGTTGTGATTTGAAACTAGAAGAAACGTAAAATAGCGACACTAAAATGAGGCAAACACATAATTCTATTAGGATTCAGCCTGCGAGAAAATGAGATAGTTTAATCGGTCCCCTCTTTGTGCGGTGCTTTGTAGCCTCTCTACGCTTGTCTACTCTAATTTTCTGAAGGTTTGTTTTTTCTGAAGTGAACCCTCCAGAATATTAAAGTAGACAAGAATGGGGAGGCTACGGAGCACCGTACAAAGAGGAGATCGATTATACTATCTCATTCTCTCGCAGGCTGAATCCTGTAGATGTGTTGGTCTCTTTTAAGTGTCGCTTTTTCGTTTCATTGAGTTTCAAATCACAACGGTCCTAAAGAAGTTTTCACCCCAATAAAGCAGAGAATAATACTTGTTGTGTCGAGATTAGGAAGAACGAAGCAATTCAGGCGGTCGCAGAATACGAAGCCAAACCCTTTGGTAGCAGATCAGTCCTTTGCAGAATCTGGTAGCAAGTCTTTAAATAAACTAAGACAGCCTTTAATGAAAGACGTACAGTGGTACCTCGAGATACGAGTGCCCTGACATACGGGATATTTGAGATACGAGCCGTCGAGCGAGCAAAATTTTGCTTTGAAATACGACCAAAAATTCGAGATATAAGGAACGACCGGCTGAACACGACCTGCAAATTTACTGCGTCTCGCATTATCCCACGCTGGGGGGATCCCCCATGTGCTTGTTTTTGTTTCGAAGAGGAGCCAGAGTGGAGAAGGTTATCTTTACAAGTGAGATGAACGAGATCTTGGGAATGTGAAAGAGAGTTTCACAGTTCGTGGAAAAGAAACACCCCGAAAAAGTTGCAACTGGTCGTGCATTAGAGCTATTTAATGACACTACTTGCCTAACTCATTTCTGCAATATTCTGAGAGGGATGAAGAAACAAACCTCCTTGGACAGTTTTTTTTTTTTAATTCGGTGTAAAAAGCAGTAAGTAAAATCAATTAGGCATACAGTAGCATTTAAGTTGTGTATAAGTTGCATTTAAGTGACAAAATAAAAATACACTTTATAAAACCAGTTCATTACTTTACATTCTCTTTTATTATGTTTTTTTTCAATATTTGTAATTTAAAAATAATTTTTTTTATTCAAAAACACGTAACAAGAACAGCAAAGGTGGCATTTTGGGGGATGGAACGGATTAATGGCATTAATAACATCCGTTAACATCCATATTCATATTTATTATATTATTAATCAGATTTCTTTTCCTAATGTGCAATATATTTACATTTTTCCTAATTACATACAAATCATCCTTATACTCCTATAAGATCATAAGCTTACCCTTTATTGTGTTTTTCCATATTCTTATCATGCATATTTAAGTATTTAGCTTCTCATAACTATTTTTTTCTTAGTTTTTCTTTGTGTTTTAATTTAACTTCTCTTAACAATTTAACAGTGAAAACATGTTTTTAGGCTTACTGTTTTATTTTAGCACTCTTTCTTTTTTATGGATCTTTGTAAAGCTGTTTATTTTCCAAATAAAGATTTTATTATCATTTCAATAGGGAAAATTGCTTTGAGATACGAGCAAGGTTATGGAACGAATTAATAATATATAATAATAATAATATGTATCTTTATTGAACAAAAATTTAAAGATTTATAACTACAAAAAAAGGTACATCTTACAATAGTTTAAATGTTGCATAAGTACAAAAGTAAATAAAAGAAAATAAAATTACACTCGAATCTCGAGGTACCACTGTAATGACCGACCTGGAGGCTAACAACAAGGAGTGAAATCCTCAAATAACCTAATGTTTTGAAAACAGGTGCTGTGAGGCCAACAATAAGGGCGACTGTCAAACGCCATTTGACTACCGTTTCCGTATAAAATAATATCGATTCGAGTATGGAGCATGGCGCTGTGACGTCACGGCGTGTTAATAATTTCGGCCAATCACGAAACAAGGATTTAGCGTGTCGTGAGCAAAAGTAATCGATTTGGTATTATAAAACAGCGGAGAATACAGCTTTATGGTGATAAGACACCCTTGAGATCGAGATTCGCAATACGAAGGTCACAGGATCGAATCCCGAAGCGGGCAAACAAATTTTATTTGATTAATTTGTGTTATTCCACAATTAATTCATATGAAATATTATGTAGTATATTTTCGGCACATTCCAGAGTGGAATGTACTCTCAGTATCGTCCTGATGTAAGGACCACCATTTAGAATTGAAACCTTGCTTGAAATGGCTTTAGCCATATTTGGTGACCAGATCTGAATAACCAGATTCCCTACCTTCCTTTTCCCCATCTCCGTATCTTACCCACTACCTTCTATCTGATAACATACCCCATTTGGGGATGCCATAGTCTCACCGGCTCCAGACGGGAGCAGCTGGAACTCTTGTGTGGAAATCACATTAAAATGTCATGGGAATGTTTGTATTAAAAAACTACGGTGGTAACTCACTTGATGATGACGAGATATGTTGTTAATTTATTTATAAAATACATGATAAAACATTAAAACATTTTCGTGTAATATTATCATACACTAAAACACCGTACTAGGCAGCTGCATGTTTCATGGTGACCAATGGAATATAGTTACTTTGTGGAGTCTTGTGTAAACAAATCGATTAAATATATAACACATTGAAAATTGGAAAAAAAAAAATAATAAGTTTATAAATGAGAATCGGAAAATTTAAAATAGAAAGTAGTAAATAGAAAAAATCATGCTTAAAATTATTAAATCATATTCCATTACAAAATTCTTTTTTATGGTTTTATATGCGTGCTTGCATGCATACGTGTGTAACTACGATTATTTACATGATTACAGAAAAGTCAAACTTTTTATTAAGTTTCCACATCATTTTTCCATCACAAGGCCTCGACAATTCTCGCATCATTGACTGCGGAACCCATTGACTGAATGCCTGTTGGGAATTTGTGTTTGTTGGGAAATTGATTTTTTTTTCAAACAACAGCATTGATATAACCGCAGCTTTGCGGCAGGTCATAGATTCCATGGCTTCGAAATGCTAACACATTATCATGTGTTTTATTGCTGTTTTCAGCGACAATTTCCACAATACCAATTTGTCATTTTATGTGGTCGTGGAACAAGAGTAATCATTTTTAGATAATTAAAAAAACAGAGTGTGTAATTCACACGCGGCAGAAGTAATACTTCAGAAAACTATAGTAGACAAGAGTGGGGCGACTGCGTAGCACCGCACAAAGAGGAGACCGATAGGCTACGAAGCACCGCTCAAAGAGAAGACCGATCATACTATCTCATTCTCTCGCAGGCTAAATTCTATAGATGTATGTGTTTACCTCTTAGTGTCACTATTTTCGTTTGATCAAGTTTCAAATCACAACGGTGTTAAAGAAGTTTTCACTTCAATATTGTTTTTGTGGCTTTTGGCTAAGAAAAATAAATTCCCTCAGGGCCTATTTCATCTCAGGGAATGCAGTGAGAAAAGGGAGGAGAGGAAGTTCTGTGAAGGAAAAAGGTATGAGCCGTGGGTAGGAATCTGACCGAACCTCACCCTATGAACCCGGGCATCACTGCTAAGTCACCAAACGTAGCGAACCTTTATGTTTGGTGATTTAGCAGGGGACCTGTGATAGAGGTGTTGGTTATCTAATAAATGGGTTCCGGGGCGGCGGTACACACATCCGCCCCCGAAACGGAAAAGCTCACAAATCAAAATTGATCAGCTTCACAAATCCTACAATTGGGAGGCGGAAATGGGTACCGCCGCTCCGGAAACCTTTATTAGATAACCAACACCTCTGCCATAAGTCACCCCAAGTGGTTCGCTACGTTTGGTGATTTAGTAGGGGTGCCCGGATTCATGGGGTGAGGTTTCCTTAAACCCTTTTCCTTCCCATAACTCCCCTCCCCTTTCTTCCCTTTAAAAAAAACCTCCATACAGCATCCCCAAAGATGACATAGACCCTGAGGGAAATTATTTTCCTCAGGTCCTCCTGTGTGGAGCTCATGTAAAAAAATAAAAAATTTATTATCCCTGATTTTTCATGGGTCTGCGATAGTATCTAACATATATTAAAGTGCAAAATATATACTTTATTAACTTTAGGAAGAATGAGGGTATGGTGTATCTCTGATATTTTTATAATAATTATTATTAATAGCATTTTAAATGTTCCCGTCCTTGGAAAGTTTAACCCTTGATTTGTCTAATGTGCCATATTTCAGAGTCAGATAATCTGTGGAGTTGTGCGCCGGATCGCACCCCTGTTTGGGGCAACTTTACCTCCCCAGAGGGTGTTTGATTAATGCCACTTGGGCACTTTCACGAGTAAACAAGTTAGCGGTGCTTGCTTGTGTCGGTTAGTTCTTGCTTGTACTGGTCTCCCATTGCTGGTGCTTCTGCCACTATCGTAATGTATGACAAAACTTGTGGCCTTTCATCGGGTATTCGGAGACATCCCATGTTTCTACTAGTATAACATGTTCGATGTAAACCAGCACAGTGTAAGCAAACCTTGGGAGCAGACTCAAAATGGTAACGAAATGTTTTTGGACAATGATAATTAATTCGATTGAAACATTTTCTTATTGCGGAACTACTCAACAGGAGGCTTGTTGCTGATCAGACGTTCCTTTACCAACGGCCGCTGTTCCTAACTTTTTGATAGACCAATCTGAGTCTACCATCAGCTTAGCAATTTGTATCTAAGTATTTGTAGGTAACGCTCGATTCTCGTTGTTCTCCAATATTTTATGGTTGAATATCTTAGGTGATCCCGCCTACCTTAGCCCCGCCCAAAATGGCATAAAAATAAAAACTTTCGATGTTAAATTAATATTAAAGACTTAAATATTGTATTTATTATTAACACACCTAAATTCTTTTAAATACTGTTATCCATAAACTTGCATTTAATATATTTTTTAAATAAATGTATAAAATACATTACAAATAGTGACGTCGGCGCCACTCTGTTGACATTTTTTACAACTTTGCTTTGCTCAGTCGAACTTAATCCACGTGTCCGGCTTCCTTAGATTGAGCGATGCTTGTGTGTTAGAAAGAGCGTAGTTGTGCATTTGAACAGTGTTGAACCTTAGTTTCGGCCAAGAAGTTGATTAGTAGGATTGGGAACAGCAGCCGTAAATTATTGACTCAAAAGTTGACTGCCCATCTGACTGTCGCTGAGTTGTAAAACAAAATAAATTTAACCCACGCACCGGTACCGCTTTGATGTAGCAGACATAAAACCATTTTGTTCATTGCTAGATGTAACACCAATTCCAATCAAAACTAATTTATGAAAAGGACATGTAACTATACAACAATTCAAATTACTGATATACATATATATATAAATTGACATAGTCACTCTTAGTTATTATCTTTACAGAAGTTCATTCTATCACATTCTAAGTGCAAGGAACACAAACTCATGATGATTAAATTAATCGTACCTATATTTTCATTTTACTTGCACAGCAACCTTCCTTCATCCTTCTTCTGCCCGTCCTAACCACAATACCTATTTCACTGTATATCTAGGTATAGTTATTATCACAAATATATTGTTGAATAATGCATTACGTAAATATACATTTATTACGTTTGTTGTAGGTACTTACTTCCATTTAATTTTTTTTTTGTTTTCATCTTAGTTCTGCTTTTAAAATTTTAGTTTTTTAGTTTAAGTTTTATATTTCTAAAAATCCGTCAGCAACCAGTATTACTTGGGTTTTTTGTCATCCTCTGTATATTATGTTATGACTGTTTAGGTTCCTAAAATAAATAAATTAAGGAAACCACAACAAGCTAGAAATTATTAAAAACGGAACTTAAGAACCTTCGTGCCCTGAGCACCACATCAGATCGCATGATTTATTCCGAATACCACATTTCAAGACAAAGGATGTGAAAGATTAAAGTCATTGATGGGACTTATCTTCAAAATATTCAACACGTCACGAGCTTGAAACATTTCACTGTACCTTGAAACGTGTAAAATCGAACTGGCTGAATTTATCTCACCACGTTTTCACTGTTCTTATTGTTTATTGGTCCTATTGTTTATTTTATTTTTTGTTTTTTGTTGTTTTATTCATTTTTGAACATACATTGACAAAACAAGTATGAATAATTATTTGTTTTCGACGTATTATTATTTGTTTGTATATTTAGGAAATAATTGGAACATAATTTATTAGTTTATCATATAGGTATTTCTTTCAGAATGTTATTTTCTTATAAATAACTGTTCGATTTTAAAATATAATTTTATAATATACGTACACTAAAAAGAAAGCAAATATACTAACATCAAATTAAATAATTAACAAATTGAAAGGCTTAATCGGATATAAAACAAGAGAATGTAAGATATTCGAAACGTTTTGGTAATAGGCCTTTTTCCATATTCTCTTTGTGTTATTTTCCTTTCTCAATTATTAAAATATAACATGCAATACAATGCTGTAGGTAGGCAAATCTGAAATGATAAGGATTTAATTATGTCGTTTTTCCCTGAATGTGCGTATTCCTATTTATGTTATGCTATGAATTTATGGTTTCGGTTTAGTATTCTGGTTTTTTTGATATATTCAATATGTAGATAGATAAATTCACAATAATGGTATAAGTAAGTATACATAGATACATTCATTACGTAGATAGATAAATTCACAAAAATGGTGGATATATAAATTCAATATGTGGAAAGATAAATTCAAACATTTTGTTAAAGGCTAATACAATCAAAATTTCACATATTTTGGTAAAGTAAAATACAATCAAAATATGGTGGCATACTGTCAACAGTGGCAACCACGTCCCAATTCATGGTTTTAAGGTCTTTTCCTCCTTTTTATTGGATGCATTTTAACACCAAGTCGTGAGACGTAAATATTCCTGTTTTACTTTTAATTTTTACAATTGATTACTTAAAGTGCTACGTACATTAGATAATGTTATCTAACAATTCGATTTTATTCGTGAATCATTTCAATAGGCGTGCTTTACACTAAAAACAAACAAGCCCCATTAAAACTTAGTGGCTCGGTCAATATAGGTATTACCTCAAAGTTACGAGTTGAAATTTCCACTCTTAAAGATTTACGGCCGGGAGCGCAGAAGCTGGGTAGAGGTAATCCACAATATTTCCTGAAGCTAAGCTACCGAGCAGATAGCTAAAATATTCTGTCTAGATAGTCAGATCATAAATACATATTGGCTGAACGTCGGAAACTACTGACAGCGACTTCCTACCCGGAGGAATCGATGCGGGCGGGGCGGTTTCAGATAGAAATTGCTAAACTATGGATAATATGAAATTATGAAATAACCTGTTACGGTTTGCGCTATCTAGCTTTACTGCTGTTAACTTTCCTCGTAGATTTACACTCACATTTAAACGTTATTTCCAGAGGATGTATGTGAACTGTGATGGAAACTTGGGGCATGCAATAAAATCGCTTAAAAACATGAAAACAATTTTGAAAAAAAAGAGAATTCAAATTGACATTGATCTATTGATATCAAGCTTAATTTGTAGAACTCCATTTATTTTTTTATTTTTTTTGAATATTCAATAATAATATTATTTAATAATAGAACGAGACAAGGAGTGTCTGCCAAGACTGATTTGTTTGGCAGTCCATCCTCTCTGCCTACCCCTGCGGAGAAACGGCGTGGTGGTTAATTAGTTTGGGTCGCGTTTAGGTCCCACACAGGCGTCCCGTGTTCGATTCCTCGGCTGGCTAAGTCCTCCATCACGACTCGAGCAACATTTTCGGCATACTGTGGTGGTAGTAGGAGATTTTAAATATTGTCGGATTATTCGTAACCCATGATAGTTTGTGTCTTTCTTTTAAGTTAATTAGGTTCTTACATCACTTTGAACCTTTTACAATTTCCATTTTATTTTTATCTGACAGTTGATCGTTTTTACGAGGAAGGGTGTTTTTGAAGTAAAACTTCTTTACGCATGCTTGATTGGGGAGTAAGCTGGTGAATGCGTAACGAGAGCGTTACGAAAAGTGTGGTCGGGTGAGGCGAACGGTCGGGCGAGGCGAACGGAAGTTATAAGTTAGTGAAGTTTTTGGTCAAGTTTTTTTTATTACATTATCTCATACAGGCACTTGATTTTACAAAGCCTAAATGATTTTTAACTATTTTGAATTCTAGCAAGAAGTCACTTCTATTTTCATACGTTTATCTTGTTTGTCTTTTCTTTCATGTTTTCTGTTTCATCCATTTGAAATTTACGCATTTATCGATGTGTATAGACCCAAACCAAAAAAATCTAGAGCAATCAACGATGACAACTCCAAAAACAACGAAAATGATATCTTAGATTTATAACAAGTTAAAATGATATGTTAGATTTACGAACTTCACACTAATAAACAGAAAAGAAAATGCGCTAACGTAGGAAATGAACAATATGATTGTGTGCAGTGGGGAGGAATTTTCTAGTCAATGCTGTGTAGGGCATAGAACTGTACTCATATGCGGGTACGTTTATTATGGCTTGCGAGTTCTAAATGTTACAAGTACAGAATCAGTGAAATATTTTAGACGTGATGAATTTCAAAAATGCTCGAAAATATTAATTGACGAGGGAAAAGATTTTGGAAAATGATTGGTGGAAAGAACTTAAAAAAAAAATTAAAGAAATAGAAAAAGGGTACGTTACTTTCGTGGGGTATATCCGTGTAAATCGCATTTTTTCCAACATTTGAAGGGCAGTTTCAATGCCAGTTTTAAGTAAGTTGACTACTTAAGTTAAGAAAATTGATAACTTCAAGTTTCAACAGCTAAGTTTCTCGGCTCCGAATACAGTCATAAAATGAAATAAATATATTTATTAATTTTCGGCAGGTATGTTAGGATACTCTCTATCTCGACCTAGTGGAAAACCACCATTCAAAATTCAAACGTTACTTGAGTTGAATTGCTCTTCCCGTTTTTTGACCAAATCTGAAGAGAAAGGTTTTTCCAGCCTTTCCTTTCCATTTGTTTCATATTCTCGTGCCCTTCAACCTTACAACAAAAAGAAATACAATAATCCCATGGCATTTAGTCAGTTCTTGTGCAGAATTCACATTCAAAATTAAAATTGATGATTGCTACATATAAATATTTAACTGAATAAAAGCACGAAGGCAAGCTTATTGCTGAAAGGAAACTTCGCCCAACAAACCCAGACACTTAAGAAAACCATTCCTCAGCCGTTCGATAGCATTTGGCGTCGCCTCTTGCAATATCGCTTCGCCCAGGGGAATTAAGGGATTGGACACTGTTCGAAAAAGTGCTACGTGGTACGAACTACTCCACATTCACACAGTGTCCCCAATAGTACCTAAGTCTCCACTTGTGCAACGGTTGTAACTGAATTGAATGCGATTGTCAATGCCGAATATTATTAACAAAATTTTTTTTAGAAAATATTTATTGGATTTTATTATTTCATTTTAATTTCACACAAGAGAAAGAAAGGAGAGGATGTTCAGGGAAGGAAAAGGTATGAAGGGTGGGTAGGAATTAAGGGATCGGTGGGTCCAGGAGCGACGGCCATACGTATCTATCCCTTCCGCTACGGTGCAAGGCATTGGGTCGAAAGAGACCTGTTAAAGAGGTCAAATAGTTTCCCTAAAACAGCATCTCCTGATCTGACCTACCACGCAGCTGGTGGGCAGGCGCATCCGCTGACTAGACATGAACATAACTACGCCTGCTAAATCACCAAACGTAGCAAACCACTTGGGATTTAATTTATAGATTCAGTAGCTCTATTATACATCTACACCACGAACCATTTTAAATAGGGTCTGGTTACTGCTTCATTTCAACCAGCCGCTTAATGACGCCTCTGGGGTGTGTTGAATAATACAAGAGTTGAACCTTCGTACCGGGCGAGCTTGTCATTTTGGCGAATGCGCCGCCAAATTGATTTATTTAAATTACGATGATTGTGTCACATCAAAATAATTACCACCGAAAAGTCAGCTCTCAGTATTGCTAAATTCAGGAAAAGTGTAGGGAGTGTTATGTTTTTTGTGGGCGATTGGCACTTTGTTTTTTTATACAAAACTACATTTTTATTCCGACATTGATGAAATTTTGCACACTTGACTATCAAAACAAGTGAAAGATCACTTTTTGATGAGATTTTGAAAAACTACCCCAATTCCCTTTTACCATCCCATAAAGAAGAATTTTGATACTTGATGAAAATTTTAACACTTGTTGTTCAAAGTTTGAGAAAAAATTTCCACGTATGATTTAGAAAAATAATGCATAAAGCCCGGGCAATGCTACAGTTCCCTATAAAGAAAAACCGTATTTGCAGAAGTTCAAGTAAGTGCGATGAAATTTATATTTAAGTAATTCTACATTTGATAAATTAAAAACAAACGGTGTTAGAAATATCGCTTATAATTTTTAACAACAGCCTCGATTTTATAGGTTAATTCCTTGCCTGATTATTTGGTGGAGGTTTAAATTTACGACGCACGTGAGGATAAAACAACGCAAGATAAGGACAGCAGATTCACTCGTTTCTTTGAAAGGTTAATTAAGAAGTAACTAGTAGTTTCGTGAACGGTAGACCATAAAGATATAGTTCTAATTTTATCTCATTTCTGACTGTTATCTCCATGAAAATTATTATTTAAAACTTTCTTCAGACAGGAAGGTACTGTAATATAGAAATTCTCAGTCAAAGTTGGCCATCTAGTCAAGGAAAGACTTGTCGGAATAATTAAGCTGATGCAGTAAAATTTGTTGTCAAAGCTAAGGAAATCAACTTCAGATGCTGTGCGAAGAGACGTTAAGCCAGAAAAGGAGGCATTTTGTTAAAGTATTGAGATTGCCATAAGAATGCATGTTACGAAATCAACCGTGTAAAAACACTAATATTAAAAATACCCGACGTGTTATCCATTCGGGCTATTTCAGCAGTGCTCATGCGCTCGATTAATACCAGAATCTTGTGACGACACGTCAGCTATTTACCCCTCTCTTAATCAGTTTTTTTTTTAAAGTTGTGCATTGTTTTTAACTGAAAAAGTAAATAAAAAATGCGTGATACCAAGTGACCTACTAGATAACTACGAATATAACCAAAAGTTTACAATGAAGTGCTTTATATTTTCCAGATTTTATGTTAAAAATGATGTTGAAGTAAGTTAAAATAATGTTAAACTTTTTAATTGTACGGGCTTGAAAACATTAAGACCACGTTTTCTTCTTAGCCTCACCTAACCTAACTACACCTAATAATTTAATATTTTATTTATTTATTGAAAAAAATAAGAAATACATGAAAACATAAGCTGCACATCTTACTAGGGCATTCCTGTATCGAGATATGCAGTTTTACAATAAAGTAATTAAAAAAAAAATAGAAACATACATATACCTAAACTTAAAAGAAATATAATAATAAACCTACAAAAAAAGCACTGAGTATAGTTATTTACACATTACTAATTAATAATTATTACAGCTGGGCAGTATGCTCATTGTTGACAAAAATAACATTATACTGTAAACTATATATTAAAATATGTAAATACAATGTACCTGTTGTGGCTTACCAGATGCAATAATAGGGTGATCATACCACAGTAGCATTAAATTATTAACAAAAAATAAATAATAATAAACAATTGTGTAATAAATTTATATAGTTTTTGAAATAAATATAATGTATTAAGTAAATATGTAGATATTAATAAATTAAACAAATAATATAATAAAATATAATTATGAGTAAACAATAATAAACAATTTAATAATAATAAGTAAATTGAGTCGAAAACTATGTGATTACAACTCTCATTAAATGTACCAGTTTTCCAAGATTAACAATTACAATTACAATGGGTGCTGTATACGCTGCCCACTGACTATGGGCACCCACTTAAATAACTGAAACAACCATCAAAAGAACCATTATAAATGTCAAACTAACTTTGTTCAACATTTTGATTTTCTCTACAATCTCACATTATAATGTTATTTTGCTTAATTAGAATTAACTTAACTTAAACATAAGTAAATAAAGTACATAATAATTATGAGTAAATACTAATAAACAATTATAATATTGTATAATAAGTAAATTATGATTCGAAAGAAGTAGATAATAGTAAGTAAATACTTATAACAATAAGCAAATTAAAAAGTACATAACAATACATAAGTTAAGTACATACACAGTAATTAAATATGGATTATATCAAATATAGCTTAAATATAGCTTAATTCCATAGTGATTTATGATATAAGCGACAACATGGGTAATCCAAAACCATCACTCTCAGTTAGTATACATATTTTGACCATTTTCTTGAATAAATGTAATGTACCAATAGTTTTATTTTTTCATTGAGCATATTATAAAGCAACGGAGCTTTATATGAAAAACTTTTTTGTCCAAAGGATGTTTTAGTATATACTGGCTGATACATTAAAGAAGAGCCCAATCTAGTGTTGCGTACTTGTTGAGATCTTTTAGCAGTGATAATGTTGTTGAAAAATTTACAGAGAGCATGTATTATGTACAATTGCCTTATTATCATAATTTTGCTTTCGCTATATAATAACTGTGATGAATACATAAAAAAGTTTTTTTGAACATTATTTTTAAAATTAATTTTTGTGCAATATTTAAAGGCTCTAGAGTAGTATTGTGACAAGAACCCCAACAAATAACGTTATATGAAAGTATTGATTGAACAAGAGCATAATATACAGTTTTTAGTGTAACTTTGTCCAATATATTTCTTAGAGTCTTGAAGATATAGGCTAGCTTTCTTATTTTTTTTTGTTAATAGAGTAATATGATTGTTCCATTTTAAATGTTTATCAATAACTAAGCCAAGATATTTGATATTGTCTACTATTTCCAAAGATTGACAATTACACTTCTGCACGCAACAATGTATTTTTAAAGAGCGGTCCAAAGATGGTTGATTTACAGAAGAAATACAAAAAGGTAATATATTTAGTTTTGTTCATGTTTAAGGTTAACAAGTTTTGATCAAGCCAATTTTTGACTGCCCTTAATCCTGTCTCGCACTTAGCATACGTTACATCCCAAGTATCACCAGAAAACACTAACACAGTGTCATCTGCAAATACAATTGAAGAACCAGAAAATGGCAGTTTACAAAGGTCATTAATATACAACAAAAATAAAATTGGACCCAGAACACTGCCCTGAGGAACACCATATACAATTGATTTGTTTGAACGAATATGATCATTAATCGTGACTCTTTGTGTTCTATTTTCAAGATAAGTTCTGAACCAATCTAAAGCTTTATTAACAATACCCATTGAACTGAGTTGTGTCAATAGTAAACCGTGGGACACGGTATCAAATGCCTTAGACAAGTCCAAGAAGACAGCCATTGCTTTATTGCCAGTATCGAGAGCTTCTATGACTGTGGTGATCATTTTTAATGCAGTATTACTAGTTCCCATGTTCTCTCGGAAGCAAAACTGATTATCTGAGAGAATTTCATATCTTTTTACATAAGACATCAACCTAATTTTAGCTAACTTCTCTATAATTTTTAATAAGGTGTTTAGCAGGGATATAGGTCGATAGTTATTATCCGTTATCTCCTCCTTTAAATAAAGGAATAATTTTGGCATTTTTGCAGTGATTGGGGAACAAGCAATTCTCAAAGCTAACATTTACAATGTGTGTAATAGGTATAACTAGCTTAGAAGCATTTTGTTTGTAGACCATTGCACTTATACTGTCATTTCCACTCGAAAAACCTAATTTTAGCTGATTAATCACCTTTAGAACTTCATTACAATTTGTTGGATTGAATTCAAAACAGGCATTTTGCATAGATTGTGTTGGATTGCAATTATTGATTAAACATTCTTCACTGGTTTTATTTACACTGCACAACAGATTAGCAATATTTTGACCTATATCACAAAAAAAATCATCAACATGGTTAGTGATGAGCGTTGGATTATCATTTATAGAAACAATGTTATTATTTATTTTCAATTTACTTATCGTCACCGATTCCTTTTGCATATCCAATGCTTGTTTTATTATTTTCCATTCTTGCTTGATGTTTCCTTTAACTTCATGAAGCTTCTTTTTATAATATGACTGTTTGGTTGTTTTTACAATTTTAGAACACCAATTTCTATATCTTTTATAACATGCAAATAGTTCAATATTATTTGGTTCGACAACTCTTATGTAAATTGTCACGTTTTATGAGGCAGTCCACAATTCCAGAAGTTATCCATCGTTTCAAGTAATTTTTATTACTATGGATTCTCTTTGTAGATGAGCAATTTTCAATGTGTAATTTAAGACATTTTATGAAATTATCAGCTGCTGTATTGACATCATTTTCAGATAAAACGGTATTCCATGTTTCTTCTTTCAGTCTTGAATTTAGCAGGACACTATCCACTGTTAGTTTAAGCTTTACGTCTCTTTTTTTTGATTTGGTTATTATAGATTTAGGATATCTCAATATTGTAGCGCAATGGTCTGTGATGCTGGTCCTGAAAACAGCACTTTGAGGATTATCTTTTGACTTGACCATAATGTGATCAATACAAGTCTTAGTTTTTGAAGTAACTCTAGTTGGTGAAATAATTAATGGTTTTAAACCGTGGTAAATCAATAGTGAAAGGTATTGTTCACTTTTTGTGCAGCTCATTTCCAAAATATACATTCAATGTGCAGTGTAAATACCTGACGTTTTAGCATCCGACACGTAGAGAATTAACGAATGTATTTCAGGCATCTACAGAAATTTCCCGAATAGATAATGCGTCGGGTATTTACGAATATGCCACCCGAATAGTTCAAGGGGCAGACTATAAGTATGTAGTTTATTGACAAAGGTTGCAGAAGGATATTAGAGGTTCAATTAATGCGAAAAAATTATTAAAAAAACCGACAACCCATCAAACTTCGCCCACATTTTTTCAGAGGGTACAAAATATTTCCGGTTTGCAATAAAATTCGAAGAAATGGAACATTTCAGAACATATCCGAATTCTAAAAACTAATTTTGAAAGGATATAAAATAAGCTTTGAAATTTTATAAATCTAAATGAACGTAACATAATGGTTAAAGCTTAAAAAAATTTCATGCAAACATACAAAAGCTTTAAAAATGGCACACCCTGCGTTTTTTCCAACTAAAAATATCGATAACAAAAATAAATAAAAACACATACCTATGTACATATTTTATTGGACAAAATTATAAACGTTATTATCCTCTCACTTTTTTTCGTGTAAAATAAATTTATAAAAAATTTCATTTTTTTTTAATTTGCGGTTTGAAGCTTTCGTTTCAAAAAGGAGTTTACTTTTTGGTTAACACTAGAAAGACCGGGTACTTCTCTATACCTATAAAGACCACGACCGTCATTTTGACGGCTGATAACTTTTTGCCAATTGGTAGGCGAATGTGGGTACTGCCGCCCCGGGAACCATTTATTGGATAACCAACATCTCTGTCATAGGACACTCCAAGCGGTTCGCGCTATTTTTGGTGACTTAGCAGGGGTGCCCGGGTTCATTAGATGGGGTTTGTCTGATCTAGGTGGCGAATACGTTTGCCCACCTACTGCGTAGCCGACCGGGTCGGGAGACACTTGTTGAGGGAGACCTCATCTAGACCTCTCCAGCAGGACCTCTCTCAAACCGTCGTGTAGGAGAGATCGATTCATTCGTCTAACACTCCTAAATATATTTACCAATTTCTTTTATTCATCCCTCACACCTTCTTCATTCATCCGTTACTCCTGGATAAATTTACCATTTTTTCCTATTCACCCCTCACACCTTCTTCCTTCCCAGAACTTCCTTTCCTTCCTTTCCCTAGAAACACCCTCCACACATCATCCCCAAAGATGGCATAGGGCCAGGTTTCTTTTCTTTTTTCGTTTACATTAGATCCACAAAAAAACCCTAAGGAAAATTATTCCCCTCATGGCATTGTCACCTTTGGGGATGCTGTGTGGGGGTACCTGAAGGGGAAGGAAGAAGAATAAGTTATGGCAATTAAATGATTTGTGAGGGGTGGGTAGAAATCTGTGGATCAGTGTGGTGACATACGTAAGAATCTATTCCTATTACTGCGATGGAAGGCAATGTTCCGTGAGTCCTGCTGGCGAGGTCAAACGATCTCTCTCAAACAGTCACTCCCGATTTAGCCTGCCACGCAGTCGTTTGATAGACGCATCCCCCACCAAGATCCGAACACACCTTCCCCGAACAAATTCCTAATTTGGGAGGCGGATATGGGTACTGCCGCCCCGGGAACCATTTATTGGATAATCAACAGCTCTGCCATGTCACCAAAATTGGTTCGCTACTTTTGGTGACTTAGTAGGGGTGCCCGGGTTTATGGGATGAGGTTTGTCCGGGTCTTGGGGGCAGATAATAATATTTGGCTAATTTATATAGCGCGATTTTTGTGAAAAAATCACCTCAAGGGCGCTGTTAAATAAATATGCGCCTGCCCATCAGCTGAATGGCAGGCCGCATCGGAAAAGATTGGCTGAGGGAGTCCCTTTGACTTCTCCAGCCGTGCTCTCTCGGAACATCACGGATGGATGGATTCATACGTCCGTTACTCCTGGACACACTGACCCCCATATACCTACCCACCCCTAATATCCTTTTCCTTCCCGGAACTTCCTCTCCTTCATTTCCTAAAAAGACTCTCTACACAGCATCCCCAAAACGACATACATAGGCCCTGAGGGGAATTGTTTTTCTCAGGGCCTCCTGTTAGCTAATGTAAAAAGATACCTGGAATGAACCTGGGCACCCCTGGTAAGTCACCAAACTTAGCGAACCTCTTAGGGGGGCCTATGGCGTAGGTATTGGTTATCCAAGATTCTGCCAATTCTTCAGGAGCTAACCCAGCTGGACCAACTCTGGTATATGTATGCATACCCTGTCTTTAGTTCTCCAACGAGCCATAAAATAAATTTGGGCCAGAGATATATTTTTTGTGGTATTTTTACAAATTACATGATACGCGATAGCGAAAGAAAGAGACATACATATTAGTACTATCCTAAACGAGGAGGAATGGGCGTGTTGCAAACTTGGGTAAGGAATGTTGTAAACAAACAGCATTATGGCCCAAACCGTCACATTGACGGCGGCGGTCTTTGTAGGTATAAGTCAATATATCTCAAAAACTAAATAAGACCCGTACCTGTTTTTTTCACCATAGTTGTAAAATCATAAATCATGAAATGTGAAAAAAAATCACACCAATACAATAATTATTAAGCATTATATCGTCACATTACTTCGGCCAGCCGTCAAAATGAAGGCTTCGGTCTTTCTAGTGTTAACGTTTAAATTTAAATATAAAGCGTAGTGTTTTTCTTTCTAACACCGTTTTTATCATACTTCTCACTATAATTAATAAGGGAAATACAACGATTTCTTTTATACCGAAAAGCGAACAAATTAGCCTAAGGGGTAAATACAGCAAAAGGTTTATTTTCGATCAATCACTTGCAGAGGAAAATGTGCAGTTGATTACCCCATACTAAGCTGGGGAATAAGCGCGGAGACTGGACCTGTAATGAACCGAGGTTAATGAACAGAGCAGTACAAGGACCCCTAGAGGAGGAATTCTAGACTATGTGATGTGGTTGTGGCTAGGAAAACGGGATGAAATTTTTGATATCCATGCACATCAAAAAAATATAATACCAACATTTTTTCATAATGAAATGTTGGATAGTTTAGGGTGGGGTAAAAGGTAGGGGTTACTTGGTTGAGTGAAGAATTTTTTGTTTGTTTGATTTTGAAGAAAAAAAAGGGTCGGTGATTTTTTTACTCCAAATAATGTCAGGACTTACTGGTTAAACCAAAAAAAAATAAGTGAAATCATTTAGAATATTTGTGTATTTTTGTTTTAATATTATAATCTAAGCATTGTTTATTAGAAATAAGCAACATATATCAAACATAACTTCTATGTTTTTCACAATTAACCAAAACATAATCGACCTCTTTTTTTAAACCAAAAATTACGTCTTTCACTTTTATTGATATAACCAAAAAATTAAAAAAAAAAAACAAATAATTTAATTGCTGATTTCTGAGCAGGAAAAATAAAAAAATTTAGAACGATTAGAAAAAAATATGTTTTTGTATTTTGCTTACACTTTTCGAGTATGCAAAATGTGTTACGTAATTGATTACAAGTGTAGACCATTGACTTTGCGGAGCTTCTGTAACACAATCGATGCATGCCCGACACCAGCCGTGCGTGTGTTATCCAACTTAAAGTACACGGAAGATAAAATGATTCGCGCCACCCGTTTTTCAGGAATTTTTAATTTTGCACGAGTGATTACATATGTAATCCAAGAGACCACTCCAGGGTTAAAGTAAGTCAAGTGCGTCCCTTAACACCCTTTATATGAATTAATGTTCCAAGTTTGTTCCTTATTATTTCCGATACCTTTTAACTAAATTAGCATATTAGAATCGAGTCCCAATATCCGACTTGTATAGCCCACAACACAACGAAGATCATCCATTATCATTTTATATTGAATAGATGTAAGTATTCAACTTTACATAGAAGTTTTTGATGGTCGCATAGCACAATAGATTTATCACTACACTCTACACATAATACTCCATCCTCCCCACAAAGCACCACACATGTGTTCAATTGAAAAGTCTCAGTATTTTGCACTCAGCGCGGTTATAAAGAGAACAATACCATCTCCTCATACTGCTGCTGTCCTGGTGCCTGGTGGGAGAGGAACCCCACTTAGAGGCCCTCAAGGCGGGATTACAGCCACGGAAGTGTGCCAAGCTCTCCAAGAACGACGGATTCTGGTACGAGAGTGCAGAATCAACACGAATTAAAAATTCATGACGAAATCAATGTTGCACATGTTGTATTGCGTCACTTTTTAAATCTTTAAGGAGTCGAATAAAAACCGTATTTATTCTTTCAATTCTGTCGAAATTAAAGTTAAGTTGAAAAGCGATTAATTTTTTTGTTATGAAAATGGATTCAAATGTAATAGAGAACTGCATTCCATTTATTAATTTTTTTTATGTATAATTTAACCTTCTAATTAAAATAACTACGTATTTTATTTCATTTTTAGAGTTAGTTTTAATAGTTATAATAATTGTCAAAGTTTTAATTTTTCAAGATCGCTGAAAACCACCGTATCTATGGTGGATCGTGTGACGTCATCAATCACGTCATCTACTATAAGATCGCGCAATCAGCTGTTCGACTCGCCACCATTTTGTAATTTGGAGTTCGAAGAAATCTCCCTAGAAGTAGAATTACTATTTTTTTTGTACAGGAGTTTTTGGATATTTTCAATAATAGAGATAAACTAATAAGAGATATCTTAATTTTTGGAACTGAATTATTTATGCCTAAATAATGCTTCAATAAACACAACGGCCAAATCTCTATAATCAGTATGTAAATAAACGAATAAGATGAAATGTTGTTAATACGATGACTTGTGTCGTATCTACATTCCCGAACAATGACTTTTACAGTGATCAGTGACGTCACCACTAAAATTTTTAGTAAAACCACTTGACGGCGTGTTTCAATGACAATATTAAAAATTCACTTTTTAATATTTTTTTATAACTGAACGTTTAATATTATTTAATAAAACTTATATATTCAGAATCAGCGGTTATTGGTCTATATGAAAACATTTTTTTAAAAAGCCATAATATTTTTCACTTGAGTTCCTTATTGGATTCTGATAGGAGTACAGAATCAAACCACGAAATCTATGTTACACGTGTTGTATTGCGTCTTTTTAAAAATCTATTAGCTATAAACTGTTGTTTTTGTGAAAAATCACAACAAGGGCAATAGATACCCACCCGCGCACTAAGAAATAATATTTTTTTCTGTAATTTTTTTAATGCAATAAAATAAGGACGATAAAGTTTAAGTTTTTAAGTAGTCGAATAATAAACTAATTCTTTCTTTTAATTCTGTCGAAAGTAAAGTTGAAATGAAAAGCGATTAAGTTTTTTTTTTGCTAAGCAAATGGAAAGTTGTGTTTATGTATTCTCTTTAAGCTTGAATAAAAAACTCAGGGCATAATTTGGATACGTAATTAAATAACTCATTTTGTTTAGGAAAATGTAGACTGCGAAAAATAGCTACAGAGCCATTTTTACGATGCATTTCAATTATTTTAAATAATATTTATTATTAAACCAGGTATGGCAGGAACAATTCGTGAATGATAATAAAAAGATGGTTGAATAAGATTTTTATTTATTGTTATCAATTTAATTTGTAGAACTCCATTTTAATTTTTAATTTCTTGTATTTATTCAATAATATTCTTATTAAACTAATAAAAACAGTTTATTTATAAACAAGTTCTGCTGTGTAATTATAATTACGCGTGACAGCTGTTTCACCTTCTGAGGGCCTTATCAAACTGTCTGATAATGCCCTCAGAAAGCGAAACAGCTGTCACGCGTAATAATAATTACACAGCAGAACTTGTTTATAAATAAACTGTTTTTAATAATTTCATAATAATATTATTAAGAAATAAAAAAAAATAAGATTTTGTTAAAAAATGCATACCTCCCTCGTCGAACTTCTTATAAATAATTTGTTTTTGATTGGCGTACCTAGATGTATGAATAATTAGAAAATTAAATACATTTGTGAAATCACAGCCCAAAACGTCATGATTCCTCTCTAGGAATACATGCTACGTTTATTCGATACCGCGTGCCGCAAATACACTATATGTCTTAATTTAATTTAATTAATGGCGAAATAACACAAATTAATCAAATAAAATTTATTTGCGTACACCGGGATTCGATCCTGCGACCTTCGGATTGCGAGTCAAGAGACTTACCCCTCAACCACGAATGCCGTAGACTACGTTTATTCAATACACTTGTGACATAATTCGGTACATATGGTGCAGATATAGATAGTCGGCCTTACTAAAAAACCCCGTGAAAATTTTATTCAATTGACAAACGGCCGCGGATGTGAAAACATTACTAATTAAAAAATTCTTCTTGGAAAAAAATACAAGCCGTTTACACAGCCTGGGGGGGGTAGTTTATCTCTGTTTTAGGGATTATGTCTGAACGAAATTTGGAATTTTCCAAAGTATTTTTAATGTTTTATATATTTCTTATTTTTGAAGGTGCCGTAAAAATAAATACCATTTTTAAAAACTAGATAAAATTACTTTTTAGATTTGTGTATTTGAAATACACTTTAGTTTTAAAAAACTGCCATATTTTAAGATTTAAACACGGAAAAAAATGTTAAATAATTTCTTACCTAAATATTTTTGATGAAAGTGTACTGAAATATTTAAAATATATAATAAAATTTAAAAAAATACAGACCTTTTATATAATGAATTTGAAATGAAACTATCACCTCACTTTTTCCTCGTGCATACAATAAAAAAATTATAAAAAATTTCAAAGTTTTTTTTAATGCCAAAAATATAACCTAAAAACATCTCTGACATTTCAACACATTTCTTGCACCACTAAAGATGTTAATTTCTTTGATAAGTTTACCAACACGTGAATTTGATATTAATATTTACAAAAAACACCACTTTTATGAAATTCTCATAAAATATCATTAAATGTAAATATGAATTTTTATGTATCATATAAACAACTTTTTGACATTTCAACTTTGAAAGTACAATTATTGTTATTATAACTTCACTTAAACTTATGAAAAAACCACAAAAACGCGGTAAATATATCAATTATATGAATATAAGAGTGAATTAGTCATATTAATAAAAATTACGATCACTTTTATAATATTACGAAACACATCGTACCGTACCCAAAATTCTTTCGCGGCTTAAAATATGTTTTCATTGTGAACAGCGAATGCGCCGGCGCCCCCATCTAGCGGAAATGAATGAAAACATTGAAAACAACAATTTAGTATGAACATTACTAAAAATTGCAATGTTGCCAGATTTTAAAACCTGTTTTAGCGTGAAATTCGTTATTGGTAGGATTTCGTGTTTTAGTGTAAATTTGTTGTATCCATGTTGCTGCAAAAACACAGATCATCTATCGTGCTGTAGTTTTTTTTTAGTAAGGCTGAGTATATTTATTTATTAAGACGCTCCCAAGGATTTAACATTCACAGACGGTCGTAGAACTTTTACATTCACAGATATAGTACAAAGGTTGATAAAGATCCATTCAATTTGCATGGATTGGTAATATGTAACATGTATGTATGTAAGCCTTAAGAATTCAATGAAATTTCATACTGAAGGTTTAATTTGTTAATTTTTGTCACAAAAAAAGCTTTTTTACTTAAATTTTAAAAAACTTTTTTTTTTTTGTTGTGACTGAAAATTGAACCTTCCTGTCCAAAAATTGGAGTCAATACGCTGCCAACTGAACCATACGCCAACTGGATTAGACCGACTTTATTTAGTATATTAAAGTGCTCTAATGTGATCAAATTTCAGAGATATGCGTATATGTCCACGTGTGTATGCGAGTCGATTGAATATATTGCCATCGACAACGAGTCTTTCTGTCGAGTTTCAGCTCGATCGGATGTCGGTAAATAATAATTTATTAGGGTTAATTTCCATTTCTAAGATTACACTTCATTCAAACATTTATTCAATCAAGAAAAAAAAAGTGAAATTCAAATAAATCTATTTAAAAACCAATTTAAGTAACTAAATCAAAAACTTTAATAATTTTCTGAAAATATTCATAATTTATCTAAAATTTTGCCATTTATAATCAAGATCTGCCGTCGTTTTATTTTCACACCAGTTAATTAATAATTCCGACTTAACACTGAAGAGACAAGACACAAGGCGCTGAATTCTGTATGAAACAGCTTGGTTCAGCCTGTTTTATGAAGTATTTGCCATCAGCATATCCCGACAGGAGTAATAATATGACGTGCTTCCCCCACACCACCCACCCTTAGGCGGGTGAGCTACCGGGAGCACAGAGGAGTGCGTGGGTAGGGTGTTGGCAAATAACTGGATAGCAAACAGGCGCGGTGTCGATTGATCAACGTGATTGTCAAGTCAAAGGAACAGAGGCGGCCGTGACTGTAATTACCAGCAGTGCCTTTTACTCTAAAAAAAATTTTTTTTTTGCTTAAATTAATTCCACATAGGAGACGCTGAGGAAAATAATTTTATATCATCTGAGATGACGTATGGAGGGTATTTTTGAAAAGAGGAAGGGTGTTGTATATCTTTAGTGACAAATTTCAACCGTGTATATTTGTAGGGCTCGCGTTTGGCGTATTTCACGACTGTGAACTGAACATCGAAATGTGCACAACGAGCTAGTTTGCGCTTGCGCTGTATTCTACTAAAAGATAGCTAAAAAAAATGGAGCGTAATATTGTAAGACGTAATATCATAGAACAGAATAAGGAAAAGAAAACATTATCAAAAATGAACAGTCTACCATAAATCTTAAATAAATTATAACATTGTACAATAACTGATGGACCTGAAAAATAGCTAAGCTATATAGGTACTTCAAAACAAGCTGAGCCGCGCGCCAAAACAAAACCCAGCAAACAGGTACGATAATACTGCCATCATAGGATTAGCAACCTAATTCAAAAAGGGAACGGGACATCCTTCAGAGTAGGAACATCCTTCAGAGTAGGGACATCGGACGTCCTCCAGAGTATGACTCCGCGTCGTCTCTGTGATATTGCCAGAAGGCCATGCACGAAAGGACCTCCGTAGGAGACGCCTATCTCGTGGTCTTAGTTCTTCAAAAGAGCCACAAATATATGGTTCGAAATCTGACCAATGCCACAAAAATCAATTGCGCGTTCACCTTTCCAAAAGAACTCCATCCCAAACAGCGGATGGCTTTGATTAGCGCGAAAAAAGGCCATTCAACGGCCCGCGCGATTACACGCACTTTTGTTTTAAAGGAAATAACGGATCTCGCATTTTAGGATCTCGTAACATTAGATCTGACACACGGCACTATCTTCTATAACTCTCAAGGATTTTATAACTCCATTATTTAAAATTATGTGACATTGAAAACATGTAAATATGAGTTTGGAACGGGGTACCCCAGTAAGGATACATTTTTCTCTAAAAAATTGTAAAACAAATAAAAATGAAATAATAGTAAATAAATACGTTCTAACAAAACCATTTTCCGATCCTCCACTTCTTTCCATCACACAATATTCTCAAAAGAGGATAGCAACATAGAGAATATATATCAATGGATAGCAATGGTTTCACCGAATCTAGCAATCGTGACTCATAAACAAACATCAAAAATGATAAGATTTTACGTTGACGGTTTTTGTGTCACCTGATTTTACCTGCGTACGGTTTATGTTCTTCTGATTCAGAATTTTGTACCTAACTCTGTTCGAACATGTTCCTGAATCAGGATGGAATTACGGCCCGACATTTGTTTAGAGTCTGAAACAGAATCCAATTTTGCTCTAATAACATTATAGAATCTACAGCATCTCATTGTGTAAACATGACATGTTATTTACATGACATTCAGATACTATAATATGCTTAGACAATAAGGCTACCATATTATGTCGGTACTTTTCAATATTGCCAATATCAAGATGTTTTATTAGGAAAATTTTACTTTGTTCATTTAGTTCGATAAGTATGAAATTCTGTTTTCGTTGTAATACTCAAAATATTATGAAAAATATCTCGGTTTCACTGAAATCTTTAGTGTTAATAAACACTATAATTATTGATATTTTATTATCTCTCCAGAAAAAGTTTCGGTAAAACTGTATGCAATCCAATAAGATATGATTTAAGATTTTCACGGCCAAAACTATTTTCGTTTAGTCGTGTTAGACCTCCTTCTTTAGCCAATGAATGTTTCGGACAGCGTTACAGTGTCCATCATCAGGGTAGATGTGTAATTGATTGTTAGGTGTTTGCTTAGCAGAGATTTGCGGAGAAGCGATTCCGTGTTGCCAGCTCCACTCTACTACAAGCTGGTATTACAGTATAATTCAAAATGGTTATCTGCGTTTAGCTTTGGTGTAGCCATCAATGAAGGTAACACATATAACAATTTAAATACATTTGAAACCATAAGATTGTCCATTGCTAGTCTTTTGTACCTTCTGGGCGTTGAAGTTAATTCAATCCAAAGATTTTTGTATTTAATTAAATCAATATTAGCGAAACACAATCGAAAATCTGGAAACAGAAAATCAGAAAAGATATTGGCACCTCTGGGACTCGAACCCAGGACCTCTCCTAACCACTGCGCCAAGGCGTCGGTATCAAATTCGGTCATTTTTAACTGTACCATACTTCGACTAAGAATCACCCCCATTGTCTTAATTTTCTCAACGCATATTTTATTGGCTGCCATCTTTATGTATGATTGCAAGATTCAAACCCAAACTAAATGCTATCTAGATTGTGTCTGGATAAATCTTTATCCATTTTATTTAATATGCGATATCTTTTGACTTTTCTGCAAGTCTAGGATAAATATATTTTTTAATTAAAATATTTATTTAAATGAAGACAATATTAGCGAAACTCAATCAAAATCTGGATACAGAAAAATCAGAAAAAGAAATTGGTTCCATTGGGACTCGAACCCAGGTCCCTTAGCTTACATGGCAAGTGCTCTGCCGATTGAGATATGGAATGAATTTTTTTTTTTACTCATAAAGTAAATAGTTATAGATTGTGTCGCTCGTTTCCGTTTCATCGAGTTTCAAATCACAAAGGGGCAAAAAATGTTTCCATTTAAAAAATATTAAATTTCTTTTTCGGTTGGAGTTAGAACACCAATACAAGATGCCGAAAATACAAAAAAAGGCTTTTTAGTACTTTATGCTGCTCATCGAAGTTATATCGACACAAAGTTTCTACCTTTACCATGTAACTTAACCATCATATCATATCGTAACAATATAATTAAGGATAAAGTTATTAGCAACACTCTGTAAACCGGTGTTATATTATTTGTGGTTTTTGGTTGTATTGTGGTTTGTGGGAGCAGTAATAAACAACAGTTTGTTGATTATGCCGAGCTGGCAATTTACAGCTAGATTTTTGCAAAGAGCTAATGAAACAGCCGATTTATCGAAACGTGAATGCTAAATAAGCATCGAAACGTAGAGGAGTAATTGGTATAGATGGGGCCATGCAAAGAGAAACGATAAAAGAACGAAAAAATTTCTATCTGAATTTATTGCAAAAATAATGGAGGACTGAATGCCGTTGGCGCTAATAAAAAACTGTCAAAAGAAGCGAAACTAGCAGTCCACAATGGAGTCCTGGTACCTACCCTGATGTATGGCAGTGAGGCATGGAACTGGCAGAGGAAGGATGAAAGTAAACTGAATGCTGTTGAAATGAGATCCCTGAGGCGTATGTGTGGTAAAAAATGTATGATCGTGTGAGAAATGTGGATATCCGCAAAGAATGTAAGGCTGATGTATGCATAATGAGTAAGATTAAGAAAGGGACCCTCAGATGGTTTGGGCATGTAGAGCGAATGAACGAAGAAAGCAGTGTAAGAAGAATATACGACGCAAATGTGAATGGTAGAAGAAGTCGTGGACGTCCGAGGAAGACATGGCACGATCAAGTGAATCAGATACTTGAGTCGGGCCATGTCAAAAGTCAGAATAATAGAAGAGAATGTATGAGACGATGTATGAATGTGAGTGAGGCAAAGAGTGTGTGCCAAGACCGAGTTGTTTGGCGGTCCGTCCTCTCTGCCTACCCCTGCGGGGAAACGGCGTGATGGTTAGTTAGTTAGTTAGATGGTTTGTTTTATGGCAACACGTAAAATAAACAAGAAATAATTTTTGTAAACGTTTTTGGTTTTAAGTTTTTAAATTGAAAGACATAAACAGTGAATCAGATAAGAGTAAGTGTTTTGGGTATTTTATTCGAATATTAATGAGCACGCCAAACTATAAAAATACACCGACAAACAAGACGTTTCAATAATATATGGCTTATTTATGAAGCGCCAGTTTTCGTGAAAAAAATCACCTCAAGGGCTCTGAAATCACCTCAAGCGCACCCTTGAAAAATAGGGAAATCACCTCAAGAGCAAAAAATCATTTCAAATAGGTAGGTAATGAATCTCCCTAAAGCCTCGATGACATTGAGCGAGTTTACAAACTACTATCTGGGAAATTCACTATCTATTAGTAAACTCGCTCAGTGTAAGCGTATTACTTGCTAACTAGCAGATTGTTAACAATCTACGAAAAAAGTTGAAAGGTCGTCGCTACTCGCTCACTCGTGATTGGTTTAGTTATGCTCTCAAAATGGCGGCCAACAAACAGCTGATTTCGACTGTTAAACATCTGACAGAATTAGTTCACGCAGGCGTCGTTATTCTCGCTACTGTCTAGCTGTGGTGCTAACAGTAACCTACGAGCTTAATTTCCTGCGCTACTGAGCGAGTAGACAGTTTTGTGTGTCATCATGACGTTCCTACTCGCCGATTCATCCGCTTTTAAACTTAGTAGATAGTAGCTTGTACACTCGCTCAATGTAATCGAGGCTTAAGACATCTTGGTTTCAAGACTTATGTTTCAAGGTGTGATTAAATATAATAGAGTTTTACGGTCTGCAATGATGATGACAGGCAGCTTTTAGAAGATAGCACCAGCAGAAGAAGAAGATGTAAATAGAAACCTTCACAAATATAAAACATTATTTCTTTAAACCTCACAAATATACTTTGTGGCGTCTTTATTGATAAAACATTTCCCTTGAAATGTTAAACGAAAAACATTATTATAGAATTATAGATGTACCTACAAGACCGCTAGACCTGGATTTTTGTATTGAAAAATATGAAGCACTTCGATTTTGTCTTTTAACATTAATCTCTTGGTAGTTAAATTTCTGTTAGTTTCGAGGGTCAGAAATTTTAGACAAATAAGCCGTAAAAATGTCACGATTTCGGATCTCACTGTTCACGAGTCTAGCTTTTATAGAAAAATATTTTTTTGCCTCAATTTGGAAGCCATTTATTGTTAAAAAACACCCTTGCCGTAGGATACCCCAAGTAGTTCGCTACATTTGGTGATTACATGAACAGGGGTGACCGATTTCGTGGGGTGAGATTTGTTCAGGTCTTGGCAGTGGATGCTTTTGCCTATTTACTGCGACGCGGGCCGAATCGCGAGCGAGACGTTTTGACCTCTCCTGCCGGACTCCCGCAACCCATCGCCTTGCACCGCAGTGTGAGGGATATTCATACATTCCTCACTCCTGAACACATTGTCCCCCAGATCCCTACCCACCTTTCATACCTTTTGGCTTCCCAGAACTGCCTCTCCTCCCTTTCTCCAAAATGACCTTCCATACAGCTCCCAAAGATATCGTAGACCCTGAGGGAATGTTTTTTCTTCACGGCCTCCTGTGTGCAAATGACATAATTAGAAAAAAAACAATATTATTTTACTACACAAATTTTGCATAAAACCAAATATTGAGATGCTTTATTTGATATGCCGAACATTATTTTATCAGAAATAATTTTATTATCACAATAAATTATTGTCAGATAAGCGGCAAACATCCAATAAATACAAAATTATCCGTCATTTGTCATTGATTGTGTGGTTTAATAACAATTTTTCCGATGGCCTTTTTATATAATACTAGCTGGGTTACCCGGCTTCGCTCAGGAAAACATTCGAGAGTGTTCTGGAATGTTCCACACTGATGTTCCCGATTCCCTATTCCCGAAAATTCCACGACATACTCTGCCACTCCTACCAGAATTTTCTAGAGCTCTGTGGAACCTTCTAGAACTTTCCGGAAGATTGTTCTCGAAATTTCAAGAGGGCGAAACTTCCACCCCTTATATCTTTAAAAGCACGCCCATTAGGTAAAAACGGCTACCCTTATTCCCTAAGGGGGGATAGAGATCTACCACACCATATAACTCCCTTGATCGTACCGGGACTCGTTTCTGAGTTTTTACGGTCCGCACGTTTTTTTTACTTTCTTTTATAATATATAGCTGTTTCCCGGCATGCGTTGTAATGCCATATTCAAATAAATAAAATGTTACTCCTTGCATGTCCTTTCCCGTGCGTTCCCTCCACCGTTCCACTTCCACCTTCCCCGCCACCGCTCTCGCGCTCCCCTGCCCCGCCAACCCCCTGGTCTAATACTTACATTTTTAAACTCGTGATATCTTTCTAATTAAATATCCGAATTGAAAAATTCAAAAAGTTAAATAAAGGTATTAAAGCTGTCTTGAATATGAAGTAATTTCTCTTGATAAGTATTAAAACCAAGATACAAATAAAGAGCCTTTTCAAGCGGCGACATTTTAATTACATTTTTAAAATAACAGAATACTTATTGTGGCATAACCATAATAGTTAGACATATGATGTCGCGACCTTTTTTGTAAATAATGATGTGTTCTACATTATTTTATTCTATCATCAATAGTTTTCGCAGCGCACGCGATGTAAAGAATATTTTAGGTAATTTTTTTACACCTTGGGTTGCATTATTGAAGTTTTAGTAAGGATGCCTATTTTTTTTGAAAAATGAGCCTATTCAATGCAAACAAACAAACAAATCTTACCTCTTTATAAAGTGTAGTAGAAGTAGATAGATAGTAGACTAGCGAGCTCTCGGCATGCATTACAATAAATAAATGGTTTCTCCCTGTGTGTCCTTTCGTCCCCGTTCCTCTTTCTCATCCCCTTCCCTCCCCCCGTTCCCTATCCCACCCGGATTCCCCCAACACCTCCCCCGTCTTCCTCCCTCCCCTCTTCCCTCGTCCCGATAACCACCCCCTCTTTTCCTCCTTGCCACTAAACAATATGCAATACACAAAATTTCAAACAATTCGCGCACCACCTATTGCAAAATATTCACTAAAATTTCATAACGGCAGAGCTCCTAGCATATATAGAAACCTTTGCAGACGTGCGCACAACAACTCACCAAAGTTTCATCACAATCGGATGAATAGTATCTACAGGAAAAAAATTCATAACGCCAGAGATCACTAATATATACAAAAACCATCAAAGGCATGGGCACATTATATCACTAAAGTTTCATCGCAATCGTATGAATGGTTTAGGAACGCATAAGGGACAAAAAAAGAAATATTCATTTTTTTATTTTAGGATAATGCCAAATAGTTTTTTTTTTTCTATACACTTTACAAATACAAGACAAAAAGTCCCGATAAACTACTTTTTAGCAGTTTGTCTAACGGGTTCTTTACGTTAAAGATCTTATTATAGTGATTTAAGAGTTACATTTTTACAATTATATAAAATAAAATTGAATTTTTTACAGAAATATAGAATTTTTTTTTTTTTGTAAACATAAATAACATTTTTAAAGTCTTTACAATAATATGTCTTTGTAAGCTAATACAAATTAATTCTTTCCGTAAGCCAAGTCTTCAGTAAATTCATCAATTGTTTATTTTGGGCACAGTTTTTAATTTCAGCAGGTAACATATTTAAACAACTGGGAATCATGTAATTTAACGTTCTTTGTCCATATTTATTTGTATGCTTTGGTACAATTAGCCCTTCATTTAAGTTAAAACGAGTATTGTGGTTGTGTTCCAGCCTGTTTATAAATAAAGGATTATTTATGTGCTGAAATATAATTTTGTACCACAGAATTGCTCTCACTGAAAGAACTTTGAGACTCTGATAAAAGTATGGAATATTATGCCTTTCTTTGTATAAATTTTTTTCAGCTAATAATTTAACCAATGAATTTTGAATGGTAATTCTTAAGGGATTCTTGATTTCAACGGCAGCAATAATTTTCGTAAATATTTTTTTAAAAACCTTTTATTTTTTCAAGTAATAAACGCTGTCGATGTTGGATACCAGACAAGCTGTAGTTTTAATTGTAAATGGTGTCATTGAAAAATATTCTAACTAAATTACTACCTTAATCATCCCGTCCATCATCGCAACCTTTCAACAGTTAAACTTTGATGGATGGATTCTAAAAATAAACAGTTTAAAGTGATATCTTTCAAATCCGGATTTCGTTCATCCTCCTCGATTTTAAGACACTCAAGTTAAGGGATGAAAGATTGTTTGTAAGGCCTTTCTGCTTTTCCACTCTTAAGTGTTTATAGGGAGGCTTCTTTTCACTCTCAGAATCAATTTATCTTCTTCCGCCGTTCATTGAAGAATTATATTTTCGTAAACATACATCGGGCGATCACTTAACCCTTTGAAGTGCTCTGAAGGTTAAGTCGATTAATCGACAATAGCGGAATTTTAGGGTGGAAAAGCTTGCGATTGTTGTGGTAATCGAATTCTTATAAAAGCCTTGAGAAAATATTGGTTTGTTTTGTAAACATGTCTTGTAGATAGGAATGGATATCATGATTCAACACATGAATAAAGAATTCTATGTGGTCTGCAAAAAGATTGTTTACTTTCGGGACCAAAATGGCTACATTTTTAGAAAAGTGTAACATTATTTTAGAATATGTTTAAAAATTTAAAAATTTAAAAAGAGCATCATGTCAATCATATAAATTGTTTAATGCGCATACTTACATTCATACATACACACATATTCACACACCCTCACCCCCTCTCACACACACACACACACCCTCACACCTCTCCCTCAATAATTTACTTATTTAATATAGGTAAAATTTAAAATTTGTCACATAAAAACATATATTATATAACAGCGACATGTCATTTGTACTAATTATTGTATTAATTTTACAACTTGTAACTACTTTATAACATGTAATTATGTACTGTTTGTTTCTGCAAAATAAATCAAATAAATAAATATGTAAATTTTCGTACACATTTGTCGTATTCGTCAAAAATTGAGTTTAAAGATGACACTAATTGATGATGGAAATTAAATTAATATGAAAATAAAATATGTGTTAAATGAATCAATTCAGAAGCACTTCAAGAAATTCGTAAAATGAACAGCTGAAAAATACTAATTGTTGCCCATTTGGTAAATAAATGTTCCTGGTTAAATCAACTGAAATTCGATTCTTCAGCTTATTTATTTCATTCGTTTGGTGACCAGATCTGAATAGCCACCTCGCCTTCCTCTTCCCCGTCTCCTTTTCCTCCCCACTACCTCCAGCCTCACAACATTCCCAATTTGGGAATGCCGTAGTTTCGTTCGGTAAAACTGCCATAAAATGTATTTCGCGAGCATGATATTATTACCCTGTCTCTGGTAATATCTGACAGATGTTAAGAATATTTCCGCTTTGCAGTAAAATCTAAATAAATGGAACATTTCAGAATGCATCATTTAACACATAATTTTTTTTAAATATTTTTCTGTAATGCAATCATGATAAGTTTTAAAATGGATCCCCTTACGTTTTTTTCTAAAGAAAAAAAAAACACGTGTCATTAGATAAATGTATTACAAACGTTATTGTCACCACACTTTTTTTGTCGTTTCATGTAATAATAATTAGTAAATTGCGGTCGGAAACTTTAGTTTCATTAATTTTTCTGTGTAAAACTTTTAGATTGGAATATAAAGCGTGGTTTTTATTCTTTCTGACACCATTTAGATCATTTTTTACCATGACAGTAAGGGTGACACAACAATTTCTATGAGACCTATAAGACCTGTTACCGAACAAATTAGCCTGTGGAGTTAATGCACGTTTTCATTCTATTGAAACTAATTTCCCAACTTTAAAATCAGTTTTTCCCGGCACAGGCAGGTAATATATTTTTAATGAATTTTGTATCCGGAGCACAGCAGCCGAGCAGAGAAGGGTAAAGATTTATAAAGAGATTATCCATACACACCGGTCAAAGTGCTAAAGTAGGTTTACCTCGATAGACCGCCATTTGCGAGCAAACAAACGTGATTGGCATGCAAAGCGGGTATTTTTCACGTTACAACGAGGTAAGCCGACGTCATTGTGGATGTTAAACAGCTTTTCAGATCATTAATGTATGACATATTAAATTCTGTATTTTTTTTCCATGAGAATTGTGTATTCAGTGTGTATATAAGGTCATAAGGTTACACGTACGAGAATTATTAGATAATTTTCAAATACGAAAGATGAACACAAAATACGAGTTAAACAGAGAATAATAATTTGAAAGTAGTCACTAAATTTAAGAAAACATAATATTTTTAGAAAACGTAGCTCATTTTTCCTTTATATTTAGACATTGAGTACTTTTATTATTACAGTGACAATCCACGTTTACGGCACTGTGACGGCAAAAATGTACGTAAATACACGTTCCTTATCGCTATAATGCTGCAGCTCTTTCTAAGACATTAAATAATGATGAGACACACAATACCCGTGTGTCTGTTTCCTACAAAGTACTACTCTTTTCCTTTGGAGGTCACTGATTTATAGTATTACGGCGACGGGAATTGCGTTTCATTTTATTCATACATGTGAGGGAGATGTATGATAATGACAGTACATTTCCTTTGGGGGTATGCAGACAAACGTTCACCGTTTGTCTCATTTTCGACTGTTGTTATTTAGTGTGTAAGAAAGAGCTGCAGTTCTAGACATTCTACACAAATACTCGGTTCTAATATAATGCGGTAAATTCGCGCTGCGGCGCGGGCCTTCGATAGCACCGTGGGCAAGTTGCCTGATATGTCTCAGCGGCCAGAGAGACAGACATCAAGCAAACGGAGATTCGAATCCTACAAAATCAAAAAAAAAAAAAAAATTTTTGAAATCAATTTCATATCACTTTAAAATAAACAGGCAAAAGAAAAGAAATCGACTTTCTAGTTTCTTCACTTCTACGGCATGTGAATTGGACACTCTGTTTTTTTTTAATTGTTAGTAATAAACAATTTTGGTAATAATAGCAAGTGTTAGTAAAAATAAACAATTGTTGTGTACAATAATTATTTTACGCATAATTGTTGACAGCCTCCGTGGTCCCGAGGTAAGACTCTTGGTAAGGTCGAGGGTTCGAACCCGGCGTGTATATTATGTTTGATTAATTTTTGGCATTTCACAATTAATTAAAAATAATAAATGGTAATATTTGCGGCACGTTCAAGAGTGTAAGATACTCTCCACCATTCAGAATTGAAACGTTGCTTGAAATGGCGTTAGCCATGTTTGGTGACCAGATCTGACTAGAGCTCCAGACGGGAGCAGTTTGGGGACTCTTGTTCGGGGTTTTAATATAAAAAAATATTATTACTTCATTACAATGGTTGACAATTTAAAAAAAATGTCATATGATAAATATTATACAGGAGCTCAACAATAGGAAGTTTATGCTGGTCTAAAGTTCTGAAGTAACAGTGAGTTTTGGCTACTGTCGAATTAATATTTAATTCCTCTCAAAATTCATCAGCCGCTAAGCCTATCAACCCAACAGCATAATATCATTAAAATCTTGAATTAATTCCCGCAAATTTCCGCTGCAATTCGCAGTGTGAAAGCGTAATTTTCAATTTATAAGATATCTGTTTAGGTGTTGCCATTTTGCAGAGAGATTAATCTCTTCAACGGCCACTGACAGTGACAAACACTTTGCCGGAGGCTGTACTCTGTATAGCAAAGGTTCTACCCAAGGCATTAGAGAAATCCTTTACAAAATGTAATATTTTACGTGAGCCGGCGTCCATCATGGTGTTTTAGAAAGTTCCTTTGGTTATCTAAAGCTGTCTCGTCCCCTTTGACTACAATTTGGAAGATTAAAGCAAACAAATCGCATTTAATGCAATTAGGAATGTAAATTCCCTGTTTTCGATGAGAAGTTACAAGTTATAAATTGTGTGCTTATAGAGACGTATGGATCACGTTTCTTTTTTGGATTTGGAAATAGATTTAGAGTGATTCAAACCACTGGAGCGATCACGCGAAATAAATGAATTTGCCTCGATTGCTTGCGATTTCCCAGAAGATCATTTTTTAAATTTTTCGCAAACATTAAAAAAATCACACCTTCGAGTTTTAACATAAAAACTTATTAAAGTGCTAAACAGCGAACGAATTAACCTGTATTTTACCGTTTACTCATATTTGTGGGATTTATAAAAAAAAATAAAAAATAGTAAAGTTTATCCTGCGTCTTGTTACTTTGAAACTGCCGTGAGGGGTACTTATTCGAGTCAACACAGAATATTTTCGATATCTGTATGTTGTCTGTGGTATACTTGATTATGAAAGGTGCATATATATGGAAAAAGGTCTTAATTTTAACCGTAAACAGATCAAAAATTCGACGTGAAAAAAATAATTCAAAAATTTATATTTAACAACTTTCTAAAATAGTCTACGAAGTCCGGATTCGCGACAAGTTTGGTCATAATAGTTAAAGCATTTCAATAGCTTCGTTTTAAAATAAATGGCTGGCCGGGGAAATGTTTTAAATAATTACAATAAATGTTTTACGAGTGGAAGGAAATTGTAATCCAATTTTGAACCGCTGTCAATCGCAGAAAAATAAAAGTTGTCCATTTTTCGACCATAAATAATTATCGTTAAGTAACTGTAACGATCAGAGCTATCAACTTTTTCCCTTCATTGAACGAATAAAAGGTAATATTATTTATAACAACATATTTTTTAATGCAACAGAGAAGAAAAATTATTCTGGCAAATTTTTTTATTGTAACATAATATAAAACAAAGTTATAACATCACCACCGCCCCATTTCTTAGATAATAATCTATATATCTGACATAGGTTACTTCAAGTGGTTCGCTACTTTTGGTGACTTAGCTGGGGTGCCCGGCTTCACGGGGTGAGGCTATTACTTTCCTCAAGGCCTACTTTGAATAAAATTAGAAGACACCATTTCAGTGTTGATTCCAAAAGTCTTTGGCACAAAATGTAAATACGTTATTAGCAATTTATAAATATAATAATAATAATAATGTTTTTATTCCAGGATGTGGGGAGGATAGTGCAATCCCATACGTTTCATATAATTATACACATTTACACAATAGATTTTTTAAAATAAAGAATCAAATACATAGAATAGGAAAAAAATAAAATAACAAAAACCAAAAAAAGTAAACAATCAATTGTATGTAGGGCGTGGTCTGGGGTGAGCTCGGGCCCAGCGCTCACTCACAAGTGGAGTTTGGTGCTGGAATGCTGCAGTCACCACTGAATTTTCCGAGGCCATTAGCGGCCTCCTAGCTCCAGTGGCCCGGTGTCTCATCAGACCGGCGAATCCGTGCAATCCTAGTTCCGTAAATATTGTCGATGCACTGCTATATATGTATAAGACTGATTACTGTGACTTAATATATTAATAATAACTTTTCTTTTCCAATAACTCTTTAACTTCTTTACCTTATTCTTATAATCCAAAATACCAACATAAACTCTCTTATTGTAGAAGAATCTGTGTGCATAGTGTTAATTAGTGAACATTTTCAACCAATACGAATGTAATCTGAAAACTGTAAACTTCACCCGCCATAACACAGGGTCATCCCTAGCAAGGAGGGTGAAATATCATAAAAAAACTATATGTACTTTCGATTTTTCATGTATTAAAAAAATAAATAAAAATAAATAAAATATCTTCTGAATCCAAATATAATTCTGCAAGCATTGTTATATTGGTTCCGGAGTCGTTCCATCGAGGTGGTTCGGTAGTGACACCATGTTTCACACGTGTATATACAAATTTATATTCCTATATCTAATAATCTATAAAAGTATATATGTAAATTTAAGAAGGAAACTCAGTGGTCTAAAGCAATAAGTTGATTTCTACGTATGACGCAAAATTGTATTAAATACAATATGAACAAAATTATAAAACGTAAGGAGTTGTATTGGGTCATTAATTAAAGGAAATAAACTCACCAAACTTAGCAGGAATATTGCACATATTTTTTGTTATTGTTGTTAATAAATAATATAAATTAAAAACATAGATATTGTACGGAGAACTATTGCTTATAATAACATTTGCTGGAGTTCTACGAGGATGGTAGTAGATACATGGAATTATTTTTCCTTTGTCCCAATGTGTGCATAAAAATAAAGGTCGTGATCTATTCGACAAAACAACTGATAAAACAACATTTATTTGAATAGAGCAAGCCTTATGAGAAGGGGAATCGACCTAGGAAATGTCAACACAATTTATTAAAAAATTTAAAAATCTCATTAACCGTACCCACTAAACTAACACCAGTTTAATTGAAAAATAAAATATATAAATTTAATATTTTTCGGTATGTGATAATTCTTTATAAGTCTTTTGATGTCACATGCAGTCAGACCGCTGCTGACCGCTGTTGAATGCCAAGGGAAATTTATTGTCTTTGCTTTTACTAGGGGAATTCATTTCACTTTCTTACTCTTGGCGTATTTAATGTTGTCACGAAGCTCCACCTCGAATGTGATGGACTTGATCTAGACCAGGGGTTCCCAATCTTTTTCAGCCAGCGGCGCACTTATAAGTTTAGTATTTTGTCACGGCGCCCTGCTTTAGTAAGCTATTTGAAATAGATAGTGACTATAAATATATTATAGTCGAAAGAAATAGGTACCTACAATAATAGTAGTTAGGTAGATAAGCACAAAAATTAAAACATCCACAATATGAAATTGAGTTTCATTATATTTATAAGAATTCAGAATTGGAACAGAGAACAATAAAAAAGACTTTCATTTCTTGCTCCACATTGATCTTTGAGCGATATTTGTTCTTGATTACAGCTACAGCTGAAAATCCAGCTTCACATAAATATGATGTGGCAAATAGAATGAATTTTTTTAAAGCTTTCGAAGTTAAATTTGGATATTCATTTTGAATCGATAACCAAAACTCCACCAAATCGGAACTGGTGAATCTAGTTTCGAGGCTGTTGTCGCAAGAGAGTTCAATGAGACTCTCAAGCTCTTGTGTTGTGAATCCTGGCGGAGCTTGTGCACGCAAAGGATCTTGGATCCACGCAAATTTTTTGACGTTATCATCTGCAAAGTACCTACTTCGAAAACCATTCGGTGCGCTTCGATAAGTTCGACGTGTTCGTGAAAAGCGCCATCAGGTCTTATGAGACAACCAGTTCATTAGATGCCGCATATTTATACAATTGCGGGAAGCCATCTTGCCGCATTCATTCAATTTATTATCCACGACTGCAGTTTCTTCCTAAACGCCGCAATTCTCTCCGGTAGTTTCAGAATGGGCGTGTTGTTGCCTTGCAAAGAAAGATTCAAATTATTTTGTTTCTCAATACATCGCACAAGTACCCTAGTTTTAGCAAAAAATCTGGTTCAGTAAAATATTTGGCGTTTTCATGACTTACTTTTCGGCGAGTGAGCGACGGCGACGAGTATGTACCTATATATGTTATTCAAAGATGCGAGCGCTCAAAATAGTAATTGTTGCTTTATAGGTACCCGCGAATATTTGTGGTTTCGAATGATGATAGAGGATCGACTCACGGAGCCCCCCTTAACTTTCTACGGCGCACCAGGGCGCCGCGGCGCGCACTTTGGGAACCCTGATCTAGGAGATATATATTGTCTTCTGCTAAACTAATAAAATAAATAAAGTCTTATCCTACACCGATTTAGTAACAACGAAAAGTTCGACGACCAAAAGTTCGATGGCGTACAACTAAATATATGATGAAATGCATTAGCACGAGTGTAATGAGTAGATCGTTACAAATAAATTCATACTTTAAAGTTAATTCGTTAACGAGTACCTAGTCTGGTTATGGGCAAAAAAAAAATCACGAAACTATTACGATGTTTCAAATACATTCATCAAGTTTTTGAAGTGAAACTTTTTTTACGATTCAGATGAAACTGAAGTGCATCACTAAAATTTATTATTTGACGGGTCCTCGGTTCTAATATAATGCGGTAAATTCACGGCTCCGCGCGAGCCTCCGATATTGAAAAGGCGTAAAGCGCGTGACAAATCTCGGCGGCCAGAGACATCTAGCGAACTGAGGTTCAAATCAACGAAATCCAAAAAATAGACATTTTTATTTTTGTAAAATCAATATCCAATCTTCAAACCACTTTAAAATAAACAGGCAAAAGAAAAGAAAGCGACATCTAGCGACTTTCTATTTTCACTTCAACCGCGTGTGAATTGCACACTGTGACTATTTTTTTAATAGTTTCCTAAAGGAGGCCTTGAGGAAAAAAAATTTCCTCGGGGCCTATGTCATCTTTGGGGATTTTGTGTGTAGGGTCTTTTTAGGGAAAAGAAGAAGAGGAAGTTCCGGGAAGGAAAAAGGTGTGAAGGGTGGGTAGGAGTCTGGGGGTCGATGTGTCCAGGAGTGACGGACGTATGGATCCATTCCTCCCACTGCGGTTCAAGGCGATGGGTCAAAAGAGTCCGGCTGAAGAAAACAAAAGGTCCCCATTCAACCAGTCTCATCCGATCCGTCTCGGGCAAACTCATCCGCCGCCAAGACCTAAATAAACCTTACTTCATGAACCCTGCTAAGTCACCAAACGTAGCGAATCTCTTGGGTTGCAGTGATAAAACAAACACGGACCTATCTAATACAACAGGGAAGTTATATTTTGCATTAGTCACAAGTACAATGGAATAGGCTTCACCAATTTGGAACCCGCAGTACAAAGCGTGCATCGATAGCACAGAACACATTCAAAAGAAATTTATAAAATATCTTACCTTCAAATTCAACAATAATTTTGAATGTACATTTCAAACTTAGGGAGAAAGGCGAGCGATAGCTGATTTTAATAATTATGTACAGAAATAAAAATTAAAAAATCGACTGAACCGAACTTCTATCCATAATTAATTTTAACATACCTTTAAGACGTACACGCCATTCATAACTATTCTACATGCTTAATTACAAAACAAATGCAGAAACTAATTCACCAATTAACCCTGCTCATCATACATTCAACAATATTTGCCTAAACCCTAACATCAACAAATTTAAAATGAACATCATGTCAATGAAATAAACTGTTGCGTATACACATCCCTGCACAGATCACCACTTCTCATAACTACAAATAATATACTCACACATAAACACACACACACCTATAATATAAAATAAATAAATAAATTACCAACGTAGACCATGTGTAGTAAGCTCGGGTATGAAATTTACATTTAATATTTGAAAATTTTAACTTCAACATTACCGTTCGCTGATTGTCGAGGACAGATGCATAAACGAGCATATAATAAATATTGATGGAAAGAAATACAGTTACATAAAACATATTCTGCATTTATTTTAATTTTTCTATTGTCTTTTATTTTCCTTTCATGGCTCGCTTTTATATGGGAAAGGCACAGCTTTTAAACCATTATGGACGACACATCAGCGCTGATGATTGATCATTACATTACTAAATGGATATCTCGATCAAGCCCATCCCATAAATAATACACCAGGCGTATGCAGCGCATTACACGGTCGATCGATGTATCCGATATCATTTCGGAGTGTATCTCGCACAGAATCGGAGGTAATGGAATATCTGATGTCTCCGGGGGGCTGGTTAGTAGAATCTGGAATATGCCCGTCTGACCGTCCCCTATCGACCCGACTGTATTCTGTATTGTCCGATTTACACCGGGATATCTTGCCACTTGATGTGACGTTAGCATAGCGAGGGGCTTGGTGCAGACATGTTGCTTATTGAACGTTAACTAGCAGGAATTAATTAAAACAAGAGCGTTTTCATTTTGTGATGTTGTGATCAAAGTATGATACGGGGAACGAAGTTTATGATTCCATTTCTGGTTTAGTGCTAAAATGTAAGCATGTTCGTTTGGCTAAATCTAAACTTATTGCAATCATGGCAATTCTGTTTTTTAACATTGGCTCCACACTAGAGGCCTTCAGGAAAAAAATACTCAGGGCCTGTGGATACTTGTGAGACGCTGTCTGGAGGGTCTTTTTAGGGAAGAAAGGAGAGATTCTGGGAAGGTAAAAGGTGTGAGGGGTAGTAAGGAATCAAAAGTCTTTCCGGATCCCACCCGCCACACAGTGGGTTGTTAAATGCATCCGTTGCCAATATTCAGTAAGCATCACAATAAGTAAGAATCTCACCCATGAACCGGGCACCCCTGCTAAGGCATCCAATGTAATGGACTTGGGATGACCTATGGCAGAGGTTTTGGTTATTCTATAAATGGTTCCCGGGCGACGGTACCCATACTCATGGACTGAACACACGACAAGAGTTTATTGATGTTCAACTAAAATAAAAGTCGGAGACCGAACCGATCTCCGTGGGACGCAATCATCAGCAACCGCCTGAATCGACCTCTCTTTTAAAAAGAGCAATCCACATCCACAAGGATGCGGGAAGTCCATGAGAAAGCAGTTTTTTGACAAAGTCCGTTTTACCTTCGGTGCCAAAAAGAACCCGATCAAAGGCCTTGAAAATGTCACATACGGAATCCTTATCCGTCTCTACGGAAATACAACACGGATAATTAGAAAATTATTTTGGATGTAGAAATGAGCAAAAGAAATTGTTTTGCCTTCGAAGGTAATTTTTGCAAAAAATGTCATTTAGAACCTTGTTCCATTGAGGTGATGTATTATATTCTAATTGGAAGCATTTAAAATATGTAGAAAAGTATGAGATGGAAAGAAGACAGCGAAAGAAACAGGTTAAGAAGGACATGACTAGAGACTATCTTCGATTCATATCTTTAATTTTTAAGAAAAGTAGCATTAATTATTGTAAAAATAGCTATTATAGCTTTAATTTTGCGTTTTCATAGCGTTTATAGCTAAATAGTATAACGTCAAGGAATGGGAGTCGGCAAGAGGGGAAAAACAGTTAAATTAGCAAAATACCTTGAAACATGTTTATTGTATTTTTGATTGAAACTCATTATGGCACATGTTTCTACAGTAGAGTGTGTCATGTTCGTTCTACGATCTGGAAATACAAGATTATAGGGAGTAAAAAATCTTTCTGCGTCAACACTATTCACAGGGGCCCTCATAGTCATCAGAGCTGCCTCAGCAAATTCTTTGTGAACAAATTTTTACAGCTAAGAGTAGCTGAATTACGTCTACAGTGACTCCATCCCTCCCTTGATCTACAAGCTGTCTTTGAAAATAGCTGTTGCCTTCTAGGAATTTACTGTCATCAACAGATTTGAATGTTGGTGCAAGCCTACTTTTACTTGCTAAAAGAATACCGTCTGATCGCTGGACATTCTGACCTACAATCGCAGGATTGAACATTTTACCTGCGTGCTTAAGAAATAGATTAGTGCTGTTGTCTACAGAGGCAGCCGAGGCGCTTGGTTCAAAAACCCGAATTTTGTACTTTTGCTCGCATTACTGAAAAGTTTGCATATTGTTGAGTTTTGTCGTAAAAATCGCTGCTATTTCGCGTTTTATGGTTTTATCGTATTTGTCGCTAAAAACACAATTTATCGCTTTAATCCGCGAAAACATCGTCAATGCTATGTATCAGTGTCTCTAGACATAACTATTCAGATCGTCCTGTGCAGCTAAAGACATCTTAAGGCTCCGCAACCGGGCTCGAAAAGAAGAAGATAGAGAGATACGAAATTACGAATGTTAGAGGAGAGCGCTAACATTTACAGCGCCAAAATCGATGCGAAAATTGCGAAAATGTTTAATAAAACACGACTCGTTTAAAATAGATCAAAAATCTCTCGGGGAGCATCGTAAGTATCATTTAAAGAAACATTGTGAATTTTTTCACAATTATAATTTATAAGATAATATAAACAGGCATGTTTTTAATAATTTTTTGCTACCTCCTTCCTCCTTGTATTCATGATATTTTGTCAATTCTCAATAATAAAAATAGGCATTAGATGATAATATTATATAACAAAAAAATTATGAAGATCTGTAATGAAATCTTTCAGTTCAATTTTCATCCACTTGCCGAACTACCGAAATATCTGAATTTTCGCACACGGGATAAAAATGATTACAATACATGCAATAACAAACATTAACCAATATTAAAGTTTACTTTCTTTATTAGTACACCGTTATTGCCCCATATTTTAACCTGCCCGCACCCTCACTGTGCCATCTCAATGCCCTATAATTTTCTCTGTGTCTTCTACTGCCCCCCTGAAAGTCTCAAACGTCCACAAGGGGGTGTTTTCGCCCGCGTTGAGAACCTATGACATACACAATGCCCACGTTCAATATCGATTTAGGATGTGTTCAAAAACCAGCTGGGCGTTATAAAATCAAATGTCAATCAATTAAAATCAACGTTTTAAAATCATAAGGTTATACGTACACAAAATATTTGAAAAAAAGCAGGTTAATATAATTTTACATGAAAAAAAAAATAAAAGAAAGCCGCAGATATTTGTGCGGCCCGCACAAATATCTGCGGCGGGCCGCAGTTTGACGACCACGGATCTAGACATTATCTTAAAAAATAACACATATTTTTTTAAGAGCTTACAAAATTTAAATGTGTAAGAGAGATACATATGTAATAAATCGGTAGAAATTTAAGTTGCGGCCCCTTAAGAATTATATCGATTCTGATTGCCAGTGATACAAAAAGTCTAAAAATCTCTCAATCGTTGATTCAAAATGGTTTGGCAGATATTCCGACAGTTTGTTTTATTGCAATCTCAGAATGATTAATGAGCGACCAAAGATTTAAACACAAATACAGGCGAAAACAAAATACATGTATAATATACAGGAGAAAACCTAAGATTAATCTTGTAAGGAGTCAGAGTAATGGACTTTACCTGCACATCTAGAGACCCACACCTGAAATAAGCAAGGATGAATGAGTTTGGATAACTCACCCTGTTAAATAAATTACGATGGGTAAGCAGGTTTACTTAGAAGACTTAGGAAATCAGTTTTTGGTTTGCCGACTATCTATATTTTGTTACCATATTATGCCCCGTATTTATGGAGCTGTTATTGGATTACACTTTTGAAGGTGGTTGAGTTTTATGTTTTTTTTACGTGTTTTAGAAATACTTAGACCTGGATTTAACAAGACGACTTCAAAGGTATAATAAGTCAAATTTCGCCGATCGAAATTGAGCTTTGATTAAAAGTGAAAAATAATAGATACTGTTATAATGTAAACGCTGTAAGATTAATATTAATGAATAAAGTCTGTAATAATGTTAATATAGTAATAATGAGAACGCTTTAATAAGATCAACTGGAGAACTTGAACGATTCTTAAAAATATTACAGATTATTGAGGTATTGATTACAGAAAATATTACATTCACAAGATTATTGATATAATTCAGAGTGGATTTCTCAGTATCCCCCAGTTAAAATTCATAATTCAGAATTTAAACTGCTTTAAATGGCTTTGGCCGTGTTTGGTGGTCAATTCTGAATAGCCAGGTATTAATCTACCTTCCTCTTCCCGTTTATTTCTCCTCTCCACCACCTTCTTCCTCATGAACCCCAAAGTGGGTGCCACAGCAAATTTAAAGTAGACTTCTGACTTTTAACATATGACAAATTTATTGAAATATATAGGATATAAAACGAAAAAAAGGTGTAAAAGTCAACATTTCTAAATGTTAAAACAAAGTTTTTTTACTGTAATACATCTATTTTATATTTTACTTATTTGACTGAGGATTAAACCTTCCTTCTCAGGGATTGGAGTCAACGCCGCTAATACCGAAGCCAAATCCTAATTCTATTATACCGTCATTTATTTCGTGCTGCAAATTTTTAATTATATATTGTCATCCAATTTCGGACGCACGTGTGTATGCATGTGTGTATGCATAAAAGTTGATAGAAGGCATTGTCATTAACAGCGAGTATTCTGAATATGGAATTCCACAAGGTACTGTGCCAGGTCCTATATTATTCATCTTATATGTAAACGGGCTATTCTCACAGTCACTTCATGGTAGTATTACCTCTTATGCCGACGATACAGTACTTATTGAAAGTGGAATCACATGGCAAGTAGTAAAACAAAAAGCAACAGAAGACATAAACATACTTAAACACTGGTTTGATATAAATCTACTATCTCTTCATAGTAAAAAAACTCACGTTATACCATTTGCAATAAAATCAAAGGACGTTCCGGTAAATTTTGATATAATTATACATGACAATTCTAAAGATCACAAAAAAAATAACTGTAAAATAAACTGTTCCACATTAAAAATTTCGAATAAAATTAAATACTTAAAAACCTGAACTGGAAACAAAAATAAGGAAATTAATTTACATATTTTTAAAAATCCGAAACTTTCACTCATTAGAAAATCTAACATCAGTCTACCATGCTATAGTACAGTCAAATCTCCAATACGCTTTAGTAAGCTGGAGAGCTGCATACAAAACAAATCTACTCCCTGTTGAAATTGTGCAACGTCTAATTTAAAAAAATGATATTGGAAAAACGAAAAGATTATTCAACTCACCTTATTTTTGAAGAATTTAAAGTATTAAAATTTAATGATCTAGTTCGAAAAAATATAATAATCCAAATAATAAAAGAAAAACAAAATGATAGCTTTTTAACTGAAAGTCGTACTCGTCAAAAACATATATTTCCAATACAAAAATGATGCACAACATCATTACACAAATCTAGGAAAAAAATACTTCAATAGCCTACCTGAAAAAATAAGAACAAGAAGACGATAAATGCCTGCTTAAAGCAATTAAAGAGCAATTTGAAGTAAAAATAACAAATTGATAAAATTTATCATCATAACTTATATAGCTTATAAATTTGTTTTTTTTTAAAAGTATCTTACCACAAAATTAAATTCATTTAGCGCGATCGGACATCGGATAGTGGGTTTATTTCCACTTCAAAAATTCATTAAAAAAACCTAACTTTAAATAGATATATGTAGTTAAAAAGCAAATATACTCAAATAACGTTCTCCCTTTGCCAAAACTCCGTGGGCGTAAGCAATCTTGGTCCTTGTGAACCGAAGCGCTTAAATTATTCTTTTTCTTTTCCCTTGCCCTAATCTTGTTTTCCAAGGCTTCAGCAGTCGTTTGCACCTTCCTTGATTTATTTTATTCGATGTAAAAATACCTTTGCCTTTTTTGATTACTGATAGTTATTTTATTTATTTCAAGAAGAAAAAAAAAGCGAAATATATAATTTATAGTAGAGAGTGTAAAAAAAGTAAGGACTTTTGTTTTTTTTAAATAAAGCATCCTTTGAGAAATTAAATCCATCGTTTTTATTGTTATGTTTTTAAAGTTACAAGTTAATGACACATAATTTTTTCCCGGTGACCAGACAACTCAGAATGAAACCAACTCAGAAGCACCGCAGTCATTACGAGTAGTTAAGTTAGGTTAGGATTATCGGCTATTTTTAAATTATTTTTTTTATAGCTTTTAATGACCTTTCTGAGGTGTTTCTGAGTTGGTTTCATTCTGAGTTGGCATGGAATCCTTTTTCCCTACCCAATGGACAAAGGTTTAACAATGCTTTATGTTTTCTAAGTTTAGTTAGAGAAGTGTTAATTTTTATATATAGTTTTATAATTTTTATAGTTAAATTCCTTGGTACATTGAGAAGGGAGGAAATTCAAAAAATGATCACACAATCAGCGACATCTGAAATTACTGGCGCCATCTTTGGCCTAATGAATAAACTTGTTAATAATAATTATCACTATTTATTATTCATAATTGGTTTGAAACTTAGATAGAAAACAAAACAAAGCGTTTTTTTAAGTGAAACTTCTTAACACCGTTGTTTTTTGAAACTCGATGAAAAGGAAACGACCGATATATACATCTATAGGATTTAGCCTGCGAGAGAATGAGACAGCAATAAAATATATATTTAATATACGGGTACTCAGTTCCAAGATAATACGATAAATCCACAGTCCCACGCAAGTCTCCTTTTTGATCCCAAACATTTTGATCGAATTCTGCAAAATCCATAAAAAATAAAAAATTGTAAAATCCAATCATCAAACCCCTCGAAAATGAACAGGCAAAAGAAAACACAAAAAGCGACATCGAAGAAGAAAACACAAATACTAACAAGTTAACCAAATGTACAGGAAAAGGTGCATTGGAATTCGAGTGCAGTGCTTCGTAGCCCGTCTGACTCCTCTTTTTACGGTGCTTCGTAGCCTCTCCACTCCTGTCTACTTTAGTTTTCTGTAGATTTGACTTCTACCGCGGGTGAATTGCATAGTCTGATGTTTTTTTAAAAATACATTTGTCTTTCATCATTAAAAGATTCTGCAATCGATTAAAAATTTCAGAATTCAGGGAAAGACGAATAAACTTCTTGGGTTATTTAGGTGAAAGGAAGGAGTATTATCAAGGGAATGACTCATCGTATTTGTGATACTTAGCCGAGCGAAATGGAATAAGCAGATGGTTAACGTTTAAATAATGTCAATTTTTTTCAAAATTAACTATTCTAGCAAGCTTCCATTATAAAAATCTGCAAAGAAAAAAATTACAAAGAACATCAAGAATTTTACAAACTAATGAGAAATGGAAACCAATTTATTACACCTAATTTTCAAACATCTCAAATGTAAAACATTATATTTTCCAAGCCATAAAATACTTTAATAACCTCCCTTCTGAATTACGCTGTATCATCAATCAATCAGAGCAAATAAATAAAATTAAACAATTTTTCAAAAAAAAATTACAGTAAAAATTAAAAAAATTTATACGAAACATATTATATCTTACAACCTCAGTAAAAATCGTGGCTCCCTTATCAGGCACAAGAGCTCCTCTTTTCTGATAAGGTATACATCACCAATAACGACCTTTATTATAATATTTTTGTATATATGTAACTCATGTTTTATATTACAATAAAAAAGCTATTGCACGTTTCGTGGAAGCATATTTACTGGTTCATAAAATGCATATTCGTAAATATTTGAAGCATGTTTCTCGCAAAACATTTCCAGTCGGAGATTGCCGCCGGGAAATCTCAAAACTCCAAGTAAAGTGCAAACTTGTTGCAATAAAGTTGCATAAATACAAACATCGCTGCACTTAGAACCCGCAAATGCAATTTAAGTACGTAAAATACCTGTATTATGCACTCAAATAATTAGCTCACACGGCGAGAGAGTAAAATGATGAAATAATTGGCCGGTAAAAGGCAATTTTAAATACTTAAAAATAATTACTTCTTCAAAGTTTTAATAATTTTTTTCTAATGTGATTAATCACCTCTCCCTTTAATATTTTGTCTATAGTTCTCATTTGTATGTAGTTGTTTGTCTTTGATTATTTTTAATATTAATCTTATCCTGACGAAGAAAACATGTTGATAAGATTGCCTAAAATTATTGCCACGTTTTAACAATGTTATTTGTAATTTTTAATAAAAAGAAGACAATATTAGCGAAACTCAATCGATCATCCGGAGACAGAAATATCTATGGGACAATATCTTTGGGTTAAGAAAGTGAAGATAATGTTGGTAGTTCTTAGTCCGAAGTATGATACAGTTAAAAATGACCGAATTGGATATAGACACCTGAACTCAATTGGTAGAGCTATTGCCATGTAAGCAGACGGTCCTTGGTTCGTGTCCTAGAGGTGCCAATATCTTTTCCCGATTTTTCTGCCTCCAGATGTTCGATTGAGTCTCGCTAATTTTGTCTTCATTTAATTAAATATAACAATCTGAGATTTTTCTTCTAAATTTAAAAATAAACTGACTAACTAACTAATTAACTGCAGCATTATATGTGGAAGATCAAAAGCAAAACCATCAGCGCATTGATATTTGACGTTTTTGAATTTTTGGAATTCACTCACACTTCAAAATTATCCCCACGGCAAGTAGTATTGGTATGGATCAACGGAGACACGGTGCGGTTTGTGAGAGTGATGCAAGATGATGACTTTTTTCCTTTGGAGGAAACTGACCTACCTACATTGCCTCTCTCATCTTTTGAAAGAGCGTGTTAAGGAACGTATGTTTATTGCCCTTTTTATGCCGTCACGGTAAAAATACGATAATTTAGAATCCCCGATGAATTCGTCTACTCTCAATTTCATCCTAGATTGATTTTTGATATTTGACGTTTTTGAATTTTTGGAATTCACTCACACTTCAAAATTATCCCCACGGCAAGTAGTATTGGTATGGATCAACGGAGACACGGTGCGGTTTGTGAGAGTGATGCAAGATGATGACTTTTTTCCTTTGGAGGAAACTGACCTACCTACATTGCCTCTCTCATCTTTTGAAAGAGCGTGTTAAGGAACGTATGTTTATTGCCCTTTTTATGCCGTCACGGTAAAAATGCGATAATTTAGAATCCCCGATGAATTCGTCTACTCTCAATTTCATCCTAGATTGATATATATCACGTGACTCAGAACCTTAAGCGGATAGGATTTGTATGCCAACCACGTACTAGGAACACGTACATGATCGACTCAATACTAGATAATGGGCCGTTGCATAGGGCGGCGGACATACGGCTCAACTGATACCGATACCTTAGGTGCCAAATGCTTGGAATACAAAATGTTGGCATGTCATTATTGTGGTAGCCCTAGTTTTGAACGGATAAAATATTATATCGTATTTTTGGTATTCAGAAAGCAGATTTTTTATTGATATTTAGTTAGGTACCTACGAGAAAGTGTTTTTACGCAAGACGATTTATTTGGTGTCCAGGATAATGTATTTAGTACTTCAAGTCATGTGTGTTTATGTAATCTCGCTTTACACTCCGGCTTCATCCGAAAATTGTTTCGAAAAATAATAGACAGAACCATAAGACAGAACCAGGATTTAATTTCTTTTACCGTTTAAGGAACATTTCTAAGGTAAACTAATAAAAATCATGTTGTCAAATGATATATTTTTTTTACATTAGCTCCACACAGGAGGCCCTGAGAAAAATAAGGGCCTATGTCATCTAAGGGGATGCTGAGGGTTTTAAAGGAAAAAAAAAGAAAAGGAAGTTCTGGGAACGAAATAGGTATGTGTTGTGGATAGGAAACTGGGGGTCAGTGTTTCCAGGAGTGACGGACTTATGAAACCATCCCTTTAACTTCACAAGGCGATGATGTCCTTGCCCACTACGTGATGGGCCAGATCGGGTAATACCAGTTGAGGAAGATCTTTTAATTTCTCCAGCCGGACTCTCTCGACACATCGCCTTGCAGCGCAGTGGGAGGCACGGATTCATTCGTCCATCGCTCCTGGACAGATACCTACGCTCCCCTCATACCTTTACCTTCCCAGAAGTTCCTCTCCCTCCTTTCAACAAAAACACTCTCCACAAAGAGCATCCCCAAAGACATAGGCCTCGATGGAAATTGCTTTCCTCAAGGCCTCCTTTGCGTAACCATTGTAAAAAAAAAATAGTAGAATTTTGTTATTTTTCAAGTGTCCGCTTTGCTTACATGCAATAGTTTTATGAACAAAAAGTTTTAATTACAACATTGATAACAATGCTCTTGAGACATTAATACAAATTAAAGATTTAGCCATCACTTTTCAATAAAATCTTTCATTCGTTAACCACATAACGGAAATCTCTAATAAGAGCTTAAAAATGTTGGGATTTATAACTAGGAGAAATTTTAACAATATAAAGTATATTAAACTGTTACATTATATTGCATATGTTAAAAGTCAATTTGAGTACAATTCTCTCATCTGGAACCCACATTATAGTATACATGTACAAGCTGTTGAAAGAATACAAAACAAATTCTTACGTTTTCTAAATTTTATAATGGGCATTCCAGCAATTATGGGTACTATAACACTATTTTAAATGTTATGAAAATGCTCTAATTGTCAGACGGAAGAATTTTCACTGACTTGGTATTTCTTTATAAAATTCTAAATGACTTAGCTGATAGTCCGGTATTGCTAGAATAGATATCTAAGCTTTCGGATTCCACTACGTAATACTAGAAGTCAGGATTTATTAAGATTTTTTTTTTTTTGGAAATTTAATTAAATTTAAATTTGATATGTTAATAGTATTAACGTATCGTTTTCACTTTATAAAGGGATTTTTATAGAAATTCCTAAAAGTGACCATCTCACAATTGCATTTTGTAAAGCTAGACGTATTAATATACAATACGTAGCCAATGCTTTCGAAATAAAGTTTATCAAAGTCTATAAAAAGATCCTTCTTTTTCAGTAATAAAACAGACAAGCTTTCAGATTTGAAACAGATAGTGTACTCCATCTACTCGTAGTAAACTGCCGCCATTAATCTGACGGAGAAATTAAGCAATAAAAGCGGAGTAACGCAGGTGGTTTAACTGGAGTTTCCCTTCATTTATATTGCAGTAAGCTATAGATGCAACAGATTTATGATTCTGCATTGCAATGATTTATTATTGTGTACAGCATGTTTCAAAAGTGATTTTATGTCAGTAGAAATCTAAAATATACAAAAAAAAATTATTTGCATAATAAAATTTGAACTTTTAACTATGATTTTTGAAGTGAAACTTCTTTAGCGCCGTTGGTAATTTGAAATTCGGATTAAACTAAAATGCGTCATAACTCAGTTCTACACAAATAATCGGATCTAATATAATGCAGTAAATTCGCACATTGGCGCGTGCCTTCGATAGCGCAGTGGTCAAGGTGCCTGACAAGTCTCAGCGGCCAGAGAGACAGACAACAAGCGAACGGAGGTTCGAATCCTACGAAATCCAAAAAAAAACTTTTTTTTTTTTTTTTCAGTGAATACCGCACAAGAATCTCAACTGCTGGGGTATGTTGTGAGGCTGAGGGTAGTGGGGAAGGGAAGGAGATAGGGAAGAGGAAGGTGGGGAAGTACCTGGCTATTCAGATCTGGTCACCAAACACGGCTACTGCCATTTTAAGCAACGTTTCAATTCTGAATGGTGGTCTTACACCAGGGCGATACAGAGAGTATCTTCCACTGTGGAACGTGCCGCAAATATACTATATATTACTTTGAATGAATTAATTGTGAAATAACACAAATTAATGAAATAAAATTTATTTGCGCACGCCGGGTTCGAACCCGCGACCTCCGGATTGTGAGTCAAGAGTCTTAGCCACTGGACTGCGGAGGTCGTCATTTGGTATTTGGTGCAATCAATATCCAATCTTCAAACTACTTTAAAAAAACAGGCAAAAGAAAGGAAAGCGACATAGATCGACTTTCTAGTTTCACTTGTACCGCGTGTGAATTACACATTCTGATTTTTTTAAAGTGATAACTTCCTTAGTACCGTTGTCATTTGAAACTCGATGAAACGAAAGCGAGCTATACCAAAAAAGAGACAAATACATACATCTACAGGATTAAGCCTGCAAGAGAATGAGACAGCAATAAAATATTTATTTTTTGTTGGGTATATGGTTCCAATATAAAACAATAAATCCACAATCCCACGCAAGTCTCCTATGGTCTCGTGGTATAAAGCGTTTGACAAAACTTAGCGGCCAGACATTTAGCGGACCTAGCGGATAAAGCGAATCTCACTATGAACGAAAATAAATATTTTTATTTTCTATAAAATCAATATCGAATCTTCAAACCACTCCAAAATGAATAGACAAAAGGAAGCGACATCTAGCGACTCCGAATAAGAAACACAAATACTATTAGGATGACCAAATGTATATGAAAAGGTGCACTGAAATTCGACGATAAAAATATGGAAAAAATCATCCTTCACATTGATAAAAAAGTGCTTCGTAGTCTCCTCGGTCTTGTCTACTACTTTAGTTTTCTGATGGTTTCATTTCTACCGCATATGAATTGCACACTCTGATATTTTTAAATCTGTACCTTATAGGATAAACCACACATATCTATGGTCTTACCTACGTGGTTTAAACTTTAGGGTACAGAAATTAAGGTCCAGAGTCATAAGCCTTCAAAAACTGACTTTATAACTCCCACATTTAGGAGTGACATCAAAAGTGACAAAATAAAGTTTGCTGGACTTTTCGTCATCAAACATAATAATTTCGGTTGTCGGTGCGTGAAATTCGAAAGGTTTTTCCGTGAAATTTTTCACGTTAAATGAACTGAAGTTTGTATTAAATTTTAAAACTGGAACTGATAGTGTGAAGAATACTAATAAACAAAACATAGTACAGTACCCATAATCTTTTATTTTAAATAATTAATTAAATAATAATTCTACATCTCTATGTATCGTTTAGTTGATCAGGCAGTCACAGATCCCTCCTAATACTTAGTTTTAAGATAATGAAGAAAGCAATATTCGAATGTTCAACATAAATCAATTATTAGTTATATGTCTTTTACATTTCTACATATATTAAATATGCTATAAAATAACACCGGGAGGCAAAACGGTCTGGTAACCTAGGAAAATATCAACATTTTGCTTAATTTACTACAAGTTTTACATCATTATAATCGATTAGGTGGTGTTTATAAGTAATCTGAGTAATGTACCACAGCATCTTTATTGATGACACAGACCCTGAGGGAAATTATTTTCCTCAGGGCCTCCTGTGTGGAATTATTAAAAAATATATATATAATATCCCGGTATTTTTCACTGACGATTTAAAAGACAATTTTTGAAAGCTGTTTAGCAATTTTCAGGAACGACATTATTTTTAATGGCTTTTAGATGTATCGCCTCACGTCAACACAATGTTTAACGCCCTAAAAAATCCCCCAAAAGGCAACTGATGTCAAACGTAAAAAAAAATTAAGAATTTTGAAAAATAAACGTGGACTAGAAAACACTCGGCAACTAGATAAGTACCTAACCATCATTATTTTCTTCCCCTGTCCTATTCAGGTCAGGGAGTCATGACCTCGACAAGGCACTCTCAGACGTCCCTGTTATTCGCTACTTCGGGGGCCTTCGTCCACAGTAGCACTGCCTCTTCTCGCACAGCCTCTGGGAATCTAGCGAGGTCTGTCAATAAAATCTTACATCTATATGATATTCCACTAAATCAGTCAACTATGGTTATTAGGCGGCGTTAGGCGGAATTTGCGGACACGGTCAGCATGTGAATCCGACAGCTAGTAAGCAAAAGCCTCCTTATTATTTAAGATCAATTGAGTCCTTACAAGCTTTGATAAACAGAATTGAAAAAGTTGTTCAAATAGTAATGGCTAAAGACCGCATTAAACAATTAACTCCACTTTTTACGTCGGATTTTCATGCGGTTGTCACCAATAGATAGAGTAATTCACAAGGCAGGCTTAGGTATATAATTTGTGAAGGTTTTGTGTTAGTTGGTTAAAATATATAATATATAATGGATAATGTCTGTATGTGATGGACGAGAGGGTTGGGTTTTTGACTGAACGGTTTTTGACTTTATGGATTACGACTGTCTGAAAAGGTGTTGACCATACTAGACCCCCTGGAGTTGTTTCTCACAATTTTACCCAAGACGGCCCACTGTACGTCTTCCCTTTGGAATCGGATCAAGAACAAACTGACATGTGATTGAATGTCGGAAAATAATTAAATAAACACCTACAGTCCTACAGCCTTACTTATAAAAAAAACTTTCAGAATTCGTTATTAATAAAACAAGTATGTACAACAGATAATCAACCCCCTTTGGCTGTATAAGCAATGTATATATGTTTCAATGAACTATTTTTTTCTAATTAGTAAGGTTTTCACATACATGATCGTTTATCAACTGAATAAAATATTCACAACGTTTTTTTGTAAGGCTGCTAAAGTACAAATATCCAACAAAAGCATAATCAATTAAAACAACAACGCAAAGCTAGCTAAATTTACTAAAGGCGCCATTAAAAATTATCGCTCAGTGTTATTACTCGTATAAAAGTAAGCAAGTTTAAACTGCTGTCTTAATTATTTACTCGGATATTAGGAACAATTGCTTGCTCCGAGTGTTGCTTACTTCAATGTTCTATCATCCCTTTGCTAAGTATCAACAGGGTTGATCCGAATTCCGTGGCTAATCCCCTTTCGATATGTTATTTACCCCGTGTATTAGTCGTCTAGTGAACCCGGGTAGGTTGTGGACTTCTGATTGTATGTATAGCAAGGTGTATCCTTCTATAGTTAATAATAATACTATGCAGGAGGTTAAGAGACGTGCTTGGCTTAATTACCAGTGATTCTTATGGTTATTTGTTGCAAAAGTTGTAGATGACAATTTAGTGACTTTTATGCACATACATAATAATATATAGTACTAGCAAACCACGCGTGCTGTGGCTAACGAATCACAACGCCATTATCCAACCTTTACAACCAACGCCATCAGTTAATTTGCATACATATCAAATCCACACCGCCCGCTTGCTAGCCCGCTCTCTTTATATATATTATATATTTCAACCAATTTACATACAACCTTGACAAATTATATACCAAAACCTTCCTCATAAATCACTCTATCTATTGGCGAAAAACGCATGAAAATCCTTTGCGTAGTTTAAAATATCTAAGCGTACAGACAGCGGGAGCGATTTAAGATTTAAAACTAAATCATAAAATTCAGTACCAAGGTTTTGAACAGTTAGGACTTTGGCTTGGACGCTCGCAGACTAGAGACTTTAGTTGCGTTGCAATAGTAGCGGTACGACTTTTTAGTTTGAAGTTTTTTTTTTTAATTTTTATGAATTTGGAAAAGTTTTTTTTAATTAGTCTACGCAAATCAAGTCTTTAGGGTGTGGATGGGGTTGGTTATTCGGCAGAATGACCAGTGACGATATGTGAAAGTTTTTGTTGTTTTTAAAAAAAAATTAAAGAAGGCACCGGTTACATTCTTAACGCCAAATATTGTTGATTATTTAGTCTAGCCCGACAGTGTAGAACTACAATGTCTGAAGTTTCGATTTACTCATATATGTGAATACCACACAGGAGTCCCAACAATCCGGAGCTAGTGAGAATATTTAAAAAAAATCCCGAAAATTGGGGTATTTTTTGTAAGGTTGAAGGGAGTGGGTCGGAGAAAAAGATAATGAAGACGAAGGTTTATAAGTAATTGGCTAGACAGATCTAGTAAGTAATCACGGTTAAAATAATTTTAAATAACATTTTAATTCTGAATGATTACTTACCACTCTGGGATTTTCCGCAAATATCATCATCACTCTTGGCTCTACAACCCCTGATGGGTCTTGGCCTCCTCAAGAGTATATAATAAAAAATAATAAAGAGTATATTTGCCGCAAATATACTCTTTATTATATTGTGTTATTAAGAGGTTTTATGTGTACTTCACATAACAAAAATATTTGCTCAGGACTTACTTCGGACCCGTAAACTTTGGATCCACAGTCGAGGATCTAAACCACTCAGCCACGAAGGCAATTGAGGATTAATAAAGGAAATAGCAAAACGGACGGTTCAAGATTTAATTCATTATGATTCTGTTTATTTTAGACATTATATAAAAATCTCTTCATTACACGAAAGAAGAAAAAAATCATCCACATTTTACAATTCAACGTAATATATTTATTCTCCATGTTAAAAAAAGTCTAAAACATTTCCAAGAAAAAGCCAAACAACCAATTCAGTCAAGCTTTTTGATGTTTTATTTGACATTTAATTCAACTTTTGACATTAAGGGTATCGCGATTTTTTAACTTCTATTAACTGTATGCAACTCGTCGTCAAATATGTAGCCGTACAATTTGTAAAAATATCATTTCACAAAAGGACATTCATTTAATCCAATACGCTTTTTACGAAACGTTTTCTGTTTGAAACTTTTCATTTAATGATGAAATATTGTACCAAACCATGTTAACTGATCCAACCAAAAATTTGGTGAACACTTTGTTTTACGCTGTTCATGGATCTACGGATTTTTGTCATTCGGGCTTGAATAAATAACAACACTTTTATTATTATTTATTACTGTTTATTTAAATAATAATTTAATATTAAGGCAATATTTAAAAAAGCAATGAGTAGGTAAGTACCTACGTAATATTGAAGATTAAAAATAAATTCCATCTTTTAACACTAGAAAGACCGGAGCCTTCATTTTGACGGCTGGCCGAAGTAATGTGACGATATAATGCTTAATAATTATTGTATTGGTGTGATTTTTTTTCACATTTCATGATTTATGATTTTACAACTATGGTGAAAAAAACAGGTACGGGTCTTATTTAGTTTTTGAGATATTTTGACTTATACCTACAAAGACCGCCGCCGTCAATGTGACGGTTTGGGCCATAATGCTGAGTTTGTTTACAACCTTCTTTACCCAAGTTTACAACATACCCATTACACCTCGTTTATGATAGTACCACGATAGTACTAATATGCCTGTCTCTTTCTTTAGCTATCGCGTATGATATAATTTATAAAAATACCACAAAAAATATATCTCTGCCAAATTTATTTTATGGCTCGTCGGAGAACTAAGGACAGGGTATGCATACATATACCAGAGTTGGTCCAGCTGGGTTAGCTCCTGAAGAACTGGCAGAAACATTTATTGGATAACCAATACCTCCGCCATAGGCCCCCCTAAGAGGTTCGCTAAATTTGGTGACTTAGCAGGGGTGCCCAGGTTCATAGGGTTAGGTATTTTTTTACATTATCTAACAGGAGGCTCTGAGAAAAATAATTCCCCTCAAGGCTTATGCCATCTTCGGGGATGCTGTGTAGGGAGTCTTTTTAGGAAAGGAAGGAGAGGAAGTCCCGGGAAGGAAAAGAATATTAGGGGTGGGTAGGTATCTAAGGGTCAGTGTGTCCAGGTGTGACGGACGTATGAATCCATCCATCCGTGATGTTCCGAGAGAGCACGGCTGGAGAAGTCATAGGGACTCCCTCAACCAATCTTTTCCGATCCGGCCTGCCATGCAGCTGATAGGCACTGGAGGTTATCCACCGCATACCCGCCCCGGTATAAGTAACTTATGGTTACTCCTTCAGGGCTCTCACAAGGAAGCTAATTTTTTTATTTGAACGTCTCTACATTTAATTAAACAAAACTATACCCCCAATGTTCCTGGGGGATGGGCAGACGCATATTTATTTGTACAGCTTCCTTGAGGTGATTTTTCTCAAAAATCGCGCTACATAAATTAGCCAAATATTATTATTATCGGCCGCCAAGACCCAGACAAACCTCATACCTTGAACCCGGGGACCCCTACTAAGTTACCAAACGTAGCGAACCAATTTTGGTGATCTATGGCAGAGGTGTTGATTATCCAGTAAATGGTTCCCGGGGCGGTATTTCCCATATCCGCCTCCCAAATTGGGAATTTGTACGGGGAAGGTGTGTTCGGATCTTGGTGGCGGATGCGTCTACCAAACGACTGCGTGGCAGGCCAGATCGGGAGTGGACGGTTGAGGGAGATCGTTTGACCTCGCCAGCAGGACTCTCGGAACATTGCTTTGCACCGCAGTGACAGGAATTCGCAGTAGGTGGGCAAACGTATTCGCCACCAAGATCAGAAAAACCTCACCCAATGAACCCGGGCACCCCTGCTAAGTCACCAAAAATAGCGCGAACCACTTGGAGTGTCCTATAGCAGAGATGTTGGTTATCCGATAAATGGTTCCCGGGCGGCGGTACCCATATTCGCCTATCAATTGGCAAAAAGTGATCAGCCGTCAAAATGACGGTCGTGGTCTTTATTTTTTTATTTTTATTTTATTTGGGAGACCAACAGTTTACATTCATAACAGAGCATAATAGTAATTAAGTGACAATAATTGAACCATTTACAGGTTTCTACATGGGTATTGTATACAAGTGTTGTGGTTCCATAGATATTTGCTAAAGAAGAAAAAAATTACATTTCAAGAGACAAGTTAATTAGGGGGGAATAGGGAGGGGGTAGGATGGGGGGGGGGGAGAATGGGTTAGGTTGAGGTATAGTTATAAAAATATGAGTAAACAAAAAATTAAAAGAGAAAAAAAAAAGAATTTAATATAATGGTGACTGGTGGTATTAGAAATTATTCTTGTTATAAAGTGTCGAGAGAGCGTCTGTGTGATTTTAAGGAATGTGGTGCAGAATTAAATATGTCAAATTTTTTGTATTGTGTGTTAAAAGTATTGGACGCACGATAGATGAAAGAGTTCTGCTTAGAATTAGTATTACACCGAGGGAGGCTGAGAATCATGTCTGACCTGGTTCGTCTGTTAGGAACTCGTATCTGTATACGTTGTAGGAGTTCTGGGCAATCAACGACGGATCTGGCTATTTTTTGGAGAAAGAGTACATCGGCCGAGTTTCTTCGAACTTCCAATGATAGTATATTAAAGTGCGCGGCTGAATCTTGGTGACTTAGGTGTGGGCGGTAGCTCCGGAAATCTAAGTATCGTAGAAAACGATTTTGAACACGTTCTAGAATTTTTACATATGATATGTATTGCGGATTCCAAACTTGTGACGCGTATTCTAGTAAGCTGCGGACATAAGCAAAATATAGGATTTTCATTGTTCTAAAGTTATTGAATTTTTTACATGTCCTAAGAATGAATCCTAACATTTTAGAGGCTTTTGATGTGACTGAGTCTATATGAATATCAAAAATAAGCTTAGAGTCCAATGTCACTCCCAAATCTTTGACTTCAGTTTTGTTGATTAATATTGAGCCGTTCAGATTATATTCATTGATAATGATATTTTTATTTCGTGTGAAATTCACGACGAAACACTTTTTAACATTAATTTTATAGGTATGGAGAAGTACCCGGTCTTTCTAGTGTTAATATTGTGTTAGATTTTTCAAAAAAATATTTTTAACTGTTGCAAGAGACACTGAAAAAATATAAACTAGATATTATCATTTTACACACAAAGTAAATGTGACACGATCATCATAAAATAGCCTGTATAAAGAGATATTTTAAAATAATAATTTAATGTTTCCCATGAATAGTGTATAAGAGGTATTCGACACACTTTAATTTGAGCTTACAATTAATTTTTAAAAAACCTGTGCAAAGTTTATCCACAGTTGACATAGATGAAAGAAAAAATACCTTAAATAATAATTAAGTTTTATGTACGCGCCACACGCACACTTAAAAGCGCGAGCAGATATCTGTTGTACCACGAGCGCATATACCCATATGTTGTACCGTCACACGACGCTATAAAATATTTCTTCCTATGGTAGGAGAGGGCATCAGTTAAATTACAAAGCTGACAATCTATCAACTTGACAGCTGTCATCAGCCCGTTTAGGCAGCTCCATAATTAAAATGACCTTCTCTCCTGTTTTCGGTGGAGAGGGGGTTGCATAACTTTTCGCATATCGCCTCAGGAGTGGTTACGGCGTAAAATCTGTAATGGTTGTTCTGCGCATAAACCGCTTGCTTGCTGTGGCAGGTCTGATGGGATTTTATGGATAGCGTTATTTGGCGTGCGATGATCTTTTATCTTTTATCGGCGCGTGTGACACCGCTTTTATGCAGAAAAAACCTTTTACAAAAAAAATCTGAATGTACAATTCACACGCGATAGAAGTGAAACTAGAAAGTCGCTAGATGTCGCTTTCTTTTCTTTCGCCTGTATATTTTAAAGTGGTTTGAAGTTTGAATATTGATTTCACACAAATAAAGATGTTTATTTTTTTGGATTTCGTAGGATTCGAACATCCGTTCTGCAGGATGTCTGTCTCTTTGGCCGCTGAGGCTTGTCAAGCGCCTTATCCGCTGCATTATCGGATTCTCGCGCCGAAGCGCGAATTTACCGCATTAGATCTCTCTAAAATTTATTTCGAACTGTTGAAAGTAAAACTAACGAAAATATACATTAGACATTATCAATTTATATAAAATGTAAATGTTACATTATATTTACTTAAACTTTCTCTCAATCAACAGCATTAAATATAAATATTAAAATAGTGGCTAAATATCGCAGAAATTAAATAAAACCTCGGAAGTCACCATTCCCTTTGATACAAGGGACCATTTGTCATAGATAACGTCGACAGTCCGTAGATAGGAAGCTCTTCGCTGCGGCTGTCGCTTTCCCGCCACTTTGTGTCACAAATGGCCGCCTTTTCCCGCGCTGACACGAGGTACAATCGCTACGAACGAACCGCAGAGTAATAGGAAGGTACTATTGAATGTAATAATATTTGCTGGCTAGAGGTCTTTGACAGTAGACGAATTATGAAACTTTTCAGCTGTTAATTAATAGTCGTAGTAGGAAAACTAGCATGCTTTTAAATTTGGTTAAAAATTATAACCTTCTGACGTTTGTCGACAGACTTCTTTTCATTGTAATGTAATATATTATTTGCTTACATCTGAAGTACCTTCAGAAAAGTAAAATCTCGTTTGTGATGCTGTGCGGAGGGTCTTTTAAAAGAGAAGATAGAGTGAACCGGAGTCTTCTCATATTCTAGAGTGGAAATACAAAATATGGGAATTGTTCCTCAGTTATGATTAGACGATTTTATAATTACCCTGATGATTCGCGGAAACAGTATCGTGACGGCATAAAAAATGCAATTAACATTCGTTCCTTAACACAATACTGCTAAAGCTATTTCAAAAGATGAGATACCTACCCATTACACAATGTACGTAGGTCTGTTTCCTTCAAACGAACAAAGTAATAATTTTCTTGCACATCTCTTACACACCGCACCGTGACGTCTCCGTAGACCTTACAATACTACTAGCCGTCACGATAATTTTGAAAGTATGGAATATAGTTACAACGATAGGTTATATTGAAGCGTGATTGAATTCCAAAAATTGGCAAATGTTAAATTTCAATGCGCTGATGGTTTTGCCTTTGTTCTAAAACATAAACGCGGCAGCTCTATATTACACACTAAATAACTATGATCGAAAATGAGACAAATGGTAAACGTATGTCTACACCTTCCCAAAGAAAACATAAAATCATTATCATAAATCTCCCTCACACGTATAAAGAAGATGAAACACAATTCCCCATGGCCTTGGCCGAGTCGTAATAAGATAAATCTGTTTCATCCAAAGTAAAAAACTAATAATTTAGAAGAAACAGACACACGTATTTTGTGTCTCATCTTTTGTCTCACCATTATTTAATGTGTATGAAAGAGCTGCAGCATTATAACGTTAAGGAACGTATGTTTATTGCCCTTTTTTATATTGTTACCGTGAATCATCACGGTAATTATAAAAGTGTCTATTGGGTCTTGACTATTTAAAAAAATAATAATTTAAAGATTTTTTTCTGGGGTAATAATAACAGAATAATACCGAAATGTTCTATTCATTTGAAAGTAATCATTGGCCTATTACATTAATCTGTCGTGTGAAAATGGGGTTGGTACTTCAGTGATCTTCGTTTAATGTTACATTGAAATATTTACCCATTAGTGGGTAGGTGATTAAATGAAAGTTATTTCCGCCTGCCCAAAGGTTCGGAGTCTCATTTCCGTTCCGGAAAAGTGTAACCTTATTCCATTTCCTAGGCATAGTTCACCAGTTCACGTACATGGGATCATTTTAGACAAGTGAAGAATTTTAACAACCGTAGTACAAAAGCATATTAATTTGTTCAGAATTTTCGATAACCACGATCACAATCTTTTTCTAGGGACGAGCTGTATACTTATTTAGTATCTATTAACGCCCTTTTTAGGGATTACGCATGAATACTAAAATTATACGGTATTTATTATACATAACTGAGCTGCCTCAGTGACACTATTTTGTATTTGTTTAGATTTAAATTAAAGACGTTAACTTATTTTACTGGTATAATTATTTACCTCTTTTAGTATTCTAAGCAAAAACGAATACATATAATAGTTAGTCCTGGAATTTCTGCACTGAAATAAATCCCGACTTCTAGTATTACGAATTGGAATCCGAAAGCTTATCAATGGAAGCAATTCTGGTCTATCAACTATATTATGCAATTAATAAATCTTCATGTACCTACGCGAACAACTAGACAATTATTAACAGTTCAAATATAAACATCTCACACCAACTATAGTTTGCATTCTCCAATACAGTGTTGGTATTTCTACCTACTTCATAAACTATTTTTATTTCTGTTTTTATTTAAAGTTACCTACTTTGTGTCAACACTTATATGTTATGTAAACTATTTTTGTTTCTTATATTTTATTTTATTTCCTGTATTTTATCAAAAACATTTAATGTAATATATGTAAAAGCCTTATGGGTATTTGAATAAATATATTATTAAAAACGGTATAGGAGTACCAAATCAGTGAAAATCATTCTATCTGGCATTTTTAATTATTTTAACATAATCTAAAAGAGTGTTCAACAAAATTTGCTGGAATACCCTTTATAGAACATAAAAAACGTAAGAATTTGTTTTGTGTGTTCATTTTTTGCATTTCTTGGGCATGAACTATGTAACAATTTCTAGACCGATGTTTCCAAGTAATGTTGACTCCTCCCATTGTTCTCCCCTTCCCGCAAAAACCCCCCTCCCACTAACCCCACCTAATTAATTTTTGTACTTGTATAGAATTTTTAGGTTAGTTTTAAGTTTGCTCGTGAATGATACGGATGTATCGAAACCGGTCGCAGAAAATTTAAAATTAAAGTAACAAATGTTCATTGAAAATTAAAACTCCTCAAAATAAATTGTCTTTTCGTACCCATTATAAAACGTAAGAATTTATTTTATTCTTTCAATAGCTTGTACATGAATATTTTTATGTGGGTTCCAGATGGAAGAATTGTCCTCAAGTTGACTTCTAACAAAGGCAAAATATGATTTTCGTTATTTGTTTTTGGGGTGTTAGCGCAACACGGCGCTACCCCCTTCTTTAGCCAACGCTGTCCAAAACGTTGGCCCAAAAGCAAATAACGAAAATGCTTTTGGCCGTGAAAATCTAAAAACGTATCTCGCAAAATATGATAGTTTAAAATGCTTGATATTTTTAAAATTTATAGTTAGCCAAGATAAAAATTCCATTTTTTTGAGCCCTCGTTAGAGGGTTTCCGTTGCGTAATTAAAGATCACTGGATTTTTTTTAATGTTTATAAAAATAATATATTCACACATTTATGATTCATGATAGAGAACAATGACTGCAGGCTTAATAACTAACAGAAAGTTTTCATTATGCATTATATAGTATGCCTTAATGCATCACGCTTGACCCAGTTTCTAAACCAAAAATTTCTGTATTCAGCACCAAAATCGTTTTTGTTTCGGAGTTATTATTAAAAGCTATGTTGTGGATATTCCATAACACAAAACATTATCTAAAGATATTTCATAGGTTACATGTAAACAACAAATAACAAACCCAAACTTACCTAACACGTATCCTTAGCTAACTAACATGACTTAACCCAACCAAACCTAGCTTAACTTAACCTAAACTAGCCTGACCTACTAACAAACCTAACCTATAAAAGCGCAGACTACAGTAATGCACCATAAGGCTAAAAAATTACGCTTAAGAGAAAAACAGAAAATAAATTATATATTAGGTACTTGGAGAAAAATACGGGAAAATTAACTAAGAAATAATCGTTCCATTGCAACTCAGAATCAACTCAACACCTCTTTCAAAGGCTATTAAAAGTTAAAAGCCCTTAAAAATAGCCCCTAACCTAAAATGAAGTAATTTTTTGTAAATTTTTATCACTTTTAATGACTTATCAAAGGAGTTGAATTCATTTTGAGGTGTCCGGTTACCGGAAAAATTACCGTATATGGACACGGGTGCTTTAAAAAACACCTTAGACATTTTAGGATAATAGATGACGACGAGTGCTCGTGCGACAAAACATCAATATAGGACATCACTCATGTAAAAGAAAAATGCTCAATTTTCGACGTGAATAGATAAATTAAATTTAGAACAAAAAATAGGGAACACTGAAGGGCATATATTCGAAATTTGGAAACACAGAAACCATGCGATTTATAAACATATACATATATATAGCATACTTAGAAAAAAATTACAAAATAATAAAAGGCATCAAAGAAAAAAATAAATTTAATTATAAACGGTAGGTCAAAGATTACAAAAAAAATTATTAGAAGTAACTTTGTGCGTACCTAATATGCAAGGTCCTCGCAAAAAATAGTAACGATCCATATAACCTGACTTAACCTACAACCTAACCTAACCAATTTTTTAATTAAGTTCTGTTATGAATGAATTTGATTCGCAAAACAAAAAAATCTTTTTTATCTGTCAAATACGTAAGACCAATAATGTTTAAGAAACATATAGCTACCCATATGTTAGGAACTGTTGTGCTTAGACCATTTTAAGCAATCAAGCTTCAAAACTTTGTAAGACCAATAATGCTTAAAAAACATATCGCTACCCATATGTTAGGAACTGTTGTGCTAAGACTATTTTAAGCGATCAATCTTCAAAACTTTAACTTCAACTTTACGTCCTTTAAAATAATATTTTTAAAAAAGTATTCAGTCAAATCGGTAAAGATTGGTCATCAGGGAAAATGTGCACGCATCTTGTGAAAATATCAGAAACAGAAACATGTTATACAATCATCTAGTATTATACCATAAAACAACAAAAGGAGGTAGTTTACAGGTGGCCATAAATATCATGGCCTTCTTCTTATCTGTCGAAGGGTAGAAAGGTTGTTAGAGAATAGAGAAGCACCTTCCTGTAAAAGAGACTTTCCTTCAGGGATATAAAGCGGTAACATTTATTCTAGATAAACGATTTGACCTAGCACCTTCGACCGTGTGATCTATAAAATTAACATTTTTATTTTATTTTATTTCGTGTTGGTCTCATGAAAATGTCGTTAACACTTTTTACTTCTGCCCTGTGGTTTTATTTACGACAAAATGCACTTTAAAAGTTGTAAGAATTACATTTTTAAATACCGTTGTAGCATACGAGTATAAAACAAAATAACTCATGTTTTTTATAATTTTTTTTTTTATATGAATACCGCACAAGAGTCCCACCGCACAAGAGTCCCAAATGCTCCCGTCTGAAGTCAGTGAGACCATGACATCTCCAATTGGGGTATTTTGTGAGGCTGAGGGTAGTGGGGAGGGGAAGGAGATAGGGAAGAGGAAGGTGGAAAAGTACCGGGCTATTCAGATCTGGTCACCAAACACGGCTAATGCCATTTCAAGCAACGTTTCAATTCTGAATGGTGGTCTTACACCATGACGATACAGGGAGTATCTTCCACTCTGGAACGTGCCGCAAATATACTTTATATTATTTTTAAATGAATAAATTGTAAAATAACACAAATTAATCACATAAACTTTATTTGCCACGCCGGGATTCGATCCCGCGACTTTCGGTGTGCGAGTCAAGCGTCTTACCGCTGCGCTACGCCGGTCGTTTTACGACTTAAAGTTGACATCAGAAAGCATTGATCATTTCAATCAAATTTTTTAACCATCCAATCATCTGCTTCTGACAAAAAAAAAGAGATTAAACATAAAGTTTAGTGATTATTGTTTCGTCGTAAATAAAAATAACGTCGATCTTTGACTTTACGGGAGAACTGTCTGAAAATATTATGTACAGCTATGAATTTAAATCTAAAACACAAATAACATTAATTTGATCTTCATCGTTTAGACACTGAATGGCCAAGATATTAACAAAAATATATAAAAATTAAAAAAAAATAAACCCCTGACTAATACGGAAACAGATAAACTGTCAACTTTCTTTTAAAGTCAATAAATTTACCAATATTTTATCATTAAAAATTATCTGTAGTGCATACAAAAATTTAGAAAATTAATTTACGACTTAAATCGTGGAATTTTCATCTTCATCTTTAGGAATAACTTGAATTCAGAAAAACGCTCTATTTTAATGTATTCATAAGATATAACACGTAAGTAAAATATTCAAGCACTGTTGAGTTAGCAACCATGAAACATTCTTTTGCAAAATAAAATACCGCTTAAATGCTGTTTCATTGAAAGGAATATTCAGCACATAATGTTTGCTAAGTGTTCAATATATCGTACTGTATAAATATGCAATACGAAATATAAAAAGCTCCTCCCGAAAATGTACAAAGCGAAGATCTATAAATGTAATATATGTATATCGTAAATAATCCTAAACCTACGTGCTTTTTCCTTTATTATATGTACAATGTAGTGTATTATATTAAATACTTTATATAAAAGGAGCTTCCACAGATCAAGATCCAGTACAATGTGCGTCAAAAGATACAGCCCACATACGTTCTGCGTTCAAAGTTCAACTTTCCTTAAAATTTCGGAGAGAATTTGAATATAAAAGCTCCCCACAAAAGCTCAGCGTACGACTAAGGATAGCTTGCACATTTTTTAAACCCACCCCCAAATCTTAGGAGGTTCTACCACCAAGGGATAACTATGCTAATCAGTCCGGAAACACCAACATTAAAAGAACGTCATTATTTAGAAGGAAGGGAATCAGAACATTATTGTTCTGATTCCCGTCCGTCCATTGCGTCAGATAACACCACGCTTTTACACAAAAAAATCAGTGTATTTTATCAAAGAAATTGTATATAGGTACAATGTGGGTGCCGGTAAAACTCAGAAACGAGTACCGGTACGATCAAGGGAGTTGAACTGTGTGCTAGCCCTCTATCCCCCATCCATGAAGAATGTTCCCTTTTTTATTTGAAGGGCGTGCTTTTGAGAATATAAGGGGTGAAAATTGGCCTTTTAGAAATTTCTAGAACAGCATTCCAAAACATTCCAGAACATCCCGGAACATTCTGGAATGTTGTGGTAGGTTCGGGAATAATCTGGAACGTTCGGAAACATCCAGGAATATCCCAGATCATAGTGTATCATTCCAGAACACTCACGTATGTTATGGAATAATCTGGAACATTGTAGACAATTCGAAGCCTTTTTTATATGGGTGGGGCTACCCATTGGTAGGGGTATATAAAGCAAGATGCGTGGTGGGTTCGAAGTCAGTTCAATCTCATATCAACTCCCTGAGCGAAGTCAGGTACCCCAGCTAGTTTTGTATTTAAAGTGTTTTGTTAGATCGAAATTTAAAATAAATCGCAACAATTTGACGGTCTAACTCTAATGTTACCTGGCTCTCCATTTGCGCAAAATTAGTCTTTATTTTAATTTTACATTAGCTCTACACTGGATTCATTGAGGAAAATAATATCTTTTGGTATATTTCATTTTCGGATGCTGTATGGAGGATCTTTTAAGGAAAGGAAGGAGAGAATTCTAGGAAGTAAAAGTGTGAGGGGTGGGTAGCAATATCAATATAGTACAAAGGTCTCCCTCAGCTAGCCTCTCCCTATCCACTTCGCCACGCAGTCAGTGTCAAAATGCATCCGCTGCCAAGACCTAGACATACCTCACACCATAAACACGGGCACTCCCGCTTAATCACCCATGTGAACAACTTGGGGTGACTTACGGCAGAGGTGCTGGTTATCCAATAAATCGTTTCCGGGGCGGGCGGTGGTACGCAACCCGCCTTTGGTAATCATGAGAAAAACGATATTTCTTATAAACTTATTTCATAATTTAAACAAAACACATATTTTTTTAGATTTTCACAGCCAGAAGAATTTTCGTTATTTGTTTTTGAGGTGTTATGCCGTTTTGCGCTAACTCTTTCTTTAGCCAGCAGATCGGACAGATCACACATCTGTCAGATGTGCTGGATTTGCCCTGATGATGGACGCTGCGACGCTGTCCGAAACGTTGGCTAAAGAAGGAGGTAGCGCAACACGGGCATAGCACCCCAAAATCTTCAGTATTCTACATTATAGAGGTACCTACGTATTCCATTGACATCCGAGTTGTAAAGGATAATTAATTTTATTGGGTCAAATTTCACTCTGAATATTTTTATAATTTTTTTAAAACCCAAAAAAAAGTTTTGTGTGAAACATACACCGCGTACATACAACGTGAAAATTTAGAAAAAGTAATTAAATTTTCTTCTTTCTCACAAATTAAAATAAAATGAAAATAAATGTGTGTCGAGACCCACAAGCACGAATGCCCTTCGGCTGGTTCTGTGTTCTTGAAATAGCTCTCAAGGCGAAGAAGCGCACACAAAAAGATCGGCACTGCGCCAGTTTCGAATCTACCCTCCCTATTAGATGCTACCTCCCTGCTTACTCCCTTTACCAACCCGGAGGCTGCGGTCCAGTCGGCCTATCAAACGAAACACGTACGTGTCGGTGACTTCAAGTATAATTAGATTAAATTTGCACGGTAATGCGCGTTTTTATCGACAAACTATCCCTGACAAAATATCCTCCGACAAAATATCCTCTGACAAAATATCCTACGGACAAAACATCCCCGAGTATAATATCTACTAAAACTTAACCTAACCTAACATAATAAAATAATGGGACAAAAATAATTTTGTTCTGATTTGTCCCATTTTATAAATAATATAAATTTTTGTTCAAAAATAGTAAAAAGGGACAAAAATAATACGGATAACAATAATTGATTGTCTGTAAAGGATGTTTGTATTATTTTGTTAGGGAAGGTTAGGTTTTAGTAGAAATTTTGTTGGGGGATGTTTTATCCGTAGGATATTTTTTTGTCGGGGATATTTTGTCGCGGATTGAAAAGTCGCGGAACCATTTGTTCCGTAATAAAATAAATCACCTTTTGCGATATTATAAATAAAAAAAGCTCGAAATAACCATTTGTGTTTTTGTGACGGACTGATGTATCGCTTTGCTTCTTGCGTCTTCATAGATTTTTATTTATTTTATTTTATTTATTCATTTCTGTGCTCTTACATACAGCTAATAAATACAATGACAATGACATTAGGTGGAAGTAAAACGAAAAATATTCTCAATATAAAACATAGTAGGTAGTAGAGTGAAATATGATCGGCAACTGTACGTAAATGGTTAAAACGAATGTGATTATGGTTTGTGAACACCTCACTGGGAGAACCCGTGCTGAGGTGTACGCATGTATTATTATGCCATCATATGTGATAGCACAGTATCCCCGTTGAGACTCAAGATTAAGATTACGAGGAAGGATTTTTTTAAATTTTTTTATTATTTATTTATTAAATAACAAAATACATTTTGTACAACAATTTGAGTAGACCCACAAAGCTGTCATATGGCAGCTTGTCTGCAGGTTCTAACAATTTAAACATTCTTAATATAATATCTAAGAAAATATTTGTAAATACATTTATAGTTTTAAGGAAACATTAGAATAGATCACATAGTAATATTAGATAATTTAACTTACATCTATAAATATATAAAATATTTCAATATACCTGCCTAATAACATTAAGAGTATATATTATTGGTGTGCCTTATATCGCCACGAATATAGGTATATGCATAAAAATCGCTTAGTAAACGATATCTAGGGGTCACGATTTAAACCGCAAAAATGGTTTTTATTTATTTTGTGGATAATTTTATAAGAAAGAAACAACTTAATCAATGGAAACAGTCACAGATAACTTTAGCCTTTGCTTTCGTTTCGTTTTTTTAGTTTACGCTTATATTTTTTATAGAGTTATTAACAATTTATATTAATTCTGCCCAATGGAAACGGTAGGAAAGCTTTATCCACGAGGTATTATTATGTAAACCGATTTGGAGTAAAGACATCGAAAATAATGATTTAGCGTTAATCTTCGCCTTAACGGCTTTTCCACTAGTAACAGAATTCAAGGAAATGTATTGCGAAATACCTAATTCAATGAAGGATCGAGGCTACAAATTTCAACAAAATCGTAAATGCAACCCTTCTACCTTAACATACTTATATTTTGTGTGTCTGTCTTGTAATGTATACATTTATTGCAAATCCATTTACTTTAAAACCTTATAATCCACGGAGCTCTGAGTTAACTGTTTTATAAGGCAAGCCGACAAATTGTTCGTTAAAAATAGCAATGACACTTGGGGGTAGCCACTCGTTGCGGCACATTTAGTAGCAACTAATGTTTTTTCATAAAACCGTAAATGCACTTTTTACATCGTTCAACCAATTTTTATTCATAAAAGATGTTCACTCCTCATGAACTAGGTGATTTAAAAATATCTGATAAAATGAATATTCAGATTCTTGAATTTTATATATCTTTTAATCTCCATTCGTACATTCGGAGGAAGTGAGAGAAACAAGAAAAGCAATCGCGGAGGCTTCTTTCTGAAAGTTTTCCCTCGTTTTGCACTATTTCCACAGACATTATTGGAAAGACGTGAAATGTAAGAACGGTGGAATAAATCAGAAAAACCACTGCGAGAAAATGTTTGAAGTTCTAATTTGTTTTATACTTTTATGGATATTTTTCTTACGCTCATATTTGAAATGTAAAAATGAAAGTTTATCAATAACATATAGATTTATCCGTTTTTTATATTATGCTTCGGGTAAACTATTTTATAATGTTTGAGGTTGCCAAAAATGAACAAAGATGATGTATGTATTAATTTCCTAAGCTGTCTGACCAAGTACGTATTTATGACCAATCGAATGACAGTTATCAGAACCGAAATACGATGATGCTATGGATCTTATCATTAGACAACACAAAATTTATGTGTGAAATTCTATTGACAATTTTACATTTCTTCCATTTTTATTTAGCAGCACTACAAGTTTATTATTTTTGTCTTCGTGTATCAGCCCTCTTTTCAATATAATTGTCAAAAATGCTGGTTTGAGAAGTTTATTTTTATGTGAATACCTCACAAGAGCTGCATATGGAACCAGTGAGACCATGGCATACACAATTGGGCTATGCTGTGAGGCTGAAGCTAGAGGGTAGGGGAAGAATATGTGATTGGGGAAGAATCTGGCTATTCAGATATTTTCACCAAACATGACTTAAGCAATTTCATGCAATAATTTCAAGCAATTTCATTTTTAATGGTAGTCCTATATCAGAGCGATACTTAGAGTATCTTCCACTCTAGTTAGAACGAGCTACAAACATACTATACAGGATTTTTAATTAATAAACTGTGAAATAACACAAATTAATCAAATAAAATTTATTTGCGCACGCCGGGACTCGATCCCGCGACCTTCAGATTAGGAGTCAAAAGACTTAACTCCCAACCACGGAGTCAATCAAAAGAAGTGTTGTTTATAATTATTTTTTATTCCCCCTTATAGTTTTAGATACTGTATGTACTGTATGGACGCTAACACTAGTGACATCAACCGTAAATTGCTGGCTTCTTCTTGAGGGTAGATACATTGAGTAAGGATTTGCAAATAAAACACAGACATCACGAATGTCGTCGGACAACTGACTAGGCCAGTTGCTTCCCTCATTATTGAGCTAAAAAAGTCTACGTGTTAATAGAGTTAGTTATTCTGACGTCTGAAAAAAATTCATGGGAGCCTGGATGAAATAAATACATGCGTCATAGCGCCGAAAAATAATTACTAAGGTCCCACGTTTGTCGTGCGAGTAATTCAACCTTGCAAAGGTAATACAACACGTGTACGGTAATAAATATCCTACCAAAATAAGTCATTGTAGAAATGTACGAGAACAGATCGAACAATTTCTTATTTTTAACATTAATAAGAAGCCTCTGCTATCCGATACCCTGTAATTTGAAATGAAAATCACCCCACACGGAACCCATACATTCACATGAAAACGAAAATTCTAGAAACTGAAGTACATCGCATGTTAGTTAAACCAATTCCTTATAAATCCTAATTCCACTTGAATCATCTAAGTTTAGTAATTGGTTGGTTGCTTTCCTTGAATTTTGATTAGGATTATCAAATAATTTCCTCGAACAACTGACAAAGGAGTTACTATGGATGGACGGTAAATTAATTTTTGTGAATCCCGTAAGCTGAAATGATTATGTTGTTATGAATAGGATATAATACTCCAAGATATTTTAGGAACACATATATGTTTACAATGGATATATAATTTGTATACTGGGTATAAAAGCACGTACTCGAAGGATTTTAACCAGCGAATCCTGGGCTTATTTGGAGTAAAATAATTAAGAAAAAAAAATCGATCACATTTCGCCATTGATTACAGTCCTGCGCGTCGCGACGGGATCGCATGATATGTTTGCTATTTCGTGTGTTACTGTGCTGCTGGAATGAGATGGAGTGCTCGTGACCCGCTACGCCAAGCCCAGTTACTCATTTGCGACGTGCAAAGGAAAAATAATTTGATTGTTTATAATAGATTTTTTTTTCATCGGACAGCATGACGTCTACATTTTTTGTCTACAGCATATATCCTTCGGGTATATGCTGTTATCTCCTGTAGTGTATGGGATTCTTCATTCCCAAAAAAAAATTTAAGAAGAGCAAAAAAAAAGATTAGCAAATTAATAGTTATGGGGAAGATTTTTACAATCAATCCGTAGGTAGAAGGTAGTAGATAAATAACCAGATGAAATAGATCAGTGTGGAACTATGTAGATCACGATAACATAACAGGTTCGGTTAGGTTAGTTTAGGGTAAGTTAGATTTCTGGTTATATTAGGTTGATTTCTTCTTCACCTTTCATAACTCTCCTTCAATGTTCTATTATACCACTGTCCTGTTTTCATTCATAACCGTCGTCCAAATCTTCGGAAGTTGCCATGAGTTCGCCTGAAATATTAATTAACGTTATTAAATACAAACACGCGCTTTATTTTAAAAAAAAAGGTTCTTTTATTGATTGTTTCCATAGTCAGCTAAAGGAAACACGGATTAACATACCCTCACTTAGTGAATTTCCGTATACTAAATGAAATAGACACATTTATGTAATGACAAATGTCGGTAAAAATATCTTAAACTGTTATTTCAAACGATTACATTACTTATTTTGAATCCCCGCCTTACAAAGCGCTCAGTTAAGTCTGAGTGCATAATGCTGTCAATATTGTTTTTTGCTTCACAAGTGGTCTTTTTTCACACATGACAATAATACCTCCCATTCTCATAATCAAATAGTGACTCACTTTTCAGGAAATGCTGTTAGATATTCACTGTGTTTTGCCTTTTCACGAACCACTTCCATATATCCCGTACGCTTCAGATAAAATGATTGATGGGATATTAACGTTTAGAGTTATATCTTTGTCATTGACAGAATAAAAATAACTTTTTCATCAGATAGAAATAAACAAAATTTGTCAAAAAAAACACATATCAATTTTGGTGGCGGGTATGGGTTCCGCCGCCTCAGGAACCACGTATTGGATAACAAACTCCCCTGCCATAGGTCATTCCAAGTGGTTCGCTATGTTTGGTGTCTTAAAGAGGTGCCGGTTTCATGGGATGAGGTATTACGTGGCGGACCGAATCAGGAGAGACTGGTTGAGGGAATCTTTTTGACCATCATCTTTTTACCCAACCATCCATCGCCTTGCGCTGTAGTGGGATGGATGTATTGATACGTCCGTCACTTCTAACACAATAACCACCAGATTTCTACCCACCCCTAATACATTATTCCTTCCCAGAACTTCCTCTCCTTCCTTTTCCTTAAAGACCCCCATACATCATCTCCAAAGATCACATAAGCTCGGAGGAATTGTTTTTCCTTAGGGCCTCCACATGTGGAGATAAAGTGAAAAAAAAAAACAAATTATAGATAATTTCCTTCGAAATGTAGCTAAACTTATAAGGGCTCTAAATGTTTTAAAATAGGTTTTTTACGTTTACTCCAAACAGAAAGCCTTGAAGAAAATAATTTCCCTCAGGGCTATGTTATCTTTGGGGATGGTGTGAAGGGTTTGGTTGTGGATTTAAGTGAAAGAAGGAATGAACCTCAGTCTTGAAGAAACCCCTGTTGTAGGAGGGAGGAAACACCACCCCAGAGGCAGGAAAATTATTTCACAGCTGAGTTCTTGATCTCAAAGTTTTTTCACCAGAGTGAGGCTTTTCTCAAGACCACAACATTGGTAGGTATGTATTTGTATTTTTGATATCAATTAAATTACCTACATAATTATTAACTAAGTGTATAGAATACCTTTTCTAAAATATTTCAGGCTACCACAACCCGCAAATACAGCCATCAAAATGACATTTACAAGCATATTGGAATGAGCTAAAACGCTTGTTAGAATTAAATTTGCGGCAATGTACGTTAACGCAGCTTTTCCTCCGAATAAACCGCTTTGAACACTTTACCGCCAAATTGATAAATTAGCGGGAAAAGCCTTGCGATCAAAACGCAGAAATGATTAATGTCCAGCAATGAACTACCGTAATATTCATTCTTCGGTGTCGTTCAATGTCGTCTCTTTGGCCGATTATTAAAATTTACAGTTCTGATCTGGAGTTAAATTTTGGCAATTTATCCCAAACAATGCCGGTAGGTACTTTTTAACATAATTTCTGACACAAAGTGCATTGTAATTGTTAAATTGAACTGATCCTGGTAGTCGTATCATCCCAGTTATTTTCCGGCCTTACCACACACCCTAGTTTGCTTATTTATGTTGTTTTCCACTTGCTTCCTGTTTTCCGGGTAATGAAGCGTATAATTCTTTGACATATCATGTAAAACATCCGCAAAATACCTAATTTTATTCACAACAAAAAATCTCCCATTCGGGAGAAAACCGTTAATAAAAATATATTTTTATTATAATATAAAATATATAGGGGAATTGCGCTCAAGATGACATACTTTTCGTTTAGAGGCAAATATTTGGTTATTCAAAGGTGATAAAAAATAAATCTAAGGGCACATATTAAAAACGTTTTTTACGAAGCCCACAAAATTATCTTGACGCTAAACAAATTAAAATAATTAAAATGAAATAAAAAAAACACCGTCATGTCCAAGTGGGTAGGTTGACACACATCAGTTTAAGTTGACATACCTATTTATCGGTGCATAAATAGGTATATCAACTTAAACTGCGGATTCATCATCTGAGTCATCCTGAAGAATAGCACGCTTCACTTTCTTTCGAGCTCTAATGCTCTTGCGATTTTCCTTCTCTTTTTTTATTTTGGACTCGGGCTTTTACTTTTACATCTTAAGCCGACGGTTGCTATGTGATCTTACCCCGCGAGGTAATATTTATATTTGCAGCCTTTTGTGACTATAAACTTTGAGGTTACTTAAATCATTCCTCGATATTCATAGCCCATAATAATCACATTTCATAACAAAGTAGTCAATAAAATTTAAAAAAAAACGTATCTGATACAAATTTATCGGCAGAAACACTTTCACAACAAAAATATACAACAAAAATATTCAATATAAAGAGTCACGAAATCACAAAGTTGCACACCACATCCAAACAACGCGATCGGGCGGTCACTTAAGTTTTGAGCGTTGACACCATCTATGAGCCGGTATGTAAACGACAGCTTGAAAGTTGTGGCGCGTATAGTTTCACAGATGTAAACACTGTGTCATCTTACCTATGTATGTCATCTTACTCACAAATCCTGGTGTTAATATTTTCAAATACACCTGATTATATAACTTGTATGAAAAACAACAATAAAAAGTTGTTTTAAAATAAATAATGACCTTTATACTATTTTAAAACTGACATATTTTCACTTTTACGACGCCATTCAATTTTGACATTCAAAGATAAATTATTTCGTCAGCCGTCATGGCTACAATAGAAATTAAAATCTAAGTGACATTAGCGGACGCGATTCCAATTTTGTCCTCCATACAGTTTTTAAAGCATAAAGGTGAAAGTTAAGGTTAAACAAACACAAACATAAATAAAAACAGTGGCATTGCGATATTCGTTAATAAGAAAAAATATACTTAATATAATAATTTTAAAATCGCATCGAGGTTGGTATTAAACTGCGCAAGTGTGCGCGAAAAGCAATCGACTCGAATATACATTTAAAAAATAATTATTATAAAATTATAAGAATTTTAGCTTGGAGGAACCAGTCGTCTGCCGATCGTGCTCAGGAGACATTTTTTTTAATGGCTGAACTTGCCGATGGTGCTCCGGAGATCCGTTCTAATACCATTCACTCTGGCATTTTAAGCGGTGCGATTTTAACTTTTATGCTTTGAAAACTGTATGGAGAACAAATCAGAATCGCTTTCGCAAATAACACTGGCGAACTCTTTTTTAATTTTATGAATGTAGCCTCCATCTCACCAAATAAACTGTATGAATAATAAATTAACTGTATGTACTTATGTGACATCTACCAAATAAATTTTACATGACTGTCAAAATTCGTTTCTATAAAATGGCGTTGCAAAAATTAAAGTATTTGAGTTTTCAAAATAATTTAAAAAAATAATATTAAAGGTTGGCTATTGAACTTGACAGTTCATCACAATTGATCAAAAGAACAACGACTGATCAACGAAATGATTTATCAATCAAATATGACGGTAGTCTCTTTTTTTTTTCTTAAATTAGCACCATGCAGGAAAATAATTTTCCCAGGGCCTATGTCATCTTATACTGTGTGGACAGTTTTTTTAAGGAAAGGAAGAAGAGCAAATGCTGGGAAGTAAATAGATATGAGGGGTGGGTATGAATCTGGGGGTCAGTGTGTACAGGAGTGACGGACGTTGAAATCCTTCCCTTCAACAGCGGTGCAAAGCGATGGGTCGAGGGGTTCTGGCTTTAGAGGTCAAAAGACCTCCTCAACCAGTCTCTCTCGGTCCTGCCCGCCACGCAGCAATACATTGGTTGGCAAGATCTTGACAAACCTCACCCCTTGAAACCGGAAACTCGTGCTAAGTCACCAAACGTTCGAACCACTTGGGGTGTATGGCAAAAGTGTTGGTTATCATACCCACCTCCCAAAATACAAAAATGCTCACTCAAGTCTCATATTACCTCAAACCATTTAAAAATCTTCTATGTAAGTTTTTCACGAATTCACGAAGTTGAATTCTCCACCCATTTTGCATAAAAAAAAACATGTTTACAAATTGAATGTAGTTTCTGTCCGGTCACTGCACCTGCCTTCTTACTTAGATTAATGTAAAGTATAAACAAAGGAAGGAAATAAAGGACCTCAATGACACGTACATTAATTCTGTTCATAACCCAGATTCGGATTGTACGTCAAAATCTGCGCTCATAAATAATTGATTATAATGTTTTTTAAGTGAATACCGCAGTAGAGTAAACTTTTTTGCAGATGGAGAGTTTTTTGACATTTTAGCGGTCCCTTTGAATCGCCGATTCTCGGTCCGATTCAACGTTTTTACAAATCTAAATAATCGTCAAGCAAAATGTTGATGGTGTTGTTCTTAGCGGCTGTTCACAATTTGATCAACCGTTGAAACGACCCGAGATTCGGCGGATAGCAGTGACCGTCAAAATTACAAAAATATATAGTTTTGGAAGCTTCTTACGAACGTTACAAAGGGTACCTACCCCAGAATATTTTCATTCGAAATGTTAACACCTAAACGCAAGTTAATTTGTGACGTGTTTGTTAGAATAAATAATATTGTGTTCTTGGGGGCGAAATAAGGAACAAACAGAAGGCGGAAACACTAATGAGAATACTTCACGTCATTAGAAAGGGGTAGCTTAGGGTTGGGGGTGGGATGTACAGTTGGGGGGCTATAAACAAACTTGGGGGTTATTAAAGTAGAAGAAACTGTCTCTTTAACTGATGAAAACCTGATTGAAATAATAATATTAGGGAATTTTAATGCATTATCGTGACTTATGTATTATCGAACGATTTTCGTGTTCCATAACGTAAACCTACAAATCAACAATTCATCTTAATATTGTTTAGCTAAAATAACTTGCAAAGGGTGTTTTTTCTAAAATGTTTTAAATAACCTCTCAGGCTTCAAGCATATTCTACGGGAAGGTTACAGTATTTCCGCGTTGCAATAAAATTCTATTAAAAGAATGAATAAGCGTTTCCAAAAACTAAAAACTGTTTAAAAGGGTATTTTTATTTTTGTTGGTTTTTTTTTATGCAAACGTAAAAAAAATCTTAGGTTATTCTAACTAAAGTTACTGATAAAGAAAAAAACTAAAAACGCACACATATTTTATTAGACAAAATTTATTGTGAAAGTTATTGTCAACTATTTTTTTTTGTCGTTTAGAGTAAAAAAAAAATAATTCACAACGTTTCATAAATATTTCTCAAATTGCATTCGGAAACTTTGGTTTTATGTATGTGTACATTTTAATTCTTTTGTGGTTATTTTTAAGATTTCAATACAAAGCGTGGTGTTCTCATCAACCTTATACCATTTCATAACCGTTTAGATAAAATTTCTCACTATGACAGTAATGGAGACACAACGATTTCATTCTCAAAAGCGAATAAATTAGTCTGAGGGGTTTGCCACGTTTGCCACGTTTGCAAGAATAATAATATATAAGGTACATCTTTTAAAAATTACACACGAAGTATTTTTTATTACATCATATGTTTTATATTATGTGAGCTGTGTTTGAAGCAGTCATTTTAATTTGTTTGCTGTTTCACCATAAAGCATATTTTATCAGTGTAAAATTTAAAACAAGTTTATTAGTTAGTGAGTTTAAAGAACACAAGAGAACTCCCCTTGTGTTTGATATTTGATTCTAAAGCCGTGGCCGCTACCCAGAACAAAAGCTCTCAGAGGTCCTGGGAAAGCGCTAAAAATATCTAATTGCAAAAAAGTTGTATATTTTTTCCAACGTAGAAGTGTGATGTGCGCAGTACAAAATGCTCCATTTTTAGGAAAAACATGAACGAAATATTAAAAGTTTTTTGTAGAAACATAATATAAAACATATGATGTAATAAAAAATACTTCGTGTGTAATTTTTAAAAGATGTACCTTACATATTACTATTCTTGCAAACGTGGTGTTTGCAAAGCATGGCGTGTTGTGGAATCATTTTCAATCAAAATTAATAATATACCTTTTTAGTGTTTACTACGTTCATTGAAGTGAAACTTCTTTAGCGCCCTTAGTGACTTGAAATTCAGATGAAACGGAAATGCGTCACAAATCAGTTCTACACAAATAAACGGTTCTAATATAATGCGGTAAATTCGCTCCTCGGCGCGTGCCTTTAATAGCGTAGTTGGCAAGGTGTCTGACAAGTCTCAGCGGCCCTGAATGTGTGAATTACACACTCTGATTTTTTTTGTTTATTTTATTTCATTCATTTATCAGTAATTAATAGAACTGAATCTAATTAAACAAATTGCAATCAATAATGAATATAACAGCAATTTAATTGAAAAAATTCTTTAAAAATATAAGTTAGTATAAATTTATTAAATCATATATTTATCCTGTTATAATAAAATGGAAGAAAAATATGTATTTTAATAATAATATCAAGGCTGAAAAACCTAAGACGGTGGTTTGGCCAGTCTACCAAAGAGGTAGAGCTGTTCCGGGTCGCAGTAAACAAAGTCCGCATAGACAACATGATAGCCAACGTCCGTTGAACGGACAGGGCACGAGAAGAAGAAGAATAATAAATTTTCCAATTCCTTAATAAAGAATGTACCAAATGGAATTCTTCCTGCAATTTATGAAAATAACAAACTTAAAAATTACATTCTATATAATAAGGATAGGGATTCAAAAATGAAAAAAACCTGGAATCTAAGAAATTTGAAAAAAGTTTTAAGGAAAATATGAGGTGTTTAAACAATAATAGTTTTTCGGAGTTTGCCAATAATTTGTTTGAGACGAGTCACATTTTTGACTTCAATTGTGGAATTTAGTTAATACATTGTAATTTTAAAGCTGCTCATTTGGACAAATTGTAAATCTTTGAAATCAGAAAGAGCGTAAATGCGAATTTGAATATTATTAATTATCAAAAATAGTTTTTAAATTACCCATTAACTTGTTTCCTTTGTAAATTGTGCCCTATTGCCCTTCTTCTCTCTACCCATTCTCACCTTTCCATAGACACCATTATCAATATCTATTATTTATAATTAGTTTTAAGTAAAGAAATTAACGTTGCTCATGAATCGTTGTCGGTTTTTATTTATTTATTTATTTGCAAGACACAAACAGCTCATAATAAAATATATAGATACGTAGGTATATGTATATACAAAGTTACATCAAGTCAAGCCAAAAAGTTCTCATTTATTAAAGTTACTTGGAGGTAGAGTTTTATTATATCTTAAAATAAATTTTGTTGAGGAGGAGAGGAAGAGGAAAATAGGATAAGGATAGGAATTATAAACAACTAGCTGACCCGACGAACTTCGTACCGCCTCAGAATCAATAACTCTTTAATTAAATTCAGTTTTTTTGTTAAGTTAAAAAGTACACAATGAAGCAATTATCGATGCCCAACTGTTTATGTTTTGTTTTTGTCAGTATCCGAGATGGCGTTGTGTACGGATTTATATTTTTTGTGATTTTCTTACTTTTCCACTTACTTACGGAAATTTGGTAGGCGGGTACGGGTGCCGCCGCTTCAAGAACCATTTATTGGATAACCAACACCTCTGCCATAGGTCACACCAAGTGGTTCGCTACGTTTGGTGATTTAGCAGGGTTGCCCGAACTAACCCGACTTTGTTTTATATATTAAGATAAACGTGATAAAAACTAAGTACATAATAATAACCTTCAGTCATTCTTGTTAAAATTTAATGTTTTCATCATATTTCTTTATCTAAATAAACACGACTAGTACTAAATTGCTTTGCAATCCCAAGTCTGTTGTCATTCATTACATATATTATAACCGAGCACTCGCTAGAAATGTGTTCAGAACCCGAGAACAATATCTGTACATAAAATTTTCTCGGGAGATTTTGAACTCGACAGGAGCAAGGCCCCATTCAAGACATAGGCTGAGTTTACTCTCTCCCCCAGAGCATAAATAATTCAACCATTCTTGCAAAGAATCTGCGAGATTTGAAAGGAATTATCATTGGTGCGTTCCACCATACATGTGTGTAGGTAGATTCCAATACGGGAAGGAATGGAAAATATGAAAGAACTTGTGTGTTTCTGAAGTATTTATAAATTAGACTAAATTCGGATTCATATCTCTCATCAAAAGCTAAAATAATAATAATAACTAAAAGTTAAAAGTTAGGGCCATGCGGGCGGCTTGTGGTTCGGCTTCGGTGTTGGTGACCATTTTATAAATTCGATAGGAACCGGTTCCAAAAAATATCCGGTTCCTTGTGGTTCGGCTTTGTGGTTCGACTTTGGTCAGTGTTGGTGACCATTTTAAAAATCCGATAGGAACTGGTTCCAAAAATAGCCCGTTCCTTGAATCCAGTGACAATTAGTCACCGGTACAAAGTAACCGCGACAGACAATGATGTCATATATAATATATAGATGCGTGGTAGAAATAACAACGTGGTATTGTTATTCACAACTGCCAGTTACAATAATAATTATATCATACCATCAACCACTCCATACCCAGAAAGGTCGACGAAAGTATGAACCTAATAGTACTTACGGCCTAATCTAAAAAATGTGACGACATCATTCTTCTGCGAGCCAGCGTCGAGCACTCATCGGTGCATTTTACGAAATAACACGGTAAAAATAGTGGCTTGTGTTTTGAAAACGTGTAAAAATAGAAGTGAAAAAGAGAATAAACCCAATTGTCGCATTACATTCTACGGGCAATCATCATTTTACAAGCCAATTCAGATCACATAATATGATCGTTTTTGTAACATACACTATCACTCGAGATACATGGCGTGTGCCCGTCCCTGTTTACTGAGGTAAGTAAATTATGAAACATTTATAAAAGTGTCTTCACTAAATACGGCAACAAAATATTGAACTCGACCTTATAGGTGACCTTACTTTGCATATTTGGACTTCGCAAATGTGTTCATTGCGCGGCGAGCAATTCGCGCTCCCATGTAAAAAGGTCTATTCATTCAAAAGCAGAGTTTACTTTTAAGAACGAAAGTGTGATATTATAATGCGAGATGCCTATATACTGTCAGATTGAGTTTTGACGAATCACATATCACCAATCACATATCACCGTCTTCCCGCTCTTCGTCCCGCTGTACTTGTTTTCTACCCCTCACCTTTCTGTTCTGGTCTATTGATATTCATATGTCTATGGGTCGAATCTATTATCTTTGTAACGTATTATGTACGCATTTTGGCATGCTACAAAACCTTTTTTCTTCCAAGATCAAAATGAATGCGTTTAACCCTCCTTGAAAACTGATCTCCGTCTTTCCGACTAACACGTGTGAATTTTATGCTGTATCTCTCTAAGGAATGTGGACTTTACGCCAATTTGGGAGGCAAAATTTTTAGCTGTTAAAACACACATTACAATACCAAACTATTTTTCAATTTAGGAGGCGAGTTTTTGGATCACCGTCCCGGAAACCATCATACGAGCTGGTATATTTATTTTTGTTTTAAAAGATAAAATATGGGCCATTCAAAAGTTCAATTTTTCATGGTTTTGTATTGGCAATAATTTGTGAATTAACGATAATTAAGTGTAAACTCGATGAAACGAAAACGAGCAACACTGAAAAGAGACAAACACATACGACTATTACCCTGCGAGATAATGTCATAGTATATCGGTGCTTCGTAGCTTATCGGTCTCCTCTTTATGCGGTGCTCCGTAGCCTACCGCTTTCCCCTTTTTGCGGTGTTTCGTAGTCTTCCCACTCCTGTCTACTTTAGTTTTCTGAAGGTTTCACTACTACCGCGTGTGAATTACACACTCGCAAGCTAAATTCTATAGAGGTCTCTTTTTAGAATCACAACGGTGCTAAGGAATTTTCACTTTAAAAAAAGTCATTTTATTTGGGTACTTTACTTAAAAGATACTTATGCAAATTTATTAAGATACTTGAAAATCCTTTTCAAAAAACTGTTATAAAACTTAACCTTCACGTCATAAATTAAAAAAATTCAGTTTATGATGATGGATGGTAGTGTTAGTCAAATTGACAAATGATTAATCACTCAGGTATTTTGCCATTGTGCAACTTTTTTGTCTTAAACGCTCTGTCAGATTTTCAATAAAGACTTTGTATTATTTCCGCTTCGCTATTAAAACTGAATAATAAATGAAATATTTCTGGACGTAGCCGAATACTAAAAACGGTTTTTGAAAGATTACGAAATAAGCTGTCAAATAATATTATTTGTATTTAATAAATTAATATTAAATATAAAAACAATGTAAAAATGACTCACGTGATATTTTTGTGTGAAAATGGTACTAAAATCACGGATTATGTAAAAAAAAAATATGCTTATTCTATCGTATAAATGAATAACAAACAGTAACAATTATTATAAGCAATAATTATTAGCCTGAAACACTCATCAACATTGAAAAATCTCCCGAGAAAAGATAAATGCCGCCGACAGGACATGAACCCGCGTCCTTCTGATGTCCCGTCGCGTCGGCGGCATTTATCTTTTCTCGGGAGATTTTTTCAATGTTGATGAGTGTTTCAGGCTAATAATTATTGCTTATAATAATTGTTACCCTTTGTGCTATGCATAAAAATCTTGTCTTAAACATTAGTTTACCAATTAAAAAAAAAAAAAAAATGAATAACAAACAATTTTGTCTCACTTAGCTCACTTTTTTACTATTTCATTCAATATTGAATAAAAAAATAACAACGTCTAACGGCGCATAGGCGATTTGACGGGTGAAAACTGTTCTGCAAAATAAGTCTTTTTAATGTATTTCTATGGACAACTTTGAATAGAAATATGAAGTTTTATTTAAAATGGATCTTCTACTTTTTGTTTTAAGATTGTCACTAGAACAATAACGGAGTTATAACAATTTCTGTGGGAACACACGCGTTAGCTTGAAAACAAGCTTATTGGAATTGAATGATATTGTTATATTGTCGTGTAAACAAGCTTAGGGGTCGGATTGGTTAATCTTTTCATCAACAATTAGATTAGTCTTCTAGGGTTAATATCAATAGCTGCAAGTGTTTGCAGTGTGTTCCGGTTAATAGCAGACTTGAATTAGCCACAAATAATGGAAATCCATCTGTGAAACTAAGCCGTGCGCCATTTTATTATTCACGTTGCAAAGCTTTGTGCTTTCCACAGAAACTACTTTGAAGTGGAAACTAGGGGATGAAAGATGAAAGCGGACGAATGCAGTGGAAATAAAAGTTTCTGGGATGGTTTATGTGAGAGCGTGAAAGACATGCTACAATAATTAGAATTTCATATTAATAGAGAACGAATTCCTGTGCATAATTTCCTGTGCAAAAACTACTGTTACTTCTCCCAGCATTTGGGACTAACCTAAAAATACCAGCAGAATGTTGGTTGTAGAACTTAAATTGAAATAAGTTATTACATTCAATTAGGTTGGTTGGTGACTAGTTCATGGTCGCGTTTAAACTAGCGTAGCCAAATTGTTTGCGAATCAATAATCAAAATTATTAATGTTCTGTCAAAATTATCTCCATACATTACCAAAATGACACATTAAACCATCTTACTGCACAACACAATTACGAAACAAGACGTAGACATCAACACATGACTCAAAGGACAAATACATACAACCTATGGACAAAGATAAAACCATGATCTGACTCCATTTTTTTAGATTTAATTGAAAAAGGCATTCACCTGGCAAAAAACGTAGATCTAAAACACAAAATTCACACATGGATAGTCAATAAAGGTATTATATTCTGCCAACAGATAACTTCTAAAATACACTCCTAGGTAGTGCGGTGAGCGGAATCTCCATCGCGAACGGCTGCCACGCCGAGACTAAGCGTCACAAAGAGTGCAGCGTTTTGGGCATTTGGCGTGGAGGAACCAGAAAATCGTTCCTCGCGACCGCAACATCTTGGAGAACTTCTTTTGCGGACAGCCCTCGTATTATAACAACACACTCCACGCCGATATTTTTCTCATTTATTTTTATTTCTTTCTATGTCTCTCTTTTCTTTTCTTCAATTTTTTCCACCTTTTTTTTTTTTTTTGTATAATTTATCCATTAATTTATTTAAATATCATTTTTTTTCTTCTCATTTTGTTTTTGAATTGGTTTATTAATTTGGTTTATGTTTAGAATATGAAGATAATATTGGTAGTCGTTACGATACAGTTAAATATGACCGAAGGGAATATGGTCCAATTAGCCCGCTGGTAAACCGAAAAGCCTAATTTCCTGGGTTCAATTCCTAGTTATGACCGTATCGTTTTCTGATTTTTCTATTTCATATTTTCGATTGGGAGTCGCATATATTGTCTTCAGCGATTAAATAATTAAAATAAGATAAAATATCAGGGACCTCGAAACAGCATGGAGAGGTAGTATAAACCAAAAATGTATTTATGTATATCTTGGTTAATAAATATTTTAAAATGTATAACCTGTTGTATAAAATATGCCGGCATACGAGAGTTTGTGTTTATTGATAAAATATACGATAGAGAATTGCCTGATACGAGAACTGAGGCAAACGTTCCTTCTCCCTTCATCTCGTCCTGCAAATTTCCCCAGAGCTTCCAATATTACAATGAATGTGGAAATGCTTTCAGAATAGTTGTTTTTTCTTCGTTGTATCACATTCAATAATAATTTATGTAATGGTTTTTTTTCTTTTTGATGTAGTCGCACCACTCTGTTTGTGGAGGAAACCATGTATGTCGCTTAGTATAATTGGATATTTTAACATTTTTTGATGTGAAAAATTCCTTATCACCGTGGTGATTTGAAATTCTATGAGACGAAAACAAGCGACACTAAAAAGAGACAAAAACATACATGTACAGGATTTAACCTGCGACAGAATGAGATAGCAATAAAATATTAATTTATTTCACTGGTACTCGATTTCAATATAATACTTACGATAAATCGACGATCCAACGCAAGTCTCCTTAAGTCTTGTGCTGAGGTCGCCAAACTTTCAAGTGAGAAGAGCCAATTTGTCAAAGAAACAGGTTAACAAATATATCAGACAGCCATATCATAACGTGGTGGGGTAAGTTCCGAAACCAATATCATACTTCAAAAGACTCGTTCAATAAATCAAGCGTTCCATGAGCTGAGTTGATGCTGATCGAGTCAAAGTTCGTCAGGGTGTTTCATCTCACAAGGCTCGTTGAGTAGAGGTGAAATTGCAATTGATGTCTGAAGAGCCACAGACGCCTATGCAAAAAGCCGCAAATTCCGACCCCTGGTCTAGTGCTATGAAGCTCCCGACGAACTTTAGCGGCCAGACATTCAGCGTACCAATGATCTAACCCTAAGAAAATCAAAAAAATAGTATATATGTATTTTTGTAAAATTAATATCCAATCTTAAAACCACTCCAAAATGAATAGGCTAAGAAAACACAAAAGAAAGCTACATTAGCGACTCCGAAGAAGAAAACACAAATACTAAGGAGATGAAAAAATATAAGAAAAGGTGCACCGGAATCATCCTTCACATTGATAAAAAAAAATCTTCGTTGTCTCTCGACTCTTGTCTACCTAAGTTTTCTGAAGGTTTCACTTGTACCACGTGTGAATTGCACGCTCTGATTTTTATATTACGTTTATTGAAAGAAGAGACTTGTACGAAATAATAATTGATTTAATAATTTAGCAACTTTCCCAACTAAAACATAAGCCGGTTATTTGAATAATGCTGGAGATGAAGTATATACATAACTGAAGAACGTTTTGACGCTTACAAAACCATGTCTCGAACCATTTTTAATCGCATGAACAATTTCAATCGTCCGTCTTCGCTGTTTTAATAGAGGTTTAGGAAATGACAAATCATGTTTAAGGTTTCATTAAATGGCACAATTTGTTATTTTTTGAATTTGAAAGGTTTCCGTTAATCTTCGATTCGGGAATCCGGGCATTTTTGGATGGTTGCTTCTTGGGAAAAAATAAATAATACATACGTTTTAATAAATAATATTAAAAGTAACTATGATATCTTTATTTCTGAATGTGGGGAGGTTAGTTAAATTCACCGATCCCAGCGAGTGAATAATATAGATAATATTGCGAGAAATATAAGTTATAAGCAGTTGTTTCTGACATTCGCAAATTTGTATTTTATGCCTGCAAACAAAGTACTCTTAATTAAACGTAGTTTTAATTCATTTACAACTAAGGGATAGACTCACCTTATCTCATTCTAAATGGATTCGATTTTTTCATGCAATACTGGCGTTTATCCCTTAGAAGTAAATGAATTAAAATTGGAATACGAGAACGTCTTTTGCAGACATAAAATTTTAATTTGCGAATGCCAGGAACAACTGCGTACCTATAACTAATATTTATCGCGAAAGGGGTGGTACATGAAATGATGCATGTAAGGGGTGTGAGCGAGTACAATTAATGACGGGTAACTATGTACGACCGTCTTCCTGCACAAAAGTTTTCTGATCCTAAGCTAAATCCTTCTTAATACCGTGTCTCGTTATAAAGTAATTAATTCTAGTGGTTTACAAATGATAAGAGGATCGATTGGAAAATAGATATCGAACTTCTAAAAAACAAAAACACTGATGGATCGCGCTACAGAGCCGTTCATACTACCATCACCGAAGCCTAAACATAAAAACCTTCAAGTCCACAGAAAGCTACCCCTTTGTCACAAACTGATTTTAAGTTACTACGTTCTTACAGAAAATCTATCCACAGCGAACATCATGATCACCATATTGTCGAACCTTCAGAATCTCTGCATGGTTTGGTTTTAGCAAAAGCATTCAATCAATCGTCATGTTGTATTTCCTCACCGTCTTCGCTTTCCAAATGACCCCGCAGTTTGAATCTTGTGGAATTAATGACTAGTTCTATGTAAGCTGGGGCATGCAAATAGCCCAAAACAAAAGGCGGGCTTTCTACCCTAAAGTAATAGCAGTAATTTATGAACGTTGCGTATTTTTACCTCAAGTATTGTGATATTCAAGATATTGACAAGCAAGTCTGTGGTACAAAATTATATTTCAGCACATAAATAATCCTTTATATATTAACAGGCTGGAACACAACCATAATGCTCGTTTTAACTTTAATGAAGGGCTAATTAATTGTACCTAAGCATACAAATAAATATGGACAAAGAACGTTAAATTACATGATTCCCAGTTGTTTAAATATGTTACCTGCTGAAATTAAAAACTGTGCCCAAAACAAACAATTAATGAATTTACTGAAGACTTGGCTTACGGAAAGAATTAATTTGTATTAGCTCACAATGACATATTATTCTAAAGACTTTGAAAATGTTATTTATGTTTTCAAAAAATTATTTTTATCTATATTTCTGTAAAAAATTAAATTTTATTTTATATTATTGTAAAAATGTAACTATTAAATCACTATAATAAGATCTTTAACGTAAAGAACCCGTTAGACAAACTGCTAAAAAGTAGTTTATCGGGACATTTTGTCTTGTATTTGTAAAGTGTATAAAATAAATGATTAAAAAAAAAAAAAAATAAAAAAAAAAAAAAATAAAAAATAAAAAAAATAAAAAAAATAAAAAATAAAAAAAAATCAGATGTGGTCTAAAAAATTATGCACTCAACTGAAAGTGATACTTTCCTGCAATTAGTAAGGCACGTAAACGATTCCTCGGCTGGCTACCATCACAACACGAGCAACATTTTCCGCCTACTGTTGTGGAATTTTGGTGGAGATTTTCGGAGGTTTTTGTAATTCATGCAACAACAAATTATTATCGAATTACTTGTCCAGAAGGACGCTTCCATGCCATCTATTGCGCATTTCAGCAAGCACTGAACATTTTGGTGCTCCTTATACATAAGCGCGAATAAATTATTATTTTATTTTTTTTATATGAATACCTCACAAGAGTCCCAACTGCTCCCGTCTGAAGCCAGTGAGACTATGGCATCCCCAATTGGGGTATGTTGTGAGGCTGAGGGTAGTTGGGAAGGGAAGTAGATAGGGAAGAGGAAGGTGGGGAAGTACCTGGCTATTCAAATCTGGTCACCAAACACGGCTAATGTCGTTTCAAGCAACGTTTCAATTCTAAATGGTGGTCTTACACCAGGGCGATACAGAGAATATCTTCCACTCTGGAACGTGCAGGAAATATATTATTTATTATTTTAAATGAATAAATTGTGAAATAACACAAATTAATCAAATAAAATTTATTTTCCACGCCGGGATTCGACCCCGCGACCTGCGGTGCGCGAGTCAAGCGTCTTACCGCAGCGCTACGCCGGCCGTCAAAAGGTATAGTGAGGTATATTAAAGAGTGGTGTGTTATTAATTAACGACAAATATAAAATGGTGATAAATTAAGTTAGTTTGAGTTTTTCTCCTGGAATAATAAGATATCTCGATGGTGGTACCCTTCATTATCAAATTGCCATCATTTTCATCTACAATCCTCAGAGAGTCCCGACAGCTTTAACACAAACTCCCACTGTTTTCTCACAATTCCTCGCATCTTATTTATCTTTTAACTTAGCATTGTTAAAGATAAAAGACATATATGCGCCAGATCACTCTAAGAAATCTTCCTAAGATTTCCTTCGATTAAGAGCACTGTGTCTTCATGTCGTCCAACCACTAAAGTTTAGGTTTTTCAACAATCCTTCGTCCTGCAGGCTTAATAATTACCCTCTTTGGTACGCCGTTATTTTCTATCATTGTTATCCTGCCCAGCGGAGCATCTCTACTTCTCTTAATCACATTATAAGAGATCTTTAAACCATCCAGACACCATTATCTTAAATGTCCTCAAAATATCCTCGGTGGGACCCTTACGGAGGTGATTAAAATGCTTATATAAACGCTTGTAGATTGCAAAATGCGATGTAGTCACATTTCAGTCTAATTTATGTGACATTTGAACGTGTTAGAGTAAATAAACGAACAACAAACTGTAAAATTAATCTGTTTAATGTACTAAAAGCCACATTACCCTCATGTCAACATCTCCAAGTCCCAGCTCAACCTGAAACAATCACTGTTGAACACAACAAAGCAACAAATCTGTTACAATTAGTTGCTTTTTGTTGCGCTTCCAGAGATTCGGTCCGGGGGCGCAAAATTTAAATTACCTTTTAAAAATGAAACGCCTTCTGCTCTGCATGCGGCTTATATGGCGGACCGAGAGTGCAGTAGTTTTTAATTACCACAAAGCCTTCGGGAGGGAGGTCGGAAAGGAGAAGCGAGAGGGGAGGGTGGGGATGGAGGGGAGTTCCACTTGGCGGGAAAACAACAGTGACTTAAGGCTGGGAATTCTGTTTTAACATACGAATGTGAACATCAGTACATTTAAAAAAATAGTTATTTATTTATTTATTTTTAGGTTCTCCATAAAACAGATACACCAAATTAAAACGGAGAAGATTACAAAATTTAAAAGAAAAAAAGTGCATGGGGGGCAGCTTCACTATGTTGTGACGTATGTCAAAAGATAGTTACTGAACTCTCTATAGGTAACATTGAAGATGTCGATGCTCAATGCAGAATCGTTAAGCAGTAGAATTGCTCTGTTTAATGGCGCATTCTAAATGGAAGAAGTTCTCGCTTTCGGAGCATAAAAAAGTGCGTGGGATCTCCCACGAGTATACGCGTTAGGGACTATAGGTTAACCTTATTCAACATAGGTGGATTCAGTACAGTACCGGAGATCAGCCTAAAAAATGTTTCCCCAAAAATATTTTTCGACGGGCTTCTGAGCTATTAAGATGGTACACAATCCTTATAATTTTTTTTCGCTCAACACTCACATTTTAAACATTTCTGGCGAATTCGTAACTACATTAACTTTTTTATTCAGATCTTGTCCTGGAGATGTAAGTTATTTGTATTTAGGATTAATAAAAACAATTCGTTACCATTAATATATTTTACGTACAACAATTTTAAAACTTTATAACCCGTTTAACAACTATAAAGTTACCGGTAAGCAACAGATTTTATTTTTCTAGACGATGAATTAATAACTTTGGGAATGCGACATGGAGACACATTTTAAATATTTGTAACACGTTCTTCAGAATTAATTAAAATGAACGCGGTGGAAAGGTCTAATCTCCAGACCTGCTAGGGTGAATTCCACCGTACGTTCGTCCAATACGCCGTGCAGCGGGCGCATATTTGATTCCACGCTTTCTTCACTTACGTCGTTAAGATTCCCACATGATTTGTCTTCTTCTTCTTTTCTTTGATAGGGCAAATTCGACACCGTGCAATACACGGGTCGCGAGTCGCTATTTGTATTCATGGCTTCTTTACTTACGTCGTTAAGATTCTGAATATATTTTAGGGTATATTGTCGTCTTAAGATCGAGCCTTCATGTATGTTATCATTGTATTGGAGTGGGAAAGGCAAGACTGACTAATTTACTTTTAAGACGTGGTAAACCCGCTCAAAAAAAAGAAGATGGAGAGATATGTAAATACGAATGTTAGAGAGAGCGCGCCAATATTAAAAACGATAATATTTAAGCGAAATTGTGAAAATGTTTAATAAAACACGACTCGTTTAGAATAGAGAAAAATTCTCACGGGGAATGTCAAAAATAGCATTTACAGAAACACTGTGAATTTTTTCATACATATAACTTGTAAAATAACTGAAAAAACGTGTTTATAATATATAATTAAATGAAGACAATATTTGCGAAACTCAATCAAAATCTGGAGACAGAAAAATCATAAAAAGATATTAGTTCCACTGAGACTCGAACCCATGTCCCTATGCTTACCTGGCAAGTGCTCTACCGATTGAGCTATGGAACCCATTTCCAATTCAGTCACTTTTAACTGTATCATACTTCGACTAAGAACTACCAACATTATCTTCATTTTATTAACGCACATTTTATTGGCTGCTATCTTGATATATATTATTTTTTATTTTTTATTAGTAACAAATAGATACATACATTACAAATAACTTTTATACAGTACAGTAATTACATGGTAGATACATTAGATGTACCCCCATAAGTAAGCAGGCCTTGTATGTATGGGGGGCTGTTATTGTATTGTTTTTTTTTTACATGATTAAGTTTAGGTTTTCATAATTTATTCTTCAGGTGAGTTTTAAATTCATTTATTTTAGTATAGTTTTAAATGATTGCAAGATTCAACCCGAACTTAATGCTATCTAGATAGTGTCTGGATAAATATTTATCCACTTTATTTTTAATTCGCGACATCTATTGACTTTTTCTGCAAGTCTAGGATGAATATTTTTATATAATTTTTAAATTTGTTGAGTAAAATCTCAAATTATAATATTTAATTAAATGAAGAGAATATTAGCGAAACTCAATCAAAATCTGAATTCGAGATTTTACTCATAAAAGTTAAACATAATAATAAAAATTGTTTATAATAATTTTCGGAGCACACTTTGCGAATTTTTCTATCGAGTGAATTTTATATAATTGCCGTTTTGGCGTGGAGAATGTATAGATATTATCTTCAAGAAAAACATTTTTTAAGAGCTTTGAAACTTATAGTATTTAAAGAAAATATATCATAAATCGGTAGAAATGAGGGAAGCCGGAAGGCCTTGCGTATAGCCGCCATCCCTATTAAAATAAAGAAGTTTGAAAAGCCTATTTCTGTTTGAGTTTGTTCTTAGTTTCCGCCAATCTGCAGAACGACATTCAATATTATCAAATAAATTAAATTCCAAACAATTTAACTTAAAAACTTCTGTAGTTCCAAACAAAAGTTGTACAACTCATGTTACACCTACCACAAAGCTAATATATTTAGTCCCAAAGGGATTCACACATATTGCGAGAAGTTGTTAATTTACAAGAAAACTTTCTCCTGTTGGTATCACAACAAACAAAGTCTGTGTGTGCAAACATTTTGTTTTCTAAAATGATAACATTTCTTTTTCCGGGAAGTGCTGAAACGTCAAAAATGGAAAATGAAAACGGTGAACCTTCCCTGAACGTATATTTATTATTATTTTTTTAATTGATAAACTGACGTTTAAACAAGATTTTTATGCATAGCACAAAGGGTATATAACAAATATTATAATCAATAATTATCAGCCTGAAACACTCATCTACATTGAAAAAATCTTCCGAGAAAAGATACTGGCCGCCAACGGGAATTGAACCCGTGACCTTCTGATTGCCGGTCAGGTGCTCTGGACCACTGAGCTATGGCGGCTTATCTAATACCCGCCAAATAATTCAATATATACTAGTGTTTCATTCGACAATTACTCATTATTACATTTTTCCAACTGAAAACAACCAACTTTATTTTTGTGAGAGAGGTATTGTTAATACTAAATCTCCCGCTAGGTGGCGTCGAGACTAATTATGTCTGCATTTATTGCTGAAATACTTTAACTTGTCAAATATTAATTATTATTTTTTTAATTGATAAACTAACGTTTAAACAAGATTTTTATGCATAGCACAAAGGGTATATAACAAATATTATAATCAATAATTATCAGCCTGAAACACTCATCTACATTGAAAAAATCTTCCGAGAAAAGATACTGGCCGCCAACGGGAATTGAACCCGTGACCTTCTGATTGCCGGTCAGGTGCTCTGGACCACTGAGCTATGGCGGCTTATCTAATACCCGCCAAATAATTCAATATATACTAGTGTTTCATTCGACAATTACTCATTATTACATTTTTCCAACTGAAAACAACCAACTTTATTTTTGTGAGAGAGGTATTGTTAATACTAAATCTCCCGCTAGGTGGCGTCGAGACTAATTATGTCTGCATTTATTGCTGAAATACTTTAACTTGTCAAATATTAATTATTATTTTTTTAATTGATAAACTAACGTTTAAACAAGATTTTTATGCATAGCACAAAGGGTATATAACAAATATTATAATCAATAATTATCAGCCTGAAACACTCATCTACATTGAAAAAATCTTCCGAGAAAAGATACTGGCCGCCAACGGGAATTGAACCCGTGACCTTCTGATTGCCGGTCAGGTGCTCTGGACCACTGAGCTATGGCGGCTTATCTAATACCCGCCAAATAATTCAATATATACTAGTGTTTCATTCGACAATTACTCATTATTACATTTTTCCAACTGAAAACAACCAACTTTATTTTTGTGAGAGAGGTATTGTTAATACTAAATCTCCCGCTAGGTGGCGTCGAGACTAATTATGTCTGCATTTATTGCTGAAATACTTTAACTTGTCAAATATTAATTATTATTTTTTTAATTGATAAACTAACGTTTAAACAAGATTTTTATGCATAGCACAAAGGGTATATAACAAATATTATAATCAATAATTATCAGCCTGAAACACTCATCTACATTGAAAAAATCTTCCGAGAAAAGATCTCTCTCACAAAAATAAAGTTGGTTGTTTTCAGTTGGAAAAATGTAATAATGAGTAATTGTCGAATGAAACACTAGTATATATTGAATTATTTGGCGGGTATTAGATAAGCCGCCATAGCTCAGTGGTCCAGAGCACCTGACCGGCAATCAGAAGGTCACGGGTTCAATTCCCGTTGGCGGCCAGTATCTTTTCTCGGAAGATTTTTTCAATGTAGATGAGTGTTTCAGGCTGATAATTATTGATTATAATATTTGTTATATACCCTTTGTGCTATGCATAAAAATCTTGTTTAAACGTTAGTTTATCAATTAAAAAATTAATAATTAATATTTGACAAGTTAAAGTATTTCAGCAATAAATGCAGACATAATTAGTCTCGACGCCACCTAGCGGGAGATTTAGTATTAACAATACCTCTCTCACAAAAATAAAGTTGGTTGTTTTCAGTTGGAAAAATGTAATAATGAGTAATTGTCGAATGAAACACTAGTATATATTGAATTATTTGGCGGGTATTAGATAAGCCGCCATAGCTCAGTGGTCCAGAGCACCTGACCGGCAATCAGAAGGTCACGGGTTCAATTCCCGTTGGCGGCCAGTATCTTTTCTCGGAAGATTTTTTCAATGTAGATGAGTGTTTCAGGCTGATAATTATTGATTATAATATTTGTTATATACCCTTTGTGCTATGCATAAAAATCTTGTTTAAACGTTAGTTTATCAATTAAAAAAATAATAATTAATATTTGACAAGTTAAAGTATTTCAGCAATAAATGCAGACATAATTAGTCTCGACGCCACCTAGCGGGAGATTTAGTATTAACAATACCTCTCTCACAAAAATAAAGTTGGTTGTTTTCAGTTGGAAAAATGTAATAATGAGTAATTGTCGAATGAAACACTAGTATATATTGAATTATTTGGCGGGTATTAGATAAGCCGCCATAGCTCAGTGGTCCAGAGCACCTGACCGGCAATCAGAAGGTCACGGGTTCAATTCCCGTTGGCGGCCAGTATCTTTTCTCGGAAGATTTTTTCAATGTAGATGAGTGTTTCAGGCTGATAATTATTGATTATAATATTTGTTATATACCCTTTGTGCTATGCATAAAAATCTTGTTTAAACGTTAGTTTATCAATTAAAAAAATAATAATTAATATTTGACAAGTTAAAGTATTTCAGCAATAAATGCAGACATAATTAGTCTCGACGCCACCTAGCGGGAGATTTAGTATTAACAATACCTCTCTCACAAAAATAAAGTTGGTTGTTTTCAGTTGGAAAAATGTAATAATGAGTAATTGTCGAATGAAACACTAGTATATATTGAATTATTTGGCGGGTATTAGATAAGCCGCCATAGCTCAGTGGTCCAGAGCACCTGACCGGCAATCAGAAGGTCACGGGTTCAATTCCCGTTGGCGGCCAGTATCTTTTCTCGGAAGATTTTTTCAATGTAGATGAGTGTTTCAGGCTGATAATTATTGATTATAATATTTGTTATATACCCTTTGTGCTATGCATAAAAATCTTGTTTAAACGTTAGTTTATCAATTAAAAAAATAATAATTAATATTTGACAAGTTAAAGTATTTCAGCAATAAATGCAGACATAATTAGTCTCGACGCCACCTAGCGGGAGATTTAGTATTAACAATACCTCTCTCACAAAAATAAAGTTGGTTGTTTTCAGTTGGAAAAATGTAATAATGAGTAATTGTCGAATGAAACACTAGTATATATTGAATTATTTGGCGGGTATTAGATAAGCCGCCATAGCTCAGTGGTCCAGAGCACCTGACCGGCAATCAGAAGGTCACGGGTTCAATTCCCGTTGGCGGCCAGTATCTTTTCTCGGAAGATTTTTTCAATGTAGATGAGTGTTTCAGGCTGATAATTATTTATTATAATATTTGTTATATACCCTTTGTGCTATGCATAAAAATCTTGTTTAAACGTTAGTTTATCAATTAAAAAAATAATAATTAATATTTGACAAGTTAAAGTATTTCAGCAATAAATGCAGACATAATTAGTCTCGACGCCACCTAGCGGGAGATTTAGTATTAACAATACCTCTCTCACAAAAATAAAGTTGGTTGTTTTCAGTTGGAAAAATGTAATAATGAGTAATTGTCGAATGAAACACTAGTATATATTGAATTATTTGGCGGGTATTAGATAAGCCGCCATAGCTCAGTGGTCCAGAGCACCTGACCGGCAATCAGAAGGTCACGGGTTCAATTCCCGTTGGCGGCCAGTATCTTTTCTCGGAAGATTTTTTTTAATGTAGATGAGTGTTTCAGGCTGATAATTATTGATTATAATATTTGTTGTATATTTATTCTTCGAGTTAGTTCTCGGAAGTTAAGTTGTGCATGTAAGCCGGTCTTAATTCTATTTTCCACCGTAGTGGAAGTGTGAATATTCAGGTATTCTTGGCTATTTCTCACGGTAGCCGTTATATCAGGCCGGGCTGTTGAAAAAGGAAATAGAATAATAATTTAAAATGCATTGTTGCATCCCAAGTTTCTACAGGGCATCCGATATGGGAAATTTAACTGAAACTTTCCAAGCTAAATATATTTCTTGGAAAATAATGCAGGGAAGCAGAGTAAAGCAATTAGAGTAATTTTTTTATTTAATATCCCTTGGGCCTTTGTGGATCTTGTTAAATTAAGTGGTTAAGGGGTAATTAGTTCAATGAATTTTCTTTACGAAGGTTACGATTTTTATTTTTATTTTAGAAAGAATTGGTCTTTTTTTTACTACAAATTGAACTTTACCAGAATAATTCATTAAAAATTATGCATTGTCCTTTTTTACCATTATTTTTGTATTATGTGTTTATCTGCACGGAATACAGTTATAAGAAAGCTATAATAAAATACCCCAATCAATCAAACGGTATTAATACCCTTGAATCTGCGTGGTTGAATTCCAAAACCCGACTTCCATGGCATATCCGACACCACGCCTTACGCGCCGCGCCACAAATAAAATGTGTGTTTGTGAAATTTCAAGTAAATCTACCGTTGTAATTCGGTTTTTAATTCAAGAATCTACCAAAAGATGTCGCTGCTTCCATTAGCAGCTCGCATATGGATGTTTATTCCTTAGGTATAATTACTAGGGTTTATAGGCGGCTATACGCAATGTATATTACATATGGCGTCATTGCGTTTCTCGGTTACTTTGTCTCGGTGACTAGCTGTCACTGGATCACAGCGGATCCGAGGAACTGGCTATTTTTGTAACCAGTTCCTATCGGATTTACGATTTGTATTAGCTTACTCTCAAACACTTCCGAGTCAGCCAGCATTTTGTCAATGAAATGGTTTCTTTATCTGCCTAAAAGCCTTGCTTGGATGGATTTTTCTTTTAAATTTAATGCCGGTAACTCGGGCGTTTATTAACATCAATAGTATATACAAATCATGTGCGCTACTCGACTCACTAGACAATATCTGTTGTGAGACGGCATTGGATTCATATGCCGTCTTTAAAATATTCAGCGTTACGATTATATCTGCAATACCATGTAACAAGTTCGGATCAATAAAAGAATTTTAAAAAAATTACAAGACACCGCCTTTGTAAGAGAATAATTAACCATACCGCCTTTATGTATTTCATTTAAATGTTCATATAACTTTATCATATTGAATTTAGCATTTTATTGAAAATGGGGGTCTCAGCACGGGTAAGCCATCCAGTAAGACCAACATTATCAAATTATATTGTAAAATATAAGATATTGTACTTACTAAAATAAACAAAATAAATAAACAGTAAGTACACAACAAATGGCTTGAAAATGGTTTTCTATGTACATAAATAGATTTGAATTCCTTGTCTACCTTGCTCACAAACAGAAAGCATTACTATTAAAAGTATTTGCAATGCCACGTATCTCATTCCCGTTTGAAACACAATAAAATCAAATAAATGTAGCATATCACGTCTTTCAGGGTTCTTACCGCGGCTTTTACGGCGGTTTCCTCACCGGTAGTAAAATAAATATACAAATCTTCTCACAAGATTAGATCCAACAGTCTAGCGCGTGGAACTCGTGAGAGATTCACAGGACAAAGATACGAGTACAAGCAATAGTAAATTTTATTTTATTTATGTATGAATCTATATAAAAAGGTTTACATTTTTTTTGGCCTTGCCTGTCTCACAAGGAAATCTTGTGTCGAGACAGACTAGTTTACACATATTTTATGTAATTGTATAGCTTTGAGAGGTTCTTAGAAAGGGCTGTGCAAAAATTGCTGAAATTATCTAATATAACTTCTTCATTCACGTTACGATGGTGGAGTGCATAATTTGCATGTGTTTGGTGCAGTTTTATGCAAATGAAATTACCGGAATTTGTAATGGATCTCTCTCAATGTGATTAAGTAAATAAAAATGTTTTATTTTAAATTAAATTAATTCATACTGGCAGAACATGATGGAAAAATGATTAATGATTTTGATGCATTGAATTTGATACTCTTATTATTCGATATTAATAATAATTTTACTGCTTTTATCCATTTAGCGTGAACAATGGAATTTTGGAAACGAATTTTTCTCACATGTTTTATTAACACGTGATGATTTTATGAACACACGATGACTTCGAATGTCAAATTAACGTACACTTTTGAAATTTAACGAGATTTGTAATTGATTAAAAAAAAAATTGTGTGCAATTCACACGCGGTAGAAGTGAGACCTTCAGAAAATTCTAGTAGACAAGAGTGGGGAGACTACAAAGCACTTTTTTTATCAACGTGAAGGACGATTTTTTCCGTATTTTGTCGTCGAATTCCAGCGCACCTCTTCCTACACGTTAAATCATCTTATTAGTTTTAGTGTTTTATTCTTCGTAGTCGCTGGTGTCGCTTTCTTTTGTGTTTTCTTTTGCCTATTCAATTTGGAGTGGTTTTAAAATTGGATATTGAATGTAAATTTTTTTTTTTTTGGGTTTCGTAGGATTTGATTACTGGTCGGATGAACCAGTGGCAAAGGTTCGTCAGGCGCTTTATACCACTACCCTAAAGAGAACTTGCGTGGGACCGTGGATTTACCGAATTATGTTGAAACCAAGCACTCGTGAATTAAATGTCTATTTTATTGCTACCTCATTCGCTCGTAGGCTAAATCCTGTAGATGTACGTGTTTTTCTATTTTTAGTGTCGCTCGCTTCCGTTTCATCGAGTTTCAAATAATAACAGAGCTAAAAAACAAACTCGTTTTGACTGTGATTTTATATCGTCACCTAAATACTCGTATAAACAGCCCTGTCACTTTAATTACCCCACTACCTCTCAGTTCTATTTATACAAAGCAGGTCAATGTTAAATACAATACCCGAGCACATAATTAGTACATTATCCTACTTCAAAAGTTCAAATATGAATCGATATGACTGGTTCTTTAAACGAGGTTCTTTAGAGTTATTATTAGTGATTATTAAAATATACGGAAGATGTTTTTGAAATAAAACAGGAATCCATATATCTAAGGTAAAAATACATTTTAGCTATTATTTTCGATAAGCAGACATTTGCTGTGGCAACAGAACTTCAAATTCCTACGATTAAAATTCTTTAAATTACCAGCAAAAATAAGATCCATTGCAATAACAACTTTATAATTCTAAACGGTGACCGGACAACTAAGAATCATGCAACTTTAGCACTTTATTTAAAAAGTTATTAAAAGTAAATTTAAAAAATTGGTTTAATAAGTTAGGTTAGCTTATGGGCTATTTTAAAATTATTTTTTTGAAGGGTTGTTAAAATTGCATGATTTTGAGATGTCATGGAATCATTCAAAACACAACTAAAAAAAGCACATGGAAAAATATACACTTATTTTTTTAAATATATATATTATATAGAAGAAAGCATGGTTACGTCTGATAGCGATTGGCAGTGTTTCAAGCGAAGAGAGAGATCGAGCGAAAGAAGTGTATAAGATATGCAAGAAAAGAGTAAGTGTTGGGGTGAAAGAACGAAAGAAACGCCTGGAAGAAGAAGAGGGAATCAAAATGACAAACCACTTCCAAGAAAACATAAAACTGTTTTGGAAGGAGGTCAAAAGGTCCCGGAGTGGTCCAGAGAACGGAAGCATGAAAGTGATAAAATCGAAAGATGGACAAATGTTGACGAATGAGAATGAAATCAAAGAGAGATGGATGAAATATTTCGAGGAAGTCTTCGAAAGTAACCCGAGTGGTTGTGATCCCAGCGGTGAATCGGTTATGAACGATGATGGAGTGAATGTTACCGAAATCAGTATGGATGAAATAAAAAGATCAATTAAATGCATGAAGAGTGGCAAGGCTGTGGGTTTCGAAAATATTGCTGCCGAATACTTTAAAGGAGATAGTCGTATTATTCTAACATGGCTGTGCAGACTTTTTAACCAATGTTTAAAGGAGGGTTATACGCCATTAGATTGGAGAAGGGCTGTAATCATGCCATTATACAAAGGTAAAGGGTCACGTATGGAATGTGGGAATCATAGGGCTATTAGCCTGCTAAGTTCAGTCGGTAAGCTGTACGGAAGAATATTGATTGAAAGGGTAAGAATGGAAACAAAGGATAAAATATGGGATGTGCAAGGTGCCTTTATGAGTGGAAGGGGATGCATGGACCAGATTTTCTCATTGCGTATGCTCACTGAGAAGTTTCTTGCAAAAAACCAGAAACTCTTCTGTGCCTTTGTAGATCTACAAAAAGCGTACGACCGAGTTGACAGGAAAAAGCTATGGAAGGTGTTGTCCAAGTACGGAGTGAATACGAAGCTCATTCAGGCTATTGCGTCGCTATATAAGGGAAGCGTTGCATGTGTTAGGGTGAACGGCGATTTTACGGAGTGGTTTGACATCACAAAAGGTGTTAACCAAGGCTGCGTAATGTCACCGTGGTTATTCAATCTATACATGGATAATTGTATGCAAGAATTGAAAGAGATGGGATTGGGCGCAAAATTGAGTAATCTGGAAGTATGTTGCCTTTTGTATGCTGATGATGCGGTGCTAATTTCTAGCAGTATGGAAGATCTACAGTCTCTCGTGTCTAGGATGAACGAAGTATGTATGAAGAATGAGTTAATGATGAATGTAAGTAAGTCTAAAGTCATGGTGTTTGAAAGAGAGAGTACGAAAACAGTATGCAATATAGTTGTGAATGATGAATACTTGGAGCAGGTGGATGAGTTTGTGTATCTGGGTAGTATGTTTACGAAAGATGGGAAGGCTGATAGAGATATTGAAAGAAGGGTGAATGCCGGTAACTCCATTAATGGAGGACTGAATGCCGTTGGCGGTAATAAAAAACTGTCCAAAGACGCGAAACTAGCCGTCCATAATGGAGTGCTGGTACCTACCCTGATGTATGGCAGTGAGGCATGGAACTGGCAGAGGAAGGATGAAAGCAGACTGAATGCTGTAGAAATGAGATCCCTGAGGCGAATGTGTGGTAAAACCATGTACGATCGTGAGAGAAACGTGGATATCCGCAAAGAATGCAAGGCTGACGTAAGCGTGATGTGTAAGATTAAGAAAGGGACTCTCCGATGGTTTGGGCATGTAGAGCGAATGAACGAGGAAAGGAGTGTAAGGAGAATATATGATGCAAATGTGAATGGTAGAAGAAGTCGGGGACGCCCGAGGAAGACATGGCACGACCAAGTGAATCAGATACTTGAGTCGGGCCATGTGAAGAGTCGGAATAATAGAAGAGCATGTATGAGACGATGTATGAATGTGAACGAGGCAAAGAGTGTGTGCCAAGATCGAGTTGTGTGGCGGTCCGTCCTCTCTGCCTACCCCTGCGGGGAAACGGCATGATGGTTAGTTAGTTAGTTAGTTAGTTATATATATATATTTTTAAATTGGTTAACTTTATTTATTTGTTCTGATTGGTTGATAACTAGGCGCAATTCAAAAGGGAAATATTATTGTTGGTTTTTATGTCTTTTTGTGAATAATGGTTTTGCATTTGAATATATTTAATATTAGGTGTTATAATTTGATTTCCATTTCTCATAGGTGTGTAGTATTCCTGATTTTCTAAGATAATTTTTCTTAACACGTTTTTATAATAGAAGCTTGCTTAATGTCTTCGACATTTGTTACTGGAAACAGGATAAAAAGTAATTTTGTTGAGGAGGTAGATTTAAAAAAAAAAACTTTTATGATAATCTAAAACGTGAAACTTTTATTAAGATTAAATTGTTTTTGTAAGATCCTCCCCAAGATAGAATGCCGCAGATAAGCATAGAGTGAACTAGGGCATTTTACACATTTTTAATTATTTTCACATTAAAAATATTTCTTTACCTAACAAATGATATTAATTTCAAAAATTATCTTTTTCATTCATGTTTTTCTCTTGCGAACAAAAAATTAGTGGCTTTTCTCGGTAAATTGAGCGTAAATTAACGTTAATCGTTGCGGAAGAGTTAGTAGCCTTATCTTATAACTAGGAGTGGTTTTGTTTGTACGCGGTGTGGCCAATTATCCATGCATCTATGAAAACCATCACGTAATCGTGCAACCACAAAAGTTTTCACTACCATGTTGATTCTTTACCTACTGATAGGAAGGGGAGTAAGTGAAACATTATTTAGCGAAAATATATCTGCTTTTATACTGCAAAACAACTTGTTTTTATCGGATGAACATGGAAATAACAAATGAAAAGGTGATTTTCAGTGAGTTTTAGGGTTCACAGTAGACGTGGTCAAAATTGAATGATTGAATTAAATGAATAAATTCAATCTTGTGACACACTCAATCTTATTCTCATTTTCAAAAGGAATTAAATCTTTATTTCTTACCCTTGGCCTTGCATCCTACGACTTTTTAACAGCACCATATTTCTTTTAATTTCTATTAATTTATTTTACAGTTAAATAATTCATGTTATTTTGAGGTAAGAAAATAATAATCTCTGTAAATATTGGATATTATTTGTTGCGCGGATAGGTACACCTACTACAGGCGGCGCGCGCCGCGAAATTGCCTATCACGTGTAGTATCCCGCGTGGTAAATCTATACAAAAAACCCCGTAAGCCAGAGAGTTCCCGTCCCCAGCCCAAGCGACAAAACCGCCAACCAAGTGAACCGACAAGCGATCGAGTCATCCAAGAGTCAAGTAATTCTGAATTCCGAGTGTCGCGTCTATTTCACAGTCGTCCCGCCACTCCCGCCAGTCCCACTGTTCGTCATAGTCCTACAACTCTGTTCAATTCTCAACCCCAATCTCTGTTTCCTTATTCAATGAATCAAAACATTTGTGACGTCGTCGTACCAAATCACAAGTCCCACAGATCGAGTCGATCATCGGATCGATTTCAATTCTAATCTGTTGAAGATATCGAGTCATTATTAGGTCCGCGGAATGCAAGTTATTCAAGTCACAGCAAGACAAAAGACACTTATTAGTCAGAAGTTCCTAATTCATTCCTTGATGCCCGCAGAGAATCGGTTCGTCGTTAGTTCCCGCGTGGCATAGCCGTCATCTTTGGGCGAAACTTAACGGGACCCTGAACTTTTGCTAAAAGCAAAAGTTAATCCTATATTTTTTCTCCCTCACACGTGCGTAAATTATGCAATGCGTTTAGAAACAACGATGTTTATTTATATTATTATTTTTATGAACAATAATATAAACAAAATAATATAAACAAAACACCAGTCCGATGATGATCGAGTGGTATATTCATTTATTTTTGTAATAAATTGTATGACGCGTGTCGCTCAGACTTTTAATTAGTTTTTATTCGGCGCATCGTTTTAACTTCACCATTGAGGTAAGTGCATTTAAAAACATATATTTGAGTGAAACTTATTCCAGGTGACCGGATCGGATATATGAAAGCGCGATAATACTATGTTTTTTTTTATGTGAATACCGCAAGTCCCAACTGCTCCCGTCTGGAGCTAATGAGACTATGGCATTCCCAATTGGAATATTTTGTGAGGCTGAAGGAAGTGGGAAGTTTAGATCACGTGAAGTAGACCAATTTTAAGTTTAATAAATAAAATAAAATTAGTGAAACTTTAGGGTGAACCACAAAAACTGTTCCATTTCAAGATTTAATTGCTAGCCTAATATAAATACATTTTTCTTGTCAAAATTTGTTTTTTTTTTGCAAAATAAGTACACATTAAGAGGGCATTACCAGCGGCCGAAAATCCAAATTTCATTAAAAGACGGCCTCGCGATCGGAAGTTTTTTAGAACGAGATAGAAATACCACATTCGCTCCGCCGCAAGCAGCATATCCCACTCAACTGGCGATATCTATAGGATGGTTCAGACGACATCGATATTGAATTCTCGGTTCCAGCTTTTTCCGAATAAGTAGTTATTTGTAATTTGTTTACCGAAGTGCATAAACATAAATAGATACAAGTGAAATGCGTAAAAATAGTGTGGATAAAATAGGTACTTACGTAATATACAAATTTCTTGATTTTTGAAATGTTTTTACGAGAATTCTGTTGTTGTTTTTTAATTGTATTTCTACTGAGTGATATTCAGTTTGATTGTAAGAAATATCTCATTTTAACATATTTATTCTTCTCACAATAGGTATTATCAGTAATTTAGGAGGTGGGTATGGGTACCACCGCCCGGGAACCAGGGAGATTATTGTTGGTAATGTAAATTAAATTGAATTTCAAAAACCTCACCCCATGTACCTGGGTTCATTTGTTTGTCCGGATCTTGGCGGCGGATGCACCTGGCCACAACTGCATGGCTGGCCGGATCAGGAGAGACTGGTTGGACCTGGGAGATCTTTTACTTACCCAGCAGCACTCTCCGAAATATCTCCTTACAGTGGGATGGATAGATTTTTATATCCGTCACTCTTGGACTGACCCCCAGATTCCTACATGCCCCTGATACCTTTTTTCTTCCCAGAATCCCGAACCCAATTTGGGAAACGGAATTCAATTTGGACCCCTAGATTCCTACCACTCCTGGAACCTTTTTACTTCCCAGAATCCAGAACCCAATTTGGGAGGCGGGTATGGGTACCGCCGCCCAGGAAACCATTTATTGGATAATCAACACCTCTGCCATAGGTCACCCCAAGTGGTTCGTTTCGTTTGGTGACTTACCAAGGGTGCCAGGGTTCATGGGATAAGGTTTGTTCGGATCTTGGCGGCGGATGCGTCTGCCCACCAACTGTGTGGCAGGCCGGATCGGAAGAGACTGGTTGAGGGAGATTTTTTGACCTCTCCTGCAGGATTCTCTCGGAAGCCTTGCACCGCAGTGGTGAGGATAGACTCATACATCCTCTTGGATACACCGATCCCAGATTCCTACCCACCTCTCATACCTTTTTTCCTTCCAAGAACTTCCTCTCCTTCCTTTTTCTAAAAAGACCTTCGACACAACATCCCCAAAGATGACATATTTATTCTTATTATGAAATATTTTCCTGTGTGGAGATAATGTCAAAAAAAGTAAAATGTATTTTTAACATTTATATTTTTATCAAAATTATGTAATTCAACTATAAATAAAGATAACTAAAAAAACAGCAGCATTATAATAAAAAAATATGTAATATATAGCAACAAGCATATATTTTTATTAAAGTCTACATAATATATGTACAGAACTTGAATATATAAAAACAGTAGGCCTGTTAGTAGTTGTACAGTGAAAACAAACTGCAATACAATAATGCGAAGGTTGTCCAAGAATTAACTACCTTTGCTCGTTTTTTCTCAAAATATGGCGGCACTAGCGTTAGCTCAGACTTTCCCAAAAAACAGAGCGGTGATCCGGCTTGGTAGCTGCTTCAGTGCGATCTTTGCGTTCGTTTTAGAAAGACGCTCCGTTGTCGAATCCCGCCAACTGCGAGGTGCGCTCAATTATTCGCTTTTTCAATTAAGATGGAGTTAGGCCTGTTGAAGTTCATAAGCTTGCAATTTTAATCCCAGATGTCAGTAAGTCTACTACACAAATGATTTTGAGGGAAAAATGGAGTATGCAAATTTTTGCTCGTTGCGCAAAAGCGCTCGGATCTCTTCGAACTGTTTTTCCAACAAAGGCGAAACTTTTTTGGGTTGAAACACGGGTTCACCACCTAACCCTACCAAAAAGGCAATGAATGACATGAATTACATCTCTTTCTTCACCTGAAGCAACACATGGTCGAAAAATCTTTGGAGACCGACCAGGATGCGGAGGGAGAGTTGATAGCATTTTTGACGGCGGAGTTGTACGATAAGGGAATGAAGACCTGGTTCCACGGCTCACCTAGTGCGTTGACCGTAACGGGGACTATGTCTCTATGGCATTATTAATAGAATAAAACTGAAAATAATATAAAATATACTAATATATTAGTGAATTGGTCATTATAACATAAATTATTAACATAAACACGATTTGAATTACACAATCACAAATTAAAACCATAATTTTGACGGGAAATTCACGCGCATGGTGCATGCGTCTGTCTAGCCTCTCTTTCGCAGCCATTTAAAGACATTTTTTATTAGTAATGGCATGGTGCATGCGTCTGTCTAGCCTCTCTTTCGCAGCCATTTAAATACATTTTTTATTAGTAATAGTTCAAAACAGAAATTGTACAGCATTTATTAAATGTGTTACTAAAACACTGTTTAATAGAAAGTAACTTCTAACCAGGGTATAAAGAGCGTTTTAATTTTTTTTAACTATTGATTTGGATTCACCAGTCGTTCTTAATATAAAACACGATCCATAACCATTCAAAGACACAGTATCAAATTTCTTTATAATATATTTTTTTGACAAATTAGAGAGGCGTCAGAAATTTACATTTCGAATGAACGTCGTTAGTAAGCTCGAAAATATTCTGTCAAAAATTTTAATAAAGCAAGTACACATTTCTAATATATAATTATTACCGAAATTAGTGTGTTAAATTAATCTGAGGGTAAAAAAAACAACCTACCGGAGAGCTAAAGAAAAATAGAAAATGACAAATGAATGCTTGCTAAAAGCAAATACAGATCTTATAAAAATAAAATGTGAATGGATGTGGGTACACTTTCGAAATCACTGGACAACGTTAATAGGAATATTTTTGTAAAAGACAACTTTTTTCGTTCTGGACGATGGAAAATACTCCATTAAAAATTTCAAACACGCAAAATGAAAATTTGTTTTCGCCGTACGAGATCGCGAATTTTTACTGGATCAGTCAAATGATTTCGAAAGTTTACTTGGATGTGTAGGCGTAGGCGTATACTTCAATATTCAATACAATACAATCACCCAGCAAATAGTTTTCTTTTGCAGCCAGACGTTTTCTTAAGTAAAGACCTCTTTTCCATTTCATCTACTATATATTTGTGATCTCTAATTTGCATATTCTTTGAATGCCTTGGATCTACTAATTCTGGCAAAACACAATCTGTATAAAAGCACTTCAATTGTTGTAACATTTTATTACGCCAAAACACATCGTCTTTTTCAATTAAAACTGTATGCAACGGTTTCTCGGGACCTGTCCAAACTGCAAATAAACAGGTACATTTTTCTGCAATATGTAACTGCCCTTGTACTTGATAATACCAATCGTGGTTTTTGTTAATTGTTATTTCATTTTTTTCATTGATTTTAAGAAAATTAATTTTCTTCCTTCGAATTGCATCTTCTATATCAAGGCCAGATGCTGACGAAGGGCATTTAATTTCTATGAGTAAGTTATTTGATATTCCATCTGGCGTAGCACCCATGTAATTGTATTCACAATCAATAAAAAGTCCACATTTAGAAATTTTGATAGACATTTGATTGGCAAGTTGGCGAATAGCTGTCTCTTCATTATCTTTTCCATATTTTATAGATCGTACATGTCCCAGATTTTTTCCATACAACAATGTTCGAATTAAAGGAGCGCAACTAATATTTCTTCTTCTTTTACAAATTTTACCAAAAAATGAAGCTGTGATCATTTTTCTGCGTAACTCGAGCCATTTTCCACAATCCGCTTGTAAAATAGTGTCTCTTTCAATTCCAAAACCTTTGCACAGCTGTCAAAGACAAAGATTCCATAAATGTCTTCTTAGCTTCTATGAAAACATCTGCATCCATATCAGGAAGTTGTGCGTTGCTACCATAATCTGGATCATTATTTGTTTTACAGTTATTTGCTTTGACTCTGTCGTACGTTCTTTTTGACCGCTTTTTTCTCAAACGCTTAGTTTCTAACTGTTTAATTCTCTGACCAGGACTTTGACCAAAAATTGTTTTATGCAAATGGTAATGTGGCCGCTTTGTATTAAAAGATATTACAGCAGCTGCACATCTTCCCGAATAAGATTGTTTAGTGCTGTAATTAATCCTTTTTCCACCAACAAATTTTGCTACAATACTATTGTACCTTTCAACAACATTACTATCCACATTTACAAGCAAACTTCTCGAATGGGACGCTAACTGATTTATGAATTGGACGATTTTTTCCATCATACCAGATGAAACGAGTTCAGGTACGTGGTTTATATCTTCTGTATCCATATTTGGTTTACAGAAATATTTTGCGCATTTCGAATGCTCACCAAATACGTGTTTGGAACTATTGGAAATATCCCCGTACAGTAATTTAATTTTCTCACTGTTAGAATAATTTTCCGATATTCTATAATTTACCGCACATTTTACCGCGGTTCTTAATCTCAGTAATCGACCGATCAAAAGGCGGCGCTGACTTATTGGGAACCTCGTATCCGCTGTCAAATTACGAAGTTTTGTGCAGTAATTACGTAATAAATGGTTCTTGCATTCTACTTTCTCAACTGTGATGTCCGCATATGGCCGAGCATCTAAATTTTTTTTGTATGTACTTGAATCCCCATCTGAAATCAGCCTTGAATATATCAGACCGTACATATCTATTGATTTTTTAAAACCTTCCACGAGAATACTGGACTCCATACTCGTAGAACTTCCAGTATGATTTTTAAAACAACGATGTTCCTGTGATGTTACACCCTTCTTTACTGCACGTGCGCACGTCATACAAAATTTATTTCGTACCTGCATATATAAAACCTCACCAAAATGATGTCCTACTATTGCAGCTACGCCTGACAGTGCAGAGTAATTGGTACGATATGATCTTTTTGACCAACAACCATCGGCGACAACTGTTATTATAGGAATTCCATCTTTTGAGACGTTTCCCAGAGATCTAGCATATTCTGATTCACGATTTGCAGCGATTTCCATTTGGTCTGTGGCACTTTTTGACCACCAATCACAAACAGTTTCATGCACTTTAGCATAAGTTTTAACATTTATACATGGAACATCGATGACAGACATAAACTCCTCTAAATTACTAAAACCACAACCAATGCTCATGATTCCCGAAACAACTGCGTGATTTATATCAATTTTTTTAACATCTTTACGTTCCGAAAATATTGTAAATATCGCATTGCACATATTACACTTTACTGAATATTTACTAGAGAAACCTTCACGCGTTTCTGACATAAAACATAAATTCAAAATTGAGCATCCAAATGTTTGACGATGTGTGGCTATATTCTTGAGCTGTTCAAAGATGAAGGCCATATCAACGATTCGTCGTCCACTCATTGAAAAGTTTAGAATTTTTTTTTCTTCATTTTGCATTTTCTGTTGCTGTCTTATATCAGATTGTGGCAGATAATTTTCATCAATCGATTCTGCTGCAATAATCTATGAAATAAACAATAAATAACATAAGTAAATATACCTAGGCAATAAGCCCGCCCATAAAGGCAAACAAACGTTGTCTCATTTTCCACGCTGATGTGCACATTTAGTCCAGTCAAGGAAGGAGGTGTAGATTGCATGAGCAGGACCCTAAGCGATTCCTTCAGAAACTTATTTAGGGTGCTTAGGGTCTGAACATACTAAAAGTACTGACGTCTAGGTGGTGAGCTAGCGGGGGGAGGGGGGGAAGGTCCCAATTTTCGGATTTCCGCTTATATCTCGAAAACGGTGCGTCACAGAGAAAAATTTTTTTCAAATAAGTAAAAGCTTGTAAAATTATCTACAACTTTTATTTTATACGTAAATCTCGAAATTTCAGCCGTTTTTGAGTTAAACGCTCCACAAATGTAGATATTTTCGAAAAAATCATTTAACCTTACATTTTTCATCAAACATTCTTTCATATCGTGTAAAATATTCATCAAAGAAATAAATTTATTTGAAGGAAGTTATGAAGAATTTAATTCCCCTTTAGAATATATATACAAATGCAAACTAATCTCTAACCGGTCAACATTTACAGCAATTTTAAGTTTTTTCGTAAAATTTTGTCATGAGATAATTATAATTTTCATTATAAAATACAATTAAAAAATTTTCAAGTAATATTATTTTTATCTTCTTTCTTTAAAAATTGGCTTTAAACTGTGGTCACACGTATTATTATGCGAACGAACAAAATTTGTGTGTCAGAAATGAGATAAAAACAGCTTTGTCAGAAAATGATATTTTACGAAAAAACTTAAAATTTTTGTAAATATTTACTGGTTGGAGATTAATTTGCATCTAAATATATATATTTATACTCTAAAAGTAAATTAAACTCTTTACAACTTCTTTAATATAAATTTATTTTCTTTGTTGAATATTTTAGACGACATGAAGGAATGTTTGATGAAAAATGTGAGGTAAAATGATTTTTTTCAAAAATATCTACGTTTGTAGAACGTGTAACTCAAAAACGGCTGGGATTTCGAAAATTACATAAAGGATAAAAGTTGGAGATGATTTTATGAGCTTTTACTTAATTTAAGAAAATTTTCCTCTGCAACGCACCGTTTTCGAGATATAAGCGGAAACCTGAAAATTAGGACCTCCCCCCCACCCCTTAACTCACCACCTAGACGTCAGGACTTTAAGTATGTTTACACCCTAAGCACCCTTAACAATTTTTTGAAGGAATCACTTCGGTTCCTGCTCACGCACCCTAAAACCTTTTGGACCATTCATTGACTGGACGAACTTGTCTTAAGCAAAGTAGATTCAGAATCAAATTGAATTTGAGGACGATTTACGCAGATTATTGTTTATAAATGAATATGTTCATAAAAAGGAAAATAAATGAGTTAAGAATAGAAGAAAAAGTATGGTAAAAAGCTTTAGTTCCCGTTGTGAAATTTGAGTCCTCAATTTTCCGCTTCTACCACTGATTTCCTGACACCGTGTGTACAAGGTAATGTTGCATGCCTATAATTTGCGCAACGTTGGGTATTAATGCTTGTAAATTATTGTTCATAATTAGGTCACCGTAATGTACCACGGGTTTCCCGCCACCGTGTATATGTCGCAGGCAAACCGTAAAATCAGGCCGTTCTTGATGCGTCTGAGGCACTTCACGTTCTGCTGCCAGGCACTTCACGAAGTAACTAGGCGCACTATGATCTGCCTGATTTTACGATTGACCGCAGACATATATAAGGCAATGAAGTATGCGTATAACTCGCGCAACGCCAGGTATGCAAGTAAATTATTGTTTATAATTACCACGGTAATAACAATGAATCTGTCACCGTAATATACCACGTATTTTTCGACACCGTGTATATGTCGCAGGCCAATCGTAAAAAAGGGCAGATCACGATGCGCCTCGGGCACATCACGATCTGCCGCCATTTCACGATGCGGCAGATCATGATGTGGCTGGGCGCATCATGATCTGCCTGGTTTTACGATCGGCCTACGCCATACATATACAAGGTAATGTTGCGAGCGTATAATTCGCAGAACGCCGGGTATTAGTGCTAGTGAATTATTGTTAATAATTACGTCACCGGAATGTACCACGGGTTTCACGCCACCGTGTATATAAGGTTATGTTGCTTGCGTGTATAAATGCTAGTAAATTATCGTTTATAATTACCGCGGTAATTACAATTGAATCAGTCACCGTAATGTACCACGTATTTCCCGACACCGTGTATACACGGTAAGGTTGGGTAGTATTGCTAGTTTATAATTTCCGCGGTATAAACGAATAAATCGGTCACCGTAATATCCATGAATCACAATGTATTGAAGTTATTACCCATTTACATTGATCAAATATACTTTGTCCAAGCCCATTTACGCGTACATAATACTATAATATAATAAAAATTTGAATTGCACATACCGATGAAACTTCACAGTCATTATCTACTTTAGAATGTTGATTCTTTTCTCTGAAAATTAAACAACATGTTATAAAAAATACACAATAAATCTGATAGATTCGTTCCAACGACCCTGTAGCATATAAGGTATGTACAACGTTAATTGATTATTAAATATTACTAACCCTCGTTTTTTCTCGAAATATTTCTCCCAGTTATGTTTTTGGTGTAGTGATTTTTTTATGAAAGTTTTCTCTTTACTGATTTTTCTCCCCATTTTAAGCGGACGAATAAATTTAAAATGTTATGAACTGGACCGGCGCGGACAAGACGACCGCTCGCTGCCGTGAATCGACAGATACTAACAGTTTTGTTTAGCGCTGTGCGCGTCAAAATACAGAATAAAATATTCACAAAAGCGTGTCGCAAATTCAATAGAATTATATACTTAAGAAAATATTTTTGGTTACAAATTATTTATAATATTTCAATAACGTCTAAGTTAAATTTCTGTGTTAAAAAATCTGAGAGAAATCAATTTGTTAGTGTGTAATAAATAAGTCAAGTTGTGGTATTTTCGGCACAAAACGGGTGCTTGGATTTTTATTTTAATGATTTTATTTGAAGTTAAATTAAAATTCTAACATATATTTTGCCTAGATAATGAACAGTTTTATAATACTGTATGACTATTTCGTAGGATATTTGTATTGTATAATAACTTTACTCGTTTGAAAATTAACAAATATTGCCATCGACCAACAGTAAAGCTATTTTTTTATTAAAAAAATGTAAACATTTTCAAAATTTAAAATATAAGTTTACCACATAAAATAACGATCTTTCGAAATCAATTTATCGTTTTTCTGTAAAAACCTTCGACACGTCTATGAGCTCATTCAAAAATGACATTTTTCAGCTTTGTCTGGTAATTAACTCTTAAAATATTTCATTAACTTCGTTTTTAGTACCTTCAATTTTCAGAACAACATAATTCACCCTAAGAAGAGTGCTTTGCGCAGTGAAAACTTCTTTAGCACCGTTGTGATTTAAAACTCAATGAAACGAAAAATAACGACAATAAAAAGAGGCAAACACATGCATCTAAAGGATGTAGTCCGCGAGAGAATGAGATAGTATTATCGGTCTCCTCTTTGTGCGGTTTTTCGTAGCCTTTCGGCCTCCTCTTTGTGCGGTGCTTCGTAGCCTCTCATGTATTAATTTAGTATTCTTAAGTGAAAACCGCGTATTAGAAAATATATCTATGTATACATATAAATAAGGTTTTTTTTTTTTTGAAATTAATTGAATTAAAGGAACGAATAAAAGGAATCAACTCAAAAGGCCGGGGGAATCAGACTGAATCGATTCACTCCTGGGAATGAATCTGCCCATGTCTAGTTCACAGTGAGAAAAAAAATCTATTGCAATTTTTGATTACTAAAGTATAATTTAAATACAAAAATTTAAAAGGCAATTTTATTATGTTTCTAAAATGGTATTTGTTAACATTTCATTTGAAATATTTCATTGTTATATCGGAATTTAACAATATTACCGGTGCAGGCCTTATTATGGTATAAAATATTGATTCAGCATGTATCTGAGTCTGATTATAAGAAGAAAGTGGAACATGAGCATAATACGAGGTTCACAAAGAATGAAGGAATGCTTGTTCCAAAATATAATAATAACTACGGACGGCGAACCCTGGAATTTAACGTGCCAAAAATATTTAACATGTTACCAATTAATATAAAACATTGCAACTCTACAAATAGATTAAGATATATGCTGAAACAATGGTTACTAAATAGAGATTGTTTACATTAATTAATGTTTGTTAATTGTGACAATTTGTTTAGTTATTTATATAGTAATAATAATATGTATGTATGTTTTAAATTGTAATTGAAAATTAACATCCTGTTGACAAACTGCTTTATTGCGGTTTAAAGGGATTGTATCTTGAAAATAAATAAAAAAAAATAAAAATAAAAATAAAAACGACATATTCAAACGCAAGATACGGTCAGTCAAAAAGTAATGCCTCCCATTTTTTCTACTTAAATAGGTTAAGTTAGTTAAGTGAAATTTTGAATTTGGTGCTATTCCTCAAACCTTCTTCTACAATCTACTGCACTAGTTACTCTTTACGTTAACAGGTAGAAGCACTGCAGTCGCTTACAAAATGGCCGATATCGATGTTCCTATTAGACAGCGTTCTATAATTGATTCTTGATCATATAAGGTGAAACGCCCATTCGCATTCATGAAAGAATGAAAAATGTGTTCCATGATGCAACAGTGGATGTCAGCACTGCTAGGTGATGGGTTATTTGCTGTAATGAGGCTGAAGGTCAAACACCGTTGGGTGACGAAAAGTGGAGCGATGCAGGCCATTGATCGCAGTGACTACACGCAACATTGAGCGAGTTGATGACATCGTGGTGACCCCAGATAACTACAGATGTCGCGTTCTCTCCCTCAGTAAAGGCAGTTATTTGACAACTGATTATTGATTACAACGAAGATTTGTGCAAGGTGGGTACCAAGAAAGTTAACCGGCCAGAATAAAGAAGCATGAGAAACAAAAGTCTCACATCTTAGTTTCTGGAAAAAATTGTGACCGGAGACGAAATATGGGTTAATTTTTTTGAACCTGAATCAAAGTGGCAGTCAATGGAATGGCTTCACCTAACTCACCAAGGATAAAAAATTCAAAACTCTGTGACCGGCGGGAAAAGTTATGGCGATGGTGTTCTGTTGTGACTGTACTTTTTAAAACATTGTGATATATGTCCTTGTTAAAAGATGGACCAAAGCTGTGGAAAAGAAACAAATTAATCTTCAATAATGTGGTTTTTAACCCATGTAAGTACATTTAATATTTCTTGATAAAAAAGGAGAAAAAAAATAGGAGGCATTACTTTTTGATGAAATTATTATTATTAAAAGTTTACACAACAAATAAACGATTCTCTTTGATTGGATAACCAATATTTATATCTTTTCACGGACTATTTTTTTCTATATTAATATGGTTTTCTCATACCCGGTTGTTTATCAATTGTACAAAATATTAACAATAGGAGGTTAAGGCTAAATGTGTGTAAAAAAATTTAAGCAATAAAGTTTTACTCCAGTAAAGTCAAGATAAACGGGAGATTCGAGATATTTATCGCTAAAAGTGTCCGGAATCTTGAAACTACAGTTTCTTTCGTTACATAATCAATTAACTTGTGTAGCCACACGTAAATCAATTCAAAATTTATTGATAATATCACGCGAAGACTAAAAATTAACTTAAAAATTATCGATAACCTGTTAAAAGAAAAATTATTTACAAATAGCATTCATTATAAAAGTTGAGAGCAATTTTTTTAACGTCTATCATAAACTTTTCATTTTAGGGGTAGTTATATATTTAGGCAACTTGTTATAATAACATGCAGTGGAACTTTGCAGTAATGCTGAAAATCCCGATGTTTGTAAAGAACTTACATGTACGTATCATGAAAGTTTGTTTGGGAATATTTTGCATACAGAGAGCGTTTTGAATAAACCTGTCCAAAATTCGTAGACAGCAATGTTAGCATTTGGTCGGGTTAGGTTTTCAAGCAGTAATATTATCTCCGAGTTAGGAGAAGGAGAACGGAAGAAGAAGGTGGGGAAGTACCTGACTATTCAGATTTGGTAATCAAACTCCATTAAAGTAATTTTAAGCTATGTTTCAATTCTGATTGATTGACTTTCATCAGATAAGTATCAACTACTTTCGGATATTAAATAATGAACTGTTATAAAAAAATTCCAGTTGTAACCATTATTTTTTTTCTGTGACTTGTTCTATTCATGTTTCATTTAGATTTATAAGTATTACTTCTTCTTCAATAATATTATTTCAAAATTAAATCAAAAAATCTTTTTAAAATAATATAATGTATATTTTCAGCACATTCCAGTCTAGAAAAATGTGTGCTTCCAAGAAGATTCTTCACAAGCAAAAAGAAAATCCACATTGTTTTAGGTTCAAAGTTTTTTTTAAATTAAGTGTCGAAAGTTCCGATTCGTCGAGAACTCCGTTATATTAAGATTCAAGGGCGTAACCTTTTAACTCCCGGACTGGGCCATTGTTAAACGAGTGATGTCAAAAGGCAAAGGTCTGTAGTGCTTACGTGAGCTTTTATGCCATCTTCGAATCTTATACGGGTTACAAATTATTTCCATTCTCTTCCCTCTACTATACAACCGCACTGGGATTAAGGACACCAACCTGTCGATTTGATAAAACATTTTGTTTAATTAACATTTGGTGACTTAGTAGGGATGCCCGGTTTCATGGGGTGAGGTTTGTCCGGGTCTTGGAAGCAAATGCGTCTACCCATTTGCCGCGTGGTATGCCGGATAGAGAAAGACTGGTTGAGCGAAGTCTTTTGACTTCTCCAACCGGACTCTCTCATCCCAACGTCTGCACTACGGGCATACAATTAGATAATTTAGAAATTTTAGAAATTAGAATAAGCATTAATAGTAAATTAAATATTATAAATAACCAAACAATTTTTAAAAATAGCCATCTTTTAAATTTATTTTCTTATTAATGCTTACAATAATTATAATTATTTATTTTGTGATTTAGACTAATTATTTTAATTATTTGTACTCAAAAGTTTTTATTATCTAAATTCAATTATATATTTTCTTTAAAAAAATATATATATTTAATTTTTTATAACTATTTTTATATGAAATATTTTAAGCAATTAATCACCTCTACTTTTTCATATTTTGTCTTTGTTCTAATTTGTTATAATTTGTCTATACTTGTTTGTCATTTATTTTCTTTAAATGAACATATCCTGATGAAGATAATACATAATACATACATTGTTATAGAGACATGTAGATATTGTTTATAATATAGTGGTTTAAACAAAGTGATCTATTATTCATTATATAATTAATGATGGCACAAAGTAATTTTGCGAAGTTTGAAGAAGTAAAAATAATTTGCTTCACATATGTATTATATTAATGGAGGTCAACAAATGACGATTCTGAATGTAAGAGTATTTGTACAAATTCTATGTATCATTTATAAATGGTCATTCAAAAAAGAAAAAAACACTATTACTTCAAAAAGCCTCGCTTGGTTGGCATTACTCTATGAAAATCTTTATTTTGTTACCAGAAATTTCCAAATCTAATAAATTTGCTATTTTTGAAAGAATATCAAAATAAATTACTGATTTTGAAAACGAATACAAGAATCTTTCAGATTTTAATATTACAAATGGTTATCATAAGCAATCAAAAATATAAAATCACTTACTTCAAATTTAGAGAAATTTTTTTACGATTGTTTTATCGCTTACTATCGGTAAGCGTCAAACTTGTAAACTGTAAAAACAACACATTATATTGTTATAAAGTACTTTCTTGAATCTTTACTTCCAACCCCTGTACGATGATTTGCGCTTGGTACTAAATTCAATATTATTTGTTGTAATATTGGCCACACCGACGTGTCTTGATTGGCCCAGATTTCGGTGGGAGGGGGTAAGGGACGGAGCCAAAAGGCTTCGGGCGCTCTCCAACTTCTTCTGGTCTTAGCTTCCCTAGGGGTTGGTCATGGCACCTTCGGGGTTTGCAAAGATCCTTGACATCAACAGTTTTTGGAACACGTGTTTAGAGATTAAAATAAATTCAGTGATGTTTTCTGACGAGGAGCCAGCTCTGCAGATGTAACCCGAGCGAGATAACGTATGTAAACTGGTTATAATTATAATAACCCAATCATCCCTTTTATTGTGGTTTAAAATCATTAACTTTCCGTACACAAAGAGATACACGCTTTTTTCTAGTAGCGCAGAATCACAAATAAATTCTTCAGTATTTAAAGCTACAATCAATCTTTTAATTTATTACAACCTTACCTGTATTTATTACAACCTTACCTGCATTTATTCTACCAATGAAGTGATAATTGTTCTGAATCCAGTCAGCGAGCGAACTGAAAACACGAAAATCTACCGAATGAGCTAGCGGTGAGGCTTCGTAAGTATTTAGAAATTGAACATTGTGGTTATGCATTATTAATGTGCATATAACTCTGTAATCAAGCGGTTCAAAACCGTAATTATGTAACAATATGTAACCAAAATACATATTTAACTAAGCAGACGTATTAAAAAGGTTATTGGGACATCATTTTTGTTTCATATATCTATCGAACACTTCTTAAATCATATATCTCGCTGCCGCCATTGATCCGATATTTAAATCTCAGAAACTAATTATTAAGATTATATTAAAACTACCGATCACAAGCAGTTTTATGCCAAAAACATATACGCATACCTCTTCAAACACAGAACTACCTTTAAAAATGTCCAAACTGCTCGAGACACTAGAACCGAAGGGAATAATCTCCTACTTATACCTTTTGCTAAAACAACCTTCGGCCAAAGAAATATAAGATACTTTGCAACAAAACTATATAATACACTTCCACTGGCAATTAGACAAAACGCAATGTATCTTAAATATAAATCTGACACCAAGTCCTGGATTACCAGCCAAAACAGATCCAATATCAAAGATTTTTTCAAAACTAACTCATTAGTATTTTTTATTTTTTCTTCAATGGTACTTTGATGATTAACTGTTACTTGTAATATTGTGTTATTATTTGTATTTTGTATGTGTTATTATTATAAACTACTTATGCTAAGCGCCTGCTCTCAACACAAGTTCTCCCAGTGAGACAGGCATATAATGAAACAAATTGTATATTAAAAATTAATAAAGATGAATAATAAAAAAAATAAATCTCACCGTAATGCAAAAGGAAATAGAACGATAATTATTTTCCGATAGCCCGAAACTGTCTCTACTGTCCCGTTTAGGACTGAGTTGACCCTGTTGATACAAAAATAAAGTTACTGGTGACGTCACAAGGCTCCTTCTGACGTCATGAGTATTTAAGCGGATATCTTAAATTAAATCTTGGAAAATAATTTTAAATATTAAAACTATAAGTATATAAAACAAATATGCTGTTATTTAAGTTAGAATGCCGTCATTAATAAAAAAAATAATTTAAAAATTGGACTGCAATTTCTTATTGCAGACGGTAAATCAATTTTCCCATTTCAGGCAACAGTTCTTCACCAATTTATTGCAATGTTAAGCACTTGCATACTGCTTACTAACAACATATGCAGGGACATTGGAGGTCTAAATTCGTTCTAAACTAAATGAAGCTTCGCTCTTTCAAAAAAATTAACGTCCTGTCGAGAGCCTTGAAGGAGTAACCATCTGTTACTTATACCGAGGCGGGTAAGTGGTGGATAACCTCCAATGCTACCATAGTTTAGAGATATACATATAACAATTCGAAGACCTCCGTGGTGGAGAAATACGGCTCTCGATTCGCAATTCGAAGGTCGCGATTCGAATCCTTGGGTTGCGCAAATAAATTTTATTTGATCAATTTGTGTTATTTTATAATTAATTATTAAAAATAATATATAACATATAAGCGGCACATACCAGAGTGGAAAATACTCTTAGTATCGCCTTGATGTAAGACCACCATTCAGAATTGAAACGTTGCTTGAAATGACTTTATCCATGTTTGTTGAACAGATCTAAATAGCCGTGTACTTCCCTCACATTCCTCATACCCATCACCTTCCCTTTCTCAGTGCCTTCGGTCTCACAATATACCGCAATTGGGGGTACCACGGCCTCACTGACTCCAGACGGGAGCAGCTGCGAATTTTGTAAGGTATTCAAATTAAGAAAAAATAAATAGAAGTAGTTACCTGTATAATTTTATGTAGATATTAAGCATCCTTTAACTGAGAAGGTTTTGCTACAAAAATGATATCCCTCGTAGTCTATGTCATCTTTGGGGGTGCTGTGAGGAGGGTTTTGGGTGGAAAAATAAAAAAGGTTAAATAAAAAATCCAATAAAAAGAGGCCGATCTGATTCAATGCCTAAGCCTGGCTTTGTGTGGTTTTGGAATTACAGACGCAATATTATATTTCTTAATTCGAGTTACAGCCCTGATTCCAGATCTAGTTTTCGTCTATTATCTAAAAAATTACAAATGTGCAGTTAGCACGCGGCAGAAGTGAAACTTTCATAAAACTAAAGTAGACAAGAGTGGGGAGGCTACAAAGAAGACCGATTATTCTATCTCATTCTCTCGCAGGCTAAATCCTGTACATGTAAGTGTTTATCTCTTTTTAGTGTCGCTCGTCTCCATTTCATCGACTTTAAAATTACAACGGTGCTTCTTTTTTTATATAAATACCTTACAAGAGTCCCAGCTGCTCCCGTCTGGAGCCAGTGAGTCTATTGCATCCCCAATTGGGGTACGTTGTGAGGCTGAAGGGAGATGGGGAAAAGGAAGGCAGGGAAGTACCTGGCTTTTCAGATCTGGTCACCAAACATGGCTAAAGCCATTTCAAGCAACGTTTCAAATCTGTGATTTTCAAGCAACGTCTTCAATTTCAATTTCAATGGTGGTCTTACACCATGGCGATACTAAGAGTATCTTCCACTCTGGAATGTGCCGCAAATATACTCTATACTATTTTAAATGAATTAATCGCGAAAATAACACAGAAAATCAATCGAATAAGATGTATTTGCCCACGCCGGGATTCGATTCTGCGACATTCGGATTGCGATTCAAAAGCCTTACCGCTAGACCACGCCGGCCGTCAAAGGTGCTAAAGTAGTTTTCACTTAAAAAATCTGGCCATTTAATATTTAATGTTAAAAATGTTTGTAATTTTTGGAGATCGCTGTCAACGGTTAATATGCACTTTTAAAAAAAAAATCTTTTGATTCACCTTAACTACATTAAAAGTCAACTATTTGCATTGGGGGGAGTGGAAAATATTTCATTCTAAATTTCGATGACGTAAAATTAAAATTAGCTTTCGTCTTGTGAGATTGTACGCCATTAGCTATTTCCCTGTCACTTTGGTATGTTGGTATTCCTGATACACTTGAATGTATAACGAACGGCTAGAAGATTTTGAAGGTACCACGAAATCTGGAAAGGTAAGTACTAAATTATCGGAGTTTTGGGAATAAAATGACGGAAAAAAACATTTTTTAATTTCGGTAATTATTTTTTATAAATAATACATTCACTTCTGAATCCCAAACCATGTTACACAAACCTAGCGTAGCCGCTAAACTACTTGAAAACTGGGATGTTTTTCTTGCCTTGACGCGAGTAGGCGTTATAAAGGGGGCACTTTCTTTTGTATCACAAACCATGTTACACAAACCTAGCGTAGCCGCTAAACTTCTTGAAAACTGGGATGTTTTTCTTGCCTTGACGCGAGTAGGCGTTATAAAGGAGCACTTTTTTTTGTATCACAAACCATGTTACACAAACCTAGCGTAGCCGCTAAACTACTTGAAAACTGGGATGTTTTTCTTGCCTTGACGCGAGCAGGCGGTATAAAGGGGGCACTTTCTTTTGTATCATAAACCATATCACACAAACTTAGCGAATCTTCAGAATCTTAAGGAATCTTCAGAAAATATACAAAATAAAATCAGGAAGAAAATTAACTTAGGTAAGATTGGTGCCAAAGTAATTGGTGTTAATGCGATATCTAAGAATAGAATACTTATAAAATGCTCGACAAAGTGCGATGCGGAAAAAATGAGTAAAGCTATTGGCGACGAGTTCAAAGACATCAGTGCTACAGAAATTAAAAAGAAAAGACCAACTATGATACTTAAGGGCATTACTAATGACTATAATAAGGAGGATATTATACAAGATATTATCGAACAGAATGAAGATATCAAGGCTGTGATGATAGATAAACCAGAAATTGAGATGACCTTAAAAAAGATCTTAAAAAACAAATACAATAACACATCTAATTACATAATAGAAGTTAGTACTAAAATAAGAAGATGGCTAGTTTGTGCTGGTAAAATCTATGTGGGGTACCAGAGAATACAAGTAGAGGATGCCCTTCCTCTGGTGCAGTGCTATCACTGCCTGGGCTTTGGACATACTTCTATCAGGTGTCTTCATAAAGAAAAGGACAAACCATTGTGTACACACTGTGCTGGTGATCATTCCTACAAAGATTGTGCTAACAAAGATAAAGAACCTAAGTGTAAAAACTGTGATAGCAAAAATAAAAAAATGAACTGGAATATTGACATCAGGCATTCTGCAAACGATAGAACAAAATGCAATGTGTATAAAAAAATGAGCATATTAGCAAAAGAAAAAATAGAATATTGACTAGAAATAACAATAAACCTGTCTCAAAGTAGATATAGTGTTATTATAATACGTATGATTTTTTCTCGTAGAATTTGCTATATTTCAATAAATACAATTTACGTTTTTATTTCCAAACATTACACATTTCTATTTCTATATTATATTAAAGAAAAAAATCATTGTAAAAAGACTCTAGATTTCCAAACATCGCCATATTCTGTTGTTGAACTTTCACTTTATTACATAAATATTGTTATAAAAATTATAAAAAATCACAAAAAAACTAACAAAAATAATATTATTATATTACATTATTTTTTTAACGGTAATATCATAACGACACCTTCAAAAACATTTTTTTGTTTACCTATACATGTATATATTCACTGTGTACTATATTTCACATTCATAAATATAACATTTTTAAAAAAAATCTTAAAATGTGATAAATATTCTGAAATAACCATAGATGTAAACATTCAATTTATTTTATATTTATTAAGTCTTTATCAAAAAGTACTTGTACCAATTAGCTCTAGACACAAGCACTTTTATATTGCTAAATATTTAACATTAAATCCTTCAATCTATACTCAAAATACTTCTCTTTTTAAACAAAACAAGAAAAGAATTCACTTTTACGGGCTGAAACCTACAAAAGATATTTATTACTCTGGTTTCATAAATGGAGTTATTTTATATTGCTCTCTTTTCATGTTTACCATAAAGATAAAAAGAATATGTGTTAAATATACTATTTATGTATGGAATTTAATCAACCTAACAAAAATATTAAATTTTATTGTTTTATCTATAAATGAAATATTTGTAATATTATTTAATGCTAAATGCATTGAAAACCATTTTGTATCATTATGTTATACCTACTTTTACTTTAAGAAAAATAATTGTGGTATCTTTGATAAAAACGAATGCTTTATCATATTATCGTGTATAATAACTGTTCATTGCTGTATTATGCTAAGTATAAAAACAGGTGTTAGAAAAAAAAATTATGTAATTATATCAAGTATTAAATTGAACCTTATACTGCATTCTGTAGAGATATTTCTTAAAGAAATATTTCTATTTGTAAAATTAACCAAACTTCGTACCACAATCTTATTGTATTGTTTCAAATTTAACTACGAATTAAATGGCACAGAATAATTTTTCGTATATAGATAATGATAATGAAATAGAAAGTAGTACAGTAAATAATTTAGAAGATTGGATAAAAAAACAAAACATAAATGCGTCTGATAATCTTGTTTGTATTCAATTAAATATAAGATCTATACAAAAATATTGGGATATATTGCATATATATTTACTTAATTGTTTGAAGCATATTGACATTCTAATGCTATGTGAAACCTCTATTCATACTGAAAGTGCGTCTATGTATAATATTCCCGGATATAATTCATATAACTACTGCAGGACTGATAAGTCAGGAGGAGGTATTATATTGTATATAAGAAATAAATTTGAGTTTAGACTAAAATCGTTCCAATCACTGCATTTTGAAAATATAACAGGAAAGCTCATACTCCAGGACAAAACTAAAGTTAACGTAATAGCTATCTATAGACCCCCTAATTTCAGTAAATCTTCATTTTTAACGGAATTATCATCATATCTTGATACAATTAATAGTAAGGAAAATATTATCTTACTTGGAGATATAAATCTGAATTTGCTTAATGACCAAGATTATATCATAAGCTCATATGAAAACTTACTTACTAACCATTATTTAACTAAATGCATCAATGTAGTAACCAGAGAAGCTGTATTAAATGGACAAATTACTCGTACGTGTATTGACCATATATTTGCCAAATTTAGAGGCAAGAAAATAACTGCTTGCGTCTGTGAAAATAATATCGCCGATCTTTTTATTACTGCTATTAATATAAGATCTCATAAACGTCAGGTAGACCTTGCAAATAAGTATATTCAAATCATTTCACAAAAGGCTATTGATAGATTTATCAGAGATTATAACTGGAGTAAACTTATAGAAGAGAAGGATTGTATTTCATTATATGAAAAAATAAAAACTTTATTTAACAAATTTTACAAGATTAGTTCTAAAACGATAGTGCAAAAACCGAAAACACAACCTTATGCAATAAATGAATGGATAAGCAGTGAATTATTATGTCATATAAATAAAAGGGATAAACTTTATAAAAAATGGAAAAGTACACCAACAAACAAAACATATGAAACAGAATACAAAAAAACTCGTAACCTTGTCAATAAACTTATACATAAAGATAAAACTAACTACTATAATAATAAATTTAAAAACTGTTTTAATGACACTAAAAAAACCTGGGACGAGATAAATAATATCTTAGGACGTAAACCCAAAAACGATTGTGATGAAACTATAACACGATATATGTTAAAAGATAGAACTGAGGATTCTGTCTCAAATGATTTTGTGAATTACTTCTCGGATAGCATCAGCAACATGTTACATAAATGCAATCACAAAGCTACTAATATAGTACTGGAAGAACTACCTCACAGTTTATATATACCAAGAGCTACTATAACTGATATTGAAAACATTGTTAAAAAAATGAAAAACTCTAAAAGCACAGGTATTGACAATATAAGAATGTTTGATTTAAAAAGAAATGTAAAAACCCTTGGGCCAATAATTACTTATTTAATCAATATGATAATAAAGCAAGCAAAAATTCCACAAGAGTTTAAATGTAGTATTACTAGACCAATATTTAAAGGTGGAAAACACATTGAACTAGGAAATTATAGGCCTATTAGTATACTACCAGCATTAGAAAAAATTCTCGAAAATTTTTTATCAAATAAATTAAATAATTACATTGAAAAATTCGCTATCATAGATCCAAATCAATATGGCTTCCAAAGAAAAAAAAATACTGAAAAACTACTGCAAGAGTTTTCCAATTACATAAATAATCAATTAAATAATAAATTAGATGTCATTGTTTTATTTATCGATAACTCTAAAGCTTTTGACACAATTAACTCAAAAAAACTGCTAAAAACTCTAGAAAAAATTGGAATAAGAGGAAATGTGTTAAATTTATTTAAAGATTATCTTAGAAATAGAAAAATATGTACCAAAATAAATAATACTTTTAGTAAAACAAAAAATGTATCTGCAGGAGTTCCACAAGGTTCCATATTGGGACCTACACTGTATATAATCTATGTAACTATAATGAAAAAACTTTTCTCTTTTGTAAAACATTTTGTATTTGCAGATGATACAGCATTGATCATATCACATAAAGATCTAAAAACTGCAATTGAACTCATGCAAATTGACTTTAATCAACTTTGTAAATGGTCTCATGATGCAGGATTATTAATTAATGCCAAAAAAACCAAAGTAATGCATATAAGATCACCTAATGCCAAATTCCAATTTAATCCTAATATTATTTCTCATAATTTTAATTGCATCCATAAAAATATTCCAACTAATTGTAAATGTGAAAGTTTAGAATTAGTTACGGAATATGTGTATCTTGGTGTTACCGTAGACTGTTTTTTTAAATGGGATAAACATATTAAAAAAACCTGTAAAAGACTCAGATCAATTGCTGGCAGAATGTACACATTGAAATTTTTCTTACCCATTGAAACACTAAAAATAATTTATATGTCACTGGCAGAATCCATTATAAGATATGGATTAACAATATGGGGAAATACTTCTGTAACAAATCTGAAACAAGTCCAAGCTGTACAAAACGCAATTGTAAAATTATTAGTTGTTCCGAATATTTTCAAACAGAGACATGATACACCATTACTGTATCAGAGTGCTAAAATTTTACCTGTTAAGGCAATACTATGGCACAAAATTATAATTCAGTATATATTTACCCAGCAGCATAAAGAGAAATTAGAACATAAATGCAGCACTAGATTCACGCGCAACGACGGGTTAATAGTTCCGAAATTTAATAATAAGTACGGACAGAGAACGTTTGAATACAACATACCGAAAATATTTAATTTATTACCTGATACTATAAAGCAATGTAATTCTATGAATAAGGTTAAATATATGCTGAAAAATTGGCTATCGGAAAAAAAATATTTATACTTAGATTGATTTGTATGAATAATGTTGAATTTGTAGATATAAGATGTAAAATTATAACATTTAAAATGTATATGTAACTTAATTATAAGCACCTGCTGACAAGCCAATTGAATTGGCTTAGCAGGACTTGTTTGTGATAAAAAAAAAAAAATATACATATATAAATAAATAAAAAAAAAAAAAAAAAAAAAAAAAACGTAGCCGTTCAACATCGCAGAAATAGTTGACTTGTAAAAATAAAAATTGTATGTCAAAATAATTCAAGCTAATAAATTTTAATCAACGCACGCACATGTGTATTAGGTAAGTACCTACTAATTAGGCGCAATTTCAGTTTTATAACATTAAAAAAAAATTGTCTATTTGTCGATTTTGTCTCTAGCCGTTGGTTTCCGTTTGAAGTCTGCGACGCTTTGCTCTAGCATCTTTTTGTACAGTAACAAGAATACCAACATAACAATATGACATTTGAAAATAATATTTGAAAATGGACGGTCTCGTTTCACAGAACGAAAGCTAATTTTAATTTTACGTAATCGAAATTTAGAATGAAATATTTTCCACTTCCCCCAATGCAAATAGTTGCCTTTTAATGTAATTAAGGTGAATCAAAAGATTTTTTTTTTAAAGTGCATATTAACCGTTGACAGAGATCTTCAAAATTTACCAAAATGTATATTATTTAATGTTACATATTAAGTAATTAATTAGGCAGCCCTGTTTCTCCGTCAAATTGTCAACAAATAAAAATGCACTTTCAAGAAATTTCTCACGGGTGGCATAAGATTTTAATTAAATTTATGATCAGGTGACAGCCCTGTCTCTATTATATCTATATATTTATTTTTTTATTTACGCCCTAGTGGGCTTTTACAAGATAGATACATAATTAATACAGTTGTGTTAGCAAATACATAGTATTCAATATATATTGATTTATGATAAATTTAAGACAAATTAAATGTATAGGAATGGAAAGCGAAATTTGTAAAAAGACATATAAAACTAAAAGAAAATAAAAATATAGAGTGTATTCACTACGGAGTCGTGCAATCATACATTTTACTAAAATAATTATAAAGACTTCGTTTTGTGACTAATACGGAATCTTTAAATATGTCTAAAGTATTCCCAAATTTATTGCCCAGATGATGCATTCTATTAATAGGTGTATGAGCCTCATAATTAGTTTTGAAATTGTCACAGAAAAAGGTAGCACTTTGTCTCGTATTTCTGGTCGGTTTGTAAAATTTTATTTTGGAGAGAATTTCAGGGTTGTTAATGCAATTATTAATAATTTTATTTAATAGTACAAGGTCAAAGATGATCCGCCTATCTGACAGCGTTATTATGTTGAGTTGTTTCATCAAAAGGACATAGTTAATATTTGGAATTGGAATATTCAGCTTAAAGTTAATAAATCTTAGAAATTTGTGCTGTACCCTTTCTTTATTGTTGGAATGGATTTTATACATTGGGGACCAAATTGGCGAATTGTACTCTACCTGGCTTCTTACTAAAGAAGTGTACAATGTTTTCAAACATTCTAGTGACTTGAAACCACTTGCTGTTCTGCATATGAACCCTAGCATATTTAAAGCTCTATTTGTTATTTCATTTACGTGCAGAGTAAATGTTAACTTTTCATCAAATATAACACCTAAGTCCCTGATCTGAGCGACTGGTGTCAATTTTACTTTATTTAAAGAGTATTCATAGGTAACATGACTTTGGATTTTACGAAAACGAATAATTTGGCATTTTTGAATATTAAGAAATAACGAGTTGATCACACACCAGTGATACAATTTATCTTAATTTGATTGTAAAATATGACAATCCTCTATACTACGTATCATTTTATACATTTTCAAATCATCAGCGAAGAGAAGGACTTGCACGTCTTTAAATACACTAAAAATGTCATTTATAAATAATAAAAAAATAATTGGTCCTAGGTGAGATCCTTGGGGAACCCCACTTGTAGCTTCGAAGATGTAAGATTCTATAGAATTTATTTTAACACAGAGCTTTCTTTTACTAAGATAACAACTGTTAATCCAGATCAATAGGGTTCCTTTTAAGCCCAACATACTTAGTTTATGTACTAGAATATGTCGTCTAACTTTATCAAAAGCTTTGGAAAAATCTGTGTATATCGCATCTACCTGATGCTTAAGGACAAAGGAATCAGTTATATAATTTTCATTAATGAGTAAGTTACTTAAAGTATTTCTACCTGTGATAAAGCCATGCTGATTGGGTACTATTATGTTATTGATTTGTTTTGTAATGACATCTAGGACTAATGATTCAAAGAGTTTGGGAATAGCGGACAACATACATATTGGTCTGTAATTTGATACATCGCTTTAATCTCCCTTTTTGTGAATAGGCGTTAAAAGCTTTTTTTCCACTGATCTGGAAAACACCCTGACGACAAAGACTTATTAAATAGTATAAATAATGGATAAGCCAAACTGGCTAAACAAGATTTTAAATATATTGGAGGAAAACCATCTGGTCCAGCAGATTTATTAGAATCTAATGATTTTATACCCTTTTCTATTGCAGCTATTTCAATGAAACAATGGCTTAAGTTGAGAGATTCTTCAAGTGATATATCATTAGGAGTCTCACTATCAGGAATATCCTTGTCATAAACACTTTTTAAGGAATCTGCAAAAAGATTGACTATGTTTTCGGCACTATCAGCACATTTGTTATTAAAATACATAGTATTGGGTAAACTACAGTCATTCTTTCGCTGTGCATTAGAAAAATTCGATAATCTTTTTACATTATGTTGAACCTCTTTTTCCATTAAACTAACATAATCATTGTAACATTTTCTGGATAATTCTTTGCATTGCCTTCTTATGTTAGTAAAGTTTGTATAATCGTTAATGTTTCTAGATAACTTATATAATTTGTGCATTTGATTTTTATTGTAAATTAATTCTTTCAATTCTTTTGTAAACCATATGGGATATAGAGAGGCCTTAACATAAATTTTAGGAACATAAAGTTCTCTTGAAGTGTTTAATAATGAATAAAATTGTTCTACTTGATCAGTTATATTGTTACCAGCCTCTAAAAATGACCAATCTAAATGGTCAAGATAATCAATAATATTTGGGTAGTCAGCTTTAGTAAAATTGTACGTTGAAGTTTTTGAGTTCTGCAAATTTCTAGACTTATTTGTAATAATAATGTCTAACGCCGGGTGATGTTGATCAAGAGGTAATAACAGTTCATCCGAATGTTCGACTATTGTCTTTGGGTCATTAGAAAATACTAGGTCAAGCATTCTATCATAAGAGTTATGCACTTTATTCAACTGTATTAGTCCTAGGAAAAAAGACATGTCCAGTATTTCCTTTGATTTGGCACACTGTACTTCCGTTTCGTTAACAACCACCTCTTTGTTAATATCGAAGGACCAGTCAATTTTTGGTAGATTGTAATCGCCAGCAATTATAAATTTGGCTTTAGGATATTTGTATTTCAGTATCTCTACATCCTCATTGTGGTTCTTGTATATTTGTAGATCTGACGTTGGAGGAATATACGTACAAGCGATAATAATTTTACTGGTTGAAATATTTAGCATTACAAACATCTGTTCAACGTTTTTGTGCTTAACTGGTAATTTTCTGGAAGATATTTTTTTGGATATGCACACCATTACACCGCCACCTTTTGATTTATTGCTTGTAGTGTGGTTACGGTCAAGACGATAAATGTTGTATTGATTGAGGCCTAATTCCGATGAGCTTATATACTCATTTAGCCACGTTTCCGTTAATAATATAATATCGTGTGGAATAGTGGGAGAGATTGTTTTAAGGTGTTCTAATTTAGTTCTCATCCCACGAACGTTTTGGTAATACTTAAACAATTTTAGGTGGTGTTTAAGTTTTTTGGGATATTTTGAACTATTTTTGGTGCGGAGTTAATATATTTTATTGCGATGTTAGTTTCCCCATCAGCTTTCCTTATTTCGAACTCTTTCCATACATCAGATATTTGTTTTCGTTGCAGCTCCGTTAAATCCTGTTTAATTTTAGTACCGTTCGTCAGCTTATATTTATTGAGGAAGATTTCCTTAGCTTGATGCGCGTCTTGGAGTTCTACTTTGATGGGCCTTATTTTATCAGTTTTTCTTACGCCAAGTCTATACATTTTAGATATATTTATCTGTAATGTACCGTCGATACTATTCAAGGTAGAACAGACTTTGTTGTTGTCATCAGATATCCTGTTAGTTTGATTTTCAGCGCCACTTTCAGGTATGTTCAGCAGAATAAGATTTTTCGAACGGATATTCCTTTCCGTAATTTCATTAATAGCGTCACAAATTTCCATTGAAGTGGATTGAGGAGTTCCAGTGATTGCAGGTTGGTTATTAATAATATGTTTGTACGCTGATATTTCGCCTTCCATGGTCCCCATCTTCACCGCCATCTGACCCGCGACGCCCAGAAGCTCCGAAGTTTTCGGCATTATTTTGGCCAATTGTTCTTTGGTGAATTTGTTACTACTGTCAGTAATAATGATATGGATTTGGTTGATTATCTCCTGCGCCTTCGTCATGCATTGATTAGCATCCATTTTATTATAATTTGGTAAATATGGTGAATGGAACAGCCCTGATTCCGCTGCGATTACATAAGTCAGGATTTATTTCAGTGCAGAAATTCTGGAACTAACTACCATATGTATTCCTCTTTACCCAGAATACTAATGGAGGGAAATAATTATACCAAGTCAGTGGACATCTTCAATTTATCTTTAAACAAATACAAAATACTGTTACTGAGGCAGTTCAGTTATGTACAATAAATACTTAATATTTCTTTATAAAATAATTTTATTTCTTTTACAATTATTATATTTACATATAACTAATATAACTATTATATTTCTTTGTAAAACTATTATATAAATTTGTAAATTTGTTTATTTCTTATGTAAAAGCCCCGAAAAAGGGCTTAAATAAATAAATAAATATCGATTTCTTTGCTTTTGCTTAAATTTTTAAAGTGGTTTGAAGATTGGATATTCACAAAATTTTGGATTTCGCAGGATTCGTACCCCCGTTCGCTTGATGTCTATCTCTCTGGCCGCTGAGACTTGTCAAACACCTTGCCAACTGCGCTACGGAAGGCTCGCACCGAGGTGCGAAATTATAACATTATATTAGAACCGAGTATTTGTGTAGAACTGAGATGTAATGCATTTCCGTTTCACCCGAATTTCAAGTCACTAACGGCGCCAAAGAAGTTTCACTTAAAAAAAAAAGATATCTTAGATTCGTAGGACGTACTGTACGTGTCCAGTAGGTCCTGGCCCGCAGACCCTTCAATATTACACAACTGCCAACCCTGTTCAAATCGCAAATGCGCCCCATGGTTGATTTTGGCAGCCATCTCTCTTCTGGAGGTCCAAAATACCTGAAAAAAACCGTCGACTCTGTGCAGAAACGGGTGGTCTGTTTGATAGATTCTCCCATCTTAACAAACGGATTCCAATCTTTAGAGCTCAGGCTTCAGGTAGGAATGCTATCCTTGTTCTACCGGTAATTGAATGAAAAATGCTCCGAGAAACTAGCGTCATTTATCCTTATGAATGACGCTAGTTCCTCCTTCTAAATATGATAAAACGAAATCTTAAGAGTGTATAAGCAGAGAAACCAGAAATATGTCATTTTTAAATCAGTGGTTAGACGTATTGACTCTTTTCCACAAAAAACTATAAATGGATTTCAAAAGATTGTTCTTTTATCTAGTAAACTTATGTTTTAGATTTTGAGAAAAAAAAATATTTTTAGAATAATAAGGTTATACCATAGGTCGTTCGCAGATTTGTTCAATTTTCAAAAAAGTACATTTCTTATACAACACCCATTTCAAATCATATAATCATGCAGTAAAATAAATCAATACATTAGCTGGTAAACCTATGTTTCAGAATTTTAATTTTAGTTTAAATAAAATTATTAAAAAATATATACGGACATGTGTTTCTTGACGAAAATTGGTCGGTTTGTGCATTTATTTGTGCACTTACAAACAAATATATTTCGGATTTTTTTACATACTTATTTTGCTAAGACGTTATTGACAATTCATAAATAATTTGATCGTAAAATAATTTCAGGAAGTATTTAATTTTAAATAATTTTGAACATCGCATTTCACCATTTTTATCGCAGCCCGTAAACACAAATTTCAGATTTCATTACGGGCCCAAACGCGGCCAGGAGAGCACGTCTTCGCGACGCTTTGAATAATAATATTTGGAAATGAAATTTGAAAACGAAATTTGAAATAAACACGAATTCCTTGATTCACGTTTGTTAAATCTACAGGGTTGCCCGAATGCAATTTTTCATGTTCATTGAATATTTTTATGCAAAAATTTCGAATATTTTTTTTATTTTAAATTATTCTTGTGTGAATACCGCACAAGAGTCCCAACTGCTCCAAAATATTTTTTGGGGTAAATCTTTTTTACGCACGCTCGACACTTGGGGGTAAACTGGTGAATGGGTTACGAAAAGTGGTGATTGTTACGAAAAATGACATGCGAACGGTAATCAATGCGAACGGTGATCGATTGCTCGGCGGGTCGGGCCTTTACGCACGCTTGTTTTTCGTGTTATTGTTATATTGTTAATGGACTATTTGTCCATAAATAAATAAATAAATTATAAACAGCGGGTACCCGGCATGCGTTTCAAGGGCACTGTAACCTCGCGGTCAACTAAACTGTTATGGTTCCATCACAAGTCACGGGAATTATAATGCAAGCGCCTGCACTATATAATATTATATACAGCGGGTACCCGGCATGCGTTGAAAGGCCACTCAAAGAAAGAAAGGGTTTGTGCGCTTTAATTCTGTTTGTTGAAGTGCTTATTATTAATAATGCACACAAATAAATATTTTAAAATGCGACATTTTTTACAATCCAACTGAATACTACTCTTTTTTTTCATGAATACCGCACAAGAGTCCCAACTGTTCTCGTCTGGAGCCAGTGGGACTATTGCATCCCCAATTTGGGGTATGTTGTAAGACTGAAGGTAGTGGGGAGGGGAAGGATATAGGGAAGAGGAAGGTGGGGAAGTATCTGGCTATTCAGATCTGGCCAATAAACACGGCTAAAGCCATTTCAAGCAACGTTTCAATTCTTAATGGTGGTCTTACACCAGGGCGATACTGAGAGTATCTTCCACTCTAATGGCCGTAAAATACAATTAAAAAACAAAAAACCAAAATATTCAAAATAATATAACAAATTGTTTATTCATATAGGTATCTACTTAATACCTATTGTGTTTACGCATTTCACTTGAATCTATTTATGTTTATGCACTTCGATATACAAATTACAAAAAACTACTACTAATTAAAATTCTGGAAGCGAGAATAGTAATATAAAGTAGTAATAGTAGCGGGCAGCCCTAGCTCGCGTGAACAAAACCCTCAAAACTCGGATTGCCGCGGAACGAAATTTAGTTCTGAAAACGCCGGCTCGCGAGCCCTGATGTGTTAGCGCTAGTGTCGGAATCGAAGTTGTCATGTGCTGGTTATTCACTCTTAAGTTAACATACATTACGTTCCCACTCCTCCAAAGTAAATATTACAACAAATTATTGTCATATTGTATTACAAATTATTGGTGTACCACAAGGGTGAAAATCATTGAGTTACCACCATATTTTAGGCAGTATATCTTCTAGTTAGTAAGTTGGTTAGTTAAAATAAATCCAATGTTGAGTTACACGTGATTATTGAATCTGTCCTTAATAGATGCCGCCTCAGTTCATCCTCTCACTGATTGAATTCTCAAATTATTTCCTGAGAGTAAAGCTCGGTAAACGTGAACCCATTCAGAGTTCAAACCCAACCTTTGAATTAAGTCGCCTGACTTACCCAGTTAAACTCAGAGTTAAATAAAATATTTCTTCAACAATTTGTTCAACTGTAATCAACAGGTTAAGAAATACTGCCATCTGCATGAGCAATAATAAATTATTTATCAATTAAAATAGAGACTTTAAGCGATAATTTTTAATGGCGGCTATTAGTGAACACCGATTTCACAGCTACTCAATTCCTCAAACATAAATTTATAAATAAATCAGTCGACTTTATCCAGTAGTCCACTATTAATAATAATAACTTATTGTTGTGTTCGCTAGTTGTTGTATTCCCACAATCAGGTTCTCCAACTCCTCTTGGAAGGAGATCACTTCTATGGAATAATAGAGTTCTTTATGTTAATCTGGATTTATTAATACTTCGCGTATTTGAAGTGATGTGACTGCGAGTAGTCAACCTAACTGCTAGCTGAAATAGATCTGAATTATGTGAGCTCCTGCAAACTGCACCCGGCCTTCGGCCCCCCTAGTGCACAAACTAACGCCACCTTGCGGACTTTCGGGACAGCTCTTAGCACTGCCCTATGCAACAATTTGATTAAAAATTAAAATACTTATCTAACTTTCTTCCACTTATTTCATTAATGATTAGACCTAATCTTCTTACGACGGTGATCTTCAGACCAGTCTTATAAAAATAAGTTATAAATCTGTTTCAATCCACAAAGGTGTTATATTCAAACGGACTTCCACCACGAATAAATTAAAGGTCTCAGTCAATCGCCTTGCACCCCAATGCGAGGGATGAATTCAAATGTTCGTTACATTTAGGCACAGAATCCACAGATTCCTACCCACCCTTCATACTTCCTCCCCTCTCCCTCTCAAACACTGAGCGAAAGGGGAAACTGCACCGCAGACTGATTAAACCTAAATAATTAAAATCGTCAAAATCTAGGGTTTATAGAGTCCTGCTTTAGACCCCAAAACTTAACCGATTTTTAAGATTTCTTTTCTCCACAGAATTCCAAGAAAAAAATACTCCATGTCTGTACATTTTGATATTTTTGAAATATATTTTCAAATTTGTATACTGAAATTGATGATGTTCAAACTAGGCAAATTTAAGGATTATAAGTCAGTTTTCAAAAAAACAAATCGTAGATAAATTCGAGTTGTTAAAATCTATAGTATTAAAAATATATATTTACACCCCAAGTGGTTTGCTACGTTTGGTGACTTAGCAGGGCTGCCCGGGTTCACGGGGTGAGGTTTTTTCAGGTCTTGGGGGCGGGTACGTCTGCCCACCAGCTGCTTGCGGGCCGGATGAAGAGACTTTGGTTGATGAAATGAAAATTGACCTTTCTAGCTGGACTCTCTCCACCCATTGCCTTGCGCTGCAGCTGGAGGGATGGATTCATATGTCCGTCACTCCTGGACACACTGACCCCCAGATTCCTACCCATCCTTCATATTTTTGTCCTTCCCAGAACTTACTATCCTTCTCTTCCTTAAAAAAAATGCACACAGCATCCCCTAAGACGACATAGGCCCTGTGGGAAATAATTTTCCTTAGAATTCCAAGGGGCTCCGTCAACCATTCTCTTCAGATCCGTCCTTCCAAGCGGCTGGTGGGTAGACCCGGACAAACCTCACCCCACGAAGCAGGGCACCCTTTCTAAGTCATAAAACGTAGCGAAACACTTGGGGTGATCTATGACAGAGGTGTTAGTTATAAAATAAACGCTTCCCGAGGCAGCGGTAGCCACACCCGCCCCCCAAATAAAATTAAAAGAATTATTATGAAAAACTTGTGAAGCTCGCAGATAAAATATTAGCGTATAGATCAGCCACAAGAAAAAATAATTTATGGCATTATTAAAAGTGTTATAAATTTGCCGCCCTCGGTTCTAAGGACCTCCATTCTAACTAAAAAGGCTTTAATTATACGGCTTAACAAATCAGTGAATCTCATTCATGATATCAAATGTAAAGGCGTTTGTTCTAATCATTTTTGTTTTTTTATTTTCTTTTCAGGGTAATTTATTCATGAGCGGAGCATCGTTGTGGAAATTTAAAAAGGTTTTGCTTTTAAAATATACAGTTGACACACAAATCTGTTCATTCTACGAGGGAGGGATATTTACCCGATGATATTGTACAATAATAATTTCGTGGATTTCATAAAGGAAGACATTTTTTGTATTATTTTGTTTCTCTGTAATCTGGCGTCTAACTTTGAATAAAATAACTTCGAAAACTTTCATAAAGTTTGTCGATTTTTACCGACCTGTTTGATTAGGTCATGTAATTTTTACATCGCGTGGTTTTTAAAAGTTATTAAGGTTTAGATTCCACAACTTTTAAATTCGGGGACTAGGAGCTCGTGGATCCTCGAGGAGCCCGTGAGCTTGGAGCTCGTGGACACCCCTGCTAAGTCACCAAATGTAGCGAGCCGCTAGGGGTGACCTCTGGCACCAACAAGTTATCCAATAAATGGTTCCTGGGGCGGCGGTACCATTTCCTGCCACCAAATTGATGAAACTATTCCCAGAAATCCTGTCTTACCGGACAACACTATCCCAATTGAGCTTCCTAGATACATTCGGTAATTTTTAAATGTTTCAAAAGCTACAAAAGTTATTCTAACAATTTACATTTTCCATATTAGTTCATCTCCCGTCAAAATACAAGTTTTAATCTTTCTAAACAAGTAACCATTATGCTTAATCAACCCAGCTGCACAGGTAAGTCAACAAAATACCCGCAACGACTTATGTAGAATGAAAGCCTTCAAACAAAGGCTTTGCAACACCAACCCATAGCTAAGAAGGGTGATTAAATTTTGATAAATTACACGAGGGTAGGTGTATTCTATTTGAGGCCCATACAATGTGAAATATGAACATTATTCAAATATTAGTTAAGCGGATCTGGGAGTATAATGGAAGCCTTAAATGAAAAATAAAAGAGAAAAGAAGGTTTTATGATGGAAAATTACCTTAAAAATAGCTACGGCTTTGTATGCATAATTTTTTTCAGGTTTTTAACATTGTTTTGAGGATAAAATAAATTTTAAGCGTTGCAGTTTGCAATAGTTCTTTTTTAATATGAATACCGCACAAGAGTCCCAACTGCTCCCTTCTGAAGCCAGTGAGACTATGGCATCCCCAATCGGGGTATGCTGTGAGGCTGAAGGTAGTGGGGATGGGAAGGGATAGGGAAGAGGAAGTTGAGAAAGTACCTGGCTATTCAGATCTGGTCAAAAAACACGGTTAATGCCATTCCAAGCAACGTTTCAATTCTGAATGGTGGTCTTACACCAGGGAGATTCTACAAGTATCTTCAACTCGCAGGAACTTGCCGCAAATATACTATATATTATTTTAATTGAATAAATTGTGAAATAAAACAAATTAATCAAATAAAATTTATTTTCCACATCGGGATTCGATCCCGCGACCTTCGGTGTACGAGTCAAGCGCCTTACCGCTGCGCTACGCCGGCCGTCAAGATTAATCTAATGTAGCGAAAGGCGAGACATAACCATGTTTATCGAGGGTTTGCCCGAGGCTCACATTTTTATTTATTTCGACAAATTCGTAATTGAATTATCGTTTTTATTTCCTTGCCTCACAAGGGATGCAAGTTATTTATATTTTAGGTTAATAAAAACAGTACGTTGCCATCATTTTTTTAACGTACAACGCTTTTAAAAAAATGTAATACGTTGTACAACTAAAGTAAGCGGTGAGCAGCAGTTTTTTTTTAGTCGATGAATTAATAACTTCGGGAGGTATTTATTTAGAAATATATTAAATATTAGTTACACGTTCTTCAGAATTAAGTCGAATCTCCAGGCCTGCTAGGGTGAATTGGACCATACGTCCGTCCGATACGCCGTGCCACGGACGCATATTTGTTTACACGCTTTCTTTACTTACGTCGTTAAGATTCCCAGATTATTTTTCTTCTTCTTCTTCTTTACTTTGATACGGCAAATTCGGCAGTAGGTCCGTCCTATACACGGGTCACGAGTCACAATTTGTATACACGGCTTCTTTACTTACTACGTTAAGATTCTGAATACATTTTAGGGTACAGTATCGTCTTAAAATGTGTCCTAAATGAATTGCCTACTATATCTGTCACAAAACATGGAGCAGATAGTTATAAAAAATGGTACTTACTCAGCCTCTTCGATGGTCTCCGTCATGGCCAAGAACACACAGTTGAGCAGGATGGTCGCCATGACCACATAGTCGAACAGCTGATTGGTACAGAGGTAGATGCACGCCCTGCGAACTGGTGACCAGGGCGACCACCAGAAGAAAGAGCTGGTGGCGGTGAAGCGGTGGATGTAGTTCTTCCGGAAGCGCTTGGAGACGACGCAGAATGTCTGGAAGGGGTAAATGCAGATTAGAAAGTTATTATAATTTTTTTTTTGCGACAAATTTTTCATTGTCCAGATTGAAAATTGATTCTAGGATTAAAAGAGCTTTGCATTGTTTTGGTTCTTTTTTGTCATAAGCTTCACACTAGAGTCCCTGAGAAAAACAATTCCTCACAGGGCCTATGTCGTCTTTAGAAAGCTGTGTGGAGGGTCTTTTTGGGAAAGGTAAGAGAGGAAATTCTGAAAAGGAAAAGGTTAGGGTTGCGTAGGAATCTGGGGGTCAGTGTGTCCAGGAGTGACGGACGAATGAATCCATCCATCCCACCGCGGTGCAAGGCGATGTTCCGAGAGAGTACGGCCGGAGACGTCAAACAGACTCCCTCAACCATCCTCTCTCAATCCAGCCTGCCATGCAACTGGTAGGCAGATGCATTCGACACCAAAACCCGGATAAACCTCACCCCATGAATCCGGGAACCCTTGCTAAGTCACCAAACGTAGCCAACCACTTGGGGTGAAGGTAAAGGTGTTGGTTATCCAATAAATGGTTTCCGGGACGGCGATACCCATAACCGCGTCCCAAATTGAACTTTACTATAGTTTTTCATCAAATTAATTCTGTTACAAAGTGCAGTTGTAGACCTTCAAATATTTATAAATAAATTCTCTTCGTGAAATCAAGTATTCACATCAATAATTTACTTTTCTTCAGGTTTTGAACCCTTGTCTCCTCAACCAATGTTCTTGCCAAGTGTGCAACAAATAATAAATAAATTTTTGATTTTTTCCATATTTTTGTATTTTAGAAAAACGTTAAAACGTTCATAGAAGCATTTTTCTACGAATATTAAATATCCCTTTTTCTACTTTCCGTTATTTTTTCCTTTATCCTGTGAAATCATAAAATAGATTTTGTGTCATAATACTCTCTTAAAATAAAACTTAAACATGACATAGTAAATAAATAAAATAAACGCTAACCAAATTAGTGCATGCACTCTAAAATATGTACTAACATTTACATAATATAAGCCAGTTAAAAGTCTGCATTTGGGCGAATAATATGCAATGATTAATTTACAGTTTCTTGGAACTACCACCGCAAAGGCGCTTAAAGAATTTTGTTAGGTATCTATTTATTTACGGATTTAACCGCTGGAGCGCTTTTTGCCACAATATGGCACCATTTAAAATACTTTGGATTGCTTTGTTGCCAATTATCTTAAAAATATGTTGGTACGTTGATCGAATTGCATTTTTTCTCGATACTTCTTGCAAATCTGTGACAAGATTATAAAAACTTTATGGTGTTTTAAATAATAAGAACTGTAGATGAAGCAAGATATATTCTTTTAATAATAATAATTAACTCACATAAAAATACAAAAGTTTTCGAAGAAAAATTGGATTCTTTAATTACCTATACATCATAATTTAAAACCAAAATAAATAAGTTACACATCCGTACTAGATAAATATTTATATATATATATTTTTATTAAAAAGGTAATTATTCAGTTTGGTTAGGTATTTAACCTCAAATCCAAAATTAAGTTTTTTAGCTGTTGTTCCTAATTCTAAGAATTCCACGTGTGTTCCCGAAAACTAATCCAATTTTCCTTAATATTTTCAGGCTTTCCTAACACCAAAGTTTTTATTTAAAAATTATAAACTGGACAAGACATAAAATTAACCCCTTTGAATAACACCTCTGGAGTGCCATAGAGGAAATGAATTCATTTAAGTTTGTCTGCGGTTTGGATTATAAAAACGTAGAGAAAACTACAAAGAAGAATTAACGCGACAAAACTAATTCCGACGATTGTGTTATACATTTGAAATAAAACTATATAGTCGGGGTGCCGTATTAAAAACTCTGGACTTCTTAACTTCGTTGAAACTATTACTGTAATAAAGTTATACAATTTTTTTTACGACATTGGCTCTTTCAGCATTTATTAGATGTTTTACTTTTCGGATTAACGTTAGTACAATTTCAGATATGTCCATCGTCGCGTCGATTGAAAACATTTTTTTTTTCTATAAGCGTTATTTTTTTTATTTTAAAGTCTAAGAAGAATTCTAACGAAATCTTTTCTATTCAGAACTGAGATCTGAAGTTAAAGAAAACTTAGGTGAACATCTGCTTTGATATTGTTATGCAATTTGACTCCCCTGTCTACAAACCAAAATCTAAGTCATTTTTTGAAGTGGAAACTTCCGTAGCACCATTGTGATTTGAAACTCGATGAAATGAATAAGCAACACTAAAAAGAGATAAACTATATCTATAGGGTTGAATGAGAGGGAGAACGAGATAGAATAATCAGTAGCCTTCTTTAGTCTTGTCTACTTTGGTTTAATGCAGGTTTCACTTCTATCGCGTGTGAACTACATTCTAGTATTTTTTAATTATTGTATACATTAGGGTATAGGGTGTACGTATTATTGTATACGTTAATTGGATAACCAATGCCTCTGCCATAGGTCACCTCAAATGGTTCACTATCTTTGATAACTTAGCAGGGGTACCCGAGTTCACGGGATAAGGTTTATCTATGTCTTGATGGCGGTAATGTCCCCGGAATAGCTGTGTGGCAGGCCGGATCGGGAGAGACTCTCTCAACCCCAATTGGAGAGACGGATTCATTCGTCATTCCTGGACACATCCCCCAGATTCCAATCCACTCCTCAAAACTTTTTCTTTACTAGAATTTCCTCTCCTTCCTTCCCATTATCGTATGAGTATTATTCTGCATTGGTTTTAAATGCTAATGGCAGAAGAAAACAATCACAAACGACATTTTTTGTGCAGGTTCAGTGATCCATAACCCATAACCATGCCTAGAAAAATTAAACGCTGTAAACGACAAAGAAATAAGTCAACTGTTTGGTCCAGAATTTTGAATTCCGAAAATTAAAAATAGAGAGTTAATCATTATATTAACTAATGCAACATATCCTCTCGAGGTCAATGTTCAAATTATATAATATCAAAGTACGAGTCTGAATATTCATGAGGCAAAACCAGAGGAAAAAATGTAGAAACACTTCCAACACGGAGAATGTGAAGGAGATGTTATCTACAAAGAGGTTTGGAATTAAGTTCAGAATGGTAGAAAGATTAAAAAACCAAAGGGAATCGTGTAGATGAAGAAGAAAGTAACATGAAAAAGGTTAAGCCAAGCTGGATAAGTTTCTTTAGTTACAAGCAAAAATAAAAGAAATTGAACTCCCAAAAAGATTTTATAGTCTTGATTTTTTGTTTATTAGTTGTTCGCAATCGAATCATATAAATTAGAGATTTTTAGTCATTAAAATGAATTAAACTAGTTATTAATTAATTAATGATTTTTTTCTGATACCGGGTGGCTCTTAACTGTATACCTAGTTTCAATTAACAAAAAATAAATATTAGTAGAACTTAGAAATGTTTTATTTATATTTTCGGAAACTACACAATAAATGCAAATTTTAATGATATCTAAGTTTTAAAAATTATATTGTCCAAGTGAGTTCCACCAGCTTGTTGACATTGTCTAAGGCGGATTCGAAAATTCTCAAAAACAAGTACACAAGTTTCCCGTGGGATGGCGTTAATTCCCCGTACAATGTTTTGTTTTAATTATTGTTGTTGGAATGTCTTCATGGACTCTTGATTTTAAGTATCCCCACAAAAAATATTCACACGGGCTGAGATCCGGGCTATTCGGGGGCCACTCAATATCTTCTCCTCGTGAAATGAGTTTCCAGGGTAACATGTCCTTCAAAGGGTCCATGGACAGTTGGCAGTGTCCAGGTCGTGGAATTGTAAACTTTAAATTCTTGAAGAACTGGGACCAAGAACTCCTGAAGCATCTAACAATAATTCTCAGATTTCTCTGTCATAGCAACTTCTCTTTGCGTCTTCTCTTGCGAATCGATTGTTGTGGATTTTCCCTTATTGATTCCTAACACGCTGAATAACTTCAGGTATCTTCGCTGGCTTCGGGCGACCTTCTTTTATTATTCTTACTGTTGAACCGGTTGTCTCAAATATTTTAATCCATTTTCGAATTGACTTAAACAGAAGTGAGCACGGTGTATTCGTCTCGAAATCGTCATGGAATAATTTTTAACGTAATATGCACAAACACAAAACGAGTACTACTCTCCCGTGAACGGCTCCATGGCGACTAAAATTTCCACGAAATAGCGCGTCTAACGCTATCTCCTGCACCGCGCCCGCCCCACGTATTATTAAGGGCCACCCTGTATATAAATAATCTAGCTCAATGTCTAAAAATGTCCTCTGAATTTGAAACGATCGGTCATGTCCTTTTGTTTGGTATTCTTCCGCATTCACCTTCGGGAATAAAGGAACCCATGAAAAAACCTGAGAAGATGCGGCCGATTAACAACTCGAAGCAGGGTCGGACTTCGGTATATGATGTCCTGCATTACGGAATGTGAATGTGTCTGTTTTTATGTTAATAAATACTGACGAAGGATGCAAAGCTAGTGAGTTAGCTACAGTTATGATGCCAAACCTGTTGACGTTCAGTGAAAATTTTAACTGAATATTGTATAGAGGGCGCCAAGTACAACCGTATTAAAGCTGATGGCAACAGAAGTAATATGACGCAAAAATGGATGACGCAGATGGGGTGTATAACTTTCAGTATCGCCCTGGTGTAAGATCAACATTCAGAATTGAAACGTGGTAAAATTGAAAAAAAATTACTTTGGCCGATTTTGGTGACCAGATCTGAATAGCCAGTAATTCCCCACCTTCATCTGCTCCATCTCCTTCCCCTCCCCAATACCTTCAGCCTCACAACTTATCCCAATTGAGGTTTCCACAGTCTCACTGGCTCCAGACGGGAGCAGCGAGGACTCTTATGAGGTATCTATTCAAATAAAATTTAAAAAAAAACAAACAAAACAGGGCTTTTTTTTACACAAGCTTCTCACAGAAGGCCCTTAGGAAAATAATTACCCTCAGGCCCATGCCATCTTTGGGGATGCTGTGTGGAGGGTCTTTTGAACGAAAGGAAGGAGAGGAAATTCTGGAAAGAAAAGGGTATCAGGGGCGGGTAGGAATCTGGAGTTCAATGCGTCTAGGTCATCCGCCGCCAAAACCTAGATATCCTCACCCCAAGAACCCGGGCACCGCTGTTAAGTCACCAAACATAGCAAATCACTTGGGGTGACCTGTTGCGGAGATGTTGGTTATTCAATAAGTGGTTCCCGGGGCGGCCGCGGTGGTACCCATTCCCGCCTCCCAAATTGTAGAGCTGTTCGGCATTCTATCCATTCAATAAATCTACTGGTGACGTGTTCACTACTTATTTTGGTACGGTTTGCTTCGAGATTTTCACCATAATCTAATTTTCTCTTTTCCGATACTTTCTGCAAGCTTCTGCGAAACACCAACTACGAGTATGTACATTAACGGCTTTTAAGAATATCAGATTAAACCTTTACCAATGCTGTGTGCAACGAATTTTCCCATCCAACTATGTATGTATGTACATATTCATATTTAGTTGGTAGGTACCTACTCTTTGTTTTGTAGCCAAGCTCATCATCTTTTTTCCGGTAAATGATTTATGCTTGGTTAAATTTCGCGAAAGAACTTCAGGACTGAATAACTTAACTTTTGAGTGAATTATCCAATCAATGATTTGATAAAGTGATATTTTCCACTCGAATGTGTATTGATTCATGTCAATCACGCAACATTTCCACTCGCTTTAACAAGAAAATATTTATACCTAGGTACTTATATTTGTTCCGTGACTCCTCACCACGGTGCCAAATCAACAAACCTTTGAAAAGTGATAAAAAGTCATTAAAAGCGATGAAAAAAATCTATCCTATAAACATACCTAGCGTACCTTACCTATTTTTTTTTAAATTTTTAATCACTTTATATCACTATTCAAACGTGTATTAATTTTTCCAGTTATTGCATTAACCTATATTACCAAATTATTGAAATAATAACCTCGTATTCACAAAAAACACTGCGTCTTTTATGTAGATTTTAAACTCTTACAAGGGGACGAATGTTTGGGACAGTCAAGAGACTAATGTCTATTCTCTTGTGATCTCAAAATCTCTCGATGTCGTCGGATAACTCGATAACATTTTTAATCCATCTTAACTAGAGCCACCGAAACTCGAAACATTATTATTCTCAACCAATATGAGTCTTGAAAAGTGAGGTCACAATGAAAGAGGCCAATGCCAAATTTTATTTTAAATTTAAACTTATAAAAAAAAAAATTGTGACAAACTACAGTACAAGATATTCCAAACAATTCAACTCATTATTCCAATAACAAAAACCTCAATGGCCCAGTCAAAGTTTAACTTCCTTGCCCCGAAAACCTTTAATAACTTATAAAATGAAATAAAGACGGTAGACCAATATCACACTTTCAAGAAAGCCATTAGGATTTTTTTGAAGAGACAGTGCCAGTGGCGTGTTTCTCGTTCTCAGATAGAACAACTGTATATATATATATATATATATATACTAGCTTTTACCCACGGCATCGCTCGCATAGTATTGGTGGGAAATTACTTGCAAAATTATTGGGATAATTGTTATTATTCTTGTTATTTTGTCTAATAGAAAATAATTATTGTTTAATAGAAAATTTGAAAATGACATTTCGCAAATAAAAATTCTATTTTAGAAAATATTTAAATTATAGAAATAGAAATTTATTTTAAGTACCTTCTCCCTTTATTAGTACGCTATGCTTTATAGCAACGTTATGCTTTTTGTTAGGAGAATAAACATTTTTAGAGATATGTAGATATTAACTAAGACGCCAAAAAAGTACTTTTTTTAATCACAACGAAGCACTCTTTTTAAGCCTAAAATTAAAAAAAAAAACATGGTTTACATGGTAACAATTTGTTTGACGTTTGCAATAACTCGATTTTGTTAGGGACAGAAAACGTATGATACATAATTTCATAACGCCACAGCTCATTCATAACGCCAGAACTTACCAATATATAAAGTTGTTGTTACTCGCAAATAACGTAGCTTTCGATTAGTGAAAGAATTTTTAAATTCCATTCGATATTTATTGCGTGAAAGAGTAAGGACCATCCAACCAACCATCCATACAAACTTTCGCATTTATAATATTTAAGATATATTTAATATTTTTTATATCTTATGTATATGTGCGTGTGTATGTATATATATGTGTACGTATGGGTGCGTGTATGTGTGTACATATATATGTATACGTATACATATAAATTTAATATATATGTATATGTATATGTGTGTGTGTGTGTGTGTGTATTCATGTAAGTAGGAGCGCATATGGGAATGTATATGTATGTTTATACCTGTACGAGTATAGATTTGTGCACGTGTGTATAATATGTAAGTGTGCACCGTATACGTTGTGCTTGCATGCACACATATTGAAAAAAAGTTATGTACATTTTTATAACCTAATGCTAATTTACTTCTTTTACCCTTTCTATTTTCTACTTTTTATTATAATGTTTTCAATTTTTAGCATCATTTATAATAAATCCATATGTTTACACTAGACTTCATATTTCATACAAAGTAACAATACTCCATTGTTCAGTATGGTGATCTAATATATCTACTCTATGTAAATGTCTTAATTATGTATCATGTGTTTTATAAATAAATAAATAAAAATACGGTAAGGTTTCATTCTATCTCATTCTCTCGGGGGATAAATCCTATAGATCTATGTGTGTTGTTTCTTTTTAGCGTCATTTCCGTTTCATCCGAGTTTCAAATCACAACGGTGTTAAAGGAGTTTCACTTAAAAAAAACTTATTCTGTATTTTAATACTTGACATTCCCTCTATTCATCGGCTACTACCCGTGCATATTATAATCAATTAGGGAAAGTTGTTTCACAAACGAAAAAACGTAACGTGGGCCATTTTTTAAACTTTTTTATGTTTGTATGCAAAAAAATCATTATTAAAAAAATATATGTTTATTTCGAATTATGCAATTTGAAAGCGTATTTCATCACCTTTCTAAAACAGTTTTTAGTTTTTTAATGTGCTCAGAAATATTCAAAACATTTGCATTTTATTGTAAAGCGAAAATATTTTGATCATCTGAAAAAAAAGCAAAATTTTTGAAGGGTTAATATTCAAGTTCTTTGAGAGTTCTATTAATGTTCTGTTATCATTTCATTACGGGCTGGTTACTCTAAAGAACCTTCACATTTGATAAATTGTACAAATTTAGTTGAACAATAAGCCATTATTATAGTAATTAATTTTAAATAGTAAATTTAATATTAAAAAAAATATTAGACCGATGTTTAAAATGTGAATCCACAGTTTGTCAGAATTTCCGGCTCCTTTGTAGTAGAGAGTAAAGAGCCCGCGTTAATGATAATTGCTTTACGTTTACCGCACTTTTCCCTCTGGCATTTTTCAAGGATCACTTTTCCACGCCTCTTGGATATGGCTCGTAGCCTTACTTTCCTACGAAGCCTTTGTTCAAACCAAGCGCCGCATAAGAGGATTAAGGATCGCTATTAAAAACCTTTGGTTTGGAGTCTTCTTTGCTGAAATAATCGACCATGTAAAAGCATGACATTTTTACAATATTTGGTTTACAATCGGGGTTAAAAAATCCAAATAAATGATTTTATTATATTAAATTACACTGACATGTTACCTTGTTAACCAATATAAATATCAGAAAGTTACAAATATCAACAGCTACCAAAAAAAACTACTCAACTGTAGATTGCTACAATACTTAGTAAAGGAAGTTGCTCCTCCATTACACATTTTCATTATGCGCCAAACAATGCAGGGATTCCTCAGGGATCCATTGTAAGCCTCGCTTATTTTTCGTATTACATATGCATGCACCAAGGTACGGCTACACATATTACAGCATTTTAAAATAATGTTATCTTTTTATCAAGTCTTGTTTACATGTGCGCACTGCGCTCCATGCGGCCACCTTCACAATTCTATTCCTTTATTGGCAGCGTAATAACGCATCGTTTGCAAAAGCGAATGTCATACCAATTTTACTGTCCACATTACTATTTTTCTTTCAGCAAAGAATTTCTGGGGATATCCTGATTTTTGTATTTTCAATTAAATAAAAAAAAAACACATTTACGAGTAAAGGTTAAACACTTTACAGGATTCGGATCGAAGCAATCTTGTATTTCCTTAAAGCCCTAATCGATCCACCCTCCGTATTTCTCGACTTCTGGCTTCGCGAACTTAACTTAACATTATTTACTGTTACGTCGTATTTTACTTTCCCTCCTCATTCTTTTTTCATCCATAACGTTATACGCCTATCCAATTTCGTTATATTCCACTCTTTCAAAAGTCTCTGATTGTATTTGTAAAGGTTTTATCATACTTGCAAACTGTAACACCTTTGATATTATTAAAGAAATTATTATTTCAATAAAAAAGGGTATTAATAAACAAAATAGCTGAAAATACCCAATAATATGTGAGTACCACACAAGACTTAAGCTACTCCCAGTGAGACTACGGTATTCCAACTGATACGAAAAGACATTAATATTTTTTACTCTTTATACTTGAGGTTGTTGCATAAGTAGGTAATGGCATTTAAAAATTAATTATAAAATGGATTCCTCGCCTTTTTTTATATGAATACCTACAAGAGCGCCAACAGCTCCCAACCGCCTGGTGTCAGTGAGACTATGGCATCCGCAATCGGGGTTTGTGGTGAGGCTAAAGGAAGCTAGAAGGGGTAGAAAACGGGGAGAGGATGGTGAGAAAGTATCTGGCTATTCACACGTGGTCACCAAACACAAATAAAGCGTTAAGCAATTTTTCGCTTATGAATGGTTTTGGCCGGGATTTGAACCCGCGACCTCCGAATTCGAGGTCGACGTTCATAACCACTCACCCACGGAGGCGGTCTATTACGGGGTACGTTTTTACATGAATTATATACTGATTGAGGGAGACCTTTTGACCTCTCCAGCCGAACTCTCTCGACCCATGGATTCATACGTCCGTCATTCCTGGACAGACAGACTCCCATTCTCAGCCACCCCTCATACTTTTTTCCTTCCATCCACTTCTTTCATTTTCTAAAAAGATCCTCGACATTCTTTATTCATAAAAGGTAAAATTCGGTGAGTACTTTCTGCACTTCACAGAATTTAACTTATTTTCTCCACATTCTTAATTGAAGTTACCAATAGAGCAGGAATTTTAATTAGTTTTTCGATCACAGAATGCATAATGTCCTCTTCGTTTTGGTATTACCCACGGCTAAAAAAATTGCGAGTTTTTTCAGGAATTTCTAATGCAGTCACTATCGACAGATAGAGTGAAAAAATGTATCTGTTTTTGTTCTGCCCGCAACAATTGTCACTACATAAGGGATTTTTTTCTTCTTAGTTTTTCAGATAAATTAAAGAACACAGCTTCCCACTTAAAATGATTCCGTTTTTCAGTGGTTTCAGCCCCCATTAATTTAATTTCTTTAGCTATCTATGTGACTAGAATTGGTAAAAAAAATATTTTCCTTCCTTGTGTGCTCATCAATTTTTTCTATGAACTTTAGCCTGCGCTTCTGCACAAAGCACACATTGAGCACAAAGTGTTCTTCCTTTGATAGTTTTATACGGTTGTCCTGTGTTTCTTTTAATTTTTTGGTATATGTTCATGATTTTAGAGATTCCGACGTTAATTCCATATTGAAGTAATAAATAAACAAAGATTCACTTACTGAAAACCTTCCATAACGGCAGCATTACGTGGCGAATACTCCTCCATAATGCTAATCATTTTTCCAACACTATGACATCAAGACAAAAATCAGAGACAATAAAGAATACAAAAATAATACACAAATAGGTATTCTGTAATTATTTCTCTATTATTTGGGTAACTACAGATTATTTAGAGTTACTATGGAAATGACTTGATAAATATTGTTGAAACACATCATCGAACTACCGTGTTAGTTAAATATCAATTACTATATTTGTTATTTTGACTACCTACGTTAGAGGCGCTGATATTATTTTAAAAAATAAACTGTGCCCACCGGCATACTTAATACCATCATTTTGTTTTGAGTAGTTTTACTCTTCATGTACATTTATTACTTAAATTTTAATTTTTTGTTAAAAAGCACGGATAGTAAAACTCTTCAAAACAAAATTTATAAATATTTTTGTAGTAATGCCCAAGATACATTAAACAATTAACTCCATTGTTCTAATTTTTTACTTACTACAATAGTGAACCGACGGTGCGAAGTAATGAAAAGAAATCCATAAATAAATATTCCCAAGAAAAAATAGTTTGAAATATCGATAGTCCTTATTGGGACTGGCGCTTGTGTCAACAATATACCTACGTAGATATGTTATAAGAGACGTACATCGCATCACTAAATGTTTTATGTAAATTACTGCTGTTTTTTTATTATGTATCTGCACTTCAAGTATGCGCATAATATTTCGTTCATTCCGTTACCGAACACCTCTGCAATAATGTTTGTCGTATTTATAAGGACCCGACAGAAGTTTCATGATTTTCCTAAGTACATAATCAATGCATGATGCCTTCAGCAAACGTTTGTCGACAAATTGACGAAATCATAATAACACGACGCCTAATGGATATTTGACGACGATACTTTTTTTATTTATTGAACAAATTGTGAACTCGTGGTACATTTGGTAAACTTCTCTGATCGGGTAAACACATCAGAAGTTTTTTGAACTTTATTACTGCTGAAGGAAATGGTGCCATTTTTTCGCTCATTGATTTCAGTTGCGTGCGAGATTGTGGTGTTTGGCATGAAATTGGTTAAACATGTTTTGGAATGAACTCATCAATGCTATTTTATATATGTATTTTTCTATGTTTTCAAAAGCCGAATTAAGCATTCGCCTTTGTGTTTATTTGAACTCTGATCATGGTGGTGAATTCTATTCACTCTATCGGTTTCTTTATTCCATGTGTTCAACTTTGATCACGGTTTTGAATTCTATTCACTCTATCGGTTTCTTTATTCCATGTGTTCAACTCTGATCATGGTTTTGAATTCTATTCACTCTATCGGTTTCTTTATTCCATGTGTTCAACTCTGCTCATGGTTTTGATTTCTATTCACTCTATCGGTTTCTTTATTCCATGTGTTCAACTCTGATCATGGTTTTGAATTCTATTCACTCTATCGGTTTCTTTATTCCATGTGTTCAACTCTGATCACGGTTTTGAATTCTATTCACTCTATCGGTTTCTTTATTCCATGTGTTCAACTCTGATCATGGTTTTGAATTCTATTCACTCTATCGGTTTCTTTATTCCATGTGTTCAACTCTGATCATGGTTTTGAATTCTATTCACTCTATCGGTTTCTTTATTCCATGTGTTCAACTCTGATCATGGTTTTGAATTCTCTTCACTCTACCGGTTTCTTTATTCCATGATGTTGCATCACATCATGAAGCGACGCCATAAAGATAGCAATTGAAATATGCGTTAAAAAAATAAAGATAATATTGGTCGTACTTGGTCGAAGCGTGATATGTTTAAGTATGACCAAATGGGATAGGGTCGAATTATCTCAGTGGTTAGAGCAGAACCCTGGCAAAGCTAAGGTCCTGGGCTTAATTCGTAGATGTGACTTTATCCTTTTCTGAATTTTCTTTTTTAAATTTTCATTTTTTTTTGTTTACATTTTCTCCACACAGGAGGCTCTGAAGAAAATAATTCCCCTCGCGGCCAATGTCGTCTTTAGGGATGCTGTGTGGAGGGAACTATAAGGAAAGTAAAGAAAGGACATTCTGGGAAGGAAAAGGGTATTAGGGGTGGGTAGGAATCTGGAGGTCAGTGTGTCTAGGAGTGACGGACGTATGACACCATCAATCTTACTGCAGCGCAAGGTGATGTTCCGGGAGAGTACGGTTGGATAAGTCAAAGAGACTCCCTCAACCACACTCTTCCGATCCGGCCTGCCATGCAACTTGTGGGCAGACGCATCCGCCGCCAATAACCGGACAAACCTTACCTCATGAACCCGGGCGCCCCTGCTCTATCACCAAACATAGCGAACCACTTGGGGTGACCTATGGCAGAGGTGTTGGTTATCCAATCAATGGTTCCCGGGGCGGCGGTACACATACCCGCCTCCCAAAATGAAATACAAGATTATTTACATAGTTTTTCATCAACTCTCCAACAGTTCCAAGTAGTTGAACATGTTACTAACGACAGATGTGTGTACCAGTTAACAATGATCAAAAATATTAGCAGTAAGTAAACTCCAAGAAGAAAAGAGGTTCGAATAAAAAATACTAATTTTAATAATTGAGGAAGAACATGTATAAATGAACATTTTTTTCAATTAAGTCAGAGGTGCCGCTAATGTAGATTTTGTTAATAAAAGGATATAATACTTTGTGATAAAATATTCCGTCGTTTGTTATTTTATTCATTGTCAGTCGGCACAGAAAGGTTTTGTTTTGAAAAGTTTTATTTTCTATGTAAGTACATTTGTTACTTAAATTTTCTGCTGCCAATTTTGACACATCCGTGTCATTCACTACCATAGTTTTAAGTTTGCTAGTCAATGACAGGGATGTGTCGAAACGGTAGTAGAAAAAAAAATTAAGTAACAAATGTACATAGAAAACAAAGCATTTCAAAACGAATTGTCTATAAATTGCTACGTACTAAATGCCCACGAAATACAAAAAATGGCACATAAAGGTTTGTAAAGATGTAGTAGGTACATTAAAAATATCTTTACTGATGCAGTAATTCGTAGTACTTCAAACCATCTCATTTCCCATAAATATTCTGCCTTCCATTATATGGTTCACAGATTTTTCACTATTCCTCTTCTAACATGTTTTCTGAAGAACTCTCTATTATCAAATATATCGCAACAATAACGGGCTCGCCCATTAATCTTAATTGATAGAATTCTTTGTTTCATATCCACTTATAAATTCCTGGATTATTGTATTCCTAACATCAGAGTCAATAAAAAAAACATGGTTGGCATAGAATTTTATTCATTAATAGTTTTCGTCCTCAGGAGTTTTAAAATTTGCTACGGAAATTTAAACCGCTTTCTATACTCTATACTCTAGGTCTAGGTGAACTTTTGATCGATTCTAAGAATTAAGGAAATAATGAAAACCATTTTGGCATCTATAAGCTTAAATTTAATGATTGCCCAGCATTTTATGCAGCACACTTAATAGATTTACTGTTTAAAATACTGGAGCGGCAGCGCAATTTAAAACTTTGGTACATTTTGGATAGGGCCGCTTATTATGAATAATTTTTAGAAAAAAACTTTATATTAGCCTTAATTACTATAAAAGGGAACTTTTTGCATTTCGGGCGGCGGAAAATTATGCATTTTAATTTTCAATTGCGTAAAACCAAAATTCACTTCGCCAACCGATCGGCGACAAACCGCGGCCGTTAGGTACGTCACTGTTATGTTGGTATCACTGATGCATTAACAAGAGCTAAATACGACCGTAGCCATCTTTGTGGGATACATAAAGAGGCGCAGAATTATGAAAATACAACAGAATTATAATGTCAACAAACCTCTATTCGTATATTTATTTATTATTACCATAAAATAACGATTAGTTAGAAGTTACGTAAAATAAAATAAAAACATGCGTATTAGGTAAGCACTACTTTGACGAAATTGTGAAAATAAAATGAATAAAGGCCTTTATGCAAGTTTTTTACATTGCAAATTTTATTTTTACATTGAAAATTATTTTTTTAAATAAAAAAAAAAAACGCCGGGTTTTTTTTTTACTTAAAAAAATAATAAAAAATCCGATAAAAAAAGCCGATCTTGGTTTTACGCAATCGAATTGAAAATTAAAATGCATAATTTTCCGCCGCCCGAAATGCAAAAAGGTTCCTTTAATATCTAGTAATTAAGGCGAATATAAATTTTTTTTCTAAAAATTATTCGTAATAAGCGTGTTAGGCCCTATCCAAAATTTACAAAAACTTTTTTCTCCGATTGCTCGAGATTTTTTGGTGATCATTTGGAATATTTTCCGCCCACATAAAAAAAATCATACCTCCGAATTTTAACATGGAGACATACAAACTGAAAATGGTTCTATATTGCCAATGAATTCACTTATCTTTTGTCGACTATCACATATTCGTGGGATTTAAAAAAAATATATTATAAAGTCGTAAACTTCTACTTAATTACTTATAAATTAGGAAAAATTTGCCAAAATTGGTAGCAAAGCAATCCAAGGTATTTAAAATAGTGCCATGTTGTGGCAAAAGCGCTCAAGTGGTTAATAAAACTTTGGAGATAGTTTTACTATATAGGAATGCGAAGGTTTAAGTCTTAATAATCTAGGAGCTCTTGAAGTAAAATAAAAAAATCCTAAAGATTGATAAAACCAATTTATGAAATAAAAAAATGAGATTTATTATATAGCCCTATTTAAAAGAAATTCCCTTTTCCTATATCTATTTTTACCACCTTTCTCTTACGTACCTCCACCTCGCCCCCTACCAAAGTTGAAGTTCTCTCCCTTTATTCGTGTTACCTACGAATACCCTGAATTCTGTAATAATTTTAACATGTTTTTATATACCTCTGATGAAGGTTCAGGTTGAATCGGAACCGTTTGGTTTTATATTTAAAAGACTAGCTTTTACCCGCGGCTTCGCTCGCATGGTATTAGTGGGCAATTACTGAATAAAGAATTTTCCCAGGGTAATGAAATTTTTTTCCGTGATACAAAGTAGCCTATGTCATTTCCCATTCCTCCAATTATCTCTGTTTAAAAAAAGCACATAATACAAACAACAAATAACGATAAGACAAATAAAATTCTTGAGAATGACATTTCGCAAATAAAAATTATATTTTAGAAAATATTTAAATTATAGAAATGGAAATTTATTTTAAGTACTTACTCCCTTTATTATTAGTATTTTATTCATATTTGAATCCAGAGAAACCTAAAAAAATAGAGATAGGTAGATATTAACTACGACGCCAAAAAAGCACTCTTTTTAAGCACAACAAAGCACTCTTTTTAAGTCTAAAATTAAAAAAAAAAAACATTGTTTCCAAGGTAACAATTTGTTTGACGTTTGCAATAACTCGATTTTGTCATGATACGTATGATACATAATTTCATAACGCCACAGCTTATTCATGAGGCCAGAGCTTACCAATAAATATAGCCTATGTTACTCGCAAATAATGTAGCTTTCGATTAGTGAAAGAATTTTTAAATTCCATTTGATATTTATTGCGTGAAAGAGTAAGGACCATCCAACCATCCATACAAACTTTCGCATTTATAATATTAGTAAGATATACACATAAGTTGTATTCTAACGAAGTTATTTAATTCTAATTTAAATTGTAAATTTTAATGTTTCAAACATTTTGTAAAAATATCAGGCAAAGCCAGGTATGAAAGCTAATTTAAAGTATGCCATATGCATGAATGCAACTTTAAATGAACCTTACTTAAAGTGAGAGCAACACAGCTTGCTTTACCCGGAATATAAAATGTTTGCTTAATTATAACCTTAAACAATATTCTCCCGTCATGTAAACTGACAGGTGGTGTTCTGCCAGAAGCAGACGGGCGAAAGTAACACGAACTTTTAGCCCTATCGGCCCATCCGCAGTTTAATGCCGTCACGAAGGAAACAGCCTGAGCCGTAAAAGCTCCGATACCATCACGAACGCCAGACTATAACCTACACAATACTCATCAGAACAAAACTTTCACATCCGCCCTAAAATGGTTTTTTATTGGGCTTTTTCATCAATGACAAGATTATTTTTACAGCGTATTTTGGATGAGATTTTTATCATTATAAAGTTGCCTGTTGCAAAACGTAGGTATCTACGTATAATATATGTAGATGTAGGTGCCTACATGTATTACTTTTTTTACATTAACGAACATAATTTACCTCAGGGCCTATTTCATCTGAGATGCTGTGTGGAGGGTCTTTTTAAGGAGGGGAAGAAAAGAATATTGGTGGAAGTAGTTGTAGGAAGGAGGAATGTTGTAGGAAGTTTTGGTTGTTGTATGAAGGAGGAAACACAAAGGCCGGAAAATCGTTTCACAGCAGAGCTGTTGAACACAAGAACGAGTCGAAGAAGCGACCCGTTCTCATGTGACAAATGTCAACCGCGTACATATTATGTTTGGAACGCGTTTGGCGTGTTTCCCGACTACGCACCGGTGCCGAAGGGATCAATTACGCTAGTTCCTTGGAGCATCTTCCATTGAAATAACGTTAGATCAAGGATAGCATTCCCACCCGACGCCTGTGCTCTAAGTATTAAAATCCGTTTGTTAAATTAGGAGAATATATTGTAGTCTTAGAATTAATTAGGTACTCAGGTACCTACTGGTCGGCTGTTGCTCCAGATTCAAATATTACAATATTATATTACTTTTGTTTTTCTCTAGTGTTTTTAGAGAGTCAGGAAAAATAATGTAGGTCAGATGACAGTTTATACAATATAATTAAAAGTGTAAAACTTTTTCAGTTTCATTTTTTAATTCATCACCACCTACCCAAACTATCATAGGGGTTTTTTCAGGTTTTGGGCCCCAGACCAGAGATGGCTGCAAAATTCAACTGTGGGGCGCACTATTACTAGCATATTGATTTATCGACCCTTGGCGAGAGATATGGGAACTACATCTATAAAATAGGTGTATAAATATTGTTTTTTATTATTTTTATACTTTAGGTTAATGCATGAGGTAGGTAACTCCGTTATTTATTTATAAACAGAGTTGCGTTAGTTACACCATTTATAACTCAAGAACGGCTGGACCAATTTTTATAATCTTTGATGTTGGATTTGTCTCCGCCTAGAATAGCAGAAAAGCTATTAAAACATTGGAAAATTTCACGAAAAAAAAAATTATGAAGAAAATTCTTTATCTAATCCATTTTGTAAGGAACTAATTCTTACCTTTTGAAAGCAATATTGTGAAATGTTTAATATTGAATAGTTAGTGAAATCCAAAAATTCAAAAACGTTCAATGTCAATGAATGCAAATGTCAATGCAATTTCTTACACGTTAAATGCCAACAGTCGAAAATGAGACAAACGGTGAACATATCTCTGCACCTCTCCAAAGAAAAAATACAATAATTCTAAAAAATCTTTCTCACACGTAGAAAATGAAACGCCATATCCGTAAGTAAGTGGAAAAGTAAGAAAATCACTAAAAATATAATTACGTTCACAACGTCATCCCAGATACTGACAAAAACAAAACACGAAAAGTTGTGTAATTTTAAACTTATTAAAAAAATTTAATTTAATTCAGCTAATAAGTTAACACAACAGTTAATGATTCTGAGGCGGGACGAAGTTTTCCGTGTTAGCTAGTTAATCATAAAATATATTCCTTGACTGAAGAATGCGGTTGACTGAATTAAAGAAGTAGTCGTTTTTGAGAAGCAGCATTGTTACTTAAGAAGGACCCTCAAATATTGTTGAAAAGAAAGCGGTGACTGTGGAAATTTCACGGAGAAAGATCAGGAGAAAAGGGCAGACGTGAGACAACCCCCAACTAGCTCTTCAATAGCAGTTTTTATAATGTAGCAGTCTAGTGAATGTAAATAATATTGATCGGAAGTTTTAGTTTATTTGAACCTTAAACTACATTTTGCTTAGACAACAATTAACTCCAGTATCTATTATCCAAAATTTAAACTCATATTGATATAAATAACACATATTTTTAAAACTAACTAACTAACCATCACGCCGTTTCCACGCAGAGGTGGGCATAGAGGACGTTCAGAATTCACATTTGCGTCATATATTCTCCTTACACTCCTTTCCTCGTTCATTCGCTCTACATGTCCAAACCATCAGAGCGTCCCTTTCTTAATCTTACACATTACGCTTGCATTATTTGCGGGTCTCCACGTTTCTCACACGATATTATATGGTTTTACTACACGTTCGCCTCAGGGATCTCATTTCTTCAGTCTACTTTCATCCTTCCTCTGCCAGTTCCATGCCTTACTGCCATACATCAGGGTAGGTACCAGCCCTCCATTATGGATGGCTCTAATAACTGTTATATTGGAAATCAAAACGTTTCAAACCAAAGCTTAAATTAAATTTATGGAGTGTTAATGGACGTACTTGACTTACTTAGACTAGTAATTCCTGAAATTATTTAGATTAAAAAAATGTAAATGAATTTTTTTTCTTCAAATTAAAACATTTAAAAAATCACTACGTATGTATTAAATAGTTAGGGGACATATGGAACAATATTTTTTTGTTAGGTAAGTTAAGAAAAATATAAAGTCAAATAAGTTATCGGAAAGTAAAAAATGTCATTAACATCTTTTTACACCAAATTATGTTATGAATCACTGGTAAAAGTAAGTCCGTATCTTCTAATTCTGTTTCATTTTCAGTTTATTTCATTAGCTTTTTCGATTAAAATCTCAAAATCATCCGATCCAAAGTAGATCATTTTACTTTTAAAAGAACAGATTAAATTAGTGAAAACACATAATCCGTAAAAAAATGTCAATAGAAAATCCGTGTTCAAATTTCAGAGTAAGCAGTGCCTTCTTATAAGCTTTCTAAAATAAACTTTTAACAAGATAATTATATCCTTTTCCATTTTTCTTATTTTCCAATCATTTTCGTTTTCAAAAATTATCCAATTTGACTTTTTATTTATAATAATTTAATCACTAGAACCACAATAAATTAAATTAAGAATAAAAAATACTGTCCAATTTTTTTCAAGTTAAGAGCAAAAAATATTTTTTGTTGTAGCGACGAAATTATTAGTAAACCTAATTTTAAAATATTATATTCAATTTTTATTTGAATAACTTTTGAATGTTATACCAATTGGTGAAATATTTTATGATTTATTATTTCAGAAAAAGTCTACAGGTGTCCCAAATAAAATCGGATATGTTTATTCGCGACATCTATGTTACAAATAAATTCGTTAAATAACTTTGTAATCATTCAAAACGATAGCTTTTCAAAGGGTTGTACTTGAATGATTTAGAGTTGTCATAGAACCATTTCAGATATGTTTTAAAATTTTCCTGACTAAAAAATAACGTCCTGATTAAGTTTTAGGTTATTACGCCGTGTTATGCTTCCACCTTCTTTGGCTAACCATTCGGCTCTATCCGAATTTAAAGAGTTCACTGTCCAAAACGCTGGCTAAAGAAGTAGGAAGTGCAACATGGCACAATAACCCAAAAATTAATCCTCAAACTGAATATACCGGTACATCTCAACATTCTATTCATCTTTCCTTTCTATCATTTATTCCGCCTCATAACACTCCTCTAATGCTTTTTGAATTGTGTCACCACTTGGCTTTGAAACGGAAAACATCATCGCGAATTATCAAATTATTTTTGTAGAACATTTTATGTATGGTCAATACAACATTTTTCTACATTATAACTAATATCACTTCAACGATATTATTTTTATGTATCTACTCATTCATACTTATTTTGTTCATAATACTTCTGATACCTTTTATGAACCACTGTATGCTTATAATCTTATGTATCATTTTAATGTCTAAATCTGTAAATAAATAAATATTATACATGCGAAGAGGTGTTTGTTTTTTATCATTGTTTCACGCTGCAACGGAGCGAGCGATCGACGTAATTTTTTGCATAGGGATGTTTGGAAAACTGGGAAATGACGTAGGACACTTTTCATTCCGGAAAATATATTAATCCTGAGGCAAAACTCTCTAATACCTAACGTATTAGAGCTTAATTTATGTTTTGTCAGCATTAATTTATTATTCGATCTATATTACACTAGCACCAAGTAAACGGTTTAAATCTAGTAGTAAAATTAGTTATGTACTGAGCGTCGCCAGTCCTGTTTTAATTAGACTTTTTGGCACTTCTTCTGTCTGTAATTTTTATGTATGCGTTTTCCTTTCCCATTTTCGAAAATCTGATGCCACAAAATGTACTTTATTATTCAAGCAACCCGTATTTTTACTGAATGGATAATTTTGACTACAGTTTAGCAAGTATTCTGTTTTCAAATGAAAAATCGTCGTGTTTATTTGAACTTTCTTATCCCCATATTTTTATACCATAGTACCTACTAGTGGAAGAAAACATGAAAAAAGATTTTTTATTGAGATAGTGACGTTTCTTTGGACAAATTGTATGATTCTTTAAAAAAAAATTAAATGTAAGATAACATATGTGGTTTCATAATTAAGTATTTATTGGTTTGGAACTCCAAAATACCTGAAAAAATACCCTCGATTCCATGCAGAAACGGGCGGTCCGTCTGATAGATTCTCCTAATTTAACAAAAGGATTGCAATTTTTAGAGCACAGGCGTCGAGTGGAAATACTATCCTTGTTCTACCGGTTTTTCAATGGAAGATGTTCCGAGGAACTAGCGTCATTGATCCCTTCGGCACCGGTGCATAGTCGGCAAACAAACCAAACGCGTGCCCAACATATGTACACGGTTGACATTTGTCACATGAGAACGGGTCGCTTCTTCGACTCGTTCTTGTGTTCAACAGCTTGGCTTTGGAATGATTTGTCGGCCTCTGTGTTTCCTCCTTCCTACAATATGGGTCTCTTCAAGACCAATGTTCATTCCTTCCTCTCCTCATAAAGACCCTCCACACAGCATCTCAGATGACAAGGTGACAAAGGCCCTGAAGGAAATTATTTTCTTCAGGGCCTCTTGTGTGGAGTTAATGTAAAAAAAAGTAGGTAGGGATGTATGTTGTGGCTAACGAACAACCCAGCAAATTCGATATGCGATTTGGCTATTCGTACGCCAATAGCGGAAACGAGCCTTTTTACTTTTTACCACGAAGGGTGTCGAACGAAAAGAGGATTCATTCTTTTCCCGATTGCCGCCGATATAACAGCTCGCGAAATTCTTCATGTTCGCTACCCACATTTAGTTACCAAAAATTGTTCAAAATGCAAATTATGGTCTTTAGATAATTGTTTAATAAACCTACAAGCAAGTAGTCTTGCTTATCTGCATTACGATCGCATCACTGTCACCGCATAATGTATATTCTTACGTATATATTAAATTTATTATATAAGAGAAAATTAGAAACTTACTCTTTGGAAGCGAGGTCTACTGTTAATAGAATAACTATTAGTATTAACAAGTCCATGTCAGTTGGTTCTCCGACATAGTGGAGATATGCCAGTGTTGTAAAAAAAAATACTAAAGTTATGAAATATTACAACCAACACCTATCCCATTTATTAGCATTTAACTAATTTGTGTTTGAACCCCGATTGCCTTATTCTAATCAGATAGTTCTAAATAGTTGGAAATATATAATACAAATTATCAACATTTATAATTGATCCTACGTTCTACGTTAGAACAAAGTACAGTCATTTGACAAGGGTTGGTTCTTGTTAAATTTCAAATATGAATTTCTGTTGCCAGGGAGCAAATCCTAATTCGTATTGTCAGCGAAATATTTACATGAATAATAATTGGAAAATTTGTAGGGCGTCTTTTTTGTGAAAAATCACTTCAATGGTGCTTATTTTCGTGCCTTATTTTTAAATCATAGTTATAATCTTGTTATTGGTTAGTGAGCAATCGGTTTATTATTGATTTTTTTACATTAGTTCCACATTGGAGACCCTGAGGAAAATAATTTCCCTCAGGGCCTATATCATCTTTGGGGATGCTGTGCGGGGGGTCTTTTTAAGTAAAGGAAGAAAAAGAAAGTCAGGAATGGAAAAATGTTACAGTTTGGGTAGGAAAAAGGTAGCATTTGGGTGAAACGGATGTATGAATTCATCCCTCCCACTGCGGTGCAAGACAATAGGGCAATAATCCTGTAGGAGAGGTCAAATAACAAATAATAGTTTGACGACCGGCGTGGTCAAGCGGTAAGGCTTTTGACTCGCAATCCGAAGGTCGCGGGATCGAATCCCGGCGTGGGCTGATAAATTTTATTTGATTAATTTGTGTTATTTCACGATAAATTAATTAAAAATAATATATAGTATATTTTCAGCACGTTCCAGGGTGGAAGATACTCTAAGTATCGCCCTGGTGTAAGACCACCATTCAGATTTGAAACGTTGCTTGAATTAGCTTAAGCCGTGTTTGGTAACCAGATCTGAATAGCCAGGCACTTCCCTACCTTCCTCTTCTCCATTTTCCTTCCCTTCCCAATACCTTCAGCCTCAGAACACACCCCAATTGGGGATGCAATAAATTCACTGACTCCAGACGGGAGCAGCTGGGACTCTTGTGAGGTATTCGTACAAAAAATTTTATATGGTCTCGCTTAACCAATATTTCCCGAACTGGGCAGACGCATCTGCTGCCAAGGCCTAGACGAACGTCATCCCATGAATCTAGGTCCCATATGAAGTCACCAAACGTAGCTAATAACTTGGAAACGTAGCTAATAACTTGGGGTGACCTTATGGCGGAGGTTTAGTTATCCAATAAATGATTCGCTGTGCGGCGGTATCCATATTCTGCCTCTTAAATTGTTAATTAGGAGTAAAAAAAACTTTTTTTATGAGACAGTTGGGGATATGCATCGATTTCTCATCATACATAATTATAATTAATAATATTACGTAACAGATCGAAAAGTCACTATACCGAACGTTACGCAAGGCCGTCCATTCTATTCTATATTATTAATACGCTAACGTCTGTCGTACACACTAGCTTCACGCAATAGAAACAAACGGAAGTGCTGCCATCTATAATATTCAAATAGAACTATTGAACTTTTCGTGTTATAGTTTTCTTAGTTTTTTTATAGGTTTTAACCTGCTAGTCGCTGATTAATGTGGCGAGTAACAACCACGTAAATACTGTAAATAAATCTTTATAAGTACCTACACTGCGAATTCCTTATTCTGCCTCTTACTTTGAAAATGTCCTCACTCAGTAAAGTAATTTATTTACTTCCCACTATCGGGTCGTTTTCCCTTGGGTTTCAATGAAAATGCATTTTCTACACTTGGAAACCGAATACTCTCGATAGTGCAATAAACTTTTGAAAGAAATTTTGTACCCATTTCCTTTGGCTATTGACACAACATAAGTGCTCCAATACTCAACAAGGGTTTATTTCATATTCAGTTTATTAATGAACTTAACAAAAGTAAAGAAAATAATGCTGAAGTGCTCATTGTAGTTTTCAAAATTATGATACCTATTACAACTTTTCTGTATTAGTTACTACTTATATCGATAAATTCACAAAGTTAAACATAATTTTACAGTTGAAATAAGTTTGAAGTTAGTAGTATCTCTTAATTCCAATGATTAATGGTAATGACAGACGTGATTATTAGTAGCAAGAGAGCATGCTACTAATAAGCAAATGCTACCTAGTTGTCAGTGACATTGTTAGTATTGAGCATGATTTTTGGATTTGCGGGTGGAAAGAAGACGCTCTAAGCGTGTGTGTACAGGCTTACTTATGAGCATGCACATTTGGATCCGATCTCAGTTCGTTCCTACGCATTCCTCGCAAAAATGTCAAAAATGCCCTGTGGGGAAACGAAAAATCATTGCTTTTTGCGATTTATTACGAGAATCATGAATGTATTTGGAAAACAGAGTCACTAAATTAAATGGTTCCATGCCAACTCAGAACCACCTCAGAAAGGTCATTAAAAGCTACGAAAAAATAATTTTTAAATAGCCGGTAACCCTAACCTAACTTAACCCATTTAACCATTTTTTTTATCATCACTCTTAATGACCTTTCTGAGGTAGTTCCAAGTCGGTTTCATTCTAAGTTGGCCAGTCACCAAATAAAATACCCACAATAGATTTTCAAATTCCCCAAACGTTCCTTTACCTCTAAATTGAAACCACTTTCTATTGCAATAAGCATTTATTTGTTTATTATCTGATCATTTTTGGATTTGCTGATATCTTGAACCTCTTAAATAATTTAATTATCTTAAAAGTGAAATTCTTAAATAATTGCGTTGCAAGCAATAAGATAAAAATTTTTAGTTCTGTGCGAATGAAACTGACTCCATTTGTAGACATTAGTTTGACATGAGCATGTTCACTAAGAGCACGTGTGTTCAATTGTTGGCTTTGAGCATGCTCATCCATGAGTATGCTCAATCCAAGCTTGCTCATTTATGAGCAAATTTGTACAGTTGATGAGCATGTGTGTCAGTACCATAATTCTACTAAAAATGTGTTGGGAAATTTCCAAACACGTTCAAGGTTAGTTGAGATTTTAAGTTACTTTATTTACGTTATTGTTAAGATTATAATTCATATTAAATTAGACTAGACGTCCTTACTATTGTAGGCTCTAAGTATTTCTAACGCTACCAGTCATTCGACTTATGGTATCCACCCTACTATCAGATGCCTATGACTGTCATCGTAACCGTTCATACATTAGACACGAACGCCGTAGATGGTACTCTTCTAAAATAGTATCGATTTGACATCTGTTGAGGTACTACAAAACTTCATATAACTGACTACACCAACGAAATATTTTTTTTTATTGGTGCCCTTTTTTACTCATTTAAAGTACGCTCTAGCGTGTTTAATTATATCGCACTTTATGGAACGCGCGTTTTTTAAAGTTACCATGGCAACATCAACAAATCAACAAAATGTGAAGTCTAAATGTCAACTTTTAACTTTAAATCTGACAGGAATATTTTAAACGTCAAATAAAACATTACAAATGTTTCAAAAATTTTATTCAAAGTTTACATTCTTTTTTACATCGTTTACATTCTAATTATTAATATATATACGATGCTTTGTACTGTTTCGACATTTTCTGAAGGTAAGCAAGCACAACTCGTTCATCTACATCTACTACGTTTTGCTCCTTCATCCATGTTATGAACCTTTCATATTCTTTTTTATAAACGTCTTTGGATTTTTCAGGTATTAACCGCGATTCTGCTTTGGTATTTAAATTATCAATGTTAGAACTCATTTTACAACACACAATAACTAGTAAAAACTATTAATCTTATGTGACAGATTGCAAATTAATGTTTGTGTTTTTCATTTCCATGACAACAAGATATTGTGATGTCACATCACGAATTCATTAATAGTTCTTATTTCCAAATTTTAATAATAATATCAATATTTATGTTTTCAAAGTGTACCAATAAAAAAAAATAGCGTAAAGTATTCGTGGATAACTGGTCTTTAAAACACTACGCCGTCGTGCTCGAAAAATCGCGCGTGTTTTAAAGACCTGTTTATCCACTTATATTTTAATATACTATTATTGAATGTATGCATTATAGACAAGCTTCATATGTCCATATTCGATCTGAATTTAATTAAATCAGTTTTATCCATCTTTGGTTTTATCCAATACATATTTTGTCAAAGTAATTTTATTCAGTTTCTCAATTTTAAATCTTGGCTAGTCCTCCCATAGGACATCTCTTAAAATGCTCATAGAAACCTTCCATAAAAGGCAAGCTAAATTAAGAAGAGCGTATTTGTCTAAAGTTTAAAAGTGTCCGATATCAAATAATATATTTCATTTTATCTTCTCAACAACTTTCAACGGTTTCAGAGTTTAAAGACATTTTGAGTGAATTTCTAAGCTTTGGTATTGTAAGGAAAGTGGAAAGGGCCCAGAGCAGTTTAAAACAGACTGTTGAAGCGCTCCTTTGTAAATTTTGTAAACGCGCCCTCAAGGTGAACTTCTCACAACTCACAACGGTGTGAGAGGTCATCTTTATCGCTTTAAGGAAGGCTTTGAGACAATCATTATTTGATTGTAAACCTTAAATAAACCTGACGAGAAATTCAGCGTACCTGCGAGGGAATTGTCCAATGCATTTTAGAAATCAGCTTTTAATGATTGGGAGAGATTTATTTTTGAGAATTACTACATTCTTATCTTAGACACAAAATGAGAGAGCGTAAACTATGTGTACATATAAGTCTCTGACTACAATTTAAATGAACATGGATTTAAAAAAAAAATTAAGAAATAAAGCTTTTTTTTACATTAGCTCCACACTTTGGATTTTTCAATTTGGGAGGCGGGAATGGGTACCGCCGCCCCGGGAACCTTTATTGGATAACCAACACCTCTGCCAAAGGTCACCCCAAGTGGTTCGCTACGTTTGGTGATTTAGCAGGGGTGCCCGGGTTCATTGGGTGAAGTTTGTTTAGGTCTTGGAGGCGGATGACCAGGACATACTGAACGCCAGATTCCTATTCAATCCTTAAAACCTTTTCCTTCCCATAACTCACCTCTCCTTATTTTCTTTTAAAAAAAAACCCCTCCACACAGCATCCCTAAAGATGACATAGGCCCTGAGAAAAAAATATTTTCATCAGGGCCTCCTGTGTGGAGCTTATGTAAAAAAACTTTCCATTCATCTCCGTTCTCTTTCCGCCTCCTCTTCCTTTCTCGCGTTCCCCCTCCACCTTCCTCGCCTTTTCCCCTCCCCTTTCCCACCTCCACCCATCCCGCAAACTCCCCTCCCTCCCGCGTCGTTCTCACTTCTTTCCTTTTTGGAATTTGAAATTTGGAATCCACATTACTGCAAATATGAAAACATTCTAGAATCAGTTCAAAAAAAATTACTAAGAATGTTATCCTTCAAATGTGGACTACACGACCATCTCAGATCATACGATGTACGTCGTGATTACTTCAAGATTGATATACTTAAAACTAAAAGGCAATTGACTGATCTAATATGTTTACATAAAATTATTCACGGCCATCTTGATGCTAAATTACAGCATTAAAATTAATGTCTCCAATTACCATTGTTTACGACGCCATAACATTTTCCATATTAATACATTTAAAAATAATATCGCCTAATTCAGCCCTCTGACCCAGATGTGTCGACTGTATAACAAGATAGAGTGCGCTGATGTGGATATTTTTTTTGATAATTTGTACAGATTTAAAAAAAAAGTTCTAGCGCTGTTAAAAAGTACTAATTATATTGTGTGAATTGTCTCTCTGTGCATGCTCGCGTATTTCATATGTCTTTACCACTCATTGTAATGTGTTACTTGAGTGACCTTGTATAATATTCTGTATTTTTATTTGTGATGTTTTGTTTTTCTAATTGTATTTATTTGTATTTAATTGTACGTAATTGTAGATTTTTATAATTGTGTAATAACTGAGTTTTATAACTGGATTGTTCTCATGTAAATGTAAACATCTGTGAAACCCAGTATAAATAAATAAATAAATATCGTATGTAGAACATTTTAACAATATTGTATATAAAAACTTTTGAGCATTTTTATAATTAACGTGATCATTCACTGTTACGGTACCGTGACGGCAAACAAGGCACTAAAGCTACATTCCTTACCGCTAAAATGCTGCAGCTCTTTCTTACACATTAAATAATTGTCAGATAAAAGATGAGACAGACAAAATACGTGTGATTGTTTCCTCCAAAGTACTATTTTTCCTTGCGTTTCATTTCTTTATACTTATAAGAGAAATGTATGTACGTTCACCGTTTATCTAATTTTCGACTGTTGTTGTTTAGTGTTTAAGAAAGAACTGCAGCATTATATGATTAGAAAAATCAAAACCATCAGGGCATTGGCATTAAATGTTTTCTAATATCTGGAATTCACTCAAATTTCAATATAATCCTTGTAACTATATTCCTTAATTTTAAAATCATCGTTAGTATTGTAGAGGTCTACGGAGATTTCACGGTGCGATGTGTGGGAGAGATGCAAGAAAATGACAAGTTTTTTTCCTTTGGGAGGAAAGACCTACGTACATTGTGTATCTTATCTTTAGAAAGAGCTGTAGCATTATAGTGATAAGGAACGTATGTTTAGTTCCTTTTTTGCCGTCACATTACCGTAACCATGAATCGTCACGGTAATAAAAAAAGGCGTTCATTGGAATTTGTATCGTTATGAATGTAGGGTCCCAGGGTCTGGTCTCCAGACAGTCTACCGTCAGGTGTAAGGTGAGCAGCTTCGTTGACTTCCTTCGTTTTCCGAACCCAGGAAACGTACAGTGAGAGAGGTTATGATTTGCGGTTAATCCTTTTTTAGTAAAAACAATGGTTGTTTTTTTACTAGATTATTGTAACTTTAAGTTAGTTATTCAGAAGAATAGCAAATTTACAGCGAGATTGATTCCTATCGGAGCACTGGGTCGTTAATTTGTAGAATGAATTAGCAAGAATATAAACAGGTTATTTATTGACACAAAGTGAAAGCTGATGGAAAGCTGTGTGGATGACCACAGACAAAAGAGTGCGTAGACACAAAATGCATTGAAATAACTAACTAACTAACTAACCATCACGCCGTTTCCCCGCAGGGGTAGGCAGAGAGGATGGACCGCCAAACAACTCGGTCTTGGCACACACTCCTTGCTTCGTTCACATTCATACACCGTCTCATACATGCTCTTCTATTATTCTGACTCCTGAAATGGCCCGACTCAAGTATCTGATTCACTTGGTCGTGACATGTCTTTCTCGGGCGTCCCCGACTTCTTCTACCATTCACATTTGCGTCATATATTCTCCTTACACTCCTTTCGTCGTTCATTCTCTCTACATGCCCGAACCATCGGAGCGTTCCTTTCTTGATCTTACTCATTACGCTTACATCAGCCTTGCATTCTTTGCGGATCTCCGCGTTTCTCACACGATCATCCATAGTTTTACCGCACATACGCCTCAGGGATCTCATTTCTCAATTGAAATTCCTCAGGGATCTCATTTCTGCATTGAAATAATTAGGAAAAGATGACATAGATGCGATAGTTATGAGTAAAGGACTCTACACAACGAAACTAAGCAAAAATGATAAAATGGGAATCGCTCAGTGCAAAATGAATTTAAATATGAGAGTTTTTTTATTTTTTTTTATTCAGTAAATGATACATACATAAATTACTCTATATTATAATTAATTACATAAAATGTATACTGTATACATATTTGATTTATCCCCATAAATAAGCAGGGCTTGTGTGTATGAGGGGTGTTATTATATTGGTTTAATCTTTTTATTTATTATTCAGTTCAAATTTTCGGTGTAACTTTTAAGCTGAGTTTTAATTTTTTTATATTACTATTCATGTTTCTGATTTTTTCAGGTAGTGAATTAAAAACATTTACTCCGAGATATTTATGATTTAACTGCCCTTTAAGTATTGATGTTTGTCTAAGATTTCTGTTATTTTTAAAGGGGGCAACTTTATTTTGAATATTATTTTTATAAATTTGTAATGTTGCATGATAAAATTATAATGCACTTAATTTTCTGACCTTAAATTGTTTGGGACAATACAACACACAACAATGAAAACGTTCACTTAAGAATATGGTTATTTTTACGATTGCTCATTTGTAATAATTTGGATTCTACCTTTCTAGCATTTCAGCAATAATTTTTGATGCTTTCACCTTTTGTCACCTACGCAAATCAATAATTTAGCAGTCAGTTACCAAACTATTTGGTTTAGCGGTAATTAAAGCAAGCCGCAACTAATTAAAGTTATTTTCCGCACAAATTGGCTCATAATAATTATCGGAATCCCTTAATTAAATTATGGAAACTCTCATCAATTCCAGGATTGATAATGATTTCTACGGGGGGCTTAATTGAGTTTGATATAGTTCAAAGTAATTCTAATGCTGGCGTACAAATTAATCTAAACCAATTTACAGATCTTAGCCAAATTAAGAAGCTTACCATTAATTATTATGAATCTACAACTAAATACACCCATGACAACTGACATACGTGATGTATTTTTTTCCGTTTTGCTCTCTCCAAACGTGGATAAGAAACAAACGAACTTGAGAAAAGTGATAAAAATAGAGGAATTAATTTTGATTTTAAATGTTTGTTTATATATGTATTATGGAATGATGGGTCATGTTTTCCAGTATAGTGGTAGATTTTCTTAGCATCTTAACGTAAAACCACATTTTTCTACATTACTTTGTATATCGGATTCCAATCGAGCAACATAGGTTTTATAAGTAAAAGTAGAAATTTTCATTTGTCTTTTGCGAAGTATTGATAATCCAATGGATTCTTGTAACTTTACAAGACTTTATTTTTTCTTTCGTTGTATTAATTAATACCGCCGTTGGAAATTTGGTGAATCTAGTAACTATCCTTTAAACCAGATCATCTATTAGGCATTAGGGCATCAATGATTTCACAAAAATGCTGTACCGCAGTGTCAACATCTTGTACTAAAGATGTTTGTACTGAAGTTTTGCATTAACAACAGAAGACCAATCACCGACTACTTTATTTTGAAGAAGCACAAAATCTGAAATTCGTCCATGAGTTTTAGAAATTGCAACTAATGAGGGTAGATACACAGAGGTCAGTACTACGTGTTTGACACGTGGAGTTTCTGTTAAAGTTTGGATATTGCAACGTCTATTACTAAAAAAACTTAATTGAATATTCAGTACTTAAGTCATTCAGATATGGCAGATGTACGACTAATAATTGCCTAAAGAGAAAAGCTTCGCATTAGATAACTTAAAACTGACTTCAAGTAAATAAGAACAAAATATATGAAAAATCGTAATGCGATGTTTCGAATGTCTTAATAATAGTGAGATCCATATATCCTCGGCTTTTGAAGTCCATGAATTTTTAAATCGAACTTTAAAGACTTTTTTTATACCCATAACAACGCCTCGAACCCAAAAAATCTTTTTTTTTTGGTTCTCTTTGTGTTGATTCCCGCTGTACAACTAGTTTCCGAACTCCGTTTATGTGAAACAATTTTTGTTGCGCGACCAGGTTTCGAACCTGCAACCAACGGGTCCGGAGCCAAGTAGTTTACCGTTTTGCGATGGATATCATTATATTGCCGTGATGATGACAAACTGCAAAATTGAATCTATAACAATCAAATAAAGGGTGTACTGAAACCTATACATAACCTTTGTTATTACCCCAAACATGTATTATGTATTCTCGTAACTCAGCAACGTGTCCCGTTATTTCCAGAATAATAGTAAAGCCTCGTCGGTGTTCAAGTTTTTCGTTGAAAACTCCGGAAGCGAAAAAAAGCGTCGGTTTTGCAGTAATCACGCCTGTTTTTTGGTAGATCGCCAGGGAAAGTACCCATTCGTGATTATAATTTATTCGTGGACATGTCCTCGGGTGCAGGGATTGCGCTAACGTGAATTTAATCTGTGAATTGTGTGCTTAACCACGGCCAAATGGGGGTTACACCACTGTTAAAATACGAACTCTGTAATGTAATTATTGTGAATAATTTGTAATTAACTAGATATTAATGTCTCTCAACACTAGCGACAAAATCTTGCAAAGGTTTTACGAAATCTGAGATTTGTTCGAAGATCTTAAATAAAAATGGTTTAAATTTTGAAATCATAGCTGTTCTATCATAAGACGAAAGATTATTTTTTTATGTTAACAAGCAGTAAAAAAAAATCAAACTATTCTGACATAGTCACCGTTGAACAACATTGTTTTCTATATTTAAACCTTTTGATTTTAGATAAAATATTTCAATATTACGAAAGATATGAAAGTTCTGACCCTGTTTAAATTATTTTATTATTTATGTTTGATAATTTTTTACTTTCTCAACTTAAGTCTTGTAGCAAACTTTCAACTTTCTCGACTTAACACTTGTTACAACTACATAGTTTCCCATAAAATTGAAAGTCTTAAGATCAAAAAAGGACTTGCTAAAGATTATAAAAGTCATGTTTTTAAGCACATTGTAGGTAAAAAAACGTACCAATGATAAAACTTACTATTCATTGTGGAATTGCAAATAAAACTACTAATTTACATTTCTAAGAATAACTTCAATAATAAGTAAGGTCATAAATTTGTTTCATCGCTGTAGGTGTTCGTGGCAATAAATTCCCACATCTCCTAAAACGTAAGTGGACCATGTATTGTCGTTTGCAATAACGAGCCCCGTACATCGTTACGTCAGTCATCGTTAGTCATGAATATCATCAGGGGAAATAGCAAAGACAAGTGTAGTCATTTTATCTATTTAAAAAGGGAAACCTAACAACTATCATAAAAAACCTTCAAAATAACAAAATTTTATTATATGGTAACATTATTTACCTTCCAACCGTCCAGAGATCGATAATAAGTTTATGGAAAGATTCATTTTAAGGTAAAGGTAAGGTAAGATCAAATCCCAATGAAAGGTATAATATCGAAATGTCAGTGGAAGCGTTTAACAAATGACCATGAAAACAAGAACTAAGAAAGTAATCGGCTTTATGTGGTAACATCTTTTAAGAAGTTTATTATTTTTACGTGAACATTATATAAAATTTTGCTTATAATCACGGGTCACCAAATTTGTCCCAAAACATCTTAAGATGTTATAATTTCAGGAGACAAAGATTGTCCCATAACGACCTAACAATATTAAGAGTTACATTTATATTTGTCTTCCTCTTGTGCAAACACTATCAATTTTTTTATGTTATAAAGAGGACGAAGTAATGCGACTCATTGTCTTCGAAATGTAGAAACTATAGTATCCGATACTGTTTATGAATTACAGCATCAGATGCTCTTGGAAATGAAGTATAAATATTAACAATTAAACGAAACGAAATGGTATTATTTGTTAGAATTTGGTGGTAAAATGTGCAGGAAAAACTTAGGATGCAAGGAAGAAGAATAACCACTCACAAACAACATAATATAGTTGTACATTTCCACCGCGATACCTCGAGGTAATTATCTCCAAAACAACACGAATAAATACAAAATGGTATGTTTTACTTTCGAAATGGTCAAATATCTTCTTTTTATGAAAACCGAGATTATGAACACGAAAACAGCAACAACTTGCTTCCAAGGTAGTCCCAATTCTTCTTCTGTTTTGCAAATAACGAATGCACTCGAATTTGAAAATTTTTCTTGTCATTGTTCCAAATCCAAAATGCTTTTTCAGTAAGGTTACACGGTTAGGAAGTGTAAGAATGCACATTCTTATTTCAAAACCAAACAGAAACTATTATTTGTCGTAACTTTTTATATGTTTTAGTTTGATCCGTCTAATAGGCCTCCGATCAGACGGCCCTCGTGGTCGGGGGATAGACTCTCGACTCGTAATCCGAAAGTCACGGGATCGAATACCGGCGTGGGCAAATAAATATCATTTGATGTGTATGAGACCGACTTATTGATCCATACAATATTGTAAAACGTTAGGCAACTGGACCCCAGTCTTAACTTCGGTTCGGGAGACACTTTGAAAATAACAACTCTGAAATCTGTTTGGTAATGAATGAAATATTTCTTTTCAGTCAGCTTTTATGGTAAGGTGGCAGGTGCATGCCTACACTTTGCCGATGCACCTGCTATGGTACGTCTTTCGTTCATCACAGGTGGATCGCTCAAGTCCTGGCACGTCTACCGCAGGTGGCTGGAATTGGTAATGTTTTCTCATTCATCCAGGTGGCCCGCTCAAGTAACGACTGGTTTCGACACAGGTGGAATGCATTAGCGATGAATTTTGTTTTCCCAGTCGGCGTTCGATTTTAATTAGTTGCCAAGTGCTTTGAAGGAACACGTGCACTACTGCCCTCTATTAAGTAGATAACATCTGGCAAGTGTCCACTGAACAAGAATCGTCCTGTACATGATGAATTAGTGTCATTTCACAATTAATTCATTAAAATAATGTATGGTATATTTGCTGCACGTTCCAGAGTGAAAGATATTATCAGTATGGCCCTGGTGTAAGACCACCATTAAAAATTAAAACGTCACTTGAAATGGCTTTAACCATGTTTGGTGACTAGATCTGAATAGCCAGGTACTTCCCCACTTTCCTCTTTCCCATTTCCTTCCCCTCCCCACTTACCTTCAGCCTCACAACATACCCCAATTGAGGATGCCATTGTCTAACTGGCTCCAGACGGGAGCAGGTGCGGAATTCACAGAGTTGATTGCTTTAGTTCTTTTGTGATAAAATTATCCAAACGCTTGATAAATATCAATTTAACGGGAAAAACTTTAAAAAAAAGTAAGATTGGCATTTGGATTGAAAAAAAACCAAGTTTCTGTTAGAAATCCCTTGTTTTTTTTAATTGTCCTGGAAATATGTAGGTATATTGCGAAATTTATTACACGTAAAAATATTTTCGTCAGTGGAAGATTCTTGCTATAGAATAACGCAATGAATGCTAGTGTTTTCAATTTCCTTTACAAAACTTTCAGAGTTGCTTCGTCAATAAAGCGGAAATCAATTTATTCTGATAAAAATAAAATCAAATATTTTTTACAAACTTGCTACAGGTATGAAGAAATGATTTAAAATGCGTTTCGTAAATCGAAAATTTTTTACCTACCAAGAGATATGATCAAAGTATTGCAAAATGAAAACTTTGAATTTTTTTTACATTAGCTTCAAACAGAGGCCCTGAGGAAAAAAAATCTCAGGGCTTATATCACATTCGGAGATTCTGTGTGGAGGGTCTCTTTAGGAAAAGGATAGAGAGGAAGTTCTGGGAAGGAAAACGGTATGAGTTGTGGGGAGGAATCTGGGAGTTCGGGGTGCTTGTCCAGGACTGACAGACCTATGAATCCATCCCTTCCACTGCGGTACAAGGAGATGGGTCAAGAGAGTTCGGCTGGAGAGGTCTAGGTTAGGTCTCCTTCAACCAGTCTCTCCCAATCCAACCCGCCACGCAGCAGGATAGCTAACGCATTCGCCGCCAAGATTTTGATAAATCTCACTCCATGACCCCAGGTACCATTACTAAGTCACAAAACGTAAGGAATCATTTAGAGTGACCTATGGTGAAGATGTTGGTTATCCAATAAATGGTTCCCCTGCGGCGGTACCCATACCCGCCTCCCAAACTAATAAATAAACTGTAATATGTATTTTTTAAAATCACCGCGAGCTATTAACCGTTAACTATCTAACAATCATACCGTTTTCCGCAGAAGTGGGCCAATGGGAAAAACCGCCACACCTCTCTATCATGACACACGCTAGGTACTTGCTGCAATCACATTCATCTCCATCTAGATTAATTCTTCAGCTTTGATTGTATGAATACATCGCACATATTTCCTATGTGTTCCATTTAATAACCGTGAACATAAATTTTAGAGTAGTTTCTCATCGTAACTTATTTAATACGTCCGCACTACAAACAACTCGGTCCCGTTTAAATACCGCTTAGCAAGTTCGAGCACCGAAAAATAATTACCCAAAAAATAAACTGTGAAAAACAAAATGCAAATTTGTTTCCAACCCTCGCCTCCTCCCCCCATTTTAGATGACCGTGTTCCAAGGCTTTTGCTGCGGACAAACATGACTCAGCGCTCCCGTATCGGCCGGTTTGTTTACCCTTGGGCGGGCAGGGCAATATATAGGGGAAGCGCGCGACTGGCGGACACAAAGACTTGTTGAGCAAAGTTTTGGAGTGAATGTTTCGGAGATCGGAGCACCAGTGAATTTTAATTGAGTTTTGCGGTAATGGATTGTGGAACATTTACGGATTAAGGATTAAAATGAGAACTGGGTTATAGGTTATTTATGTAGATTGTGGATGTTTTGTGTTAACTTTGTTTCGATTTTTTTAATAGAAAGGGGCATTTTTAATATAATTATACGCAACACGAAGTTCGAATTGACCAGTGAAAATGATTTAATTGAATCCTAAATATTTAGTTATATTATTTATTGCAAAGGTTATGACGACGAGTCTTCATTGTTTAGAAAAAAGTTTTAAAATTAAATTAGAAGCTGGTTACATAGATTATGGTGACTCAACAGTTGTTTCCCCGACAGTAGGTCCCTCGATAGTCCCCCCTCGATGGTCCCCCTCCCCCCCCCCCTCTTAGTTAGCCCTCTGAAATTACATTTACTATAAAATTATATTTTTGGTGCATTATTTAACAATTTGAAATCTAAAATCGGCTACAAAAATTCCTTTATTAATTGGTATGGATATCACGAATTTATTTGCAGTGCCAATTTTTTCTATTTGTACACTGTTAAATCTAACAGTATATAGACAGGTAAGTTTTTCCTTGATGCATTTGAATGAAAATATATTTTATACTTTTTTTATTCGGTGGTAGGTACATCCTCTCTGTACACCCCTTCAAGGGCACTTACTTTCATTTTGTGTAAGTAGGTATACCGTATTTTCCTATTTCTAAACCGACTGGATATTGTATATAAGTTTGCTGGGGGGCTAACTGTCATGAAACTTTGGATGACATTTATTTATTAGCAGAAGCGGCTCTACGGGTCAAGAAGTGGAAGGTCATTAATAAAAATGATATTATGATACAATATCAAATTAAATATGTTATTTTCATTTGTAGGAACCTCACGAGTTTGAGAGTCAAATTCATCCACACACGTCAAATTACATTTAATATAGTAAATTATTTCATGCGATAACCGTAAAATATGAAAAATCAACCTACGATTATCAAAACATCTCTTTCATACGCATAATATTCAGCATACTCTCTCTCCCTCACGGCAATGACCCAAAATGTCTTCAGAATCTGAAAACTTCTTACTAAGCGACATAGTGCCATCTCGTCTATTGTGTGGTGCGTAAAGAGACAGAAGATGTGATATCAAACATTTGATAATTTGACCCAGCAAGTGGGAAAGAAAGCTTCCATTTAAGACATTATATGTCACTACTTGCCGCTGCCCGCTATCTCGCGGTGCATTTGAAATGCATTAGAATAATACCAGTTTTCTTTTACTTTCTTAAAATTTCATAATGATATTATGTTTTACTGTCATCTTATAATTTTGGGAGGTTTTTATTTATAAGTATTTTTATGTATAAGTAACGATGAAGTCTTTTTGTATGAATTATATTTTTCATTAGTCAGTTTCCACCGCTTTTGCTGTCCGATTACACGTCCAAAATTGTGAAAGGGGAGTAAGGCGGTTAGGTTACCATCAGGTACTTAATCTATCAACTCCCGGCTTCCTGCAGTCCCCCTATAGTTCCTTATAAACAATGCAAAGGTGGCTTCTGCGCTACTGCGCTCTGCGTTAAATGTATGCCTTTCAACACTCTCTGCAGCGCGAAGAAAATAAAAACGTAAAAAATAAATGATTTAAAAAAATATATCATTATTAGACGTGTTCAAAAAAGTACGATACAGAAATAATGAAAATTAGAATACGTAATGTAGTAGAAAAACCATAAATTAGTAATTTCCATTGTTAAAATGATTTTTAATTAAATTTCCGAGAAAACGCACAATCAGAAACGTAGTAAAATGAAATAAAAGAGCAAATAAAAAAGGATTTCAGAATCTTACCGTGACGGCCTATGTGTTCTAGCGGTAAGGCTTTTGACTCGCAATTTGATGGTCGCAGGAATGAAGAAAGTACGAACATATCCGAACATATCCCTCCCACTGAGAATCCGGTTGGAGAGGTCAACCATTCTATCCCCATGCAGCGTGCCATATAGCTGTGATCAGCATCCGTCGCTAACACCAGGATATACCTCAACCTGTGAACCCGGGCACCCCTGTTAAGTGACTGGTTGAACAGAGGTGTTGGTTATCCAATAAATGATTACCGGGACGGTTGTATCCATACCAGCCTCCCAGATTGAACAACATGATATGTAGAAATATAGGTTATTATTATTTTTATTTTTATTTTGTTAGTTGGCTAGCCAACAGAAAACATCACATATAATTATTACATTAAGCCTTCGCTAACCGAATTTCTACCGATTTCTTACATTTGAAAATACATTAGGTACATTTGAACATATCTCCCACATTTGAAATTTTTAAGCTCTTAAAAAATATATATGTTTTTTTTATGATAATATCTAGACGCCTTCCACGCCGAAACGCAAATTATATAAAATTCCGTCGATAGAAAAAAATCGCTAAGTATGCTCCGAAAATTATTATAAACACGTTTGTTTCAGTTATTTTACAAGTTTGTGAAAAAATTCACAATGTTTCTTTAAATGATACTTAAGATACGTTCAACGAGAATTTTGCTCTATTCTAAACGAGTCGTGTTTTATTAAACATTTTCGCAATTTTCGCATAGATTTTATCGCTCCAAATATTAGCGCGCTCCTCTAACATTCGTAATTCTATATGTCTCCATCTTCTTCTTTTTGAGCTCGGATGCGGAGCCTTAAGCGTTCAAATTGAACATGGTTACAGTGACAATTCCAATGGTGAGCACACCATTCATCTCAACATTCACAATATGTTTACACAATAATACCTAAATTATATTACATATATATAAAACAATGTATCTACGGGTATAAAACAAGAAGGATCAAATATCAGAACATACATACATACACACTTACGTGTACGTGTACAGTGGGCACACTCCACACACACATACACACACTGACATACACATGCATAAATGTACATACATACATGAACATAAATATACATTTATACACATATTATAGTTCTAAGTGAGGAGATCACCAGGGATATGTAAGTACAAATTCCTGTTAGATTAAAAGTTATGTTAGATTAGATGACATGTGTTCGTTATTCTTTTTCATCACTATTCATCGAATTTCTTCACTGTTCTGTTTGTCAAGTAACCCTCTAATGTATATAATTGGAAACTGTTTCGGTCCCTCTCACCTTTTTAAAATCCACGTGCTTTACTTTCCAGATCACTCTTTCCATGGTCTAGAGTGGCAACTTTAGAACACAATTTTTTTGGTTGTCCTCTAAACAAACGTCTCTTCTACTGAGCCTTATCTAAAATTGCTTGGTCTCTGTTCAACAATCGCCACTCATGTAAGTCTGAACTCAACTCCAGTCTTCTATATAATTATGAAATTCGAAAAATTTTAAAGAAATTACTAGCTGGGGTACCTGGCTTCGCTCAGGAAGTTGATTTAAGATTGAACTGACGTTCGAACCCACAACGGATCTTGCTTTATATACCCCTAGCAATTGGTAGCCCCACCCATACAAAAAAGGCTTCGAATGATCCACAATGTTCCAGAACATTTCACAACATTCGAGAGTGTTCTGAAATGTTTTTTTATTTTTTATTATTATTTATTTTTGTATTACAGACTGTGTGTACATTAACAATACACATGTGATACAAACTACACATTTATGGGTAAATTAAAGAAACGTTAAATAGTAACATCAGATACACACATATTATAGCGGGTGATGAATGCCACTTAAATGCCTCTTGAATTCTCCAAGGCTACTGTTAAAGATGTCAACAGTTTTGGAAGCGTTATTTAATAGCGTCATACCTCGTGCCATGCTATGCCGAGCCAGTACGTCCGTTCATCTATGTGGGATACATAGAAGATCGTGGTACCGTCTCTGGCTGAAGTTCCAATAACATCCCAATCTATTTATTAAATCATTAATGATATTATACGCCATTACTGTAAAGGCCTCACTCCTCGACTGGAGACTTTTGCAATGCGTTTCTGTGAGCAGATCTTCATGATGCATGAATCGCGGGTACTCTCCGTGCATTCTCATGTACACTGTAAATGAGAATGCACGGAGTTTCTAAAAAGTTTCTTAGATACCTGTATACAGATACAGGTATCTAAGAAACTTTTTTTAAATCTGTTCCAATTTCTCAATATATTTTTCAAAGTATGTAATGTTCCTGATTCCCTATTCCCGAACATTTCACAACAGAACAGAATGTTTCGGGTCATTCTGAATTGTTGTGGAATGCTCCCGAATACTCTCAAATGTTCTGTATTGTTCTAGAAATTTCTAGAAGGCGAAACTTCCAGCCCTTATAACTTAAAAAGTACGGCTTTCAGGTAAAAACGCGAACCTTATTTATGTTTGAGGATAGAGGGCTACAACACCACATGACTCCTTGATCGTACCGGGACGCGTTTCAGAGTTTATTGGGACGCACACTTTTGAACACTTTCCTTTATTATATCGTTTTACCTCTTCGCAACCTTGAAGGCAAGAGACATTAAAAAAATAAACAAAGGAAAGTAAAGTAAATTCTATATTGTAACTATTTTTACTGAAATTTTCATCGTGTTTCATGTTCGTATTGCGAAAAGTTTGGGAGTAATCATGTACGTCTTCTAAATACCGCACACATCAAACCGTCATTACCAAACATGTAGTACAGTAAGCCTCATCACACCCACATTGGCGTTCGTTAACTTTGAAAAAACGAGCTTCAAACATTGAAACATGGTACCTACAGCCTACACATTCAGCAGCGGTGTATGAAAGGTCTTCCAACGCTGAGGCATTAGGGGAAAAGCGGCGGAAAGGGTGGTGGAGGGTACTTAGGGGTTGTGCAGGGTGGGTGAGGAGGGAAACTGGACGAAATGGGGGTGAGGGGGAAACAGGGGGAAATGCTGAAAAGTGGGGTACAGGTGGGGTGAAGGGGGGATTCCAATGCGGCAACCGAAACGACACCTGTGTTTTACCTTTCACCCCCACATATACGACTGCATTGGAACTAGCATGTTGCTGGTTGCTTGAAATAGATGAAATACGGTTCAAAATTTCACAAAATTATACACTCTGGTCTTTTGGAAGAGTTGATTGAAATAATAAAATTCTAATTGTAGTTGAACGCTATTGGATTTGTTTGAATTTGTACTGTTGGACACGAAGCACAGCTTACACAAAATAATTACAATATAATATATTGTATTGAAGCAAAGAAAATTGAGGCAGAACTCTCTCACATTGAGAGATATGTTGATGCTAGCTCAGACCAGTGAAAAATCAAGCGATATTATAATTGTGGGATTTTATGAAGTATATTACATCTTATAAAATATGAATTTTGTGAAGTACATTACAAATTATAAAAAATTAATTATCCACAATATCACTTACATGTTACGACACTTCGTCGCCTCAGTTCTTATTTGTCCAACAGAACATTTTAGTTTTTTTTAATCTCCAATTAAAAATGAAGTATAAAAAATATAGTTAATCACTTAACTAAGAATTATTTAAACTAACGTGACCTTAACCTTTACGTAAATAGCTTTATCTTAAACATCCGTCATCCATCATAATATTTTATTGAAATAATGAAAGAAAACCTTATTTTCTTGTAAAATTTTCTAATGGTCTGTTGGACAAATACGAACTAAGGCGACGACTTGTCAAAAAATTAAATAAATAAAATATGAAATACAATTCAAATAATTATTAATTAATTTTGGTATTATGCATATATTTTGAAGATTAAAGAAAATCTTAATTTTAGAGTTCATTGAAATCGATTTACACACGACCGAAATTATTATTTTTAAATAGCAGACCCGTCCACACGTTGCTGTGGCTAACACTGACAAAGCCATCACCCAACCATTATAATCAACCTTCTGTTAATTACCATACATATCAAATAAACCGCCCGCTTGTCAGTCCGCTGCCCGCTTGCCAGCCCGCTCCCTTTATATAATATATATTTCAACCAATTTACACAAAACCTTGACAAATTATATACGTAAACCTTCCTCATGATTCACTCAATCTATTGGTGAAACCTGCATGAAAATCCGTTGCGTGGTTTAAAAGATCTAAGCGTACAGACACCGGGAGCGACTTTGCTTTATACTATGTAAAGATAATAAATAGCCAATAGCACCTTTGATATTGTAAATTTGTTTGCGGATCATTTCCAAAGTGTATACGAAGGTGAAATATCAGATAACAACGTACCATCATACAAATATCAAAACACAATACATCTACAGAACTACACCATTACACAGGAATCATGCTTAAATCAAATCATTTCACTTGACCCTAACAAATCTGCAGGCCCAGATAACATCCCACCAATATTTTTCAAACAATGCGCATCTGCAATATCAGGTCCACTCACCACATTATTTAACCACTTACTTTCTTCTGGACATTTTTCAACCCGTTGGAAATCTAGTTATATTACCCCGATTCTCAAAAAAGGTGACGACACAGACATTAAAAACTACCGTCCTATATGTATACAATCAGCGCTCCCGAAAATCTTTGAATCCCTTGTTCTTGATTTAATTTATCCATCAATGTTAAAAGTAATTGATAAAAACCAACACGGATTTGTTTCCGGTAGGTCAACTGCTACCAACCTGTTACTTTACCATAACTATATTACAGAATCTTTTACAAAAAAAAAACAAGTTGACAGTATCTATACAGATTTTTCAAAAGCTTTCGACAAAGTATCACATAAATTATTACTTAGTAAATTGTATGCCTTAGGACTGAGAGGCAAGTTGTTGGATTGGTTCTCAAATTATTTGTCTAACAGAATCTTATTTGTTAAAATTAAACATTCGTTATCTAAGTTATTATATGCAACTAGTGGTCTACCGCAAGGGAGTCATCTCGGCCCCATCCTTTTCTTAATATTAATAAATGATATCATAAACTGTTTCAACGATGTAGAAGTTCTGCTTTTTGCCGATGACATCAAATTATACAAAGAAATATCCAATACTGGTGACTGCCTAATCCTACAGTCAAACATCGACAAATTACAAAATTGGTGTGTCACAAATAACTTATTCCTCAATATCGATAAATGTAAGACACTAACGTTTTGTCGAACAAAGACCCCACTATCTTTCAAATACACAATAGATAACAAAATCTTAGAAAAAGTCAATGAAATTAGAGATCTTGGAGTTTTGTTTGACACGCAATTAAATTTTAAAAACCACATACAACAAATAACCAACAAAGGCATAAAAACACTAGGATTTATAATTAGAACAATCAAAGACTTTAACTCGTTGGAAGTTATAAAAATCGTATATTTGTCACTCGTACGCAGCTTGTTGGAATACAATTCCATAGTTTGGTCCCCATATTATCAAATCCATATAAAAAATATCGAAAGAGTGCAGCACAAATTTTTAAGATTTATTAACTTCAAGTTACACATACCTATTCAACACATTAACTACACATCCTTACTAAATACACTTAAATTGCATTCCCTAGAAAACAGAAGAAAAATAAATGACCTAACTTTTTTGTTTAAAATTATTCATTCTGAATTAGATTGTTGCGAACTCCTGCATTTCATCGATTTCAGGGTACCCAATCGAGCAACAAGGCAAAACGTATTATTCTGCAACAATAATTCTGGGACGAACTACCACATACATGCACCTATTTCTCGACTTCACACATTAGGAAACAAATTCACCTCTAATATCGATATATTTAACACAAGTTTACCATTATTTAAGAAATACCTGAACGATACTTTTATGTAGAATATTTTGATATTTAAGGAGCATCACATAGGGGCTAATGCATTTTTTCGTTTATTTCTATATTAATCCACAATGTAAAAACTTGTTACCGTTTTATTTTTATGTATCTTGCATTTTGTCATGTATTTACAACTTACAACTTAGAAACTTTCTCTTTTATTGTAATGTATTATCTTTCCTTAATTTATATGTATGCCTTTATGACGTGTACTAGTTATTTTTTATAGTTTATCTTTTGTTTTTAAAAACCTGTCTCTGTATTATAAACATGTTATGTAAAAGCCCACCAGGGCGTTGAAAACCAATAAATAAATAATAATAAAAATTATTTCTTGATCATTAAATAAAATCACAATAAATAAGGACTAAGATAAGATATATACAAATACAGTAAAAATGCATTCATACAATGCATTTCTCCAGAACCTTTTTACTGCAGTTATTTTATTGACCAATAATTTTACTAGTCTGTTTGGTCGGTATTCTGATTTCTCAGACGTAAAAAATATATTAAAGTTTTCTTATATTTCTGAAATCAAATAGCCAAACAATGTATTTTGTCTGACATTCAACATTACTTTTCCGAAACCTTTTTGTTATTGAACATATGAAAAACATGTTTTTCTTTTGTATTTCAAAAATAAAATGGTTTTATCCATTTTTCACTACTCTAATTTCCCGACAGAGTGTCGGATAATCTATATCCGATTTTATTTGAATTACCGGGACAAGCTCCTAAACCAACTCGGCCATTGTAGTCAGCATTTAGATATTTTTAGAAAACCAATACATTTATATATCTGTCACGACCGCTATAAGAATTATTAGAGTTTTTCCGTCAAAAGTTTAGGACCATAATACTGGTTTTAATATTAACAAATCTTATTATGCCATTGAGCGCTTATATAATAACTGACTCGTGGTTACGGTACCGTGATAGCAATAAACATACGTTCGTTATTGCCATTATGCTGCTTCTCTTTCTTTCACATTAAATAATGGTGAGACAAAAGTTCAGACACACAAAATACGTGTGACTATTTCCTCCAAAGTACTACCTTTTCCTTGTGTTTCGTTTTGTTTGTACATATGGGGGAGATGTGTGATAATCATTATATGTTTCATTTGGGGGAGGGGGGGTGCAGACATATGTTCACCGTTTGTCTCTTTTTTATTGTTATTATTTAGTGTATAAGGAAGAATTGTAGCTTTATTTGTTTAAGAACACAAGCAAAACCATCACCGCATTGACGTTTTTTAATTTTTGGATATCACTCACACTTCAATATTATCCTTCTAACTATATTCCATACTTTTAAAATTATCGTCACGGTAATTATACAAAGTTATAAGGAACTTACTTGACTTACTTTAACCAGATATTCTTCAAATTATTTGCAGTAAAAAAATTAAATGAAATTTTGTTCTCCGATGACTTTTGCGATGATTTTTTTTTATCACATTTTTTTTCTTAAAAATCAAACAAATAAAACAAGTGTGCTTAGACAACACGACTGAAGTAAACTTCACTAACTTATAAAAGAAGAGAGAAAGAAAATGTGCGCGCGCACTGCTCTCTCTTGCTCCCACAGTGTGATACAGACAATAGGCCTGCACTGTGTCTTATATATACGAAACGTAACTGGCTATGAGAGAAAGAGAGAAAGAAAATATGTACTCGCATCTCTCTCTCTTGCCCCTACAGTAATATGCGAAACCTAACTCTCTTTCTATCTTCACTAACTTACATCTCCATCTCAACATCCGTTCGCCTCGCCCGATCACACTTTTCGTAATGCTCTCGTCACGCATTAACCAGCTTACTCCCCAAGTTAAGCGTTCGTAAACAAGTTTTAATTAAAAAAAAATCTTCTGCATATCGTCACTGGTCACTCAGACGAGTAACCGACTAATCCCTAACCCCGCCTCCAACTGTCCAACACCTACAATTTTTTTCATAATTTTGTAAAAAAAAAAAAAAAAACAAAAATAACACCGGAGACCAAAATTTTATTTACATTTTTACTCGAAATAATGCCAGGAATCACTGGTTAAATTAAGTCAAGGACGTCCCTCAGCATCCTGTACATAGTATTTTAGTGGTCTACGGAGACGTCACCGTGCAATGTGTGAGAGAGATGCAATAAAATGATTTTTTTTCCTTTGGACGAAACAGACCTATGTACAATGTACATCGTGTAGCTCTGTATCTTGAAACAGCTGCCGCAGTATAGCGGTAAAGAATGTATGTTTATTGACTTTTTTGCCGTCACGGTACCGTAACCATTATAAAATTTGTGAGAAATGGACTACGTACCAATTTATTTAGATTTCGTTGAGACGAGATTTATTTAGATTTAAGTCGAAAAAAACAAATTTAACTAATTAAATTACTACGCGAAGATTTTTAACAGTGCCCTTTATACAGCATGTGAAAGCAAATTCATTCAACTGATTGTAATTCAGGCGATTTTACTTGAATACGTTTGTGAGAATTTTTGTCGTGAATGTGAAAGGTGTCTTTTCTTCACCGCATAACGAATATACCTTTTGTAGTATTTTCTTTTCAGGTTTCCAACATGAATATTTTATAAGCAAGTTCACCGTCAATTTTCAGTGATAAATTGTTATATGAGTATGTCGTTACATATCTGTACTATATGATATAATGTGGTCCTGCTTCGAAGAACTCCGTTGTAACCTCTCTTTTTGATAAGTTCTTCCTTTGCGAGAAAGAGTGAGAAGGTGCAACGGAGTTGTCAACAGTGTGTATTCATCTATTTGCAGGTTGATCCGACAGTTGATCTCCCGACAGTTGGTCTCCCGAAATTGTAATAAATTTTACTTGATTAATTTTTGTTTTTTCATAATTAATGAATTAAAAAATATACATATTACATTTTCGGCATGTTCCTGAGTGGAAGATACTCTCAATATAGCCCTGGTGTAAGACCACCATTCAAAATTGAAGTACCTTGCTTACCAAAAAAATTACACTACAAGGATAAAATCCTCAAAACTACTGAACATCCCAAAATTTAATACATCTTTTGGCTGGAGAAACCATAATTTCCATGCAAAAAAACTGTATAATGCCCTTCAAATTGAAATTAAGAACACCATGAAGACACAAAAGTTTTAAAAAAAGGACATCAAATTATGGCTAAAAAAACAAGAAGATGAGAAAATAATTCAAATTATGCTGGAACCCCAAAGCAACCTTTAGAAAACAGACATAAATGCTTTATATTTTATTTATCGTTTATTTTGTGAAAATCAAAAAAAGATGAGGCAATCATGATCAGCACCTTTACAACAACATACAGTCCGCCTCGGTACAGGAATACCTAGTGCCTAACCGTGTTTGGTGACCAGATCTGAATAGCCATGTATTTTTCCCCACCTTCCTCTTCACATCTCTTTCCCCTCCCCACTTCCTTCAATCTTACAACAAACCCCAATTGGTAATGCGATAGTCTCACTGGCTCCAGACGGGAACAGCTGGGACACTTATGAGGTATTCACTTAAAAAAATACTCAGACAAGTAGTTTTTTTCCTTTGTGCATCTAAATGAAAATATTTTAAAATAAAACAATTTTAATAAAAACACTAACACACATACAGAGCTTTTTAAATTTTATCATGTCATTGATCGTGCGTACCTAACTACCTCAAATAGAACGATGGTTTTGGTGTCATATTTAAAAAATACATATATTTTACCACACCTTGGCCCAGTCTAAATCTTTTAACATTTACCTGTTTACTTTTCACTTATAGTTAACGAACAACGCACCTTGTGATCCATTATAGGTACCTTTGTCCTCCTTACAACCACACACCTGATTGGACTTTTATTCGCGCCCGTAAAATTTAGAGAAATAACAGCACCTTGTTGTTGCTTTCTTTCCCCAAGAATTGGAGCGGTCTTTGTTCTCATATTTCCGGTGCTGTTTACAAAAAAAGGAAAATTGCGCAGTCGTATTTTAAACCAAAGTCTGCAGTTGGGCTACATAATGCTGCGTATAAACATGAGAAAATACCGCGAGCCGAATCACAAATTATGGCAAATTCTTCTTTCCCATAATTTGTAGTTCGACTCACTGAGTTTTTTACTGTCTATACGCAGCATTCAGATCTATGGAAGAAGCGTAAAAACTTTACTTAGGTTTTGAATAACTTTTTTAATACGACTAAATTCGAAAAATTTTGAAAGTCTTGGAATAATCCAACTTCTCCAATACAACTTTACAGAGTATAAAAATTTTCCTTTTTTCTCAGAAATTAATATTGGAATTGGTAATAGGATTGTTCTTCTTTTTAACCTACATTTTCATAAGTTATTTGCTGAAAATCGACAAAAAATTCTAACGCTTTCTGGTCGGCATTTATAGTTTTTATGATGACTAAATTCCTATTTTATTGGAAAATGTAGTCTGCCGCGAAGTTTACACATTTTTAATTAATTATCAGGACTATAAAGATTGTACACCTCCGTCACAAATCTTTTATTTTATTTTATCGATTAGTCTTCATGAAATTTCTTGAACTTTTCTGTTATTTTAATGAATAAAGAACCCCTTTAGAAAACATATACAGCAATAAATTTTTGGAATAAGACTGTTAATATTTATTAAGGAACTTATACCACTCTGTCACATTTTCACTTAAAGTGGAATGGAACCAACGTTGGTTATGGAAGACTACTGCGCGGTCTCTGGATCTCAGAGGTAAAATTGTAGCAAGGGGGGAAAGAGGCTTAAACCGCCTATCGAGGACGACAGACACGAGCTGCGTGAATATCTATTTCGAATGACAACCCACGTGACAGAATTAATGCACTAAAACATCAGTTGTAAGAGACAAGTTTTTGAGATTTTTAATTTTTTTAGTAAACATCATAATTAAAAATAATAATCGCTCTTACTTGATAGGTTATACCTTTTGGTTTTGGAGTTAAAAAATAGTTTTATATTTTATGTCGTCACATTATAGAATATACGCAAGTCGAGAAGGTGAGAGACAACTGTGATTTGTATGAAATACACTTCTGTCACGAATATTTACAACTATGTGACGTAATTTTTACTACAAAAATATAAACACATATTTTTTAAAACGCACACAGCATTTCGTACAGTAGATTTTAAAGTAATTATAAAATAATAGAATTTTTCTCTACTAACTGGAGGAGACAACTTTTTGTAGGTTAAAAAGAACAACCCAATAACATTAAAAGATTTGGACCTTCATATATCGCACATTCAATAAAAAAGTGTCCTAAATTAAAAAAAAAACGTCAATATTACATGAGAGCGAAAACAAATGATTGAATAATGAACAAGCTGTCCCGTAAAAAAGAGATACTAGCTCGATACTAGTAGATGCAGTGGTCTAACTTAAATACGGTTTTGTGTCTTAGATAATCACTTTACATTTTAGAGATAAAAAGTAAGAGAGAAAATTTTGACTTACGACACTTTTTAATGAATTGGGGTTCAACCAATTATCCTGGAAAACAGTAAATAAGAGTCGTCCCTTGCTGCAAGTGGATGAGCTCGTGTACTTGAAAATGTATTTGCGAGAGGCGAGAAGGCCGTTTAGGACCATGACGGGTTAATGCGAGGCAACACAATTAATAAAGGATTGATGTGGATATTCGTTAATCATAATCATAAGTTATCAAAGGAATCGAGCTTAGTTCACAGAGGGTTTATGATTTGAACACTGATTAATATGGCTGGGAGGCAATGGATTAGCAAAATGTGGTAGAAATCATAATCTTCATGTACGTGCGTAGTAAAACCATACATAATCGAGTAACAATAGTGGCATAGTATATAAATAGCCCCAACAAAGGCGGGCTTTATATACTAAGAAATATAAATTAGTTACGTATGCGGCGTTCTCACCTAATAGATTATGGTCAAGAATTGCCTAAAGGTGTAATGAAAACATACATTGACCTGAAGAAGTTTATTTTCTGCAATATTATAGGCTTCGGCTATCCACAGTTGCGTCTGATAGACGCAACTTTACTGTCGCCAAGACCCAGAAAAACCTCACCCGTGAACCCGGACACCCCTGCTAAATCACCAAACATAGCGAACCACTTGGGATGACCTATGGCAGAGGTGTTGATTATCCAATAAATTCTTCCCGACTGTAACGATAATATTATTTGGATAATGACTGGTCAGTGTCCGAGTTAGCATAGGGTTTGGATCCCACCCAACCTTGAGTGTTCATTTTCTTGGTTAGCTAAGTTCTCCATCACGACACAAGCAACATTTTCCGCTTTTTGTGATGGTAGTAGGAGATTTTTAAATGTTGCAAGGTTATCCGTAACCCGGGAATGTTCGTCTTTCTTTTAATAAAAAGAATAGATTATTCTAGATGATGACAAGATGTATTACAAGTGTTATTAGGACGTAGCCGACAATCTTTAAACATCGATTATTTGAAAAATGTACATAACATATTCATTTCGGTTTTTTTCAATTTTCAACAAAAAAAATCAGTGACTGTGACTGGTCACTTAGTCGACCCAGCTCTCAAAAATCCAATTATTTAAAAAAAAAATTACAAAAAAAAATTTTAGTCACACGAAACCAAAATGTCATCTTTTTTTACTCCAAATTAGCTCAGGATTCACTGGAGAATGTTAGTCGGTATGCGTGATTCACTTTGATCTTGTTAAACGTAGTGTGTTTTTTTCTACGAAGAATTTATGTAATCAATCGAACAGTTTTAATACGGTAACATCTGCGTGGTTGAATTTCAGAACCCAGCTTCGAGTGCATGTATAACACCATGCCGTACGCGCCGCGTCACAAATAGCATCTGTGTACGTGGAATATCACACAAAGCTACTGTTATAATTCTGTTTTGAATTCAAGAATTCATCACAAGATGTCGCTTCTTCCGTCCGCAGGTCAGATGGGCACGTGTCCCCCTAGGTATAACTGCTACGAATTAGTGAGTATGAAGTATCTCTCCGGATATGGAAAGATTGACGGCAATACATGTTGTATTAAGCGGCTGTATATTACATATGACGTCATTGCTCTCGGTTACTTTATATCGGTGATTAGCTACACTGGATGACAGTGGATCCGGGGAACGGGCTTTTTTGAAACCAGTTCCTATTGGATTTATGAAATGGTCATCAACACTGATTGGGCGAAGCCGAACCAAAAGCCGCCCGCAGGGCCTTGCAGTAACCTGCGGGGGCGGGTTTTTAACAGCTAGTAGTAGATAATTACCCAAAACGTGGAAAAGGAGAACAAAAAAAGTTGCGCATATCCGGGAGGTGGAATGACCGTCTCCCTTTGAAATAATTTGACGTCAGCGGCCAAAAGCCTATTTTGGATCTTTTTCCAGCAAACCATGGAATAAACTCATGCACGTTATTTCAGTTGGCAGAAAGTATGCCCACCTTTTTTTTGCCAGACGTACGAGATTTTGTCATCGGAAACAGTCTTTTTACTGTTGTTTTAGCTTATATACGCACATATTGGTTTTTGTAAACGTTTTGTTACTTTTGTACAGGTGAGCGAAATCATACGTAACTTTATTTTCATATTGGTTTACTCTAGCTGGTACCATCTGTGCATTTTGGAAACAGGTTCATTGATATTAACATTTAAACAGAACCTTTTTTAAAAGAACCGAAGGTCTTTATTTAGTCCATAACATCCATTAAATAGGCTTATCGATGAATGACGCGGTCGGTGACTGGGGGAAGTAATATAATTTGAATCATTCTCAAACTGAATAAAAATACGCCAGCCAAATAATTATCCTTTGGTGTTTCGAACGAAACAAGAGTTCTTTTCACTCAAAAGATCTTAAGAGTTTCTCAAAAAACAATTAAGTACTAAAGTATTTTAAATCATAATTTATTTAGCGTAAAGAAATATTTTAATGAACTACATATTAGTATTATTTTTTTATATAAATACCGCACAAGATCCCAACTGCTCCTGTCTGGAGCCGGTGAGACTTTGGCATGCCAAATTGGGGTGTGCCTGAAGGTAGTGCGGAGGGGAAGTAGGTTGGGAAGAGGGAGGTGGGGAAGTACCTGGCTATTCAGATCTGGTCACAAAATAGGCTGAAGCCATGTAAGCAACGTTTTAATTCTGAATGGTGGCCTTACACCAGGGCAAATATCTTCCACACTGGAACGTGCTGCGAATACACAATAAATAAATAAATATACAAATAATAACAATATTTTTTTGTTCCAGGATTTGGGGAAGTAACTGCAATCCCACACGGTTCGGTGACATTTCATCCCGTGACAAAATAACCCCGACAAAATATCTACTAAAACCTAACCTAACCTAACCTGACAAAAATAATACAGACATCTTATAAAGACAATAAATTATTGTTATCTGTGTTATTTTTCTACTATTTTACTATTTTTAAACAATAATTTATTGTCTTTACAGGACGTCTGTATTATTTTTATCCCTTTTTTGTTAGGTTAGGTTAGGTTAAGTTTTAGTAGTATTATTGGGGGATTTTTTTTCTGGGATATTTTAGATGAAAACGTGCATTACCATCCCACGTGACCCATATACATATGATAATAATACGTATCTGGATCCAATGCATTTTAAGAAATAAAAGAAAATTAATTCAATTTTAGCGCCATTTTGATGTTAAATTTGTAACATTTTGAAATGACAGATAGTTGGTTTTTTAATTTATTTAATAAATAGTTGAACCTGGCATGCGTTGCAATACCACTTAAATAAAGATATTGTTTCTCCCTGCGTGTCCTTTCCAACTCTTCCCTCTTCCCTTTTTCCGCTTCCATCCGTCCCGCGAAGTTCCCCCGCTCTTCACTTTCCCCGCGTTCCCCCCTACATCAAACCCCTACCCGCAAATCTCCCCCCCCCCCCTTCGTTCCCCTCACCCACCGCTAAAATACATGAAATACACATATTTTTCAAACGTCTAGCGCGCCACCTATTGCAAAAATTTTATACAAATTTAATAACGACAGAACTCACCAGTGAATATGGAAACACTCCTCTGCTTAGATTCAATGTTCTGTAAAAAAATTGTGTCGACTACTTTCCGAGATTTGCGGACGCTAATATACCAGTGGCGGTCCGTTACTTTTCAGTGAGATAGTGTGCTAAGATTGAAAAATACGACATTACTGATGTTTTTGTGGCTGAAAATGATTTTTTTTTTCAAAATTTCAACTTTTTGTATGAAGATATTTCAGGATGGGGTTGCGGCGCATCCCTTGACTGAAAGAATCCTGAAGATCTAAGTTAAAAATTTGAAAAATAAAATCATTTTCAGCTACAACAACATCAATAACCTTATATTTTTCAATCTTAGCACTCTAGCTCACTAAAAACTCACGAACCTAATTTTTTCTAACTTTGTCTAACAAAGTAAGAAAATTTCAAAAAATTTGATTAATAATACTATTTTTACAGTTATGTGTTACATATACCTTGTAATGAAGTCAGATTTTTTTTTTTGCCATTTGTCCAGGATAAAAAGTTGATCAATATTTTTGCTATGTTTGGAATATTAATGTCGGCTGTAAGGTCATTAAAATACATTTTGCGGTTAGTGAGTGTTCAACAAACTCAAATATAGGTAAGAATATTTTATAAAGTATAACAGAAGAAGTTTGTGAAACTTTTTCAATCTGAGTTTTATTTAAATTCAGATAAAAATTTTCCCAAGAGGGAGAAAGAAAGCACGATTAAAACTTTCTCGTTTTTGTAAAATAAAGAGAGAATATTTTAATTTGGTGCCCGGATTTAATAAATGTTGTTAGTATGTAAAGTAAACTAAAATAAAAGATAGAAACTCAGAAATGTATACATTTGACGTGTTCTCAATATAATTGAAAGTGTTTAGAAAGCCAAACGAAAAATCCTACATAATTAAAAAATTGTATTTCACATCGGAATGTAATATCCATATTTACACCTAAATTTTCAAGCAAAAATGGATATTTAGATCATTTTGGTCATTCGTGTATGTCTAACATTGAGTGTACTGAACATCTTTTCCTATTTAGTTTTAATATACCCTTAAGACATACCTACACACCATACAGAATTGTTCTACACGTTAAATTAAAAGATAAATGCAGCAACTAATTCGCCAATCAATCGTGCTCTTCATATGTTCAATAATATTGGCCTAAATTCTAACATCGACATTTTCTCCGATTCATTGCCAAAATTTAAAAACAGCATCATGTCAATAATATAATTTGTTCAATGCACATACATACATGTTCACACACACACACACACACACACATACACACACACACACACACACCTTCCCACAACGCACATCACCCGGTAATTACTTAATATACATATCATAAATAAGACCTACAAAGAAACACATAATAGTTACCCACCATGAAATATACTTAATAATTGTAAATTGTTTTCACCCCTGTAACTAATGTATTGTTTCTGTTTATAAATAAATTAAAGTGTTAAAATAATAATTACAATTATGTATTTGCCAACTAGATTTTGCTAACAAATCATTACTTTGATATAAAAAGGTCAAAATTTAATATAAAAAGATAATAGGTTTACAATTAGATGACTTAAAAATTTTAAAACGTCAACAAATTTAAACGCCAAAAATTTTAATAGCCAATTACAGTAAATTGTTATTTAGTTAACATGGTTTATATATGTTTTTAATATATACCTACAACTGTTACCCATTTTAAAATAATAAAAATATTTTATTTTACATGTTTTTACAATCCTTTTAACTAATTAATCACAATTCTTTGTAATGAATGATATAATGAAACTCCATCTCCAAGTCAATGTAACATAGGAGATCTTTTTGGCTTAATCTAATTTAACTTTCTACATCTCTACATATATTTATGTATTAGCTGTTTGTCTCTCACAAATAAATAAGTAATGATTTTTAGTTTATAGGTACCTACTTATTAATAAAAAATAGTTTATCTTTTGTTATATTTGTTAATTTTAATTTTATCCTGACGAAGAACTCATTGGTTTCGATTTTTTTTATTAAAAAAGTGGTGTATGCTAAGTGATATTTTTTTCATTTTATTAATGTACATTTTTAGTTTCAGAAATTTAATCAATTTTCAAAACTCTTAGTTTTTCATATTATTTTTACATAAAGAAGGTACATACCTACATATAAGAATATAATTATAATACATAAAACATAATACAGTAAGTAATGGGAATCAGCATGTTATGGGATCATTCCTTAATTAAAAAGTTATAATATACATACCAGTTCCATTTTAAGTTGAGTTAAAGTATGGTAGGTTAAAATACAAAACACATTTGAATTTATAAGTATATTAAATCGTCATGTGAACTACAATAAAACTGTCTATACCGTCTGTTACAGCAAAGTTTGATAAAATTAAAAAAAAGGTAAACGCTAGTATATTCCGGAACTCAAAAAGGTAGATGGTTTATATAAATGTGTACACCGACAATCGATATATACAATAGAAATAGTCCTTTTAGTTCAAGTCTGGCAGTTTACCATAACCATTTTTTTTAGTGCATGTTCCAGGCATTTTTACTGCATCGCATGCATATTTAAAAAAATTATAAATTAAAAAATTTATTCCGATGTCTACTTAAAACGCTGGATTTTTTGTGCCTCAATTACTGGGAATAAAAATTCCTTCTGCGTGTCCAACCATATCAGAGTTTTATTGGTTTTATTTTACAAAGGCAGAGATTTGGATTGAAAAATCTCGTATACTTTCACGAACAAAAAACTCCGCTTTCCTGCAAAATTGGAATTCCAGGAACTGCAAACAATGATTTATAGTCATGGGTTCCGTGCACTTTTCATTTGAAAAAAGACTTTGCCTGCGTTTTTTTAATGACAAAATTTAACAAAATTTCAATCTATATATAAAAAAATTAATGTACGATAGCTTGTTCACTGGCTTGCTTGCTTTTTTGTTGTAAAAAAAAATAAAAAAAAATAAAATTAGCCTTTATTATATATGTCAAACTTATAAACATTTTTCGAATCTAATTTATTAATTTTTTGTTTTATTTTTTAAATGTAATTCTAAATTATCAGCGTTCGGGTCATTATTTTTTAGAAACAGCTTGTTTGTTATTTCTATATGAAGCATAGGAAATGTTTAAAACTTTCAAAATATCTTCTTTTCACACTAGAGAAAGATTCTGGATTATTACAACCACATGACCATACATCTGAAAAGTTTTTTTTAACATTAACCATGTCACACTTTGAGAAAGACATTTTGCAAAACAGCGATTGTTCTTAATAAAAATTCAAATTTCGATTAAGCTCTTTAAATTAATAAATTTAATTGAAGTACTCACCTATGATACTCTTCCTAATCGAATACTTAAAATTTAATTAAAAATTATAGGTATTTTAAATATTAGGTACCGAATTTGATTGATTGTTAACATAAAAAATTGAATGTTACTTTTGTTTGTCCTTTATGCGTTCCTAAACTATTCATCCGAAAGCGGTGAAACTTTGGTTATTATATGTGCGCACACCCGCGATAGTTTCGATAGATAATAGTGAGTTCTGGCGTTATGATATTTATTGTATGGGGGAGGTGAAGGGGAAAAGGGTATAAATGCGAAAGAACGGGAGAAACTATTTTTTAATAAAGTGGCATTGCAACGCACGCTGTAAATTCGCTAGTTTATTATAAAATTTAATAACGCAACGTAATGCTCAAACCTAAATGTACGAATAAAATATAATTGAGCAATAATTCTTCCATACATGGAACTACGGTGTATTTGGAATATGAGACATTTTATCCGAATTTTGACATCAAAGGAACAGTCGTGAATTTTATTCATTACGATTTTGATGGAACGTTTTAAGCTCATAAATAAATTATACGAATTTCATAATTTTTTCACAGTATTTCAGCACGTGTTTCTTTTTTATAAAAATAGAAGTCAACAAATTTTTCACTACCTTCTTAGGACGACGAAACAGCCGCCAGACGTAAAAATAACTATTTAGCAGAACTTCATTTTGTTTTGTCATTGTTTGAAAACCATAAAACTCGTACTGTGGAAATTATAAATCCTTCATATATGTACTTTTTTCCCACAACTGCCATAATAATTCTAAAAAATGACTAATTTATATCCTTTTTTTATTAAAAACTAGCGATTACCTGCCATGCGTTGCAATGCCACCTTAAGAAATACATTGTTTCTCATTGCGTGTCCTTTCCTACGAGTCCATGTCCTGCGAACCCAGACTTCCTTTTACATTTTTACGAAACAATTCGCACGCCAACCATTGTAATTTTTTTATGTAAAATTCATCAAGCCGAAACTCACCAGTATATATAGAACACTTGGCGGGCGTTCGCGCAAAAACTAACGAAAGTTTCATTACAATCGGATGAATGGTCGCGGAAATAATATGTTAACTCCAGAGCTCACCATTATACAACACATCACTAAAGTACAACAAAGCACTCATTTTATATACAATTCTTTTGTTCATAGAGATTGCATCGTGTGGGGAATATTTAATACATATCTATTTAACTACACACATTTAATTTGAATAATTAGAGATATAAAGTTAAAGCTTAGACTTACGGATTTTCAGTACTTCGTTTGTGTGGAATCACTATGATATGTCTTTTAAAAAGTAATTAATACTCATGCAGATATGCAATAATCCTTATTATTGTTTTACTTTAATGTAATTCTGTGATTAATATATTTTTAATATCTAATAAAGGTTGGCGTTTAAATAATTAAAAAAGAGTTCAATGATATTTATTCAGTTATCTCCTTTACCACAGATTAAAATTAAAAAAGAGTTCAATGATATTTATTGAGTTATCTCCTTTACCACAGATTAAAATTAAAAAAGAGTTCAATGATATTTATTCAGTTATCTCCTTTACCACAGATTTTAGTAACAGGTGTCATAATTGTGTGATGGATATTTAGCCATTGTAGATCGAGCTTAAATGTCGAGCGTAAAGGTCCCATTTGGAATGTTTGAAATGGCTGTAGCAGACTCAGACACGTACTGTAATAATATAGTCTTCACGCGCCGGGTTCATAATACGTATTACACTATAATTGTTGCGGGAGCCGACATCGGCAGATAACAAAACCCTTTCAGAAATATCCATTGAAAATGGGACGAATTTAGTACGACAATAACTCCATGAATTATCACATAAAACGTTTTTAGCTTGAACTAGTTACCTATTTGGGATGCGGAATGGGTACGGCTACCCCGGAAACCTTGTATTGGATAACAAACATCTCTGTCGTAGGTCACCCTTAGTGGTTTGCTGCGTTTGGTGACTTATCACTGTGGGGTGAGGTTTGCGAGGTTCTTTTTTATTTTTATTTTCAGCTGCTCTCGTCGGGAGCCAGTGAGACTTTGGCATCCCCAAGTGGGGTATGTAGTGAGGCTGTAGGTAGTAGAGGAAAGAAAGAGGAGGAGAAGAGGAAGATGGAGAAATACCTGGCTATTCAAATCTGGTCACCAAACACGACTAAATCCATTTCGAGCAACGTTTCAATTCTGAATGGTGGCCTTGTACCAGGGTGATGCTGACAATATATTCCACTCTGGAAGATGCCGAAAATATATTATATATTATTTTTAATGAATTAATTGTAAAAAAATACAAATTAATCATTTAAATAAAATTTATTTTCGCACGCCAGAATTCGATTTATTGACGGCTGACTCTCGATCCAACGCCTTGCACCGTAATGGGAGGGATGGATTCATACGCCCGTCACTCCTTGATACGCTAGCCCCTAGATTCCCACCCATCCTCATACATTTTTTGCTTATTAGAACATCCTCACCTTCCTTTCCTTAAAAATACCCTCTATACAGCGTCCCTAAGGGGAAATTATTTTCCTCATGGCCTCCTTGTAAAAGATATATTTATTTGATCTTTGTCACTAGGTGCTCCTTCATATTCTTCATCAGTGAATGTTTGTTGTTACGTTAGTGTATTATTTAGGGCAGGTATAAAGCAATAATGCGTTACTTGACCCCTGTCTACTGTCTTAATGTATTCCAAAATCTAGATTTCTCCGATCCTATAGGCCGATCGGAATACAAACACGAATGAAACCCATCAGCGTTATGAAACATCATAGATGATTAGAATTTTACTTCGTTGATAAATTACGAGTTCCGTGAAAAACTTCAAAATTACAACTATGTCAATCGGTGTAAAGTGGAAAGTGGAAATTGGATGAGAGACACCATTATCCTGCTGCCGTGAGTTTATGCTATCGTTTTTTCCTACCTTTTCAGAGAATTCCTAACCCAAACATTTAAATAAGATAATCACACATAGAAATGAAAATAGCCAAATAAAACGTTTATTTGTTAAGAGAATTTCTTATTTGGAAAAATCAGTTTCTTTCGTGTTAATATTCCAAATTAAGATAGGGTCACTCACAATCTATGCGAACACAATATCTGAATACCATCTTGTGAAGTTCACCCCCTTCATAAAAGGTTGAAAAAATATACCTGGGATAAGGATGATGTGATTTGGGTATGACAGATTAAGCGAATGGGTGATTCTTTACCCGAAAAAATATTTCAACCAGAAAATTCTCGACTCTGGGGAAAAATATCGGCTGGCCTTAAGGATTCAGATATAGCTACAACGGAAATTTGCTTACTTACTTCTACTGCCCTTTAGCTAGGGTGTATTTTGAGTTCTTAACCTTTGTTACGTGATGACTACACAAACTGTCAGTAGTCAGTGGGACTATGGCACCCCAAAGTATTAGGGAATGTTTTGTGGTGAGATTGGTAGAAGATATGATACAGAAAAATCTGTCAAATCATTAATTTTTACTGGCGAATAAAACAAAAGTAACAACAGTAGCAATAATAGTTATAATAAATGTTGTGTTCCAGTAAATAGTCCCAATATACGATAGAAAACTCTCTCATTTTCTTCTTCGTAACTTTTATATTTTATTTTATTGGGAAAACCAACAGTTACAATAATTAATAATGTTTGATGAAATATATGTGAACATTTAACCAATAACAGGTTTTCACTGATGTATATTAAATTATTAAGTGAGTAGGTATAAAGAAAAATAGTTAAATTAGGTAATGTGAATGGGATGGTGGAAGGGGAGGGGGGAGGGATGGATCTATTCTGTGAAAAAGTAGTATGTATGTATGTGTAAATGTTATTTATTCATTTTAGGTTTGAAAATTTTAGGTTCTGTGTTAAATAATTCGAATTCACCGTATGAAATGTTAAAAATGTGTGAAACGCGGTAGATGAATGTATTTTGTTTAGAGTTAGTATTGCATTGAAGAATGTTTAATGCGTGGTTTTGTTTGGTTTGTCTGATGGGCACTCTTAATTGAATCCTTTCTAGTAATCAAGCTTAAACATGGATAATGGACATAGGTCTTCCTCGTATGGACATAAGTCTTCCTCGTAAGGACATATGCCTTCCTCGTGTGAACACATATATATATATATATAGGTTTTCCTCAAACGGAACAAGGCCTTTCTCATATGAACAAAAGCTTTCCTGCTATGGACACAGGCCTTACTCACACGGTCATAGACCTTCGTGTTATGGATGTAGGCCTTCCTCGCATGGACCGAGGCCTTCCTCGTATGGACCAAGGCCTTTCTCGTTTGGTCATAAGCCTCGTTATGGATATAGGTATTCCTCACATGGTCATAGACCTTAATTTTATGGATGTAGATCTTTCTCTTATGGACAAAGGCCTTTCTCGTATGGACATAGGCCATCCTCATAAGGATACAGGCCTTCCTTATAAGATCATAGGCTTTTTTCATAAGTAAGGCTTAAAATCATTTGAAGATTTGACATCTGTTTCTTTTTGCTAATCGAGGAAGCTATCTGAAAATATTAACAAAATATTAACTACAAAAAAAAAACTATTAAGTAAGGCTGTTACAGTGTAAAGTGTATGACCAATGTGCCTACAGGATTAATGAAATCAAACACCAAATTTGATCCAAATCCGAAAATCACGAACACGTTCAAATTAAATTTGGTGTAGTAATTTAATATCGGGATTAATGGAGTCGAATTAATTTAATGATTGAATAATTCTCCACTCGCTATGAGGGAGGAGCGAATGAATACAACGAACACTGACGAATACCATTATCAGGAGTCAGAGAATCAGCAAAACTCAATTTATTGTGAAAATTTTAACCAAAAGCGCTGCAGTGAAAAATTGGTTTAAATATTGTGCTAATCATAGACATATATTTTGTACGTCCGTGGTGCTAATGCATTTTAGTATAGGTATTTGATTATCACACCACTGCGTATGCTCGATTTCAGTTTTCGCTTTGAGAATTATCTACTAATTAAGAGGTAACCGGGCAGCGTTTTGTCGATTTTAACACTATTACAAGTATTTTTTTTAATATATAGATATCGACCACTTTTGATAAGTTCCTTCTTATAGGAGTTAGGACCCTTCAAAAAGCGTTAAAATTTTACTGGCTTGAACGCCGTTAATGGACGTCTAGTATACAATCTAGATCGTTAATTTTATCTTTATTTTTAGTTTAAATTTATCTTTATTTTAAGGGTTTTTTCGTATACAACCTTATATATTTTTTTCAAACTGTATTATATATAAATTCTTATATTATAAATTGGGGGCCTCAGCACGGGTAAACATTGTAAACAACCCAGTGATGCCAACATTACTGGATTGCACTATGAAATGTAAAATATTGTATCAACAATAATAAAAAAGTAGACAATATTCAGTTAGTAAAAAAATCTTTAAAATCTGTCCAGTTTTGGAGGAAAAAATTGGAAATACAAAACCTCGATTTTGACGATTTTATTTAGGCACTAACTGACCCGGCAAACGTTATTCTGCCAAATAAATTATTTCTAGTTAATATTTTGGTTATTAAATAAAAAATAACGAATTTATTGTAAGTGTGTGGGGATGGAATCTATGACAGAAAGAGGAAAGGAGCGCTGTACATAATGACCGCCGATAAAAATAAAATAAAACACTAACTGCTAATTTTCTAAATTCAATGTACTTCTTTAAAATAACGGACATATTCATTATTAAAAGTTAAATGTAAAATGAAAAAAAAGGTAATATATACACTATATATATCGTGTATATATTAGCGGAGCGCTATCTGTCGTACAATAACATAAATAATTTCATTCTGTTCGAAACAGAAAGACCGCGACGGTTAAATTTGTTCATACAATGGGACACCCTAATCACCTATCAGTATGAAACATACAACATTTTCATGTAGTGACGTCACGAGCCCAATAAACGGATTTATTTATTTAAAAAAAAAGAACACAAATTTCTAAAATAAAATTAGTAACATATTCGTTATCTTAATTGAAAAGTCATTATGAAATCCATGCAAGTGGCCTATTGTACAGTTCTAATTTTGAAAATCATTAGCAGGAATATTTCACGTCATACACTTAAAACCAATATTTGTACATTTAATGATAAAAATTCTAAAAGTTCGAATTGTTCGAAAGTTAATGCCAACAATTCTTCATTCTCTTCCCTCGTATCGCTTACATATTCCCGATGAATAATGTAGAGAATAATGTAGTTTGAAACTGAGATAGGAAGCGAAAAATTACTGTGCTAATTAATACGATAAATTATCTTTTGAACTGCAAACCCTACGTTGAAATCTTCAATTTCCAATCCAGACATTCATTAGAAAACTTGAAGCCAGAAGTTAGTCTGACTTACTAATTTCCGTTTTAATATAAACTATAAATACACCAAGTTTTCGGTAAACAATCATTTTAAAGTTCAGAATTTATGAACAACCGATCTGTTGTGACGTTAAAGATACGGTTTGCGTACGAACTTTCGTGGTATTAATAATTTCGTTGATTTATGTTTAACAGGAACCAATTATTAATGTGTCTTTGAAGAATGAGATATTTCTAATAAATCTAAACCACAATGTGAAAAAGAACAAGCACCGAAATTTTAAAAAAGTAACGGTATCAACTGGGACTCGAATCCAGGATCTCTCGTCTTACCCAGGCAATCGCCTTAACCAATTCATTGAGACCTCCTATTTTTAAGCCATTTTTGTTGATCTCGTATTTAAAATTCACAATTAACAATATAGACTTCAACTAATTTTTCCCATATTTTAGGTTGCCTCTTTTTTAAATGATCACTAAGTTCTAACGAATTGGTTTTTACCCTAGATAGTGTCTGGAATAAACGTATCCGATTTCATTTTTATGGAACATCTATTGATATTTTCTAAAAGTAAAAATGAATAATTTTCTGTATATTGCTCTTTTTCATATTTTCGTTTAGAAATTTCAGTATAATCTTCTTCTTCATTGATTTATTACATTTTCTTTTCTGAAGTCGAATAACAAGTTGTGTTAGTAAATACTGTGTTCGACTCCACAAAATTCGAAGAAGTACACAATACAAAATAAATCATAAATGGCCAAAAGAGTTGAACCATTTATCATTAAAACTCGAGTCAAATAATATGGGCTTATTTCAAAGTTCAAGATTTTATAATAAGCACCAATATTTCATTATAAAATTATTGGTAAGGAAGCCTAAAAGACATTCATAATTCGGAACTGCTTGAAGATTAGTCAAAGTTTTATCCGATCTATATTTGAATTCAGCTACGAATGGGCATGCCACTGGAAGCTACTTTTGTGAGTATTTTGTATCCATTTTTCCATTAACAGTACCGAGGGCTGTCCGTAAAATAAGGTCTCCAAGGTGCTGCGGTTCCGAGGAACAATTTTACGTGAGATCTGGCAACATTGGCGTGTAGCCGTGTAGTAATGTTCCCCAATGCCAAATCCCCACCACGTTGCATTCACTGCGATACTTAGTCTCGGCGTGACAGCCGTCCGCGACGGAGCTTCCGCTCGCTGCACCCGCCAGGTGTGACTTATATTTAGTTTTTTTGTGCAAATAACAAAACCCCGGTAGAAATTCATTCTCCGCTACTTGAAGTTACAGAAGATTACAAACAACAAAAGGTTGAAGCAGCCCGCGAATTCTTTGAGTGCTATCGATGGCGAAGAATTCTAGGACTCAATTGTGACTGGGGACGAGACCTGGATACACTACACGACAACAGAGATAAAGGAACAATCCGCGTCATTCAGATTCGCCGAAGCAAGCTTAAAAACGAATTACTGAGCGTAATTCACACCTGGCGGGTGCGACGAGTGGAAGCTCCATCGCAAACGGCTTCCACTCTGAGACTAAGCGTCACAGAGGGCGCATTGTGGTGGGGATTTGACAACGGAAAACCAGGCTATACGCCAGTATTGCTGGATTGCGCGTTAAATCTTTCCTCGCGACCGCAGCACCTTGGAGACCTTATTTTTCGTATAAGATTTCTTAATTAACGATCCAAAAAGTTTTAAGGTTGTTTGAAGAGTGATTAAATATATCCACTGTTGTAGAAATTACATTCAATAGCACCATTACTTTCATAATTTTATGCCGTGTTTGTATATTAAAATTTGTTTTGGCGTGTATTATCTTGAACAAGTCGAAGAGACGAATACGGCTTAAGTTATCAGGCACGTATACACCATAGTTATGAGTTATATTAAAATTAAAAAGTACCTACCTATTTATACATTCGAAAAAAGTCTGATTCGTTGCCTCAAGTAAGCCCGTACACGGAAGGCCTTGGAAAACTTCCATTCGTCCGGATACTGACAGATGTGAGGATATTTTTTCTGTATTTGTTCCAACATACGAGATGCGTATATTTGGATTGATGCCATACAGCAGAATTATACCCCAGCTTGGTATACATGGGGCTAGTATTTTCAACCAGTATAGCAAGCTCTTGCTAGTAAGCTAGTACCATTATCTACGTGGAGACAGAAAGAGGGTATTTCCACTTTTTTTTATTGCTTAAAAAAATAAGCAAGAAATTACGATGATCAAAGCATTTTTATTTTATTTTTATGTTGACGAATAAAGTTTCTACAGAGAGTCAAATTTTCTCATTTTCAATTTACCGGTAAAACGAAATTTTTGGGGGCGGGGCTATTGTGTGACGTCATGAGCGTGGGCGCTCACTATCAGTGTTTATTTATACTGGCCCAGCTGAGCGACACTTGTGACGTGACAATCCTATTTGCCAACAATGGGCCGTTTTGAATTTGTCAGTTTTAAAGTTTTAAAATTAATAATATTGAATGAAAACATAGAAAACAAACATTTTTAGTAAAATGGTTAAAATCAAAAAAAAAATTATCTTCAAGAATTCCGAACATTTTCAACAGAATCCCTCGTTTGTGGAAATACCCCATAAGCTTTGTTTTAACCTAGTAATTTAGAGAGGTAGCTAGTAAACTAGCGTCTCAAGACAGGATAATTTAAATTGACTAAGTAATTAACTGACTAATTAATTAATTAACTAATCAATTCAGTAGTACAAAAAATATGCCGAATTAACACACAATCGGCATAATAGTGGCGTTCTAATGTTTCTTCTACGAAGGCTGTTAATTTATCCACACGGACGGATGTGGACATGTGGTTACAGTAGCCACTGTAATGTAACTGGCTTAAAATTTCTTAGAATCATGTGAACCGCTCTAGTAATTGCCAAGACAGGATTTTGCCAGGTCAGGACGCCAGCATACTAGCTTACTATTCTGGTTTTAAATACTAGCCCCAAGTGCTTCGGGCATTACTTCTAACACTTATCATTTCTTTTGGTTAGTTAAACTGATAAACTAGAGTGAGTCGTGACGTGTGGTCCGAGAACTACACATATGCATCAAGGTCAGATTGCTATTGTAAACAGCCTTGGTAAGAGATTATTTTCATTTTAAGTGTGAGGTCATCCGCAAATAGATAACACCTACCATTGTAATGCTTTATTAATTCTACAAAACTTTTAATAAGACATTAATATTAAGGATAAAAGAATTGTGGCAACAATTAAGTTATATTATTCAATAACAACGAAACCAGAACATTAGGCTCTTATTCGTAAACAAAATTATATTATTCTAATATTTTATACTCAGGGTCGTGTGTTGGCTACAAAGGAACTAAATAGTTAGAAACTAATAAAATCAATCGATAGCTTGTAGCGTTTTTAAATAAAATCAAATGTTCTAATTCAACAGATTATAAAAAAAAGTAATTGTACAAATTGCCCCCCCCCCCCCCTCCCCCCCGTAGTCAATGGATTGCTTGCCATATAGTGTACATATCAGCGCCCTTGAGGTGATTTTTCACGAAAACGGCGCTATATAAATTAGCCAAATATTATTATTATTATTATATCAACACAATAAAAAAAAACTGAATTTAATTCAACGGTGCTCAAAATCTTTGTACGCTTAGATCTTTTAAACTACGCAACGGATTTTCATGCGGTTTTCACCAATAGATAGGGTCATTCAAGAGGAAGGTTTATATTTATAAAACGGGAAAAGATCATCACGATGTTAAAATTCTACGTTACGGGCGCCAGTTCACATTGAACAGAATATTAAATGGTAAATCAATAATATTATAATAAACTCAAAACTAACGAAGTGATAGCTCACAGGTCAATAGCGATTTCACCGAAGTATGCGTCTTCTCTCGTCGAAACAAACGTCCAGAATCTCTAACTTCCTATGAAGTTAATGAAAAATTCTCTTGATCCTAGTATGTTTTAGGCAACAAAAGAAATGCAGGATTCCATTTGTTCAAAGTTATATTTCGAATTAGGAATTTAAATTTCTCTTTGAATTGATGTGTAGCCACTAACTTTATTACTGGATGCTTACTTCGCATTATAATTTCAAACTGTTACACCATATTTAACACACAAACCTTGCATTGCCACAATCTCAACTATACTTTGTATGTAGCAGAAATGGAACTTATAACGGAGCTTTCAGCGGCAGGACCATATCCCATGAAAAAATGTCATCTTAGTAACGTGCCAGTTGAAGCGAATACGAAATGAGATGAATTTCTTTTAAGACTGGTAATATCGTGAAAGTTCGATAACGTTTTATGGATTCTCATAAAACCTGTAGTTTTTTTCCACGAAAAGTTTCTTTATTGACTGAGTTCTCAAGTTTTTAAAGCTCTTCATATTTCTCTCGTGTTTCATACTTTGTTCGTATGCTACGATAATCTAATTTATATCTTTCATGATTCATAAATGTTCACGATTTTTTAAGTAAACCTTCTTTAGCTCCGTTAGTGATTTGAAATTCGGTTGAAACGGAAATGCGTCACTAAAATTTATTATTGCTTACTCGGTTTGCTATATCACTCGGTTCTAATAAAATGCAGTAAAATTCGCGCTTCGGCGTGAGAATCCGATAGCGCAGCGGGTAAAGCGCTTGACAAGTCTCAGCGGCCAGAGAGACAGACATCCAGCGAACCGATGTTTGAATCCTACGAAATCCAAAAAAATAAACATAAAAATTTTTGAAAATTAAAATATCCAATCTTCAAACCACTTTAAAATAAACAGGCCAAAAAAAGAAAGCGACAACTAGCGACTTTCTAGTTTCACTTCTATCGCGTGTGAATTGCAGACCCTGTTTTTTTTTTTTTTACATAAACATCAAAATTTTGTTTTGAGTTATTGTGCCGTATTGCGCTTCCTCTTAATTTAGCTGTTTCAGGAAGCGTTACATTGTTCATTATCAGGGCAGATATGCAGATTGCGAAGTTGTGTTTTATAATTAGAAGTGAAAAGTATTATTCTTCTTCGGGTCGGTATTTCAGTAAAATATTTAGTGAAATTAATGTGGTTTTCGGCGATTAGTTTTGGCGTAATCGTCAAGCTTCGGTTACCAAGAAATTTAGGCTTAGCTCCGTCGCCCCTATTGAAATTAACAGGGTTTTGAAACAAAGGGAAAATTGATAACAATTGGCAAAATTTTGGGAACAATGGTAACAAATTTATTGTGATGTGTTCGTGAATGTACTTGATTGATTGTAGTATTTGACTAATGTATCAATTTTTTTTTTAAAAGTAACATGCTAACTAGACAATCTAAAAAAACTGTGTTTAGGTATCCCATTAAATTTATATAAATAAAACTGTATACCTATATGTGAGGAGTTAGTGATTGGTATATAAATAAATATAATATTTTCTAATTGAAAGAATGCTTTTAGTTATGTAATCATAAAATCTGTGTATGAAACAGGAAAACATTCACGAATGGTGAATTCTGCGCAGATTTTAATGTAATTTTGTTATCTCACGCAGTAATATTTCCATCATTAGTTATGATAGTACGAAATATTCTTAGACTATTGAAAAATAAAATAATACGATATTTTCGATTTGGGAGGCGGGTATGGGTACCTCCACCCCGGGAACCATTTATTAGATAACCAACAATTCTGCCATAAGTCACCACAAGTGGTTCGCTACGTTTGGTGACTTAGCAGGGTGCCCGGGTTCATGGGGTGAGGTTTGTCCGATTCTTAGCGGCAGATGTGTCTGCCCACCAACTGCGTGGCAGGCCAGATCAGGAGAGACTGGTTAAGGGAGACCTTTTGACTTCTCCAGCAGGGCTTAGAATCATTAGTCCGTCACTCCTGGACACGCTGACCCCAGATTCCTACCTACCCCTCATACCTTTTTCCTTCCCAGAACTTCCTCTCGTTCCTTTCCTATAAATACCGTCCACACAGCATCCCTAAAGATAACATAGGCTCCGAGGGAAATTAATTTTTTCAGGGCCTCCTGTGTGGTGCTTTTGTAAAAAATGTCGCTCTTCTCAGTTTTCAATATCTGAAACATTTCGATACCTGCGAATAGGAGTTAGGTATACAAATGATCGAGAAAGAATGAGAAAATTTAAATGATTCTTTCCCCTACCTACAGTCCCCTTACCATACCGGTAATTAAACGTGTTTAATGGTGTCATTAAATAAAACAATTAGAATGCGAGGTTTTACAGCGAAGTAAATAACCTTTCTACGAAAACTCCTGACTCATCGTGAACCCTTGACTTTATAATTGCCAATTATGCATTACGATGACCTCAGTGGTGTCAAAGAACAATTGCATTTTATTATTTTATAATGTGAATATCGTACAATATTCACTGCTAATAGCCAACTGAACGGTAGCATTCCCAAAAGGGGTTAATTTTATATACCATAATCTATTCATGTTTAATATATTAACAGTAGAGGAAGATTATTATTAGACAGTCGTCTACCAGTTGATAGTAATATAAGTCTAGGATAAACATCTTGGGCTAGGTTTAGGATAATCTAGGATACACAAGGCCAAAACCAAACTAATAGTGATCAATAGGGCAAACACCTTTGTAAGAATAAATAATGCTCTCACAGACACAAACGGTGAACGACTTTATACATCTAAGTTCGTTTATAAATGACGAAGAAGGGAGGAAATGTACGAATCCATGTACGAAGCAGAGTTTTCATGACAAAATATGCCATAAATTAAATGCAAAATATATGTACTGTCAGAGGTCCATCCGGGCGTTGATTTTCCCCGTATTTCTATAAGGTGTAGAAACATGGACATGGACACATGGACAGCCAACGAAAGAGAGAAGACTATACTGGAGACAAATGCTCAGAATTCTGGAGACAAATGCTGGAGACAAATGCTCAGAATTCCATGAATAGTTAGACGAACAAATGTATCCATTATGGAAGAGCAAGGCCTCCTTAATAGACCTTCGACTATCTGTCTGCGATGCATTAAAAGATACTTTGGACACGTTGCTCGTCAAACTAAGGACTCCAGTTGGAGAAACTTATGGTCACTGGCAATGTGGAAGGTAAAAGAAGCAAGAGGAAGGTCACCAATGCGCTGCAGTGACCGAGTATCACGAGTAGCGCCTGGTACATCGATGTCCTTGGCTTTCCACGCAGCACAGAATTCCAATTTCCATGTCCACCATGGAAATTAGAATTAAGGTCGCGATCCTCAGCAATGAGGAACCGACCGATAATACATAAATAATTAGGTAAATAATTTATTACACAGAATGTTGTTAGGGGACTTACTGGACTTTATTTTTTTAAAATTTATTTATTTATATACATATATATTACAAAAAAATTACAAAATAATACTTTGTCTGTCCAACTGGGAAGGATACCCGTTTCAGGACAGCCAAATTGTATATTTAGTTCATAATATTTTTTAACAAGGGAATGGTTTCTTTCAAGATATCACAGGAGCCTCTGTCAAGACAACTTTTGAGAACATTAAAAATTGTTTTCTGAACGAAGCGATGGTTTCTTTATGTCTTTGAAAGAATCGCAAAGATTTGATTTTTTTTTCAAGGTCATTTTGAAGAACATTAATACTTGCATTTAGAGTGAATGAGTGGTTTCTTTAGTGAGATCACAAGTAGGAGATTCTTTCCAGGTCATTTTAGAGAACATTTACAATTGTAAAATTTGGATTTACATATATGACATGAATTCCCAGTGTATTTATGGCTTTAATAAAATAATACAATTTTTAGAATTTCTTAAGTAGTAGAATTTACACATTTATAAACCAATATATGACAAATAATATTTTTTTCATGCTCGTTTTGGAGAACATTAATTTAATTGGTTGTTTATTTATTTATTTTATTTTACGCCCAGAAGGCTTTTACATAAATAATAATAAAGGCAGTACATCATTACCATGAAAAAAAATAAAACAATTAAAGTTACGATAGAAATAAAAGTATGTAAATTAAATAAAAATATAAGCAACAAAAATTTTAAGTACATTGAGATATATGCTATCAATTAGTTATATAATTAAAAAAATACGTACATAATATAAAAATACATACAAAAAAAAATTAAAAGTAAGGTGATCATAGGTTTACTAATATGTTTGTGCTTAAGGTTTGCTTACTTATTCATTCATATTTTTTTACTCCAAATAATGTCAAGAATCCTGGATAAAGTAAGTTATCAAACCGATACTTAACACCATTATATTATAGAGTAATCATAATAACAAACGAATTAGGAACTGATAAAAAATCTCACCTCAAAATTCTCTAAAAAGCATTACGCTTGACCAGCTTGTATAAATTCGTAGATGTATATCTTAGCTAGGACTCACACCTCTCCAAATAGACATTAAATGATTTGGAGAGGTTTGGGTGAGAACTAAAGTAATTCATTGGAAGAATTATCCATAGATGTCATTAGGTGCAAATTCCCATTTGGCCAGGGATCTAACTTTATAAAAGCCTCGTTTTTGGGGTTTTTAACTCTCTTATCTTCGCTATAGCTTCGTAACAACATAAACTCCTTGGTCTGTCTTGGGTAGTTTGGATCTCCTGATATTCACAATGTAATTGGGAATAGAGCAAATAGAATCACGAGTCCTTTTAAAGTTTCCTGAAGATGCGTTATCATGTACAAGTTCCTTCCTCCAAAATATTACACAGCTGTTGTGGATATTAAAAAATCCTCATGTGTAACTGACCCATTGTTTGCATACGAAATTTGGCCACAAATATAAAATATTAAAAGCCTTTCCAAGAACTGTCTTTCCTCATATTTTTCCTCAATAAATAGCAAGATTAGAAGGCTAATAATTTGTTTTATTTTTCACGGTGTTAACAAGTGCAGCATTTTTTTTTCTCCGGTGCCAATACGTGTTGGAAAGATTCTTTTCTCTTTTACAATGTAACCGGTATAAGTTAATCGGGCCTATTTTGTACGAATATACATTAATGCAATATTTTAAATTTGAACGCATCCGAAAAATAAAAACTGTTTTTAAAGATCATAAAATACGCTATCCAATTTTATAATAAAAAATAAAAAATTAATTGCAAATATAAAAAGTTCTAAAAACAGTTCACCCTTTTTTCTACCTCCCGATAATGAAAAAAATATAGAAACGTACACATTTTTTTTCAGGCCAATGTATTATAAAAAATGTAATCATCTACTCACTTTTTATGGTTTAACGTAAAAAATAATTAATTCTCAAACATTCACATTTTTTTTTCAAAAATGGTTTCATTCTTTTTTGGTTAACTTTTAGATTTAAATATAAAGCATAGTGTTTTCTCTTTCTTACACCATTTAGATCATATTTTTAACCATGGTAGTGTGGGAGACGCAACGTATTCTATGTGACCTGTTCCAAACAGCGAAAAAAAATTCCCTGAAGCGATCAAACGTACGCGTACGGTACGAAACCAAGGAAAAATTAAGGAAAAAAATCATGCGCTTACTAATAAACGAAATCTTTGTCTGGCCAATTACCAGATGAAATTTAATTTTAGAAAGAAGTTATTTAAAATATTAAAGTTTTATTTATGTATGCACTCCATAAACAAAATATAATAAATGGTTCGGTCCCGTTTACGAGGCATAAGGTTCTCGAATAGCAATCCGAAGGGTGCGGATTCAAATCCAGGGGTACGCAAAAAAAAATTTATTTGTATTATTTAACAATTTAATCATTTTAAATAATTTAACTTATAAATAATATAAGTTATTTTTACAGAGTGAAAGAAACTCTCATTCTCGCCGTGGTGTAAGCCCACCATTAAGATTCGAAAGCTTGTTTACAAAAAAAAAAACAAAAAAAAAGGACTTCAGATTGAACCTACAAACCCACAGGTGCTTTCTTAGCCTTGCAGCGAATTTAAACTTTAAAATAACTGTAAAATTAATATAGGTTGTCAGTTCCGAAAACAAATGAGTTTCGCAACAATAAATGTCGCGCGAGAATAAGATGGCGTCTTCCCGGAAGTCCCGTCTGCTGGGCGCGAAACTGTAAGGCTCCATTTCCGGGGGAAGCCGAGACAAAGCGGGGAAGATAAGGCTTCGCGGGAACACGTGACACGCGCGCAACAATAGACAGAGGAAAAGAAAAACAGATAAAGACTGCTGGAGGCTTCTCGCTTTGTCAGATTTCAGATGAACGAATGTCACTCAACAACTTCTTAAGTTTTCAGTGGAACTGATTCTTTAAGTATGACAAGTTGTTTCTGAGGAGAATATGGAGAATAAAAATCAAGGCTTTCAGATAAAATTTATTTACAGCTTTATGCATGACGTCAATCAAAACTAAAGACATGGAATTTTGGATGTTTTCCATAGTATACACAAATATGGATAAACGTATATCATGAACTAATTTAGGATCCGTTATGAGTGACAGCTGAAAGAATTTTGACTGGACACCCAGGTGGAAAGAGAAAAGTGGGAAGACCCAGACTGAGGTGGGGAGACGAGGTAAGAGGGGATGCAGCAGGGCTTCTCCATGTACCAAACTGGAAGTCAGCTGCTGTGAACAGGAGGAGTTGGAGGCGACTGTTGCAGGAGGCCAAAGCTCGATATGGGCTGTAGCGCCATCGAAGAAGAAGAAGATGAGTGACGGCCTTCGTGGTCGAGAGGTAAGCTTCTCGACTAGCAATCCGAAGGTCGCGGATTCAAATCCCAGGATAACGGGTGAGCAGGAATCTGGGGATCAATATTTCCAGAAACAAAACGAACCAATTCACAGTGGTGCAAGATTATGGCTTGAGAAAGTCCGGGTGAAGTGGATCAAAAGGTCCAGTCTCTCTCAATCCGTTCTAACACGCAGAAAGTGCGTAAACGCATCCGGCCTAGATGAACGCTATGAATCCGGGCACCCCTGCTAAGTCACCAAATGGTGCCCAGGGTGACGGTACCTATATCCGCCTCACGCAATAGGTGCATCTGCCCACCTACTGCGTGACGAGACGGATCGGAAGATACTGGTTAATGGAGACTTTTTGATCTCTCCAGCAGCAACCCATCACCATGCACCGTATTGGGAGGGATGTATTCATATATCATTTACTCCTAGAAACACTGCCCCTTACTTCTACCCACCCCTCATACCACTTTCCTTCTGAGAAGTTCAAGTCGTTTTTTTTTTTAAACTACTTATAGCATTCATAAAGACGACATAAACTATGAAGAAAATTATTTTCTCAGAGCCTCGTATGTGGAGTTAATGTAAAAAATATCCAGTTAACATTGTTTATTTACTCTTTGCCAAGTACAAACCGAAATCATAATAATAATAATTATTATTATTAATTTCCACGACGAAGGCCAACAAAACCTTAATATATAAAACAAAGTCGGGTTAGTTACACCATTTATATCTCAAAAACGGCAAAATACTTTTTTATGATCTTTGATTTGTTGGATTTGTCTCCGCTTCTTTTTCTTTTCCTCGTACATTTTGTACGGAACTAATTCCCATCTTTTGAAAGAGCTGCAGCCATATTGTGAAGAATATAATATTTAATAGTGAGTGAATTCCAAAAATTCAAAAAAGTCAAATGTTAATGCTCTGATTGTTTTGCTTTTGTTCTTAATCAAATAATGCTGCCCCCCTCTTTCTTACATACTAAATGTCAATAGTCAAAAATGAGACAAACGGTGGTATGTCTGCACCCCTCCAAAGGAAAAATACAAAAATTATAATAAATCTCTCTCACACGTATAAAGAAAATGAAACGCAATTCCCGTAAGTGGAAAAATAAGAAAATCACAACAAAATATAAATCCATACACAACGCCATCTCTGATACTGACACAAACAAAACACGAACATTTGGGCATCGATAATTGCTTCATTGTGCAATTTTTAATTTAATAAAAAATCTGAATTTAATTCATCTAATAACACAACAGTTATTGAATCTGAGGTGGTACGAAGTTCGTCGGGTCAGCTAGTAACTGATAAAACTTTGGTTGGGGAAAGATAAACATAATATTTAAATCTAAATAAATAACAGCAATTATTGCGAGACAATTTGCCAGCAACAAGTTTGCAGCAAATAAATACATTTGTGTGTTGTGCCTCAAAGTACTTAGTATCTATTTTCAAGAGGGAGGAACGAACAACGAGTTCTTTGTCTCTTTTTCTTGCTTCGGTTTCGTATTGAATAGTATACAAAGCGAATTGTTTTCGTAATTGTGTGTTTCGGAATAACCTTTGTTTTGGTTTTTTATAAAGACATCCATTTGATCACGACAGCAATAATATAGATGGTTTCAAACCTCAAACTCAAACAAAAAAAAAACACTAAGAAATCAACTCAATAAGTAATTCTCATAAAAATACTCTTATTTACGCCCTAAAATCTGTTTTTAAATGTGCTATGAAAGCTATCCAGCATTAAACCGATGTATAAAGTTGAAACTTTAATTAATGCTTGTACTTTGAACAATTTTATATATTTGATGGTTGTAACAAAGTTCCATTTTAATACGACCTTTTTGCATTTAAACTGACTGTAAATATGATTGTATGTTCCGCTCTCGTTTTAAGATGGTGGCCGTTCTAAAGTCCGGCTTCCCGCATTTCTACCGATTAATTAAGTACTTTCATTTGAAGTTTTAAAGCTCTTTTAAAAATATGTGTTATTCTTGAAAAATAATATCTTTACATGGTTTATAATTAAGTAGGTAGATATTAAGAACCTACTTAAAAAAATAATGATTTTAGGGAAAGTTTTGGTTTAGATTTTTTAACTAAGAGAAAATTAGAAATATACTTACTTAATACCAATTTATTTCAGCCTGATTCTATTCTAAATTGTCAATTAAGTGGAAATGACACATTATAAATAATTGTGACAAAAACGTATAAAAAAACTCTATTTAAGTAAGTATGAACGTAGTATACGTTGAAAACATTAAACAGCTTATGGAAATGATAACTAATGTAAAGTTAAATGGAATATTTCTTTTATGAAGGTTTTCGATACAATTATATCAATAAAACAACTTAATTATATCACGCAACCTGTGTGGAATAAAGCCCGTCATTAATTCGTGCGGTTAGTCGTAAATTGAACAACATAATCATTAAAACACAACAAAGTGATTAGAAGGTTTTACAGAAGATGCTTTAAAAATGTTTAAATAGATTTGCGGTTTATAATATGTAAGTCTTACAAGCGAATGGAAGCTGTCAGGGTACTACATGGCAAGATCGACTTCGGGCATATTCTGTCAGAAGATCAGAAAATTTCCACTTAGCAATAAAATCCTCATAAATGGAGTATTTCTGTATGCGTCCAAAAACTAAAAACAGTGGTTGAAAGGTGATGAAATACACTTCCAAATGTTATTATTAGCAATAAACATAATTTTTAAAATACAAATTTTTTTAATGCAAAATAAATATACAAAAAAATTGATAAATTGGTCACCTTATGTATAAACCTAAAATAACTGATATCGTAAAAAAAAGCACCCATATGTTATTAGACGCGTTATTGTCATTTCACTTTTTTGTCAACAAAATAAAAAAACGAAGTTTTATAAACTTTTCTCAAATTGGGATCGATAACTTTGGTTTCACAAAGATACATATTTTTCTGTGTTTCTATTCTAGGTTTGAATATGCAGTGTAGTATTTTCTTTTTTCAACACAATTTAAATCATATTTCACTTTAACGAGGAGCTATAACGATTTCTTTGAGACCTTTGTGAACTGTTCCCAAAATACTCCATCGGGGTCATGTCAAGATTAAGTTATGTTTCTGTCTACTAATTGGCATTTAACACAACTTAATTTGTTTAGCATTCATTTAATCAGACTTTAAGCTATTGGCATTTTAATTTATTTATATATCCGTTTTGCAGACGAGACTAGGCCAAAAGCGAAAAAATTAATGTTGCTTAATTCAAGAGTGGCTTGATCGTGTGAACAGCGCCAGTGAGAATAGTGACTTTAAAAAGAATATTACCAAACCAAATTTATGCTAATCCGAAAAAAATTGTCATAGGTAACAGTAGCCTGTTGGTTAACGGAGATCTATTTGAGAGAGTCGGTAGAAGAGATACCTGGAGCTTGGCCAAATCAGAACGTAAGAATATATTATGTACATACTAGAGAAACTTCCACAAATGTATTTTTTCAATGCAAACCACCATTGAATTTGTCCACCGCTGGGTAAAGCTTCGAATCTAAATTTAAAATATATATAATAAATGGAGAGGTTTAATTCGTTCTAATGACATTTAGTGTATAAGAAAATGTGGCAGCATTATATGTTTAAGAACATTGACGTTTGAAGTTTTTGAATTTTTGGAATTCATTCACTACTCAATCTCAATATTATACTTATCACAACATTCGTGCAGCTCTTCCAAAATTGAGAATTCGTTCCATATGAAATGTATGAGGAAAATAATTTTCTTCATAATAATTTTTTTGTTAATTTTTCCGATGTTTTAATAACTCTGCTATTCGGGGCGGAGACAACTCCAGCAAATCAAAGATCAACAAAATCGGTTCAGCCGTTCTCGAGTTATAAAACGTGTAACTAACCCGATTTTCTTGTACATATTAAGATTTTAAAGAAAAAAAATCCTCAGTCGTAAAAGACGCACTTTTTTTTTAGAAATATTTCCACGACGCAAATCGAAACAGAAAGAAAAGCGGATTAAATTGACGTATTTAACTTAATGTAGAATTTATCGTCCTTTACAGCTTTTCAAATTCAGCTATCGAATCTTCAAATAAGGTGAATAGAATTAAAGGTGACGAAAATACCATCAGTCCATCATTACTAACTTTTTTTATTATTTTGTGGTGATGTTACATATCTAGAAACTCCTTCATGTATAATGCAGATAAAAGCCCGTATGGGCATATTCCAAATAACTGTGTTAAAACGCTTTCCTTTCAAGAAATTAACATATTTTTATACAAATGTGGGTGTATCGAGCTCACCTGAGTATCACCCAAAAAATCAAAATGTTAAATCTCAAAAGATCTTATTTAGACAACTTGCCGACGTCTGAATATTTACGTGAGTAAAACATAGAACATAACCTAACATAACATCATGAAAAGAATTCTTCGAAATTAGTATTCCGAGTCGCCGATGGTTAAATGACTCACGGATCGGGGTTAAGGATCACAAATGAAGAGGTCGTATAAGTCGTCTGACGTCGTTAATTTCATTACCCCATCTTGCAGCAGCTTTGTACGTAGCTAAAAGCTAACTAGTGGAAGGGGTTCGGTACATTGCCTCCTTTTGTTGACTGAAGGGTAATTGAAATGGATGAGAATTGATACTATAACCAGTTGGATTCGAATATTCGAGATGTAAGAAGTATGTATGCGGTGTAATGGCGATAATTGTGTGGGTAAAGGTCAGAGATGGCTCTAGGGGTCCAGAAGTGGAAAGTCATTATAAAAAATTGGATATTATGATACAATATCAAATAAAAACGATAATATTGATTTATGACCTGACGAGTTTGAAAGTCAAAATTACCTTTAATATAGTAAATTATTCATGAGACAAGTGTACAATATGCAAAATCAACCTATCATCTCTTTCAGATATATAATATTCATCATGCTCTTTCCCTTACGGCAATGACCCAAACTGTCTTCAGAATCCGAAAGCATTTTTACAAGGCGAAATAATGCCATCTCGTTTATTGGCGCGTAAAGAGTCAGAAGACTTGAAATTAGGACATTTGATAAATTGTGCGTGGAAAAAAAAGCTTCCATTTTAGACTAGATGTTACTACTTGCTGCTGCCGGCTTTCTCGCGTTGCATTTCAAATACATTAATAGGACCAGTTGTTTTGATTTGTACGATAAACATAATATTTCATAATGTTATGTTTTACTATCATCTTATAATTTTGGGAGGTCTTTGACCAATTTACCTGAGGGAAGGACCGCTACTGGTAAAGGTGGTTGTAAAACTAACGAAGATTTCTAGTGATTTTTTTTGTTAAAACTGTTCTAATTAACTTTTTAAATACAGTAATCTCAGGGACTCTCCCATCTTTCTTAATTCTGTGTGGATGGTCTTTTTGAGGAAAGAAAAGTGTGAATATGGGTTTCGAAGAGAATTGATTATGAACAATATCATTATAAGTTCCACAGCATCATCGCATATGGTCTATTCCTACAATTAATGCCTCAATTTTGAAATATGATTAGAAGAAACGGATTTCGTTATTGACTCGAACGTGACTCTGAAATCATCCGAATCCTATCTAGACTCCTTCGAGGAGAGATTGATAACCGTGGTGAACCCGACCCGTTTACGGGAGATTTGTTGATTTTAAGTATAAAGATTTATTTTAATAATGAAAAGCGTCTTCAAAAAGAATGAATTGTCATTTAAGCCATCCTAGTCGAAATAGTCAATTAACGACTTTAATAATCTCCTGGATATATCTAATAGACGAAAATGCAGTTTTTATTATTGTTGATAACCTTAATTATATATTTTTAAATGGAGGTTATATCAGTTTGAACTACACACCCCCGTATATTTAGGATTACTGCGGGCTGAATAAATACTGTCAACTGCGGGGCACTTCAGATTGGTGTCGTCGGGGAACAAATTGTACGGCAAGAGGGCAGTGACCTTGATGTACGACGGTGCTCGGTACCAGGAAGATGGCGAACAAACTACCAATTCGTAAGCCGATTCACCGTTCCACGTAGGAGCTTTAATTTCAAATTCATGAAATTGGATTAATAATGATTATATTTCCTCTTCACGCATTATCGTGAGAACTGGCGCCCTTTTAAATAGATTAAACACGGTTCTATTTAAAACACTTGATAGATTTTTCTACCCACTTTAAAATGTTGGGGTTATAATGAGTTAATTTTGTTTAATGTTTAATCATCTAGTTTTTCTAATAGACAGACACGCTCTGTGATTTAATACATGTAAATAATATGACTACGCAATTCGAACATTTTGCTTAATGATTATGAGAACAAATATATTCACCTTGGCTGGAAATAATTATTTAATTTTTTTAATTGATTTTGTTGATACCATATATTCTATTTCATTTTTATTTTGTATAAGAATCAAACAGTTTGTACATAGAATACGAAGATAAATATATATAATAAGTCAACTGAAATCAAGCCGAAAAAGTTTCTTATGCTAATGTTGCTTGGAGATGTTTTACTGTGTCTTAAAATTATTTGTAAGTAAAGGGGATACGAAGAGGAATATAAGATAAGATAGGAAATGCTCCCGATACATTCCATGCTCTCTTCTTAATTTACGATCGTAGGTTACTTCTATTCGATATTACTGAAGGTTATTGCTAAAAATGTTTATATTGTGCAATTTTGTGTTATATTTCGCATATGTACGGGGAAATAGGATTTTTTCTAATTTTGGTGTTACATGTGGGCAAATGAAATAAATTGGGTTGTCCTCTTAAACTTGGTAAGCTCATTAGCAGGATATTATTTATAATTTTAAATATCAAGATATGGTCAAAAATTAAACGTCGTTGAAGAGAGTTGAAGTTTAACAAATTCGGTATAAGTTTAGTTTATAATTTATACCTACTAGTACTTTTTTTTTAAACTATTTCGATTTTTTCAATATGGATTTGGTAGAAAGGAGTCCAGATCTGTGTGCAGTGTTCTATACGTGGTGACGGGATATACTGAATTTATTTGAATTATATATATTTGAATTATAAATTCCAGCACCTTATTGGCTTTGTTGACGACTGCATTAGTGTGTTGGATTAAGTTTACCTGAACTAAAATATTACAGGGTTCGAAATATTAAGCAGGGTGTATTTTAAGGTAAGTTTAAGTCGCCCTGAGGTACTAAGGTTACATCGGCGCCCAAAGTGATTATTATTACCTTGAAGTTTTTACCTACTTAAACCCATATGAATACTTGACAGCTACTTCTTCGAAGATGCTAAGGCACAAGTTGGTGCTCAAGTGCCACTTTAGTCGCTCATTGAACGGGAAGTTTTTTAACCGTTTTATACACTTTATTTCCAACGACGTTGTTACAACGGTGATAAAAGGTGAATCTTTTATAAGCTTTGGTAACTTTCGGTAACTTCTCATCGTCCCCTAGCATGATTGCAGGTCGCTAACGAATAAGTAAATACCGGAAACTTAAGGCGCCGCATCCCTGCTCAAAAAGAAGAAGATGGAGAGATAGGTAATTACGAATCTTAGAGGAGTGCGCTAATATTTAAAGCGATAAAATCGATGCGAAAATTGTGAAAATGTTTAATAAAAGACGACTCGTTTAAAATAGAGCAAAAATCTCATGGAGGGCGTCTTAAGTATCATTTAGAAAAACATTGTGGATTTTTTCATAACTATAACTTGTAAAATAACTGAAATAAACGTGTTTATAATAATTTTCGGAGTATATTTCGGCCAAATATTAGTTTTGGATTTGATATCAAAATACACAACCAAACTGAAATAGTATATTAAAATATAAGTGGATAAACAGGTCTTTAAAACACGCGCGATTTTTCGAGCACGACGGCGTAGCCGAGTGCTCGAAATAAAGCAAGTGTTTTAAATACCAGTTATCCACGAATATTTTACGCTATTTTTTTTATTGGTACACTTTGAAAACATAAAAATTGATATTATTATTAAAAATTTGGAAATAAGAACTATTAATGAATTCGTGATGTGACATCACAATATCTTGTTTTCATGGAAATGAAAAACATAAACATTAATTTGCAATCTGTCACATAGTTGTAACGTAAATAGTTCCGGGGAACCATTTACTAGTATTATACATAAATAGGTAGAGCAAGCGAGTCTCCTCAGGATTGTGGATGGAAATACGGGATTCTCCCCAGCATGATTAGGTTTATCTTTTTTGTTTGAAATAAAAGAGTTCTTTACTAAATAACAATATTAATTGTGTATTTCAAAAAAACATATAGCCAGGGGGTTTCAATTACCCCAAAACAACACCGGTAAGGGCGACCAAATCAACAATAAAACAAAAAGCAAATCGCATACCTGTTGGACCAAGTCATGTTTCCTAAAATAATTCTAACACTCAAGAAAGCTTATTTGAACTGTCGCCGCGAAGACGTGGGAAAGTAATCGGGGAGCGCATCCATGGGACGCAACTGCGCCAACTGCAAATAGCCAGCGCATATCCCGCTGACTCTGGCTATCCGCACAGCCGGGCAGCAGGTTCCACCGGATGACCAGGATTCCGGCTGAAGTCATCAAGGGACTCTGGGTATTTTGTCAAGCACAAGGCAAGATCCACGTCAAAGGCTTTCCGCCAGGAATTCGCCACAACTACTCGAGGCAGACGGCAGGCAAGGGCACAAAGGTGTTCCGTCGCGTTTCATGTCACTCTTCGACAAACGATTACGCGGATTTTTGAAAATGCAAACATCGCGTGGCACAAGTAATTCTCCCACCGACAGCCGTAACGCCCGCTTAATTACTCCGGGTCGTGTTTATCAAAAATCATCTTTAATGATCTGGCTCGTGGTTTTAAATAATAAAATATCAATATAAGGGATTATCCCATGTTAAAAACTTGTAAAAACTGACACCTAATTGACGAGTCAAATATCCGTCGGCTCCCGTAACGGCGGATATTCAAAAAAAAGTCTTGAAACTAGAAACTAACGTTGCCACCCGCAAAAATAAAACCAAAGGCGGTTCAACAAATAACACGAGCGGCCAGGTGAAAGTTAAATAGGTCACGAGAATAATTATTCGAATTTAATAATTATTATCATGGCAAATAGTGGCATGACAATTGATCAAATCCAACGACAAGTAGGATGGAAATCGGCAGCTGTGGCGACTGGTTACGTGGAAGAGAGCATTAGAAATAAGAAGAATGTTTCAAACATTATTGGAACTGCCATTAATGGAAGTGCAGCCTCATTGACTTCCGAGAATACTATTAATTTGAACAGCATTTCCTCCGATTTAAAAAACGGAGGTATTAATATTTCAAATAATACGAACTGCCCTTTTCACATCCATTTAAATAATTCGAATGTAAACGATGTAAAAAAGAATGTAAACTTTGAATAAAATTTTTGAAACATTTGTAATGTTTTATTTGACGTTTAAAATATTCCTGTCAGATTTATAGTTAAAAGTTGACATTTAGACTTCACATTTTGTTGATTTGTTGATGTTGCCATGGTAACTTTAAAAAACGCGCGTTCCATAAAGTGTGATTTAAACACGCTAGAGCGTACTTTAAATGAGTAAAAAAGGGCACCAATAAAAAAAAAATATTTTTGTAATCAAAGCGTAAATCAAATATCTACTACGGATGTGAGCTACTTAATTTATTTTTGCTATTATAGGATATAGGCCATTAAAGATTTTAATGTTTCTGGATTTAGAAGCGATTTGGGCAATTATTTGTGAGTAAATGAAAAACAATAAAAATATTATTTTACTACAGTTATCATGTAAATATGATGAAATATAAAAAAAATAATAAAAATTAAAAAAAAAAAAAAACTTTGATAGGTGTAAATTAAAAACACAAATGACCTATTTATGGTGGAATAAAAGAAGTCGTTTATATATTAAAATTACTACCAAACAAATTCATTTTTAATAAATTTTTATTTAAAATATTTTTCATTGTATTTTTAAAATAAATATAGTTAAAATTATTTTTTTAAATGTTTTTCATTTACTCACAAATAATTCCCAAAATGACGTAAATACTGTATGAATGTATATACTCGTAATTATGAAAATCCCGCCTCGTGTGCCTATTTTAAAAGAAGAACTAGCAATTTGATACTTACTCTGTCACAAGAGCGATAGAAAATTTTCTTATTGTGCTCTGTTCGTTCAACGGACGTTGGCTATGCGGACTTTGCTTACTGCGGCCCGGAACAGCTCTACAGTAGTAGATAGTAGTAGTACAGTGTCTGGTTTTTCTGCCATGAGGTTGTCCTTCTTCCAGGGCCTCGTCTACCGGCAATATTTCCCTGCATTATGAAATGCAAGATCTCATACTTTTCTGGATGTCTCAACATATGTCCAAGATATTGAAGTTTTTTGAATTTGTATAGTTTTAATGACTTAGTTTTCTTTATTCATCCGAACCATAACATCTTCATTCGTTACCCTGTTCATCGAGCTTATTTTAAATATTCTTCGATAGAAAATAAGATTTCATATATCACAGAACGGTTTTCTCTCGACTTCACATTAAATTTCGAAGGAGTGTATTAATGCAACATAATAAAAAAATTGAAAATTAAGAATGAACAAATCCAGGTGTTAGAGTATACTCTCAGCATTGCCCTGGTGAAAGATCTACATTCTGAATCGAATCGTTACTTGAAATGGTTTTAATCATGTTTGGTAACCAGATCTGAATAGTCCGATACTTCCCTACCTTCCTCTTTCTCATCCGTAGTCGAGAAGTAAGGCTCTTGACTCGCAATCTGAATGTCGCGGGATCTACAGTCAGATTCTCTCGAACAAACGTCTTGTACCACGGTGGGACGGTTGGATTCAAACGTCCGTCACTCGTGGAAACATTAACCCACCCTTCTTACCTTTTTTCTTGCCAAAATATCATCTTCTTCATTTACCTACAAAGACCCTCTACACATCATCCCAAAAGATGACGTAGGCACCGAGGAAAATCATTTTCGTTAGGGCCTAGTGTAGGACGAATGCAAGAAAAACTCAAAATAAATTTTGCGATATATCAGGATGAGATATTCTTAAAATAACCACGATTGTTAGAAAATTTCTCCGAATACTGAAAGGTTATTATGTGGCTTAAGTGTCGTTGAACTTTAACCTCACTCCGAGCATCCCTCTTCACACCGCCCCAGCATCTTGAGAAGGAAGTAAATCTGAATTGTAAAAGAGATACAAAAATCCGCATTCACACCATCGACCCTTAAGTCTCATGGACACTTTTAAGAAGCGTTATTCAGACCAACACGATAAAAAAATACATGTCAATGTATTTTGCCATTGTGCAAGTTTTTTGTCTTAAACGAACTGTCAGCTTTATAAAAACTTTGTGTTATTTCCGCTTCGCAATTAAAGCTCAATGAATGAAATATTTCTGAGCGTAGCCGAATAATAAAAACTATTTTTGAAAGATTTTGAAATAAGCTTTCAAATTGGATTATTACAAATAAATATTAACGTTTGTAAATATTCAAATTTAGAATGCAAACATGAATTTTTTTTAAAATGACTCACGTGATGTTTTTATGTGAAAACAGTACTAAAATCGCGGATTATGTAAAAAAATATTTATTCTATCTTATAATTGAATAATAAAAAATTTTGTCACCACACTTTTTTACTATTTCATACAAGAATGTTTAATAAAAAATTAACAATGTCTAACTGAAAATCGTTTCTACAAAATAATTCTATTTTATGTATTTCTATGGACAACTTTGAATAGAGATGTAAAGCCTGATTTAATACTACTTCATGTTTTATGGTTGTCACTAGAACAATAACGGAGTTTGTGATGATCTCGCCTTTAGGCCTACGAAATAATTCTTTTAAAATTGAGAGATCGATTTAGAAATATATTTAATTTTGTAACAGGGTATGGTTTCAGAATACAATTCTCTGTTCCAACTCTTAAGGGTGATTTATGAAACCGGGCCATTACTAGGAAAAACACGTGTGCCAAAATACTTTGGTTGGAGGAGGAATCCTAATGGATATTTCAGGTTCATTATCAAGTCAGGGGCGGCCGATGGATATTTGCCCGAGTGGTGACTGACTTTAACGCGAGCAAATTGATTTGTGAAACAATTGTCTTGTGCATTTTCTATGGCAGTGGGGAGTTGAAAAATTAGGCAATAAAGATTGATCGTTGGTGCATTTAAATATACGAGAGCGACGCGCCGATTAGGAGTTAAGATATTTAACATATTTGTCAAAATAAGATTGCAGAATTCGTTAAATAGTGACGCACGCAGAAAGAACGAAAACGTGTACAGACAATGCTTATATAATGTTATTATATAACCAATAGAGTCAACGCAAGTATTGAGAAAGAGTATTAGATTGAAGTACGCCACTGAGCTCTTCTTTTAAGCGTTATTGGGATAGTTTATGACTCCGGCGCAGACGAAATTAGTTTACACCACAAAAAATAACGAACATGGTTTCTACACAAAATTCTCTGAAATAATAGTTATTATGTGACAGAACACGATTAAACGATTGAGATATGCATATTGGGAGATGTGCTTATCACTTAAGATTTGAAAAAAAGTGACTAATAAATTATTGAAACCACACAAGTAGATGGGTGGGAGTCGCGGGGCAGGGAAGTGTTGGAGGATAGTCGGGGTAGAGGAGTGTTAGAGGACAGTCAGGGAAGGAACCTAGGGCCGCGCAGACGGGATAAAAATCATCGAGTTTTGATAAACGGCAGAATAATAATTTGGTGCGCGTAAACCGGGAATAATTCAGATAGTTATATATAATAATAAAGGAAGTCGGGGCAGGGAAGTGTTAGAGGACAGTCAGGGAGAGATCCTGTTGAGAATTAAGATCGTCAAGTTCTGAGAGTCGCGAGGAGACCAGCTCGGTGCTTCTAAATCATTTTAATTAAACAAAGGAAATTCCGTTTTATTAAACAAAAAGAGTCCACGCGAATAGGGAAGTCAGAGATCGAGGCTTGCGAGTTCATATCGGTGAAGTTAAATAATATAATTTGTAAATTGAGGCGGTCGGGACGTACTTTCGGGGCGTCTATCAGGGTCAGGGTGAAATTTAAAAAAAGAAATCTACGCGAGAATTGTGTTTGACGGCTGCATCTTGGAATAAATAACTGCATGACGGGTTGTGGTTTATAAGTGCTTGTTTGAATTAAATATTATTGTAGTGAATTGATTTGTGAAATTATTTTGTGCAACAAGGCGAATTTGGTAAGTTTGTATAAAATTATTAACATATTTAGTACGGGCCTTGCAGGAAAGAGTCAATTAGGGTTTATATACAAGCCTTAGGAATCTAGGACCTTTTTTTTTAAGTCGAGCGGAGCTTTGCACGTTTCCGGGTTGACCGGCTAGCAAGTACCTTTGTTGGGTGAAGTTATTCTTGAGACGAGACCGTTGTAAAAATAATAATTTGGGGTTCAATGGACTAAAATAGCATTTGAAGCACAAAGTGCGCTTTCGGGCAATAAATCTTAGACGAGAGACTTCATTTAAAAGACGGGATTTTGAAACCACAAAACAATAATAAAACCCCTTAAAAGTGCTTTGTTGGTGATCTAGAAAATTAGGTTACTGGGTATTCTCCAATACATAACGGGTACCAAAATACATAGGTATAGAATGTAGGTATAAATTAATTTGTAAAGCGCCTTGGAGGTGTTAATTATTATTTACGAGTTTCGTAATAATATTTTTAAACGTAGCTAGGGGACTATATTTAGGAAAGGGTTTTTGAAAAGGCATTGGGTAATTTAACAGGTTATAGAATGGTGCGTAGCATGGGCATCTTTGCTTACTAACAAAATCTGACATAATTAAATTCCCATTCCAAAAGTTTCCCACACCTCATTCCAAATTTTAGGTATCACAACAAGTCTACTACATAGGACTTTGCATAAACTTGGTTCGATAATTCATCATATAATCACCTTTGGTTCACGTTTAGGTATATTTCTTTCGACTTAGCAAAAAACTTTCATATTGTCGGTTGAATGCAGCCGTCGGTAGGTATTCACATTTTAGCGTGATGCGCTATATCCACCTACTTAATTAACAAACTCCTTTTCTTCAAACTTAATTGAGCGGGTTACGACTCGAGAATGGACGGCGGTTGTCGAATGAATTAACGGGTCCGGCTTTCCTATTTCACCATGAGGAAGTATCTCACGCGACTTTATCGGGGGCGATGTGATCGAAATGCAGGTGGGCTTACACTATTTTCCTAATGTGGAGGCGAAGTAAGCGATGGTCGTGTCTGGTCCGAGCAAATTGGAATCCCTTGTGATCACATCTCGGTAACGTGGATCTCGTACCCGCTCTAGACTGGATTGGAAGCGTGGCCGGAGCCATTTCATGATGTCGACGTATGTACGTCACTAAGGCATTGGGGGATTTCAGGAGAACAAAGGACGTGCACCCATTTCCTCCTCCCTCTACCGCCGCTCCGAGGTACCAGCGGATAAAAGTTGTCGTCGCGGGAGGTCAATTTGATGCAGGACGAAGATTACGATCTGGCCGGACTACCTTCGTCATGGGGGAAACGAAGTGACGAAATTTGCGTGGGCTTCACTACCTTTTAGGTTACGCTCGTGTGGGGTCTGCCTTGTCGGCGGAACGAAGGGAACATGACATATGGAATCGTTTGGCAACCGATCGGCGGTTCTTTGTTGGAATCCGGATAAGTTTTCTTAACTACTTTTGGTTTACGCTTAGGTAGGTATATTTCATTCGATATTCGATTTATCAAAAACTTTCACATTGTCGGTTGAATGAAGCCGTCGGTAGGTATTCATATTTTAAGCGTAATGCGTTATATCCACCTACATAAGTAGCAAAAGTTCTCTTAACTCCCTCACACTAGGAATAGGGATCATCCAGCATCAGGGTGGGAAAGTACTCTGGACGAAAGTGCAGCGGGGGAAATAGAAGGGAGGGAAGCCAGATTCACGACCTGGTGCCTTCCATTCTTGGACCCAGCACCCTGGACGCCGAGCTTGACCTTCCTTCTTTGAGCTGATTTTTGAGCTTGAGGTTGGGGTACGCCTATCGTAGAGCATATGCCCGTAACACATATAGGGGAAGGTCCCAAGTTACGCTTGTGTATGTTATGCGAGAGGACGTATTTTTCATTCAAATCAAATACCGATGATCATCGCGATTGCAGGCTGGCGCATGTTTCTGTAACGTGCTTAGAAAAAACGTAATCATTATTTCTTCTGGTTCGAGGCGGCGTGCTGGACGGAGAACGGGACTATTGAGGACATGAGTGACTGCCAAGGCGAGGATCGGTGACATCAAAATCTTCCTTAATTAAATTCATACATCGCCAGATCAGAGGAGAGAGCGGCCCCACCGATCTCCTGACATTGCCGATTGTCTAATCAACTTCGGTTTAATGTTTATGCCGGTGCTTTAGGAGTTAATGGAACTCAAGTCATCGGCATGCTGAAGAACTTCAACATCATCATCAATCCAGAGTAGGATGTCACGTTCCAAAACCTCGTGCCACCCACACATTTCCTGAACAGTTCCTGACATCGGCTATCACACCATTAATCGGAGCAGACCCCCATATCAAGCGGTATGAGATGACCTTTCATCATCATCATCAACACATTCATAATTTGGCAGCGTAGTGGTCGATAATATTCCCATTACCACTCTATGATCCAGAAACACACATCAAACCCTTTCCCGACAGAAGGCCAAACATGTCGATTTTCATTCGTCGCTTGCGACCTTAACATTCTCCGGAGGCGTTGGAATTGGAAGCTGATTCGGCGGTCTATGACCATCACCTTATCAGTTGGGCTATGGAGGAGTCCAATTATTTAAACAGCACATGTTCTGTCTCATGTTAATCCCAAAATACCTACCCGTAGAATCAAATTAACAAAATAAAACAAGCTAGCTAACTAACAAACTGCATCTAGAACTGTGAGTGTAGAATTATTGCACCCCGTACTGCTTTGAGTGTAAATCTTTTGTTAGAATATAAATAAATGTCAAATTATTTTCATTATAGCATTTTATAGAGCTGCAGAGAGTACGTGACATCGCATCGAAAGGTAGGATCTTCTCAATTCGCCGTTTGAATGTAAATTTATATATTAGATGCTAGGAGGGAAAATGCAGATTACTTCAATAAAAATAGTCGTCGATGAGCGTAGGTGTATAACAGGTGCTAGGGGAGGAAGCTGAACGAATATAGATAGATAATTAGTTAATTTTCAAGCTAGTCAGACTCAGTCATTGTTATTCGAAGCCTTGCAAATTGTAACACGCCATATCTAAAAGAACAAGGGTTTACCACAAATAAATTATTAATTAAATTGGATTAACTATACCAAACCACTCAAACAAAAAAGTACACAACGTTGTGGGGTTAATTACAATTGATTAATTAAGAGCATCTCGTCACGTTTGCATAAAAGTATTACGTGATGGGGTTGAAAAGGCGCCGCAAAAGAAATGCAGGGGAGAGACGCGAGAACGGGCGAGCTACGAGCTTTTAAAGGCCGGCCGGGGTTGCGCCTGTAGCTGTAGCAATGTAGCAGCATTTTTAACCAAGAGGAAGGTTTTACTACTACTTAGAAGGGGGGGGGGGTTTATCACAGTTTTGCTAAGTGACCAGGAGGTATGGTATTACAAAGTGTTGCATTTTGCTGGGTTTTATACAATGACTTAAACAAGAAGAGAAAAAAAAAAAAAAAAAAAAAAAAAAATAATACAGTAGGTATAACGGTTCGCATGTCATCCGAAAATGACTGAAAACACAACGAAAAAAAAAGTAAAGTACTAGGAAAATAGATGTGTAGCAGAGGAATAAGCAATAACGTTTACATAAGCTTAACTAGATAAAGATAGGAGAGATAGGCCGATGATCTCCAACTTCCGATAAGACGCAGGTTAAAGGTATCATATTTTGAGGGGAGGAACGCCGTACGGCTATGAAAAGTGGAACAAAACTAACCAAGAAAGTAGGTACTTCAAATAATGTATAGGTACATTAGCTTAATTAGATAAAGATAGGAGAGATAAGACGATGATGCCCAACATCCGATAAGACGCAGATTAAAGATATCATATTTTGAGGGAAGGAGCTCCGTACGGCTATAAAAAGTGGAACAAAACTTAACAAAGAGTAGGTACTTCAACTAATGCATAGGTTCATTTGTTAACTAGATAAAGATAGGAGAGATAGGCCGATGATGTCCAACTTCCGATAAAACGCAGGTTAAAGGTATCATATTTTGAGGGGAGTAGCGCCATACGTCTATAAAAAGTGAAACAAAATAAATCAAGAGAGTAGGTAGTGCAATAATGTACACATTAGCTTAACCCGATAAATTTAGGAGAGGTTGGTTGATGATGTCCAATTTCTGATAAGACGCAGATTAAAGGTATCATATTTTGAGGGGAGGAGCGCTGTACTCCAATAATATTTGGAACAAAAATTAATCAAGAGAAACTAATGATATCCCACCTTCGATAAAGTGAGAAAGGGTTTTACGTTATTAGGGGAGATAGTCCTTCAATGATGCATTCAATATCAAATCGCCGGGGTGATAATATTGATGTTAGTCAACCTTCAATTGGGATTGAACGTTTGGTAAATTGGATACCGTACGATTAGTTTAAAAATTATGCAATCGGACCAGCGTTGAGTAGTTCTGTTTACCAGAGTAAACATAGATAATCTACCCTAATCGTTATATTGAATAGAGATAGTTTAACAAAAAAAAGGGGCACCAACAAACGATAGAAAAAAGGGTCCTTTTCATTTTGAGGGCAGATCATTTAAACATTTAACACTCAGTGTGGAGAACAAAAAAAAAAAGGGAGGTCATTAAACCGAGTGCCGACTAGCGGAGATATGTGTCAAATAGGTTTGTGCGTTTAACGTAACGGTAAATTGAAACCCTCCCTACAGCCGGTCATCACAAGAAGTGGGTGACAGTCGGAATAAAAGCATTATTTTGAAACGTAATTTCAAAATAATCTGTACAGGATTAAACGAAATTAGTTTAACTAAATAGTTCAAAGAAACAGAATCTGTTGAGAAACAAAATACATGCAGAATAAACATTAGTGACGTGAACCGGATTAGGCGTGAAGACAATAAAACCAAATTAAAGATAGGAGAGGTAGGTAAAATGTTAGGCAACCTCCGATAAGTATAGGGAATAAAAGGTATTCCGATGTGAGGGGAGGAAGTCGGTTCTTGATGGCAAATTAAAATTTTAAAAATAAATTGTTTGCTAATATTCAACCCGACTTACAGAATAAGCGTATCCAAAATGTTTAATTCTAATAATGCACTAGATTTAAAGGACTACAATAATAATTACGTACTCAAACGTATGAATCTAAGGAAATAAAAAAATGACTTAGGTATTGTAGACAGTTGATTTCTCAGCAGTTAAAAATTTATAGATGATATTGGTCCCCAGTACCAAATTGTTAAATTTAGAACAACGGTCAGGTCCATTTTGGGCAAAGTTCCTTTAACGAAAAAACAAACAAAAAAATAAGGAAAGGTCGTTCACACTCGTATAATTACGGTAGGGATATTTTGGAGAAAAAAAAATACAGGCGGACCTTCGAGACGGCCATTATGTGAAACCGAAAGTACCGATTAAGGAGAGACGTACCGACTTAAGCGATCTAGACAGAGCCGAATTGGGGAAAACACTCTGGGTTATTTTATAGAGAAATACATTATGAGTTTAGACACAGTGAGATGTGGAGCATTGGAACATTTATAATGTTTAGTAGTAGATTGTGGATGGGTTTACAAATTGCGCAAAAGGAGTTTATTGTGAAGCGGTGGGTATTTAAAATCAGCGTAAGTCGGTGAAAAAGTTAGGCCGAAATTAAAATTTGGATTAATTGGTTTGGAGACAATAATAGACACCTAAATACTCACATAATATATTGTCGGCTTAAGTGGGGAGTACAATAGGAGACAGTTAGGGTACCATGACTAGGTACCGTTGTAGGTCGTAACCGGCACAAATTCCTGGAAATATGTAGGCATAACGCAAGGTACATTGACCGTAGTTTCAACATTAGACAAACATTGGGCAAGGCCGACGAAAAAACGGAATAGGGGAGGGATGCGATGACGTACAGGACAGGACCGGTTTAGGAAATATTCATCATTACAATTTTGAAAAAAAAGGGGCACAAAGATTTTAGGCGAGTCCAAACGGGCTGACTACTGCTGAAGTTCTGGAACAAAATAGGTGGTTGTAGTTTGGATTTATATCTACCTCCACTATTTTTTTCCATAAAGGGGAGACTGTGATGATCTCGCCTTTAGGCCTACGAAATAATTCTTTTAAAATTGAGAGATCGATTTAGAAATATATTTAATTTTGTAACAGGGTATGGTTTCAGAATACAATTCTCTGTTCCAACTCTTAAGGGTGATTTATGAAACCGGGCCATTACTAGGAAAAACACGTGTGCCAAAATACTTTGGTTGGAGGAGGAATCCTAATGGATATTTCAGGTTCATTATCAAGTCAGGGGCGGCCGATGGATATTTGCCCGAGTGGTGACTGACTTTAACGCGAGCAAATTGATTTGTGAAACAATTGTCTTGTGCATTTTCTATGGCAGTGGGGAGTTGAAAAATTAGGCAATAAAGATTGATCGTTGGTGCATTTAAATATACGAGAGCGACGCGCCGATTAGGAGTTAAGATATTTAACATATTTGTCAAAATAAGATTGCAGAATTCGTTAAATAGTGACGCACGCAGAAAGAACGAAAACGTGTACAGACAATGCTTATATAATGTTATTATATAACCAATAGAGTCAACGCAAGTATTGAGAAAGAGTATTAGATTGAAGTACGCCACTGAGCTCTTCTTTTAAGCGTTATTGGGATAGTTTATGACTCCGGCGCAGACGAAATTAGTTTACACCACAAAAAATAACGAACATGGTTTCTACACAAAATTCTCTGAAATAATAGTTATTATGTGACAGAACACGATTAAACGATTGAGATATGCATATTGGGAGATGTGCTTATCACTTAAGATTTGAAAAAAAGTGACTAATAAATTATTGAAACCACACAAGTAGATGGGTGGGAGTCGCGGGGCAGGGAAGTGTTGGAGGATAGTCGGGGTAGAGGAGTGTTAGAGGACAGTCAGGGAAGGAACCTAGGGCCGCGCAGACGGGATAAAAATCATCGAGTTTTGATAAACGGCAGAATAATAATTTGGTGCGCGTAAACCGGGAATAATTCAGATAGTTATATATAATAATAAAGGAAGTCGGGGCAGGGAAGTGTTAGAGGACAGTCAGGGAGAGATCCTGTTGAGAATTAAGATCGTCAAGTTCTGAGAGTCGCGAGGAGACCAGCTCGGTGCTTCTAAATCATTTTAATTAAACAAAGGAAATTCCGTTTTATTAAACAAAAAGAGTCCACGCGAATAGGGAAGTCAGAGATCGAGGCTTGCGAGTTCATATCGGTGAAGTTAAATAATATAATTTGTAAATTGAGGCGGTCGGGACGTACTTTCGGGGCGTCTATCAGGGTCAGGGTGAAATTTAAAAAAAGAAATCTACGCGAGAATTGTGTTTGACGGCTGCATCTTGGAATAAATAACTGCATGACGGGTTGTGGTTTATAAGTGCTTGTTTGAATTAAATATTATTGTAGTGAATTGATTTGTGAAATTATTTTGTGCAACAAGGCGAATTTGGTAAGTTTGTATAAAATTATTAACATATTTAGTACGGGCCTTGCAGGAAAGAGTCAATTAGGGTTTATATACAAGCCTTAGGAATCTAGGACCTTTTTTTTTAAGTCGAGCGGAGCTTTGCACGTTTCCGGGTTGACCGGCTAGCAAGTACCTTTGTTGGGTGAAGTTATTCTTGAGACGAGACCGTTGTAAAAATAATAATTTGGGGTTCAATGGACTAAAATAGCATTTGAAGCACAAAGTGCGCTTTCGGGCAATAAATCTTAGACGAGAGACTTCATTTAAAAGACGGGATTTTGAAACCACAAAACAATAATAAAACCCCTTAAAAGTGCTTTGTTGGTGATCTAGAAAATTAGGTTACTGGGTATTCTCCAATACATAACGGGTACCAAAATACATAGGTATAGAATGTAGGTATAAATTAATTTGTAAAGCGCCTTGGAGGTGTTAATTATTATTTACGAGTTTCGTAATAATATTTTTAAACGTAGCTAGGGGACTATATTTAGGAAAGGGTTTTTGAAAAGGCATTGGGTAATTTAACAGGTTATAGAATGGTGCGTAGCATGGGCATCTTTGCTTACTAACAAAATCTGACATAATTAAATTCCCATTCCAAAAGTTTCCCACACCTCATTCCAAATTTTAGGTATCACAACAAGTCTACTACATAGGACTTTGCATAAACTTGGTTCGATAATTCATCATATAATCACCTTTGGTTCACGTTTAGGTATATTTCTTTCGACTTAGCAAAAAACTTTCATATTGTCGGTTGAATGCAGCCGTCGGTAGGTATTCACATTTTAGAGTGATGCGCTATATCCACCTACTTAATTAACAAACTCCTTTTCTTCAAACTTAATTGAGCGGGTTACGACTCGAGAATGGACGGCGGTTGTCGAATGAATTAACGGGTCCGGCTTTCCTATTTCACCATGAGGAAGTATCTCACGCGACTTTATCGGGGGCGATGTGATCGAAATGCAGGTGGGCTTACACTATTTTCCTAATGTGGAGGCGAAGTAAGCGATGGTCGTGTCTGGTCCGAGCAAATTGGAATCCCTTGTGATCACATCTCGGTAACGTGGATCTCGTACCCGCTCTAGACTGGATTGGAAGCGTGGCCGGAGCCATTTCATGATGTCGACGTATGTACGTCACTAAGGCATTGGGGGATTTCAGGAGAACAAAGGACGTGCACCCATTTCCTCCTCCCTCTACCGCCGCTCCGAGGTACCAGCGGATAAAAGTTGTCGTCGCGGGAGGTCAATTTGATGCAGGACGAAGATTACGATCTGGCCGGACTACCTTCGTCATGGGGGAAACGAAGTGACGAAATTTGCGTGGGCTTCACTACCTTTTAGGTTACGCTCGTGTGGGGTCTGCCTTGTCGGCGGAACGAAGGGAACATGACATATGGAATCGTTTGGCAACCGATCGGCGGTTCTTTGTTGGAATCCGGATAAGTTTTCTTAACTACTTTTGGTTTACGCTTAGGTAGGTATATTTCATTCGATATTCGATTTATCAAAAACTTTCACATTGTCGGTTGAATGAAGCCGTCGGTAGGTATTCATATTTTAAGCGTAATGCGTTATATCCACCTACATAAGTAGCAAAAGTTCTCTTAACTCCCTCACACTAGGAATAGGGATCATCCAGCATCAGGGTGGGAAAGTACTCTGGACGAAAGTGCAGCGGGGGAAATAGAAGGGAGGGAAGCCAGATTCACGACCTGGTGCCTTCCATTCTTGGACCCAGCACCCTGGACGCCGAGCTTGACCTTCCTTCTTTGAGCTGATTTTTGAGCTTGAGGTTGGGGTACGCCTATCGTAGAGCATATGCCCGTAACACATATAGGGGAAGGTCCCAAGTTACGCTTGTGTATGTTATGCGAGAGGACGTATTTTTCATTCAAATCAAATACCGATGATCATCGCGATTGCAGGCTGGCGCATGTTTCTGTAACGTGCTTAGAAAAAACGTAATCATTATTTCTTCTGGTTCGAGGCGGCGTGCTGGACGGAGAACGGGACTATTGAGGACATGAGTGACTGCCAAGGCGAGGATCGGTGACATCAAAATCTTCCTTAATTAAATTCATACATCGCCAGATCAGAGGAGAGAGCGGCCCCACCGATCTCCTGACATTGCCGATTGTCTAATCAACTTCGGTTTAATGTTTATGCCGGTGCTTTAGGAGTTAATGGAACTCAAGTCATCGGCATGCTGAAGAACTCAACATCATCATCAATCCAGAGTAGGATGTCACGTTCCAAAACCTCGTGCCACCCACACATTTCCTGAACAGTTCCTGACATCGGCTATCACACCATTAATCGGAGCAGACCCTCATATCAAGCGGTATGAGATGACCTTTCATCATCATCATCAACACATTCATAATTTGGCAGCGTAGTGGTCGATAATATTCCCATTACCACTCTATGATCCAGAAACACACATCAAACCCTTTCCCGACAGAAGGCCAAACATGTCGATTTTCATTCGTCGCTTGCGACCTTAACATTCTCCGGAGGCGTTGGAATTGGAAGCTGATTCGGCGGTCTATGACCATCACCTTATCAGTTGGGCTATGGAGGAGTCCAATTATTTAAACAGCACATGTTCTGTCTCATGTTAATCCCAAAATACCTACCCGTAGAATCAAATTAACAAAATAAAACAAGCTAGCTAACTAACAAACTGCATCTAGAACTGTGAGTGTAGAATTATTGCACCCCGTACTGCTTTGAGTGTAAATCTTTTGTTAGAATATAAATAAATGTCAAATTATTTTCATTATAGCATTTTATAGAGCTGCAGAGAGTACGTGACATCGCATCGAAAGGTAGGATCTTCTCAATTCGCCGTTTGAATGTAAATTTATATATTAGATGCTAGGAGGGAAAATGCAGATTACTTCAATAAAAATAGTCGTCGATGAGCGTAGGTGTATAACAGGTGCTAGGGGAGGAAGCTGAACGAATATAGATAGATAATTAGTTAATTTTCAAGCTAGTCAGACTCAGTCATTGTTATTCGAAGCCTTGCAAATTGTAACACGCCATATCTAAAAGAACAAGGGTTTACCACAAATAAATTATTAATTAAATTGGATTAACTATACCAAACCACTCAAACAAAAAAGTACACAACGTTGTGGGGTTAATTACAATTGATTAATTAAGAGCATCTCGTCACGTTTGCATAAAAGTATTACGTGATGGGGTTGAAAAGGCGCCGCAAAAGAAATGCAGGGGAGAGACGCGAGAACGGGCGAGCTACGAGCTTTTAAAGGCCGGCCGGGGTTGCGCCTGTAGCTGTAGCAATGTAGCAGCATTTTTAACCAAGAGGAAGGTTTTACTACTACTTAGAAGGGGGGGGGGGTTTATCACAAGTTATAAGGAATTCTGTGGAAACACACACGTTAGCTTTAAAACAAGCTTATTGTACTTGACTGCTATTGTTATATTAACTTGTAAACAAGCTTAGGGATCGGAGTGGTTAACCGTGTAATCCTTTAAATGTAAATAAATTAAGTTATCATACATAAGGTGCTATTTCAATTGATGTAGCTTAACTGACAATTGCCATACTCTTAGAACAAACGAAATCCTGACTTTTAGACCTCTCAACAGGACTCTCGGAACATCGCCTTGCACCACAGTAGAAGGAATAGTTTCATTTACCCGTCACTTCTGGACACACTGACCCCTAGATTCCTACCCACCCTCTCTAAGACTCTCGACTCGCAATCCGAAGGTCTCAGATTCAAACCCGATGTGCATATATAACTTTTATTTGATTATTTTGTTTGATTTTTAAATTAATTAATTTAAAAAAATATTTAGTGTATTTGCGGCACGTTCCAATTGAAGAAACTCTCAGTTTCGCCCTGGTGTAAGACCACCATTCAGAATCGAAACGTTGCTTGAACGGTGGTTGTTTAGCCGTGTTTGGTGATCCAGATCTATATAGCCAGGTACTTCCCCAACTTCCTCTTCCCCATCTACTTCCTCTCGCTACTACCTTCAGTCTCACAACATGTTCCAATTGGGGACGCCATAGACTCAATGGCTCCAGACGGGAGCAGTTGGGACTCTTGTGCGGTATTCACACATAAAAATAAACCTTTTTACTTCCCATTACTTCCTATCCTGCCTATCCTAAAAATACACTCCACATAGCATCCCCAAAGATGACACTGATAGGAATTATTTTCCTCAAGGCCTCCTGTGTGGAGGTAATGTAAAAAAATGAAATGTAGAAAAAAAAAGATAACTCCTTCAATAAAATATGATTTACCCCTATTATTTTTCTAGCTATATAGAGCAAGATTCTTTTAATTTTTTTACATTTAAAAACGTCACAGTATTTATGAAAATATGGATTTTTTGTTTTGCTTTGTGGAATTATTTTCCTCAAGGCCTCCTGTGTGGAGGTAATGTAAAAAAAATGAAATGTAGAAAAAAAAGATAACTCCTTCAATAAAATATGATTTACCCTATTATTTTTCTAACTATATAGAGCAAGATTCTTGTATTCTTTGACACTTAAAAACATCACAGTATTTATGAAAATATGGGTTTTTTGTTTTGCTTTGTGGTGATCTCTTAGAAACCCTGAATTACCATGGGAATGTCCCTCTACACGTCCCTTGCTCTATCTTGCTCTACACGTCCCTTTTTCCGCATGCGTATGATAAATATGAAAATATTTAAATTTAAATTGTTTTGAAATAAGGAAGGAATATAATGGGAAAAGGAAATGAGTAGCTTTAAGGAGAATGGAAGCAGAGCTTTAAGCTCCGGGAAGAATAAGTTTATCTTCACGTGTATTTAAACGTGAAATTTGAGAAAAAACCCCGAGTTTGATGTTTTACTAAAAAAATATTTCGTTAAAGAGTTAATAATTGAGTAAAAATCGTAAAACTGATTTCAGTCATTTTATAGATCTCAAATCTAGAGCTGTAAAGTCTTGATTAGAGCATTGTTAAGTTCTGGAACACCTTTTAAACTAAAACTCATTTTCCCAAAGTCCTGGCATTGCTAATCATCTTCAATTGTCCTTTTCCTTCCATGAAAGACTAGTATAAAAAGAAGAAGAAGATGATGCTACCTACATGGCCAATGCACAATTATTGCACATAATTGAAAATACCTACATTTTAAGTTAGTCGAAAATTGTCATGAAATGGTTCAAAGCTCTCGGAACTCTCGCTTGATATTCGTATAAAATACTACTTAAAAACACCTAAAATGACGGCGAAGTTTAACAAACCCTTGGAAAACAAGCTATCATCATCATTGGATCTAAGCAGCATATGACTTCAGGAAAGGTGGGGCTTTCTCCCTTCGAATAGATTTTCCTGTAATTGATTTGAAAAACGCTATCAATTATCTTACATCAAAAATTACAGATTTACAGTCCATCCTCGAGTATCACGATATCTACCGATGCTGTGTGGAGGGTATTTTTAAGGAAAGAAAAGAGAGGACGTTCTGGGAAGAAAAAAGGTATGAAGGATGGGGGTCAGTGTCCAGGAGTGATAGACGTGACTCGATGGGTTGAGAAAATCCGGCTGGAGAAGTCAAAAGGCTACTCTCAACCAGTCTCTCTCGATTCGACCAGCCAAGCAGCAGGGGGGTAGACGCATCTGCCGGGAAGAGCCGGACAAACCTCACCCTGTGAAATCTGCTATGTCACCAAACACAGTTTTGTATTCAATGCTTTCGAGTACGTAATTTTATTTTCATCATGAGCAGCTGCAACCCTGGGAACCATTTATTTGATAACCAACACCTAGGTTTAAAAAGTCGTTCGCTACGTTTTGTGATTAAGCATGGGTGCCCGAGTTGGTGGAGTGAGGTTGGTCTAGATCTCGGCGACGTCTGCCAACCTATTATTGGCTTGTCGGATACGGAAAGACTGGTTGTGGAAAATATTTTTACCTCTCTAGCAGAACTCCGTCGACTCACCGCCTTGCACCGCAGTGGGAGGGATGAATTCAAACATCCGCCACTCCCTGAACACACTGACCCCCACATTCCTATTCACCTTTTTCCTTCCGAGATCTTCGCCTTAAAAACATTTCTACACTGCATCCTTAAAGATGACATAGACCAAGAGCGAAATTATTTTACTCAGGGCCTCCCGTTTGGAGTTAACGTAAAAAATAGAGATTTCAAAAGAGTATTTTATTTATTCAATAGGAAAAATGGTGCGAAAGTATTTTATACGAATCTCGAACGGTGCCAGGCGGTAATCACTAGTAAAAGTAAAATGTCTGTTAATAACCCTAGAAGCCCAATCTAGGTCATTTTTACCTATACGCAAACAAATAACTGCTTTCTCTTTCGCACACTTCTTTCGATTGCCCTGATTGATGGAACCAACTTAATACCCGCCAAGAGCCCACAGGAGACGGCCGTGTTGCCTTGGTCCCTTCATGTTGGATTTATAGTACTTTTGTAGGTAAATTTGACCTATGTTTAGGCTTTTTGTAATTTGATGTTGTGTGTGAAAAGTGTTTATAAACAAAAAACAAACATTGAAAACTGTTTAATTGTTATAAAACATTTATTGGTTAGTATAAAAAAGAAGATTTTGTTTGATTTTTTAAAAATATTTTTAGTTTAAAATAAGCAAACTGAAAGTATTTCATTTTGTACCAATTTTTGTATTAATTAGTAATAGTTGGTTTTTAACTCTAATAAATAAATATTTTTCTAACTAGGCGTTTTTTCATTTCCTAAATAGTTAATGCGAATAAATAATGATAAAAAATAATAAAAATAAAAACTATGTTACAAGTGAATTTATTCATATAGGTAAATTTGACCAATGATTGGGGCTTTTTAGATAGCAAAATATGATTGGGCTTCTAGGGTTTTAAATAAAATTTAGGGCTGCTTCAAATCTCGTAATGTTGGTAATCAACAAAACTAAAAATAATGGTTTAAAATGCTCAATTTTTTTAAGTTTTCATTTTGGATTTTAGCATGTTAATGAATTTTTTAAACAAAGGAAACAGTACAAAACAGTTTTGTGTAAATAATTCAGAAACGGGTGGAAGATTCCGCTCATCAAAACACATCTCTGGGGACTAAGTATTTTGTTTGGAAAATAAATTCTTGCTAGTTGCGAAATAAAGTCTAGTCCAACTCAGTTAGGAGAGTTAGAGTTAAGGGTTGAAAAGTTTTACGGAAGAAATAGGGGTTGTGGCCGGGGGTTAGGGAGGTAACCATTCACAATCAGAATTCACAAATTGTCCCTAGTTTAGAGAAAAAATAACTTCACATACTAAAGGAAAAGATACGGATGAACATATTTGTTACCCTCTTCCTTTAAGTTTAACGCACGATCATTAGAAAAAACTTTTATTTTTTAGATTATTTTGTTCATTTTGATCATTTTTGATGTTTTCAAAATTTATTTCCGTGACAAACTAAATTCAATTTAAAAATAAAAGCCTTATTCGAAAAATTCTATTTTATAACTAACTAACTAACTAACCATCACGCCGTTTCCCCGCAGGGGTAGGTAGAGAGGACAGACCGCCAAACAACACGGTCTTGGCACACATTCCTTGCCTCGTTTACATTCATACAACGTCTCAAACATACTCTTCTATTATTCTGACTCCTGACATGGCCCGACTTGAAGTATCTGATTCACTTAGTCGTGCCATGTCTTTGTTGGGCGTCCTCGACTTCTTCTACCATTCACATTTGCGTCATATATTCTCCTTACACTCCTTTCCTCGTTCATTTGCTCTACATGCCCAAACCATCAGAGCGTCCCTTTCTCAATCTTACACATTACGCTTACATTCATTGGCCTTGCATTATTTGCGGGTCTCCACGTTTCTCACAGGATCGTATAATGGTTTTATCACACATTCGCCTCAGGGATCTCATTTCTTTAGTTTACTACCAGTTCCCTGCCTCGCTGCCATAAATCAGGGTAGGTACCAGTACTCCATTATGGACGGCTAGCTTCGCTTCTTTGGATAGTTTTTTTGGTGCCAACGGCGTTCTGTCCTCCATTAATAGAGTTACCTGCATTCAATATCTCTATTTATTGATTTCCTAATGTTTGTATTTTCACATTATGGAACTAAATTTAAGAAGGTACTTAAAACACTTCTACAGCCAAGCTGTTGAATTTGAGATGGATTCGTTAAAACAACCCGTTCTTAAATGACAAATGTCAATCATGTTGGGCGCACGTTTGGCGTATTTCCCATTATGCACCAGTGCTGAGGGATCAAATAATATGTTAGTTCCTCTGAATGTCTTCCATTATAATATCGGTAGAATAAGGACAGCATTTCTACCTGACGCCTAAAGACTGTGCTCTAAAGATTACAATCCGTTTGTCTTAATCCAATCTGTTGAACTGACCGCTCGTTTCTGTATAGATTTAAAGTATTTTGCAGCGTATTGCGGCGATTTGTAGAAGGTCAACAATTAAGTGCTATTTGCCTGATATATTTATCAGACTGTGACTATGGAGAATTTGGATAATTATAGAGATATTTAACATAATTTTCTCTGCCCCTTACGGAGAAATTTCGAGATTGTTTACTAGATGTTTCGAAAAACGATGCAAAAGCTACAAAAAAGATCTCTTTTTAAGTCTTTTTTTGCATCAGCTCCACACAGGACGCCCTGAGGAAAATAATTTCTCTCAGGGCCTACGTCAACTTAGGAGATACTGAGTGGAGGAAAGGAAGGAGACGAAGTTCTGGGAAAGAAAAAATGTAGGTATGAGGGGTGGGCAGGAGTCTGGGATCTAGGGGTCAGTGTGTCAGGAGTAACGGACGTATAAATTCATCCCTTTGCGGTGCTATGAGTCGAGGGATTCTTGCTGGAGAAGTCAAAAAACCTCCCTCAAACAGTCTCTCTCAATCCGGCCCGCCATGCCGCAGATGGCAAGACGCACCAGCCACCAAGACCTGGACAATCGAACCACATTATAAATGTTTCCCAATAAATGGTTCCCGGGGCGGCGGTACCCATACCCGCCTTCCAAAATTTAAAAATAGTTATATCTGTAAGTAGTAAAAAAAATCACAATTTTTCAAAGATTTTACAAATTCTCAAATTATCGCTTCCCCGAAAGCAACATGCCTGCAGAAATTGCCATTTCGTAATCATTCAATGATGAAGATTTATATTAATTGAATTTGAAATTTCATATTTAAAGCACCCGCCAATCTGTCCCCAACCTTTGAAATACGTAGAACAAATTATTCACAAACTTTAATTAAGTCGGATGAAATTGAAATGTTATTAGGATTTAAATTTATGCATAATTAATTATGACAATCTTTTAATAAAGCCGAAATTCATTAATGACATTTCGTTCGCAGGAAAAATTTCTGTCAATGTCGGATTTATTTTCAGACTTTTGAAAGCAGGAGGCGGCTGATAAAAGTCATAATGTGTTTACATCCTTACTAGCTATTAGTTTTGTTGCAAAAACTTAACTAATTGCATCGTTTGGCAATATGTAGATATATGTCAACGACCGGTCAGTGGTTGAGCGGACATAGCGCTTGGGTCCCACCCGGGCATCGCATGTTCGATTCCTCGGCTGGCTAAGTCCTCGATCACAAGAAACATTGTCGGCTTTCTGTGGTGGTAATAGGAGATTTTCAAACATTTTTGGGTTATTTGTAACCCGGGAATGTTTGCCTTTCTTTTTTAAAAAAATGTATGTTATTTAAAAAACGTGAATAATTAAATAGGTTACATCAAAATTTATCGTTTGTTGATTAACGTTGTTTTATTTTAAATGGCGTTCTATGGCCTAGAATCCAGGCTATCATTTAAAAATATGGAAAGAGGGGAGGTGTAATTATATATTATTTACATTTAAATGGGCAATATCAAAATTAGACTTTAGATTGGAGTTGAGTTCAGAAGTAGAAGAGATGAGATAAAACTGTTAATTAAAAAAGATGTATTTAATTTTAATTTATTTTCACCCGCCATGCTAGGAATGTACCTGCTTTGTGTCAGATAAAATTATTTATCTCATTTAAAATTGTTTATTAAAGATATCATGTATTTCCCGCTACAGAAGGAAATCACTAACCAATTGCCGTACATATTACTTTTTTATTAACATTAGCTCCACACAGGAGGCCCAGAGGAAAGTAATTCCCCTCAGGTCCTATGTTTTCTTTGGGGATGCTGTGTGGAGGGTCTTTTTTAGGAAAGGAAGGAACGGAAGTTCTAGGAAGGAAAAGGGTATTAGGTGTGGGTAGGAATCTGGGGATCTGTGTGTCCCGGAGTGACGGACATATGAATCCACCTCTTCCGCTGCGGTGCAAGGCGATGCTCCGAGCGAGCACGACTGGAGAAGTCAAAGTGGCTCCCTCAACTATTCTCTTCCGATCCGGCCTGCCATGCAGCTGGTGGGCAGATGCATCAGCCGTCAAGACCCGGAAAAAACTTACCCCATGAACCCGGGCATCCCTGCTAAGTCACCAAACGTAGCGAAACACTTGGGGTGACCTATGGCAGAGGTATTGGTTATCCATGGGGTGGCGGTACCCATACCCGCCTCCCAAAACGACAAACTTTTGATAGTCTATATTGGGGCCAAAAACAGATACCCGCAAAGTGTAAAGAACTGAGGATAATCAGGAATGCCGACTTAGCCTATTTTTTTTCCTTCGCTTGTCTAATGTCTAATTGCGCTGGCTCTCACAATCACCATTGAACTCGGTAGTTCACAATGGACACTTATATATTTCAATGGCACATGATTGTATCTAGTCAGCATAAGGTGGGTAGGGAAAAAAATAATTTGTGAGTAGGAATTATAATTTGTGAAAAGGTACAAGGATGAATGCTAGGTATGAAAAGTCAATTTTACTAGTATTTTAAAGAAACCTACTTGGAGGAACTAGCTAGTTTTTACAGCGAGAAATTTATAGAATGAAAGCCGATCAAAGTTGAAAGACAATGTCGGCAGCATTAAAAAAATTCATTTCTCCGACTCGTCTTTTTTATTATGTATGACGCCACTCATGTAAAACAAGTTGCTGAAAGTTACCTTATCTCCCTCTTAATTAATCATGAACACCGTCGAAAATCCCATGGTTATTTTTTTAATCATTTTATCTTGATCTTCAAACATTTAAAATTAGTTAACATTCTAACTCAAATATTTGTGTTTGAGATAGGGTATCTGAATTAGGCCACTTGCATCACATTAAAAAATCCGGTTAAGGCAAATATTCCTAAGACATTTTTTTTCATCGTATTTTTGAAACCCTGGCAATTTTTTGAAATTTAAATCAGTAAAATCTAGGCTAATTTTTATAAACCGGAAAGACAGGAAATAATTTTATGGGTGCGAAAAAACAATAATTAAATAGCCGAAAATCATTTTAAAAAATGACGTATTTCACACAAATGGCTTAGGATAATAACGAGGGATACCAAAAATATTACATCTCATAAATATTTTTTTCCTTGATCCATCTTATTGATCATTAATTATTATAATGTTCAACGTCAGTCATTGACCGTCCTCCATCACAACACAAGCAACATTTTTCGGTTTTCGGTGGTGGTAGTAAGAGATTTTCAAACATTGTTGGGTTATTCGTAACCCGTGAATGTTTGTCTTTATTTTAAAATTCGAGATATGATTAAATCTAATGTAATAAACTTTTACTTGTAATATAAGTATAATAATATATTATAAGATTTGATTTTGTTAAAATCAGCACTATTAGCATTACGTTCCTAAGACAGCCGCGGCGGAAAGCATCTGTACGATTTTCACTTTACAATATCTGTCAAAACGTCAAACCACACATAAGTTCGCAGGTAACAAACAATAAATCTAGTGAATTTTAACTGTCAAATTAAAAAATTCGCCGGAATTCAAAGTGTAGCCATATAAAAATTCATAACTAGTGTGGAATTTTACAAACTTAATTAAATATTATTGAGACGGAACACTTTCATATAGTGATGTCACGAGCCCAATAAACGGATTTATTTATAAAAAAAAAAACTGTGATTTTCTAAAAAAAATTTGTAACATTTTTGTAATCTTAGTAGAAAAATCTATCCACAGGATTTTTTCCAAGTCATTATGAAATCCACGCAAATGACCTATTCACTTACATACATAAACGCGTGCAAAGTATTACAAAACATTAAAAGAATAATTTCTTAACGAAAAATAAATTTGTTTGAAGCTTTTTGAGAAAAGACGCGACTAACACTTTTCATGCTAAATACGAAATAAATTACCTTCATAAATATATAAAATTCTTCCCCTTTCTAGAGTCGACATAAGAAATAGAGCGTTCACGCAATTCTCATGACTGGTCGGATGGAAGTAATGGGGAGATGTGTGAAAATAAAAGAATTATATCGAAGAGAATGGGAGATGAAAACCATTTTCTTCATACAAATGACGCAGGTTGCGAAGGGGTTTATCTCACTTGAGCTGAGTGGGTATTTCGCTTATCCAATTGGGTTATTATTATATCATACGAACAACGGAAGAAAAATTGGAGTAAATTGCAGTAAATAAGTTGGACTCAATTATGTTCTGAAAAGAAATTGGAGTATTCTGAGTTCGTAGTTGAACTACATTGTTTATTCGGCCAAATGGAAAGATATACATTGTTTATTCAGCCAAAGAGGGTTTTTTATACGTTGTTTAAGCTGTTAATAATTATTGTATCATTTCTCGACTATTAAAGTATTTTAAATGGTTTATATATGTTTATTATTTTTTTTTAAATACCATTAAATTAAATACATAAAATTGACCTTTTTATTTTTGCATTTGTAATATACTTGTCCGATAAAAGTGACTGAGTAGACAGGTCAGTGGCTGAGTTGACATCGCGCTTGGGTCCCACCCCACGCGACGCGTGTTCCTCGGCTGGCTAAATCCTCCATCACGGCCTAGGCCCGGTCTAGGGGTAAAGTTTTTGACTCGCAATCCGAAGGTCAGGTAATTTTTTTTTTAATATGTGTTAATTCAATTAATTCATTAAAGATAATATGTAGTTTATTTGCGGCACGTTCCAGAGTGGAAGATACTGTCAGTATTGGCCTGATGTAAGATCAGAATTGAAACGTTGCTTGGAATGGCTTTAGCCGTGTTTGGTGACCAGATCTGAATATCCAGGTACTTTCCCATGATTCTCTTCCACATCTACTTCCCCTTCTCACTATATTCAGCTTTGCAACATACCTCAATTGCGGATGCCATAATAGTCTCACTGGCTCCAGACGGGAGCAGCTGGGACTCTTGTAAGGTTTACATTTTAAAAATATCAAAAAAATCACGTCATTCAAATATTGCCAGGTTATTCGAAACTTAGAATGCTTGTCTTTCTTTCAAACAAATTATAAAAAAACGGAATATTTGAATTTTAAACATGAAAAAAAAAATATAAAAAAAGCTTACCACAAATATTTTTATTCGAAACGTCCAAATATTTCAGTGAATTCAAAAATCAACAAACAAGCTTCTATCATTTAAGAAATTTGCAAGAATACTGTCAATTCACTTTTTATCTCGTTGATATAAAAAAAAAATTGGCAGAGAAAACAAACAAATGGCGCATATATGGGGTCATTGCCAGATGCCAAATGCGATGTTGCCGGATTATTCCAACACTCTTATTTTTTTTTATTAGTACAAAATTAAATCTGGAATTTTAGAGTGTTTATCCACCGTTTATTGGGAAATGGTGTATTATTAATAGGGCTCTATTTATTCGTTTAGTTATTTAAGATATCGGCATCAATCACCGACTAGTTAAGTTCTCTATCATTGCACACGAAATATTTCCCGCTTATAATAATGGTAGGAGGTATTAAAAATTGTTTAGCCTCACGTTAATATTACATAATAAATACTGGAGCGCTTTTTGCCACAATATGGAACTATTTAAATTACCTAGGATTGCTTTGCTGCCAATTTTGGCAAATCGTCCCTCATTTGTAAGCAATTAAGTAGAAGTTTATGATTTTATAATTATTTTTCTTATAAATCCTACGAATACATGATAATTGACAAAGATGTGTGAATTCATTGGGTATATAGAACTATAATCAGTTTGTATGCTTCCATATTAAAATTCGGAAGTATGATTTTTTTAAATATTTTATATTCAAAAAGATTACCAAAAAAATCTTAAGCAATCGGAGAAAAAAGTTTTAACTTGCGCTGTCGCTCCAGTGGTTATTACGAATATAAAAAGACACGTGGCAAGTAAAATATGTACGCAACCCATAAAGGGACGCTCCCTTTTAAGGGTCTGAGGCATTTCCGCTGTTCACCCTATTTAATCATTCTCCTGGTTAATTAGCGAGAAGACGACTCAAGTCAAAGTCACGTCAAAACGTCAGACAAATTAGAAACGTTGCCAAGTTGAAACAAAAGCTTTCTTACCGAAAACTTTAATAGTGTTACTAGCAGTTAAAAACCCGCTCCGCATGTTTTTACCGCTAGGGCCTGCAGGCGGCTTTTCGTTGGGCTTCCGCCCAGTTAGTGTTGGTAACCATTTTATAAATCCAATAGGAAATGGTTCCAAAAATAACCCGTTCCTCGGATCCACTGTCATCAAGTAATAGCTAGTCAATAATAATAATAATAATAACGTAATATTTGTATAGCGCAGTTTTGTGTCATTTCACTTCAAGTGCGCTTAACTATAATAAATTTTTAAAAAATCCTACAGTGTTCCTTACGAGTTCATTACAAAATATTGAAAATATTGATCAAATAAAATATTGATAAGACAAAGTAACTGGGACGGGCAATGACGTCATATGTAATATATAGCTGCGTGATACAACTAAGTACTACCGTTAATCTTTCGATATTCGGCGACCTGCTAACGGAAGTAACGTCACCTATTGATAAATTCTTGAATTCGAAACCGAACTACAATGGTAGTTTTGTTTAAAATTTTACGTATACAGATGTTATTTGCGGCGCGGCGCGTATAACTGGCGTCAGACATGCACTTGAAACCGGGTTCTGAAATTTAACTACTGTTCGATTTCCAAGGTAGGTGTGGTTTTCTCAAAATCAAAAGGGTCACTTAATAATAAATTAATAAGACGTTTCAAAAAAAAATATTATTTAATGTATGGCCTAGGGCGGGAAGGTAAATCTATCGCTTCACATGTATGAAAAATGGTGACCAAACCTTAAAAAAGAAATCTTTTTTTTTATATAGCATTTAATTAATACAAACATAAATACTTCGAACGAATTTTAACATGCGTTGGAGATTGATAAAAAACCTACAGACAACAAAAGATCCATAACGATCGCCCTTTTTGGATTTTTATATTTCGTTTGCAAAAATGATCTTACTTTTTCAATATTCAATTTAGGAACCGTTTATCCCGAACACCTCTGCCATACGTAATACGTACCCCAAGTGGTTCGTTTGGTGACTTAACCTCGCCTCATAAACCGGTGTAACCGGGTTTATGGGGTGAGGTTTATCCGGGTCCTCGCGGTGGATGCAACTGCCCACCAGCAGCGCGGTAGCCGGATCGGGAGAGACTCCAGCTGGACTCATTCGACCTGTCGACTTACATCGCAGTGGGAGAGATGGTTTCATATGTACGTCACTCTTGGAGACACTGACCCCCAGATTCCTATTAATACCTACCTCCACTAATACCTTTTTCCTTTCCAGAACCTTTTCTCCTTACTTTCTTAAAAGATCCTCCACACAGCATCCTTAAAGATGACATAAGCTTTAATGGAAATTATTTTCCTCAAGGCCTCCTGTATGAAGTTAATTTAAAAATATATATTTTGGCTTAGATATATACATATTACGAGTATAGTAAAACGAATCACATATTATAGCAAAAATACATAGTCTAAGAAATAAAGGAAAATAGATACAAATTACTCAAAAATATAATCTTGATTATTTTTTTTTTATTATTCAATTCATATCACTCCAAAAATGCCAAGAGTGTGTAACATGACTTGTGGCTTCCTTTGCAGCTTTTAGAAGGAATGTGAATAGAACTAATTATGTTATTATATAATATTTGCTATTTATACATTATATGTACAAAGAAATGTGAATAAATAAAGTTTTAAAAAAAAAATTTCAAAAAAACTAAGGAAAGTGAGGTTTTATTTTTTTCCTAATATCCCTAGCGAACCTCTACCATTATTCGAATATTTTCGAACACTGATAAAATTTCACAAAAACTTGTGATATGGTTTCAATATTTACATACAATATAATTAAAAAATAAATACCATTTTTTATTCAAAACAATTTTATCATTTTAAACTTCAGGGAGCGTCGATCGCAAACGGACGCAAAGATCGCACTGAAGCAGCTACCAAGCCGGATCACCGCTCTTTTTTTTAGGAGAAACTCTGGGCTACATGCTGCTGCTATTTTTTGAGAAATAATGTTCACGTCACCGAAATTAAGGAACGGTCTTTAATTCTTGGAAAACCCAAGAACTTTTATTTTTTCTTATTTTTAGATTTTGTATTTTACAATTTAAAAGCTTTCGTGTTGTTGGCTCTGTTAGTCTACATATTCAATGTAAAATATAATTTATGTGCGTGTTTACCTTTTAACCGTGATTTTTTGTGAAGTGGGATTAATTATTTTCAATTTGTGAATTTGGGTGATAATATTACCCTACATATTTGTTAATGTGAATTACTTTCAAGATTGCTTACTCTACATCCTAAAACACAAAATTGGTACAAAATCACAAACACTTTTTATCAATAGGAACCTGAAAATTGTGGACATATAAAAATGTGTCAGAATTAGGTACAACAAAAGATTTTTTTCACACAATGAATACAAATTCATCAAACCTAATAGTAAAAGTTAAGGAAAAGCGATGTTTTTCTAAAATGAACACTAAGAAAAATAGCTTGAAAATATTTATAAATCCTTTTAAAAATCTTGATAAAATCACAGCATATCTATTGGCATGAATTAAGGAAAACATTCAACTAGATACATTTTATCAATTTTTATTGAGTTTCGTATAAGCTCTATAGTAATTATATACAATAATAATACATTATAAAAACATTTAATTCAGAGTATCGATTAAGATTGAAGGATTAGAAATTTTGTCATCTAGGAATGATCCGCAATATATTTACATGTTTCTCCTACTAGCATTTGTTCTTAATCTAAGATAATAATAATTTTATAAATACCTTTTGTCATGCTGCGTTCGAAGCGATTCATTCATAATATAACAAAGTAATAAATATGTACAAGTCACCTATTGTTTATAATAAATGCATAGTTTTTATTTGCCACTAGTATAAATTGTTCACAATCATTACAAGCGGAAATCAATGTTCAGCTAGTAAAACTATGGGTGAAAATTATGCTAGCAAAATAAACTACAACCTTCTAGTATATAATGTCAGTCCAAAATAGTGATTAAAACAAAACTTCATACTGTGTTATTGGCATATCAGTAGAGTAGTTAATACGTACATATCGGTTATACGAATGCTTGAAAGAGAGAAAATACATAATATTAAACACAAAACACATTGACAAAATAAAATACATCGACACATAGACACATAAGCGTAAAATTATTTGTGATAGCAATTTTTTGCTGCTCGCTACACGGAGCTCCGGTGACAGCTTGGCATAGAGGCGGTTTTAGAATGCAACATCGATATGTATATCACTTGAATATGTGTCACTTACTTTCTTTATCTGCATGGCGCTTCGGAGACCTTTTATTGTGTAAAAGAAAATAGGATCAAAAACATAAAAACGATATAACACCTTTAAAATTAGTGAACATGGAAAGAAAATAAGTGGATAATCAGTAAGGAAAGGCATCGCTTTTTATGGTTAAGGTCCATAAATAAAACAATTTGTTTATGATGTGGATATACAAGTTTCATTAATAATAATTACCCATTCAAAAATATATTTACTGGTAAAACGTACATAAAATAGAGGAAACAAAGTAAATTTCAGAACTTAATTTATCTATCTTTCAACTTAATGTAACTTAGAACTAAGTAAATGTCTCCTTTTTATTAATTAAATTTATCCATCTTACAAATTATGTTTTTTTTTGTTTGTTTATATTTAGGAAACAAACGGCCTAACATTCAAATATAAATAACATACAATAACATTCGTATGTTCTAGACCAAATAAGTTCCATGTTGATGTACGTAGTATATGTGCCTACACAAAATTTAACAAATGACAAAAAGAAAAAAATAAATATATGTATAAAAACAAATAAAGAAATACAGTTTTCGTAAGATTGCACTGTTCAAAACGATAAAATAAACATAGCAAAATATTCACAAAAATAAGATATCAATTTAGATAGTCACATTTTATATGATTTCAAGTTATAGCCTTGCAAGCATTTCTAAATACTTTGTTCAATCTGGTTTTAATATTACCAATAACTTAATTTATCGCTCCTACGAGTTACATCGTCTATCCCACAACTTAATATAACTTTGAACTTAAATTATCGCACCTACAACTTAAGTCCTCTGTCCTACGACTTAATATTATTCAGAACTTAATTTATTGCTCCTGCAACTTACATCGTCTATCCTATAACTAAATACTCATAACTTAATTTTTCGCTCCTACAACTTACATCGTCTATTCTGAAACTTAATATAACTCAGAACTTAATTTATCGCTCCTGCAACTTACATCGAATATCCAATAACTTAATATAAATCAAAATTTAATTTGTCGCTCCTACAACTTAAACCGTCTAACCTACAACTTAATATAACCCAGAACTTAATTTTCAACATACTTCTGTTACACTTCTGTCACCGATCACTCAACGGAGTAACCAACCAACCCCTTACCCAGCTTCCAACTGTCCAATACCTACCATTTTTGTAATGTTTTTGTAAATGTTTTACTCCAAATAATATACAAATAAATCACTTTTTTTCATGAACTCGTTTTTGTTTAATTTACAAGGTGTTCATTCAAATAAAAAGCTTTATTGGTGATCCCGATGTGTTCATCATTGTCGCTCAGTGTGTTTATTGCTTTGGAATACACAACCGCACAAAATAATGCGTTGAAACAGATGTTTAATGGTTCATCAAAGAATTTATTACATGTTAAAAATATATTCGACAAAACTCATTTGCAGAACATTTTATATGTCACAATGAATTCATTGGTCTTCATGAAAGTGAGATTTATACACAGACTTTTAATGTTAAAAACGATAAAGAATTTTGACAGCTTACATAAACTCGCATTGTAAAATACACAGATAAGCACATGTAAAACATTCAACGAACATATTGGACTTTGAAATTATTTTTAAGTTGCCCTATTATAAGAATACTGAACATTTTCAAATACTCCTTTCCTATGTTTCGCATTGCATATTGCGCTAATTATTTATGCTCGTAATATATTAGACTTTGATACTTTAAACAAAACGAAAAAAAAACGATTATAGCAAATTAAAAAATATAGTGTAATTATTTGTAGGATTTGTGAAGCTGAAACTATTTATAAAATATTTACCTCTGGTTACCAACATTTCAAAATAATATCTTTTATATAATAATTTAATCTTTTTAATAATCAATTTTTTTTTGGCAAATTAGAAAAACGTCAGAAATTTATCTATCTTAATAATATTTTTTTGACAAACTAGAAAAACGACAGTACAGCGGCGGTAATCAAAAATTATATCCACAATCTTATAGGAAAACACAATAAGTCTTTATTGGAGTAGGTACAATCAATTTGAAAGTAAAACAGTGCCTAACTAGAAAAATAACTTTATGGGTATTTTAACAATAAATAACCTAAAGTTAACTACTTGTTCCCTAACCGCTCGTTTAACCCCATAACAGAAGGATTCCAAAGTATCTTTTCTCTCTCTCTGGAGACCTGAAGCTGCGCGGACATACCCGGAAGGCAAACTTTCAATGTCTCATATGTCTTTATATCGGTTAGACCACCTGTAAAACCTAGCGGTGGGTTGCACATTCATTAACCGATGACATCCCTCGTCCCTAACCTGTAAGAGACAAGCGATGCGAGAAAGGGAAAGTATTATAGTTTAAACACTAATCAATGTATACTCGAAATAATTAGATTTGCTAAAGCACAACTTTACCTATCGAATTTGAACACCGCTAGACAACCTGAAAAATCATATTTCAAAAATTAAGCAAAAGAAACACACGTTTCAAATATAGTATTATTAATTTACTAATTAAAATAAATTAATTATGGCTTTATCGCCTATTTGCATTTTTTGTTCCCACATTCAGCTACAATTTTGAAAATTAAAAGTTCATTGAATGTGAATAATTCATGAAATTAAAAATTTGTGCGTAGTACATAAATGGGATAATTTACACCACATCGCATATAGTAATTAATTATATCTATTTGATTTGATGATGATTTGATTAGATATGAGTGATATCAACCACCATGTGAATTTTGGTTTATAAGTGAGATTTGAAAATCTTTCTTTTGAAGTAAGTGGGAATTTAAACCAAGGTTTGTAAATTGTTTTCTGTAATGTCCCACGAGTTCGATTGGATTTTAATTTGGTATTATTAATATTAAGAAGCAATTTAATTTAATTTATTTAGTCAGTTAATATCTAAAATGTATATATTTTTAAATGATAATATAGATAAAAAAGTAATGTGTTTTTACCATGTGCCGCCTCTACATTAATTTAAACAAAGTCTGATTTCGTAATTAATTTCAGGTGTACAAGTTTAAATTTACGATTGGCTGAAATAGCTTTAATTAGATATTTTTTGAAATATTTATAAGTTTTTACATAAATTTGGACAAAAATTGAAAAAAATCACGTTTAGAATATCTGATGTAGAATCCGTTTCTTCGATTCAATTATTTTAACTTCGTTGTTAGGCCACATTATGGAGAATAGTTAATGACATTTTAAAAATTCTATTATTTTTAACATTTTATTTTTTACATATCTAACTGTCACAGCAAATGTAAAAAATGTGCTGAAGAAAGTATCAAAAAAGTAAATTTTCTTAAAAGACTGAGAAATAAACTAAATGAAAAAACTAAAAAACTTAAGTTGATCCCCATTTAGATTAGTGCTCTAGGATATTATATTTGGCCAGTGAAGTAAATTCGAACAATCTAGAAATTATACCAAAACAGAGTTGTGAGATATGTCTAAGGAAAGGCAAATATACAAAAATTAATCCTTTTAGGTCTAAATTGGATTAAAATAAAAAAGAGACTGCGTATGTGTTAATTTTTTAAAATAAAAGAATGAAAAACCAAATGCCAAAATACTTTCAGGATGAAATGGTTTGAGATAAAATTATTGTAGGATCCTTTTTTCCTCGTGATTAAGATTATTCGAATTGTATTCGGAAACATCCAAATAAGATCGAGGATCGTTAAGATTACAAGTTGCTTTATTTACATTTATAGTCATATTTAAAATGGATATTTAACTAAACCAGGCGTCCTTTCTATAGGAGGCTCTTGTTATTCTGCGGCTAGACTCGCGGACTGGCCATACTCGCTGAACTAATAAAATCTGATATGCATTCGGCTATTACCGCAACCGTTCGTGCATTAGACACGAACTACGATAGATGATACTCTTCTAAGTTACTTCTTAACTGACATATTTTGATACATCGCAAAACACGTATTATTCGAAATCTGTTGAAGTATGTTGAAACAACATTACTAATCATATACACAACAAAAAAAAATTGTAGTTATGAAACTCAAAAACGTTCAAAAACTGAAAATCAGAGTCACAGAACTGTACGATAAAATGCCTGAAAGCTTGAACAATGAAAGAAGAATTAATGTATTTAAAAATTTTTGTTATGCTTACTGTAAAAATAGAGTTTTATAAAATTAAATGTTACCATGTGCATATTAGTTTTTATATGAGTGTAATATAAATTAAATAATAATAAATCGTATTATATTAAAATGAATGTTTTTTTTGTTTGTTCCTTGTGAGTTCCCGATTGCTTTTAAATTTTGATGTTTTGTTGTACGCATGCCCGCGAAGGTTTATAAAATTATGAGCTCTGGTGTTATGAAATTATTTTCTATACCAATAATCAGATTTCGATGAAACTTTGGTAAGTTGTTATGTGCACGCCCGCAATGGTTTCTAAGAATTATAATGGTAAACTCTGGTGTTATGAAATATGTAGAAAAATAGTTTTAAGAATTTGTGTATTTCATGCATTTTAGCGGTAGGAAAGGAAGGCCGGAAGGGGAGGAGAATGAGAGAGGAGTGGAGGGGAACGAAGAACGGGGGAAGGTGGGGAAAGTGGAGGGGGAACGTAGGATGGGAAGGGGACGCGGAAGGGGAACGGGATTTTTGAGAAAAGACACGAAGGAAGAAACAAATTCGTTATTAAAGTGGCATTGCAAAGCATGTCGAGTATTCTCTAGTAATAAATAAAAATAACAGTACTGCCTCGGCAACATTTCTTTGTATTCATTTTTTTTACATTAACTCCACACAGGAGGCTCTGAAGAAAATAATTCCCCTTAGGGCCTATGTCATCTTTGATAAATTAAAGATGTCCACTGACTGCATAATTATATTACCCTCCATTAGTGTTCTGGACAACGGAGGTACATGTATAACTATGTTAGGAAGTCTCAGAATTTCTACACTGAACAAAATCCTGGCTTCAGGGGAAGCTTGTGAGTGGAACGTAAAAGTAACGGAAATGCACAAACTTTGGCGAAAATACCCAGGTATAGTATTTTTGCACACGTGGGCCACTAACGAGAGCTATTTAGATGTACAAATAAGTAACCACAGTTAAATTTGCTTATTGCAACATTAATTTTTGTTATTCCACCTGGATTAACGATACGTAATTTAGTGGCCACTAAATCCAAAGTCAACGGCATAATTAACTACTGCTTTGAAGTTTATGATAAGACGCTTTCGCTGCAACTTTATGGCGGTTCTTGACGTAGCTAGTGGATTAACCGAATTTTCAACCACCTCTTCAAACATTAGCAACAATATCAAAGTAAACTTGCATTAACCCGGTGAACGTTAGGTTCAAATTTGTAACATCGAGCGTAAATTTGGGTAATTTTAAACCCAAATTCTTTCATACATCGTTTTTTTTTATTCTCGATGTATTAGTATTTTTAACTATATAGCAAGTTTTTTTCACCTATTTTCTTAATATTCTTTAGAAACTAGAAATAAAAGTTTTATAAATAATATAGTCACATCATTTGTCCATTTTTAAATAAAACTAAATAAAATCACAAATAACTAACATCTTCTAAAGTTTCCATCACAGCAAATACAGTTTATAATAGTTTTTTCATATACAACTAATCTTAGTACTTGTGAAAAATAGTAACACCGAGCGCTAGGTGGGTAAAACTAAAACCTCAATCTAGGAGGTTTTGGTAAAACTTATCCGCCGACAACTTTGACGACGTCTAACCACCTTGCTGAGCGGTTGTTCCCCCGCGCAACTACCGAGGGATACGGAACAGTTGAGCGCGGCAAACTAAAATTATCGAGCAACATAAATTCCTATGGGTAAATTTTACCTAACCCTACGCTTGCCGGGTTAAATACTTGAACTGCTTGGAAACAGTGGATCGCTGGAAATAAAGATGTCAAACGGTCAGCGGCTGAGTGGGCATCACGTTTGAGTCCACCCAGACTTCGCTCTTCGATTCCTCAACTTATTGGTAGTAGAAAATTTTCAAATATTGTCAGGTTATTCGTACCGGGAATGTTTGAGTTGTCTAGATATCACCAATATCACATTGTATTGTCTATGATTTATACTGAGGAATGTATTACTTTTTTCTTTGTAAAACCCAAGCGCTGTCTACGTGAGTGGTATATTCATGCTCCCTACTGTTATAGGAAGATAGGGCTCTTTTAAAGTGACAACGAAGGCGAATGATTTTTTATGCATGTTGCTACAAGCGAGAATACTAATTTTAAATATGTTTCGCTGGGGACAGTAAACTATTCACGAAATTATGGCAAACTAACCACTGAAAACAAACTGTCCTGATTTTGAAACTTTTAAAATCCCTTACTAGACTATTTTTAATTGATTATTAACTAATAACATCGGCAATCCTTAACGCCCGATGAGAATAATAGTGCACACTGGAAAACATAGACAATTTACGTAAATTTCGGTGAGTTGGAAATATACAATATTATTTTAGTATACGTCAAGTTTGGCCTGTGCCTGCTAGTGCCTCGGGGTCAAGAAAAAGAACCATTCTGCTTATCACCAAGGCTTGAGTGTCCGATTTAACCAGCTTAAATTTTTAGAGAGGAAGTATGACTGATGTACCGGGTCATAGACAGACTTATGATGGCTTAGGGTAGACCAAAAATATTGAAATATATAAGAGATGGGCCATCCGCAGTTATTACTGGGTGGGACTGCGCTTCCTGTGTCGCCGATATTGTTAACCAATTAACGAAAAAACTATATGAATGAATAATTAACCAATAAACTGAAGAACGTTAAACTAAATGAAAGAATTCTTTCCGTATTCAAACTATATTGTTAACCAATACTACTGCACACCTTAAAAAAATCAACGAAATGAACAATTATTATTTTCGTATGCAAACTATTCCCAGTAGGTAGTAGTCCGCTGACAGTCGCGCGGACATCATAGCATATCTCTTTTGTATTTGAATATCTTTTCGGTAAATTTTTTTTTTTTTTTTCTACATAAATACCTCACAAGAGCCCCAACTGCTCCCGTCTGAAGCCAGTGAGACTATGGCATCCCCAATTGGGGTATGTTGTGAGGCCGAGGGTAGTGGGGAGGGGAAGGAGATAGGGAAGAGGAAGGTGGGGAAGTACCTGGCTATTCAGATCTGGTCACCAAACACGGCTAATGCCGTTTCAAGCAACGTTTCAATTCTGAATGGTGGTCTTACACCAGGGCGATACAGAGAGTATCTTCCACTCTGGAACGTGCCGCAAATAAACTATTTATTATTTTAAATGAATAAATTGTGAAATAACACAAATTAATCAAATAAAATTTATTTGCCACGCCGGGATTCGATCCCGCGACCTTCGGTGCGCGAGTCAAGCGTCTTAGCGCTGCGCTACGCCGGCCGTCAAAATAAGTAAATAAATTGTATTGGCACTAAGTTCTAACAAGGAGATCCCATGTTATAAAAATATCTCTTATTTCCATGGATCCTCTTATTTAGACATCAAGATCTTAATATTTTTGAGAAACAGTCACCATAATTAAAATTCTTTAAAAAAAATTTCGCGGAGACGATAAAATAAAATTATTACTTTTGTTCACGTCCGATTTGGACCACGTGAGAATTAAAATGCAGAAACAACTAATCACCCTGCCACGAAGAGCGTAATGCTTTGTATAATTTAATACCTGTATTTATTATTAGCTTTCGACGATCGGGAGTTACTGCTTGTATGACTCGTTTGGCTTAAGTTTATATTTTGAATAATGAACCAGATATAACAATTTGAGCAACAAACTCAAGCGCGGGAAAAGTCGCAAGTGTTTCCTGGAAGATAACAGCCGCAGTGTTGCCACTATGGAATATTTCAAACTTTATAAGTTCTAGGCAGAAACCTACAGTTCCTGGCCAGCGACGGTAGTTATAACTAAATATACTACCCATTTGACAAGGCTGCTTTGAGGTTGGATTACTTCGCGTGTTGGGTTCTACGTGTTCAGCTTTCTCTTCAAATAGGTACACAATGACGTGCTTTTTAATCGAAAACATAGTGTTCAATGACTTGGCAATGCGGGTTATTTAGAAAATATGGGATCAATACTGACATTTTGAACAAGGACAGTGTGTATTATGTAATTGCTTTACAATAAAATTCGATAGATTTACAATATCTTGATAAACAACACAACGTACAAAAAAACTTCAATAAATTAATCGAATAGATGAATTTCAATCATTTCGTTTATCTCAAAAAATTCTTCCATGGTTTTGGTAGAATTTTGCACTTCTTTCGTGATAATTTCACACAAGGCTGTCTACAAAGACTTTTCGTACGTCCTAGGGGCATAACCAATGTACCATTGTTGATGCCCCTAGGAAGACTAACTAGGTTAAACATAATGTGGAAATTTCAACACAGCCTTTGGTAAATTTAAGAATGGACTATATGTTAGTTCCTATTCGGGAGGTCAGTTATGGGTGCCACCGCCCCGGGAACTATTTATTGGATAACCAATACTTCTGCCATAAGTCACCTCGCGTGGTTCGCTACATTTGGTAATTTATCAGTGGGTGTCCGATTTCGTGGGCTGAGATTTGTCTAGATCTTGGCGGCGGATGCGTTTTCCCACCTACTACGTGATACCGTTTTCCTTTTTGAACAATGGAAATTTGATGCCCCTGTGGTTGTTTAACTCATCGGGAGAAATGTGGATATATATATGTGGAAGGAGATTACTTCTTTGGAATAATAGGAGTTCTTTATATTAATCTGGATTTATTAATGCTTCGCGTATTGCAAGTTGTGACTGCGAGTAGTCAACCTAACTAGGAGCTAGCTGAAATAGATCTGATTTATATGAGCTCCTGCAACTGCACTCCGGCCCTAGGCCCCCCTGGTGCACAAACTCCGAACTAAACTAACAGCCATCTTGCGGACTTTCGTGGCAGCTCTTAGCACTGCCCTATATGTTACAAGTTTTTAAGCTTTTAGATATACAACAATCAAGTTTTAGTTTATAAGTTAAATGTGTGTTTGAAAAGTAAATAAATAAACCAGACAACTAAGGTCACTTGTCAAATCGTACGCCCGTAGAAGCTGCAACATCCACTTCAACACAAACGGGATTAAACTAACACGTTATCCAATTAAAATTAATACAATGTTAGTTTACATTAACCCTGTCGCCGAAACTGCAACACATGTCTCGCCCGAGGGTAGAAAATCCACTTTGCGCATAAACATCTTCCCCTATCACTTGGTTAACGGGATCCTTTCCACAACCCAACTTTGGGGTAACTCCCGAATGAAATTATGATGAAATAAGCTCCCAAAGTAAGGAGGAATCAGTTATAATGGGGTAGGTTATAACAGCCAGTCATCAAAAACCCCATTTCTAACAAAACTACCCTTTAAATTATTGAATGCAACAGTTACAAGTTACAAGACGAAATCCATAGATGATATTTGCGGGTAGTTTATGGTCGATTAATCTTAATTGGACACATGACATAACGTAGTTTATTGGGTCCTTTAGGAGTTCTGTTAATTTGTTGTTGTTTGTTTTAGGGGTCGGAAGGGGGTTGAAAGGAAAAGTCTGCGGTTTCAGGCTGTGGAACGGTTTGGGGGTATGAAATATTAATCTATGTTATTTAAAGCACGAAGACAATAAGTAAGATTGTAAACTGAGTTTGAATTATTTAAATTATGATGCAAGGGTACATAAAAATGGTCTCAATAATAAAATAGAATGTATGTAGAACAAATAATTATTTTTTAGTATCATAATAGGGCAAGAAGGCCAATTGAATACATCGTGATTTATTTTAGGGTTATTACGCCGGGCTGCGGACAGAATTACAGTGTCCATCATCAGGGAAGATGTGTATTGGATTACACATTTGATATTACATGAATATAATTTTTTTTTATATGAATACAAGAGTCCCAGCTGCTCCCGTCTGGAGGCAGTGAGACTATGGCATCCCCAATTGGGGTATGTTATGAGGCTGAATGGAGTGGGGAGGGGAAGAAAATGGGAAAGAGGAATGTGGGAAAATGCCTGGCTATTCAGATATGGTTAAACACGGCTAAAGCCATTTCGAGCAACGTTTCAATTCTGAATGGTGATCTTACACCAGGTCGATACTGAAAAAATCTTCCACTCTGACACTGTAATGCTGTTCGAAACATTGGCTGAAAAAGGATGTAGCACAACACGGCATATTAACCCAAAAATAAATCGCGATCGCAATTTTTTTTATCCATTAAAACTCTTTTTATTGTGGTTAGACGATCTGCATCATTGAGAAAAAAAACTTTTTACAATAAAGAAAATCTTATCAATAAACAGATTTTATTGATGTGTATTAAAAACACTCTTTCCAGAAATCTCTTTCTGAAAGAGGGAAGAGGATACCGATATTTTTTAATTACAATTTCATAATTTTAAGTACTAAATCTGGTCACTCCCCAACGGAATGTATAAAACTGAAAACAGAAAATTCCTTACGTTATACAAATGAAGAGATCAGGCGTTTTGAGTAAGCAGCTACAAATCTTTATAATGTAAGAAAATATCTAAGAATTACAAAAATCGACAGCATTATGTTAAACGGGGATTTGGATATATTATTGAAATTTTACATTATCGATTGCTTTTTTAGTATGATAGTTGAAAAGCAGTCCAGAAATTTCGAATTTGTCTTTTAAAAATAGTATATTGGTTTATTAAAACATACACAGCATACCTATGGTTGAGTTGATTAGTCAGATATCTCTAAATGTTTTAAGATAATGAGGAAAGCCATATTTTCGTTACAGCAATTTTATTCGCTCACCTTATATCAAATATTATTAACACCGGGAAGCATAACGGTATATTAGTATGACATTTTGAAATTTCCTAGTAGTAAACCAGAAAACATCAATGTTTGATTTAATCTTAACAAAATTTTAATCTCCCATCTTAACAGACGGATTGCAATCTTTAGAGCACAGGCGTCAGGTGGGAATGCTGTCCTTGTTCTACCGGTATTACAATGGAAAATGCTCCGAGGAACTAGCGTCGTTGATCCCCTCGGCACCGGTGCATAGTCGGAAAACACGCCAAACACGCGCCCAACATTTGTACACGGTTGACATTAGTCACATGAGAACGGGTCGTTTTTATGACTCGTTCTTGAGTTCAATAGCTCGGATGTGGAACGATTTACCAGCCTCTGTGTTTCCTCCCTCCTACAACATGGGTCTCTTCAAGACCCATGTTCACTCCTTCCTTTCCCCAAAAAGACCCTCCATACAGCATCCTCAAAGATGACATAGGCCCTGAGGGAAATTATTTTCCTCAGGGCCTCCTGGGTGGAGTTAATGTAAAAAAAAAAAAAAATTCACCACAAATTTTTCTGCCATTTAATTAATTTGGTGGTGTTTATGAGTAACCTCATTTTACCAGATAGAGGGTATAGATAATTTTAGAGATAACTGCATACTCCACTCAAATTTCGATTTTTCGGAGATGTCTGACTTATCAACTGAACGATCGATATTATGATAAAGTTCTAGGTATAATAAATTAAATTAAAACATGGACATAGAACCTGTTAAGTAAGACCATGGAATATCAGCATCAATCACCAACATCAAACTTCAAGACTAACTTTATTTACTTCCTTGAAACTATTAGGTACATGTCCCTTTTTTTACTACAATACTTTCACAGATACCTAATAGTTCTAAACTTTTACTTTAAAATTAACATTTTTTACTTGTACATATTGATGTAATTTAGCACTTTTGTTTATATAACCCACGCACAGGCAGTGCCTTAGTGGGTTCCTATCACCTACGTCTTATACATGTATATTTAAATTTTGCTAACTTTTAAATTACTATCTTGTAACTTATATTTTCATTTTACTCTTATTAAAATTTAGTATTTAGAAATTATGTAAAAATTAGTTTTTTGTATATAGATACGAGTATAATGAGAAAAAAAAATTCGCCTCAGATGTGAAAGGTTTTCAAACATGATGAATGTACGAGTAATAGTAAAAAGAGGAAGAAAGTGTTTGGAGAGATGAAAAGATTTTTGAAATCAAGAATTTAAAGCATATCGCTTTTTTCTGCTTAAAATTAAATTAAAAAAAGGTAAATCAGAAAAATGTGATTCCTTTCAAATTAACGTTTTTTTTATCATTAAGGGCGTATAACCAGAGAACACCAGAAATACGTCACTTTTATATCAGTGTTTGGACGTATTGACTCTTTTCCACAAAAAATATAAATTAGTTTCAAAAGATTGTTCTTTTATCTAGTAAACGTATGTTTTAAATTTTTAGTATAATAATGTTATACCATAGGTCGTTGGCGGATTTGTTAAATTATCAAAAAAAACATTTTTTATACAACACCCATTTCAAATCATATAAACATGCAGTAAAATAATTAATACATTATCTGGTAAACGTATGTAACAGAATTTTAATTTTAGTATAAATAAAATCATAAAAAAATAAATAAGTAGGAACATGTGTTTCTTGGCGAAAATTGGTCCGTTTGTGTATTTATTTGAACTTTTACAGACTATTATATTTTAAAAATTTTACATTCTTATTTTGCTGAGACGTTATTGGAAAATTATAAATACTTATGATCAAAAAATAATTACAAAAAGTACATTTTTTTAATAGTTTTATCAACACGCCTTTCAGCATTTTCGGATATAGGTATAAATTAAAGCAAATTTGGAATGAAATAAAATCGACATTGAGTTATAATTTTAAAAAGCTGGTACGGAGAGTAATTAATCTTTCTCATTGGAACCGCCCTGTACGATCGTAAGAACCTTTTTAGACGAAATGTAGATTTTCGGCCGCTGGCTGGTTATATGCTATTAATACAAAATTAGGCTTAACTTAATTTAACTTTGTATATATGTATCTCTTTATTATATTTATAAGCTGTTTGTCTCTTAGAAATAATAAATAAAAAACAAAACAAAAAAAATCAATTTCCACAACGTGCCTTAATTTCATGGCAGCAGAAATTAATTAAATCAGGTCCTAACAAAATACAAGTAAGCCACAAAACGTTGATAAAGGAAATAAGGTTTTGTGATTAATTATTTCTACACATTCATTTCCCCGTGATACTGAATCATAAGGGAGATACCCTCTAATAGAGCCTAATGAAGACAAAGTATCGCCTGTACTTTGTTTATACGAACATGGTAAAATTCCTGCTTCATTTTGAGACACCTAGTAGGTGTCAACAAGTATACATGTAGGTTGTTGGTGATACCTATATGTATACTTTTTGACCCAATTTCTCATAATGACTTTCATTACTCTTTACATTATCGGGTCTTTGTGGACATTTCATAAAAATATATTTAAAATAATCTTTGTCTAAAAGTGAACATATTTTATTTTGTAATCTTCTATTTTCGTATGTGTAATTTATGATACAAATTGGATAATGTGTTAGATTTAAACATAAAGCATTGTGTTTTCTATTTCTAACACAGTTCATACAACTATGTTTATATGACTTATTATGATTAAAAGCAAACAAATAAATGCCTGAAGAATAAGAACATATACGCAGAATATTTACCATAATAAATTGTCAGACAGAAGAATTTTCACTGACTTGGTATTTCTGTATAAAATTCTAAATAATGTTGTTGATAGTCCGGAATTGCTTGAATTGATAAGCTTCCGGATTCCACTACGTAATACTAGAAGTCAGGATTTATTTGAGTGCAGAAATTCTGGAACTAACTACCATATGTATTCCTCTTTACCCATAATACTAATGGAGGGAAATAATTATACCAAGTCAGTGGACATCTTCAATTTAGCTTTAAACAAATACAAAATACTGTTACTGCGGCAGTTCAGTTATGTACAATAAATACTTAGAAATATTCATTATATTTCTTTGTAAAAGAAATATATACCTTTTATATTTCTTTTTCAAAGAAATATAAAGTATTTTTATTTTTAACTTTATGAGTAAAAACTCAAATTATAAAATATAATTAAATGAAGACAATATTAGCGAAACTCAATCAAGTGGAACCAATATCTTTTTCTGATTTTTCTTCAGATTTCGATTGAGTTTCGCTAATATTGTCTTCATTTAAAGAAATATAAAGTATTTATATTTAATTTAATTTGTTAATTTCTTATGTTAAAGCCCCGAAAAAGGGCGTAAATAAATAAATAAATAATTTAAAAAACATACAAATATTCAACTTGGCATTGAATTCTCTTGATTCCTCTTGTGTGCTGTTTAATAGTTTTCCCTTGTATTGCGAGAGATTCGTTTTGCCAAATAATTTTTTTTGCATTTTTAAACCATAACAAAACACACTTTTGAAGAAAAAATAAATAGTTATTTTTTCATATTAGATACTATAAATACCTAATTTTTTTATCGATTTTTCGAGAAAAAAATCATGCGATGCCATAGCAATAATACAAATAATTTATTTAAATCTCGGCTGATCCCTTCATAAATATAAAATTTAATCATCGATAAATCGATGAACACCCAAATATTGAATAGAAAAATTAATGTTACTGTGGAACATAGGATTATACATGTAGTTTCAACATTCTTTAACGGATGTCGTTCGTATAAATAGTTAACTGTAGTTTCGAGGTGTCTCAACAGATGTCAGTTAAGTAGTATCTTAGAAGACATGTTTACTCGGTAATAATACAAACTAATTAAATAATAATCAAGCCATTTTCTCTTAGAGGTAGTCAAATATTTTGATTTGGTACTAACTGTTTTAAACGCCCGTAGGGTTTTTACACTGGGTAGATAGATACACCTTTTTTTTTTTAAGGGTTTGTAATATGAACATTGGTTTCACATGGTTTACAATTGAAAAAAAAAAAAAAATTTATAAAAAACTAAACATTTTCAGAAATAATATTTTGATGTGAAAGATGTACTTAGGTATGTTCTAAGCATTGAATACGTTTTGTTAAAAATGTCCACAATATATATGTTCTTTTACTAAACTATACATGCGAGGATTTGGCCAATTTTCTAGACAATTTGTTTGTGAAAAGTGACAAAGAAATATGTCCTTATGCCCTATGTCCTATGTCCTATGCAGAGTAGATACTCTTAAATTAACAAAATTCAGGAGTTCTCATCAGTCGATATTTGATATGATATGAAGGAACGCCAAATAACACGATCTTGGTGAACATACAACTTGATCCATACATTATCTAATATATTCTCATTACGTCTCTTGGCATGACTCAAGTATTTGAGTAACCCATATCATCCTAGTAATCGGTTTTCGATCGGTTAATTATTGTATCTCGTCTTTCTGGAACGTTCCTGGCTTTTCATATAATCTCGCTGCTATAAGTATCACGTATACTCCTGACATTCTTTTATATTTTTAAAGTACGACACACATTTTGCACGTATACTTATTAAGATTGAAGATATCATAATCTAAAGTCGTGGTTAATCCCAAAGCCACTCTATTATTAATCTCACTTCTAAGCAAGCGCAGAATTCTGAAAAAGCTCCTGCAAAGTATCCGGTTTAACCAAGTTCCTTTAAAACGGGAAACTTTCACGTTCCTTCATAATATTCTCGACAGGTATTATCTACGTCCTAGCACAAAATACTGTAGTCCTGCCGTCAAAAGGTGGTTTGCCTCACGATTACATTTTAAAATTTAACATCCTGTAATAATTTATGGTAAATTAAAATCTGGTACTTATTTACTTTTTAGTTATCAATTGCATAGGGGTATAAACTTATTTAAAAAAAAGAGATACATTCAAGCTAGAGCAATACCAATTTGCAAACAAGTCGAGTTTTACAAATTTTAAGATGGGAAAATGACGGTGCAACTTGTTTTCGAATACCGAAGATTTTAATGTGTCCTGTGCTAAAACTACGAGTATTTGAATTTGAAACTGGAGAGTAGATACCATATGCAATCGATACATCTGGGGATTAAGGTGGTTTTGGTGCAATACGGAACTAGAAATGCGATAGGCACTGAATTTAAAAGAGTATCCCGTTTCTAAACGATTTGAATTTGGAAGATAAAAAATTTCAAAAAAAAATATTTGATTTCAATAGCTTGGAGAGTTTTTTGTACGGTAGATTTGAATTTGGAAGAATAAAAAGTTTCTTGTGTTTGAATTTGAAAGATTGGAGAGTTTCTTGTGCAATGAAAATATTCATTTGGAAAATTGGAGAGTTTCTTGTGCAATGAAGATTTGAATTTGGAGGATTGGAGGGATTCTCAGGTGGATTTTTTTAATTAACTTTAAAGATGCGTACTTGCCATTGAATATGGAAGCAAATTTTCCGCTGAATGAAAGCTTGGAAATGGTATAATGATATTTCAAGGAATACGACATGTTACTAAACTTCTTATGCGGTAGAATGAAAAACTCCTCATAGACAAGAAAATAACAAAAATACATAACTTCTTGGCAACGCACTTTGAATGAAAAAAATCACTTTACATAAACTTACTCAACAGGAAATATTGTGTAGATGTTAAAAAGATTTAATACAACTTTCATGTTTCACAAACTTGAGCATGACCTATCTCTTTTACACTCTTCAATACAACAATAAAAATTATTGCAGATATGGATCACGGCAAGAATGTGAATAAATAATTCTTTACGAAGAATATTCTTATTTTCCTGGAGTTGTCACACTTAAGCTATAAATTTTCAAACTACACAAAACTTTAAAACTGTTCCAATGTGTGATATTTAATTAAAACTTTATTCATTCGACTTTCAGCGGAATCTCACCTATTCAACAACTGTTGTTAGAAATTATGTTCCCCCTCGGGCTTGACACACTTCTAGAATAATTGTGTTGTTTGTTGACCTATTAGAAAACTTTTAAACATTTTATTGTTCACTTTACCATTTGTCTCCTTAATTTATTTCAGCTTATTCTCATGTGCGATAGACACTGAATTTAGAAAATTATCCCATGAAAAAAAGGTTAGAATTTGGAAGATTTAGATGCTAAACGATTTGAATAAAAAAGCTTGGAGAGTTTCTTGTACTTAAATTTGGAAAAAAAGGTCCTTGTGTTTGAATTTGAAAATTTGGAGATTTTCTAGTGCAACGAAGATTTGAATTTGGAAGATTGGAGAGTTTCTTGTGCAATGAAAATTTGAATCACAGCTTTTCTATTCCTATAAAATAGAGTCTCTTTCATACATTTTTTGTTGATTCATGTACAATATTGTGTTAAAAATTATGTTAAAAAACATCCAACGAGTTTGTTAATAATACAATTTAAAGTAATACACTCCACACGAATAAGTTTAAGAAAACATAATTTAATGAATACAAAATTTTACATAAAAAATACTAAAAAAGTTTAGAACTAGTTTATAACACAATTATATGTGTCATTTATTACACCAGAAAAAGATATTAAAAATCATAAAAATTAATGGTTTATCAACGTCTTTTATGACTTTCAAAAATTTCACTTTCTTTAAATATTAAAAAATAAAATACCTTACCACTTCTTCTCGTTTTTTACCACAATAAAAATAGTGCAGAAAAATTGAAAACTATTATCGTGAAACTTACTTGAATCCTGGTGAAGCATTTCAAGGGTAGAAAAAATATTAAATTTCGCTGCGATGTTTCTTCTTACCTGAAACAAAAAGAAAAATAATATTATTACTTAGCTAGGTTAAAACCAACAATTGTTGTATTTTTTTTCAAATTTAATAATTTTATTATTAAGTTCTGCAAATTTTTTTTATTTTTGTTACAACTATGTTGGCTTACAAGGTCATATTCGAACTGTGGTTAAATCTCTTTGAGACGACTTATTTACACGATTCTAAATTTCAATTTTTTTAAGATGTCTAAATTTATGTATTACCGGTTAAACCAATTTACTGAGAAAGTAATTTAGATAGACACAACCTAAACAGTATAATGCACATAAATGAGTCACAGCGGTAACGTCATTATTAAAAAAATATCATTTAGTGCTGGGAAAACAGATTTTGAAGTAGCTACCCCACATAATTGAGTTTCTGACGTCTAATTATTTTCTCAGCAAATTGGTTTAACCAGTAATAAATCAATTTATACTCCTTAAAAAAATAGAAATTTATAATCGTATAAATAAGTCGTCTCAAAGTGTTTTAACCACAGTTTGAAAATGGCCTTGTAAGCCGAAACAGCTAACACGAAAATAAAAATAAATTGAATACTTGCAGAACTTAATAATAACATTACCAAAATAAAATTTCAAAAAAATCAAATGAAGTTCCACGAATTAAACACAAAAACAATTATATTTGCTGTATTGTTATAGATTAAGGGTTCAAAACATAAGTGGTACTAACAAATATTTTCGAATAATGAAAAATCACTTATGCTGATTAAATTACTCACGCCTCATAAAGCAAGGCGTTACATCTCTGTTGCTCTTCGTACTGGGGTTTGGAATCAGCCCTAAATTCAGAAAGCTCTACATCCGCGTCAATAGAACCTCCCAAACAGTGGAAATGAATAACTTTTTGAATAATGTGAATAACACATTTCTTGATTCTATTGTGTCTAAAATCCTTCCGCTTATAAATAATAACTCAGTTCTCAAAACACTGGAAAATCGAACAATCCCTGCATTAGAATAGGGTAAGGGTAGAATACCAAGGGAATGAAAGCGACCTTAGGTTAGGGTAAGCACTTAACAGACCAGGCGTAAAGTTGGCCTCCCTTTGAGGCCTGCCTATATTGGGACAATAATCTGAGACTTACGAATCTGAAAACCAAAGAAATCTGAGAGAGAAAGGCAAAGAAAGAATATAATTAATTGGGTTTCAACGTAAGAAAATCAATAGTTTCTTTTTTCGGGACTTCTTACACGTGAAATAAGCGTCCTACCGATACGAAGGACTAGTAATTTTTCAATGACCCTCGTTGATAAATATTTTTTTACGTCATTCGAAGTCAACAAAAACAGCATTCTTAGAAAAATTAATCAAATTATGAGATACGTCGATATTTCACAAACATATTTTTTCATGAAAATATTAAATAATAAACGAAACTTATAAACAACAATTTACTCTACCTATTTTAATGGTTGTAAACATTTTAAAACATGATAAAACCCTCGGATGATCAAATTATCACAACTCTTTTAATGAAGGGAACACATTTATAACATTTTTGTTTTACGTGGTACCTACCACCCGAGTTTTAACTGCTTGAAGCCAGCGGAATATGAGCATTTTCGTTTTGGGGAATATTACGAGGTTGACGGAAGTCGGGGAGGGGAAGAAAAAATGTAAGAGGAAGGTTAAATAATACCTGGTCACGGAGATCGTTGAAAGGAAGTCAACTTTATTTATTTACGCCTTGATGGCTTTTACAAGTAAGGTTAATTGTACAGGAGCATTATGACGTTATAAGTTTATAGGTATAATAGCATAGCAAGTGTATAGTACATAAAATAATAAACTGAGCATGAAAGACAATATAAGTAGGCACAACGGAAGTAGGTATGAGTATTCGATAAGTAAATTGTACAAAGCAGTTCAACCAGCAGATTCGTATTTGGAATAGGCTACAGAAGATTTAGCAATTATTGTCACAAAATTACACAAAACATGATTACAAACATACTCAAAGTATACCGGTGACAGTGGAGTAACACATTTTTTTAGCAATTAATGTAAAAGTTGGTAAATTTTCTTGTAATTAAATTATTATTAATTTTTTTGCTATTATAAGTGTACGTAAGTTAGATATAATTGTTAAACAAATGAAAGGTACACAACAATTTCAAGAAGTGAGTAGGTACTATGAAAGAAGTTACATAGTAGTTTGAATTAAAATTGTTTTTGTTAACAATCTGACTCATTTAATGATTTTTGCTTAATATTTGCATACATATACGATTTTTAAGGGAAGCGATGTTTTTATAAGGCTAAATTTAAATTATAAAAAAGGTTAATTTTTTTAAAAGCTTGACAACAGTAAGTATCTACATATCTACAGGAAAACCCAAAGAGGAACTAACATATCTACACACTATTTTTTCAATCCATAGATTTGGTTTTGTCCGCAAAATCTATGATAACGACCAGCTGCAAAGTTGAATAAAATTGTGTTGAAATGTATTTTTATTGAAATACAAGCAAGTCCCTTTGTTTTAGTAAAACTCGTTTATTTTGTTATTTGTAGGTACAATGGAGTTTTCAAATAATCATGAATAATAACTCTACAACATTTTTAATAGCTTGTGGTTTTTACAATCTTTATTTGATTTATTAATTGATGTCGTTTTTATAGTTTCTGACAGCGCGTTATACTATTTTATCCTTTTGTAGAGTAAACTGTTTTGCGTATTGACTTTGTCCTTTTTTATTTGTTTGAATTCATTGATTGTCCTTGATAATAATAACAATAGTAGGTACTGGACTTAAAACGCTGGACTTTCTATTTAAAACACTGTACATTACATGACTTTACATTTGCTACCCCATCATAATTTTGATTGTTTTTTTTCCACCTTTACAGCTTGTAAACTGTTGCCCAAGTACGATGTCAGCCAACTCTTAATGCAGCATTCTAAACCAAAAGATTCCTCTTATCTATTAATAATTATGTTAAGTTTTGCTAATGTCCAATTATTAAATCAAAGGATCCTTCTAATCGTTTAATCCTTATGTTTTGTCTTGTTATAATATGATATTATGTAATTTAGTTTTAAAAGTATTCTGATAACAGCTCATTTAATATTTTAGGTTAATACCATGGCGTTCAATTTCAGCATTTGTTTCTCTGTTAGCCAATTTAGCTTCTGCAATATGTTAGTTACTTTTGAAAATATTTTTCATGTACCTAAGTATTATTCTTATTATTCTATTTTGGAGATTTCGCAACTTACCTATTTTAGAATAGATAGGAATGACCGCTGAAGCTATAAAGTAGCTCACCACAGAAAGAACGCTCTATTTTAGAGGCCAGTGCTTTGTTTTATTATTAAATAGAATAAAGACCGTAAACATAAAAAGCCGTTATTTGCAGGCACATTGTACCCGACCTTTTAAAGGGTTAAAACATATGATTTGGACCAAGCGAAACCTGCAAGTAAGGTTTAAAGCGATTAACGTGAACGGCCCGGGATTATTGAATAATATGCCGTTAAGTTAAGCCTTCGGAAAAGGGTGAAAGCGGGGGCATGCTATCGATAAACGATAAAAACATATTTTAAAATGACGCCTGTACAATGCGGTCGGTTTAAATAAGGATTATTTATTTATTTAATGTTGCGGATTTATTTATCGCTTTAAAAATTCTCGCAGAGAGACTGCGCATGTGAACAAATCATGCAACATATTCATAATAATCAAATAAATTCTTAGAGAATTTTGCAAGCATTCAAAAAGATGATGACCTGCAAAATATAGGATTTAATTGGAGACATTAGAGTAGGTACTTTATTCGAAAATTGAAAAACGAGGTCGTTAAAAACATCATGTAAGTAGTTCTTAGTATCTCTGTCGGTAGAGAGTTGTCCCGGTAAGACAGAGGATCTGGGTTCAATTCTCAGTTGCGAATGGTCCTTTTTTGTTTTGTGTTTTATACTGCTTTGAGATTTGTAAATATTATTTTTTTGTCATTGTTTTAATTTTAAATTGATTTGAAAGATTTAAACTTTTTCCAATAAATTTTAAAAGGATTAATCTAAGTAATTCCAATAAACTTTGTTTTTGGGTTTAGTTTCTAGAATCGACTGAAACTTTTTATGATATTTCTGTTTCAAATTTTCGTTTGAATGTCGCTGTTATTGCGTTCAATGATTAAAATATTGCAAACTTGAGGTTTTACTCATTAAGTCATTCCAAACAAAAATCATTTAGGCTTGAAAAAGTCACATAATAAAAAATGGGTACGTTCATCCGAGTCACCGTCTAAAACAAAATTTAGTTCGGGATGAATCTTGCAATAATACATAAAAATATTCATACATATTAGAATATAACCCAACAATATTTTAAAATCTCCTACTACCACCACAGTAAGCCTAATATGTTGCTTGAGTCGTGATGGAGGACTTAGCCAGCCGAGGAATCGAACACGGAAAGCATGGAAGGGACCCAAACGCGATGCCCACTCAACCGCTGACCGGACAAAATTAATAAGTTAGTTACGCCTTTTACATATGTCTGGCAGTGCTGTATTATCTTGACAACAAGCTTATGGGTCCGAGTAGTTCAGAAAATGAATGCAATTTTTAGTCGTGGTAAGTATGATACAGTTAAATATGAACAAAAGGGATAGGGTTGGATTGGCTCAGAGAACCCCTGTAAGGCTAAGGTCCTAGATTCAATTGATGCTACTAAATCGTTTTTCTGATTTTTCTATTCCAAGATTCAATTTGGTAGTTGCTAAAACTGCCTTCAATAAATAATAAATAATTGTTTGTTTGTCCTCGCCTTTTTTGTTGGTTTTGTGGTTTGAAAAAACAAAAACAAAAACAACAAAATGTTTCTTAAGACCAATATTTTCGGAAATCAATGGTTTAGGTAAATCAGGTACCTTGGTTGCACCTGACTTACTTTCACGCCCCTCTTTCTCCTACTTTTATTTTTATATTTTCGTCACATCAATTCCAACAAGATATTGCATTCCACTGGCATTGCAGAGATCCTCTGTCTTCAGGATATAGGACTATGTGTGGTAACCTAAAAAAGCAAACGAAAAAATATTTGTTTTTTTGTAAATGAATTGTAACATAGATAAAACGCACCGTTAACTTCCACTCGTGTGATTGGTTTCCTTGAAGGGTGAGGCTAAAATGGAAGAACGTAATAAACCGAAGTAAATGATCGAAGGAACCTTTGGTACCGACTTGGGCTTTTCCCCAGTTTTTCCAACGAATCCCTGTCAATATATAAGGTTCTCAGGTTCTTCATTTTCTTGATGAAGACCTTATCTAGATAGGTATGCATACATTATTACTATACGCACAACTCTGCACCAAAACTTTCTGGTGGGGAGAGCTATCTGAACACTGTGGATGTAAAATTCGACTCACTCCTTGAAACCCACGATGGGTTTGCAAAGTTTGTCTGTATCAACTGTGCTTTTGCATCGTATTAAATAAAATTCTATAATGTTGTGATTGTTATGTACACAAATAAAAAAATAATAAATCGTTTTAGATCATTTTTTTTTCATTAAGAGGAAAATGATTCCTCTCAAGACATATGTCATATTTGGGGATGCTGCGTAGAGAGTTTTTTGAAGAAAATAAGGAGATGATATTCTGGGAAGGAAAAGGGTGTGAGGGGTAAATAGGAACCTTGAATTTAGTGTCACCAGGAATGACGGAAGTGTGAATCCATCCCTTCCACTGCGGTGCAAGGCGATGTTCCGAGAGAGTCCTACTGGAAAGGTTAAAAGATCTCTCTTAACCGTGCTACTATCTTTCCCAACCGGCCTGCCAGGCAGCTGGTGGAAAGATAAATCCGTACACCCTGCTAAGTCAACTCAAAGTAACGATAATTCAATTTTTACGCTGATATCGCGCAAATTGCATGATGATTGATTATTTATGAAACCTTAAGGAAATTTGATTTTAGTTTCTATTTTACGTTCTAATTTTTTTATACCAAAATATTTCAAATATTTGATGAATCTGTCAATTTTTTTTTTAAACAACCCGTCCTAAGTAAAGTTTGGTTCATAATTACATTAAAATAATAGAAAATTAACCAAAATTTTAAAAGGATTTTTTTTAGATTATCAAGAAAAACAATCAGAGGGCGCAATTCACACGCAGTAAAAGTGAATCCTTCAGAAAACTAAACTAGACAAGAGTGAGGAGGCTACGAATACGAAGCACCGCACAAAGAGGAGACTGGTAGGCTACGAAGCACCGCGCAAAAAGGAGACCGATTATACTATCTGATTCTCCTGCGGGCTAAATCCTGTAGATGTATGTGTATGTCTGTTTTTAGTATCGCAATTTTTCGTTTCAGCGAGTATCAAATCACAACGGTGCTAAAGAAGTTTTATTTTATAAAATGTGCGTTCATTTCACACGTTGTAGAAGTGAAACCTTCGGAAAACTAAAGTAGACAAGAGTGGGGGGGGCTACGAATCACCGCAAAAAGAGGATACCGATAGGCTACATAGTACCGCACAAAAAGGAGACCGATTATACTACCTCATTATCTCTCGGGCTAAATCCTATAGATGTATGTGTTTAACTATTTTAGAGTGGTTATTTTTCGTTTTATTGAGTTTCAAATCACAACGGTGTTAAAGAACTTTCACTTAGAAAACTTACACTTAGAATTTTCACAGAATTAGCGTAAAACTTTGTTTGTAAGCTAAGTGGCAAACGTTTCACGAACCTTCCATACATCCCATGGTTAGGTTATTGATACCAAGAAACCTTATTACCTATGTGTTCGAAGCAATAATTGGGAATTGCCTTTCCACACTATGTCCTCAGGGGTAGTTTATAACATTAGGCACTTGTCCATAGCTGTGGAACACTTAATGATACCCGCCCTCGCCCGAGGGGATGTTGTCCGGACAAGGGGTTAATATAATCTCCCCTCTAAAGCAATCCAGAAACTCGTTTCACTTAATAACGCCTCTAATAACTAATTCGTGAAATTGGTATTTGATTTATCTGTGTTGAGACAACTGGTTCAATGGATCCTATAATAACTCAGAAATATCAAAATTATTACCTCCTTCATTGCAAATCTAACCACTGGAGCGATTACGCGAAATAAATAAAATTGCCTCGATTGCTTGAGATTTCCCAGAAGGTCATTTTTTTAAATTTTCAACAACATTAAAAAAATCATACCTTCAAATTTTAACATGGAGACATAAAAACTTAATAAAGTGCTAAATAGCCAATGAATTAACCTGTATTTAACATATTTGTCGGATTTATAAAAAAAATATTTAAAAAATCGTAAAGTTTATAATGCGCGAATCCTGGGTATTTTTTAATTGAAACTACTGTGAGGGATACTTAATCGGGTCAAAATACGAGTTTCGGTTTGTCATCTGTGGTATACTTCATAATTAAATGTGCATATCTATGGAAAAAGGACTTAATTTTATCCGCAAACAGGTGTTTAAAAATTCGGCGGGAAAAAAATATTTTTAATTTTTATTTTTAACATTGTTCTAAAATAGTCTAAGAATTTCGGTTTTGTATAAACTATGGTCATTATAGATAAAGCATTTCAATAGCTTCGTGTTAAAATAAACGGCTGGCTAAGAAAATGTTTTAAATAATTACAATAAATGTTTTACGAATGGTAGGAAAATGTGGTCCATTTTTGGACCGAAATCAATCGCAGAAAAATAAAAGCGCTCCATGTTTCGACCGAAATCGCGTGTTATAGACAAGGCATCATTGGATACTTGGTGTGTTGTTGAATTTCGGTAGAAACTGTTACAAATTTTTGATTTCGACACCGTAGGTGTTAAGGTACAGAATATTATTTGCTGACCTATTTAATATCTCTCTTCTATAGCTTGGCTTATTTCAAGACTCAATTTAATTAGCGGCTGGCATAGTCCAGCGGAAAGGCTCTTGACTCGCACACCGAATGTCGCGGGATCGAATTCCGGCGTGGCAAATAAATTTTATTTGATTATTATTATTTTTTTTATTATTTTCAACAAAGACACAATTTACATATATATATATAATTAAGACATTTTTCGGTAGTGCTGCGAAGCTGCCACATGGCTGCTTGTCTGCAGGTTCTACCTCAATATACACTCGTTTATATTAGAAGTAAAAACAATCAATCAAAAGTATAATATCAATTTGTGTTATTCACAAATGATTCATTTAAAATAATGTATAGTATATTTGCGGCACGTTCCAAAGCGGAGTATACTCACTATATCGTCCTGGTGTAAGACCACCATTCAGAATTGAAACGTTGCTTGGCACTAGCCGCGTTTGGTGACCAGATCTGAATAGCCAGATACTTCCCCACCTTCCTCTTCCCTATCTCTTTCCTCTCCCCACAACCTTCAGCCTCACATCATACCCCAATTGGGGATGCCATAGTCTCACTGGCTTCAGACGGGAGCAGTTGGGACCCTTGTGCGGTATTCATATAAAAAAAAGAAAAAAGTAAATTATTAAACGAATTAATAAACGTGAATTATTAAACGAAGAAAGTATCATAACGTTCATTCGGATCTAAAGTGAACACCCAGTACAAGGTACCAACATCTTTTTAAATGACACGATCTTGAACCGAACTAGTTGGAACTTATATCAGAACACTTATTTCCTCTTCAATAATTGCTACTCCATTAGGATGTCATTCATCGCGATAACTACAAAATTGTGTCAATTAGTGCGACTACTAAAAGCTAGGATTCAGAAGGCAGAGGCGACACCAGTAGAAGGCTTCTTCCACGAAGTATAGACACGATTAATTGCCTGAAAGCTAGCAGAAACTTCATGCATAATTACTACGGTAGGATGGATTTTCTTGGTACTGTAAACAGGCTCACTACGTACATGAAACGTAAAGGGATTACTGGGGTTACACAATACGAGACGCCTCGGATATTGTAATAACGCGTTGTATATATATATGTATGTATATTGCTAATAAACTCTTGCAGGAATTTTGCTGAATTCAAACGGGCCAATATAAACCAATATTGTTATCTTTAAAATAGAAAAAAATCTGTTTGTATGAAGTTAGAAGCAGTAAAAAACTTAGATCAGTTTACCCTCTAGTACCTATATCATCGAAGAAGAAAATATCACTAATGATTTAAACGAAAATATGCAAGAGTAGACTCAAACCCAGAATCTCTCATCTTACCAGGACGAACGCCTTATCCAATTGTCACTGCCACCTCTTATTTGACCGTCATATTTGTCAATCTCCTATATTTTAAATTGTATAATTAAAAAGACTATCGTCGATAATTTTTTTTCTTTATAATTAGTAACTACTTCTGTGTTCTAAGAACTGGTTTGTAACCTGGATAGTGTCTCGGATAAATGTATTCGATTTTATTTACATGCAATACCCATTGACATTTTTGTAAAAGTCTAACTGAATATTCAATTTTTATCGGAACAACTTTTTTTAATAGCTTTTGAAGGTTATTCCCATCAATGTACTCGTAATATACCAGCTAATAATGTAAACGAAAATATGAAAGAGAACAGGACACAGAAAAAGGACTCGAACCCAGAACCTCTTATTATTTATCCGAGACACTATCTAGGTTACAAACCAGTTCTTAGAACACTTATTTTCAATAAAAAAGGAAAATAATATTGAAAAAAAATTAGTCGATGACAGTTATGTTAATTCTGAAATTGGAAATATGACGGCCAAATAAGAGGTGGCAATTTCCTAATTGGTAAGGTGTTTGTCCCGGTAAGACGAGAGGTTCTGGGTTCGAGTCCCAGTTGCGACTATTATCTTTTTATTTTTCTGTGTCTTGGTCTCTTTTATATTTTATTTTAGATTTTTAGTGTTATCTTCTTCTTTAATGATATATTACATTGATGGGAATAACCGTTAAAAGTGATGAAAAGAGAGTTTTTTTTTTTTTTCAATAAAGAAAAGAGAGTTGTTCTAATAAAAATTCAACTCTCTTGTACCTCTGATGTTTCGACATATGCAATTTTCATAGCCTTCTGTTAGATATAGTAACTCCAATCAACTTACTAAGGAATTATCGTTAAATTTCATCAAATAACACATGACAAAAATTTGAAGTTTCATATTTCAATTATTGAATGAAATAGAATCATGAAATTAGTTTTGGAATCGCTTCTCAATTAGACACTTTTGTAATTTCCTTGAACGTGATTTTATAACGAATGTCTCCCGAAGCAGATAAATGATAGTAAAAATTCTTTTCAATCTTCTGAAGTGGCATCAAAATGAATCGGAAACAAATTAAGGGCACACAGCTGGCCATTTTCTCCTTAATAACGTTAGCATTGTTCTCTCATTCCTAGGAGAATGCCGGGAAAATTCAATGAAGTAATGAACTGATCATCCTATCGATCAGCATACAGTATAAAGGCGAATAAAACACATCATCCCTCGTATCCTCTCTCTCGTACATAAACAAGATAAAAAAGTACTAAATAACAACAACAAGAATGCTCGCTGAAAATGTACAACTATTTATCACAATTCACTACAAACAGGTACTTACCATTTTCAAAGGGAACGAATTCAACTTTGGGTAACAACTTATTGAAATAAAATTTTCTCGCCAGTGAACACATGTTAATATTTGCATTTTTTAATATTTTTGTTGAATTTTAGTGTTTCCTTGGCCTAAATGACCTTCACTGGCTCAAGTGCCCTGAAATAATCCAATACAAATTGTGCTGGATGGTGTTTAAATCAATCAATGAAATGGCCCCACCTTACACATCTGAACTATGTGTCCCTGAAAATGCTGGTCCGAGGCAGTCAACCCTTAGATCAGCAACATCATCAGCTTTATTCAGACTAATGGGACCTAAACGCAAGCCAAAAACAAGTTTGGAAATCGCGCTTTCGGAGTATCTGGGCCTAAGGCTTGGAATAAACTCCCTCCGGAACTTATGTAGATGCATAACAAGCCCAACAGAATTTATGTAGGTCAAAATTAAAAACCTACCTTTTTGGGCTCTCATACCCTTAAATAAAAAAATACCGATTTGGGAGTATCATTTTTGTTTTGTCTACGATATACCTTAATCACGCTTTTCTTATTGGATTAAAATTATTCGAATCCTAACGCATCAATCTTTCTCTTACCAAGGAACGCATCATCTTTAGGAAGATAGATGTTCTGATCAAATCCTTGTACGGCCCATCATAAAATTTGCTTTTGTTTCCCAAATACGCTCATTAAAGAACATATTATATATTGCAGTTCCCAATTTTGTCCTCTGGGTGCGAACTGTACCTTAATTTCCCTAAATAAACAATAACAGTGTTAAGCTCAAGGGACCTTCCAGGTCCTGTATATAGTTTCTGCTTGTACAGTACATTTTTACAGCATCATCGCGTTCATTGGCCAAATCATTGTACATATAGTTTCGTATCGGTGATCGATGAACCGGTGGATGCAATTTTTAGCCATAAGTTGTCATAGTGGTTTGTCTAGTTTGTAATTAGAAGTAAGATTATAGAAATGTATTATAAGTTTGTACAGCGCCATTTAGGTGATTTTTCATAAAAACGGCGCTATACAAGTCATTCAAATATTATTATTATTATTAAATGACTTCCTTCATCTAACTCGTTATTCCACGCATTAGTGAGATTTGAAAAAAAATCGCAATAAAATGTTGCATCTGTAGATGGAATTTTTAATTAAACATCGTTACACATCACGCTTTCAGTTTGCGACCAATTTTTTTTATAAACACATTAAAATTTCAAACATTGAATGTGTTTATCATCCAAAAGAGATGCGTAAGAAAAATTACAAACTCTGCTCATTTAGATTCACGTAGACCTATGTTCAAAAATCCTAAAATTCTGACAGTCACAGACATAAATATAATGGAGTTATGCATGTTAGAGCGATCATCTACGGACATCCCACAAAAAAACTCAACACATAAATACGCTACCAGGTTCACAGAAAACATATTAATAACAAAAGCAAACAAAACAATATTTTAAAAAGGACCATACTACATGGCCATTAAATTATATAACAACCTTCTACATAACATTAAACAAATACAAGATACACACAAATTCAAATTGTCACTTCACTTTCCTTGCTAACAAAAATGTCACTACACCGTGAATGAAACATCTATTTTTGTATTTCATTGGTTTATTTGTATTTTATTATCTGTATAAACATTATAATAAAACATGTATGTGGTTAGCTGGAAGAAATGGGATCTACCCATAAGCTACACCCTTTATATTTTTTATTTGTACAATAAATATTTTTTGATTTGATTTGAATAGAAGATCCAAGTCGAAAATTGTAAAAATATTGGAAATGCATCTGCCTCCCTAACAAAAACAAATACTCTTAAAATTTAAATGGATGTTTTGTGGTTTATAAGTTGATCCTTTGTTAAGTATGTGAATTGTATTGTTGACATCTCAATTAACTCGGCTAAACAACAAAACGAACACGATTGCAACAGTCGAGAAAATTGGATTGAAGAATGCTACCAGAAGATAAATGTATTTTCATGCAGTCGAGTTAGCAGAACTGAAAGGCTCCTGATTGTAGGAAACAGTTCACCATAAATCTCCCACCTCAAGGTGGACGTAGACAATTCACATACGCTCAACATTTCACTGGCGGAAGTGATGTATTGATTTACGGTTTCATGGTAATATCATCACCTCATTTGATAGGGTTCTAACTGATGTATATTATTTAAATGACTTCTTTAGGGTTTATTTCTTTTGCTCATTTCTATTTTCTATTTCATCTGTGTTGTATTTTCGTAGATATGTGTGTTAGATATTTATTAATTTATTTATTTATTTATTTACGCAACAGATCACTTTGTATAAACCACTATATTATAAACAACATCTACATGTTTCGATAACAATGTTATCTTCATCAGGATATGTTAATATAAAGAAAAATAAATGACAAACAAGTATGGACAATTTAAAATAAACTAGAACATAGACAAAATATTAAAAAGTAGAGGTGATTAATTGCTTAAAAATCGTACAATAGTTATACAAAATTAAATATAAAAATTATTTAGGGAAAAATAAAATTGCATTTAGATAATAAAAAACTTTTAAGAACAAATAATTAAAATAATTAGTATAAATCAAAAAATAAATAATCATAATTATTGTCAGTATTATTAAGAAAATAAATTTAAAAGATGGCTATTTCTAAAAAATGTTTGGTTATTAAAAATTTTAGAAATTAGAAAAGGCATTAATAGTAAAGTAAATATTATAAATGCGCCGTAACGTTTTCCTGTGAACCCCCCCCCCCCCCCCCCCCCCTTAAACGTTACGTAACACCCAATTGACAATTTTTACCTGAAAGTCTTTTGGCAGGGGGGCTGTATGTCACCAGTTTGGTGATCCTCTTTGTGAGGGATGACCTTTGGTGAAGGTGTACCCTGGTAGGTAGACTGTAACTTACCATGCGTTCGGGCAATCCGCCCAAGTTTACCAATTTATCTGACTCCATAAATGTACCCAAAAGTCTACTGAGATATTTCAAATAAAATAACTAGTTTGCACTGAAGCTAATATTTATTTTAATTTACACACGACAAATTTATATCAGAAGGAAGTATGAGGGAGACGATATCTCTACAAGTGAGCGGCGGACTGGACGGTCGGAAGACGAATGAATCTTCGGTAAATTTAACGAACTTAGCTAATTTTCCTTTGTAGAATATCGTTCCCTACATACCTCCACCCCAGTTTGCAAAACGATAACAAAAGTAGGTGAGAAAAAGATAACTAATGTAATGTTATATACTTAAAATTAACATACTTAATTATAACATGTCGCATTTCACAGAATTGCTATTTGTAGAAATTTATTACATTTTTAAATTTGCATTAAAGTTTTGCTTGAAAGTTTGCATCGACAAACATTTTGTTTGGAGCACTGAGAGTTGTATGACCTATGATTGAATCATTATTTATTCATTTTATCAGGTTACTTAAGCTTAATGAGCAAGTAGGTACCTATATATATATACAAGGCAAGTATAATTCTGAACTACCAGAAATTATTAATATAAAGCAATTTCCCTATCATTATAATATGAAAATTCTTTTAAAAACTCTCTTAACACTATTATCGTGTACGAATACACGTTTTTTTATTTTATTCCTATTCTTAAACAATATAAGGTTGTAAACTTTTTACTTAATATAAAAAATATATAGTTGTGTTCATGAAACTTGGGTTACATTATTTTATGTGTGGTATTATATCCATTATATATCTTATTTACTGTTACCGAACTTTCATGAACAAACAAGTGTATATTAATGTCAATTGCTTAACGAAATGTGATGTTATTTGAGGTGTTATGTATTTTTTAAAACATTTAGATATGGTATGCCTTAGTCAATGACAGGTATATAATTCACCTTTAGAACTATTAAGTTGTAAATTTATAATAATTAATAATGAATTTAGTTAATAATAACATTATCACGTTTCCTTAAGCATTTGGAACGAATCATTATCGTATGATAAAAAATTTTAACCCGTTCAATCAGATGTGGACGTCAAGGAACATCTGGTTGCACGTGTTTGAAACCTTTTATTAACTTAACATTTTAACATAATAGAAAAACTTGGTAAATTTTTAAAATTAGGTACATGTAATATTTGTATTTAAGAATTCTATAACATTTTAGAGTATAGTTTTTAACTTCGACGCGTACAGCGGAGTGGTTAGAAGTACATTTTACTTTTTCATCGCAAAGTGCGTAATGTTCTAAAAAATTTATTTAGGAATGGAAATATGTAATTAATAAGTGTTATATTGAGTGTGCGGTCAATATAAGACAATTTATGTTCCTATAATGTAACAGTGTTATAATAACTATAGCTTATTATCGTATAAAGTAAATACTCTATTACTGAAATATGATAAAGTACATGGTTAACATTCAACGCGTCTAGCGGAATGGTTTGAAACTTGGATAAGTTATTCATGTATGAATACATTAATGAGTGTTATAGGTGAAAGTAATATAGTAATATCTACAATTATTCATACAAAGTAATCTTTCTATCACTGAAATATGAAAAATTTATTACTCTTAATGTGGCAAAGGTAAGTATGATACAGGATTATCTAAAAATTATTCCTACAAAGTAATTTTCCTATCACTGGAATATGACAACATTCCTATTCTAAATATGTTGAAGGTACTTGTTTTTATTTTAAACTAGGTACATATAAAAATTTCATTCCAAAATTCTATAAAAGTTTTTTTAAAAGAAAAAGTTGTATAAAATTTTGAAAATTTATAAAAACTTTAACGCATATAACCGAGTGGTTAGATTTACTATTTAAATATTCATCGCAAGCTGCGGAATGTTTTATTTTTTACACAGGATAAGGTATAAAGCTGTTTTACGATAATATGTGTTATATTGAGTATATGGTCAATACAAGACATATTACGCTCTGTTAATATTATGTTTGAAAATGACTATTGTCTAAGTACATACATTGTTTTTCACGCAATATAGTGTTAAATTTTTCTTAAAACTAGTTACATGGTTTACATGATTTTTAAAAATGAAAAATTTTCATTGGTTAAATGGTTCATCACATTGATGACCAATATGTACTGTATAAAACAAATAATTTTAGTACTAGAGCTCAAAATTGTATTAATGTTGTAGACAATAGTACCAGTAATTTTACAAGTATATGGTTTAAGATATGCATTGTATATGCTTTTTATTTACTTTGTTAGTCATTTTTAATTTAATATGGGATCTGTAGAAAGGAAAAGAATTAATTATCTCTAATTTTTGCCAATATTTGCTTTCTGACTTGTATCTGTCGGGAAAATGGACTCTTCGACAAGATCTTGTTTTCTTGTGTTCTGGGAGTGGTTCCTGGACAGATGTGGAAGCTGGCGTATTATCCTCTACATTTTCTTGATCCATTAGCACTGGCAGGTGTTGATTTGATGTTTTCAAATTCTCTGCAGTCGTCCGACGTAGTTGTCAGGTTCTTCCTTAAGAGTTTCATTGAAGAAATCTTATGGTGATTTTGGTGTGCTACCCAATGTGAGTTCAGCTGGGAACATCTTGTTGGTCATATTGAAGTATCAGGAAACATTAATTTAACATAGGACGAGGGCGGAGTCATCTTTTGCCTTAATATGATCGTCAGGTTGACTCTGCGCTTTCCCTACAATCCTTAATTGCTTGCAGTAGGACAGTTAGTCTCTTCAGATTGAGATATGGTGTCAGCTACTGTATTCTGGAATATGTGTGATAGTGCTTTGATATATAAATTATAGAAAATATTGAAGTAGAGAAGATGGCGGTAAAATCGATTTGTCTCTTTTAAATTAGAGATAGTAGCTATTGAGTTGTCCTTTAGTATTCCTTTTTCCAGTTGCCTGTTGCCTGTTTGCTGGAGCTCAGTCCAGTTGCCTGTTGCCTGTTAGCTGGTGATATCTGTTGCCTGTTGCCTGTTGGCTGGAGCTGCGTCCAGTTGCCTGTTGCCTGTGTCTGTTATCCGTTGCCTGTTGCCTGTTGTCTGGCTCTAATGGCCAGTTTCCTGTTGCCTGTGTCTGTTAAATGGCCAGTTTCCTGTTTGCTGACTCTAATGGTCAGTTACCTGTTGTCTGTGCCTGTTAAATTGCTACAAGTGTTTTTGTTTCTTGTGCGTAAGTAAGGAAAGTTACGATGGACAGCTACTCTTAGCAAAATCACACTTATTGTGTGGCGTTGCCGTTGTTTTTCGAATTATCTCTATGAAATGTGCATGGTTGATAGCACTTATACGCCTTCTCTCCATATTTCTTGTGAAGTTTGCAAAATCCAGTTATGTTCCTGTTTGGAGACCTCCCGCGAGACCCTGACCTTGGTCTTCCAGCGGGGTTGTGCCTATATGTAGACTGGTCATAAAAATTTTGGCGAAAGTTTTGTCTACTTCGTCCTTTATAGTTAGATTGTCGATTGACATGTATTGGTCTAACTTCAGTTGTTTGATTTCTCTTGTAAGCGTAAGTACTTGTTTTTGAAGTTCTAGTAGCATTCTCCTCAGAGTCCTGAAGACGTTCGATGAGGGCAGTCTTGATGCGTACGTACTTTTCTTGGCCTGGTGGATTAATTATTATGTCGCTTATTATCTGCAGGGTGTCAGTATGTAGAGCGGCAATGACGATATTGTATTTGGTAAAGTCGTCTTTTATTCGTGAATTCACGAACTGTGCCTCGGCCTGGGCAAACCAGAGAGCGATGTTGGTCTTCCAGCAGCTTGGTAAGCGTACCGACACATGGTGAACGTCCGATGGTGGTCCGTTGTTTCCTTCCATGTTGTTTTTGCTGGGTTTGCCTCTTGGACTTGTGGAAGGATAAGTTGCGCTTGATCCGCTGGTGTTTCCTTCGTTGGTTACGATGAGATCGCTTGGGCTTGATTCGTTGGTATTCTCTTCGTTAGTGTCCTTTCCGAAAGTAATCATGTCCCGATTTGGTCAACACAATTCACAGCAGATATGGCAAATACGTATGGCAAAATTTAAATCAAGAGTATATGTATGGAATAGTTGTTTTTTAATTTATAACCCATATTAATTTAAAAATGGTATTTAAAATTGTTAGAAACTTATGAGAATTGTTAAAATTTTATTAAAATTATTAAAATTTTATTAAAAATGTTGAAAATAACTGAAATTTTGATATTTTACTTTGGATGTTGTGATAAAGTATTCAGTAAAGTTTAAATTGACGAATTCATCCGAATAGTTAAAATTTTAATTACTTGAAAAAAATTTCTAAAAAACTCATGAAATTTAATATTATCGCCGGAATGAAAAGTGCTAAACTTTAATAATATTATTGAAATACTCTAGCTGATGATCAATTTATTTGTAGGTAGTTACATTTCCGAGATGCGATAGGATTACATGAGTTCTGCAGATTTTTTAAAAGGAACATATGCAAGTTGTAACATATTGTATACGCATCAATTCATGTAACAATTTTTTACAATGCTGGAAAAAATGATAAGATTAATAAGAAACTATTTTTAAAACTTTCACGTGTCTGATGTGATGTATTTTTCATGAGATTGGTTTCCTGCCGTCCTTTGCGCTGGAAATCTGCCCCGCGTAGCTCGTACCGGTGTGCATCGGGCTTTACGCCATGCAGCTGGGCCGGTGGACGAATTCCGGTTCCCTGTAATGGCCGACCGCCAGCTGCATGATGCGTGATTCTCACTGAAATAGAGTGTACAAGCAAATTTAATCCTTTTTATTGAAAAAACAAGGAGAAATACACATTATTTATCAGGGATTTCATGAGACATCTAGATCGTTTCAGAAAAGATAGAACACAACGATTAAATACCGTTTTACGTCATAAAGTCGTAATTTATGGTGGATTTTACAATTCAGATTGCAAGATTAAATATATTATGTATGGAAAAAACAAAAATTGGGAAAAATCCATGTTTTAGCTGAAAATCAAAGCAATTTATTAATCATGTTATACGTCAATATCTTTTTGCAATGCCCATTTGGCGCTGTCATTATCGTAATAATTGACAGAATATGCGATGCACATTATTTGTGAAATTACTGAGTTCCCCCGGTGGCAATAAAACGAGATGGAAGCTAAGTTATTTTATGTAATTTTAAAATATGAAAGTGGCTCACCGGGTGTATTGAATCTCAGGATTCGTCTTCCGCTCGTCCGGTCGCTGCTACCTGTGAGATTTATTGTGTCGTCCCTCTGCGTGTTGTTTGGTGGTCACCAGTTTGGCAGGGGGGCTGTATGTCACCAGTTTGGTGATCCTCTTTGTGAGGGATGACCTTTGGTGAAGGTGTACCCTGGTAGGTAGACTGTAACTTACCATGCGTTCGGGCAATCCGCCCAAGTTTACCAATTTATCTGACTCCATAAATGTACCCAAAAGTCTACTGAGATATTTCAAATAAAATAACTAGTTTGCACTGAAGCTAATATTTATTTTAATTTACACACGACAAATTTATATCAGAAGGAAGTATGAGGGAGACGATATCTCTACAAGTGAGCGGCGGACTGGACGGTCGGAAGACGAATGAATCTTCGGTAAATTTAACGAACTTAGCTCGGCGCTAAGTGACGTCGGCTGAGTTGCCAGCGTAAAAACTATTTTTCCTTTGTAGAATATCGTTCCCTACAGTCTCAATTAAGTTGCACAAAGTACAGGAAAGTCGCTTAAATCCATTTTTTCTTGTTCTAATCGCCTTTGCGGTAATACTAACTCGCGCTACATGCGTATATTGTATTTTTGATTTATTCATGTTGCTTAATATGTTTATCGGCCTTATATTCCTTCCAGATCTCCACAATTTAACACTGTCTTTCCTCATGTTCCGAATGCAGTTATTCATGTTCTCAAAAGGAAGATTTAAAAATCCACAGTATGATTCACAGAAGAGAAAAACCTTTTTCATGTCCTGACTGCAACTATTCGTGTTCTCAAAAGAGATACCTAAGAAGTCACTTGCTGACTCGTAGTGGAGAAAAATCTTTTTAAAGTTCCGACTGCAACTATTCATGTACTACGAAGTAATTACAACTTTTAATGTACTACGAAGTAAACGAAAATCTAAAAATCACATGTTTACCCACAGTGGAGAAAAACCTATTTCTTGTCCCGACTGCAACTATTATTGTTACTCGAAAAAAGAACTAAAACGGCACTTGCTGAGTCACGGTGATGAAAAACCTTTTTCATATGCGCTACAAAACGATATCTAAAAATTCACACGTTTACCCAAAGTGGAAAGAAACCTTTTTCATGCCCCCACTGCAATTATTCATCTTGTACAAAGCAACTTCTTAGAAATCATTTGCTGACTCACAGTGACATAAAACCTTTTTTTTTTAGATAAAAAGTAAATATTCACAATAAATAATAATATATTAAATTTCATATCAGACATCACTTTTTTTGGTTACCCAATTAGTAGAGAAATATTCTCGGGTCTAACTGGGGAGCTAATCAATGTAATTATATATATATAGATAATAATATGTATAGTTACAAAAATGATATTTTAAAAATACTGAATAATAATATTTTCGAAAATACTGCAAAATATTGTACAATAAAAAAATTACATATAATTATAGAAACAGAATATCAACTAAAATCAACAAAAAATAAACAGAAATCAACAAAAATAATAGCAACAGAATATATCTGAAAATCATCGATAAAAGTAAGTCAATCTCCTCTGTAAAAAAAAAGAAAGTTTTTATGTGTTTAAACTGCGATTATTCATGTTCTACACAGAGGCACCAAAAAAATTCACATGTTAACCCACAACGGAAGAAAACCATTTTCCCGTCCCGATTGCTGTTATACAAGTTCCTTAAATGAAGATTTAAAAATCCACAGTAGGATTCACAGAAGAGAAAAACCTTTTTCATGTCGTGACAGCAACAATTCATGCTCTCAAAAGGGATATCTAAGAAGTCACTTGCTAACTCATAGTGGAGAAAAACCTTTTTCATGTTCCGAATGCAACAATTCATGTACTACAAAGAGAAATCTAAAATCACATGTTTAGTTAAGGTGAAGAAAAACCTATTTCATTCCCTGGCTGCAACTTTTTTTTTCTCGAAAAAATGACTAAAACGGTACTTGCTAACTCACTCACCTTTTCCATGTCCCGACTACAACTTTTCATGCGCTACAAAACGGTATCTAAAAATTCACATGTTTTCCCACACTGGACAAAAACCTTTTTCTTGTCCCGATTGCAATTATTCATGTTGTACAACTTCTTAGAAATCATTGCTGACTCACAGTGACATAATACCTTTTAGTTGTTTCTACTGCGAGTATTCACGTTTTTCAAAGAGGCACCAAGAAAATCACATGTTTATCCACAGCGGACAAAACCATTTTCATGTCCCGAATGCAGTTATTCAAGTTCTCGACACGGAAATTTAAAAATCCACAGCCCGATTCATAGTGGAGAAAAAACCTATTTCGTGTTTTGAGTGTAACTATGCATATACCAAGAGAAATCTAAAAAAAATCGCATGTTTTCCCATAGTGGATATACTTTTTCGTGTTCCGGCTGCAAATATACATGTTCTACAAAATAACAAATAAAACGTCACATATTTACCCAGAGAGTAGAAAAATCTTTTTTATGTCCCGCTAGCCACTATTTATGTTAACGCAAAGGACATCTAAAAAATCAAGTGTTAACCCACATTGGACAAAAACCTTTTTTGTGTCCCGACTGCAACCAATCATGTTCTCAAAAGGGGCGTCCAAGAACGCGTTCGCTTGTTCACAGTGGAGAGTAACTTTTTTCGTGTACTGACTGCAACCATTCATGTACTATAAAGGGATATCTAAAATCAGGTGTTTACCCACAGTGGAGAAAAACCTTTATCAGAAAATTTTTATTCCATCAAAATTTAACACTGAAGAAGTTCAAAATAGTGCTACTAAGTTTGTTAGTAACGACATAATTTTGGAGGATTAGAAAAGTGTTTTTTTGATGAATGTATCCATCTACAATCTTATTTAACAACGATAGCTTGAGATGGAGAACTGCCCCGAAAAACCAAAGCGATTTTACATTTTAGGTACTAAAAAATAAAGAACTTAAAACAATTTACCCAAACATTGACATAGCCTTAAGAATGTGCATTAAGTTTCTAATTCCCTATTTTTTATTTAAATAAAAAAACATGTTTCGTAACGCGTTGTTCGACCCCCAACTTCATACCAGACAAAGCAACAACATGTTACAAACTAAAAATGTTTATGACATGTATTTGATTATAACTTTTAGATTACCTATTGATTTTATTTTGAATTATTATATTTATTATAATATTATGGAAATACTGAAACCGGTTTAGTCACCGGATGGCGTGTTGCTATCACGAGGCGCATTATGGTTCTTCACTTTGGTTGGATAGGTTCTAACTCCGCCTCACTATGTTATAAGGTTTCAAAGTATGCAAAGACGAATTTTCGTAATCTAATGAATAATTTTAGTTTATCATATTTTTAAGAATTTTTTTAAAAATAGGACGTGGCCGACGCTTGGCGTTGCATTGAGGAAATATAAAATGAACGATGTGAAATGAATTATTATTCCCTAGCTGGTTGCATACGGTTCTATTTGCATGTTTAGGTATGTTCTAAAATGGTAAGTATACGTCCTATTTAAATATTTTCCTTTAAAAAATGTTCAATTTAAATACTTTACACAAGTTTCAACCCCAAATTCAGAAACAAGTTAATAGATTATGAGAAATCATCTTTACAAATTTTGGCACCTCATATCTCAGAAAAAGGTGAAGTGAATTTAGAGCACAGTCCAAAGTGAGGATATACTGGCGGTCAATGTCCAGAGTTTCAGATCTTCATTTATAATGTAAGTAGTAGCAGGTGTACAATTTAGGAGATGGGAATGGGTAACATTAACAACTAGGAGTGACCAATGGCAGAGGTGTTGGTTATCCAATAAATGGTTCCCGGTGCGGCTGTACCCACACCCGCCTCAATTGGAATCATACATTTGAATACAGCATCGCGTTCGTTGATTAAATGCATTGTAGATATAATTTTGTATTGGTGATCGACGAACCGGTGGACCCAACTGTTATCCATAAGATGTTATAATATATTATGTAGTCTAAAAATTAGTAATAAAGTAGAGGACTATAGAAATATATTATATATTTATACAGCGGCCTTTTTGTGATTTTACACAAAAACAGTGCTAAATAAATAATCTAAATATTATTATTAAAAGAAAGCCTAAAAGACAAAATTATAAGTTTTCCCATTTCTCAAAAATAACTGCATATATTGTGTTGGATACCCGAAGTTTAAAAAAAATCTAATTTGACTTCGTTACTGTGCGTTTTTATTATAATCGTGACGATCTACGATTACGGTACCGTGACATCATAAAAAGCCAATAAACATACGTTCCTTATCACAATAATGCTGCAGCCTTGTAAAAACATGAAGTACACATAATGTACGTAGGTCTGTATCCTCCAATGGAAACAGTTATTATTTTCTTGCATCTCTCTCACACACCGTACCATGACATCTCCGTAGACCTCCATAATACTACTAGCCGTGACGATAATTTTGAAAGTATGGAATATAGTAACAGGGATAATATTGAAATGTGAGTGAATTCAAAAACGTCAAATGTCAATGCGCTGATGCTTTTTCTTTGCTGATATAATGCTGCAGCTCTTTCTGACACACTAAATAACAACAAAATGAGACAAACGGTGAACGTAGGTATGTATGCACCCCTCCAAAGGAAACATACAATCATTATCATACATCTGCCTCACACGTATGAAGAAAATGAAATGCAATTCCCATCGCCGTAGCTTAGCCGTAATAAGATATATGTATCTGTTTTCTCCAAAGGAAAAAAAGTAGTACTTTGTAGAAAACAGTCACACGTATTTTGTGTGTATCGTATTTTGTCGCACCATTATTACATGTAAAAAAGAGCTGCAGCATTAAAGCGATGGGTAATGTATGTTTATTGCCTTTTTTGCAGTCATGGCACCGCAAGCGTGGGTCGTCACGGTAATAATAAAAGAGCTCAATGGGGCAAAATACAATCCGTTTACAATATTGTCGTTGCTCAAATAAACCGTTCCTAATACAGATTAGTTCCAGGCTGGAAAGAGGAAATATTCGAATATGTTCCGGCTTTCCCATTGGATTCTAGGGTGTGACTTAGCAACGTGTGAAAAAATTATCATCCAATTAAATATAAATGCTTATTTTTATCAAAAGGAAGAAGTGGGTTTGTTAGAGAAGACATATAATAACATGAATGGACATGTTTTCCACCATGAAAAGATAACCCAATCACATCCTTTTATTGTACCGTATTATTAGATCCATTCTCACATCCAGGCAGATGCGCCTATAATATGTACCCAAAAATATGTAAACACACAATTTTAAGCACTTCCCAAAACAAATTAGAGATTTTTGGTGTGATTTTTATTCTTATCCTCTAAGCAACATCGGATGTCCAAATTGTTTAAATTAAGAGGTTTCAGACATATTTATTTATTTTTTTAAAACATTACATTTTATAATGATCTTTGTCTGTCCAACTAGGAAATTTACCTGTTTTAGGACAGTCAGAATGAGCAGATTTATTACATGAATTATTGTTTATTACCTGAATTATTGTTTATTACATGAATTATTTTTTATTACATGAATTATTGTTTATTAAATGAATTATTGTTTATTACATGAATTATTGTTTATTACATGAATTATTGTTAAAGCAATGGTTGAGGGGTAAAACTCTCGACTCGAAATCCGAAGGTCGCGGGATAGAATCCTGGCGTGCGAAAATATATTTTATTTGATTAATTTGTGTTATTTCACAAATAATTAATTTAAAAAGTAAATATAGTGTATTTGTGGAACTTTCCAGAGTGGAAGATACTTTCTGTATTGACCTGGTGTAAGACCATCATTCAGAATTGAAACGTTGCATAAAATGGCTTTAACCGTATTTGGAGCCCAGATCTAAATAGCCAGGTACTTCCCTACCTTCCTCTCCACCCTCTTCTTCTCCTCCCCACTACCTCCAGTCTCTGAACATACCCCAATTGGGGATACCATAGTCTCACAGAGGGAGAGTGAGATTATGTGCGTAAAAATCATCATCAAAAATCAGATTATGTGAGTAAAGAACCATTAAAAAAATACATATTTATAATTTATAATGTCCTGTTTGTTTTCAAAATTCCCGTAGGTTTTGAACTCAATACTGCAGTTTATACAAATAAATATTTATTATTCCATCACAACGTTATCATAGTTTAATATGCATACTCGTACAAACTTATTGAAAAAATCAAACATTTCATGAACCTTAACTCCTTTCCAACATACTCTTATAAGCCATGTTTCTCAAGTTTCCGTCATTGTTTGGTTTCATATTCCTCCTTACTGTACTTTTATGTTGTATGTGCACTCAAAATGTTTCTTATTTCTAAACGTGAACTGACTACTGGTTTATATTATATTTTAAGTTTAATGATTCTTGCTTAATGGTACCGTTATTATCTATTGTCCTGTGCCAAAACAGCACAGTTATTTTTTTCTCTAGGCATTGCTTTGTTTATACGGTATATTCTTTGTTTCATATTATTTTATCAATATTTTCTAAGTTTATTATATTTAAGCGTGCTTGAAGTAAAATAGCACTTAACTGCGCTATACAAATATAACGTTTTTATTATTAAAGGATTTCTTTATTAATACAGGTAAGAGGAACAAGTATATTACGTAATACGTGTATATAAAAAGGATCAGAACACTAACATTGCATTTACTATCCAACCATTATGTTAATAGGCCCATTCCAGGGGTTTTCAAATTTCGCAAATTCAGGGACTAAATGAAGCCTGTATTATAATAGGCGTGGTTATATTGTTTCAACAACGCATAAAAGCATAATTTGAGCAAACTGCTGTCCTTAAAAAACCCTTATTTTACACGTTTTGTTTAGGTACCAATATTTTTTAATGAAACTCTCAAATTATTAAAAAAATACAGTTTATTATGGAGATTTTGTGAAAACCCATTATGAAAAATTCATATGTTCAGTTATTTATTACAAAAATACAAACCAGTTGTTCTGGAAATCTATTATCTTTAAGTGATATATTTATTAATTAAATTGAAACAAATTTCTTTGTGTTTGTTATTGATCACATGTTTCGAAATCGGAAACCTCGCCAGGATAAATAAATTAAAGGTTTAAAAAAGTGACTGAACCTTGGCGCAATTTAAAATAAATAAACATCTGATGATGATGATGATGATTATGACTTCTAGCATTTTTTTTCAAATTCGACATATCCAACCAACTTCGGAAACAATTTACTTAAAAATGTATAGTCCAAATTAAAGAATCTTACACCACAAAATCGACGTCAAATGTGACGTATATTTACCCGTTTCCCACTTGTTGTATTAGCTTTCGGACACACTTTAACGGCCTTACTAAAAACCCCGTGAAAAATTTATTCAATTGACAAACGGCCGCGGATGTGAAAACATTACTAATTAAAAAATTGTTCTTGGAAAAAAATACACGCCGTTTACACAGCCTGGGGGGGGTAGTTTATCTCTGTTTTAGGGATGATGTCTGAACGAAATTAGGAATTTTCCAAAGTATTTTGAATGTTCTATATATTTCTTATTTTTGAAGGTGCCGTAAAAACTAATACCATTTTTAAAAACTAAATAAAATTACCTTTTTGATTTGTGTATTTGAAATACACTTTAGTTTTAAAAAACTGCCATATTTTAAGATTTAAACACGGAAAAAAATGTAAAATAATTTCTTACCAATACATTTTTATGAAAGTGTACAGAAATATTTATAAAATTAAAATTTAAAAAATACAAATCTTTTATATAATGAATATTGAATGAAACTGTAACCTCACTTTTTCCTCGTGCATACAATAAAAAAATTATAAAAAATTTCAAAGTTTTTTTCAAATAACCTTAAAAATATCTCTGACATTTCAACACATTTCTTGAACCACTAAAGATGTTAATTTCTTTGATAAATTTACCAACACGTGAATTTGATATTAATATATTTTTTAAAAAAACACCACTTTTAAGAAATTCTCATAAAATAAAGATTTAAAAACGTAAATTTGAACTTTTATGTAACCCAAAACAATGTTTTGACAGTTCAACTTTTAAGTACTGTTTATTGTGCAATAACTTGATAAAACTGATGTAAAACCACACAAATAACACGGCAAATGTTTTAATTACAAGAATAGAAGAGTGAATTGGTCACTATAATAGAAATCATTCTGTAAAATCTCAACATTTAGTAAAAATATTCCCGTCATGTATGAAAACCAGGCGCGACGCCATCACCATCTAGCGGCTATGAATGAAAACAAAATTTTGTATGAAAATTGATAAATTGCAGTGTTGCCAAATTTAAAACGTTTTTTAGAGTGAAATTCTTTTTTAGTAATATTTCGTGTTTTAGTGTAAATGTGTTGTATCCATGATGCTACAAAAACACAGGAAATCGGTCGTGCTGTGGTTTTTTTTAGTAAGGCCGTAAATGTTTATTGCTATAGTTGCGCCGAAAACAATTAATTTGTTATGGATTTCTTTTTGGAAACCGTTATTAGGTACCCACGTACATATGATGAAACTGCTGGCTGTAACTACAAATTACGTTTGACGATGTTTAAAGCACTTGATGGTATATAACCATTCCACTAATTAGGACTTGTTGTTGCTGCTACGTTTTATGTAGTATACGAATGCACCCAAGTTAATTCTGCATTCATGGACAAATAAAGCCGAATATAAAGATAGAGCAATGTGTGTTACTAGCCTGCTGGGATCAAACAAGCTTTCTCTGAAAGTTCGAAATGAGCTTTAGTGTTAGTGTTTTATTGTCAATTTGTCTTACTTTGAGAGTGGTTTGTAATTGCAAACCGGGTTCATCCCAAAAGGGTATATAAAATCATCAAGTTTTTTTAAATTTATATATTTGTGATGTCTGTATCTCCGTAATCCTCTACAAAAGATAATTGTATTTAGTATTAGTATTGGACCTTATCCCAGTTTGATTAAAGGACTTTGGTTTTTTGAAAACATAATGACTATTTGTTAATGTTACTTGCAATAAAAATATGATTTTACAGGACACAAGTCCTTATAACTCGCTGGCTAGATTTTGTCTTACGAGCTCTCGCAAAAGGAATGACTTGCCTCTCTCTGATCGGCTTATTTTGGATTAGACTTCTTTAAGCCCCTTTTCATTATTAGGTTACAAGCAACACCTGTTGTCTTATGGACGCGAATAGCATTAAAAACCCGAGGAAACTAGTTTTCGTGACCTTATTGTTAGTTTAATAATTATTAGTATAATATGTGATTTTGTTCTCTTAACCTTTCAGTGCAAAGGTTATTTCATCGTCTCACACTAACATGCGCTTTTTTTTTCGTACGTTTTGTAAAATAGCTGCGGAACTTTACGAAAAAAAATTTTTTCTTTAATTACATTTTTTATACGTTCTTATGTCTACTTTGAAGTGGTCGAGATATTATAAATATGCATTTATATATATGTATTTTTTTACTTGTATTACAGATTGATGTAATCCTATTAAAATACACATGACATTGTGAGTGGAAGATACTTTCAGTATCGCCCTGGCGTAAGAACACCATTCAGAATTGAAACTTTGCTTGATATTGTTCAATAGTGTTTGGTAACCAGATCCGAATTGCCAGGTACATCCCCGCCTTCCTCCTCCTTCTCTCCTCTCTCCTCATCCTTCCCACTAACGTCAGCCTCACAACATACCACAATAATTGAGGATGCCATTGTACCATTGGCTCCAATGTAACACTTAATTAGTGTTTTCGGTCCGTGAGACCAACGCGAGTATAAGTGTTATATTTAAGATGAGTAACAATTACTATCCAATAATGATTAATTCTTTTTTTTTAATAATATTTTTTCATTCTTTATTTATTAGATTTCTCGGGTTTTTTTTTAATTAACACATGAACATTTTTATTTTTGTTATTAAAGTTAGAGTACTGAAAATTTATGTTATATTTAAGAGGCTGAATTCTAAAAAAGAGTTCAATTTTAAATTTTTTTTTCATTTAATTATACCCCCTTCTATATAAAAAATCCCAGTAATGCTTAAAAAGTATATAATTAAAATAATACAGACGTGTTATACATTAAATATACACAAAATTCCAAAATACAATCAAAACATTACTCTGGTATTAGTAATCGCAGTCCCATGATCTGTTCTAAAACAAATATAAAAATAATGAACCCACCACCGAATTTTTTCATTGTTAGATTTTGGGATGTTATGCCGTGTTGCGCTATCTCCTTCTTTAGGCGACGTTTCGGACAGCGTTGCAGTGTCCATCATCAGGGCAGATCCGGTAGATCCGACGATCCGACAACGATCTACCGGATCTGTCCTGATGATGGACACTGCAACACTGTCCGAAACGTCGGCTAAAGAAGGAGATAGCGCAACACGGCATAACATCCCATAAACTAACAATGAAAATGATTTTGGCCGTGAAAATCTAAAAACTTATCCCACCACCGAATGTTAACTTAACAAATTTATTATAAACTAATACAACTACTGAAGCAATCTGCCACCAAACAGCTTTTGCAATGTATTTTTATTATATTTTTAACCAGCCCCCACATATCTTAAACGCGGTATTACATTTCAGTCAGATCCATTCTCCGTGGATTCTAGCCGAGGCAACCATAAACATAAACCAACGGTTTGGTTGGCTTTAGGTTAAAACCAATTTCTGTGTTTTGAAATTACGTTTCGTCTGGGGCTTTTCTACCGGTGCCAAAGACGTAGTGCAACAAATTTATAACTCGGCGTTGATTGTTAAAAGCAAATGCCTTATTTGTAGAATTGTGGGTTTCTTTAATGGGTATTCATTCTTATTTTTGTCAAAGTAAGAAGCAATTAATCATTACAAGCCAATAAAATATGATAAAGCATAAAAGTTTTGTTATGTGCTTTCATTATTAATTTGTTTTAGTGTTATTTTTTTATATTTCTAATTTTGTTTCTTTATTCATTTCTTTCGGTAATTATATAATTTAAGAATATTTTGACAACCACGTTAGGTACGTGCCCGTGTTGTTTTATTTGTTGTATTATTTGCTTAAAATTGTCCATGGATTAATGTCTTTATATTTACACCTCGAAATGGATATTTTATCGAACACGGGACTCCTGGATGGGACCCAAATATGATGCCAACTCAGCCACTGACCGGTTGGTTATTGTTAAAGTTTATTATCCTGTCTTGCTATTATTAAAATATGTCAAACTTGCGAATTGGTTGCACTCAAAATAAATACTATTTACAGTAAATTATTCCGCTACAGTAGGTACATATTTATAAATTATTTGTAGAGAACCGTGTAGATAGTTTTTCGAATATATTCATTATAATATTGTACATAAAGTATCCAAGAATTAGTATTTATACTATAGATGATGACCGAAATAAATTAAATAAAATCGCAACAGAATTGGAATTGGTGGACTCAAAATGTACGATAAATTACGTATCCCGTAATCGTGATATCACCTCAACCCTTCTTCCCCTTCTCGTCAGTAATTCGGCCAATTCCCGCGGTTTGCATTAAAACCGGAAGTGTGGCACTTTGTGACTTCCGTCCACCGGAAATGGCGGCCGGGCCGTAGTGCCACCTTTCAGGCAGTGTTTTGGAATGAAGGCTGTGTTCTGCTTTCAGCCGGACTTCGGGCATTATTCAGGCGGCGTTCAGGCAGTATCAGCCTGATTTCAGGGTAAATTATGTAATCTTGCGCAAGTCCCGGATGTGGAGGTGAGACCCGAAAGGAGAGAGCAAATATCACCCACGTTTAATTAAGTTGAAATGAAGAAAAAAATCGAATAAATCAGTAGTTATTTCTTTGCTTGAGTTGGGATAAATATATGTAAGTATATATGTATATTATCTATGATTAATTTAATTTTCCAGTTCAATGGTGTTAAAACCTTCGTAAACAGGGTTTCAAAGGAGCAGCAATCATAACAGCTTTAATGGAAAATAAGAATGTTTAATAAATTAGAAAATAATTCAATTTTTATTAGAAAAAATCGCTTTTAAAGGTTATTCTCATCAATGTAATGTATCGAAGAAGAAGATAACATCAAAAAAACAAAACGAAAATATTATGAAAAACACAGGAAAATAAAAAGGTAACTGTCGCAATCGCGACTTGAACCCAGGGTCTGTAGTGTTACTTCGACGATCGCCAAACTCTGTCATTGAGATCTCTTATTTTTAAGTCATTTTTGTTAATCTCATATTACAAATTCAGAATTACAATACAAAATTATCTTGGATTAACATTTTTCCCCTGTATTTTTGGCACCTATCTTTTTAAAGTTAAAATAACTGGTTTATAACTTAGATCAGTGGTATTCAACCTGTGGTACGCGTACCCCTGGGTGTACGCGAAGCCAGACTGGGGGTACGCGGCTCGATATAGGATTTAAAACTCGGCCCAACGTGAAATTGAGCCAAATTTTCTAAAACTTTGCTTTGCGAAGCAAGCTCAAAGGTCACATTGACTGTATTTATATCATAGTCTTTATTATATTATAGTCTTGTACATATATATCATCGCTTTATATTATAGTCTCGTACACTCACACCTAAATTACCTAATTGAATCTGGGGAGACGCATGTGAAACATACATAAATGAATAACAGGTAATACAAAACAAGGTACTCAAAAAACTATTTAACTACACGCCCAGAACATCCACAAAAAATTATATATGGAAACAAAACAATTAACATTAAGAAAACTATATGAATACAATACATGTCTCCTTATATACAAAATACAAAATAATCTCGTACACACAAACACAGAATTCATTAAAACGTCTCAAGTACATAAACACTTTACATGATAACATACATTTAAACACCATCCACACTAACTATGATAAACAATCCATTGGTTACGAGGGGGGAAACTTATATAATTGCCTCCCATATGGCATTAAAAACGAAAATAAGTTGGGTAAATTTAAAAAAATATATATTAATATTTATTCATGATAAACAAAATAATGAAATAGAATAGCGCTGTATTGAAATATTTAGTTTATAATTATTATTAATTATGTGTAAAATGATTTCTAGTTAAATTAGTGAAAATGTAATTTTCTTTTAACTGGAAAAAAAATAGTATTAACATTATTATGGTGTAACAGGAAATCGGGCTTTTATTGCAACTACCGAAACATGAGAAACTTTTTTTCCATAAAATTTATCGAGGTTAAAAAAATTCATCCTTTCAATAATTTTACTTGATTAATTTTTACTTTTAATAATTTTTTTTAAATTAAATATATTTTTTTCAAATATTTTAATATTTTTTAATTTTATTTGTGTTTTATTGTGTTTTATTTTTGTTTAATTTAATTTCAATTTTATGCTTAATTTTTTATATTATTTATGTGACGAATTTTATTTTCATTTTATGTTTTAATTAGGTACCCACCTAATATATGTAATCACATTTTATTTCCTTTATTTTTCTTTTATATTTTATAGATGATTATGTAATATGGCAGACTTGCACTATCCTCCCAGTCCTCCTGGAATAAAAACTTAAGTAAAAAAAATAATACATTTTGTGAGCTGAAGTTGTGTATGGAAAACGTTAATTTTTTTCGTCGAAATAAAAAGACGTGTAAAAAATGGTTCAAGTTTGCATTTAGAATCGCCGGTTAAAAATGCCCGAAGTCAAGTTACAATCTGTATTAATTATATTTTTGCGACATTATTGTTAAATTCATGTAATAATTAGATTATGAAAAAAATACAAATGAAATATGTCTTTCATTACACTTGTTCACAAGATAGGTAGAGGGTAGGGGGTACAACAAATTTGTAGTAAGAATCAAGGGGTACGCAGACTCAAAAAGGTTGAAAACCGCTGACATAGATAGTGTCTTGGATAAACTCGTATAAAATGAGACACATATTGACTAGTTTCTAAAAGTCTAAAAGAATATTAAGTTTTTATTGGAATAACTCTCTTTTTATGATAAATTTGAAAGTTATTAAACGATAGAAAATAATTGTTTATTTACTAAATTTTCTTTTATATTTTTTTTCAGCTAAATTGCATAACGCAATAATTATAGCACACGTTAAATTAATTATAAATATTATTTACAATTTAAAAATAGATACCCCTCTTGCAAAATACAAATAGCCGAATTTTTGCTATCCCAGTTGTTAAATTCGCCGATGAAATCGAGTTTTATCTATTATGGGGTTCAAAGTTTTTAAAAGCATCAAGAAAATAAATACATTTTAAAAAATTATTTCTTATTTAAACACAGCAGCAAACTTATTTTGTGGCACCATTATTTTTTTTTAATAGAAAAATCTCTTCGTGCATGATAATAATAATTGCCAAACTAATTACACCTTTCCACTAACGGATAATTATTTATTTTAATAATTAGACAAATAACTTTATTTACATCATTTTTATTGGTACACAATCAACATGTTTCGTATGTTTCGTTTCGTTAGTATACGTTTGATCCTGATGAAGTAAACATTGTTTACGAAACATGTTGATTGTGTACCAATAAAAATGATGTTAATAAAGTTATTTGTCTTTTTATTAAAATAAATAATGCCTTCACAAAGTGAAAACCTTTCCGAAGAAGTTTTCTTCGAAAAAAAAAAAATTAGGATAATTATTAAGACGATTTTAAAAACCTTAAAAAAGCGCCACAAGAGTTTAATTCGCAGGATTTAACACAGACCTAGTCCGCCTCAGAACGTGAACCCTTGTCAAGAGGACTCTATGAATTATCTTTTTATGTTTCGGGTTAGTCTGAATTCTTTTCAAATCTGTTCTAATTTTGAAAATTTTAAAAATACTAACGAACTAACTGACAATCACGCCGTCATCCCATCATGCATCGTCTCATACGTGTTCTTCTATTATACTGATTCTTGACATGGCCTAACTCAAGTATCTCATTCACTTGGTCGTGATATATCTTCCTCTGGCGTCCCCGACTTCTTCTACCATTCACACTTGCGCCACATATTCTCGTTAAACTCCTTTCTTCGTGCAATCACTCTAGACGCCCAAACCGTCTGAGCGTCCCTTTCTTAATCCTTATCAATACGCTTACATCAACCTTGCGGATTTCTCATACGATCGTACAAAAAATATGCTTGTCTTAACTCTTCACACAATGAGTTTCAAACCTTGAATTTTTAACTTTGAAAACGGCACTTATGTTCAAAGCAAATTTGATATCATTGAAGTAGAGTTACGCAGGACCGTCAGGACAGACACGCATCTGAAATAATTTTTTTTTAATTCTTAAATGATATACAACTACAAAAAATTATTACTTGTCCAAAAGGTTACCTATTAATAACTTTATAACAAGATTCTCCCTTAACCACTGCAGCGACAGCGCAATTTAAAACTTTTTTCTCCGATTGCTCGAAATTTTTTGGTAATCATTTTGAATATTTTCTGCCAACATTAAAAAAATCATACATCTGAATTTTAATATGGAGACATACAAACTGATTATGGTTCTATATAGCCAATGAATTCTCCTATATTTTGACGATTTTCACATATTCGTAGGATTTGAAAAATATGTATTATAAAATCGTATACTTGTTCTTGATTACCTACAAATAAGGGAAAATTTTCCAAAATTGGCAGCAAAGCAATCCGAGGTATTTTAAATATTGCCATAATGTGGCAAAATCCACTCCAGTGGTTAATTTTATTACGGTACAATGTACATAGTAGGTACTGTGCTTGTTAGGTTCCCGGTCCAAAGGTTTTTTTTATTATTTTTTTTTATTATTAAAAACATACAACGAAGTTGCACTCCCAAACTTATCAAAACTCATTAAGGGATCGCCAATTGGTACTTTTGAGAAGTTAAACCCAACTCAACCCAATATGTAGACACAATTTATGAATAAAAAATTTACAAAACATTTCACAGATTGGTTGGTCATCCATTTCGCGGAAGGTGGTCACAGCTCACAGCCCAAGGACAGCAGGCCACTAGTCGGATTATCAAATCACCGCAACTTTTGGTTGGCCTGTTATTTGTAAGGATTAAGTTGCGGCTAAGCGAGCTGACAAACAAATACAAGGAACTACCGACTTTTAGTATTATCGTCGGTGGCTGATATTCCTCAACCTTGAACTTATACTAAACTTGTTAATACGCTATCATATAGTATGTTTATTTCATTTTGGTAGTTAGGAATATTCTATATTTTTTATTAGTAATCATTTTATCACGTAAAAAATGTACAATAAAAACTTAGAAAAGTTTGATAAGATATTGGAAATAATTCTAGACTCAAATATAATCTCATGAAAAAAATGCCGATCTTATGGCCAAAAAAGGGCTAAGAATGTGTCTAATATTATGCAAACCATTCAAGAACCCTCAATAAAAAAAAAAACAGTTTTAATTTAATTCAGTTTTTATGTAATTTTGTAACTTTTTTAGATTTTGTATATTATTTGTCTTTGAGTAGGTTTTATTAATTTTGTAGACCGATTAACCAAGTTTTAATAACTAGATTGTTGTCTCGTAAGTAAGGACATCTGTTAAAACTAAGATCCCGGTATAAAATAAATTATTCAAAATGGTTACACTAGGTAAATGGTCACCAAATTTTCTTCTTAAAAATTCGTCTCGATCTCTGATCGTAACATTTTTAATTCCCGCCATTATTCTAGCAGCTACTTTTATTTAACGCCGTCTGTTGAGAAAACGCCGAAATAAAAACCCGTCCCTAAAAATGGAGAATTTTTTTTACAACCTGGTAATGAAATGTTTAAGACGATTCTAATCAACCTTTTCTCGTTGTTTTTGCGGAAAGAAGTTCACAGTTTTTACACATCTTCTTTATGATAAAGGTTTTGTCTATGGTGATGATCTTTTGGCTAGTGGATTAATTAAACAACGACCTCGAGTATAGTTTAACGAATGGATTAATTTATATTCTGTTGATGTGTTTAAATATATTTGAAATTCTTACACTTTTTCGTATGGACAGTTTTTACAGTTTTTAGTATTTATTTAGCAGTATATATATATGTTCGCGGAATTTGAGATATTTAGATTATTGTTAGACAGACCTAATTGGAATATCTTCGCCACATCATGAGGAGCGGCAAGAAATTAAGGCGAGATTGAAGAACAGATCAGAGCATCTCTTAAATCTCTTACTAGGCCAACCTCCGGTTTTTTATTGTAAACTAGCTGACGCGTCAAACTTCGTACCGACTCAGAATCAATAACTGTTGTGTTAACTTATTAGCTTAGTTAAACTATTTTTTTTTATTAAGTTAAACATTACACAACGAAGCAATTATCGATGCCCAACTGTTTGAATTTTGTTTTTATCGGTATCAGAGATGGCGTGGTGTACGGATTTATAATTCTTTGTGATTTTCGAACTTTTCCACTTACTTACGAGAATAGCGTTTCATTTTCTTTATATGTGTGAGGGAGATTTATTTTAATTATTGTATTTTTCCTTTGGAGGGGTGCAGATATACGTTAACCGTTTGTCTCATTTTCGACTATTGACATTTAGTGTGTAAGAAAGAGGGCAGCAATATATGTTTAAGAAAAAAAAAAAGCAAAACAATCGGCGCATTGACATTTGACATTTTTTTAATGATTTTTTGAATTGCTGCAGCTCTTTCAAAAGATGAGAATGTACGAGGAAATATATATTTTTTCATATTTTGTTTTTGTAAATTTTTCCGATGTTTTAATAGCTATTCTGTTATTTGGGGCGGAGACAAATCCAACAAATCAAAGATCATAAAAATCGGTCCTGGCGTTCTTGAGTTATAAATGGTTTAACAAATCCGACTTTGTTTTACATAATTTTAAGATTGTAGTTTAAGAAATTAATTATCTATAACTACAGTATGAAATTCTGTAAATCCCGCATTTCAGTACATTATTATTTATTTGTTCATTCGATTCTCCGCTTTCTGGCTATCGGGAAGGAGATTGTACGTGGCCTGTGCATCTTTAACCACTTTCAGTCTTCGCTGTATGGATTCACTACGTTAGGTGCCTTAGCACTGGTACCGGGGTTCATGGGGTGAGATACATTCGGGTCTTGGCGGTGGGTGGCTGCCCGACTGCTGCGTGACGGGCAGGATCAAGAGAGACTGGTTGAAGGAGGCCTTTTGACTTGTTTAGCCGAACTCTCGATCCTTCACCTTGCACCGCAGTCAGAGGGATGGAGTCAAACGTTTGTCACTCCTGGACACACCGTCCCTGGATTCCTACCCACCCCTCATACCTTTTCTTTCTCAGAACTTCCTCTCCATTATTGGTCATAGGTCATGATTGAAATAATGTAAAAAAATAATAATTTACGTCATGGGGAAAAATGGGCCATGTGTCTCTTTCATGTTCACATTTATATAGAAGCAAAAAAACGAAAGTGAGACTAAAACCACCTCCTTTCCATCATCAAAGGAAAAAATGTTGTTGGTTAATGCTTAAAAAGATTGCTATCTTCGACTGTAAAAAGCTAACATAACATTTTATCCCGTTAATCGCGAAAAAAGCCACGGCACGCCTTTGTTTATTTTTCAGATTTCTTTATCAAACAGAAAGCGTAATCTTGAAGACCATCAAAGATAAGAACGATAAATCGAATACCTACCAACTTTAAGAAACAATGCTAAAAGGTTGAGGTTCAAAGTGTCATCTGTCTGCGATAAAACTCCAGACAACAAAAGATCGAAATGTTTTACCAAAAGGTCCCACTAACAAGAATAGAATATACGAGTATCTCTGGTCATCCTCGCCGAAAGTGTCACTTCATTATCTCGCGGCCATTTTGCGGGAGAATCGACTGAAAGTGGCGCGAAACCGCTGTACAATCTGGCAACATCGGTGCAAACTCCCGCCAAAACTGACAAGCGCGCCAAATTGATTGGTTCTCGGCTCCCACGCAGCTCTCCCAGAACCGATGCTATCTGCAACTTATCCACAGTTATGAGATTGGCTCTTTCCGAATTTTCACAAGCGGAATTAAATTAGGAAGACAGGGATAAATAAGAAAAGGGTGAAAAATTTTCACCTCTTACAGGATCATTTGAAATGGTACAGGTCCTTGTTCGAACGATAAACCCGATTTAATTTATATTCCAGGTAATTTCCAACGATTCGTACTATTTGCATTACAGGAGAAGGAAAAACATTTATTTTTATTTTTTATATTTATTTTGATATAATATCTTACATTTCAAACACAATTCAGCAATGTCGGCCTCACTGTACTCAAAAAATAATAAATTTAAAATAAAAATTTATAATTAAGGTATATGTTTAAGTAAAATGAATTATTTTATTACTTATATAAATTTAAATTCGGAATATATATTGTGTTGTGTGTTTGCGAGTGATCTGTGTTTTATATTGGTTTTGTGTGTTACGTTGTAGGTATGTGTTTTATTCTTATTTTGTTATGAAATTTTGGTAATATTGTTTTTTTTGTTCTTTAATCCATTTTTGTAATTTTGAGTACGAATTTATATTTGAGGAAGGGTAAGACCGTTGAATGCTTTTATAGCATGATATTTATAGTGCCTTCGTCCAAAGTTTGTATTTTACCGTAGGATTTTTATGTTATTTTTGTACGATTGTCTAACTGGTCAATATTGTCAACATTGCCTCGAGATCTATGACATTGTCGTCTTTGGGGTTGCTGTGTGGGAGGGTTTTTCTATGGAAATAAATTAGAGGTAGTTCTGAGAAGGAAAGGGGTACGAGGGGTGGGTCAGTGTGTCCAGGAGTTCCATGCGAACTCAGAATGAAACCAACTCAGAACCACCTCAGAAAGGTCATTAAAAGCAACGAAAAAAATATTTTAAAATAGCCTAATAATAAACCTAACCTAACTTAACCTATTTAAATATTATTTTATATTTTTATTATCACTCTTAATGACCTTTCTGAGGTGGTTCTGAGTTGGTTTCATTCTGAGTTGGCCCACTACCACTGCGGTGCACGACAAAGGGTAGAGAACGTCCGGCGGGAGACGTCAAAAGGACTCACTCAACCAGTCTCTCCCGATTCGCCCCGCCCGCAATAAGTGGGCAAAGTATTCGCCTCAAGACCTAGACAAATCTCACCTTATAAGATAAATAATAGGGATTCTATAGTGCGTTGACTTCGGGCAGTTGGAACTCTTGCTGGGCATCTCATTTTTTAAAACCGTAAATGGTATAAATGCATCAATCTCATGATATTTTTGCAACGTTTTCCATACAAAGTAATTACATTCACACGCTATTTTAAAAAAGCAAAAGCTTAATAACGCTGTTTCTCTAGTGTATCATATTACCACTTGGTTCTCAGATAATTGATATAAATAGCAGAAGTTGGTCTATGACTGGAAGAGTGCCAGGCGGAGATATGGCCCGGGCGGCAATTAGTAAGCCGTTAAAGCCGCCATTACCATGTCTGACGTCACCCGTTACCAATTCTTACCGAGGAACCTCTCGCAGAATTCTTGAAAAGCACATCAACCGTTGTTTATAATGCCACGAGTAGTCTATTTTGGAAAACATATTATTAGAAGGTTAATAAAAAAGCTTTTCTACAATTTTCATGTTTTAGAGCGAGCGCGAAATTGTTGAAGACGCCCTCCCCTTGCGGTTCCTAGCGTTGTGCGTTGGTGTCGAATCTCCTCGTCGACGCTTTTTTGTCTAGTACGGACGATCTATAAAACCCTATATTAATACGATATATATTGACTAATTCCGTAATCCATGGTCAGTTATCAATCGACTACCATAATATGGGCATTTGCCTAGCTTGGTAGTCGAAAAACCATGTAAAACAAACCTGTAACAAACAAAATGAATAAAGAAAATTAAAAAAAAAATATATATATATATATATATTTTCGAGCAGGGTCGACAATTGACAAGAAATATTCCGACAATTACGGTTAAATTCAAAAGCAAAAGTTCTAAAGTTTTTTGAACCGGATTTACTTATTAAAATTAGTATTTAAGGTGATATTTAAAAAAAAAAGCAAATGTTCTTTTTCATAGATAGTTCAATTATTTACGGAAAAAAATCTTCATGCAAGTTATTGGGAGTGGAAGAGTGGAAGATTCTCTAATATCGCCCCGATAAAAGACTACCATTCAGAATTGAAACGTTGCTTGAAGTGGCTTTAGTCGTGTTTGGTGACCAGATCTGAATAGCCAGATACTTCCCCACATTCCTCTTCCCTATCTCCTTCCCATCCCCACTGCCTTCAATTTCCTCAACATAACACTGGGGATTCCATAGTCTCTCTGGCTATAGACGGGAGAAGTTGGGACTCTTGTGCGGTATTCATATAAAAAACAAAAAAAACGAAACATAAATTCAAAAACAAAAGTTGTAGAGTTCATTGAACCGGAGTTACAGACAACAGATGGAATCAGAACCAAAATTAATATTTAAGGTGATATATAAAAAAAAATATTATCTTCTCCCTCATAGATAGGTACTTAGTTATGCTGTAAAATTTTAAGATTAACTAATTATTTGCACCCGTGCATACGCAATATGAATGTAAATAAATAGTTTTGTCCACAAAAAAACAAATTCAATATTGAATCGGTGATTTAATCCAATATTAAAAACGATAATAATTATGTGAAAATGTTTAATAAAATACGACTCGTTTAAGGTGTCTTAAGTAGCATTGAAAGAAACATTTTTTTATACGCGTAACTTTTACAATAACAGAAAAAATGTGATTATAATAATTTTCGGAACATACTTGGCGATTTTTTTCTATCGAGGGAATTTCATTAAATTACCGTTTCGACGTGGCAAATTTACAGATATTTTCTTCAAGAATAACTTTTCCTAAGTGCTTAAAAACGTTCAAGGAAAGTATGTTATACATTGGTAGAAATTCGGCAACATTGAGTAATTTTTGGATTTTTCAAACTATTTTGTTGTTACCCACTATGTACGAGTACAAATGTTTTGTAGACATGATTTGTAAGTTCACAGTTAACATTCACTATACTTGAGCATCTATATAAATTGCAGGTAGAAGTCTGTCTCGTAACTTCATTCGGAGAAGGTAAACTTTTCCCATTCATCTCACGATATCGAACCGATACTGAGTGAAAAATGTTATTTTTTCCCAAGTAAGTTTTCTTTGAAAAGGCATAAAGAAGATGAAGATCGTTCTGTCTTGCATGAACGAACATTGATGCACTGTATATTTATCTGTAAAGTTTTTAACAGTCTAAGAATGCTTTACGATTTTGTTGAATGCTGTTACTAATGTTATATGCCATTCTCACGTGAAGCTATAATTAGAAAATTAGAGAAGCTATTTTAATACTATGTTTATGATTCGTTTTCATGGCAATCGATTCTTGGTAGTTACAGAAAGAAATTTGTAGCCGCTGAAATCACTACAAATATATTAAAAATTCTACAGTTGTTTCTAATACAGGTACCTGCAATGCGACTCCTGTTTCCTACTATTTAATTAAAAGTTCAATAATTTTATTTATTAACTACGTATTTTGTGTTCGGCAATATAGATATATTAATTCAAGAGATAATGTGTTCGGTCAAAGATAGGCACATAGTATTATGTAATATAACGGAGAATAAGTTAGAAGAACCACAGGGATCAGTCGTCGGACTTCCACTGTTCATACTCTACATTAATGACAAGGTAATAATCTTTTCAATTCAAAAACTATGAGTCATCAGTTGAGACAATTTTTGTTTTACGACATAAATTTCTTCCGTAGAATCAATCAAAAATCTTAATGTACTTTTCAAGAGCTTCTATAAGTGTTTTATCATAACATCATTAATAAGAGAAGCACACTCTTCTAAAACTAATATACCGGCATATAAACCCTTTTCCAGAACTATATTAAGGTCACTAACTCACATTTACGACGAAAACTGCAAAAAAATAAGCAGCAGTTTAAGTTGACAGCATTTGCTAAACGACCAGGAGCACATGAGATAATGGGAAACCGTGTACCGAAATCTGAAAGGATTGTCCGCCAAAGTGCCCGACTCAAGTTCTCCAGGAATCTGGGGGGAAGATAATATAACTTTTCTTATAGATTATAATAAAACAAATAAAAAACTTTATTCCACTTAATTTTATTTGACCGTATTTTCGAAATTTAAAATATGTATTTAGTTTAAACCATTCCTAATCTAATGTAAACATGCATCCCTTCAAAAAGTAACTTTGTAATTAATAAGCTATTAGAATCATTTACTGAAACACCAGGTTTTTATCCGGTATAATTTTCATAATAATTTTGAAATTAAAATATACTTAGGTTTGACCATTCCCACTCCAATGTAAACATGCATCCCTTCAAAAAGCAATTAAAAAATCCCATTGATCATAGATATGTATAATAACGATTTGACAATAAAATTAGTCCATTAATAATTCAAATTACTTGTAAGGTTTTTCCCTAATCAATAGATATTGAAGTGAGCTACAAACCCAAAGTAATTAGCCCACTGGAATTACCAAAATACTTAGAAATTCGACAGTCTAAAACGACTCAGTAACAAAATAATTCATTAAAATCCTTGTAGACTACCCCTCTCTCCCTCCCCCATATGTTATGTATATAAACCGTAGGCTAAGAATTATTTGTACCAGTCTGAAGATGGCTCTGACGAGCTGAAACCGGTTACGGTCAAATAAAATTAAGTGGAATAAAGTTTTTTATTTGTTTTATTATAATCTATTATAATGGACTTCCACCACGAATTAACAGTTTCAAAAATAGAAATATAACTTTTCTTGTTGGTACACCCCGCAATCATTTAGCTGGGAAGCCTTTCAGAAAGTTTTCTTCTGTATTTTTATCCAGTAATGGTGCTAATATAAATCACAACCTTCGAGGGGAGGTTTTTGTACGTACCAGAGACGTTAGAGCTAGCAGTATTAACTTAGTTATCATTCAAAAAGAATAAGTGAAAATGGGAATAACATGCGGCCGATTTATTTACGTACTCAGTTAGAGTGGTTATACATTTATATTTTGTAAGAAAATTGACTTGGTTTACTTTGAGGTAAACAGAAATAAATAAAACCCAGTTACATTATTACAACTGAGCCCTTGCCCGGAATAATGTTGCATCCAACAGAACTATCAATGTTGACTTTTAATTTAAGGTTGGGCATATTACCTATTATACATCTTTTAAGGTAAGGATTATTGCAATTAAATTTTTTTGAGGCCTGTGGCAGTCTTTTGATGTTTGGTTTGTGGAAGATTGTTGTAAAATGACATTTATCAAAACCACGGCACATGGTTTAATTTATGGGAATAAATGGAGAAAACGGACGTCTTTTGGCTTCAACTATAAAAGTTTTCAAAGCCACGAAGCCTTTTCAGCTGAAGAATGCAGGAAAGTAAAAATTTTCCAAAAAAATATTATTTACCCAGCTTTTTGCCGTTTAAACAGTTTAGTGGAATAATGTTGGATGTTGATCTGAAGACAATATCTAGAACGTAAATGGTTACATTTATTCACTTATTTTTTTTTACTTTTTGCTAAAAAATTCGGCATAAATAATTCTAATAATAAAGTCTAATTTAATTGCCTTTCTAGATGACTTTTCAATTAAAACTCCTAAGAATTATACTTTTATGTATTTTAAATATAATAATAATAATAATAAGTTGTTTATTTCAGCCGAACAGAGCGGTGGGTGCAATATTCTGTCAGCCATATAAAAGAATACATTACATAAAATGGATTTACTAGATAAAAAATAAAATACCATAAAAAAGATTTAAGAAAATATATATACACATATTTAGTAGGTACTCGTATATCTACTACGGGGGCTTCAGATGAATTCTCCATATTTGGTGAAGAGGCGCGCCCTGCCACTGGGCCACGACCTGGACGAGACTGTTCTCCGATCTTTGGTAGCGCTGACTCACCCCGGCTATTCTGTGGCGCATCAAAGCGGCGAACCCATGTACCCTTCCTTCTGCGAACATCTGCGAGGCACTGAATCGCCAAGGTAGGCCGAATAGCGCCCTATATGCGTTGTTGTATTGTACTCGAAGTGTGTTCATGACGCCTTGTGAGTATCTTGTCCATAGTTCGACGGTGTAAAAGATAGGTAATATAAAATGTTATGAAACATAACTTGTTTGGTTTTACCAATTTTTCTGGGATCAAGAATATTATTGGATGCAACATTCTTCCGGGCAAGGGCTCAACTATTAATTAAAGTGTAAATTTGGAGCGGAATTTCATTAAATTGACGTAGTTCCACTTTTTATACAACACTTTAATTTACAGTTGCCATCACACATGATTTTGTAGGACATCCTACCATTTTTTCTACATTTATTGTGAATATTTTACCTACGTAATGCCAACCAAGAGGTATACCTAAGTTTTAGATTGAGGCGGATCTGTGATATCTATTTCTTTTCTTTATGGATATTTTGAAAACTGAAATCCTCAAATTCATGCTTCTTGAGTGTACTGTGGTCCTTCATGGAATATTTAATTATTATGACTCTTTGAATAAAAACAAACCGTCTCTCTCAATTCCTCACTTCCCCGAATTATTATTTATCCAATCCTCTTCCAAGAACAAAAATAGATACAAAACGCTTCGAGCTACACTCTCCGTTTACAAAAACCTCAAATAAATATTAAACAGATAGGAGAGCATTGAATTCTTTATCTATTTTGGCACAGTCTTTACATATTTATGTATGGAAAATTCCAAATAGCAAAACAGTTCGTGTTTGAAACGAAAATATGGCGAAATCGTGAATTTTAAACTTGTTGATAGTAGAGGTATTGAAATTCACGGAGAGCTCGATATCTCTAGTACCAGGGTGGCATGTGAAACTAACGGTGCTTCTAGTAATAGGAATAGTATGGAAACAATACCACGAAGGTGCTTTAGTAGTCTTCTCATACATACTGATCTCCTGATCCCTGATACCCTCACTGAAGAGAGCAATCTGACGGAATTCTGAAAACGTACATCGGAAAAAAATAAAAGGCGTATACTTTTAGATGATATATTTTCATTTAAAAAATATGCAAACAAAAATGAAATGGGGGTGCTTCTAACCTGAAAATAGAGCAATATTCATATTTACGCGCCCAATACATTAAATACACAGTTGACATTTGTTTCATGAGAACGGGTTGTTTCTACGACTCGTTCTTGAGTTTAACAGCCCGGCTGTTTGCCGGTCTCTGTGTTTCCTCCCTCCTACAACATGGGTATGTTCAAGACCCATGTTCACTCCTTCCTCTCCTCAAAAATACCCTCCACACAGGATATTCAAAGGTGACATGGCCCTAAGGGAAATTATTTTCCTGCCTCGGGAACCACTTATTGGATAACCAACACACTTGCCGTAGGTCACACTATAGCCGTTACGATTAGTGACTTAACAGGGTTACACGGGTGAGATTTGTCCAGGTTTTTGCAGAGGAAGCGTCTGGCCTCCTATTACAAGGCATGCCGGTTTGGGAGAGACTGGTAGAAGGAGACTCTTTGACCTCTCCAGCCGGTCTCTCTTGACCCATCGCCTTGCACCGCGGTGGGAGGGAGGGATTCATGCTTTCAACACCCCTGGACACACTGACCCCCAGATTCCTACTCATTTCCCCTTTCTACATAGTATCTACACTACATAGAAAAAAGCGCTATCCTATTACTAATTTAACTATCTCTATTATCTATGATGTTGCGGCCAGTGTTTCTAAACCCTATTGAAAAATCGCCCCCTTTGCCACAGTCAAATTTTCCAGCGCCCGTGTAGAAACCGCCGTTGGAGAAATGAGATCAAACTTAACGAATGTTCAAAAGTTACCAGAACAGGTAACATTACTAACTACAATATAATTAGGTAGAAAGGAGAGTGAACTTTTACTACAAAAAAAATAAAATCAAGCACAAACCAAAAACAACAACCAAAACTCGAAAAAAAAAAAAAAACATGTGAAAGATACCTTTATGTTTTAATATTTATCACTATGTATATATTTGTACCTACCTATTACGTTAATATTATGTTTATTTTCATATTTTTTTTTCTTCTATTTCTTCTCTTTGTTATTTATATTTATACAAAATATGTTAATAGGCTTATGCAATGCAACACCAGTTAAAAGTACACATTATACCTATTATTTTAATACTTTACTAATCAATCAACAGTAATAACCATCTATTAAATGTTTGATTCATTTTATTGTTTCTGTTCTCTTTCTAGTTCTCATTTGTATAAAATGTGTATGTAGGACTAGGTATTATTTGAAATGCAAACACAAGATACCATAATGTTTTAATAATTTACTTTTAAGTATGTATATATTACTTTTATGATAATTTAAATAACTATCATAAGCAAAGCACAGTTATCTTTTCTGTATCAATTGGTTATTACTATTATTATTTTTTTTTAATTCTTTCGCTTCTCTTTTTATTTTATTTTATACAAATCATCTGTGTAGGACTATGATATGCAATGCTTACACGTTTGTTCTATATGTTTAAATCCTCTGTAATTAAGTACCCACCTACGTAATTAATATTATTTTTTTTAAACTTTGCTAAACAAAGAACAGTCACTTTATTTTAATCTTTTATTTTATTTTTTTTTTATATTATTTACAGACCATGTTCCGTATGTTAATACGCATCCTAATTTGACTGTCCTAAAACGGGAATCCTCCTAGTTGGGCAGTCAAAAAATTTATTAAATAATGTATATAAATGTATAATCTTTTACTAAATAAAATAAATAAATAAATAAAAAATTACTAGCTAACCATAAGTTCAATGGGCCTATACTAAGGGTTTCAAATTACGTAGCTTCAGGGACCAAATGATAACGATTAAAAATAGTATGGGCATATCCATCACACTCCTGTGAGAAACCATTCAGAATCGAAGGATTACTTGAACCTATAGTTTTGTTTATTAACTTGATCAAAAACGTCCTTATTGTATTTTCCAATTACAATAAGGGTTAATTTAAACAATATTGTAATGAATCTTTGGCAATATAGAAACTAACGGGAAAAATGAAGTGGGGGTTGGAGGCGTGTTTTCTCAGGATAATTTGTTCGGTTATCGGACCAATTCATGTAGGTCTCATAGATCTCCAATACTTTCTCATTCCCGCATCGCTTCGTCTCTTACTAATTAGGACGAGGGATGCTATCGGTTAGTTTTGTCACCTCGCTAATAAGGTTTTCAGATGTGACACCTGGAATGGATGTCAAAGCTTTGATGATAATTGACCGATAAAAGGTCAAGTTTTGCTCTGGAGAGCAAGTTGCTTACCGGTTCTTACCGCACTTCTTCAGATAAAACTTAGGGCGAGAAGCTTTGTAAACCGTCTGCTTTTGGAGTTAAGCTAACCCAGAGTAAAAATACTCGTTGAAACTATTTTTTAAAATGAACAGCGACTTTTTTGTAAAAGTCGCTGTTACCCGAATTTCGGCCGATTTCTTACATATCTCCTTTAAACATTTGAAGATTTTAAGCTCTTTAAATAATATATGCTATTTTTGATCATAATAATCGATACATTATACATTCTCCATGCCGAAACGCAAATTATATGAAATTCCCTAGATAGAAAAAAATCGCAAAGTATGCCCCGAAAATTATTATAAACACATTTGTTTCAGTTATTTTACAAGTTATATGTATGAAAAAATTCACAGTGTTTCTTTAAATGCTGTTTTAGACAACCCCCACGAGATTTTTGCTATATTTTAAACGAGCCGTATTTTAACAAGCTTAGGTTAATATTTTCAAATTTTTATCGTTTTAAATATTAGTGCGCTCTCTCCGATATTTCTAATTACATATCTCTCCATCTTCTTCTTTTTGAGCGGGGATACGGCGCCTTAGGGGAACAATTTAATTTTCTTTGGGAGGACCGGCACAGTTGTGACTTGTTTATCAGTGAACCCATAAAGTCATTCTTGAAGTTTATTGTACTGTCTTGCTGTAAATACATGTCATACTTGCAAATTTATTGTACCAAAAAAATACTAATTCTGTACACCTTTAAGATTGTGCATTTTATTTAATTAACCATTTACAAGATTGCCTTAAACCTATGAAAATAAACAACATAAATATACGAATAAAATAAAGCACACCGGCCGAGCAGCAAGTATCAAGTGAAAAGTTAGGCAGTTGAACCGATTCAGTATTATGGGACCTCTATTAGGCATCGCGTGCTCAAGGCCATCACAAGGCAGCAGGCAGCAGGTAGTGGGCCGCTGTGGTTCGGAATCGGCACACACGCATATTGCCCGGTGGTAAAAATTAGATAGGGTAGAATCAATATCGAACCGAACGGGTCGCTCTCTCCCCCGGGCCGAATGTTTACCCGACTCTAACACCTTTGACTTGATATTTTGAATTGATTCAAGAAAATCGTTGAATATCTACATTATTTAGCGCATAAAGATGTTCGTACCGTTATCGTTGGAATTATTAGGTACGTTTTGAATGTTAGTGAAAACGTCTTTAGCGCCGTTGTGATTTGAAACTCGATGAATTGGAAAAGCGATACTACAAAAAAAAACTTCTATAGGATTTAGCCTGCGAGAGAATGAGATAGAATAATCGGTCTCCTCTTTGTGTGGTGCTTTGTAGACTCCCCACTATTGTCCATTTTAGTATTCTGAAGGTGTCAGCGTATGAACTGCACACTTGTATTTTTACGTGAAGTTTTTTTTCAAGGAAATATATTTAAATGTATGCGGGTTAGTATTGTAGAGCTATAGAGAAGTGAAAATTTTAATTAATTTTAATAAGGGGCCTTAACCCCGAGAATCCAAATTTCGTTAAAAGATGTTCTTACGATCGTACAGGACGGTTCCAATGAGAAAGATTAATTATTCTCCGTACTAGTTTTTAAAAATTATATCTCAATATCGATTTTATTTCATTCAAAATTTGCTCATTCAAAACATTCAAAAATGCTCAAAGGGCGTGATGATAAAACTAAAATTATGTACTTTTTGTAATTATTTTCTGATATAAAATAAGGTAAGTATTTATAATTTTTTAATAATGTCTTAGCAAAATAAGAATGTAATTTTTTAAATATATTAGTTTGGAAGACCGTAAATAAATAGACAAACTGAAGTATTTTCGTAAGGAAACACGTGTGCGGATCTTTTTTTAAATCTACTTGATCTACACGTTACTTGAAAAAAATATACGAATTGGCCTAAATTTATCTCGCCGAGGGGGAAAAGGGTCTAGATTGGAAGAAAAACTGCTCACGTAATTAATGGATGCCCCCTTAATGAAATCGTAAAGTTGAGTTTCGCCGTGAGAAAAGCTTTTTTAAGTTGCCAACCAGTTTTTGTTTCTCCATGAGCGAGGGGTCTAATATTGTAATTGAAACTTATTTGCCATTACGAAAATAATTTAAAATGCCTAAAAATAAGACATTTTTAAATAATAGTAAATTAATATATTCAAAAAGATCTGAAATCAACCTACAACAGTTGTCACTACAACCAAAAATAATTGTTCTGACTTACCCCGGCATTCGTTGTCTCCGACAAATCAATAAGAGTATTTAGGTATTTGTTGACAGCATACTAATAATTTTGACTTACCTGAAACAAAGAAAATAATATTGTAAGACTTGGTGAAGAAACTAATTTCTAATATTTTTTATATACATCACAAGCATCTGATTCATATGAAAAAATCCATAATTTTTCTTCTACATTTTGAAATCGTAAGTCATTATGTTATTCAGAACTAACACAAATTACTGATTATCACGAGTGAAAAAATCTATAACGAGAGTGTGAATAGTAGAAGTTAGGGGATGTCCGAGGAACATATGACAAGGTCAAATTAATAAAGTAGATACATTGAGTCGGGCTACTATGTCAAGAGTCAGAATGACAGAAGTGTAACAAAACCCTCTTATGCATTTTTATTATTTCGAGCGTATATTGAGTTATTCAATCTCGAATACCTTATCTTTCCCGTATCGCTTCGTCCCATACTAATATTAGTTAGAATTTGCATCCCACTGCTCAGGCTTACAGATGGTCTGACCAATATAAGCTAATGTTCCAACTCTAGAAGATTGAGTTGACTTCCGGGTCTACCCGCGCATCTTCAGGAAAAAACCTCTGGTAGGACTAAAATAATCTCAGCTACAACACAATACAATCGCAACTCAGGTACAATTAGTTTTCTTTAAGTTAAGTACCCATATATTTGTTATACTTTTGTACTGTTTTACTATTATTTAACTGTGTCATACTTGAAAATTGGTTGTACCTACCCCAAATAATTGTGATTATCGTAAAATAATTACGCATTTTTTATTTACCGCCGCTACAGAAATCCACCCTCTTTGTCTACCCCTTGCGCTGCTCCCCAGCAAGGTTATGTCCTGAATTCATTTGCTGTATCGTTTTCCAATTTTCCTTTTTTTTTAGACTCACTAATTTTGTCTTTAGAGATTAAATAAAATTAACTTGCGCTCGCTGAGATATAAGCCCGTGACTTCTGTATTCGTAGTCGAGAGTCATATCCCTCATTTTTCTTTTTAAATTACTTTATTTTATTTATTTATTTATGTAAATTTTGATTGTAAGTGTTTTTTTATGCCTGTCTCAGAAGGAAAAACTTGTGTCGAGAAAGCCGTAAGAGGTACATAAAGGCTTACAAAAATACACGGGTTAAATTAAATTATGGCAGGTGGAATAACACATGAATGTGATTGATTTTTGGGCATTACGCCATTTTTCGCTTCCTCCTCCTATAGCAAATATTTTAAAGAGCCTTGTATCGTCCATAATCAGGGAAGGAAAGGGCTTCTGGCCATGATAACCTCAAATAATATTCAAAGAAACAAATATTTCAAAACAAAGATAACAACACTTCAAAGAACATCCGCAAAAATCCATTAAATTGTGCAAACACGTGTAAAGATATTATTTTATCACCTCCTACAGAAGGTAACCTAAATCTTTGTTTATTTAATGATTTTATTATAGAAACAGACTTATTTGTTTTCGTGTTTATACTTGGATGAACAGAAACTCAGTTCTTGTTTTTAACTCCGTGATAAAGCACAATGCGAGAATAAACAAACTTTATTTCTTAATTAAGATAATTAGATAAACAGTGTTAAGATTAACGCGAATGCTTTTAGCTTAAAAAAAAAGAAATCTGTATGAAATAAATAAAGATGTTTTATGACTTGTACCATTCATTCGAATTGCGATAGGTTTAATGATTGCATTGAAACAGATTTGGTTTTGGCTACGTGGTAAACTACAATTTTAACATGTCATTGAATTATAAAGAGTGCGTTAATTAAAATTATATTTGGTTAATAAATGGCAATAATTAACAAAAGCAATTAACGGCATTTAGTAGGTGCAACAAAATTCGTGGAAAATTTTATAAAATACCAATTGCATAATAGTCAACGTCAATAATATTATATGCGTGGTAATTAGTTATAGTTTTAAAAAATATTGAGATGGGAAACCAAAAAGAAAAAAAAGAAATGTAAGAGCAACTTTTTTACCCATGTTTTATACGTTTTAGACATAGACATACAAATAGATAGATGAGAACATACAGATGAGGGATAAAAACCAACTATGGCGGGACGAAGAGAGGAAAGAGACTATAATATCACCAATTAGTTCTTGAAAGTAAAATCTGCTTTTGAATGAATAGACCTTTTTATACGGGAGCGCGAATTACATGCCACGTTATGAACAAACGTGTGAAGTCGAAATTCGACAAAGTAAGGTTCGCGTATTTTCACAGTTGAATATTTTGTTGCCGTAGACACTTTTACAAATGTTTCATAATTTACTTACCGCAGTAAACAGCGGCTTTGTGTTTCGCGTCGCCATGTATCTCGATGCCATGTGCTATGTATGCCGATGTATGTGTTATCATATAATGTGATATGAATAAACATAAAATAATTAAAATAATGCTTACCTATGGAATGTAATACGACAATTGGGTTTATTATCTTTTTCACTTCCATTTTTACACGTTTTTATAACACAAGCCACAATTTTTGCCGTTTTATTTCGTAAAATGTCCGATAAGAGCTCGACACTGGTCCGGACAAGAATGATGACGTCACATTTTTTAGATTCACGCGGGGCTCTCGTAAGCCCATCCGGTTCCGAAAAATGGTTTCAATGGAAGGGGGAAATAATACGCCTTTTATCACTTAGGGCATGTCCATCTATTTGTACGTCCGTGGTTTTAGACTACTTGTTGGACATATTATTAATGTAAGTTAAAACTTTAAAAAAAAAACTTTGTAGAACGTAGGATTAGAAACGTAGTTTTAACATCATTCAACAGATGTCGTTAGTACAGTTAGTAATACGTCTTTTTGTGGTGTGTCAACAGATGTCAGTTAAGTAGTAGGTACCTTAGATGTGTATTATATATCTTCGTTCCTGTCTAATTTATGAACGGTTATGGTGTACATGTAGTGTGATACGTAGTTTCAACATCCTTCGACAGATGTCATAAATATAGTTAATTATTCGTAATTTTGTACTATATCAACAAATGTCAGTTGAACCTTAAAAGTGTATCATATATCGTCGTTCGTGTCTAATGTATTAACGGTTACGGTGTACATGTAGTGTGATATGCAGTTTCAACATCCTTCGACAGAGATGTCATAAGTATAGTTAATTATTCGTAGTATTAAGTATTTCAACAGATGTCACTTGAACCTTAGAAGTGTATCATATATCGTCGTTCGTGTCTAATGTACGAACGGTTACGGTAATAGTCTAAGCCACATGATAGATGGCAGGGCTTTGGCAGTGTCGCGCGCTCAGCCGCAGAATAACCTTGAGTCTCATTTAGATAGGACGTCTGGCCCAGTTAAATATTCATCTTATTTTAGAGTTTTCCCGGCTACCATACAAGTAATCTTAATCACTACGATTAATATACATTACAAACTTACATATATACGAGTATGTATATTGTAAAATGTGGCATTATGAACTAGATTGAAAATTAGTTGTGTGATTTTTGAGATCGCATAATAACTTTATAAGCCTCGTTTACCTGCCTTATAGTTGGTGTTGTAATGGAGTTTTATTTTTATAATAGTTTAAAATCTTTAAAGTTTAAAAAAAGCATCACGACCCAAAGAGACCTGCTGCTTCAACGTCTAACGTAAGATTCAGTAAAACTAGTGAAATTTGAGAAAAATTTATTCAAAGCTGAACAAAATATCTTATGCAGAAGGCACTAAGCCTTTAAAAGTGATAAAACTATTCCTTAAATCCTAACCCTAACCACATCATTATTTGACGCAAACGCGTGAGAAAGAAGAGAGCTTAAAACATTCACTAAATCCACAACAAGAACTGCAAAACTATTTCTTTCTTTTTTTTCTATTTTTTCTAAAAAGAAAGACAAACATTCCCGGGTTACGAATAACCCAACAATGTTTGAAAATCTCCTACAACCACCACAGAAAGCCGAAAATGTTGCTTGTGTTGTGATGGAGGACTTAGCCAACCGAGGAATCGAACACGTGACTCCCGGGTGAGACCCAAGCGCTATGCCCACTCAACCACTGACCGGTCCCTTTGTAAACGTTCCCTGTTCGGTTGTGACTGAGTCAATTCAGCCTTCGCCATTCTCATGTTTTGAACATTCTAGTTGTGTGAACAAAGAATTTTCATTAAGATTTATTTATTTTTTTATTTATTGAAAAAAATAAGAAATACATGAAAAAATAAGCTGCACATCTCACTAGGGGATTCCTGTAACGAGATATGCAGATTGTAACATTTCTTTTGATAATTTTTATAATTCCTTATTTGAAATTTTTTTAAATATGTCAATACAAATATTTTTCGTTTACAAATTAACTAAGAAGATAAGTTTTTATATGCCTACACGGAATAAGAAATTTTGGTTTTGATTTATATTTTTTTATTTTTTTTTTTATTTAGGAAACAAACAGTCTTACAAAATGATAATATAACAAAGAACATTCATGTGTTATAGACCAATTAAGTTCCATTAAGATAAAATTTGATACAGTATTTTTACCTATTCAACTTATGTGACAAAAAAATAAACATAATAAGGAAAAACATAAAAAAGAAAAACATATAAAGTAATAAAGAAAAAAAATAAAGTTATTAACAAACAAAGTTGTACTATGTGCTACGGATAATAATAATATTATAAATTTTCACAAAAAAGAAAAAAAAAGTATTTTAAGTTGTTGATATATTAAGCTGCATTATATATGATTTCAAATCATGGTTGAAAATGACTACATCTCTTTATATAATACTAATAGAAAATTAATATTTCTATTTTTGATACTGACAATTCGTGGTTTAATTCCGTTATAATAATATAATAAAGCACATATAAAACTCATTTCCACTTGATTTATTTTTTACCGTAACGGGCTTCAGCCTGTTAAAGCCATCTTTAGATGGTGTATAAATAATTCTTAAACTACAGTTCATATACATAACATACGGGGAAGAGGGAGGGGAGTAGTTTACAAGGATTTTACTTAATTATATGTTTTTTCCATATTTATTGCCATGTCAGTTTTTTAGTTATTTGTCTTTAATAGTAGACATATCTACATGATATTTTATTCATTTGGCTATAAGTAGTATATCTATATGTCTACTAAGATAACAAAATAACCAATCGTCAAAGACGCCATGGCAACAAATATGTAAAAAAACATATTATTTGATTAAAAACCATGTACACTACCCCCATCCCTCTCCTCTTTATAAACTAAAGATTATGAATAATTTGTATCAGTCTGAAGATGGCTTTATCAGGCTGAAATCTTTTACGGTAAAAATAAATTAAGTGGAAATAAGAGTTACATTTGCTTTATTTTAAGAGAAAATTAGAAACATACTTTTTTGGATGCGAGATCTACTATTAACAGAATTGTTAAATAATATTGTTTTCATGAATCCTTCACAAATGAAATAGTTACCTAACTCTGCCCAATTGAAATAGTTTCTGAAAGACACAGTTCACTCCCCGTTTGTGAGTGAAGACATTCCTTGAAATCGTGAGCTTGCGTACTATTAAATAGGCGTAGAGTAACATCACGATAAAGCACACCTTTTTGCGTTGTCAAAGCTACAAATTATAATAGAGTAAGGAGTAGGGCTGTAAATTCCAACTCCTATAAAATGAGTCTCTTTGAATCATATAAGCTAATGGGTAAAAAAAAAATGTATTTACAGATGTGCACAACTTACTGATTTTGCTACTGGTTCTCCAGAAAAGATTTTTTCAGCGTACGAAAATCAATAATATTTTTAATAATTTATGAACGGTCGGACAAGAGTGAAACCTATTTTTGAAAAAAATGTGCTACATTACTGATATATATAGCCTGACTACTTTCATACATCTTCCCCCCTTCCTCGCGGCGTTAATTTTTCTCGAATAGTTTCGTCCAGGGCTTTTTAGGTTCTTGCTATGTATAGTAGCCAAGAATCATGAACGTCCGCACTCAAAGAGAAAAATCAATACTGATGATGGTGGGAGAAAAAATTAACAACGTTTTTCAGTGAGAAAATACAGGCTTTAAAATATTAAATTCTGATTTATTCAACAAAAATTTCCCTGTTGTCTTCACACATGGAACCCGAATAAAATATATATATTCCCTACTAAGATAACAAAATAACCAATCGTCAAAGACGGCATGGCAACAAATATGTAAAAAAACATATTATTTGATTAAAAAATAAAATAATAGGAGAAATTTTTTATTTTTAAATAATAGCATTTCAAATTTAATAATTAAAAACATGCAAAATTTTTACTGCCATTTTTTTATACAAATAAATCTGGGGTTTATAAATTAATTTGTAATGATTGTAACTTTTTTATATTGGAAAAACTTCTAGAAATTTTAACATTAGAGTTAAGGAACATATAAGATGTTTCAATAATAATAATTATTCTGAATTTGCCAACCATATTTTGGAAACAAGTCATTCTTTTGATATTAATACACGTCTTAAAATTTTACATACTAACACTACGGGCATACAATTTGATAATTTAGAAATTGTAGAAATTAGAAAAAGCATTAATAGTAAATTAAATATTATAAATAACCAAACATTTTTTTTAAATAGCCATCTTTTAAATTTATTTTCTTATTAATACTTAAATAATTATAATTATATTTAGACTAATTATTTTAATTATTTGATCTTAAAAGTTTTTTTATTATCTAGATGCAATTTTATTTTTCCGTAAATAATTTTTATATTTAATTTTGTATAACTATTTTTATGATTTTTAAGCAATTAATCACCTCTCCTTTTTAATATTTTGTCTATGTAATAGTTTATTCTAATTTGTCTACACTTGTTTGTCATTTATTTTTCTTTATATTTACATATCCTGATGAAGATAACATTGTTATCGAAACATGTAGATATTGTTTGTAATATAGTGGTTTATACAAAGTGATCTGTTATTCATTATATAATTAATGATGCCACAAAGTAATTTTGTGAAGTTTGAAGAAGTAAATATATATTCCCCTTCAAAATTGACATACAATAATTGACTGCCCTGAAATTATTGACCTCTATACCTTTATTGCTTTATTTTTCCGCCATAAAAGGAATATTCGAGGGTAGGCTGAAAATTAATGCACACATGCTTGTACAGCGCGAACAAAATGACCTTCAGAAACGCACTAGTTGGAAAATGGAAGTAACATTCCTCCTCTACACGTACGTGCAAGGTCGTTGAATTCATCCCGTGTATTTTGAGAAGCGGAAGTATGAAGACGTGTTTTAGTGTTATGTCAACGCAAGGTAAACAGCGACGTGCTGTTATCGAATTTTTAACTGCTAAAAAAATGACTCCTACTGAGATTCATCGTCGTTTAAAGGATGTTTATGGTGACGATGCTGTTGATAGGTCTACTATAAATCGATGGATAATAAATTTTCATGATTATGTGCCTGAAAAAGCAATGATTTTTTATGAAACACGCAGCGGACGTCTGATCATTGATGCAGACGATAAACAATCCAAACTCGTCCAAGATTTGATTCAAAATGACCGGCGAATCACTCATATAACTAACATATCACAAACCATTTTGGAATATTCAAGGAACGTGTCGGCTTCATTATTGAATAATTAGGATACCGTAGAATCTGTGGACGATGGGTACAACGCCGTTTCACATATGAGAACAAACAACGTCGATTAGAGCTTCTGCAAAACCTGAAGTTTGAACCTATTCCACACCCTTCATATTCATCCGATCTTTCACCATGCGATTATCAAGTCCTGGATTCGAGAAATGTCGTCAGAATTTATCAGTTACGTAATGAAAAATTCGTTAGTCTTAACGGTGACTATATTGAAAAATAAATACATAATTTTGAAGCTTAAGAATCGTTTTTAAATGTATTTTTTGTCCGATCTTGCTATATGTTTTGGTTCATGTTTTACAAGCATGTGTGCATTACTTTTCAGCCTACCATAGTATTTCTGTATAAAAATGTTGCCGCCAATAATTCCCGCGTGCATTATTATTTAATTCCTAGAATACATTTGCTAGATAATAAACATCATACCGATGTTTGTGGTATTTTCATTATTAATAGTTTTGTTTTTAATTAAATTGAATTGCTCGAATTTCTGAGTTACATATCTGTGCTAGTAAAACTTTATTATAATACTTCTAAACTGAGTTTCTTAACTGTTACATAATAAAAATGATAAGAGTGGTCGTAAATTTCAAAACAAATAAAGATTTGATCACTTCTTCAATCTTTGCAAAATAACTTTGTGGCATTATTTATTATTTAATGAATAACAGATAACTTTATATAAACCACTTTTTTAATAAACAATATCGACATGTTTCAATAACAACGTTATCTTCTTCAGGATATGTTAATATAAAGAAAAATAAATGACAAACAAGTATAGACAAATTAGAATAAACTATAACATAGACGAAATATTAAAAAGTAGAGGTGATTAATTGCTTAAAAATCATAAAAATAGTTATACAAAATTAAATATAAAAAAATATTTAAAGAAAAATAAAATTGCCTTTAGATAATAAAAAACTTTTAAGAACAAATAATTAGTCTAAATCAAAAAAATAAATAATTATTGTAAGTATGAATAAGAAAATAAATTTAAAAGATGGCTATTTTTAAAAAGTGTTTGGTTATTTATAATATTTAAATTACTATTAATGCTTTTTCTAATTTCAAAATTTTCTAAATTATCCAATTGTATGCCCGTAGTGTTAGTGTGTAAAATTTTAAGACCTGTATTAATATCAAAAGAATGACTTGTTTCCAAAATATGGTTGGCAAATTCAGACAAATTATTATTATTTAAACATCTTATATGTTCCTTAACTCTAATGTTAAAATTTCTAGAAGTTTTTCCAATATAAAAAAGTATCTGCTACTAGTCCCCTAGTAGCAGATATTTTTTTTAAACAATTTTGAAGATAAACTTTTTAAAGGTCGTTCGTTTTTATTAAAATATGTTTATTTTTGGAAAAGATATGTAGATGATATTTTTTGTATATGAACTGGCACAAATAGACAATTAAATATATTTTTAAATTTCATTAATAAACTCAACAAAAAAATTAAATATACCCTAGAAATTGGAAATAATTGCAGCCTAAATTTTTTGGATTTAAATATTTCTGTCATTAATAATAAATTTGAATTTAACATTTTTCGTAAAGATACATATACAGATATCATTATACATGAAACATCTAATCATCCATATTCACAAAAATTAGCAGCTTTTCATACCTTGCTAAGTAGATTAATTAATGTTCCCTTATCTTTAAGTTATTTAAAAAAAAAGAATTAAATACTATTAAACAAATTGCAATTAATAACGGTTATAATTCAAAATTAATAGACAATATGTTAAACAAAAAAAATATAAGAAAAATTTCTTAGATCTTTTGTTTATCCACACGTTGTTTTAAATGATAATAATTGGAGTAAATTTTTATTTTTAAATGATAGCATTTCAAATTTAATAATTAAAAACGTGCCAAATAATGTACAGCCAGATTTTACACAAATAACAAATTAAAAAATTATATCTTAAATAATAAGGATAAATGTGATTTTTTGAACAAATCTCAAAAACAATAAATTAATTTGTAATGATTGTAACTTTTTTTGTATTGGAAAAACTTCTAGAAATTTTAACATTAGAGTTAAGGAACATATTAGATGTTTAAATAATAATTATTATTCTGAATTTGCCAACCATATTTTGAAACAAGCCATTCTTTTAATACAGGTCTTAAAATTTTACACACTAATACTACGGGCATACAATTGGATAATTTAGAAATTTTAGAAATTAGAAAAAGCATTAATAGTAATTTAAATATTATAAATAACCAAACTTTTTTTTTAAAATAGCCATCTCTTAAATTTATTTTCTTATTAATACTTGCAATAATTATTTATTTTTTTGATTTAGACTAATTATTTGTTCTTAAAAGTTTTTTATTATCTAAATGCAATTTTATTTTTCTTTAAATAATTTTTATATTTAATTTTGTATAACTATTTTTATGATTTTTAAGCAATTAATCACCTCTACTTTTTAATATTTCGTCTATGTTATAGTTTATTCTAATTTGTCTATACTTGTTTGTCATTTATTTTTCTTTAAATTAACATACCCTGAAGAAGATAACATCGTTTTTGAAACATGTCGCGATACTTATAACAACGAGTTTTAAAGTTTTTGTCAGTTATCAATACTAATATGAGAGTGTTTTAAAGTCTTACGAGTTTTGAATATTTTTATTAAAGCATCTTCAAATTTTACCGGTTTACAATACTTATTTTTTTATGTAAACACAGTACAAGAATCTCAACTGCTCCCGACCGTCTGGAGTCAGTGACACTATGTCATCTCTAATAGAGGTATGTTTTGAGACTGGAGTTATTTGGGAGGGGAAGGAGATGTGAAAAGGAAGGCGACTATTCAGATCTTGTCTCCAAGCACGGCTAAAGCCACGCAATCTTTCGATCCTAATTGGTTGTCTTTCACCATTGCGATACTGAAAGTATCATCCACACTTACAATATTCTTGGGACCTACAAAACACTGGGAATTATGCATTTCGGATATTGAGTGTTGTGTTTGTGAGTATGTGTGCGATCCGTTTATTTATACTTATAATGTGTGTGTATGTAGGTCATGGCGTGCAACGACAGGCTACTTTTAGATGGTAATCATATTTCTGTCGAAACCTATTCATACGTATGCAATGTATTAATGGCGGAACGGGGAGAAACGGTATTTTTTCTTTGGTATGAATAATGTCATAATTAGAAGACTTGTTTGTGTTAGTAGCAAAAAGGCCGTGCTTTTCTGTGCAAACACAAATGTAGCGATCAGTGCCATCTGTTAATCTCTCTATTAATTAGTATCATGTTATAATACCTTTTTCAATCAAGTGTGCTGTCGAAAAAAAAATTATGTAAAATAAGTCAATATTTAATGGTTAATCCAAACTAACTTCGGCAAAAGCGAAATGTTTTGTTTATCTATTGATTAACTAGCGGTTTTTCGTACTGCTTACAGTGCTTGTCCTTATTGAAAATTCTATGCACGCTACTGTAACAGTGGAGACCTCAAAATCGAGTAAAATTTACAATCGGATGTTTGAAAAACAAACGAAAATAAAGTTATTCTACCAAATTATTTTTATAAAATGAATGTAGCACTCTTGATGAAAATGTCATTGTTATGAGTGACATTCACACACCATTTTTTAAATAAAAAGCGGAGATTTAAGCTTCCACGCTAACTGGCAAACCCCAGACATATTCGCTACAAAACATGGAGAAACAAATAGGAACAAAGCTTTTATCGTACTGACAAATAATATGTCGAGCTGGAGTAAAGTTGGGAGGGACTTCTGGACACAAAGCTTAGCACTGGAAGCTTCGAGCTTTCCACGCCGGGATGGCATTTTCCTAGAGCTTTATATCGCGTTTCAGAGGGAACCGTATATTACTGTTGTGCCTTTTGGTGATTTATGCCCGCTGCATATCTAGCCATCTTGAATTGTAGAAATGTGCGCGAGATTTATATCTGCTATTGAATAGAGCTTTTATAGTGTGTATTCTGGGCTTCTCACAATGGTGGACTTAAAATTTATGGCCCATATTGAATAATGCATTGCTTTTTTCAGTATAGAATGAGTATTTGTGCTCTATTTTACTTTAAATACTGCTTACAAGAATTTCCGGAGAACAAGTAATAATAAATAACGGTCACGAGAATTCTTTTTCACGTTCGTCGCTACAATGCCAAAATTATATTTTGTTGATTTTTTGTGTTTTTCTTTGTAGATTTTTTATGTATTTTTCTTTGCTGATTTTTTATGTTTTTTTTCTTTATTGTGTATTCTAATTTCGAAAGCATAGCATATTGCGTAGCATAATCCCAGGCTTGTATGAAAAAAAACGTAATTATTGACAAATTATGTAGTTGATAGTCAAAAATTGCTTGCATTGATTATCTTTTAGATTCCACTACGTAATACTGGAAGTCGGGATTTATTTCAGTGCATAAATTCTGGGACTAACTACCATATGTTTTCCTCTTTGCCCAGAATACTAATGGAGAGAAATAATTATACCTATTCAATGGTTATTATTATTCATAGTTAGAATATATCGTAAGTACGGTAAACACGTAAAATTTTTGCTCCACAAAATTAACAGTTAATAAACCACTTAAGAACGCATTGCAGTGATTTTAATATACACAAACAACGTTTAAAGAAACACTGTGTAATAAGTGACAGTTAATATATTAACTGTGCAAGTGCAATTAGTTACAAGTTGTAATACCTACACTCAAATTTGTCAAAGCGTGAATTGAATCGCCATACTGCGCGTAACGTGACCGCCTGATTAAATATTAAGTAAACAGGGGTAACAATGGATTCGCTGACCTACACCGACCAGGCGAAGAACGCGGTAAATTTGCTCACGAAAATGGTAACTGACCCAAATAATAAATTTACAAAAGAACAACTTGCCAAAATTTTTCCCAAAACGAATGAAATACTGGAAACAATAACTGAAATGGCTGTTAAAATGGCATCGCTCGAGGGTGAATTAACTGCCCTGAAAAGTAAACCGCATCATCCCCAACCATGGCAAAACACTAAAAACAATGATATTGAAAAACAAAAAGCCATTAAAAACAAATACTGCATCCTAATTACTCCAAAAAATAATGAAACATCCACGGAAATACAGAGAAAAATTCAAAAACACATGAAAAGTAGCGAACGAGGAATACACATCGAAGGTATTAAAAAAATCTCCCGCAACAGGATCATAATCGAATGTGCAAAAAAAGATGACGCGACAAAATTACAAACAGTATTCTCAAAAGACATCCAGGATATTGAAAGCAAAGAGCTAACAAAAAAAAAACCGACGATGATTTTCAAAGGAATTTATAATGATTATACCAAAGAAGATTTTACTGATGACGTCATAGAACAAAATGAAGACATCAAAATCCTAACACAGGAAATGGATAAAAAAACTATATTCAATGTGAAGGCAATAATAAAAAATAAAGATAATGAAACCGCAAACTATATAGTCGAAGTAGACAAGACGACCAGGAATATTCTACTAAACAAAGAAAAAATAAATATCGGCTACCAACGTATCACCGTTGTCGACGCAAGTCCGATAACGCAATGTTACTACTGCTTACGTTTCGGACACAGTACTCGTACCTGCAAACAGAAGGAGAAAAATGAATCGCCCACCTGCTCGCACTGTGGCCTAGCCCACCAACATAAGGACTGCGTAAATATTGCTACCTCGCCAAACTGTTCCAACTGCATCGATCAAAACAATAGATATAAACTGTCGTTTCCTGTCAATCATAATGCGAACGATAAAACTAACTGTAAATATTACAAAAAAATGCTCGCATTTGCGCTACAAAAAATTGACTACTAGATATTTCTTTAAAAGTATTTCATGTCCGTTCTCAATATCTCATCTACTCGTATGAAAAACTGTTTATCTCCTGTCTGTGTCAAAACATAAGCATTTTATATTATTTTCATTTCATAATATGTATATCTCTCAGTCTACAAAAAATAAAATCAGTATAAATTTTATAAAAATTAACAACTTAAAGACATCATATTTATTGAGGATAAAAAATTATAACCAGAAAATAGATAAAATAATGACAACATGCCAGTATGAAAGACTGAAAAATATTAAGATTCTATGCTTTATTTATACATTTATTATAGTAAAATTATTATTATTTACGTTACTGGCGCATATCTTGCCCTATCACTTCTATAAATTTTGTGTGCTAAAAAATGAAATTATATTTTTATTGTTCCAACTAATTGTAAATATTACAAAAAATTACTTGCATCTACACAACAGAAGAATGAATATTAATATTAATTTAAGAGTTGTTTATAAAAGTATCCTATGTTTATTCTCAATGTCTTATATATTTACATCTGAATATCCAAAAGATATAAATAAGAATAATTTTATGATCTATACATTAAAAAAAAAAAAAAAAACGAAATATTCTTCAACAATCTACACATTATAAAATTTGTATTCGGATTAATAACTCTATGTCACACTCTACTTTGAAAATACTCTATATATTTAAAAGAAATCAATATCACATTAATATTTTTACTAAATGGATGACTTCATAGCTAATGAATTAGAAAATAATTTTAAAATACAAGAATATGAGTGTGTATACACCGAATCATGTAATGACATAATCTCAAAGAATCTCAATAATATTTTCATTTTTCATATAAACATACGAAGTATGGAACGAAATTGGGATGAATTAATTCTAAAATTAAACAATCTAAATAAAAAACCGGACATCATAATATTATCAGAAACATTTACTAATGACGAATCACCTACTTATCATTTACCTGAATATAATTATCTTACAACCAAAATTAACATCAATAAAAATAGTGGTCTCGTCATATTCATTCACGATAAATTTAGTATTGTCAAAATAACTGAACATCCAATACATCTAGTAAATTGTATTGAAATACAATTAAAACTCGACAAAACAAACTACCACTTAATAGCTGTTTACAGAACACACGGCTCGAATATCTCGACATTTATAAATGAATTTAAACACATACTGTTAAAATTCAGTAATAAACTCTGCTTTATTGCAGGAGACTTCAATATAAACATTAATGAAAACGTAGAAAATAATTTCAAAAATGAATATATTAATTGTATGACTGAATTTAACTTCATATCGTGCATTAATAAAAATACGAGAGAAATAAAAAATCACACACCATCTTGTTTAGACCATATATGGACTAATATAAATATTAAAGATATCGACAAAATGAAATCAATTATTTGGAAAACTAATATAACTGACCACCATGCATGCATTCTTCTGTATGATAACAAAATTAAACATAAAAAATTTAATCTAACAAAGACAAAATCCTACACAAATATGACAATTTTATCCAAAAAACTAAAAAATGAACAATGGAACAACGTGTTAAATAGTTATGATACCGAGACTTGCTCAAAAAACTTAGAAAATATATTATCTCAACACATAAAAAATTCAACTACTGAAAGTACAGTCCGCATTAAACCTAATCTAAGAATTTTAAAGCCTTGGATTTCACAAGGACTTATAATATCAATTAGAAACAAAGAAAAACTTTATAAAACAGCATTGAAAAATCCTCTAAATGAAAAAGCATACACTTTTTACAAAACATTTAAAAATAAATTAACAAACTGTAAAAAAAAAAATAAAGAAGACTATTTCAAAAATAAAATACTTTCTACAGACAATAACAGTAAACAAATATTGAAAACAGTCAACTTAGCCATGGATAACACTAAAAAAACACAAAAAATAAAATACATTGAACATGAAAATAAAATCATAGATGCTAATATTCAACCTAAACAATGTGCAAACATTTTTAATTCTTTTTTTGCTAATGTAGGAAAAAATCTTGCGAAAAATATCAATAAATCTTTTAACCCGAAAACACAAACGATTGAAAATGTACAAAATCAAAATAAATTATCAACATTTGAAACAACCTCAGAAGGTGAAATTTTAAAAATAATAGAAGGCATGAAAGGAGGTTCGTCTCCCGGATTTGACCATATTACAGTACATTTTCTAAAATCCATGAAAATTTATTTGATAAAACCAATTACTCATTTGATAAACTTAAGTTTAACAGAGGGAATATTTCTGACAAACTATAAAAATACAATTATTTCACCTATTTATAAATCTGGAGATCCACAACAAGTAACTAACTACCGCCCAATTTGTCTAATTTCAAACATTGGAAAGATTTTTGAAAAAATTGTTAAAAACCAATTGATCAGTTTCCTAGAAAGTAATAAAATTCTTCATAAAAACCAGTTTGGTTTTATAAAGTCACTTAGCACACAAGATGCTATTGCTAATGTAACCTCATACATCAACGAATCATTGGATAAAGGTGAAAAATGTGCCGGTATATTTATCGATCTCAGAAAAGCTTTTGATAGTATATCCCATGAGATTCTCCTAAAAAAACTGAACAATATAGGTATAAAAGACAATGCGATTAAATGGATTTCGAACTACCTAAAAAATCGACCGCAAGTCGTAAAAATAAATCAGATTAATAGCGATAAAGAAATATCAGACTTTGGAATCCCGCAAGGTACAGTAATCGGACCAATCCTCTTTACCATATATGTTAATGACATTTTTTTTCAACCACTACATGGCCAAATAACATCATATGCCGATGATACGGTACTAATAATTAGCGATAAAACTTGGGAAAAAGTAACATTTAAAGCCACCGAAGACATAAATATTTTAAAGAATTTCTTCGACGTAAATTTACTATCACTAAATGGTGATAAAACATTTGTAATTCCATTTGCAATACACAAAAATGATACCCCTAAAAACATTGATATCATCATCCATGATAATTCTACAACACATAAAAATTATTGTATCCAAAACTGCACAATATTAAAAACAACAAACACAATAAAATATTTAGGAGTTATTATCGATAAAAATTTAAAATGGAAGGAACAAATTTGTCAAGTTGTAAAAAAAAATAGAAAATTGATTTACATATTTTTAAGAATCAGAAATTTTTTATCTGTAAAAAATTTATATCTAATATATTACGCTTTGGTTCAATCAACTTTACAATATGCTATCATTAGCTGGGGATCCGCATACAAAACTAATCTTTCCCCAATTGAAGTTGTGCAGAGGCTAATTATTAAAATCATATTAAAAAAACCATCTGACTACCCAACGGATAAATTATTTAAGGATTTCCAAGTACCTTCTTTCAAAGATCTGTACAATAGAAATACATTGATTCAAATTATAAAAGAAAAAGAGAAGTATCAATTTATAACTGAAAATCGTACTAGACATAAATATATTTTTTCATGCCCAAAATTAAACACTTCCTTCGCACAAAATTATTATACTTATCAAGGAAGACTTATTTTCAACCGATTACCGGATGAAATTAGAAAAATTAATGATAAAATCCAATTAATAAACTCTGTTAAAAATTTTTTTAAAGATAATCTCAAAAAAAAAGTTTCCGACTAATCTAATCTCAAGAACAACTTATAACTCAGTTTCCAAGTGATACCCCGTTTTTCAAATAAGGTAAATTTTGTTTTGTTTTTAACAACTAATTACAATAACTCATGATACTTTATTCTAATAGTAAAATTGTTTATTAGTAGAAAAATACCTTTAATTACATATCACCGAACTTACAACTTATTGTTTTTTACATTCACATAGTAATTTAAGAACTCATAACATAATATAGCATTAAAAAATGTACACTACTCTTCCAGACACAAGCTAATGCTTCTATGGAAGAGTGGTATTAACATTCGAACATGAACATGTATGCTAATTATAACATTATCTAAATGTATACTATAAATTATATGCTAATAAAAAATAAAAATAAATAAATAAAAAATAAAAAAAATAAAAAAAATGGACATTTTCAATTTGTCACAAATACAAAATATTAATGTTTATGTACTAGGGTCAGTCATAAAGTAACGCCTCCTATTTTTTTATACTAAAATAAGGTTGGCTAAGTGAAAATTTTAATTTGGTGCTTTTCCTCTAACCTTCTTCTACACAATCTACTGCAGTAGTAACTTTTTGCGTCAACAGGTGGCAGAACTGCAATCGCTTGAAAAATGGCCGAGATTGATGTTCGTATTAAATAGCGTTTTGGGATTGATTTTTGAATATAGAAGAAGAAACACCCATTCGCATTCTTGAAAAACTGAAAAATGTGTGTCATGATGTAACAGTGGATGTCAGCACTGCTAGACGATGGGTTCGTCGCTGTAACGAAGCTGAAGGACAAACACCGCTAGCTGACGAAAAGCTGAGCGGCGCAGGCCGTTGATTGCAGTGACCGCACGCAACATTGAGCGAGTTGATGAAATCATTCATTGTGGCCCCAGGTCGCATTTTCTCACTCAGTAAAGGCAGTGTAATGACGATTATTCGACAACTGATTATTCAACAAAAGTTTTTGCAAGGTGGGTACCAAGAAAGATAACCGGCCAGAATAAAGAAACAAGAAAAACAATATTCTCACAACAATTGCAGCGCTTGGTTTCTGAAGAAAATTGTGACCGGAAACGAAATATGGTTTAATTTTTTTGAACATGAATCAAAGAGGTAGTCAATGAAATGGCATCACACAAACTCACTAAGGACAAAAAAATTCAGTACTGTGTGATCGGCGGGGAAAATTACGGCGATGGTGTTCTGGATGTGACCATAATTTTACAACACTGTGATACATGCCCTTGTTAAAAGATGGACCAAACCTGTGTAAACGGACAGATATTAAATTAAAAAGTAACAAACTTTCGTCAATAGTGTGGTTTTCAACCCATGTAATTGCATTTTTATTTCTTGAAAACTAAAGGAGAAAAAATATGGGAGGCATTTCTTTTTGACTGACCCTAGTACAATAAATACTGCATAATTTTTAGTATCTGTATGTAAGATCCCCTGAAAAGGGTTTCAATAAATAAATAAAATATATAATTTTATACCTACAACCCGACATTTCTGTAACATGTAATACAATTTATAGACGTAGTACAAATTGTATATGCATACAGTACAAATGTAATTACTATACTAATGTACAGCGGAAAGACATTTTTTTTTAAGATTCCAAAATACTTTTTTTTTTACTTTTCTCCTAATTGCTCCCAACCAACTGGAGCCAGTGAAACCATGGTATCCCCAGTTGGTGAAAATTGTAAGGCTAAAGTTGGAAGGAAAGGGAAGGTGATGGTGAAGAGGAAGGTGGATGAGTACCTGGCTATTCAGCTCTGGTTAATAAATACGGGTTAAGTCATTTAAAGCAACGTTTAAATTCTGAATGGTGGTCTTACACCAGGGCGATACTGTAAGTATCTTCCTCTCAGGAACGTGCAACATAACTTGTATTATTTTTTAATAACAAGATAACGCTTCCACGGAAGAGTATAATTCAAATCTCATAATATGTAAAAGACAAAAATAACAATGACATAAATCCTGTTTTATATGTTATTATCTGGTTCATATAATAAAAATAGATTAAATTGTGAAATTGTACAAATCGATAGAAAAAAACATTTAATGAGTAAAAGTTAAAGAGTAAAGCCTCTAATTGTAATATTTAATCACTGAAGACAGTGTCGCTAATATTGTCTTCAGTGACCAAATTAAATGTATTTGCTCAAGCCGTGATTTGAACACACGACCTCCGAATACTAGTCAAGAGCCTTACTCGTGAATCGCGAAGGCCGTAAAATAAAATAAATAATAAAAGACATATTATTTGTGGTTTGAAAGAAAAAAACTTTAACAGAGGAGGCCCTGAGGAAAATAATAAAATAATTTTCACCTGTGTCATTTTAGGGGATGCCGTGTGGAAGGTCTTTTTAAGGAAAGGATGAAAAGAAAGTACTGGAAAGGAAAAAGTTATGAGGGGTGGAAGAATCTGGGATTTCCAACTGCGGTTAAAGGCAACGGGTCGAGAAAGTTCGGCTGGAGGTCAAAAGTACTCCCTCAACCAGTCTCACCCCATAAAACCGGGCACCCTTGCCAAGTCACCAAACATTGCGAACAACTTTGGGTGACCTATGGCAGAGGTAGGTGTTGGTTATAAAATAAATATTTCCCGGTACTGCGGTATTCATACTTTTCTCCCAAATTAGAGAATGTATCTAATTATATTTACTCATATAACTATAGAAACATATAATAACATTTCATATTATAATACTTGTACATTCTGAAATGAAATTCCTTTTAATTATAATGGGTTGCCTTAATACGTAAAGAGTTCGCTTAATCCAAAAACAAGATACCAATTGTGTAAAATTATTAACCCAAAATAATTTACGTTAATTCGCGGATTAAAAAATTACCCTACAACGACCATTTTACAAAAACCCCTGTCATTCAAAAAGGCCTCGGCAATATTCGCCTCAATTTGAAACAATGGACCACCGCAACAATGGCAACATTACTCCCGAATACTTTGCGGCGGGCACGGCTTTGTCAGGCGAATACCTAACCGGGACAGGTAAATATCCTAGATTATAGAGCAAAGAAGATGTTCTACCTAACTATGAATAATAACATAAATACCCTAAGAACTCTTTACTGCTCCTTGGTTCGCCCATACCTTGAATATGCGTCGGTTATATGGTCTCATTTTTATGTTGTCCATATTCGTCATATTGAGTCCGTTCAACGTCGATTCCTAAAAGGGAAGCTAGAATTAGAACGAGGCAATTACTCGTATGATGAAATTGAACTAACTCTAAACCTTTCTCCTTTAGAAGACCGTCGGAAAAAATTATAAATCATTTGTTTTTTTTCAAAATTATCAGCTGTATCATTGATTCACCTACATTACTACAACTCATCCCATTCTATTTACCTTCCTTAAACCCAGAAATAATGAACTGCTCTTCCTCAATCAACACTCGACCAATTATGGTTATAATTCACCACTGTCCAGAATGTGTAGAATGGTTAACTCACGTCAAGACCTTGATTTTTTTGGTATAAGCCTAAATGATTTTGGTCGCTTACTAAAGAGTTGAAGATATTTTATATTTACTTTAATTTTAGTAAAGTCTTGACTTGACTTGATACTTCTATTTCACTTATATTTTCTTACATTATATCTGTATTCTCTGTGCTTTCATATACCATCCTTTATTCTTACAATGTACATTTTCCCAAAATTTCGTTGCTTTATTGTGAATTGGATGTAAGTCAGTTAATAAATAAATAAATATATAACAAAAGATGTATTTATTTATTTTTTATTTATTTATATATTCTCACCATACATTTTGTTGTTATTTTTTTTTACATAAATTAACCTCACTAGGACTAATGCCTGTGTTGAGGTTAATAATTATAATTTAAGGATGCATTTTACATACAAAACCCAATATAAAAATACACTACTTTCAAAACACATACTAATAATTTGAGAATTTTTTGTAGCAATATTTATACCTGCCAAAAGCAAAGTAAGTTCAAAAGAACTAGGGTAACACTTCAATTTGTGCAAATGGAACTCAAATATCTTATTATTTTTTTTTTTAAATCTTATTATTTAAAAAAAAAAAATTATTATTTAAAAAAGGACAAGGATGAAAATATAGTATGCCAATCCTCCGTCAACATAAATTGCTTAACATTATTTTTAAATTTAGTTAATGAATTGGAAGACTTAATGTAATCTGGCAGAATATTAAACATAAGTGGAGCCTGATATAAATAGTTTCTTTGGCCAAAAGATGTTTTAGTATGTATTGCCACAAAGTTCATTGTTGAGCCAATTCTAGTGGTATGGGTTTGTTGGGTTCTTTCTGCAGATTTAGTTTTGATAAAAAATCTACAAATTATTTTAATGATGTACAGCTGTTTTATACACATAACATTAGATTCCTTGTAAAGTAGTTTCGATGGATAACGAAATTTTTTTTTGTACATGACTTTAAGAATTAATTTGTGAGCAATATTTAGTGGTTCTACATTGGACTTTAGACAGGATCCCCAACATACTATATTGTAAGAAAGTCGAGATTGGACTAAGGCATAATAGACAGATTTTAATTTCTCTTTATCCAATATATGACGAAGTTCCTTAAAAATATAGGTAAGTCTCCTGATATTTTTTGTTAACATATCAATATGGTCGTTCCATCTCAAATATTTATCAATAATTACACCTAGGTACTTAATACAGTCTACTCTTTCTAAAGGGTGGCAATTACAATTATGCAGACAATTGTGTATAGTTAGATTATGAATGTAGGATGGCTGACTTTTTGATGATATGCTAAAAGTTACATATTTTGTTTTTGATGTATTCAGAGTTAAGATGTTATTATTTAGCCAACTCTTTACTATTCTTAATCCTGAATCACATTTTTCAAAAGCATCTTTCTGTCGTCTGCAAAACTGACAATGTGACCTAGAATATCTAAATTACATAAATCATTAATGTAGACAAATGTATAAACTGTAAACACGGTCCACCTATAGTGAAAAGTGTAATGTAGTGGTCAAAGTGTGCTTGTAAAACGTGATTTTTTCCACAATATCCTTTGATGATACATTTTCAACAGCGTGGCAAATCTTCCGTGCTTCTTTCGTCAATTCGCTCACGCAATGTCTGTAATGACCTTGTAACAATTTCTAAACCAACCCTAAAAATTGTTCAAATCTGAAAAATTGTAAGGTCTAATTTACTTTTCTTGACAAACAATGCTATTGGCAATCCTGAAAATGTTGTTACAGAAAAAAATAAGTTGATTATTGTACGAGTAAGTATATAATTATTATGCTACCGAAATTGATTACTTGTTATGTATAGTCTGTTGTATTAATTCAAGTGTCTTTGCCTTTTAAATTAATACATTAGTCTTAAGAGACGACCATTACACGGTATTAGTATATTTAGATCGATAGGCTATGGGTTTATATCTACCTAATGCGTATATCAACACAATATAAAACAACTAATATTATTGAATACAAAAAAACATATGGAACTGGCTACAATCCTTTTAACTTTTAATTTATAATTTTGTCGTGTAGAAGTCGATTTTATATTTTAATTTTTATTGTTTCTGCATATTTTGATTTTTATTGTTTCTTCTTTATATTAACTAAGACCACTGTTTGTTTTTGTTTTACTACTTAAATTTTATAATTTACTGAATATAATAATTTGATAGTATTAATATTAATAATAATATGAGAATAATTTACAGATTTACTACTTACATTTTAAAATTTATAATTTTCAACTGAAAAATGTACTCTACAATACAGTTGAACTCCTAGTGTGGAGGACAATATACTACACCTTTGTAATGTAAATATACTAAAAAATTTAAATATACTAAAAGACTGTCAAAACAAAAATGAAGTGCCAAAGTGCATAAACTGCACAACTAACAACCTGATAAAAAAGAGTTCTTATCCAACAAATCATAAAGCCAACAACGAAGAATGCAAACAACGCATAAAAATGTTACAATATGCAAAGGAACGAATCGACTACAACTAAACATGGATGATTACATTACTAAAAAAATCGACGAAAACTACAATATATCAGAAGAAATATGCGAAAACGTTACCGAAATTAACAAATGGTGCCATAATACTGATTCAGCTTTTATAGTGTTAAACATGAACATAAGAAGCCTTTCAAGAAATCTAGATGAATTATTAATAAACATAAATAATTTAAACATATCACCGGTATGCATAGGGTTAACTGAAACACACTCCAACAGCGATCAATACATAAGTGCGCTACCCAACTACCGAGGAATTGCAACCAAAATATCTATAAACAAAAATAGTGGAATAATTATGTTCGTACGCGACGATTGTGAAGTGATAAACACAGAAGAAGTTAATATTGAATTTGTCAACTGCTTAAAAATAGATATTAAATTTAAAAATTCTATTTATAGAATCATAACAATATATCGTACACACAAATCAAACATAACGAATTTTACAAATGAACTTTATCTATACCTGAATAAATTAACAAAGATTTTTACGATTATATGTGGAGACTTTAACATAAACATTTCAAATACTAATAATTCATTAGAAAAAAATAACTTCTTGAACATGATGACGCATCACAACTTCAAATCATGCATTAATAACTATACCCGAGAGGTACCAAATCAAACGCCATCTTGTCTAGACCATATTTGGTGTAATGTAAATCTGAATTACATAAAAAATATCAAATCTATGATTTGGAAGATAAACATAACTGATCATCACGCAACCATTTTTAACTATGAAACTAAAAATAAAAATAAAAACATACATAAATTAAGTACCTACTACAAAAACCACTTTAAGCTACCAACTATTAGAAAAATCACTCTCAACAGAAAAATGGACTGAAGTAATAAACAATATGTGCGCTAATGAATGTGCATATTTATTTGAAAAAAAATTATCAGAACACATTTTAAATGCCTCTGAAATTAAAAACTTGCATCAAAACACAAAAACAAAAAAAATTAAACCCTGGATCACTAACGGATTAGTAAAAGCAGTTAGGAAAAAAAATAAACTTTTCAAACTAGCTCATCAACCGAATGCTAAAAAATCAATTATTTCATATTACAAAAAATATAAAAATATCTTAACAACTTTAATTCGAAAAACGAAAAATAGCTACTACTCCCAAATAATTATAGAGGCCAAAAATAATAATAAAAAAATTTGGACTACAATAAACGAAATAATACATAAAAATAAAAAGAAAAATGGTATATCCGAAATCTCAGATGGGAAAAAAACGTATAATGTCCAACTCGAAACTAAAAAATGCTGTAATATCTTAAACAACTATTTTGTAAATGTTGGAAAAAATCTGGCTAACGCTATAAAAACATGTCCCAACAATAATAAAAATAATCCCCGCACTACCCAAGAATCCCAACACCAATATAATAATTTCAACAAAATAACAGAAACTGATGTTGGAAAAATAATCGATGATTTAAAGGGGGGCTCTGCTCCCGGTTACGACAACATAGATGTAAACATATTAAAAACAATGAAACAATATCTAACTTGCCCATTAACTCATATAATAAATACAAGCCTTATAAAAGGTGTATTTCCAAACAATTATAAAAGAACAATAATAACACCGATATATAAAGCAGACTGCCCTAAAGACCCACAAAAAATTAAAAAATGTAAAAAACCAAATCTGGGCCTTCTTAGAACAACATCAAATTATAAATTCTAAACAGTATGGTTTCAAAAAAAACACCAGCACCCAAGATGCCATTGCGAAAATAACAAATTATATATACACCGCCCTAGATTCAAATGAAAAATGCATTGGAATATTTATTGACCTTAAAAAAGCATTTGATAGTATATCTCATACTAACTTAATAAAAAAAATCAAATCAATTGGAATAAATGGAATGGTGTTATCCTGGATTGTAAGCTTTTTGGAAAATAGAACACAACAAGTAAAATTATTAAATGAACTAAGTGATTCTCAAAGTAGTAACTTCTCAATACCACAAGGCACAGTTCTAGGACCACTTTTGTTCATATTATATGTAAATGATATATTTGAAGTTGCTAAATACGGGGAAATAATATCATATGCAGATGACACAGTGCTTCTTCTAAAAGCAAACACGTGGTTAGAACTGAATAAAAAGGCTAACACGGACATAAACGAATTAAAAACATGGTTTGACAATAACCTACTAACGTTAAACTCTAAAAAAACACATTATATACCATTTTTCATAAAAAAACCAAACACGCCGCATGAAATTAACATAAGGATCCACTCTGCACCAAACACTCAACAACACCACTGTAACTTACTGTGTACTCATATTGAAATGAAAACTTCAACCAAATATCTAGGAATTACTATTGACCAATGTCTAAAATGGATACCGCATATAACCAATCTTAAAAACAGAGTACGAAAATTGACCTATATTTTTAGCTGTTTGAGACACATTCTAAATAAAGAACTACTGAGAATGACGTACTTCGCTTTCTGTCAATCCATAATCCAATATGGTATAATAGGATGGGGTGGCGCCTATAAAACTCACACACGATCTCTTTACATTGCGCAAAAACTAATAATTAAAATAATATTAAAAAAATCATTTTTATATCCATCAGAACTCATATTCAAAGAATTTAAAGTCAGAAAATTAAATACTCTTTTTCTGTATCACTCAACCTTACAAGTCTACAAAGAGGATATCCTAAACAAAACTATACCTTTCAAAAACACAGCAAATCTCAGGCAAAAATACATTTTACCAATTCTCATTTGTAAAAAAACTTTAGGCCAACAAAACTACAAATACTTGGGAACAAATTTCTTTAATAAATTACCAGAAAATATAAGATCCCATTGTGACAGTTTCAAAAATTTCAAAACACAATTAAAAAAATATACTGAAAACCTTAACTAAAAAAAAAATTAATAATAATAATAAAATTTTATATATTTATATAAACATACATTTATCTTATTATTTACATAAACTAAATTTCAAAGTACTAAATATAAATAAAAACAACAATAAAAAAAAAATAAAAAAATAACCAAACAAATAATACTTCCTCCCGTACACACAAGCATTTGCTTATTATGGGAGAATAATTTAAAAATATATATTATATAATTGTAATAATTATAATTGCATTAAGCTTTTATATACTTTCATTTTATTTATGTATCTATTGTATTGTACCAAAAGAAAAATTTTTCAATAAAAAAAAAAAAAAAAAAAAAAAAAATTAATAAATATCAAGTCACCTTCAAAAAATATATTTTACAATTTTCATCGTCTAAATGGATTTTTTCGCGGTGAGCAAAAAATCCCCATTCGACCGGTCAGTGGTTGAGTTGGTATAAGTGAATCCATCCCTCCATCGGTGAGTGAATCCATCCCTCTCACTGCGGTGCACTGCGATGGGTCGATAGAGTCGGGCTGGAGAGGTCTAGGTTAGGTCTCTATCAACCAATCTCTCTCGATCTGGCCCGCCATGCATTAGGTGAAATGAAACACCCCATGAACCCGGGCACCCCTGCTGAGTCAACAAAAGTAGCGAATAACTTGGGATGACCTATGGCATGATTATTACATATCCAATAAATGATTTCAGGGGCGGTGGTAACATACCTGCCTCCAAAATTGAAATACTTACTACTATAAATCCTCCGTTCAATAAAAATGTTATATCTAGGTTTTAGAAGCAATCAATATCATTACTGAGACATTAAATACCTCATAAGACACCATTCTGTTTGATACGAGAGGGATTTGTCATAGATAACGTCAACAGTCCGTAGATAGGAAGCTCTCCACTGCGGCTGTCGCTTTCCCGCCACTTTCTGCCACAAATGGCCGCTCTTTCCCGTGCAAACACAAACGGAACAATGAAATAATAGATCGTTGTAGAACAAGAGGTCGCCGACAAAGAAGACGATTTCAGCATTTAATTTCATTGATAAATAAATAAAAATATATTTTTAAGCATTTCACAGATCTTTACATTTTTCTTAAATAATCTTTTTTTTCTAAAATAAGTTATATTTTAAATACTTAACCGTGTACTATTCTATTCATTATCGAAAAAAGTATTAATTTTCTTTTTGAAAAGAAAACTTCTCTATCACCATTGTGATTTGAAACTCGATGAAACGAAAAATTGCGATACTAAAATAAGACAAACACATATATCACATACAAACACATTATCTATAGGATATAACCTGCAAGAGAATGGTGCAGTATATTCAGCCTCCTCTTTGTGCGGTGCTTCATAGCCTCCCCACTCTTCTCTACTTTAGTTTTCTGAAGGTTTCACTTCTACTGCGTGTGAAGTGCACACTCTGTTTTTTTAAACTATTGTTACTTTTACAAATTCTAATACCATTGATTCAAATCACAGTTTGGGAGGCGGGTATGTGTACCACCGCCTCGTAAACCATTTTTTGGATAACCAACTCCTCTAGAATTAATCATCCCAAGTGGTTCGATACGTTTGGTGACTTAGCAGGTGTACCAGGGTTCATGGGATGAGGTTTGCCCGGGTCTTGGTGGCGGGTGCGATCCGGTCGAAGGAGACTCTTCGACCTGTCTAGCCAGACTCTCTCGACCCATTCCCTTTCACCGTAGTGGGAGGGATGGATTCGTACGTTCGTTACTCCTGGATACACTGACCCCCAGATTCCTACCCATCCCTCATACCCTGTCCCTTCTCAGAACAACCTATCTTTCCTTTGATAAAAATATCCACCACACAACATCCCCAAAGATGACATAGGCCCTTAGGGGAATTATTTTCCTCAGGGCCTCCTCTGTGAAGCTAAGTAAAAAAAAATATTCCTTTGCCCCGCGTTGACAAATAATTTTTTAACAATTGCAAAATGTAAACCTATATTTTTGTAAAATAAAATCTATTTAGAATGATCATAGAACCCAGAATTTGCTTTCTAGAAAAACTAAAGTTTAGAATTTATTATGATAATATTTTTTAATTAGAATTTATTAGAATTTATTATTGATAATATTTTTTTCCCAAAAGTGAAAGTTTTTAGACTGATTTAGTAAACGAATTACGTTTTCACAAATATTTTTTTGTCTTTATGATATGGGTAAAGTTTTCCATCTGACTACTTACCGTTAATAAAAATTATGAGAATTTTCACATGTATGAAAATTAAATTATCTTTCAAATTAATGCAAACGCCTCTTATATGGGCGTCAGAGCGTTAATGGTCCCCTTGTATGGAAAATTGTTTTCCTAATCTGTATAATTTTTAATAAAGATGGAAAATTCCAGGCACGTTTTTCTCATTATATTAAACCCTTTAAAAATTGTAGATACTTGCAACATGCCTGGTTTTACGGCTCGCCTGCCGGCGCTTGCGCAAACTATTTATTTAATGCTATTATTTGATAACCTTAAGTAACACCACTCGGGAGAAAGCCACGCCATTTGGTATTTTGTGGCCTTCTTTCTAGAAAATTGTTTTGTCAACTCCTTTTTTTAATGTACCCATTGCACAAAAGTCCCTACTGTAAAATGTAGCGAGTTAACTATTTTCGTAGTTATATCATTGTTTTACGTACACTGGCCTCACCGAAGCAACGAGAACGTTAAAGAAATCGCCAAGCCCGACATTGCGGTTTCTGTATCGGAGTCGATAACACATGTAAATTATCAATCTAAATTTTTCTGATAATTGTCGACTTTGATAATTTAATCTGTGCCCAATATGTTAAAGTTATTTATAAATGCAATCACTGTCGCCAAGTGTTATTATTCATATATTCCGCGACCCTTATAGCGTGGTATATTCCTGGTAAGTTATACCACCCTCACCTATAAATGGTGACCCCGACTTAGGATCGGGACAAGGGAAGGATGGATTAATACGTCTGGTATTTCTGGACACACTGCAGAGGGTTTTTATTTTATTATTGTTTTATTTCGTGAAAGTTGAAATCTAATTTTAGCATACAAATTATAATGAAAAAAATAATTATTCCAATTATGTACCTTTCACTGATGAATGTGAATAATAATAGTGTGATAGGATAAGTGCGTTTTTTATTAATTTTTTAGTTGTTAATATATTATTGGGGGGGAGGAGGGGGGGGGGGTGTGGGAGGGGGACATAGGATGAGAGGATTAGGATTAAGAGATAAAGGATAGGAATATATGTATGAGAGGGTAGATTGAATGATCCAGTTTCAATCATATTGTGAGTGTTCCTTTAAAGTTCCGTAAAGTCGATTTAAAAATGAGAATGTGGTACTAATGTGTGAATTAATGAATGTTGGGATCTGTAAATAAAGGAGTACTGTTTAGAGTTGTTCTTGCAAAGAGGGAGATGAAAAGTAAATAACTGTTTGCTGTTGGGATTTGGAATGATAGGCGTCGAAGAAGATCAGGACAAGTTGTGTGGTATTTTAAATAGCGATTCCGCTATATATTTCTTCGGCAAGTTAATTTCTGTATATTGAAGAACTTTATTTTATTTTGAAGAGTCTTCATTACTAATTTAAGATAGAAATGAGGAGAAGTAGAGGTATTTTAAAAAGCTGTTATGGTTGCTCTCATTTCTATATTTGTTATCACTATTCTCTACGCAGATGTCTTCAAAATGGCTAATTCAGATGTTCACTAAGAAATGTATGAACTTGCACTATGTAAACCTTACCTAGTAAAAAAAATATATTTAAAAAAAAAAATGATCATAAATTGTAAAAACAAACTATTATCCATATTATTTCAATGTTTTTGAATAGTCCCCCAGTTATGCAGGTACTAAAGAATCGTAATTGATTATTATTATTAATTTTTTAAATCTTTTCTATGTTTTTTTGTATCTACGTAGAATGAAAGATTTACGTAAGTGTTATTTTTAATAAATCATTTTTTAATGTAGGTTAGTAGTGTCTAAACATGAAACTAAATTAACCAATTACAATTAATTTTTAAGTTTACATGAAAATCATTAAAGAATTGTCAACTCTAAGAAAACACCTACATTATATTACGAAAATTACCGTTCGCCGTATTTAAAATCGTACCGCGAAAATCACATGCATTATTAATAATTATTAATGAATGAGATATATATCGAAACTTAGAATTTGGAGTTAGACCAATGGCGGACTAACGGGGAGTGGAGGGGGGGGGGGGGGGGGCTCATTCAGCTTCGCCGCCCCGGGCCTCTGACTTTCTATTTCTGACTAATCAACTGGACGACCGTCAAGTTCTAAAATCGCAATTTTTAGTTAAAAATACAGAATTATCAATGATTTCTACTGTGTAAAAAGACAAAATCTGCTAATTTTCTGATTTTTAATTTAAAAGAAAACTTTTTTTAGATGAGCTCCACATGACGCTCTAAGGAAAATAATTTCCCTCAGGGCCCATGTCAACTTTGGGGATACTGTTCTCTTAGGAGTTCTGGGAAGGAAAGGGGTTTAAGGGGTGGGTAGGAATCTGAGGTTCAGTGTGTCCTGGTCATCCGCCTCCAAGTCCATGACAAACCTCACCCCATGAACCCAGGCACCCCTGTTAAATCACCAAACGTAGCGAACCACTTGGGATGACCTATCGCAGAGGTGTTGGCTATCCAATAAAGGTTCCCGGGGCGGCGGTATCCGTTCCCGCCTCCCAAATTTTCTGATTAAAGAAAAAAACAACTGCATATTTCAATTATTTAATTTTGACAAAATATTTCAAAATTCATCAAACAATCTTAACCCCAATTTCCTCAAACTGCAGAGAAATGCAGACACGTTTCTGTAGAATCACATGAACAACATATTGACATTATTTGCTTATATTTATTAAACTACTCATACAGAAAACATTACCCTTGAAAATTGTTACCCCATATAACCCTACTTTTAGTGATAAATTTACGCATTATTTCATACAACCCTTACATTTGCGCACTTCCTTTGAAATCTTAACATCTTTTTAACCACTTTCTCTAGGCAATTTGGCGCTATTCACGGAGTTTCTAAGCCCGATTTAAAAATCTAAAAGCAAGTGGTAAAAATTCACGTTTTGACTAATAGCAGGTGTGTCGGGACCCTCGGACATTATCGACCTTATTTATGTTTGTAAATACTTCCACAAGAGCCGTACAACAGGGATATTATTATTTCCCACACGCGATTATTATTATTTTCGACACGCCACTACTAGCGCCACCCCCGCGGTGCACAATACGATTACATAAGAACTAACGACATTTTTATACGTAATAATATCGATCACACTTATAGTGATTTTCAGGCAGATTTTTTTTTCACACTGAGTGGGCTAAATTCACAAAGAAAGGGTTTGGTAATACGCCCATAGAAATTACGGAACACAATATTATAATTTTTTTTATTTCGTATTCTTTTCTGATTAATCTTTTTTCAGATTTTTTATTGAGTTTTCGCTAATATTGTGTTTATTTACTTAAATACTAGCTGACCCGGCAAACTTCGTACCGCCCCCGAATCAGTAACTGTTGTGTTAAGTAATTAGATTAATTAATTCAGTTTTTATGTATAGTTAAAATTACACCATGAAGCAATTATCGATGCGCAACCGTCCGTGTTTTGTTTTTGTTGATATCAGAGATGGTGTTGTGTACGGATATATGTTCTTTGTGATTTTCTTATTTTTTCCACTTACTTACGGGAATTGAGTTTCATTTTCTTTGTACGTGTGAGGGTTTATTATAATTATTGTATTTTTCCTTTGGAGGGGTGCAGACATACGTTCACCGTTTATCTCATTTTTAACTGTTGACATTTAGTGTGTAAGAAAGAGGGGCAGCATTGAATGTTTAAGAAAAAAACTAAAACAATCAGCGCATTGACATTTGACGTTTTTGAAATTTTGGAATTCACTCACTATTCAATTTTATACCTACTTATCATAATATTGCTGCATCTCTTTCAAAAGGTGAGAATTCGATCTACACAAAATGTAGGGAAACAAATTTTCTTCATAATTTTTTTTCGTGAATTTTTCCGATGTTTTAATAGCTATTCTGCTATTCGGGGCGGAGACAAATCTAACAAATCAAAGATCATAAATATCGGTCCAGCCGTTCTTGAGTTATAAATGGTGTAAATAACTCGACTTTGTTTTACATATTAAGATTACAATATTATTAGTCAATTCGAAAACATTATTGTCTGCCGAATTCTACATTGGCGTAGAACGGTATAACATTGGTATTAATTTTATCGCAAAGCCTTAATTTTGTTTTTTGCAGTTCAATTTTATTCATTCAACTAATAAGGGTTCTGTGTTGTTAAATTTTAGTTATTCCTGCGTGAAATTTTTCGCCTTCCACGGACTAAAATTTTCTTTAAATTTGGGTGTCATTTTCGAAATTAGATCCGAATGTTCAGACAAGCAATAAAGCAACCAACTTTTAATCAAAAAATTACTTCATTTTTAAATGAATAAATCAACATTTTATATGAATATTTATTTGTTATAATTTTTAATCGATTTTATGAAGAATAATTCAGACAAGCGATAAATTATAATATATTTTCTACCCATATTATTGTACATTTTTTTACTGGATTGCGCTCGCGCTGGTATAAAATATTTTATACTTTCTACAAAAATATATTGGAAATCGAAACCTTAATACTGTAAAAAAATCGTTACATAGATACCACTATAAATTAAATATACCAACTAGAGATCGTACGTAACATCTCTGTCATTTTCGTTATTTGTTTTTGGGTTGTTATGCAGTGTTGCGCTACCTCCTTCTTTAGCCGACGTTTCGGCCAGCGTTGTAGTGTCCATCATCAGGGCAGATTCGGCAGATCCGACAGATCTGTCGGATCTGCCCTGATGATGGACACTGCAACGCTTTCCAAAACGTCGGCTAAAGAAGGAGGTAGCGCAACACGGCATAACACCCCAAAAACAAATGACGAAAATTCATTTGGCCGTGAAAATTAAAAACGTATCTCTGTCCTTGTATCTTTTGTCTTTTTTGTTTTCAAACAAGATACGTGAGAAGGAAGAGGACGAACATCGACTGGCTGGTTTAACCTCTGTAATAAACATATTTAACATTTTTGAGCAATACTTAAGATAATCTCTCTTTGTAAAGTTGGGAAAGTTGAATTCATTCAGATTCTTTACAAAATTAAGATAGAGGCAGCTATTAAAATTATATGTAACAGGAGTGAGATTTTCCTTTGGCAAGTATAAACGTACATCCATATCTAAACCGTCATTAAAACAGACATCAAGAAAGTGGATTTTAAAACATCCATAACTTTATATCTCTCAAACTTTCGATTGGTTTTATATTACTTTGTATAAATTCTGAGATGGAACAACTTTTCCAAGCACACACATTATACAGATCTTATTTTATCTGGTTGCGTATGTTTCATTCTACACTATTAAGTGTGTTCTAAAATGGTATGTTTTAGTCTTATTTAAACATTTTACTTTAATAATAGTAGCGTAATATTTATATAGCGCCAGTGTTATTTCATGATGCACTTAAAAGTAATCTTGTAGTGTTCCTTACGAGTCCTTACAAATTATTGATCAAATAATAGGAAACCAAGAATATACAGTATGTAAAAAAGCAATGCCGAGAGAACAAAATTAACAATAAAAGTGCTGTTTTAGCACACGACACTAGATAATGATAAACAACAATGGTGCCATTAAACAAGAAACATTAAAACTAAAATATAATATAGAACTGGAGGCAGTTTACGTTTAGAAATAAGAAATATTCTGAATGCACATTAAATATAAAATTACGATAAGGATGAAACCGAAACCATACAATTACCGGAAACATGGCTTATTAGAGCATATTGAAAATATGTTTACAAGATTCAACCTCAAATTCAGAAATCGGTAAATGGATAATGAAAAATCGTCTTCGTAAAAGTTAACACCACTTATCCCAGAACAAGATTAAGTGAAGTTAGAATCATGTCCAACCAAAATTATGATTATGTGAATAGAATATTATCTAATATCGTAGGTATTATGCAAACAGAGTAAAATCTGTCATCTAAAAGATTCTCATATTCAATTGAACGATATTTCATCGGTTATGGGCCATCAAAGTCAGTCCTGTTCCCATAAAATAGATTCTTATGGACGTTTTGATTATCTCTAGAAAGAAGATCAGGAGAAATCTTCAGATTTGGGGTTGAACCAGAATAAAATATTTAGGCGGATTCTTATTTAAAAAGTTGGCAGCGGCTCAATTTCTCGTTAGATCCGAAAGAAAAAGATTTTACTTTACAAAGACAAATATTATTAGCAAGATCTTGATTTACGAAGTTATATCTTGAACGTGCTGGAGAAACTCGTATTATTCATAAAAACATTTAAAATAAGCTGGATTTAAATCAGTAGAACGTATTTTAAGTTCGGTATTAAGGGTGTTGAAAACGCCTTCCGAGAATATAACTTTTTTTTAAATTTGTGTCCACATTGAAAATATGAGTTTAATTAAATACTGACAATAAATCATTGTAAACGATTCAATTTTATGGGAATAGCTTTTGAAGATTATACTCAACAAATCAGAGAATGAATTTCCCACGCGGTAGAAGTGTAACATTCAGAAAATTAAAGTGGACAAGAGTGGGAAGGCTACGAAGCACCGCACAAAGAGGAGACCGATTATTCTATCTCATTCTCGCAGGCTAAATCTTATAGATGTATGTGTGTATCTCTTTTCAGCGTCGCTTTTTCGTTTTATCGAATTGCAAATCACAACGGTGCTAAAGAAGTTTTTCACTTCAAAAATTACAAGTGTGCTAATCACACGCGGTAGATGTGAAACCTTCAGAAAAGTAGACAAGAGTGGGGAGGCTACGCAGCACCACACAAAGAGGTGTCCGATTATTCTACGTATAGGCAAAATCCTATAAAAGTATGTGTTGTGTCTTTTTAGTGTCGCTTTTTCGTTTCCTCGAGTTTCAACTAACAACTTTAAGGGTCTTTTAAGAAAACGAGGGAGAGGTAGTTCTGGGAAGAAAAAAGTTATGAGGGATGGGTAGGAACCTGGACGTGAGTCCAAGAGAGATTGACGTATGAATCCATCCCTCCCACAGCGGTGCATAGCGATGGGCCGAGAGATTCACGCTGGAGATGTTAAAATGCCTCCCTCAACCAGTCTTTCTCGATCCGACCCGCCACGCAGCAGGTGGACAGACGCATCCGTCGCCAATACCCGGACAAAAACTCACCCCATGAACCCGGCAAACCTGCTAAGTAACCAAACATTAAATATAACGAGCAATTAATTTAATATTTAATTAAATGAAGACAGTATTAGAGAAACTCAATCAAAATCTGATTTTTCTGTCTTCATATTTTGATTGAGTTTCTCTAATACTGTCTTTATTTAATTAAATATTATAATTTGAGTTTTTACTCATAAAGTTAAGAATATAAAAATTAATTTAATGTTTTATTCAACATCCTAAATTAGATACAAAATTAGCGTGAATCTTGTGCTCGCACGCTTTGAGTCAAAACATTGATTCTTGGTGATGTGTTAGAAACGGCCATTTTCAAATCCGTGTCTATGTTCTGGAGCGATATTTAACTTTTATAGCAGTCAATGCCATCAAAAGCTCTCAGATAGGCCTTGTCACTATTTAATAATAATATAATTTGAGTTTCGGTTTTTTAAGGTTGCACACTTCTACCATATTTGCTTTTTACATGTTCACGGAGTGCAGAGGCTTTGTTGCACTTGAAGACGATGAGAATGAGGGAGGTAAGAATAAGGTGCCAGATATTATGTATCTACATAAGGAAACTCTCATTAAGGAATAGCATCTCTCACACTCAAACATACAAGAATAGGTAAGATGGAGAAAGACATCATTTGCACCACCCACAAAAAAATAACATAAAAAGTGTTCATCTATCCAATTAAAAATACTTATTTCGATTATTATTCCGTCTGTAACTCTGGTTCAATAAACTGTAGAATTTGGATTTGCCAAAACAATTCAGAAATTTAATTGTAATTTTTTTTTTAAATTTGGAACTAATCGTTAGAACGATTTAGACAAGCGGTAAACATTTTATTTTAATTAGTTGAATAATTCCATACTTAAATGAAACAATGTTACTTTATTTGAACCACTCGTATACTTATTTAAAATATGTATCTCATTTGTTTAAATTTTAGACAGATTCAGTAATTTTTGTAATGGTGTTCATTTGAAGGGTAATTTTTAGATTGTCTCTCTAAATTTGACAATGTTTTTTTTGAAAGGCAATGATAATACCAACGAGATTCCATGATTTTTATAGCTCCTCGCCTTTATATTATAATATTCAAGATTTTCAACTATTTTACTTTTTTATAAAGGTATTCAATTTGGACTTCCCTTTTGAAAACCAGAAAGAAAGCTATCCAAAATATCATTTACGAAAGTTCAGTCATTTTTAGGACGTACTTTTTTAGAGATATTTTTGCAAACGATAACATGTTTTATAATGAAATGTCCCCAACTGCAAAACGAAAGCGAAAATTATGCCGGCCTGTGAAAAGAAAAAATCCTGTGAGAGAGAGTCATAAAATTCCAAGCTGAAAGCTGCCTGACCTAATTCCTAAAAGACGATAATGTTGTCAAAGCCCAAAGTTTTACTCGGAAACTGAACAGGGAATGGAAAGAAGCTGATTCCTACTATTTTTTCACAGGTGGTTTCTGAAAATAATGTGTGAACTGTGTTGTATCACAGTGTCATTTTGCTCGAATTCAAATAAAGCCTTAAACGAAAAAATCCAATGTTTTCCAACTTTCTGTTTTTATTGAAGCAAAACAAATAATCTCAGTTTGGGAATATTTAATATGTAAATAATTGAAGACAATATTAGAGACTCTCGGAAGGTATATCTGAAAGAGGAATACCTAAAAAAATTGTGCATTTTACCGCGGTAGAGGAGACCGATTATTCTATCTCATTGTTTCGCAGTGATAATTTTATTTGTGTGCCTCTTTTTAGAGTCGCTTTTTTGTTTAATCGAGTTTCAAATCACAACAGAGCCAAAGAAGTTTTCACTCCAAAAGTTCAAAAGGACCTTGACCCAGGAATCCAGTACCAGGGATTGTATTGTATTATTTAATAACTGGTGACAATATTAGCGTCTCTCAAACGACAATCTAAATCAGAATTTAACCCAGGACTTTGATCTGACCGGGGCTCTGCTCCACTACTAAGCAAATTCGAACCTTCTCCCTTCGATCATATTTTAATTTACGACAATCGCACATTAAAAAAAAAATGGATGTTGTAACACCTGGGAGAATGTAGGTAACCCACCTTTGTCATCCGACAGCTTATCTTAGAGCAAAAGAACATCCTTCTCAGGATGGTGGAGTCAGGGATTTGAGGTCATGCATATAAATGAAGCATCCATTTTTCTAGTGAAATTTATAATACTTTATTGCACTTTGCAAGGAAAATCATCCCCAAAGAAGGCTTATCAAAAAGAACATAAATACCTTTAGCATCTATCAATAGATTTGGAGAGAGAGAGTTAAATCAAAATTACGGTTAGTTATTAATACCGCATACGTCCCGTCGTCGTGATTCTCCTCCAAACGTCAACAGCAATCCCCAAAACGTCGTCCAGCACGTCATGAGGCCGCTCGGTTAAAGGGAGTCCTCCCAACAAAACAGGCACAGCAGATTCTCACCCATCAAGCGGCATGAGCCAATCTCACCGGCCAAAGGAACAGCAAAGGAATATTGGCGGGTCCAACCAGAGTCTAGGAGCCGCTCCATTAATAAAGGGAATCCACCCAACAAAACAGGCACAGCAGATTCTCACCCATCAAGCGGCATGAGCAAATCTCACCGGCCAAAGGAACCACCAGCAAAAGAACCCTTGCGGGCAGTACATCACCCGTGGATTCCGGTCTAAATTGACTTCGGCACGCGGATAAATCTATCTCGCGGCATCCGGCGAGGGATTAAACAAAATAAATAGGCTTCAATGCCATTTGAGTCGTCACACACTCACGTGACGTGTAAAAATAATATTTCTAGGCTACATCGCACTAGTATCTCACTTTATCCTCCCAATCGCCCCGAAAAAACACTCCCCCCCGCACAAAATCTAAGTTATGTCCTGCGCCATGATTCCCTGAATCACTCCCTTTCCGGTCTCCTTCCAGTTTTGCCAACCAACAAAGTTAAAATCAGAAAAAAAAATAATAATCAATAGACAATAAACAGTACCTACTTTGCGCAGTACCTGCTCACGAAATAGATATGTTACAATGTATTTATCTAAGACCGCGTACTAAAATCGTAGGCTTCATTTAGTTTGGGTAGAATCTTGCAAACATATATACAAATAGCTGTTAAGATAATGTTATCGGTTCTTAGTTGTTGATGTAATGATATATACTCGTACATTAATTGTTAATTGTTTTTATGTTTAATTCGAAGAACTCTATTTTTTTATTCAATTTAACATGTCAAGGTCTGCAAGTATTTTGGTAGTACTTATTTTTATTAGTTCCTGGGTTCAATTCGTACATTCGACGGAATCTTTTTATAATTTCACTGTTTTAGATTTTCGTTTGAGAGTCGCTGATATTATTTTTTAAATATATAATATTTTGCATTATTTTTATTACATGCTGCAAACCATATGGAGTAAGATTTTGGCATTCCCAAATGGAGCATGTTTTGAGGCTGAAAGTATTGAGGGGAATGAAAGAGTTGGCTATTCAGATTTGGTTACCAAATACATCTAAATCCATTTCAAGCAATGTTTTCATTCTGAATGTTGGTCTTCATCAGGGCGATATTGAGATCTTTATTCTATCGCGTTCCCCAAAATAGAGCTGAATTTACAAAAAATTAAGCCTAAAAACGAAAATAATAATCGTGAAAGACGTTGGCGTCATATAGTTGTTATTTTTATTTATTTAATAATTTTATTTGAGTAATTTGTACATTAAAGTTTCTAAATTACTAATTAATTATAACATTACATATTTCATACCATATTTTTTCCAGTTTGATGTAGCTCCTACAATACATCTTGAACCTTCCAATTGGTGCGAACTTTAAAGTTTCTGGGAGCGTGTTATAAAACTTCATCCCTTATATATTAAATTCGCTTTTTCCTTTTTTGTAGCCTGATTTCCTTTCACGTCCTTGAGTTATGTCTGTAAATGTCCTTGTTACATATAATTTTATTTGATAAGTATTTTGGTCACAGGTTGTTAACTATTTTATGGATAAATCTCATCGTGTTCAAGGTTAGCATCTGTTTGACGGTTAGCCAATTTCATTTCTTTAACATTTTATTTACTTTTGAAAATCTATTTCGCAGAAATTTTATTCTCATTGCCATATTTTGTTTTAAATTATATGTCTTTGACGCTCGTTTAATGATGACCTACCTGTTCCCACTTAAAGGATTATAATATTTGGCAAGTCACTTCTGTGTAAATACAATGACAATAAGAATTATGGATTGGTAGGAAACACTCACGGAAATTGGCAGGAAGCAGGTTCATCTGTGGTGCATTGGTTTTGCGCCGGTGAAATCACCATCTGATCTGCAGTTCGAATTGTTATGTTTTACATAAAAGCGATGCGATGAGATTGCGATAATTTTAACTAGAATCCGCGTCCCGCGGCGATGACTGTCAAAAACTTCTCGCTCCGAAAAACTGGCGAGTTGATAAGAGTCTACAGGAGGGGAGCGGGGGACGGGAGATAATCATTGCTATAGGAAATAAATAGTATTTAAATCCAAATAAACACAAAAATAACTCGCCAAGTTACTACCTATAAGCGGCGCGAATACTACCGAATAACAAGTCATCATATAACAATCGAAGATTCCTCTTGGAAATACTCGTACAAAGTAAAGTTATTAGGAAATATCTAGTACGGGGTACGCAGATGATGAAGGTTAAGGTCAAACAATCACCACAAGAGGCCGCGACACAAAGGAACATTAAAGGCCTGTGGGGATGAAAGAGACTAATGTAACGGGGGGTGTGGGGGTGGGACAAATGAGGCGCAAAGAAGGGTTTCAAAAGCCTCTGGTCTCAGCTACTCATGTACTTATTTTCCTTTGCAAATTCCCGATATAACAACTGATTTAATTACTTATCGATGAGTACCGAGTACACCTCATATAATGGTTCAATTGTGTGATGTATGAACTTTGAATACCACTAAATTAGTACGTAGAGAGAACCGGTCGTTTTAACGATTTTTACTGAGTTCAATAACTCGGCTGTGGAATGATCTGACGGTCTCTGTGTTTCCCCCCTCCTAAAATAAGGATTTCTTCTACACCTTTCTCCACTCAAAAGACCCTCCACATGGCAACACCGTAAAGATGCCAAGTGCCCTGGGAAATTATTTTGCTCAGATAATTACAAAAAAATATATATTATGTATTTTACCAGTCTCTCCCGAGCCGACCCACCTACTGCGTAGTGGGTCAGATCGGGAGAGACCGGTTGAGGGTTTGACCTCTATAGGAGGACTCTATCGAAACATCCCCTTACACAACCTTGGGAGGGATGGATTTGCAAGCCCGTCACTCCTGAACACACTGAACCCCAGATTCCTAACCACCCCTAATACCTTTTTCCTTCCCAGACCTTCTTTTCTTTCATTTCTTAAAAATAACTTCCTCACAGCATAATCAGGGCTTCCTGTGTGGAGCTAATTTAAAAATAAAAAAAGTTCCGTAATTTATTTGTTTGCATCAATAATGCCTATCGACTTAGTAATAGTATAACTTTAAAAACTAGATATAAACTGTTTTAAATCTTATTTCGATGCAATCAAGCTAAGTTTAAAATGAACATTGTATGAGAGGTTTCTTTGAAAAAACATTGGCGCCGTGTTTTAATTTTATATGTTTTTATTCTGTTGTTAATTATCACACAAAAACACACGTATAACGAGAAACCACAATTTAGAAAATAGACATAGAAGAATTACATTTCAAGTGACTACAATACAAAGGCATGAAATACTTGGACAGATAGATATAACACAGGCAACGCACACTCAAATGCGCTATATTGAGCTGTAGAGTAACTTGAACTTTCTGCCAGTTTTTGCATTTGAAAGTTCGACTTCACATCGATGGGAATATTGCCAACGAATCGGAATCAGAGCAGAAATTGCTAGAGGTACCTTATACCAGATTTAGAAGATAGTCTGCAACAGATGTATCAATCTTCTGCTTCATTTGCTATTCGCCAGATGTTACATTTTCTCCAAGCATATACGCAGATAAAAAAAAGAACGGAGACGGAACCAATTGCATCTAAGAAATTTACATAGAAAATTGATATCCAAAATCAGGGTAAATACCAACACGATATAAAATAATAAGCTGCAGTAATTTGAAATGATATTCGCAACACTTAAGATATAGATGCTGATATGCTACACCACCGACGGACTATGTATACTTATTTTAAAGCAAAGTGCATAGTCACAACAAGATTTACCGAAAACAAAGGCCTAAAAATACCACGAATATCAAATAAGAATGGAAGCAGAACGCTCGAATATATGATACCTCTGTTTTATAACATATTGAATCAAAACATTAATTTAAAAAATAATGAAGAACCCTGCCCTAAACTCACAAAAAAGTGGTTAATAAATGAACAACACATTTATCTATCCTACATCTCATATTATGTGCTAATATTGTAACTTAAGCTAATTTGTGTTATGTAATAATATTAATTGGTAGAACCTACAGACAAGCTGATCTGTCACAGCTTTGTGGGACTACCCATATCTTATATTGTATTAGATGTAATTATATTCAAATTAATAAATAAAAAATGATATGCATTGGCAATCAATATTTTATGGAGAACATTAATAAATAAATAAAATACTAAAAAAAAAAGCAAAAAAAAAATTTTTAGGTGAACATTCTTTTGACCAGTTAGTGATTTGAAATTCGTATGAAACGGAAATGCGTAATTGATATTAATTATTTGGGTCCTCGGTTCTAATATAATGCGGTAAATTCGCGCGTCTGCGCGGGCCTTCGACAGCGCAATGAGCAAGGCGCTCGACTACTCTCAGCGGCCAGAGAGACAGACACCAAGCGAACGGAGGTTCGAATCCGATGAAATCCATAAAAAATAAACGTTTTTATTTCTGTGAAATCAATATAATCTTCAATCCACTTTAAAATAAACAGGCAAAAGGAGAGAAAGCATCTAGCGACTTTCTAGTTTCACTTCTACCACGTGTGAATGACACAATCTAATTTTTTTTTGTTTATTTCACGAAAAAAAGGTATTTTTGTAGTACTATTTCACCTGCCATGGTAGGGATGTCCCTGTGTTATGGCAGGTGAAGTTGACAGATTGTAATTTTACATAATGTGCTTGACAATAGTGATTCGATTATATAATTCAGAAAGCGTCAAAAATATTTTACATAACACTCGTTTTTAAATTAGGAAAATTAAATAGGGATTGTGGGAGTATATTAAGGTAGATTAGATGGATGGAGTGTAAAATATATGGGTATTATGATTGAAATGTGTGGCAGATGTAAAGTTCCATTACGTTATTTCAGGTTTTTGAAAGTAAGGAGTCAGGATTCGGTATTTAGGTTGTCGGTGTTTAGATGAATTGTCTTTGTGTTGTAGCAAAAGATGTAACGATAAAAATAATAGGTTTTATCTAATCTAATCTAACACACCATATAAAGAGGAAAGATTTGTTTGTTTGTGTGTTTGTTTGCATCGAATAGGCTCCGAAACTACTGAACCGATTTGAAAAATTAATTCTTTCACTGTTGGGAAGCTACACTATCCCCGGGTGATATAGGCTATATTATATTTTCAAAAAAATTTGGGATCCTTACTAAAACTTCAATAATGTAACCCAGGGTGTAAAAAAATTACCTAAAATATTATTTAAATCGCGTGCGCTGCGAAAACTATTGATGGTAGAATAAAATAATGTACTACGACTTTATAGAACACGTCATTATTTACAAAAAAGCTCGCGACAGCATATGTCTAACTATTATGGTTATGCCACAATAAGTATTTTTTTTTTTTTTTAAATTTAATTTAAATGTCGCCGCTTGAAAAGGCTCTTTATTTGTATCTTGGTATTAATCCTTATCAAAATAAATTACTTCATATTCAAGACAGCTTCAATACCTTTATTTAACTTTTTGAATTTTTCAATTCGGATATTTAATTAGAAAGATATCACGAGTTTAAAATTGTTAATATTAGAAAAAAGTTTCGGCTACGGGCCGGGCGGGAGAGGAGTCAAGAAATGCAGTGCCAGGGGGGTTGGCGGGACGGGAGAGCGCGAGAGCGGTGGTGGGGTAGGTGGAAGTGAAACGCTGGAGGGGAACGCACGGGAAAGGACATGTAAGGAGTAACTTCTAGAACAATTAAAGAATTATAACAATTAGAAAAATTAAGTAATTTCTAGAACAGTCTTCCGGAAAGTTCTAGAAGGTTCCATAGAGCTGTAGAAAGTTGTGGAAGGAGTGACGGAGTATGTCGTGGAATGATTAGGAATAGGGAATCGGGAACATCATTGTGCAACATTTCAGAACACTATCTTATTGTCCTGAGCGAAGCCGGGTAACCCAGCTAGTAATTTAATAAAAGTGACATATTTTATTTTTAAAACAATAAGTTACTTGTTAAAAAACCAATTTCGTATGTCACTTGTAAAATAACTAATGTTCCTAATGCATTAAAAATACGCATTTATTTTATGAAGGGAAGATGAGCGGTTTTTCGATTTTTTTGCCATGCACAGCTTAAATTTCAACCTAGATTTCGTTATTCGAGGACCATTTACGAATTTGGGAATATCTTGAATCAAAGGCAGGGTATTCATTGAATGAGTTTGTTAATGAACAAAGTTTGGAATAAACTTCCCTCAGCTTTAACGTATATCCAGAATTTGGCTGATTTAAACGAGCTTTAAAAACAAAATTATTTAAAAAATCATACCATTCGTGAATCCTAACATCTTTCCAATATACGTAATAAGCCATGTTCTCAAGTTTCTGGTAATTGTTTGGTTTTGGTTTCCTCCTAATTGTATTTTTATGTTTAATGTCCGAATTCAATGTCGAATTTATTGTGAGAAGTTAGTGTATTATATTTTAGTTTAAAATATCTAGTTTTGTCCTGTGCTACAATAACACCGTTATTGTTTATTATTATTGTCCTGTGTGTCTGTGCATAACAGCACTGTTTTTGTTAATCTTTGTTCTCTTGTCATTGTTTTGTAAATAATGGACATTCTTTATTTCATATTATTTTATAAATTGTTTGTAATGGACTCGTAAGGAGCACTGTAGGATTATTTTTCAAAATTTGTTATGGTTAAGCGCACTTGAAGTGAAATTATACAAATTTAACGTTATTATTATTATTAACAATAAATATGCAGTAGGTATATATAATTAGACATTTAGTTTCAACAGATGTCGTTAAGTGGTTATGTAGGATGATTTTTTTCATCTTCATCTTATTTTAGCACTGTAGGATTATTTTTTTAATTTATTATAGCTAAGCGCAATTGAAGTGAAATGATACAAATATAACGTTATTATTATTAACATTAAATCTGCAGAATATATAATTAGACATTTAGTTCGAACATCCTTCAACAGATTTCGTTAAGTAGTTATGTAGTGTATAGGTGTCTCAACAGATGTTAGTTAAGTAGTACCTAAGAAGAGTATCATCTATCGTCGTTCGAGTATAATGCACGAACGGTTATAAGAATAGCCGATGGCTTGTGTCAGATTGTTGGGCGCCGAGGTCTGGTCCTGTTAAATATTCATCGTTAACCTTACTATTTATTGAATTTTTTTGGAGTTTTCACATATTTCAAGTAATCTCAATAACTTGGATTAAGGAGTATTAAGTAAAAATCTTATCACCAGTCAAAACAACATAAACTTTTGCACCATAAGAGTAATAACATGACCTTTCTCAGATATGTAATTAATTTACACTTCAATATAAATTGAATCCGTTCACTCATCGCTCTAACCGCAACACTCAACCAACTTAAGTGGAACTCGCTTGAATTGTGTCGGATACCTACCTTTATTTATAAACAAATACCAGTACACACATACTTGGTGTAGTTTGTCTATACAAGTTTATCTCCTGGAGTTGTCAGTGTTTGTACAATGTTCACCCAGTTTCTCAGAGAGGTAAATATAACAGATTCACGATTTAAGGGTAGCGGCTGTTCCGGTTCACATACCTTCACATTCACTCGTCACGATTTTCGACGACCTGTCATGGGAGGAAATTTCGACGACCTATCATGCCTGAGGAAATTACTCTCCTCAGGTCCTATGTCATCTTTGGCGATGCTATGTGAAAGGCAGGAGAGGAGATTCTGAGAAGGAAAAAAGTTCGAGGGGTGGGTAAGAAACTGGGCCAATGTATCCAGGAGTGCGGCACAAGGCAATGGGTCGAGAGAATCCGGCTGGAGAAGCACAAAGGTCTACCTCAACCAGTCTCTCCCGATCTGGCCCATCAAGTAGTAGGTAGGCAAAAGCATGTGCCGGTAAGACAAATCTCACCGCATAAGCCCGGACACCCCTGCTAATTTAACGTACGTTGGCTATCATGTTGGCTACGCGAAAAAAAGCTGCGGCCCGGAACAGCTCTACAGCAGACTGGCCAAACCACTGTCTCAGGTTTGTCAGCCATGATGTTCAGAGCCCCGACTTCCGGCAATCTTTCCCTGCATTATGAGATACAAGATCTCATACCTCTCTGAATGTCTCATCGCATGTCCTAGCTATTGAAATTTACGGATTTTTATTGTTTTAATAACTTATCTTTCTTTATTCATCTTCACCATAACATCTTCATTCGTAACTCTATCCATCCCGCTTATTTTTTTTATTATTTCATCGAAATCTATTAAAATATTCCCGGTTAATCGAAAGTCTACAGTATAAGCGTGTTGAATACGCACAAGTAGTACCTTGCAATCTTCTACTTGAAGTAGGTTTAGGCTCAATCTCAAAGCGCCCGAGCCGACCGCAGGGGTGACGACGCTTCACCTCCTCATCCAAGCGCATATCAAACAAGCGGCTAAAGAAAATCCAGTTACCTTGTCAAATATTAAAATCTTCCCGCCCACCAAAGGGAGGGCGAAAGGACCCTTTGATATGGAGTTGGGTCGGGTTTCCTTAAGTCAATATTTTCCCCAAGGATTAGGGTAGTTTTCCTGTTGACCGGCCGAAACGTGCGCCCCAGTGTTTTGTGTACTCCTATCAAACGTTGTAAATGCTTGTACGATGGTAAATCGTAAATGTTGAGTTTGTTGTTATTGTTGAGTGAAGAAAATAGATAGTCTAATATTTGAACAAAAGTTTTATTCAAAAATATATATGTTACAGTTAAAACTCGTTTTTAGTTTTAACGCGTTTTCTCTAGTTAAGACTAGTTTTTACTAACTGCCTTTTTTAAAACTGAAATTGGGATAGAAAATACAAATATTGTTTATTAAAATATTTAATAACTGTTAATTAAAAACTCAACCTAACCTAACCTAACTTAACCTAACCTAACCTAACATAACCTAACCTAAACTAACCTAACCTGATGTCACTTGACCAATCAGAATAAGAACTTTGACATCGGTTGAAACAGTTTTAACTGAATCATTTCGAGAAAACGCGATTTTTCTAGTTAGACTAGACTAGTTTTTTGACTGATATTCAGCAGTTAATTCTAGTTGTAACAAAGGCATTTAGTAAAAGCTAGTTTATACTAGAGAAAACGCGTTGTAACTAAGAACGGGTTTTTACTGTAACATATGTATTTGAAACGGAACTACTTTAAACATTCTAATCCTTTATTAATCGATATTTTCATTGCTAAATTACCATCCCTTTTTCACAAAAGCTCCACACAGAAGGCCCTGAGAAAAAAATCCCTCTGGTCCTATATCATATTTGGGGGATGCTGTGTGAATGGTTTTTTAGGGAAAGGAAGGCTCTTCCTGGGCAGGAAAAGGGTATGAGAGGTGGGTCAATGCGTCCAGGAGTGACGGACGTATGAATAAATATAATAAATATTCCCATCGCTTTAAACCACCCTGCCGGTGTGGTTTAAAGCGATGGGCCTAGAGAGTCCAGCTGGAGAGGTCTAGGTTAGACCCCCCTCAAACGGTCTCTCCCAATGCGGCCCGCAACGCAGTAGATGGGTAAACGCATTCATCACCAAGCCTTCGGCAACCTTCACCTCACGAACTCGGGCACCCCTGCCAAGTAACCAAACGTGGCAAACCACTTGGGGAGACCTGTGGCAGGGGTGTTGGTTATCAAATAAATGGTTCCCGAGTCGGCGGTATCCGTAACCGCTTCCCAAAGTGGAAAAGTGCCTAAGTTACCAACAAAATCTCCCAAAAATTAGCCACATATTTAAAAAAAAAGCTATGGTCATCTTCAATATTTTTCGGCAACAATGTTATTTTTTTTGGTACATACATTGGTATCATTTTACAATAACAATAGGTTTTTTTTTATATATAAACATTTCAAAATCAAAGAATAAAACAATTAGCAGATTAAACAAAAAAATCCTACATAGGCATCGCCTGTTCGTGGGTATACTTGTGTGTTTTTAAAACGGTTTAAATTTGACTCACATACTACATTATCTTTATTTGGAAGACTTTGTCTTTTTATGATACTGTTGAGTTGACTATTTTGTTCCTTCTATGTACCTTTTTTACATTAAAATAATTTCCCTCAGGGCCTATGTCATTTTTGGGGATGTTGTGTGAAGGGTCTTTTCGAGGAAAGGAAGTAGTGAACATGGGTCTTGAAGAGACCCATGTTGTAGGAGGGAGGAAACATAGAGGCCGGTAGAAGAAACATAGAGGTATCTACCTATCTATACACAGAAATATTAAGATACGAAATCTTGGTTTCTTTCAATAAAATAAATAAAAAATCCAAATTGAATACATGCAAACAAAGTACCAAATACGAAAATTATAAGATAAATAAATCAAATATTAATATAAACAAAATTATAAATATAAATCAAATATTAAAATATAAGTAACTAAAATTACAGGATAAATAAAATCAAAAGTATTTTCTAAAGCGCATTACTAACAATAAACGCATACGTTTAGTGTAAACGCACGTTACAATATAGAGACCTCCCAGTGCACATAATCAAGTATCGAAAATGTTCTACATAAATCCATGGAAGCGAATTTGAATGAGAAATGGTTCTGAAGATATTCTCGAGCGATTCAAGTAAATTCAACTTTGAACGAGTCCTACGTCCATCCATTATGCCCAACCAGTTAGCTGGCATCTGCTCAACTTCGACACTCTTCTTGTGAAAATGTATTTTTAAGATAGGCGCCATTTTTTTAACCGTTAGATATGCCACTGAAACTGTTTTTTAATAAATTACGATAAATTTTTGTTTTTTGCAGAAGTAGAAAAAAACATGCAAATTTATTATATTTTAGAGTTTAATGTATAGAGTAGATAATAAATTTTCATATCTCTTAAATACGCTTCGCTGTAGTAATGTATGTTTAAAGGGGATTTGTACCATTTAAGTAGATATGCAACACATTAATTTCTATGGGTTGGGTTTAAATATATACTTTGTAATCCAACCTACCTTCAGGAGATACCTATTTCATCGAAGTTAATTGAAAATAGTATGATATTATCGTTATGAAGTGTGTAAGTTTCTCTCCGGGACAACTTATTTTAAGTTTTGTATCACTTCGAATTTGATTTGTCAAATGTCACGAATAAAATACAGCAACCAATTCGCCAATTAACCGTGCTCTTCATATGTTAAATAATGTTTGTCTAAATTCTAATATCGACATTTTCTCCGATTCACTTCCCAAATTTAAAAAGAGCATCATGTAAGTAATGTATATTGTTCAAGGCGCATACATACATACATCACCACTTTTCACATCCACAAACATACTCACTCACACACATTCACACACATACACACACCCTCACCTACCCACAACTTACTTGATACTTCAATGAAACATATCATAGGTACCTAACTTGAAATATATTTATTAACTGTTAACTTTTTTCACCACTTTAAATAATGTACTGTTTGTTTCTGTTTATAAATAAAATAAAATAAGGCGTCCACACCGTCCACCCAATTTTGAATGCTAAACTTTTTAAAACACTTAAAAAAATTATTACACCTAATTTTTGTTAGCTTTTTGAGAAAATGGTGTTTAACAACTTTTTATTTATTGTTTGTAAAATGCAATAGGGATAATTTAAAATTCTGTAAGGCACAATATGTCCAAAAATGAGTTATATATCATTTTCTCCGTTTTTTTTCTCTTTTTCTATATGCGTCGTCGAAATATTTCTACGAAATTAAATGAGTCTTTTATGACGTCCATGTGAAGAAGATTATTCTTGTGTAAAATAATAATATATAAACATGGCTGAACGATCTTTTCAATGTTATATTATAATAATAAATCCTAATTATTAGATAGTCTCCAAAAACAGAATTTTTTTTTTCTCTCCAGAACATTTTTGTCCTTGACACCAATACAAATTTCCGTGATCGATGTAAGTATATTCATAATTATTTTATCAGATAGACAGTTTCAACTGAACATGTAAATATTATGTGCTTAAAAATAAATAAAACTTTGTACTTTTTATTTCTAATCCACAAAATTGGTAATATATGCATACAAATAAAATATTATAAATCTGAATCATCGACGTAAGTACTTTTGATAATACGTTATTAGTGTAAACATATAAAGATTAGTGTAAATACTGTAAGCTTCCTACAATATTATAAAAGAATGGTCATTGTCACCCATCAATATATTTCTAAAAAAGCAAGTTACCATTTAGGTACATTTCTTTCAAATACTCCATGACGTGGATACGACCTGTGTTTAATTTTAATTAGTATAGAACAAATGGAACATAAACGTTATTCAAGACATTATGAGTACATTAAAAACAAAAATCCAATTAGATTTAATATCATGTTTGTCGTTCTTTTTAATAAACAGCATTTTGTCGCATTTCAAGTGTTCAAAACACGTGCTTGTTAATTAATAATCTGAATACGTCATAAATTCAAATGTCACGTTTATGGTTGTGAATTCATATTTCTAGTGACGTAATGTAACAAATAATAATAACACAGAAACTACCTTAAAGGAAATAATCGATTTGAGTGGAATTAGCTCACGTCATTGACCTACCGGTAAACCCGACCACCGATATACAAAATCAATGTTTACTGGTTCTACTTTGGTTCAGTGATATTACCTCTATCAGCAAATTATCAGTGGGTCACCAGGAAACACAATATTATTAAGTTAATTTAGCAGATCAAATGTGCGTATCCATTGATATAGTATATCTCTATGTGCGTAGCTAACAATAAACATATGTAGGTTATAGGCATAAAAATTTCTATGTAATCGGAGTCCGAAAACAATTGGCTTAACGCAAAGGTTGTTTTTATTTATTTTATGAATAACTTCAAAGAAACAAAAAAACAATAATCAAGGGAAAATATCACGGACATAAATAAGGGAAAATATCACGGATAAAATCATGTATTTTTAAAATTGTTTCTTATATGCGTTCACACATTTCTAATGTTATTTTTTTGTATTTTATGCTTATATTTATATATATATATATTCAGTTCAAGGGTTCAAGTCGCGTCGGCGGCATGTATCTTTTCTCGGGTGATTTTTTCAATGTAGATGAGTGTACATCTACATTGAAAAAATCACCAGAGAAAAGATACATGCCGCCGACGCGACTTGAACCCGCGTCCTTCTGATTACCGGTCAAATGCTCTCACCACTGAGCGACGTCGGCTTATCTCCTACCCACCAAATTATTCAATATACTAGTGTTTCATTCAACAATTACTGCTTATTATATTTTTCCACCTGCATATGATAATTCTTAGCCTTAATATGTCATTTTATAACTAAGATTGTCCGTGATATTTTCCCTTGATTAATTTTTTTCTGTTTCTTTGAAGTTATTCATAAAACAAATTTGAAGTTATTCACAACATAAACACTCTATATTCCCTTTACACCTCATATATTCACCCGCACTTGGAACACTGTACACCGATCTGGCCCCCTAGCATGGTCGATCGATATAGGTTTTATCGAAAATGTCGGTAACTTTTCATCGCTCCTGAGCACGACTGCAGGCCGCTCACGAACAAACAACGGTTCAGGTCAATTAAATTAGGAGCTCTTAGTCATTGTGAACTGTTGTTTGTCCGTTAGCGGCCTGCAGTCGTGCTTGGGAGCGATGACAAGTTACCGATATTTTCGATAAAACCTATATCGATCGACCATGCTAGCACCCCTGTACTCCCTTATACCAAGCCCATATTGAAAGAATAGAAAGAATTCAAAAAAAAATATTTAAACACTATTATAAATCCAAATTGCACTTCTCAAATTATACCCAATCCATTTAATTTTACAATTCCAAATCCCTCCAAACATGACGTCTAATTTTTGATCAAATCCTTGTTTAAAATTCTAAACAATGGCCTGTACTCACCAGAACATAGCAATTTAATAAATTTTCATATTCCGTCAAGATCAACCCGGCAACCCGATTTATTTTATTTACCCTCTTGTAGAACAAACATTAGAAAAAACTCCCCAATTCCTCGTTTATGTGCACAATATAATACAAAATTTCACAGCATTGACATTTTTAGTAAAAACCTAAAGAAATATCGATATGAAGTAACGCGTACGATCGATTATTAATATGAGAATATATCGTGCGAGCAAATCCTTTTCCGATATTCCTCTTCCTCTCCCCTTCCTATAACCCAAAATTATTTATAATATAATAAAACTTCATGTCCGATGTACTTTAGCATAAGAAACCTCTGTGGCTTGACTCCAGTTCAATTATATATTTATCACTGTATATGTAGGTATTATGTAAAAGCTGTTTGTTTCTTACAAATAAAAAATAAATTTATCAATTAAATTTTTTTTATTTTACTTTGTAGTTGGAGAGTTGTTTTTCACAGGTTGATTTCGTAAAGGCATGTAGAAACCATTATTCATTGTTTGTTATAATAACAAGGGAATTTAAAATCCATTTCACGGAACCAAGAGATGCAGTCTAGGGACGTCCATTCGCCACCGCAGGCGGGCATAACTGATACAAAATGCACTTAGTCTTTATGCGGACGGCACTAAGTTTATTTCTCAATTCCAAATCCGTTGAACGCCGCCCATTTTGATTCACGCCAAAACAGCAAATTTTCTTTATTTGGTTTTATTTTGTGAAATTCAGGCACAAATATTAAAATGTTATCAAATTCTTAAGAGCTCAATTTTCCATATTATATAATGAAACTTTATCTGAAAAGGAATTCATTAGTAGAAGATTTTGGCACTTGAAAGCATTTTTTATAGACCTGATACAAAATTTTTTCCAGACTTAAATATGACTTATTAAAAAAATATTCGATTATTTCCAAGGCATTTGTTATCTGTTCTACTCGCAATATTTAATTGAAGCATTTATAATATTTATAAGCGATCAAATTTTCTAACCAAAAATACATGATTTTGCATTATTTCGCATGGCTTTATCTAAAACTTCGCCTTAAGGAAACTAATCTTTCGTACACAATGAAATTTGACATACATAGTCGATTTTGTATCCTTAAATTAATCACTGATAAGAACAATCAAGTGAGTTAACAATTTAAACATAGTATTTAGTTACATAATAGAATTTTCATAAAAATTTAATTCCCTTAAGACAATACTTTAATATCTAAGAAGATTTTTTACTGTGTTAGAACTAACAAGAAAAGACATTATGGCTTATCAGATTTATTTCTCAGAGATGACGAGTACTAACCCTATCAGAAAACTTTTAATCCAAACGTAATTTATTACTTCATCCATTACTTTGGTTTAGGTTAGGTTTCGTACACACGACGACGGCACAACGTTCTGGGTGGCTCCCAACCATCAAGTAAAGAATTTAGCAGTCAAAAGGGCTAAATTAAGTATATGAAATTAATTGTGACTATCTATAGTAGTGTATTTAGGCCTTCCCATCAAAGGATTAGCACCTGCGATGGAATCACCCAGTTTTATTTCCTTTTGATATGCCACAGCAGCATAACAACAAAAATAAAAAGGACTTTGTTATGATAAATCTACTGTAATGTAGATGTATCGAAGTTTGTAGAACAGATTTTTACAATATTTCCACATTTTGGGGATGCTGTGTGGACAGACTTTTTCTGAGGAAGTTCTGGGAAGGAAAAAGTATGAGAGGTTGATATGACGGTAATTATGACGTATAAATCCATCCCCCCACTACGGTGCAAGGCGATGAGAGAGTCCGATTGGAGAGATCTAGGTTAGGTCTCCTTCAACCAGTCTCACCCGATCCAGACCGCCACACAGTAGGTAAACGCATTCGCCACAAAGACCTAGACAAACCTAATCCCATGAATCGAGGCACCCCTGCTAAGTCACCAAACGTAGTGAACTACTTGGGTGGATCCCGGGGTGGCGGCACCCCTACCCACCTCCCAAAGATGCGTGACTAGATAATACAAATACGCCTTCAAAAAATGCCATATATTTTGAACCCGATTATTAAGTATTAATTAATTTAAAAAATAAACATCGTTAAACTGGAATACTACGATAAATCTACTCCTCCTTAGATGTGTCGTAGCTCGTAGTTTTGTCGTAGCCACATTTATATCCCGATCGCAAGCCTTTTTTAATTAAAAATATATAAAACTAAAATATAACTCAGCGTACGGCTACGATAAATCTACTGATTCTTATATGTCTCGAAGCCCGTAGTATTGTCGTAGTCGCGTAGGCATGTTTATATCCCTTCGCCGTAGTAAACCACAGTATTTATTTGAACAGAACCGTAGACGCGTCGCGTAGCGCAGAAAAGGCGGTTTGACTGCGGTTTTGTTCAGGCTACTACTCACCCTTGTATCTAACTTCTACGTTCATCGATTTTCCATTTGTTCGCGATGCTTCCAAACATATTACCTTCGGCGGGGAAATCGATTGGGAAAATGATACTGAACAATTTGATTTATTCGTGGGACCCAAATCAGTGATCTTATTTCATTTATTCCTTACAAATATAGAGAGAGAATGGACGCTTTTATATTTACCATGACGAATCACAGTAACGGTACTGTGACGACAAAAAACGCATTAAGCATAAGTTTCTTATCGCAACAATACTGCAGCTCTTTCTTATACATTAAGTAACGGCGAGAGACACAAAATACGTGTGATTGATTCTTCAAATACCATTTATTGCACAAAATACAAGGACGAAAGGTGTAGCTTATAGGTATATTCTATTTCTTCCAGCTAACCAATAAAACCAAATATAATACGATACAGATATCATAAAATTAAACAAATACATTTTATAATGAATAATAGATCACTTTGTTTAAACCACTTAAAAAGTTTTTTTATTAACTAAATGCAATTTTATTTTTCCTTAATAATTTTTATATTTAATTTTGTATAACTATTTTTATGAGATTTTTAAGCAATTAATCACCTCTACTTTTTATATTTTGTCTTTGTTCTAATTTATTCTAATTTGTCTATACTTGTTTGTCATTTATTTTTCTTTAAATTAACATATCCTCATGAAGATAACATTGTTATCGAAACATGTAGATATTGTTTATAATATAGTGGTTTATACAAAGTGATCTATTATTCATTATATAATTAATGATGCCACAAAGTAATTTTGCGAAGTTTGAAGAAGTAAATACATTTTACATTAAATGAGAAAATAAAAAATAAAAACGGAGGCATTTCATTACACAAGGTATTCAGAGCATAATGACATTTGTTTTAAAGAAATGTTTTGGTGATGACTTGAATTTGAGTATGTCGTTTATTTGTTTAATATACGTTGAAGATTGTTATATACTTTAATGGTCATTTAGTGGGGTCCTATTTGAAAAATAGTTTTGTTTACTTTTGGTAAATATAACCTTTTAGCCATGTAGTGGGGTCATTTTTGAAATATAGTTTTGTTGGCTTTTGGTATTAATAAGTTTTCTCTGTACCTTATAGCGTGTTTATGTATTGAGTTTTTTTGTGGTAACTTTTCTGATGTTCGAACTAACAGACATAACTCTATCATGTACTGTCAGAAGTTTAAGGTTTTTAAATATGGGTCGACATGATTCCAGGTAATCAGCGTTTGTAATTTCTCCAAAGAAGTACTTTTTAGTATTGTAGTGTATTACTAAGTAGTATTGGTAGGGGTCTACGGAGACGTCAGGATACGGTGTGTGAGAGAGATGCAAGAAAGTGATGACTTTTTTCCTCTGGATAAAACAGACCTACTTACGTTGTGTATCTCGTCTTCTGAAATAGCTGCAGCATTATTGTGTTAAGGAACGCATGTTTATTTGTTTATTGCCTTTTTTATGCTATCACGACACCGTTACCGTGAATCATCACTGCAAATATTAAAGGGTCTAATAGTCTCGTCATGCCGCTGATAACTTGGTCGTAAATTATCATTATTTAATATACCTCGTTTGAGAAAGAGGGAGAGACTACAACATAGATACCAGTGGTATGTCTCTAGTCATTTATTTCGCATCAGTATCGCATAATTTCGTATTCGTTTTCTGCCTTTTTTCTCGCTTTATGAACGACATTGAATGATATCACGGATTTTAAAAACAACGTCGTATTTATGAATACTACGCAAAAACATTCTAGGAAAGGGACAAGGTTTATCAGTCTTTTCACATTTGAAGTTGCGCGTAGCAGGATTTTTATCTAATATTATTTTGCTATATAATCATAAAGAGTGCAAATAGAAAAATGTTGAAAATGAGGAATCAAAAAAACTAATGAAAAATAATTTTACCTTCTTGAAACATAGCAAACTTAAATTGTGGCACCATTTTAATTCAAAAATACTTAGTTTTAACCACTTTTATTGTTTAAAAATACAACAAGTTTCGTAAGCAATGCTTACTTTATCAGCCGAGCGATAGAGAACTACAGTCCATTTTTTATTTTTTTAATGAACCTTCTAACTTAAATAACTGCATATTTTTATTTATTTTTAGAGTTAGTTTTAATAGTTGAAATAATTGTCAAAGTTTTAATTTTTCAAGATCCCCCGAAAACCACCGTATCTATGGTAGATCGTGTAACGTCATCAATAACGTCATCTACTATAAGATCGCGCAATCAGCTGTTCGACTCACCGCCATTTTGAAATTTGGAGTTCGAAGGAATCTCCCTAGAAGTTGCATTACTATTATTTTTGGACAGTAGTTTTTGAATATTTTCAATAATAGAGATAACCTGTAATTTAAACTGTACTTTAATTTCGTTTAATGTACCTATTTGTTTTTTATTTATTTTATTTTAGGGAAATCATCAGTTTATAATGTGATTAATTTGTATATGTATAATTTACCTAACTGATAAACCAATTTATTATAGATTTCACTGTGTATCTAGAAATTAAACAGTAATCTTATAACAATTGTCTCTAGAAATCTAGAAATTAAACAGTAATCTTATAACAATTGTCCACGCCGGTCTCGACACAGGTATACCCTAGTGAGACAGGCATATACATAAAACCATTGTAAATATATTTAATTATAGATAATCATCCCTCAAGGTACCGTCCTCGGACCATTATTGTTTCTTATATATGTAAATGACATTTTCCAACAGAAAATTAAAGGCGAATTAATCTCTTATGCAGATGATACTGTATTATTAATAAAAGGTCAAACATGGGAACTAGTTAACAAAATTGCAAACGAAGATATTAATATCTTAAAATCATGGTTTGATAATAACCTTCTCACACTTAATGCTAAAAAAACAACATATGTCTTATTCTCCTTACAGAAAATACCTAACCAGAAAGTTAATATTAAAATCCACGATGAAAAATGTGACAATGTAAGCTGTAAACAAAATGATCCTTTTTGTACTGTAATTAACTCTTCTACTGAAATTAAATATCTCGGTGTAATTATTGATCAAAACCTGAAGTGGAATAGTCACATTGCAGAGCTAGTAAAGAGAATAAGGAAATGTATATATATATTTGTTAGATTACGAAATATATTGAATGTAAAAATAATCAAAAATGTGTACTATGCCCTTGTTCACTCTTTGCTTATCTACGGAATTTTAGGTTGGGGAGGTTCTTACAAAAACAATCTAAACTCAGTAAAAGTTTCACAAAGAACCATCATTAAAGTAATCCTTAAAAAAAAACCTACCTTCTCAACAGAATCACTATTTAAATTATTTCCAGTACCAAATGTCGATGACATATTTAAGCAAGCTTCTATTATTAAAATGTGTAAAGAAAAAAATAATAAAGAATATGAAGAATTTTACACATTAATGAGAAATGGAAATCAATTTATTACACCAAATTTTAAAACAACACAAATGCACAACCATTATATTTACCAAGCTATAAAAAACTACAATAATCTTCCTTCTGAATTGCGCTGTATTTTGAACCAATCAGAACAAATAAATAAAATTAAACAATTTTTCAAAAAAACTTACATTAAAAAATAAATATTTTATACAAAATATATTATAAAATGTAACCTAAGTAAGAACTGTGGCTCCCTTATCAGGCACAAGAGCTCCTCTTTTCTGATAAGGTATACATGACCAATCATGACCTTGAATATGATATTTTGTAAAATATGTATAATTAAAATGTAACCCATGTTTTATATTAAATAAAAAAAAAAAAAAAAATAAATAAATAAAAAAAAATAAAAAAAATTAAAAGATATTACATATAACAGGTCATTACATAATATATCATTACATTTATGCAGTTGTGTACTCATTTAATACATTTTAATACACTTTTGATAGATTTCTTATAAATACTTTCGTTACAATTGAAGATATCTATATCAAAGACAATGTTATTATATGTTGAACACAGTCTTATAAGGCAAGCATTTTGGATTAAATTTGTTTTACAGTGTTTTTCATTAATAATATTACCCGATCGTGTGTGCCGCCGTGTAGGTACTTTAAAATCTATTATATTCAATAATTCAGGACAATCGGTTATGTTATTTAATAAAACTTATATATTCAGAATCAGTGTTTATTGGTCTTTATGAACATATTTTTTAAAAGCCATAATATTTTTCACTAGAGTTCCTTATTCCGTATCTTTTGTGGGATAGTTATTGGATAACAGACGTTATATCCAGATTTGTGTGATTTTTAAATATTTTCTGTCGCATATTTTAGTTTAGATCGATTTAAACAATTCAGTTAATGTACGTTGTACACAGAAAAATCAAATAACAGCAATAAAAATTACGGTTTCATGCTAACTAAGAATGAAACCAATTCAGAACCACCTCATAAAGGTCATTAAAAGCTATGAAAAAATAATTTAAAAAAAGTCGATAACCCTAACCTATTTAACCAATATTTATTTTCACGTCAAACTTGTTAAAATAGGCACATTTTAAAGCATTATATAACTACATATGTTGATTAGTGTAAACAGAATATCCAATAAACAATAATCTTTTTTTTATTGATAATTTTTGATACAATACATATAATAGGTACGTGAAAATAATAAAAAGTTTTTAAAAAAGCTTACAATAAACGTATGAACAAAAAAATCCCACAAAGGCAAAATGCCTGTGCGTGGGGATAACATTGATTTTTATTTTTATATCTATGTTTAAAGTGAAGATTTTAAGCATGTGTATATATAAATTAAGTACAATAAATAGTAAATGAATAATTGCAAATAAAAACTACAACATAATAAGAGTGTGCACTGTTATTATCGCATTTGCGAAAGTTTTATAAGAATGAATGTTGTGCAATTAAAAGACAAATAAAAATCAAACAATTTTTAGGGTAGAAATAACATATTATTTCTACCCTAAAAACTGTCTAATGATAAATATAATTAATGGCTTTGTTAAAACTTTTAACAAAAAAATATCCGTTTCAGTGTTTGTCAGCCAAGTTTTGGTATATTTTTTTATAAGAGTGAAGATTTTGACATGTGGTCTCTTTGAAGGTTGTACATTGTAAATTATACATTTTTGGAGATATAAAACTAAAATGCCTTTGGTACAACCTAGTTTTGCAGTGGGGTACAGAATACTCACAGGCGCCACGTCTTTGGCTGGTACGATTTGAAATTTTTAGAAAGTTGTTTGACGTATATAAATAAATTTAATACATTGAAAACTATAGTTCTGTCTAAGGTCCAAAATATCGGTTTCCTTAAACAATTTTTTAGAGGGACAAGATTTAGTTTTCTAGTACATAATCTTAATGATTGATTTTTGGGCAATTTCTAAAGGTTTTACATGATTATTGTAAGTTCCACACCAGCCAATTATTTCATAGGAAAGAGATGAATGGACTAGTGCGTAATTATTATCAAGTTTAATTTGTAGAATACCGTTTTAATTTTTGTCTCTTATATATTCAATAATATTATTATTCAATTTACAAAAACAGTTTATTTATATACAATTTCTGATATGTAATTATTATTACGTATGACAGCTGTTTCACCTTCTGAAGGCATCATCAAACTGCGGTTAATCCACTTACAAACGATACCTTTATATTATATCTAGATTCTAGGTTTGGTGACTTAGCAGGGGGGTCCGGGTTCATGCGGTGAAGTCTGTCCAGGTTTTGGCGACGCGTCTGCCCATCGGCCGCGTGGTGGACAGGATCGGGAGAGACTGATTATGGGAGGTATTTTATCCCCTCCAGCCGGATTCTCTCGACCTTGATTGCCTTGCACCGCGGTTGTAGGGATGGATTCATACGTCCGTCACTCCTGGACACATTGACCCTCAGATTCCTACTACCCCTCAAATATATTTCCTTCCCAGAACTTCCTTTCCTTCTATTCCTTAAAAACAACCCTGCACACAGCATTCTCTCAGATGACATAGGCCACGAGGGTAATTATCTTCCTCAAGGTTTCCTGTGTGGAACTAATGTAAAAAAAAAGTTTCCCGGGCACCCCTGCTAAGTCACCAAACGTAGCGAATCACTTGGGGTGACCTATGGCAAAGGTGTTGCGTATCCAATAAATGCATCCCAGGGCAGCGGTACCCATATCCACCTCCCAAATTTTGTAAATCGAAGTAAATTCTTAAAATACATTGTTTTGAAATAAAAAAATAACTAAATGAAACAATGTTACTTTGTTTGAACCACTTGTATATTTGTTTGAAGCCGACTGGTTTCGGAACGACCGTTCCTTCCTCAGGGCAAACGTATTCTGGATATGGCTTACCACAAAGTTATAGCTATATTCAAAAGTAAAAAATAACTTTTTGAAACCACGATTTAATTTTTATTTTTCAATACCGACCGGTTTCGCTTAACATAAGAATCTTCAGGGTTTAAAATTAAACTTATCAAAAATATACATTGTGTGGGCTTATATAGGTATACATACAGAAAATGACAAAACACAATACACAGGAACAGTGAGAGGGTTAATTAACATCTTACATAGTGGTAAAGAGAAAGAAAGAGACGGGTGATGTCTAATGAATAGCAACATTATATGTACATACATGGACAAAACGTCAACTGAACAGATGATTAAGGGATAAAGTGATTAAGGGTTTTTACTAGTTTATGAGAAATATCCCTGATATCGGGCTGTTGGACACATTTTACTGATTTTATTAACAAAAACCTAAATCCTTAATTGAAAAAATTAAATAACCAAATCGTAGCTACAAACAAAGTAATTGTTTTATTTTAATTTATGTCAAACCACAAAGTGATAGTAATATACATTGTTTTTCTTTATTAAATTTATATGATATAACTCAAAACACAATACTTTACAAAATTTACTAGGGTTGAAAATGTACATTATTTGTGTGGGAAAATGGCGTGGCACATTATTTTGGGTCGGGTATAAATAAACACATCAGATTAGAATGGCAAATCGATTTTAATGTGGCGCAAATGGGCAAGATAATGTTTCATGTGGTTCTACACACATGTGGTCTGTTCGATTGGGAGGTCGGACTTAACCCTGCACTTTATATATTTTACAGAATGACAACCCTTTAAACCACGATTGTGGAAAGGTTAAATGATTTTCAGACATTAATTCTAAGCATCTTACGAAAAAGCGTTTTAAAAATTATTATACATTTTTTTTGTATGCGCATTTACAGTTATCCATAACCAATAATAAACATACATACATTTTGTTAAGTAATAATAACGTTTTTAAAATGTAGAATATTAAGCCGCCGCTAGCCGAATTTCTTACATATCCATCTTAAGGTTAAACATCACGTTCTTTATAATCTACGCATTCACAGATAGCGCCAATAAAATTATTTTAGGTTTTTAATCCTTTTTGCACGTCACGCTTTAAAATATTAAGGTAAATTAATAGTTCGCGCCCATACATATTTAATTAAAATATAAATAAATAGTTTTGTCCATAAACAAACCCAAATCTTTAAAGAAAGGATGAAAAATTTAATTTTGTATCGGTGACTCAATTCAATATTGTATTTTTCAGCCTTTCTTAAAAGATTTGGGTTTGTTTATGGACAAAACTATTTATTTATATTCTAATTAAATATGTACGGGCGCGAACAATTATTTACCTTAATATTTTAAAGCGTGACGTGCAAAAAGGATTAAAAACCTAAAATAATTTGATTGGCGCCATCTGTGAATGCGTAGGTTATAACGTACGTGACGTTTAACCTTAAACATTTGAAGTTATTAAGCTATTAAAAATATATAAATTATTTTTGAAGATTATTCTTATCAAATCAGAATATACAATCACCATAATATTGAAAACGACGCGACGTAACTGTTTATTCACCTTTTCAAATAAAATGAGAAAATGTGGAAATAAGAAAGCACGGTTTGAAAAGTAACTGTAAAATTTAATGTCAACAGGAATGCGACAAATATGCAAGACCGGGAGAGTCACTCAGGTATATGCTAATATGAGATATTTGCAATAGGGTAGTCTTGGAGATACTGATCAATACGCTTAGTTCGGAATGATTAAATGGTGGAGTTAAACGAAAGGTTTATGTGATATTCTTCAAATACAGTAATTGAGATTTCTAGGGAAAACTCCAATTAAGATCAAGGTTGAAAGATGAATTTAATTGTACTAGACGTTCGTCCTATTGGATGTGTATTCCGAAGCTGGAGAAACCGTCATTAACCTCTCCTTTCCCTGAAAACCATCCACACAGCATCCCCAAATATAAAAAAGGCTTTGAAATTGTATTCCTCATTTCCACTTCATTTAAAAAAATAAATATAAATGCTCAGTTGAAATAAAAAAAATTAAAAAATTGTTCAGATCAATACTACGAAGCAATGCACGAAAAATGTGTTATACTTTGAAAATTTGATCGCTTAGAAATATTTAAGATATTTTAATTAAATACTGCGAGTAAAACACATTTTCGCCTTTAAATAAACGAGTATTTTTTTAAGTCTTTTTATAATCCCAGAAAAAATAAAGCATCAGGCGTATAAAAACTGCTTTAAATTTCAAAATCCCCTACTTACGAACAACTTTTCGGTGATAGTTTTATTGCATAAAAAATTAAATATTTGTTCTTGACCTTTGCAAAAAATATAAAACACACTTTTTGGCAATGTTTTTTTCTTTTCCAAAAATCAAAACACACGGGGATTTTTTTTTATCTTATAGCGGCCCGATTCCAAATATTACATGACGTGGTGAATCTCTTTTATATACATGAGCTAGATCTTATATCAATATTTTCGAAATATTAATCTTTTTATTAAATACATGTATTTGTTTTTCGATTTTTTCTCGATTGAATGACACCCGATCAAGCTGAAACTCGGCTGATAGACTCTTTGACAATGACAATGCTTTCTATCAACTACTCCTACAAGAGACGGTGTAACTATGTCAAAAATTTAAAACAGTATTATTGTAAAAAATCTGAATGAGCAGTTCACACGCCGTAGAAGTGTATCCTTCAGAAAACTGAAGTACACAAGAGTGGGGAGACTACGAAGCACTTTTTTTATCAATGTGAAGGACGAATTTTTCAATATGTTAGTCGTCGAATCCTAGTGCACCTTTTCTTATACATTTGGTCATCTTGTTAGTATTTGTGTTTTCTTCTTCGGAGCTAGATGTCGTTTTCTTTTGTATTTTCTTTGACTGATCATTTTGGAGTGGTTTTGAAGTTTGAATATTGATTTTACAAAAATAAAAAATAAATATGTTTTTGGGATTTCGTAGGAGTCGATCCCTGGTCGGCTGAATGTCTGCAAAGATTCGTCAGGCGCTTTATACCACTACACTAAAGGAGACTTGCATGAGACCTTGGATTTATCGTGTTATATTGGAACCGAGTACCCTTGATTTAAATAAATATTTTATTGCTATCTCATTGTCTCGCAGGTTAAATCCTATGGATGTTTGTGTTTGTCTCTTTTTTAGTGTCGCTATCCTTCGTTTCAACGAGTTACCAATCACAACGGTTCTAAAGACGTTTTCAGTTTAAAAAAACTTCATAGCGAGCAAGGTCTTTGCATTCTAGAAGATTCCTCGTCAAATTCCGCGCCTTTTTCTTTTGAAAGCGAGATATTTCTCTTTGAGAGGGTGAAACGGTCAAATGGAGAAAAGTTAGATCCATTCCGTGAACTGCTCTCTTCCTAGGCAACTTGGGATGACTTAAAACAACTCGGTGAATGAATACGAGGTCTGTTGTTGTTCTTAGGATATTATCTTAAGGTCCATTGCGCTATTTAATACCAGGCTCGCAGAAACTTACGGAGGTAACTAAGTTGAACTCTTCTCTCCTGGACAGGCTAGCTCGCAATCTGTCGTACAGCCCGACTAAGTAAGGGGTAACTTTGGAAGTTAAACTTTGCATACTAAGTAGGTATAATCTGTTTGCCTGGTTGTTGTACACGTTGTTAGTACATTTAGTTGACTGAACGTAGCGAAATCCTGGTTTATTTTGACCGTTTTGCAATTATTATATCTGTAATTTATTTGTGCGTTTTGGTACTCAAAAATCTGCTGCATCGACGTTATTATTTAAACAAGCCTTTCTTTTACAAGATGACTAACTTGAAATGATTTTTTCAAATGTGAAATCGTCTTATTTATTTGGATTTAAATTGCTTATTCGCATTTTTTTATTATTGTGGTGAAAAATGTTTGGGCGAAGATATGACATGAAAATAGTGACGCTGCTTTGGATAAATTTCTTAATACCTTTTTTTTTAAATTTTTTTTTTATGTTCAATAATATTATTTTTAAATTTAAAAAAGAGTTTATTTGTAAACAAGTTCTGCTGTGTAATTATTATTACGCGTGACAGCTGTTTTGCACTACTGAGGGCATTATCAAACCGAAACAGCTGTCACGCGTAATAATAACTACACAGCAGAACTTGTTTACAAATAAAATGTTTTTATAAATTTAATAATAATGTCATTAAATATATAAAAGAAATAAAATGGAGTTCTACAAATTAAACTTGATAACAATAAATAAATGCATAATACATTATTTGAAATTTATTTCAAATGTTCCATAAAATAAATGGTAATTATTTAAGTAGGAATGTATTTATGAAACTTGTACTTACAAATCGTATAATTTCAGAAGAAGTTTGATTTGGGTACTGACGCCCCGGGAACCATTTATTGGATAACCAACACCTCTGCCATAGGTCACTCCAAGTTATTCACTACGTTTGATGACTTAGCAGTGGTACCCGGGTTCATGGAGGAAGGTTTGTCCAGGTCTTGGCGGCGGATTCGTCTGTCCACCTGGATCGAGAGAGACGGTTTGAGTGAGGCCTTTTGACCTTTCCAGCCGGAATCTCTCTGTTTTTTATTGCAGTTGGAGGGATGGATTCATATGTCCGTCACTCCCGGACACACTGACTCCCAGAATCCTACCCACCCCTCATACCTTTTTCCTTCGCAGAACTTCCTATCCTTCCCTTCCTTAAAAATACCTTCCACAGAGCATCCCCTAAGATGACATAGGCCCTCAGAGAAAATATTTTCCAAGGGGCCTTGTGTGTGGAGCTAATAAAAAAAAGTTGATTCCACGACCTCTTTAGTCAATACTATTTACTGATTAAGTGCCATCGGATTTTTTTTCATTATAAAATCTAAAATAACGGTGAAATACCTTACTAGCTGATGTTTTCATATAAACATCAAAGTTTGGATGTCATTTATCATTACATTACTAAATTCCCTATTGAATGTCACTGACAACATCCCGAGAGTTTGACATCCTCATAAAAGTTTAGAGCATATATTTTTATTCTGAAAAACTCCATCTCTTACATTCATCGAAAAAGTTGTGTAAAATATTTTTAAAAGTAAAGTTACCCGTATTTACATCACAAAACAAAATATTCAAGTTAAAACAAACTGAAGTTGGGACAGAGTAACGAAAAAAAAATTTAAAAATTCTGTGGCTGATAAATATTATTTTATTACACAACTAGTCAGATATAAAAATAACTAGATACTTTATTTATTTATTTCTATTCTTTAACATACAAAATATTTTGATTTATTTGCTCGTTTTAAAACAAAACTTATATTATTTAATTAAAAAAATTTATCTATCAGCACGGATATCCGAAGAAGTTATGAGACCATAGTTACAGAAAAAAAACGAGTGTGCTTTAGACCACACGACTGAAGTAAAACTTCACTAACTTATAAAAGAACATATGACATTGAAACACATTAAAAAAGGAAACGAATCATGGGCAAAAGTTGCACATGCTCTGTTTCCTTTTTTAATGACATTGATCACCGTTCTCGTCGATTACCGTTTGCATCACAATTTTCCTAACAATCACGCTTTTCGTAACAATCACACTTTTCGTAACGCATTCCAGTACGATTAGCGTTCGATTCTAAGTATATATATATATATTATTTTTCGTAACGAATTCACCAGTTTACCCCCAAGTGTCGAGCGTGCGTAAAGAAGTTTTACTTCAAAAATAGTTTTTTGGCTCTCCTGAACGTTTACCTTTTTGTACAGATATCAATATATGGTTTTACGTTCCGAATTGTTTTTATTAATATTCTTACATCTCCTTTTTTGTAATAATAAGCTTATCTTAGTGTTTCTTTAAATATATATATATTTTTTTAATTTCATTGGTAACTAAGCTACATATTTGAATGCCTTCAAAACACAGAAAAAAAAAAGTTTTATTGATCCAATGTTTTTAGTCTAGTATTTTCTTTCTGTCTTGATACGTACAAAATGGTAGAAAAAATGTAAAAATAATAATGGTATTCAATAATATTCCAAGAGGGACCGAAAATAATGGTAGGTCATTGAATTTCGGTTTACTCGTAATCGAATTTTCTCGAAGGATCGCAGATCGCTGAAGATGCTCTTTAAAATTCCATCAACATAACTATAACGACGCGATTTAAAAATCCAAGACCATTTTTTCATGCGGCAAAACCCAATCTAGTGTTTTATTTATCAATCTGAATATTATGCGCGGTCCTTTGAGGCAATTTGCGTGCGACACATTGTATTGAATTCATTTCTGCTCGGATTTCTACCCCTTTTATTTAGTTCACCCCGGCTCGGTGCTCGGGGCTGCTTTTGACGTATGGCTGGTTTGCGTGTCGGCCAATGTTCCTCGCCCCGCATTGGTACCCCCTCACCTGCCACAACCTGCCCCACCCACCGCTACATCCAAAACTGTACACCTTTGATCCGCCACACCTGGAATACAGACCGAAAACTAACCTAATTCGGTTCAACACGCTGAAGAGATAAGCCGATGGAAGTGTAATGTGGGTTTGTCCTCGTGTCCAAAGTCAGCACAGTTTTCCCTTACTCTTGCTGAAATTCATCAAACACTTTCAAGCATCCTAATTCTTTAAGTATTTTTTTTATGTTTAAAACCAATAACCCCTCATGAGTCCCATCAGCTCTCAATCGTCTGTAGCCATTAAAACTGTGGCAACCCCAATATAGTGGATCAAGACTGTATGGGAAAAAAAATTGTTTTGATTTGTCTAATAGTGATAAAAGGGTGTTAAATGAAGATATAAAATCACGTAATTTTTTCAAATATATTTGAATATCATCTTCTTCCTTGAAAAGCCCACCCTTGTTAAATCTTTAAAAAATGTCAGATAAACCATTAATTGTGAACAATTTTTCAATAAAATGCGAAATTGAGGGAATATTTTAATTTATTTATTAAAAAAAGTTTATGAATATAATTAAAATTATCACATTGCAGAGTATTCAAATATTAGAAAAATCCTTCTAATTCTCAAATTTCGGCATTATTTTGCGATACTCAATCTTGGGACTTTTTGTAAATGATTTCGTAAATATGTGGTTCATTTGCTATAGATGATTACAAAAAATATGGTTTAAAGGATTCATAGTAACTTTATATATCTACACTAGAAATAACCCCTTAAAATGAACATTTTCAAAACTTTGAAGTGAATCCAGATGAAAAATATTGTATAAGAAATACTTATAAAGACGTCGTTTTGAACCCATTTGGCACCCTTTTATTGCTCTTAGAATGATCCGCCTAAATCCCCAATCGGGATATGTTGTTAGTATGAAGATAGTGAGAATGGGAAGAAGATAGGGAGAGGAAGATGAGGAAGCACCAGGTTATTCAGACCTTATCACCAAGCACGACTAATTCCATTTCAAGCAAGATTTTTTTTCTTAATTATTGCAGTCTTACACCAAGGCGGTTCTGAGCAAATCTACTTTTTTATTATTTAACTAATAAATTATGAAAAAACACAAACTAATTAAATAAATTTTATTTTGGGAGAGATTATTAATTTATTTTGCACGCCGAGATTTAACCCACGACCTCAAGTGCTAGTTGATAGCCTTAGCCCTCGACCACGTAGGCCATTATTCCTGCTCCCAAACGTCTGAATTGGGATATCTTGTGATTCTGAAGGCAGGCTTGGTAGGGGATGGGGTAGAGAAAGGTGGGGGAGTGTCTGACTATTTAGATCTAATCAAAGCCATTTGGGCTTTCACCAGAGTAATACTAAAACCAACTAACACTCTCATTGGCACGCTGACAAATCAACAATTGGCATTTCAACATTCCTGTGAAAAGTCATTAAAAGTGATGAAAAAATAACCCTAAACATAACTTGACGCAGCCTATTTTACCTTTTGTTATTTTTTTTTTTACTTTTGATGTTTTTTCAAAGGAGTGATGAAGTGACTCTTTGTAGAGTTGTCAGGTCAACCTGTGGCCTATGAGACAAAAAGTTTTATATAATTTAACGACCTCAATCTCAAATCGGTATCGATCACGCTCTTTGAATTTTTTCTTCAGTGCGCGTAAAGTACCCAAATACGCTTCAGTTGGACAAAAAACACTCAAACAATCATTGTAAAGCAATAAACTTTATTACACGGCCTCGTTCCATCTGAACTATAATAATGAGTTTTGAGTTTTAAATTAAATCTAGGGATTTGCCTACAGTGAAGGCATTAGATGCTATGCTGGGTGTGTTTGAATAGAATGTAATTTAAATAAATATATGATACTTCGTCAAATTTTGCAAATTCACTTTTTGGCACCATTTTATTAATTAAATAATTAAAAACACTTTGTTTTTACCACAATATTCTTTATTTAAAATTCGACATGTTTCGAGAACGATGTTCTCTTCATCAGGACATTTTATGTACTAAAAACTAAATTATCAAGCATAGAAAGACAGGCGTGGGTGGAAATGGAAGTAGTTGGAGGGGAGGGGGGAAGAGGGTGGAAAGAGGAGGAGCTTAGAAGATAGACAGGGGGGAGGGGGTTGCTAGCCCCCCTAGGTTGGTTAGCCCTCCCCCCTCCAACTACTTCCATTTCCACCAACGCCTGTCTTTCTATGCTTGATAATTTAGTTTTTCGTACATATAATGTCCTGATGAAAAGAACATCGTTTTCATCGAACATCAACAAAGTGTTTTTAATTAATTAAATTTATTATAATTTCAGTGCCAAAAGGGTGAATAATAATAATTCAATTCGTGCTTCAAAGAAAATTGACGTTTTACTGCAAGGTAGTGTATTATTTGTTTATTAATTTAATGAACATCATAATTTATTGAGAGTAGCGGTCCTATTGTAACTATACCATTTGGCATTTGCTGTAAATTTATTTGTTACCATTCAGTTCAAGATGGTGTCTTTATTGGAGACTACCTTTTTATCTCATCAGAGTTCGCACGATCGTGGTTTCTATTACGAGCTGTCAAATCGTAATGTTTTGGTACCTACGGGCCTGAACATAGTTTGAAAAAAGAATGGTCGTTGATATGGTGGCATTTAATTTGACAAATTGTATAATTCCTCAAAAAAAAATGTTACATGGAATATTTACGGTTTATAATTAAGTATTAAGTACCTACTTAGAAATCTTACAATATGAGAGAAAATTTTGGTTTTGATTTATTGAGGAAGAGAAAATTAGATACTTGCTTTTTTGGACGCGACGTCTATCAACCTCAGAAATATTAGTTTATTAAGCATCGTAATGTTACATCAGAAAGTTACTTCTTCGAAATCGAGAATAAAAATTGCCTATGTTGAATTGTGATACAAAAATTTTACGGTTTGAATCGCCAAAATATGTTTTATTTTTTTTAACATATCACAAGATAATCCATCATTTAGAGTTGGATGGTTTAAGGTTATCAATATATTTTTCAATTTCATTAAATGTATCAAGAGAAAAATATTCTATAGAGTTAATTGAATCATTATTTGAATCTAATTGAGGAGATGTCTCCATACAAGCATCATTAACATTAATGCCGGATGATTCAAGTACACTCCAAGTCCACTACATTTCTAAAATAGTTTTTAAAGCTTTCTGCAATGGTCGATTTGTTAGTTATTATTTCATTATTTATTATAACCTCATTTACAATATTTGAAGCCATACTTTTTTTGTTGGCAATTTCATTTATAATATTCCAAGTTTTTTTAGTATTATTTTTAGCATTTTTAATATGTGTACTATAGTATTTCTTTTTGCAGTTTCGTATCAGCCTATTGAGTAAGTTACGATACATGAGATATTTTGTTTTCAGATAAGGCATTGTTCTGAGATTATTCTTTTGGCAATCTATTTGATTTTTAAACCGTACCAAACAACTCCCGTCAGAGGGGCACCACGATCTGCTATACATACCGATTGGCAGGGCATATGAATTGACTCGGCACACTTTAACACAACAGTCTATAGAAAGAATCTGTACAAATTTGAATATACCGTGTTTAGAAATTGATGAATTTATTTGAAAACATTAAGGTTCAAAATTCATCACCGTTCTTTAGCATTGCCATTAACAAACAAATGTTTAAAAAATAACAGAAAATTGATATTATTCGAATTTAAAAAAATAAAATACAGTAATTTCATGTACGAAACTTTGAAATAGCTTAATGGCTACTTGATTTGCGCCTACAATACGTGATGCTGAACTTCAAAAATTTGTGGTGAGGGGCCTTGAGCTGCAACCTTGATTACCTGCGCATAAATAAGTCCCTGCTTCTTAGTCACTTAACAAGATAACCACATACCATTTTGGCTATTTTAAAGTCATGTGACAGATTGAATGAAATAATGAAGAAGAAATGTAGGACAGGTACATCATACTACAATCTAAACCAACCGTAAAGGTCTGACCCATGGCAGCAAGATCCATGAAGTACCCATTCATAATCTTTTATCGTAAAATAAACGCTCGTAAAATGTTTAGTGTCAATTTCTTTGATTCTCATACATGGTGAGCACTTAATAGCTTTCTTGGAAAGTGTTTATTTTCTTATTCAATCCCAGATGACGTTTAAACTTCCGTTCAAAGTTTTACTTCATTCATTAAACTTGTGATGATCTCGCCTTTGGGCCTACGAAATAATTCTTTTAAAATTGAGAGATCGATTTAGAAATATATTTAATTTTGTAACATGGAATGGCATACAATTCTCTGTTCCAACTCTTAAGGGTGATTTATGAAACCGGGTCATTACTAGGAAAAACACGTGTGCCAAAATACTTTGGTTGGAGGAGGAATTCTAATGGATATTTCAGGTTCATTATCAAGTCAGGGGCGGCCGATGGATATTTGCCCGTGGGGTGGTTGATCTTAACGCGGGCAGATTGGATTTACGAAACAATTATCTGGTGAATTTTCTATGGCAGTAGGAAAATTGAAAATTAGTCAATAAGGATTGCTCGTTGGTGCATTTAAATATACTAGCGCGACGCGCCGATTACGGGTTGAAATATTTGACATATTTGTCGAAATAGGATTGCAGAATTCGTTAAATAGTGACGCACGTAGAAAGGACAAAAGCGTGTTCGGACAATGAATATATAATGTTATTATATAACCAATAGAGTCAACGCAAGTATTGAGAAAGAGTATTAGATTGAAGTACGCCACTGAGCTCTTCTTTTAAGCGTTATTGGGATAGTTTATGACTCCGGCTCAGACGAAATTAGTTTACACCACAAAAAATAACGAACATGGTTCCTTCACAAAATTCTCTGAAATAATAGTTAAAGTGTGACATTTTGACTATTAAAGTTGATATATGCATATTGGGAGATGTGCTTATCACTTAAGATTTGAAAAAAGTGACTAATAAATTATTGAAACCACACAAGTAGATGGGGGGGAGTCAGGGGGAGGGGGTTGGAAGGATAGTCGGGGTAGAGGAGTGTTAGAGGACGGTCAGGGAAGGAACCTAGGGCCGCGCAGACGGGAAAAAATCATCGAGTTTTGATAAACGGCAGAGTAATAATTTGGTGCGCGTAAACCGGGAATAATTCATAAAATTAAAGGAAAATAGTTCACGCGATTGAGGGGAGTCAAGATTTGGTCGTTGGGAAGCAAGGTTTAAATTAAGGGATCGAGGTTCGATAGTCGCGAGGAGACCAGTTTGGTGCGTCTAAACCGGGGATATTTCATTTTAATTAAACAAAGGAAATTCCGTTTTATTAAACAAAAAGGGTCCACGCGAATAGGGAAGTCAGAGATTGAGGCTTGCGAGTTCATATCGGTGAAGTTAAATAATATAATTTGTAAATTGAGGCGGTCGGGACGTACTTTCGGGGCGCCTATCAGGGTCAGGGTGAAATTTAAAAAAGAAATCTACGCGAGAATTGTGTTTGACGGCTGCATCTTGGAATAAATAACTGCATGACGGGTTGTGGTTTATAAGTGCTTGTTTGAATTAAATATTATTGTAGTGAATTGATTTGTGAAATTATTTTGTGCAACAAGGCGAATTTGGTAAGTTTGTATAAAATTATTAACATATTTAGTACGGACCTTGCAGGGAAGAGTCAATTAGGGTTTATATACTACAAGCCTTAGGAATCTAGGACCCCTTTTTTTTGTCGAGCGATGGGGAGCGAGGGGCTTTGCACGTTTCCGGGTTGACCGGCTAGCAATTACCTTTGTTGGGTGAAGTTATTCTTGAGACAATAACGTTGTAAAATAATAATTTTGGGATACAATTAACTAACTAGCATTTGAAGCACAAAGTGCGCTTTCGGGCAATAAATCTTAGACGAGAGACTTCATTTAAAAAGACGGGATTTTGAAATCACAAAACAAAAATAGAATCCTTCAAAAGTGCTTTGTTGGTGATCTAGAAAACTAGGTTACTGGGTATTCTCCAATGCATAACGGGTAACAAAATACATAGGTATAGAATGTAGGTATAAATTAATGTGTGAAGCGCCTTTGAGGTGTTAATTATTATTTACGAGTTTCGTAATAATAATTTTAAACGTAGTTAGGGGATTATATTCAGGAAGGGTTTTTTGAAAAGGCATTGGGTAATATAACGGTTTATGAAGGGTGCGTAGCATGGGCATTTTTGATTACTAACAAAATCTGACATAATTGAATTCCCATTCCAAAAATTTCCCATATCTTATTCCAAATTTTAGGTATCACAACAAGTCTATTACATAGGACTTTGCATAAACTTGGTTCGATATCTAATCATATAATCACCTTTGGTTCACGTTTAGGTATATTTCTTTCGACTTAGCAAAAAACTTTCATATTGTCGGTTGAATGCAGCCGTCGGTAGGTATTCACATTTTAGCGTGATGCGCTATATCCACCTACTTAATTAACAAACTCTTTTTCTTCAAACTTAATTGAGCGGGTTACGACTCGAGAATGGACGGCGGTTGTCGAATGAATTAACGAGTCCGGCTTTCCTATTTCACCATGAGGAAGTATCTCACGCGACTTTATCGGGGGCGATGTGATCGAAATGCAGGTGGGCTACACTATTTTTCTAATGTGGAGGCGAAGTAAGCGATGGTCGTGTCTGGTCCGAGCAAATTGGAATCCCTTGTGATCACATCTCGGTAACGTGGATCTCGTACCCGCTCTAGACTGGATTGGAAGCGTGGCCGGAGCCATTCCATGATGTCGACGTATGTACGTCACTAAGGCATTGGGGGACTTCAGGAGAACAAAGGACGTGCACCCATTTCGCCCTCCTTCTACCGCCGCTCCGAGGTACCAGCGGATAAAAGTTGTCGTCGCGGGAGACCAGTTTGATGCAGGACGAAGATTACGATCTGGCCGGACTACCTTCGTCATGGGGGAAACGAAGTGACGAAATTTGCGTGGGCTTCACTACCTTTTAGGTTACGCTCGTGTGGGGTCTGCCTTGTCGTCGGAACGAAGGGAACATGACATATGGAATCGTTTGGCAACCGATCGGCGGTTCTTTGTTGGAATCCGGATAAGTTTTCTTAACTACTTTTGGTTTACGCTTAGGTAGGTATATTTCCTTCGATATTCGATTTAGCCAAAACTTTCACATTGTCGGTTGAATGAAGCCGTCAGTAGGTATTCATATTTTAAGCGTAATGCGTTATATCCACCTACATAAGTAGCAAAAGTTCTCTTAACTCTCTCACAATAGGAATAGGGATCATCCAGCATCAGGGTGGGAATGTACTCTGGACGAAAGGGCAGCCGGGAAAATAGAAGGGAGGGAAGCCAGATTCACGACCTGGTGCCTTTCATTCTTGGACCCAGCACCCTGGAAGCCGAGCTTGACATTTCTTTCTTTGAGCTGATATTTGAGTATGAGGTTGGGGTACGCCTATCGTAGAGCATATGCCCGTGACATTTCGGGGAAGGTCCCACGTTACGCCTGTGTATGTTATGCGAGGGGACGTATTTTTCATTCAAATCAAATACCGATGACCATCGCGATTGCAGGCTGGCGCACGTTTCTGTAGCGTGCCTAGGAAAAACGTAATCATTATTTCTACTGGTTCGAGGCGGCGTGCTGGACGGAGAACGGGACTATTGAGGACATGAGTGACTGCCAAGGCGAGGATCGGTGACATCAAAATCTTCTTTAATTCAATTCATACATCGCCAGATCAGAGGAGAGAGCGGCCCCACCGATCTCCTGACATTGCCGATTGTCTAATCAACTTCGGTTTAATGTTTATGCCGGTACTTTAGGAGTAAATGGAACTCAAGTCATCGGCATGCTGAAGAACTTCAAAATCATCATCATCATCATCAATCCAGAGTAGGATGTCACGATCTAAAACCTCGTGCCACCCACGCATTTCCTGAACAGTTCCTGACATCGGCTATCACGCCATTAATTGGAGCAGACCCTCATATCAAACGGTATGAGATGACCTTTCGTCATCATCATCAACACATTTATAATTTGGCGGCGTAGTGGTCGATATTATTCCCATTACCACTCTATGAACCAGACCCTCATATCAAACGGTATGAGATGACCTTCCATCATCATCATCAACACATTTATAATTTGGCGGCGTAGTGGTCGATATTATTCCCATTACCACTCTATGAACCAGACCCTCATATCAAACGGTATGAGATGACCTTCCATCATCATCATCAACACATTTATAATTTGGCGGCGTAGTGGTCGATATTATTCCCATTACCACTCTATGATCCAGAAACACACATCAAACTCTTTCCCGACAGAAGGCAAAACATGTCGATTTTCATTCGTCGCTTGCGACCTTAACATTCTCCGGAGGCGTTGGAATTGGAAGCTGATTCGGCGGTCTATGACCATCACCTTATCAGTTGGGCTATGGAGGAGTCCAATTATTTAAACAGCACATGTTCTGTCTCATGTTAATCCAAAATACCTACCCGTAGAGTCAAATTAACAAAATAAAACAAGCTAGCTAACTAACAAACTGCATCTAGCACTGTAAGTGTAGAATTAGTGCACTCCGTACTGCTTTGAGTGTAAATCTTTTGTTAGAATATACATAAATGTCAAATTATTTTCATGATAGCATTTTATAGAGCTGCAGAGAGTACGTGACATCGCATCGAAAGGTAGGATCTTCTCAATTCGCCGTTTGAATGTAAATTTATATATTAGATGCTAGGAGGGAAAATGCAGATTACTTCAATAAAAATAGTCGTCGATGAGCGTAGGTGTATAACAGGTGCTAGGGGAGGAAGCTGAACGAATATAGATAGATAATTAGTTAATTCTCAAGCTAGTCAGACTCAGTCATTGTTATTCGAAGCCTTGCAAATTGTAACACGCCATATCTAAAAGAACAAGGGTTTACCACAAATAAATTATTAATTAAATTGGATTAACTATACCAAACCACTCAAACAAAAAAGTACACAACGTTGTGGGGTTAATTACAATTGATTAATTAAGAGCATCTCGTCACGTTTGCATAAAAGTATTACGTGATGGGGTTGAGAAGGCGCTTCAAAAGAAATGCAGGGGAGAGACGCGAGAACGGGCGAGCTACGAGCTTTTTAAAGGCCGAGCGGGGTAGCTGTAGCACCGTAGCAGCGTTTGGAAACCAAGTGAAGGTTTTACTACTACTTCGTAGAGGGGACGTTACTACTACTATAAAGGGGGGGGGGGGGGGTTTATCACAGTGGTGCCGTGACCAGGAGGTATGGTATTACAAAGTGTTGCATTTTGCTGGGTTTTATACAATGACTTAAACAAGAATAGAAAAAAAAAAATTAATACAGTAGGTATAACGGTTCGCATGTCATCCGAAAATGACTGAAAACACAACGAAAAAAAAGTAAAGTACTAGGAAAATAGATGTGTAGCAGAGGAATTAACAATAACGTTTACATTAGCTTAACTAGATAAATATAGGAAAGATAGGCCGATAATCTCCAACTTCCGATAAGACGCAGGATAAAGGTATCATATTTTGAGGGGAGGAACGCCGTACGGCTATGAAAAGTGGAACAAAACTAACCAAGAAAGTAGGTACTTCAAATAATGTATAGGTACATTAGCTTAACTAGATAAAGATAGGAGAGATAAGACGATGATGCCCAACATCCGATAAGACGCAGATTAAAGATATCATATTTTGAGGGAAGGAGCTCCGTACGGCTATAAAAAGTGAAACAAAATTAATCAAGTGAGTGGGTAGTGCAATAATGTACACATTAGCTTAACCAGATAAATTTAGGAGAGGTTGGTTGATGATGTCCAATTTCCGATGAGACGCAGGTTAAAGGTATCATATTTTGAGGGGAGTAGCGCCATACGTCTATAAAAAGTGAAACAAAATAAATCAAGAGAGTAGGTAGTGCAATAATGTACACATTAGCTTAACCAGATAAATTTAGGAGAGGTTGGTTGATGATGTCCAATTTCCGATAAGACGCAGGTTAAAGGTATCATATTTTGAGGGGAGTAGCGCCATACGTCTATAAAAAGTTAAACAAAATTAATCAAGAGAATAGGTAGTGCAATAATGTACACATTAGCTTAACCAGACAAATATAGGAGAGGTTGGTTGATGATGTCCAATTTCCGATAAGACGCAGGTTAAAGGTATCATATTTTGAGGGGAGGAGCGCTGTACGTCAATAAAAAGTGTAACAAAATTAAACAAGAGAAATTAATGATATCCAACCTTCGATAAGTATTAGTGAGAAAGGGTGTTACGTTATTAGGGGAGATAGTCCTTCAATAATGCATTCAATATCAAATCGCCAAGGTGATAATATCGATGTTAGTCAACTTTCAATTGGGTTTGAACGTTTGGTAAATTGGATACCGGACGATTAGTTAAAATAATAAAAATACAAAACATCGAGGAGTAGTTCTGGTTACCGAAGTAAACAAAACATTACAATTGTAATATTGATAAGTATTAGTGTCCTTTAGTGTCAACAATAGAAAAAAGGGTCTCTTTCATTTTGAGGGCAGATCATTTAAACATTTAACGCTCATTGTGGAGAACAAAAAAAAGGGAGGTCATTAAACCGAGTGCCGACTAGCGGAGATATGTGTCAAATAGGTTTGTGCGTTTAACGTAACGGTAAATTGAAACCATGAACGGAGGTCTAGCCACGAGTGGTGGGACAGTGCGGCTTTGAAACAGAAACAATAAAGAGCATACCTTTTGGTGATGCATGGTTCGAGTGTAGGTACTTCTAAAGGGATAAGTAGGTCATTAAACCGAGTAGCGGTTAGTGGAGGTGCCTATAATAGAAAAAAAAAAACCGTAGTTGGTAAAACAATAATAAAACTAACCAGTAGGTAGACATACGTTGGGCTAGGAAAACAAACTTTTCTTAACTAAATAGTTCAAAGAAACAGAATCTGTTGAGAAACAAAATACATGCAGAATAAACATTAGTGACGTGAACCGGATTAGGCGTGAAGACAATAAAACCAAATTAAAGATAGGAGAGGTAGGTAAAATGTTAGGCAACCTCCGATAAGTATAGGGAATAAAAGGTATTCCGATGTGAGGGGAGGAAGTCGGTTCTTGATGGCAAATTAAATTTTAAAAATAAATTGTTTGCTAATATTCAACCCGACTTACAGAATGAACGTATCCAAAACGTTTAATTCTAATAATGCACTAGATTTAAAGGACTACAATAATAATTACGTACTCAAACGTATGAATCTGGAGAAATAAAATGACTAGGTACCTACTGTAGACAATTGGCATTTTTTAGCAGTTAAATACTTTTATGATGATATTGGTCCCCAGTACCAAATTGTTAAATTTAGAACAACGGTCAGGTCCATTTTGGGCAAAGTTCCGTAAGCGAAAAAAAAAAAACAAACAAACAACAAGAAAGGTCGGCCAGACTTCGTATAATTACGGTAGGGATATTTTGGAGAAAAAAAATGCAGACGGACCTTCGAGACGGCCATTATGTGAAACCGAAAGGAGCTTTTAAGGGGAGAAGTACCGACTTAAGCGATCTATGCTAGAATATGCTTGCCATTTTGTAAGGGAAGTTGTATGGGTGAAACGTCACCTGATCGCTTCTTAAAACCAGATAACAGCTACTAAGCAAATACAGTTTCATCAGTGTTTTGAAAACGGGGAACATAGACGGAGCAAGGTTACGAGTGATAGCCGTGTTACCGATAACAATGACAGGGCCGAATTGGGGAAAACCACTTAGGGTTATTTTATAGAGAAAAATAAATTATGAATTTAGACACAGTGAGATGTGGAGCATTGAAACATTCACAATGTTTAGTAGTAGATTGTGGATGGGTTTACAAATTGCGCAAACAGAGTTTATTGTGAATCAGTGGATTTGAAAAAAAAAAAAAAAACTAGTATAAATAGGTGATAAAGTTAGGCAGAAATTAAAATTTGGATTAATTGGTTTGGAGACAATAATAGACACCTAAATACTCACATAATATATTGTCGGTTTATGTGGGGAGTACAATAGGAGACAGTTAGAGTACCATGACTAGGTACCGTTGTAGGTCGTAACCGGCACAAATTCCTGGAAATATGTAGGCATAACGCAAGGTACATTGACCGTAGTTTCAACATTAGACAAACATTGGGCAAGGCCGACGAAAAAAACGGAATAGGGAAGGGATGCGATGACGTACAGGACAGGACCGGTTTAGGAAATATTCATCATTACAATTTTGGAAAAAAAGGGCACAAAGATTTAAGGCGAGTTCAAACGGGCTGACTACTGCTGAAGTTCTGGAACAAAATAGGTGATTGTAGTTTGGATTTCTATCTACCTCCACTATTTTTTTCCATAAAGGGGAGACTGTGATGATCTCGCCTTTGGGCCTACGAAATAATTCTTTTAAAATTGAGAGATCGATTTAGAAATATATTTAATTTTGTAACATGGAATGGCATACAATTCTCTGTTCCAACTCTTAAGGGTGATTTATGAAACCGGGTCATTACTAGGAAAAACACGTGTGCCAAAATACTTTGGTTGGAGGAGGAATTCTAATGGATATTTCAGGTTCATTATCAAGTCAGGGGCGGCCGATGGATATTTGCCCGTGGGGTGGTTGATCTTAACGCGGGCAGATTGGATTTACGAAACAATTATCTGGTGAATTTTCTATGGCAGTAGGAAAATTGAAAATTAGTCAATAAGGATTGCTCGTTGGTGCATTTAAATATACTAGCGCGACGCGCCGATTACGGGTTGAAATATTTGACATATTTGTCGAAATAGGATTGCAGAATTCGTTAAATAGTGACGCACGTAGAAAGGACAAAAGCGTGTTCGGACAATGAATATATAATGTTATTATATAACCAATAGAGTCAACGCAAGTATTGAGAAAGAGTATTAGATTGAAGTACGCCACTGAGCTCTTCTTTTAAGCGTTATTGGGATAGTTTATGACTCCGGCTCAGACGAAATTAGTTTACACCACAAAAAATAACGAACATGGTTCCTTCACAAAATTCTCTGAAATAATAGTTAAAGTGTGACATTTTGACTATTAAAGTTGATATATGCATATTGGGAGATGTGCTTATCACTTAAGATTTGAAAAAAGTGACTAATAAATTATTGAAACCACACAAGTAGATGGGGGGGAGTCAGGGGGAGGGGGTTGGAAGGATAGTCGGGGTAGAGGAGTGTTAGAGGACGGTCAGGGAAGGAACCTAGGGCCGCGCAGACGGGAAAAAATCATCGAGTTTTGATAAACGGCAGAGTAATAATTTGGTGCGCGTAAACCGGGAATAATTCATAAAATTAAAGGAAAATAGTTCACGCGATTGAGGGGAGTCAAGATTTGGTCGTTGGGAAGCAAGGTTTAAATTAAGGGATCGAGGTTCGATAGTCGCGAGGAGACCAGTTTGGTGCGTCTAAACCGGGGATATTTCATTTTAATTAAACAAAGGAAATTCCGTTTTATTAAACAAAAAGGGTCCACGCGAATAGGGAAGTCAGAGATTGAGGCTTGCGAGTTCATATCGGTGAAGTTAAATAATATAATTTGTAAATTGAGGCGGTCGGGACGTACTTTCGGGGCGCCTATCAGGGTCAGGGTGAAATTTAAAAAAGAAATCTACGCGAGAATTGTGTTTGACGGCTGCATCTTGGAATAAATAACTGCATGACGGGTTGTGGTTTATAAGTGCTTGTTTGAATTAAATATTATTGTAGTGAATTGATTTGTGAAATTATTTTGTGCAACAAGGCGAATTTGGTAAGTTTGTATAAAATTATTAACATATTTAGTACGGACCTTGCAGGGAAGAGTCAATTAGGGTTTATATACTACAAGCCTTAGGAATCTAGGACCCCTTTTTTTTGTCGAGCGATGGGGAGCGAGGGGCTTTGCACGTTTCCGGGTTGACCGGCTAGCAATTACCTTTGTTGGGTGAAGTTATTCTTGAGACAATAACGTTGTAAAATAATAATTTTGGGATACAATTAACTAACTAGCATTTGAAGCACAAAGTGCGCTTTCGGGCAATAAATCTTAGACGAGAGACTTCATTTAAAAAGACGGGATTTTGAAATCACAAAACAAAAATAGAATCCTTCAAAAGTGCTTTGTTGGTGATCTAGAAAACTAGGTTACTGGGTATTCTCCAATGCATAACGGGTAACAAAATACATAGGTATAGAATGTAGGTATAAATTAATGTGTGAAGCGCCTTTGAGGTGTTAATTATTATTTACGAGTTTCGTAATAATAATTTTAAACGTAGTTAGGGGATTATATTCAGGAAGGGTTTTTTGAAAAGGCATTGGGTAATATAACGGTTTATGAAGGGTGCGTAGCATGGGCATTTTTGATTACTAACAAAATCTGACATAATTGAATTCCCATTCCAAAAATTTCCCATATCTTATTCCAAATTTTAGGTATCACAACAAGTCTATTACATAGGACTTTGCATAAACTTGGTTCGATATCTAATCATATAATCACCTTTGGTTCACGTTTAGGTATATTTCTTTCGACTTAGCAAAAAACTTTCATATTGTCGGTTGAATGCAGCCGTCGGTAGGTATTCACATTTTAGCGTGATGCGCTATATCCACCTACTTAATTAACAAACTCTTTTTCTTCAAACTTAATTGAGCGGGTTACGACTCGAGAATGGACGGCGGTTGTCGAATGAATTAACGAGTCCGGCTTTCCTATTTCACCATGAGGAAGTATCTCACGCGACTTTATCGGGGGCGATGTGATCGAAATGCAGGTGGGCTACACTATTTTTCTAATGTGGAGGCGAAGTAAGCGATGGTCGTGTCTGGTCCGAGCAAATTGGAATCCCTTGTGATCACATCTCGGTAACGTGGATCTCGTACCCGCTCTAGACTGGATTGGAAGCGTGGCCGGAGCCATTCCATGATGTCGACGTATGTACGTCACTAAGGCATTGGGGGACTTCAGGAGAACAAAGGACGTGCACCCATTTCGCCCTCCTTCTACCGCCGCTCCGAGGTACCAGCGGATAAAAGTTGTCGTCGCGGGAGACCAGTTTGATGCAGGACGAAGATTACGATCTGGCCGGACTACCTTCGTCATGGGGGAAACGAAGTGACGAAATTTGCGTGGGCTTCACTACCTTTTAGGTTACGCTCGTGTGGGGTCTGCCTTGTCGTCGGAACGAAGGGAACATGACATATGGAATCGTTTGGCAACCGATCGGCGGTTCTTTGTTGGAATCCGGATAAGTTTTCTTAACTACTTTTGGTTTACGCTTAGGTAGGTATATTTCCTTCGATATTCGATTTAGCCAAAACTTTCACATTGTCGGTTGAATGAAGCCGTCAGTAGGTATTCATATTTTAAGCGTAATGCGTTATATCCACCTACATAAGTAGCAAAAGTTCTCTTAACTCTCTCACAATAGGAATAGGGATCATCCAGCATCAGGGTGGGAATGTACTCTGGACGAAAGGGCAGCCGGGAAAATAGAAGGGAGGGAAGCCAGATTCACGACCTGGTGCCTTTCATTCTTGGACCCAGCACCCTGGAAGCCGAGCTTGACATTTCTTTCTTTGAGCTGATATTTGAGTATGAGGTTGGGGTACGCCTATCGTAGAGCATATGCCCGTGACATTTCGGGGAAGGTCCCACGTTACGCCTGTGTATGTTATGCGAGGGGACGTATTTTTCATTCAAATCAAATACCGATGACCATCGCGATTGCAGGCTGGCGCACGTTTCTGTAGCGTGCCTAGGAAAAACGTAATCATTATTTCTACTGGTTCGAGGCGGCGTGCTGGACGGAGAACGGGACTATTGAGGACATGAGTGACTGCCAAGGCGAGGATCGGTGACATCAAAATCTTCTTTAATTCAATTCATACATCGCCAGATCAGAGGAGAGAGCGGCCCCACCGATCTCCTGACATTGCCGATTGTCTAATCAACTTCGGTTTAATGTTTATGCCGGTACTTTAGGAGTAAATGGAACTCAAGTCATCGGCATGCTGAAGAACTTCAAAATCATCATCATCATCATCAATCCAGAGTAGGATGTCACGATCTAAAACCTCGTGCCACCCACGCATTTCCTGAACAGTTCCTGACATCGGCTATCACGCCATTAATTGGAGCAGACCCTCATATCAAACGGTATGAGATGACCTTTCGTCATCATCATCAACACATTTATAATTTGGCGGCGTAGTGGTCGATATTATTCCCATTACCACTCTATGAACCAGACCCTCATATCAAACGGTATGAGATGACCTTCCATCATCATCATCAACACATTTATAATTTGGCGGCGTAGTGGTCGATATTATTCCCATTACCACTCTATGAACCAGACCCTCATATCAAACGGTATGAGATGACCTTCCATCATCATCATCAACACATTTATAATTTGGCGGCGTAGTGGTCGATATTATTCCCATTACCACTCTATGATCCAGAAACACACATCAAACTCTTTCCCGACAGAAGGCAAAACATGTCGATTTTCATTCGTCGCTTGCGACCTTAACATTCTCCGGAGGCGTTGGAATTGGAAGCTGATTCGGCGGTCTATGACCATCACCTTATCAGTTGGGCTATGGAGGAGTCCAATTATTTAAACAGCACATGTTCTGTCTCATGTTAATCCAAAATACCTACCCGTAGAGTCAAATTAACAAAATAAAACAAGCTAGCTAACTAACAAACTGCATCTAGCACTGTAAGTGTAGAATTAGTGCACTCCGTACTGCTTTGAGTGTAAATCTTTTGTTAGAATATACATAAATGTCAAATTATTTTCATGATAGCATTTTATAGAGCTGCAGAGAGTACGTGACATCGCATCGAAAGGTAGGATCTTCTCAATTCGCCGTTTGAATGTAAATTTATATATTAGATGCTAGGAGGGAAAATGCAGATTACTTCAATAAAAATAGTCGTCGATGAGCGTAGGTGTATAACAGGTGCTAGGGGAGGAAGCTGAACGAATATAGATAGATAATTAGTTAATTCTCAAGCTAGTCAGACTCAGTCATTGTTATTCGAAGCCTTGCAAATTGTAACACGCCATATCTAAAAGAACAAGGGTTTACCACAAATAAATTATTAATTAAATTGGATTAACTATACCAAACCACTCAAACAAAAAAGTACACAACGTTGTGGGGTTAATTACAATTGATTAATTAAGAGCATCTCGTCACGTTTGCATAAAAGTATTACGTGATGGGGTTGAGAAGGCGCTTCAAAAGAAATGCAGGGGAGAGACGCGAGAACGGGCGAGCTACGAGCTTTTTAAAGGCCGAGCGGGGTAGCTGTAGCACCGTAGCAGCGTTTGGAAACCAAGTGAAGGTTTTACTACTACTTCGTAGAGGGGACGTTACTACTACTATAAAGGGGGGGGGGGGGGGGTTTATCACAAACTTCAATCATTAAAGTTTTTGAATCTTTGTTACAAGTTTTGAAATAAATGTTTTCATCCAGACTGGGCTAAACGCTTTTAGTACGTTTAGTATGAATTTATGGAGTTTAGTTTGTAAATATTGATTTATGGATTTTGGTACATTTAAGCATTAATAATTTATTTACAAAGTTTCTCCTTCTAAGAATCATTTAACGGGTTTCGGTACCTTTTCAACAGGGATGGTTTTATGTAGTTTGGAATTTTAAGAAGCATTTTTAGATTTTGGTATTGTTTACACGATCGATTTATGAATGTGAGTTATTTTTTAAATCATTTATGAAACCGGTACTTTTCAAATATCAAAGAATTTCAGTACTTTTAATAATCGTCTGTGGAAATCGGTACATTTTGTTAATCAATTTACGAATTACAGTACTTTTTAACCCCCGACGCGATGGAAGGAGCGGTGTTATAAGTTTGACCGCCATCTGTGTGTCTGTCTGTGGCATCGTAGCTCCTGAACGAATGGACCAATTATGATGCGGTTTTTTTTTTTAAATCTGAAGTGATCGAGATGGTTCTTCAAGCAAACAATTCATGAAAATCTGTTCAGACGTTTTAAGGTCATCAACTCTTTTGTTTTTCGGGGGTTGCTTAAAATTATGATAATTTTACTTATAATAATAATCATGTATGGAAACCGTAAGATTTAAATAATCTTTGATACAATTCCTGAAACAAATAATTGAAGATTAACAGTGGTTGATTGAAGAACCCTTGTAGTTGGGGTTCATGGGGTTAGGTTTGTCCGGGTCTTGGCGGCCGATGCGTCTGCCCCCCAGCTGCATGGCAGGCCGAATCGGGAGAAAATGATTGAGGGAGTCCCTTTGACTTTTCCATCCGTACTTTCTCGGAACGGAGTGGGAGGGATGGATTTATACGTCTGTCATCACTGGACACACTGACCGCCAGAATCCTACCCACTCCTAATACCCTTTTCCTTCACAGAACTAACTCTCCTTCCTTACCCCTCCACACAGCATCCTCAAAGATGACATAGGCCCTGAGAAGAATTACTTTTCTCAGGGCCTTCTGTGTGGAACTAATGTAAAGGCAATCAAAGGGAAGGAAGTCAAAGGGACTCCCTCAACCACTCTCTTCCGATCCGGCCTGCCAAGCAGATTGTGTACAGACGCATCCGCTGCCAAGACCCGGACAAAACTTAACCCATGAACCCGGGCACCCCTGCTAAATCACCAAACATAGCGAAGCACTTGGCAGAGGTGTTAGTTATCCAATAAATGGTTCCCGGGGCGGCGGTACCCATACCCGAATTCCAAATTGAAAATAATTACTTCGTCCATTTTATAAATATGGTAAATGATATTATGATCCAGTGTTGATATCTACAATATTCAAAAGAAAGATAATTTACAATACAATCATTAGACGCCATCCAAATAGACGCAAGACGATAAATGTAAAACAAATTAGATTGCCAAAAAGGAAAAAATCATGCACACTCTTACGTACTAAGCCGTCAAAACTTATAATAAAATTCCGAAATAAACTACCGCAATTGAAAATATATTTAATTTAAAAAAAAAATCCCAAGGGCTAACTCAAGATTCATATATTTTTTTAAATAATTCAAAGGGAATGAAATGTCAAAATGAACAACAGATTTAAAAAATATATTAATTTTAAAAAAACACCTGAATTATTGCACACTTTTTAGGAATTTACGTTCGGAAAATATGTTTTTCATTTAATTTGGCAACAACGAGTCCTTTAAATTAAGAGGTGTTTTTTGTAAATACAAATGAAATTGATGCATTTAACTTGTGCACGTATTTCAAAAAAACATATCTAAATTACAAGGTTTTATAGTCGTATTAAATTTCAACCCTTTCACAAAGTTAAAATTGTGTGGATGGCTGTCCAAACTTCAAAAATACCACTTTCCTGGTTTATTAGTTTTCATAGTACGAGCGACAGTTTAAAAATGTTGAACGTCTTTAAAATCCTTCCTTTTCTGAAAAAATAAAGAAGATGATAACGCTCATAAATCTAAATAAAAGTAAGAAAAATAATAAGACAAAGAAAAATACGAAGATAAGGTTTTTTTTCTTCATATTTTTGTTGAGATTAGTAATATCTTATTCTTCAACGATATAATACTTTCAAACGTTATTATAAGAAGGGTTATTCCAATAAAAAATCAATATAAAACATTCCTAATGGAAATTGTCCTTTGTGAGGAACTTTCGAATTGTCGTTTCCTGATGTTAGATCTATTTTGCCCTCGATAACCTATTCCTGCAAGTACTTTGAGGTTTATATGGTATTCAAATTCCATAATAGATTTGTGGTAGAAATTACCACAATCCTATCCGCAGACAATCCTCGACGAGGGGACCCAATCAACAGATCCGGAATATTGCAGAGGAAACTGAAGCTAGAATCAAACCATAAGTTTAATCGAATATGTTGATGATGCTCCCATTTAGCTGAGAATACTAAAGTGTTAGTTACTTTGTGGTTCTTATAGATTTATAACTTTATGTTCACCAAAACACAAACACACCGGTAGGATGGGTGCTACCCCGCAGCCAATATAACTCGATAGAAAGGATATCGTGATATTGGCAGAGACAACTGTTTTGGCTTACAAGGCCATCTTCAAACTGTGGTAAAGCCAATTTGAGACGACTTATTTATACGATTCTAAATTCCAATTTATTTAAGATGTCTATAATTGATTTGTTACCTGTTAAACCAATTTGTTGAGAAAATGATTCTTACAGTAGACACTATCATGTGAGGTATTTCGAAATCTGTTTTTCCCCCACTGAATGTTAATGTTTTCTTAATTGTTTAATAATGACGTTTCTGCCATGACTTACTCTAGTGCGTTATACTGTTTGTTTAAATACTTGCAGAACTTAATAATAACATTTTTAAATTTAATTTAAATTATTTTTTTAAATCATAGAAGAACAAGATAATACTAATCTAATCGAAAATATGAACGATAACAAGACACAGAAAAATAGAAAAAGATAATGGTCGCAACTGGGATTCGAACCTAGAACCATTGAAACCAATTCAATCATTGCCACTTTCCATCAAACCGTCGTAATTAACAATCTCATATTTTATTTTAGAATTAACATTATTATCTTCGACTAATTTATCTATATCATGGGCAACTAGATTATTCATTAGAAAAAATCTTTCTAAGAACTGGTTCATATCGTCAGGTACAACAATTTTTTTTACTATTATTACCATCAGTTTTTCTGATATTGTTGTAATATTACTTTATTCATATTTCTATAACATCACCACCATGGTACGAGGATCCGCCCAATTTTTTGGGCTTATTTTTAATAATAAAAAAACAAAACTGAATCGCCCGTAATATAATGTCATACGTGTGTTTCAGCCAAATGTTGGAAGGCAAACATGCGGTTAGGGAAAAGAAATAAAGAGAAAAAAGGAAGGTAAGTAACTGGTTATTTACATTTGACCACTAAATATAATATCAATGACTGTGTTAAACCTGTATGTATCGCTTCAATTCAGAATAAAGTCTTCGACCAAAGAATGTACTTTAATAAAAAATCAATCAATTTGTAAATTCAAACTAGATTCACTTTCAAAAAAATGTTTCTTATTTTATCTTACCAAAATTTCATTTTGGTTTATTTCATTTAAGACCAAATGATTTTATATTCATTCCAAAAGTATATGCAAAGATTGTGTTCGTCTCTTTTCCAATTCCACACATAGATTTTTCACCACACAACTTATAAAAGCCACCGCAACAGCAAATTGAATTGAGATTTCAAAAGCCTTTGTTGCCAAAAAACGTACATCGAGATTTTTTATATACCCCAAACAGCAGCCAGTCTGATTAGATGGCTTTGTCTGCCTCCGATGAGAGTAACGTCCTGAAATTCAGGCAGTTTGCATATCTACCCTCCCCACCTCCTGCACTCCTGGCAAAACCCTGATCCTAGAAGGGGGATGTACTGGATATTATTGGCTCTCGGGAAAGACGACATGTGCGGTAGAATGTATCCATAGATACTATTGGTATGCGACAGTGTTCATTTTGAATACATACATTTTGTACATTTGTAGATGTGACTTGTATTGTGTATTTGTAGATATACAATATGTTACAGTTATTTTCCAAGCATTTTTATCGTCGTATTTTCATAATCGAAATAATATCTATTTCATTTAACTCATATTTTTGTTGGTTTTTTTATGTGAATACCTTACAAGAGTCCCAGTGCTCCCGTCTGGAACCAGTGAGACCATGGCATCCCGAATCGGGATATGTTGTGAGGCTGAAGGTAGTGGGGAATGGAAGGAGATGGATAAGAGGAAAGTGGGAAGTACCTGGCTATTCAGATCTGATCACCAAATACGGGTAAAGCCATTTCAAGCAAAGTTTCAATCCTAAATGGTGGTGTTATACCATGGCGGTACTGAGAGTATCTTCCACTCTGTAACGTGCCTCAAATATAATAAATACATATTATAAACGCGAATGTTTGTATAGATGTATGTGTGTTTGTTACTCTTTCACGCAAAAACTACTGAATGGAACTAAATGAAACTTTACAAAATATCGCTCATACATTAGAATAATATATAGGCTATACATACATAATGGTAGGCTCTGTATATTTAATACATTTTATATGGTAAGGCAGGGGAACAGGAACGGGGGAGGTGGGGTTCGCGGAGAGGGAAGAGACGGGGGAAGGAGAAGGCGGGGAAGGTGGAAGGGAATAGAGACGCACAAGAAAGGAGCAGGAAGAATCAATTTATTTCTTTGAATGACATTGCAATTCATGCCGGGGACCAACTAGTTTTAAATAAATTAATTGTGAAATAACAAAAATTAATCAAATAAAATTTATTTGCGCACATCGGGCACAATTCCACAGCCTTCAGATTGCTAGTTAAGAGCCTTACCCCTCGATCACGGAGGCCGTCAATAGTGTGATTTCATTACAGATAAGTGTCAAGATTTGATTACAGATTCTATCTATAATCAAATCTTAAAAGACATCTTAAGTGTGATTAGATTTGATTACAGATTCTAGCGGTAAGCTGATGTAGGACGCATGTATATTGTATTATTGAACTCAAATTGTGAACTATGGTGTTTATATGTTGGATGAATTTTTATAACCCTAATTACATAATATATTTGAAATATTTATTTCGGTTAACTTTATATTATTGAAGTTTATTACGCAATGCGTTTAATGATGTCTCTGAAGCGTATTAAAAGCAAACATTAAAACATACATCGTGCGTTTTCTGTTATATTACTTGCTGTACATGTTTTATTTACTTTAAAAAATATATAAAATACCTGGTGCAGACCCGTAAAAACTCATGACTTGTCTAATTTCTCGACAATTTAGTTCCAATTTTGAAAATGACAATAATTTTATGTTAAAATATAATCTATTATTGTTATAGATCAGTGGTTCCCTTTTTTGACCAGGGACCACTAAGGACGGGTTGTTTAAAAAAATGACGAATACATCAAATATTTTAAGTTAATTTTCACCTTCTGTGTATGTTCTATTCAAGTTCTGTTTATATTACTATAGGTCAGTTGCTTCATAAAACTGAAACAATAACAGAACTTGAATAAAACTTACACAGAACATGAAAATTAACTTCAAACATTTGATGAATCGGTCATTTTTTTTTTAAACAACCCGTCCTAAGACATTTAGGTGTTCTCACAGGGACCACGAGGTACAATAATGATAAACTGTTAATCGCGTAACTAAACGCGTCCTTGTAATTACTATCATTTTGCAATTCAATGCGCTCTTCTTTGACTTCTTTAGCTACCTCTCCATCATTAATACCAAAAGGGTTACGAATCAGCTTTTGTATATCTACCTTTCGATTCTGTTTTGTAGTAAATGAATAAAAAATTTCGTGGAACACATTTTAGATCTCGCTCACCAGTTGGGAACCACTGTTATAGATACTTTATCGCTTGTGCGAATTCTCCAAACTAATACTTCTAATTTTGAAAATGGCACTTAAGTTAAGAGTAGATGGTCTAGAATTCGTTGAACCAGAGTCTCAATAAAAAACTCTTTTTTTTTAAATTACAAACGACTTGGTCCTGCAGGCAGTCATTAATTATTGCGAATCGCCCAATTTTGGAAGGGTGCCCGTTAGTACGGTTTTGCCCCTTTTTGCGTACCTAAACAAAAAGTACTGGAAATGCATACGAACATACACCAACTTATTTTTAGATTCAAATAAAACCGTCCAAGTAAATACTTAATATGAAGCATAGGTATATTTTTTTTCCATCAAAGGTTTGCGTATATTTCGTTTACTACGCGTACTGCGTATATTTTGTTTTGCCGTTCCTCCCTTCCGAGATTGAGATGAGAGATTGTGAAATTTGAAATGCCGACATCCGGGTTTGTACGGAGATATTTTTAGGAGAAAATATATAACATAATAATGTATATTTTTAAGCGAAAAAATGTCTTAGTTAAAACTTCAAGAAATTTTGCGTTCACTTATCGATAAAGAATTAAAAAATTTGGGGAAAAATTTGATTATATTTCAAGGTATTAAAAACAAGGGTAACGCATAGTAACATGTAACACACCTCTGCCATAGATCACTCTAAGTGATTCGCTACGTTTGTTGACTAAGCAGGGGATAATGGAGTGAGGTTTGTCCGGGTCATGGCAGCGGATGCGTCTGCCACCAGCTTGGCCAGATTGGGAGAGAATGGTGAGGTGTCCCTTTGACTTCTCCAGCCGTACTCTATCGGAACTTCGAAATCCACCGCAGTGGAAGGGTTGGATTTATACGTCCGTCACTCCTGGACACACTGACCCCCAAATTCTTTCCCACTCCTCGTACCCTTTTCTTTCCCAGAACTTCCTCTCCTTCCTTTCCTAAAAAGACCTTCCGCAAAGCGTCACTAAAGATGACAAGGCCTTGGGGGGAATTATTTCATTAGGGCGTCCTGTATGGAGCTAATGTAAAAAAAACGCATTATCTGACAATATTTGAAAATATTCTATTACCACCACTTTCCGTATGGAGGAGTCAATCAGCCGAAAAAATGATCTCACGATGACTGGGTGAGGCCTAAACGCGATGTCAACTCAGCCACTGACCGGTCAAATTAATTAAAAAGTAGCAAATTCCTTTTCCGTCATAAAACCAAAGTGCCATTAAATATCATAATGAATTTTCCATGCGGCCAACATGATTTTGTTCGACTATCGTGTTTAAACATCAAAACATGCTTCCTCGCTAGCCACAAATTATTTTGCCCGGGAAAAGTGTCAACGATATGACGTCATGTGCGCGCGCAGCTTACTTGACTCCATCAAAAATACAAGTACAAGAAAAACACAACAGAGAACACCCGGAAAAAAGTCTCTTTCATTCACAACTTTAAAAAACATTGACGTAGTTTTGCTTGACAACTTTTAGCTTATTGGTGTAATTGGGTGACTTTTTCGGTGAAGTGAATCCGAGTAAAACTCTTCCTCTTGCCGCATGAGCGTTCCATTATTCAAATGTATAATAAAAATATTTTTTTAATGAACTCGGTGTGGCCAGGCGATAAAAATTCAGGTTCCTTTCATTGACCGCAATGTGAGGTACTCATTTATTCATGTGGCAACTAAAATTCGGATCCTTCGCAATCCAATCCGAATGACTTGCTTTTATATATTTTAGTTGGAAGTCTGTAGATTTTCGGAAAGGCTTTTATTGATGTGAGTTGATGTTTTAAATTTATTCGCTCTTTAAAAATGCATGCAAAGTCTGACTTTTATGAATTAATAAAACAGTAAATTTGTTTGTTTTGACTTGACAATGTGCCCTCATTTGCGTATTCTGGGTTGTTGCATTCCTCTTTTCAACATCGTGACCTGTTGTTTCAATTTATTTAAGCTTTTATTTCACACTGTGAAATTCTGTTTTGCTTCAGGCAAATATGTATTTTGAATTCCTTTTGATAATTTACCAAAAGCGTGGGTATTTACACATAACCGTAAATATGTCATTTTTAAATCAAATTTTAGAAGTATTGACTATTTTCCATAAAAAATTATAAATTGATTTCCGAAGAATGTTATTTTATCTAGTAAAGGTACGTTTTAGATTTTGAGAAAACATGTTTATTTTTAGAACAATAAGGTTTTACCGTAGTTCGTTGGCAGATTGGTTAAATTTTCAATCAAAATGTTGTATTATACAACACAAATTTCAAATCATATAATCATGCAGTAAAATAAATCAATAAGAAAGAACTTTAATTTTAGTTTAAATAAAATCATTTTAAAAAAGATCCGCATACTTGTTTTGAGACGAAATTACCTCAGTTTGTGTATTTATTTACGGTCTTACAAACTAATATATTTAAGAATTTTTTACATTCTTATATTGCTTAGACATTATTGAAAAATTATAAATACTTTTGATCAAAAAATAATTTTAAGAAGTACATATTTTTATTAGTTTTATCATCACACGTTTGAGCATTTTTGAATATATGTACATAGGTATATATCAAAGCAAATTCTTATTGAAGTAAAACCGATATTGAGTTATTTTGTAAAAAAGCTGGTACGCAGAATATTTAATCTTTCTCATAAATTAATGCAAAATTTGAAAAGAAATAAAATCGATATTGAGTAATAATTTTTAAAAGCTGGTACGGGGAATAAGTAACCTTTATCATTGGAACCGCCCAGTATGATCGGAAGAACATCTTTCGACGAAATATGAATTCTCGGCCGCTGGCTGGTTATTGGCCCTTAAACGAATTTACAAACAAATGTTTGTTTCCGTGTTTTTTAACAAAATAATGAGTATAATAACACTATATTGTGTTTGGCAACTAATCAAAAATATACCTAGAAATGATTCTTACACCACTGCTAAAGGTCACCTCTGGTGGTTCGCTACGTTTGGTGGCCTAGCAGGGGTGGCCGCGTTCATGGGGTGAAGTTTGTCTGGACCTGGCGGCGGATGCCCTGGACACCCAGAACCCCAGATTCCTACCCATCCCTCGTACCTTTTTTCTTCCCAGAACTTCCTCTCCCACCACTTCTTTAAAAGACCCTCAAAAGATGACACAGGCCGCGAGAGAAATTATTTTTAGCTAATCCAAAAAAACTATTTTTTGATTTGAGGCATGTTCAGAAAGTAAGTAAACTTTTTTTTTTTGAAAAAGTGTATTAGAAAAAAAAATATTTAAAAAAAAGTGTATTAGAAAATAAATTATTAACAATTTTTTCAAATAATCGCCATCCCGTCCAATGCATGTGGTGAGCCGTGGCACAAGTTTCTTTATGCCCTCCTCGAAGAATTCCCCCGCCAGCTCCTTCTCCCACTTCAGAGCCTCTTTCTGCACCTGCATGTCGGTTGAAAATTTATTTTCATGGGTTATTACTTACAAGATTATTAAAAAATTTCCTAAATTCCTTCCTCCACAAATATCCACCAACCGCAGTACAAACTTTGTAATCGGGATTTCTATATTTTTTAACATACCATTTTAAAAAAAAACTAAAATTTAACCGATGAAACCGGAATAAATCTGGTCAAACAACTATGCAGTTCACTGGTTTATTCTCTATCTCGTTGATTACGTTTGGATTCATAGTATGTTCCGAGGCGAATGCTTTCAACACTTCTGCAAGTAATCAAATAAAGTCCTTTCTAATTCATCCAAAATTGGAATGTTTTCCACCTAGATCTTTGGAAAGTCTTTTTGCTATCAACCTGACTTTTCCCTAATTTTCATGTAACTGTGACACCTTAATGCGCTTTATAATCTCCTTTTTTTCGAAAGCTAAAATTCGATCCAAAAAGTTTTATTTTTAAGTTACGAGTATTGAGTAAAAATCTCAAATTTTAATATTTAATTAATGAAGACAATATTAGCGAAAGTCATTCATCCTAGACATGCAGCAAAGTCAATAGATGTGGCATATTAAAAGATAACATTTAGTTCTGGGTTAATCTTGCAATCATACATAAAGACAGCAGCCAATAAAAATTTGTGTAAAGAAAATGTAGATAATGTAGGTAGCTCTTGGTCGAAGAATGATACAGACCGAATAGGATAGGGACACATAAGCTCAGTTGGTTGAGCACTGACCCGGCAAGTCATAGGTCCTGGGTTCGAGTCCCAGATTTTTTTTATTTTTTTTATTTTTTTTTTTTATTTAGTAAAAGATTATACATTTATATACATTATTTAAGAATTTTTTTTGACTGCCCAACTAGGAGGATTCCCGTTTTAGGACAGTCAAATTAGGATGCGTATTAACATACGGAACATTGTCTGTAAATAATATAAAAGAACAAAACAAAAATAAAAGATTAAAACAAAGTGACTGTTCTTTGTTTAGCAAAGTTTTTTTTTTTAAATAATATTATTTACGTAGGTTGGTACTTAATTACAGAGGATTAAAACATATAGATATAGAACAAACGTGTAAGCATTGCATGTCATAGTTCTACACAGGTGGGTTGTATAAAATAAAATAAAAAAGAGAAAAGAAAGAATTAAAAAAAAATAATAATAGTAATAACCAATTGATACAGAAAAGATAACCGTGCTTTGCTTATCATAGTTATTTAAATTATCATAAAAGTAATATATACATACTTAAAAGCAAATTATTAAAACATTATGGTATCTTGTGTTTGCATTTCAAATAATACCTAGTCCTACATACACATTTTATACAAATGAGAACTAGAAAGAGAACAGAAACAATAAAATGAATCAAACATTTAATAGATGGTTATTACTGTTATTTGATTAGTATAGTATTAAAATAATAGGTATAATGTGTACTTTTAACTGGTGTTGCATTGCATAAGCCTATTAACATATTTTGTATAAATATAAATAACAAAGAGAAGAAATAGAAAAAAAATAAAATATGAAATTAAACATAATATTAACGTAATAGGTAGGTACATATTTACACATAATGATAAAGATTAGAACATAAAGGTATCTTTTACATGTTTTTTTTTTTTGAGTTTGGGTTGTTGTTTTTGGTTTGTGTTTGATTTTATTTTTTGTGTAGTAAAAGTTCACTCTCCTTTCTACCTAATTGATGAAACCAGTTATTTGAACTATCCTTTTCTGATTTTTCTGTTTCATCGCCAAAGATATTGAAATATAAGAGATGTGCTATCCGCAGATTTTACTGGGTGGGACTGTGTTTCCTGGTGTCGCCGATATTGTTATTACAACTGCACACCTTCAAAAAATTAACTAATTTCCGTATTCAAACTATTCACATTAGGTAGTAGTCCGCTGACGGTCGAGCGGACATCATGGCATATCTCTTGTATTTCAAAATATTGTTTTCATTGATTAAATAAATAAAAAAACTTATTTTTATTTTTACCGAAAATTTTAAGAAATTCTCTTTATCCGGCTTGAATTAAAATTATTTAAATAATAAACAGATTCAGGGCCGGCTGTTTGCAGGCGCAATTGGAGCGGTCCTCTGCGGGCGCCACGCGCAGACTTTGGATCAAGGAGTCAAGACACTGGTAATACCCAACTCCTAACACAGCGCCTTGTTTTTACTGGCGCCAGGCGCCGTTTGGCTTAGAGCCGGCCCTGTAGATTAACTGTTAGATTTTTACCGTTTAAAATGGAATTGAAAAGCTTCAGTTTGCTGATATAAAAATAAGCTATACTAAGCTTAAGCAAACATCAAGAATTTTGAGCACTGTGAACCGAAACGATGTGAAGTATTGCACTAAATATCGTAGATTATAATATATATTTTATATCTTATAATCCTATAGTGTTTTCTGTGAAATAATATAAAGTCATTGCCCCAACATTCTATGTTTTCGCTTTTCAGCTTCGTCCAGACACTTCATACAGTGTACGTGATCCGAAACCGTGGACTTAAACTTAAATCAAATGCAGAAGTAATTTTTTTTCACCTGTATATTGTGAAGCTGTGGGGGAGATAGTGCGGAAGGGAAGGATATAAGGAAGAGGAAAGTAGGAAAGCATCTGGCTATTCAGATCTGGCCACCAAACACGGCTATAACTGTTTGTAGCATATTTAATGGTGTGGTTATAAATTTGCAGAAAATAATGTTAGGAAAAAAATAAATTGTAAAGTTAAGTAAAAAAAATGAAATTTTGTTCTCCGGTGACTTTTAAAAATACTTTTGCAATTTTTTTTTAAAAACGTTACATAAAAACAGAGTGTGCAAATCACAATTGCGGTAGAAGAAAAATAAAGTAGACAAGAGTGAAGAGGCTACGAAGCACCGCATAAAGAGGAGACCGATAGGCTACGAAGCACCGCACAAAGAGAAGACCGATTATACTATCTCATTCTCTCGCAGGTGAAATCCTATTGATGAATGTATTTTTCTCTTTTTAGTGACGCTATTTTCCGTTTCGTCGAGTTTTCACTTCAAAAACTCTTCCATGTATCACCGACTCTCTCGGCCGAGTAACTAAAGAAACTCTCATCCCGACCCCAAGTGTCCAATGCCTATCGATTTTCTTTAATTTGAAAAATAAAATCAAAAAGTCACCAAACACCTAATTTCATTAAGATTTTTTAATCCAAATAAGTAATTTAAGGAATCACAGGTTAAGTAAGTTAAGTATGTCCTTTAACGCCCTTTTTAAAGAAGTGTGTTTGTACATATATGTCAGCTAACGCCAGGCGGGTGAGGTTTTGAATTTTAATCAAATCTACAGTTTTACTTCTTGGTGAAACTTGCACACTTTAGGATCAAAATAAGAGGAAAATTTTATTACTGTCTACATCTGATTTCGTAAAACTCCGCGTAAAGCTTAGGCAACTAAATAAACCAGAGAACATGTGGTATATCTAATGAGCTTCCGAGCTTATCACATAGATGGCAGTGCTAAGGGTTGTCTCGAAATTCCGCTAGATGGCAGTTAGTTTGGTTCTGAGTTTGGGCACCACGGGGACCAAGGGCCGGGGTGCCGTCTGCAGGAGTTCACTCAATTCAGATCTCATTTAGCCAGCTTCAGTTAGGCCGACTGTCGTAGTCACCACTTGTGATACGCGAAGTATTAAATAAATCCCAGATTAACATAAAAGAACTCTATTCTTTCCCAAGAAGTAATCTCCTCCCAAGACGAGTTGGAGAACTATTTGTGTGAACACAACTGAATAATACTTAATAAATAACATTGTGGGAAATTTAAATGTGGTGTGAATGACAAGAAATTTTCCGCAGCGATTTCGCCCTGACCTTGCTCCGCCACTGCACGTGCGTTGTGCGGGGTGTCTCGCGACTCTATCGATCAAAAACTAGTTAATTTTACATGAGTTACGGCACTGAAGTGGCTTTTAATGAGAGCTTTCACCAGACTCTACAGCATGAATAAAACAAGGTATGTTAACCCCGAACTAAAAGAAATGTTCTAACATTCTAGACAGCGCTTAAAAACGAATTAAAGAACACTTACTTCTTTTTACTATTATTGGAGTTTTAGTGTGGGTTATATAGTATGCATGACGAAAAGGGGTAAATTTAATTTATTGCTTTATCAAATGCAAATATTTTTTAAACAATTCATTTATTTTGTTCGTGAAAGACTTTTTTTATGTAACAACACTGAAATTTCCCACTCTCAGAAGTCCGTGAGACTCTTTAGGAATTGGTAAAGATTTTGAGGTTGAAATTGAGGTTGGAAAGAGGCTGAAACGAGGGAGTTCTTAATGAGCCTTCTCCAATTATTGTAGTTTGGTTATACACAAGGCAATCTTCCCCTGCTGACTGTAGCGGATCTCAATTGAATTGTACTCGTAACAGTCGAGAAAGTTTGATTTTTTTATTTTTTTTATGTTAATACCGCATCCCAACTGCTCGACAAGAATAATGGTATCGAAACGCATGCAATATACTAGCGGACAACGTGATTTGTACTTTTTTATCTGAATACTGTACAAAAGTCCCAACTGCTCCCGTCTGGAGCCACTGACACCATGGCATCGCTGATCGCGGTTTTGTTGTTAGGGCGGGGAAAGAGATGGTAGGAGAAAGCCGGCGAAGCACCTATTTAGATCTGCTCATCAAACACGGCTAAAGTTATTCCAAGCAAAGTTGATATTTCACCACTAAAAGTGACCAGATCTGAAATCCCACGTACTTCCCCATAACCCATCTCCCCCTCAGAACCATCAGTCTCATAACATACCCCAATCGAGGCTGCCATAGTCTTACTGGCTCCAGATGGAAGCAGTTGGGACCCTTGTGCGGATTCCATATAAAAAAAAAATATAGCAGTATGGGTACCCCTCATAACTTAACGCAGTCTATTTTTTTATAGCATGCACTTTGGTGAAATTTTATGCTAACTACATTTTTACCGCTCTACCAACAAGCTATTTTATTAATATTGCCGTACATATACCTAAGTATGAGATATCGACTAGCAGTCTAGCAGTCTCGCACATAAAATATAAAATGTTTGCCCATTAAATCAAACGTACTATATCACTGAAATTTACGTCCATTTTTCTAAAATATAATATTTTAGAAGGACGGCGGGGAAGCCTTTTTTCTTCTTTAGGTTGAATATAAAATTTTAGCCTCCGGGCAATCAAAATGAATGGCAAGTGTAATAATACAATACAACCATTATTGGAGGCTCCTATAATTTTCTTTGTCCTGTCAGTCTGCGATTCAACGAAAAGCATGCTTTTGTGAACAATATTTCGGATGGTCAGTGTAAAAACATAACAAAACAAAAAACGACTTAAAAAAATGCACTAAAAAGTAAAAAAATAATTTCGTACGATTGTTATTTTTGGAGTCGATGTCAGCCAAGGTAACTACATACATACATAGGTGAGATGTGGAGATCTTGGCTGACACCGACTCCAAAAATAACAATCGTACGAAATTATTTTTTTACTTTTTAGTGCATGTTTTGAAATCGTTTTTTGTTTTGTTAAAATTTTTGTTTATTTTTTGGTTTTTAGTGACGAGCGTGCGTAACGAAGTTTTACTTCAAAAAAAGGATCATCGAAATCTGTTGGCGTAATATTGAGTTATTCGTCCATTTGTCGCGCACATACTTATTGCAAATTTAAGACATATATGGTTGTCTCATGGATCCCATTCCCAAAACTGGACCAAATTAAAATGGGACCACACTGGAAGCACCAGCTTTCTAATAAAAAAAGAATCATCAATATCGGTTCGTCTAATCGAAAGTTGAGGCAACAAACATAAAAAATACCGTCGAATTGATAACCTCCTCTTTTTCGAAGTCGTTTAAAAATTATTTACTTGTGGGTATACTAGTTTAATATTATGTTTTTACAATTGGAATCGATTCGATGTACGGACAATTCATTTTAAGGAATAATTTTAAGGAGGAATATTTTGTCCCCTTTAACCCTGCAAAAGTTTAAAGATATTGGGTGCGTGGCGATGTTTATTAATTCCATTTATATTTAGACTTGATTCAATTCAATAATATTCTTTCGTGGGTTTTTTTTTTAATTTTTCGGCACCCTAATAAAAAAAATCTATATATATATATATAAAAATGAATCCCTGTTTCCCTTGGTCATACCATAACTTCAAAATGACTTTACCTATTTCATTAATTTTAAAGTTTTCTAATACTTTGTAGAAGGTTCTTACGGAAAGAAAAATTAAGAAAATTGCACAGAAAATTGAATAATTTCAGAAAACTTAACGACTATGTTAACTTCGCACGTTCGCAAAAATTGAATTGAGCAGGCTACTGTATTTTTTTTTGTATTTAAAGAATTATCTATGGATTTTTAAAATAAAAGCTATTTTAAATAGATAGAACAATCAATCAAACTTGGTACCTTACATAGTACCAAATTTGATTGATTGTTCTTATAATATACAAAAATAAATATTTGTTATAAACGGAAAATGAAAATTTGAATAAAAAAATTGTTATAGGTGGCACGCGAGCTGTTTGAAAACTGAATGTACTGGGATTGAATATATGGAACGTGGAAGGGGGAGTTTGCGGGACGAGGGAGTGGGAGAGGGGTGAGAGTGGGCGGGGAAGGTGGAAGGGGAACGCGGGAGGGTAGCGGGGGACGTACGGGAAAGTTAAAAAATTATGTCATTTTGTCATCTCACAATAAAATTCTTATCAAAAATGTCGAAAGAATTTAGCGAATGTTACTACTATTTATTAATTTACTAAATTACCTAAAAATACATACATTTGTGGATCGGCGAAGCTTCCTATGCTTCTTTTTCGTAATTGTAGATTCGTAGCTCGACTGTTGCAAACTCCTGAAAGTCCTAAGTGTAGTCAATTAAAGAGTATCTACTCAACTCCCTAGGCGTAAGGAATAAGAACCTATATCAATGTCACCATTCAAAAACAAATTACGAAGCAAATTCCTCGTTTACATTGTTTAGCAAACGAATAGATGAAATGATACCGACATTTTAAATGCAACAATTTCCATATTTAAAACATACTTAAACAATTATATACGGGTATGGGTACCAGCGCCACGGTAACCATTTATTGTATAAACAACACCAATGCCATAGGTCACCCCGAGTGGTTCGCTACGTTTGATGACTTAAAGGGTGCCCGAGTTCATGGAGTGAGATTTGTCCATGTCCTGGCGATGAATGTGTTTGCCCACCTACTGCGTGTCGGGACGGATCGGGAGAGACTGGTTTAGGAAGAGTTTTTGATGTGTCCAGCCGGACTCTTTCGACCCATTGCCTTGCACCACAGTGGGATGGATTCATGCACCCGTCATTTCTGGATACGTTGAACCCCAGATTCCTACAACTTATTCCTTCCCAGAAATTCTCATCTCCTTTCTTTCCTTAAAAAGACCTTCCACACAGTATCCCCAAAGAAGATATAGGCCCTGACCTTAACTCTAATTACAATATTTCGGAGAAGTCTGACTAAACAACTTGACGATCGATATTTTCTGTAGACAAAATTTAATTTCTGAAATATTTCGACACCATAAAGAATGGGTTAAGATAATGTCATACAATAAGTTAACAGAATACCGAACATACAAGAAATGTATATATTATTTACATAAACAACATGTCAAAGTTTCCTAAGACCAACATGTATAAATTCCCTAATGTTATCAGTTACATTTGAGAATATCATCCGATAATGTATTCCTCAATGTTGGCGGAGACAGCTGGAATATTGATACTCCAATTCACCTCGGGGAGCCCTAAGACACGATGTTTGCGCAGGTTTCGGTGTCACGTCATGCCAATTTATGCCCCGGGGGTTGGAAACCGGAACGCGTTACGCCACATAATTTTGGCAGATGATTTTATTAATATTTGCTGCCGGATTCTGAATTTTCGATGATTTCGTGATCTTATTACACGGAAACTGGTTAATTTGATTAAATTGGGTACCATTTATGCTTCTCGTAGTGTTATAGTAATAATGATGTATTAGTTCATACTTATAAGGATACATCATGATACTTCTGTTTTCTTTTTATGTGATAGCGCATAAGAATTCCCACCGTCTAGGGCCAGTAGAGCTATGACATTCTCATTTGGTAAATGTTGTGAATCTGCAGAAAGAGGAGAGGACGTACTAAGGGAAGAGAAAGATTTGAAACTATTGGGTATTTATTTATTTATAACACGCCCTTTTCTTTGTTCATAAGTTAAGTATCACGGTACTTTTAAACACTTTAAAACTAAAACAATAAAGAAAATATAATATAATAAAATAAAAGCAACAACTAAAGCACATAATATAAAATAAAACACATTGGTAAAAATGATAAGAAATCTTACACAAAAAGATATTCAATGTAAATAAATATTGCAGAAATTATCCACGACTATTCGTGTCTAGATGTATATAAGAATTGGAATAAACAATAGGTTATTCTTAAGGTGAAATATATCTCCTAGATCAGAATATTTATTTTCGAGATTATGAAGAATGCTGTTGAAATGAGATCCCTGAGGCGTATGTGTGGTAAAACAATGTATGATCGTATGAGAAATGTGGATATCCGCAAAGAATGTAAGGCTGATGTAAGCATAATGAGTAAGATTAAGAAAGGGATCCTCAGATGGTTTGGGCATGTAGAGCGAATGAACGAAGAAAGTAGTGTAAGAAGAATATACGATGCAAATGTGAATGGTAGAAGAAGTCGGGGACGTCCGAGGAAGACATGGCACGATCAAGTGAATCAGATACTTGTGTCGGGCCATGTCAAAAGTCAGAATAATAGAAGAGAATGTATGAGACGATATATGAATGTGAGTGAGGCAAAGAGTGTGTGCCAAGACCGAGTTGTTTGGCGGTCAGTCCTCTCTGCCTACCCCTGCGGGGAAATGGCGTGATGGTTAGTTAGTTAGTTAGAGATTATGAAGTTGGTAAATTGGGGAATTTTGGTAAGAGAGTGTCCTGGTATTGTTAAAGTAAAAGGGTAGTAAATTTCGGCAAGATGGATGTTGATTAATTGAAGTAATTCAGGACAGTCAATTTGGTAATGCATTATTTTATGTAATAATATTAAATCTGTGCTAATTCTTCTTTCTGAATGTTTTAATAGGGACGTTTTATCCAAAAGGTAGTTTTAATTAATATTTTGTACAGGAATATACAATTTATAGTTTATGATCCTCAGGAACTTTACTTATTATGATCTGTAAGAGTGTTATGGCGTTCGCTCAGCATAATATTCCAAAACTTTAAAAAACCCGACGCGAACTGATATCTTTCTCATTTATTTTTAAAATTCATGTGCAATATCTTGATGGGTAGGACGATCGAATAGCACAGTCGGGCAGATGGAGTTGAAACCCATTTACTTCTAAGTGTTTTGAAAAGGCCTATTTCATTAATTGTAGATATCATGGATTCATTTTAAAAATATGCGTAATAGTATGTACGTATTATTAAGGATTAAACATGTTTTTTTTAACAATCGCTCCACACTAAGCAATTCCTCACAGGCCTATGTCATGGGATGCTTTGTGGAGGGTCTTATAAGGGAAGGGAGGCGAGAAAGTTCTGGGAAGGAAAAGGCATGAGGGGTGAGTGGGAATCTAGGGGTACAGTATGTCCAGGAGTGACGGACGAATAAATCTATCCCTCCCACTGCAGTGATATGCGATGTTCCGAGAAAGCTGGACATGACACGGCACCCACGGCAGAGGTTTTGGTTATCAAATTAATGGTACACTTACTCACCCCCCCAATGGTTCTATCCTCTACGATTCAAGGTTTAGGTTTGTACATATGAATAAAATAAAATACATCAGAGTGTGTAATTCCCATACGGTAAAAGTGAAACTAGAAAGTCCCTAGATGATAAAAACCGAGTATTTGCGTAGAACTGAGTTGTGACGCATTTCCGTTTAACTGAATTTCAAATCACTAACGGCGCTAAAGAAGTTTTACTTCAAAAACAGAGCATAAACAACTGTTTTAGTTACGCGTAGGTCCTACCTGTATCTAAGTTGATACTCGACATTAATTTTTTTTTTCATTTCGTTATACCTACCCAAACAATCTCAGAGTTAATTTAAAGTCCCGAGTCCAAGTCAACCATCCATTCTCAGGGTACACAGTGTACAGTACAGTGCGTGCAATTTCCGTATTATTTCTTTGCATCCGTAGGTTCCGCATCGCAACGCTAGAATATTCAATTCTTTGTTTCCGGTAGCGCTCTCAAAAAGCGTATTGTTCAAACTGGCGGATCCCGAATATGAAAATCCTCGTTTCCGCAAATTCCGTTCATACGTTTTCACTTGTTTTGAATTGTATTCGCTTTGATACCGGTAGGTAGCGCTGGATACAGGCACTTGCTATTCTTTCTTTCTGCGAAATCGAGCACAATTTTTTTAGATACCTGATATAGAAAAGCAGCTGGATTTATGATATTTTCTGTAGCATAAATGGATTCAAGATATTCAAATCATTGAAATGCATATTCAAGAGACTACTTTGAAAAACTTGTTTTTTGGAAATATTATTTTCACTGAAGAATGACTGCGAATCAATAAACTTAAAGGAAAGATATACCAGACTATCGTTAGACCCGCGATAATGTATGACTCCGAATGCTGGACTATGTACAACTCCTACTCTAGGCCACTTGAAACAGCAGAAATGCGAATGCTTAGATGGTCGGCAGGAGTGTCACTAAAAGATAAGATTAAAAGCACACGTATTCGTGGTAGCCTAGGTGATTCGGACATAAACAGTAAGAAGAACGACAGTTGAGGTGGTATGAGCACATAATATGGAGACCATTAGACCACACAGTAAAGCAGGCAGTGTCTATGGAGCTTCTTCTGCAGTCATCCAGAGGAAGATCAAAGAACACCTAGATGACTCAATGGTCCAAAATACTTCAGAGAAACGGCCTGGATGCAGGTGATATTCAGAACCAAAGAAACTACAACCTGAGAACGAGAAGAGCCGACCCCAACAGCCTACCTACGCAATGAGTTGGGACAGCGCAAGGAAGAAGAAGAAGAAGAAGACTGACTGCGAATCAATTGGACTGTAATCAATAAAAAAAATTGGCTTTTCAGTTGGCGTGACACAACTATGGAAGAATGGCTTGGTGAAGGAATGAAAGCTTGAGGAAAGGAATCTGATACATCTTTATTTCCCACAGTACCTTCTTGTGGTATTATGGCACCGAGGAATCACTAGGAGGAATCGACATTAAAGTGACAGAGGAGATGATAATTGCACCGGTTACTTCAAGCAAAATCCAAAATTTCATATAAAGTACCATTAGCATATATTGTCATATAATATAAGTATGGAAAGTATGTTGGATAGAGGAAGGTAGATATTAGATAAACACATTTGTGTTCCCACCACCCAAATACAAAAGATTTTGAATTTAATAATCGGAAATTAAAAGGCAAAATGATGAGATTTAGGATGAAATTACAACATGGAACTAATTTAGGAATGTTGGATTGAGCAGTTAATTGGAGTTTCACCAAATGTGATAATAATATGATACAATTTTGTGAAATAGTTTACATTTCTATTATTACAATTAAGAATATAAGATAATATATCATAATAATAATATTTAATAGCATTATAGACTATGGCATCCCCAATTGGGGTATACTATTTGACTGAAGGCAAGGAAGAAGAAGGTGTGGATATTTAGATCTGGACACCAAACACGCCGAAGCCATTAAATTTCGTTTCAGAATTGATTTGTTACCACCAGAACAATCTCCATCGCCGATTGTTATCCACATCAGTCATTTAAGTTTTGAAGACGAAAATGCGACATCTTTTTCTAAAAGGGACGTCATCCATAAGGCCTAAGTTACACGAGCGGTTCTCCCGCCGCGGGAAACCGCCCGATAGAGCTACCGCAGATTATCATACTACACGGGTGGCGGTTTCCCGCCAAGCTACATGAGCGGTTCTACCGCCACGGGAAACCTCCCGATCCGTACGATGAAACAACAACGCTCTCTCGCATGAAATGATGCAATCGCGGGAAACCGCTCGTGTAGTATGAACGTGACGGTTATCCGTCGCGGGAGAACCGCTGCATGTGGTGGTCGAATTTCTCCCGTCTGTGAACCGCGAGCACCCGCGGCGGGAAAACCGCTCGTGTAGTTTGCGCCATACAACGCTCATAATAAATTGTGTCTGCTGCGGTTTCCTGCGGCGCGGGAGAACCACTCGTGTAGCTTAGACCTAAGACTTTTTCTTTAAAAGGTAACCTTGTAATTATATGATGTAACTAAGCATTCATATTATTTTAACGTCAACTTACGAATACCCACAGTAATAACATGACAAAATCCACTATTCTACTGCAGCATTCATAAGCGGAACTACATTACCCACTCTACTATACAACGATTTCACACTATGGTAAATCAGTACTTAGGTGATGTTGAGATGCTTAATATCAACAATTGTGAGTTTTGTGGATCTTGTTGAAAATATATTCCACTATTCCTGTGACCTGTGTGCATTTTTTTATTAAATATAAATAAATAATTAAAAAATTTAATTATTTAAAACCAAAGAAATAAAAACTACTTAAACAAACTTTTAAATAGCTGAACATTATCAACCGTGTTCTGTGTTTCCTCCCTCCTACAACATGGGTTTCTTCAAGACCAATGTTGTTAAAAGACCGTTCACTCAGGACCTCCAAAGCCCTGAGGGAAATTATTTTATTCCGGGCTTCCTGTGCGGAGTTAATGTAAAATAAAAATACAGTTATTGATTTTTGGGTTATCTTGCCGTGTTACGCTTCCTCTTTATTTAGCCAACGTTTCAGACAGTGTTGCAGTGTTCAACATCAGGGAAGATGTACACTGAATAGACCCTGTAACGCTGTCCAGAACAGTGGTGAACGAAGGAGGAAGTACAACACGACAAAATAATCCAAAAATCAATCACGATATTACTTGTAGCCATGAAGATCTCAATTTATATCTTACTAGCTAACCCGGCGAACTTCGTACCGCCACAGAATCAATCAACTGTTGTGTTAACATATTAGCTGTTAAATTCAGTTCTTTTATTAAGTTACAGATTATATAATGAAGCAATTATCGATGCACAACTGCACGTGTTTTGTTTTTAACATAATCAGAGATATCGTTGTGTACGGATTTATATTTTTTGTGATTTTCTAACTTTTCACTTACTTACGGGAAATGCATTTTTATTTTCTTTATCCGTGTGAGGGAGACTTATTATAATTATCGTATTTTTCCTTTGGAGGGGTGCAGACATACGTTCACCGTTTGTCCCATTTTCGACTGTTGACATTTAGTGTGTAAGAAAGAGGGGCAGCATTATATGTTTAAGAACAGAAGCAAAACAATCAGCGCATTGACATTTGACGTTTTTGTATTTTTGGAATTCACTCACTATTATGCGTATTAATATTATTCATTATTATAGTAGTATACGTATAGTGGTACTCAATATTATACGTATCGCAATATTCCTGCAGCTCTTTCAAAATATGATAATTCGTTCCATACAAAATGTATGAGGAAAAGAATTTTCTTCTTCATTTTTTGTGAATTTTTCGATGTTTTAATAGCTATTCGGGGCAGAGACAAATACAACAAACCAAAGATCATAAAAATTGGTCCAGCCGTTCTCGAGTTATAAATGGTGTAAACAACCCGGCTTTATTTTACATACACATTAAGATTAACCATTAGTTGAAGAACTTAAAAATTAGTTACGCTTTAATATTTTTAAATAAATAACCAAATTTTGTGTAATACCGCATAGTGTACAGCACCGTACGTCCCAAAACAACACAATGTACGTTTTACACGAAGCCATGAATAGTGAAAAGCGTGGGCGTCCCTTTATCGTTTGATAACGTGTTTCCACAGTTATTATTATAGCTAAAGTTCAAAGGTGACAGAAAATATTACCACGTGAATTTCGAGGAAATGCTGAACAAAAAATAAGCAATCGTGTATTATTGTTGAGTTAATAAAATACACGAATAAAATTTGAAACAATTTACAGAATAGTTGTAATACCTCAAAGGTATTGCTTTGTATCGAGGCAGAAATAAATATTGAAATTCACATGACCTTCTACAATACATTCCTAATTTTTGTCTATTTTCATGATACTTTTGAAGTGAAAACTTCTTTAGCACCGTTGTAAATTGAAACTCGATGAAACGGAAGCGAACGACACTAAAAAGAGACAAACACATACGTCTATAGGATTTAGGCTGCCAGAAAATGAGGTAGCAATAAAATATCGATTTATTTCATGGGTATTCGGATCTAATATAAGACGATAAATCCACGGTCCCAAGCCTCCTCTGGTCTAGTGGTATGAAGCGCCTGTCGAATCTTGGCGGCCGGACATCCAGCTGATCAAGGATCGAATCTGACGAAATCCAAAAAAAGTATATTTTTAAATTTATTTGTAAAATATATTTTTTTTTTTTGTAAAATCAGCATCCAATCTTCAAACCACTCAAAATGAACAGGTAGAGAAAACACAACAGAAAGTGACATCTAGCGACTCCGAAGAAGAAAACAAATACTTATAAGATGACCAAATGTGTAGAAAAATGTGAACTGGAATTCCGACTTTAAAAATATGGAAAAAATCATCCTTTACATTGATTAAAAAAGTGCTTCGTAGTCTCCCCACTCTACTTTAGTTTTCCGAAGGTTTCACAGGAATTGCGAGCTCGGTTCTTTTTAAAATTTATTTTGATGAAAATGTATTAAAGACAGTAACATTAGTTTTTTATATCGCCAAAAATAACTAAGTTAAGACCTTTCAAAGTGACCAATGTTAAAATGTGTGCAATAGTGTAAAATTCATAATTTATTCAAATCAAGCTTTTTGGCCCACCACAAATATCAACGTTTTGTCTTTATTGTTGGCATGCTGTCATTGATAATTATGACACGTTGTAAATAGCATGAAAATTAATTGTAGGAGACAATCTTAAATTAATTATAGGTATGATTTTTTTTATATTTTTTTTGTTTTGTTTATAGTAATACCTCACAAAAGTTTCAGCTGCTCCCGTCAGGAGCCAGTGAGACCATGACATCCCCAATTGGGGTATGTTTTGAGGCTGAAGGTAGTGGGGAGGGGATGATGGGGAAGAGGAAGGTGGGGAAGTACCTGGGTATTCAGATCTGATCACCAAACACGGCTAACGCCATTTCAAGCAAATTTTAGATTCAGAATGGTGGTCTTACACCAGGGCGATACTGAGTAAATCTTCCACTCTGGAATGCGACAAAATTCAAATTTGCAACTTTCAAGACATCTCAAATACTAAGTTTTGAGATAATGAGGAAAGCAATATTCAATTGCTCACCATGAATCAAATACTTATTATTTACATGTGTCTGTGTTTATATATTAAATATGCTATAAAATAAAATCGCGAACCGTAACGATCCGGTACATTAGTGTGTCAATTTGAAATATCCTTCTAGTTACCCAGAAAACCTTAAAATTTTGTTCACCACAAGTTTTTGTGCATTGTAATTGACTTTGTGGTATTTATTAAAAATCTGAGTAATGTAACAGATTGAGGGAACACTTTTACGGTTCCATTACAACTCAGAATCAACTCAACTCAACACCTTATTGAAAAGTCATTAAAAGATATTTAAAAAAACGAAAAATAGCCCCTAACGTAACCTGTTAAACCATTTTATTTTTGCATCACTTTTAATGACTTTTCAAAGGAGGTGTTGAGTTGAATTCATCATTTTGAATTATCCAGCCACCCACTTTACATATAACTATGTACTTAATTTCGATTTGACGGAGATGTCTGACTAATCAACTGGACGATCATTATTTGAATTATCGCATTCCTAACCTTTATCTTTTTCTAGCCTGCCTCAATGACTGTTTGTTTATTATATTTCCCTGTGGGTATGCCATGATTTTACTAGCTCCGGGGAGTTTTCTTGTTTTTTTTTTTACATTCGCTTCACACATATTCTCCACAAACTCCTCTTTCATTTTGGTTTTGGAATTTAAAGGACTAAACTACGGGTACCGCATATTCTCGTATTATTATTTCACGTGCAGTCAAAAGTCATACATATAACCCTAAAGCTGACGTCTTGAACGTAGTTGCAACACAGTTTGTTCTGTTAAAAAAACTTCTGAGTCAACCTCGCTGTTGCTATACTTAAATTGTTGTCACTCTCCTCTCCCGGATCTAGGAAAAGAATACAAAACAATGTACAATGGGACCGGAACGTATAAACGACTACATTTTTGTTCTCTAGCGGCGGCCATTAAAAGCTGCCCCCGGGCGAGCCGTATATTATAATATGCAGCCTTGCACAGTATGAGGTAAATGGATTTTTATCGTGACGTTCTACTCTGCGACCCCAGTGGCGATACTGGCGCTGGTGGCGCTGAAAACGGCGGGAAAGAATGACAGCAAACGATAAATGAATTTTATTCGATTTGACTGCGGAACGGCAGCAGATATGTGTGATATTTCGAATGCTGATGTAATTTATAAGAAAATATCAATAATTGGTTTTTCATAAATTGACATATTTCTCTAATAGTGTTCAAGCGTTTCGAGCTTATATGAGAAATGATTTCCGGCATTTGATAGTTGCGTTATTCAACTCATTGCTAATACATATTTTTTCATCAGTAGCGAGTTTATTTTTCATTCAAATCTACGTGGAAGGCAATTATATTTAAAATGTGGGCGTATTTTCTATTCAGTTAGATTAACGAATATTTCAGAGCTCCTTTACTTTTAAAATTATTAATTGTTACAGAGATTGATTTGTGGAACTACGTTTTAATATTATAAGGCAATGATATTTATCCAAAAAAATAATAAACAACCTGCTAGCAGAATACTTCTCAAAACCTGGTTGATGTAAGACCGCCATCTAGAATTAAAAAGTTGCTTGAAATGGCTTTAGTGGTATTGATTAACCAGTTCTGAATAGCCAGGTACTTCATCATCTTTTTTTTCACATCTCCTTCCTCTCCCCACTACCTTTAACCTCACAGCATATAGCCCAATTGGGGTTGCGATGATCTTTTTGGGAGATTGGAGTAATTTCGCATGGACGAGCAGTGAAATCTGACAATCAAAAAGCGATAGTCAATACCCAAAAAAAATTAGTTTATTTTATGTATTTATTTTGGGGAAATCAACAGTTTACAATTTTATTAAGTTATTCATGTATAATTTACCTAAATGAGAAACCAATTATAGATTTCCTAATTATACTATAATATTGTGTATCTAGAAATTAATAATTAACTTAAACTGAAATCTTACAACAACTACATATAACAGGTGGTATCTAGTACATAATTATATGTCGTTAAATAATATAACATTACATTTATGCAGTTTTGTACTCATTTAATAAATTTTAATACACATTTAATAGAATTTTTATATTTACTTTCGTCACAATTGAAGATATCTATAACAGAGAAAATGTTATTATAATATATGTTGAACACAGTCTTATAAGGCAAGCATTTTGGTTTGAATTTATTTAATAAAGGGATTAAATAATATTATAATGCGCTTCCGACACTAAAAATAAGTTATAAATAGATTGTAAGAACCACACCACGCTATATAAAATGTAATATTATATAGTAACTTATTTATAATTAGTAATTTGTTACCTTAGATATACAAATAAGAAAAATTCAAAAAAATGTAAATAATGAAAAACAAATTGTATTTGATTTTATTATTATAATTTTTACTATCGGTGATTTTAACCCCACAAGTCTCGGACAAATTCTGTCAGAATATTACCGCTATGCAATAAAATTAAAATAAATGGAATATTTATCTCAACATAGATACATTTTATGTACATTAGTCTTATTTATGTACATTTTTCATACATTAGTCCTAGCGAGGATAAAAATTTAAATGTAAACAATAAAAATAATTTAAATTTATAAAAACATCCGAAAATTAAAAAAATTTTTTGTGAAAGGTGATGAGATGAAATACGCCATCAAAATTAATTGTTATGAATCAACATAGATTTTCGGAAAATACAAAATTTTAATGAAAACATTAAAATTTAAAAAATTGTTCACATTTTGTCTTTAGGTACTCACAAACTCAAACATATTCAATTAACTTAATAAAAAATTCTCAAAATTTCATAAACTTTTTTCAAATTGGAAAACTTTCATAGAGGGGGACATTTTGAATACAAATCGTGGGTATATTTTTTCTAACACCGTTAAGATAATATTTCTCACCATCATAGTAAGGGAGACAACGATTTCTTCGAGATCTATTCGAGTTGATCCCAAAAGCGGTCAAATTAGCCTAAGAGGATAAACTGAATAATGATAATATTCTCCATATAACTCAATTAAAACATCAAACCACTTTAAGGAATTTGTTGCATCATAAAACATATGGCTTCTTCTATAAAAGCGTTAATGTAAAAATGAATGGTTGTAGATTAAGGTGGCTAAACAGAAGTTTAATGTGGTAGGCACTTGTGGGCAGCTAGAGGCTAGGGCCATTAGGGAAACAACAGCCTATCGTAAACATTGATATGAGCGGCTCTTTCCGCGCTTTTATGACCCTCTACTCTGAACGCAAAGCTAATTGCATTAGCTCCACCCATCGACCAATGGTTACACCGGAATATGCGCTCCGGATACTGCAGCTTACGGTAGCAACTAGACCTGACTGAAAAAATAGGAATTCATTTTTCATCTACGTTTTTAATCGAATTTTTTGAAAAGCATATTTTCACGAAAAATTCATTTTTACTCTCCTATTTTCATTACTAGGTAGGTATCTACGTGCCTTCTCGTAAAATATGTTTTTATTTCGAACTTGCTGGTTCCCGGCATGCGTTGCAATGCCATATTCAAAGAAAAAAATTGTTTCTTCCTGCATGTCCTTTCCCGTGCACCCCCGTTCCCCTCCCGCATCCCCTCCTCTCCGGCGTTCCCCTTCCACCTTCCCCGCCTACCCTAACGATAGCGCCACTTTCGTCTGCAATTCCCACATGGACGGACCCCAGGCTAACGTAAATACTGCGCTTTCACTAAAATCGCAGTTTCCTTTTTACTGTAATACCTACCAGCTCGTAGTGGATTGAAGCTGGCGACACGGTATCGCTTCCAAGTAAATAATCACACACTCTACACTAACAATTACACATCGTCGGATCTACCGGATCTGCCCTGATGATGGACACTGCAACGCTGTCCGAAACGTCGGCTATAGAAGGAGGTAGCGCAACACGGCATAACACCCCAAAAACTAACAACAAAAATGCTTTTGGCCGTGAAAATCTAAAACTTATCCCAATTAAATCAAATTGGGAAGGTGAAAAAGCTTCCCATACAAAACGACAATTTCATAAGTAAGGACCTAATATAAAGATGTTAAGTGGCGTCAAAGGAATCAAGTTCAATTTTGAAGTGAAAACATCTTTAGTACCGTTATGGTTTGAAACTCGATGAAATTGAAACGAGTGACACTAAAAAGAGACAAACACACACATCTATAAGATTTAGCGTCGGAGAAAATGAGATGGACTAATCGGTGTCCTCTTGGTGTGGTGCATCGTAGTCTATCGGCCTCCTCTTTGTGCGGTGCTTCTTAGAATAAAATTTAAATAATTTTTAACCTTGGTAATAGTATCATTATTCTACTCCTGATATTCTGCATTCTCTCGAAGTTAAGTTTTCTTGTGAACTGCAAAATTTTTTTTTTTTTAATTATTTAAAAAGAAACGAGTACGTAATGGTCTTAGCTGTTTGGAGCCAGTGAGACCATAGCATCCGCAATCGGTGTACGTTGTGAGGCTGAGGGTAGTTGGGAAGTGGAGGAAATGAAAAAATACCTGGCTATTCAGATCTGGTCATCAAACACGGCTAGAGCAACATTTTAATTCTAAATGGTGGTCTTACAACAGGATGATACTGAGAGTTTATTCCACTGTGGACCGTGCATCAAATATAATATATATTATTTTTTAAGAATAAAATTTGAAATAAAACATATTATTAATCATACAATTTAATTGCGCATTTAGTAGGGATTTGAACGCGCAACTTTCGGATTACTGGTTGAGAGTCTTACCTTTCGACCACGGAGGCCATAATGGCAGGTAATGTTGAGAGCTCGAAGTAGATGGCAGTCATTTTCATGATCTGACAGCTACTTGACATGGTTTAGCGATATTGTTTTAAAGATTTACAGGCATTTTTTTTAAAAGTGGTTGAATAACATGGTGGTTGCAGTGTTAATGAGTTATTAACAAAACTAGCTGACCCACTATCTACTGGATGGTTACCCAATCTTTTAACTCACACCACCATCTGTTAAATTGCAAAAAAATCAAATCGATCAGTCGCTTCATTTAGTTCCCCTCCCCTCCCCCCTCCCCCCTCCCGAGTTTCTTTTGTCCCTGCCAAGGTTCCTCTTTCCCCCTCTTCCAGGTTCCCTTCCCCCTTCCCCCTTCCCGCATTCCATTCAATCAGTCCCGGTACGTTCAGTTTTCAAACTATTGTATTTTATTATACAAATTTCATAATCCACGAGCTCACCAGTATATATATATATATATATATATATATAGAAACCTTTGCGGGAATGCACACATAAAATTTCCAATGTTTGAATGAAATGGATAAAGTCTAAGATTGGCAGAAGGAGTCCTTTTGACTTCTCCAGCCGTACTCTCTCGGAACATCGCCTTGCACCACAGTGGGAATGGTGGATTCATACGTCCGTCACTCCTGGACATGCTGATCCCCAGATTCCTATCCACCCCTAATACCCTTTTCCTTCCCAGAACTTCCACACAGCATCCCCAAAGATGACATAGGCCCTGAGGGGAATTATTTTCTTCAGGGCCTCCTGTGTGGAGCTAATATAAAAAAAAAAATTAAATAAAAATAAGAAAATAATTGGAAAAGTGACGTCTTAGTTTATATATAAACTCAACTATAAACTGACTGTGAAGTAGCCGCTAAGTATTTACCCAAAAGCTTTATCCCCTTAGTTATAGTTTCGAGTTTTCTTTCTCAGATGTAAACGGCAAAAATGGCTTTTAATATGCATTGTTAACATCTAATTACACCACGCCATCGCGAATCCAGGATCCACCCATTGAGCCTGCAGGCGCGTTAGACAATTCAAACTTAGGATGTCCCAAAATTTGAATTAAATAGAAAACACCGTTTTTTGTCTTCAGAATGTTATATTTTATTGAATCATAAAGTACATAGATTGGGTTACTTTTGAAATAACACATCGGGCAAATGGCCTCCATGGCTTTGCTGGCACGTACGCACTATTTTGTCAAAATTTTCCATGACCATTCTGCATAAATGTGGCTGAATATTATTGATGCAGCGTTTAATTTCCTCCTGTAATGCACGGGTGGTTGTGGGTTTGTTGACATAGACCTTTACTTCAAATAACCCCACAAAAAGAAATCTAATTGTTTGAAATCACATGATCTAGGGGGCCAACTCTGATAACCGAAACGAGAGAGTACACGACTAGAAAATTCAATTGTTTACGGACTGTATGGAATGTGGCACCGTCTTGTTGAAACCACATATTGGCCACATCAATATCATCCAATTTCGGCAGAAAGAACTGTGTAATCACGTAATTTTTTAAACATTTTATTATTATTATTTTATTTTTTTTATTTAACTTTCATTTTTTAATGAAAACACACTTTGTATCATTTAATGCTCCATTTTTACTAACTCTAAACTCTCAGCTGTAAAAATTTTTTTTCTATGGTTGCCAACAATTTACTGCATAAATAGCGACAAATTCAAGTCTTGCGTTAATTTTGGGACACCCTGGGGGTTAATGCTGAAAGTGCCTATGTCAGTTTTCAATAATTTGATGTTGGTACCAGAAATTACTCTAAAACGTCCATTATTTGAATACTTTGAATACCCATGTCAGGTGCTGTAGATTAGTGAAATGGTGACCTATCTTACAAAGAAGTCAATATATTGTTTCACCTTTTTTTTACTTCAAGAAATTAATAAATAGTCCTCGGATTTTGTGCATTTGCATATTTGCATAATGGACAAATGCGTATAACTCTCTAATAACGGCGTTAATGCGTATTTTAGTCCTTTTTCCCAATCGTGCATATTTTATTTAGTAGCGGGAGGTACGTATAGGGAACTAGGTGACGTTGACGGTAGGGCGCATAAACCAATCGTAGGGCGAGCGCGGTGGTTGACTGAACTGGCTGACCGTGCGAGAAACAATGATCGAACTCGCCAACACCCTTCCTAATTCAATATCAGAAAAGATTTTTAAGAAGTTACACTAAGATATTAATCTCTCCAGTCTGGATACGGATGATAGTTTTTAATCTGCTGTTTTTTATGCTAGTTTTTAACTGCTAGTCTAAATTAATGTACTGTTTAATATTAGGTGCAACAATTCTTGAGTGATTAATTTAGAATTATCTTCAGCTCTGTCTGTATTTCTACCACTGAGAGCTTTAGTATTAAGCTTTCTTTCACAACTACCGAGAGAAAGAGGGGCGATCACAGCGGATCTATTGGCGGTATGGCCTATACTTCATAATGAATTGAACATTTTGATAATGCGAAGTTATTTTCGCGTACTAGAATTACTAGCCTTTTTGGATGTCGCCACAAAGATACGAGTATATTTCCCGGTAAGAAGCTGGTTTATGTAGTGGAAACGTAAGTAAAACCGATAGCGGGATGGAAAATACTTAAAATGATGTAATGTTACGGAAATAAATTGAACTGAAATAAAATTGAACGATAACTAAAATGGCGGTGAAAGAAGCTGTACGAGTTTCTACCCACTTTATGGTGATTATTTGTTTTATTTGATTGCTCTCTTTTCATTCGGTTAATATAACAGAATTGTTAATGCCGGTTGCCAGATATCGTCTACATAAATATGTTGGAAGTTTATAAAATAAGTTTATTGTATTAATAATAAACATTTAAATCATTGGAACAACACGGTTCAGCAATTTGTATTTAACTGTTGTTCAATGTTTGAATCACAAACATTTAAATCATTGGAACAACACGGTTCAGCAATTTGTATAAAACTGGTGTTCAATGTTTGAATCACGAATAAAAATTCAGAACATAATATTTAGTAGATGTAACTGGTTGACCAAGAATAAAGTTAAAATTAAAATTATGAACTAAGTTAAAATTTGGGAATGGAATCTTAATGATCTAAAAACAAAAATAAAGTGTTTTAAATATTGCTAACTTGCAAATAAAACCTTGTTGTTCCAAAAAATATATATATGGTTTTTAAAAATAGAATTTGTTTTATAATTACTGCGAAATTACGTATAAGTTAGACATATTTAACGTAGGGTTTTAAAGACAAAAAAAAAACAAAAAAACTTGGTGAAATAAAGTAAATTTTTCCCAGAAAAAAAACAACCAACTCCGTTTTTTCATAACCTAACCTAACCTTCCTATTACTGCCTTAAACCCATTATTAGTTACAACTCTTTTTTTTTGTATAAACTAGTTTTCACTAAATGTCTTTGTTACAACTAGAATTAACAGCTTAATATCAGTGAAAACTAGTTCTAAACTAGACAAAATGCGTTTTCTCGAAATGATTCAGTTAAAACCGTTTCAACCAATATCAAAGTTCATCGTTATTTTTTCTGATGGTCGAGTAACATCAGGTTAGGTTTTTAATTAACAGTTATTAAATATTTTAATAAACAGTATCTGTATTTTCAATCACAATTTCAATTTTAACAACGGCAGTTAGTAAAAACTAGTTTAACTAGAGAAAGCGCGTTATAACTAAAAACGACTTTTAACTGTATCATTTATGTTCTCATATTGGAAATCTGTCTAATGCGAAAAATCTAAAATTAAGACAGAAGATTTGATGTCATTTTTCTTCTTAAAGTCAATTAATATCTTTTTGACAGCCCTGCATTATTGCAATTTATTTCATTTCATCTTTTTTTGAGTCACACGAACAAAAAATATTTTTCAATAGAAAACAATCACATCAATCCAATTCATTTATGACATCATCTCACTAATATTATAAATGCGAAAGTTTGTATGGATGGTCCTTACTATTTCACGCAATAAATATCGAATGGAATTTAAAAGTTCTTTCACTAATCGAAAGCTACATTATTTGCGAGTAACAAAGGCTATATATATTGGTAAGCTCTGGCGTTATGAATAAGCTGTGGCGTTATGAAATTATGTATCATACGTTTTCTGTCCCTAACAAAATCGAGTTATTGCAAACGTCAAACAAATTGTTACCTTGGAAACAATGGTTATTTTTTTTTTAAATTTTAAAAAAAGAGTGTTTTTTTGGCGTCGTAGTTAATATTTACCTATCTCTAAAAATGTTAATTGTCCGAACGAAAAGCATAGCGTTGCTATAACTATAAAGCATAGCGTTTGACGTGGACTGTCATTTTGTTATTTTTTTACGTTACTCTGGATTAAAAAATGAATAAAATACTAATAAAGGGAGTAGGTACTTAAAATAAATTACTATTTCTATAATTTAAATATTTTCTAAAATAGAATTTTTATTTGCGAAATGTCATTCTCAAGAATTTTATTTGTCTTATCGTTATTTGTTGTTCGTAGTATGTGATTTTTTTAACAGAGATAATTGGAGGAATGGGAAATGACATAGGCTACTTTTTATCACGGAAAAAAAATTTAATTACCGTAATTCTTTATACAGTAATTTCCCACTAATACCATGCGAGCAAAGCCGCGGGTAAAAGCTGGTTTATAATACGCATACACGTAACCAAAATGCAGAAGTAGGTAACAGATAAATTTTTTAACGTCTTATTTTTTATAAACAGTTATCAGTTTAGATTTTTTTTCTAATATTGTAAATTTCAGGTACATTAAAGCGTATTACTAAGTTAACAATGTATAATTGGTTTGAAATCCATATGTATGTGTTTTTTAAATTATATATTCGGTTTTCCGTGTTACGGATAACTTGGCATTGAAATTTGGATTCCCCTTATTAATATCATAAGCGGAAAATGTTGTTCGTGCAATTTTTAGCCAGCAGCATTTTAATTTCTAACAGTTTTACGACTTGGCGGCCTTTGAAAACGATTTCATTAAATTCATTGATTTCCTTTTGCTTTTATTCTAAATACTTCAGTACTAATTGGCTTTCATTGACAATTGGTCGGCGGCTGGAGAAGAAATTCGGATGTTTGGTTGCTCTAATTAACGGCTTGTTTGCTTTTCCTTGCCGTAAAAGAGACTTATCTATTGAAGATGTAATTACGATGGAGGATGGTTTCAATAAAAAAATTATTTTAATTTTAAAAATTTTCACGAAATTCAGAAATTATGAACGAGTTTAGCATTGTAATTTGACATTAAATTATTTCCCATATTTTTTTGCTGCCATCTTCTTGGCTTAATTATAAATTTCTACCCGAATATACTTTCATTCTAGAATCTAGATGGTGTCTCTGATATTAGATTTTATTTACGTTGGACATCTAAAATGACTTGGATCTGGGTTTTAGTGCCAGTTGCGACCATTATCTTTCAATTTTCTGTGTCTTCGTCTGTTTTGATGATTTTCATTAAGAGTTGTTGATACTTTTATCTTCTTCAATGAATATAAAAAATGAGGTTAATGAGTTTTCACAAGTAAACCTTAATAATATTGAAAACCTTTTTAACAATTTTAAGCTCCAACGATAACAAGGCTGCTTGTAATAACTCATATTTCCATAGTTTAGACATAATATCTCCTTAAAAAGTATTTTTTGAAATTCTAATTATTTTAAAAGTTATAACCAATATAGTGTAGGTTAAGACGGAATTTAACTAAAATCTAAATAGAATTAAACTTTAAACGCATTTTCCTCGAAACTACTTTTTCGAGACGGTTGAAACGATATCTCAAGTTCTATCGAACCAATTTACTTAAAATTAAACCAAATTAAGATGAACCAAAACTTTCAGAAAATTTCTATATTTACTATTTTAAAAAAATTCGAAAGTCAAAAAAACTGGTTAAAACCTGTCTTTTTATTTCAGGCAGCCGCCATTTTGCGAAAAAAAATTTTTTACTTTTCCGAGGTTCACGCCATAGCAGCATTTTTTTTGGTTTTAGAATTTTTTTGTTGCTGATTACTAGGAGGGTTTGCAATCATGTAAACCACCCTGTAACTTTTAGAATTTAGAATTTTTTCGTTTGATTTTTTTATGTATTCTTTAATGTTTAATAAATATTTGGTAAAATAATGGAAACTAAAATATTATTGTTTATTTTTTTAATTGCACCTACAAAAATATCTACAATTCATATGTCTAGACTGAATATGAAAGTGTAAGTGTTTCACCTCCGCGCTGTGTTCTCTAATATAAATAATCTCTTGACTGACTAGTATATCCGCTATCATTTCATTATAGATATTATGGTAGCGCCGCTAGATTTAAAATAATATTGACTGAGAGTTAGTTATATTACCCCAAGTGATAATATTATTACTATTACATCGCCAAGAGAATAAACAGATGCGTGTTTAACGCAATTTATTACTGACTTCTGATTACTGCGGCGGAATCGGTATTACGCGGTGAACAAATTAACACTAGCTCAATTAAAATGTTTACACACCACAAAATCCAAAGGAAATGTTGATCAGAATGGTTTTCAAAAGGAACTGGGGAGTTCCCGGCATGCGTTGTAATGCCACTAATAAAGGAATGGTTTCTTCCTGCGTGTCTTTTTCCATTCGTCCCGTTCCCTTTGCGCCTCCCATACCCCCTCCCCTCTCCACGTTCAATATATTCAATCCCGGTACATTCATTTTTTCAAACAGCTCGCGTGCCACGTATTGCAATTTTTTTACGAATTTTTATTTTGCATCTATTACAAACATTCATTTTTGTATATTATAAAAAAAATCATTCAATTTTTGTACCTCACATAGGTACCTATTTATAATATATATAGTTTTTGATTAGATTCAAAGTATTTGATTTTGGTTAGTACCATAGGTAAGTATTTTGATTAAATTCTTTAATTTATAGAGTTCGTTCGAAAATAAATTTTGATTTAACAATCGATGGTTTGCAAATGTCATCCTCAAATTGTGAAATTTTTGACACTTTCGTAAGAGTTTTAGTAATGATTAAAAAAACTTTTCAGATGTATTGTCATGTGGTTGTAATAATCCAGAAATATTCGCGAGGGTGGAAAGAAGGTGTTTTGAAAGTTTCAAACATTTCCTGTGCTTAATATAGCAATGCGTAGACAACTCAAATACATAAAAGCAAACATATTATATTGATTTATATATATACATTTAGGACCCGTAGGGTTTATCGCAAAGACAGGGCAGAGCCGTTTTGATGTTGATAAAAAATGGTAGGAATTGGTTTGCTGTCTGAGAAGAGATCATAATTTGCCGTCTGAGAATTATTGTAGTAAGACATTTGAAAACACGTTTTTTGGGTTATCTTTTTTTTAATTAGCTCCACACAGGAGGCTCTAATGAAAAAAAAAGTTATTTCAGGGCTTATGTCATCTTTGGCTCTTATGACATGCTGTGCGGAGGGGAAAAGGGGTGTAAGTTCTTGGAAGTAAAAGGTATGAGGGGTGGATAAGAATCTGGGGGTCAATGTGTCCAGGAGTGAAGGACGTATAAATACATCACTCCCTCTGTGGTGCAATCGAGAGAGTCCTGCTGAAGAAGTCAAAATGTCTCGCTCAACCCGTCTCTCAGGGCATGCCACATGGTAGTGGGCAGACGCATCCGCCACCAAGACTCAGACAATTCTCACACCAATCGATTAGAAAAATGTTTCCAAATGCCTTAGAATTTTCCCTCGGTATTGCCTTATTGTTAAAATAAATTATGTCACGTACGACTTCTTGCTGCGACTAGTATACTTAACCCATTCTGCACAATTTTTCGTTTTATATCTCAATGATGGTCTTTATCCTAACCTTACCTAATCTAACTCAACGATGGAGATACTGAGAGTTTGTTCTAAGTGAGGTATTCTGTTCAGAATAGAATGATCTTACACCTTTTTTAAAAGTGCATAAATGTTTATATATTATTTATTTACCCACGTCCGAGATGGAACCGGTGGCCTGTGGATTCTGAGCCTAGATGCTTTTCACAACTGTGTGTTCTGCTTTATCTCATAAATAAATAACTTTTACTTCTTCAAACTTTGCAAAATAATAACTAAATAATAATTTTGAAAATCTTTTAGTCTAAAACAGTCAGTGAATGAATTGATTTGTCAGTCAAAAGCAAAACTTGTCTATATAAAAGCAATCAACAGGCTTTATCAGAAGAATAAACTTTGTCGAATGCCAAGTTTTAGGCTTATTTTATGTTTTTCATTACACCTGTTCCTACTCAAATCTTGTAAGCAATATAAATATCTGAAAACAGGGCCGCATTTACTCTCAGGCTATCAAGGCTGCCCGCATCACACAGGGGTGGGAACCGAAACTTGTTTAAATATTTTAATTTTGAATAAACTTGCATAAAAATATATTTTCGTCTGAAATTAAACTTCATATCACTACAAAACGCCAGTTTTGACCATCAAGAATAATATGCAATATTTTTGCGTACTAAAATAAGCACTGCTAAATAAACTAGTTTTAATACTATTTCAAGGATAGTCAGTAATACCAACCAAATCTCACAGTATTAATACCCTAGCGTCTGTACGGTTGAAATTTAAGAATACGACTCCGAGTAGGTACAACTCTGATAATATAGAAACCATCTGTGAACATGAAGTTTGTGACCATGCTACTGTCTTAATGGAATCGAATTAAAGCAAGTAGCTAATAATGCCAAAGATAGCGGCACTTATGTTAACAGTTAGCATGAGGACGTCGGCTGGCAGGCCTAAGTACTTTGCATTTTCATGGATCTCTCCATTCTGGATAAGTATGTGAAGTTTGTGCCTAAACTACTGTCTGGTTGCCATTTTAAATTCACGGGACGGGTTTTTTCAAAAAAATTGACGGATTCATAAAGTTAATTTTCACGTTCTGTGAATTCAAGTTCTGTTATAATATTTAATAAAAATAATGATTTATTGTATTCCTTTCTTTACAAACATCTAGAGATAATGATATCCTCACTGGGATTTCCCGTGCTGAGGATTTCATTTACATATTATAATTTAATTATAAGAAATTAATATGAATTAGTTATAAACATATAGGTACAATGTAGTATTTTTTTTTAAATAATTATAAATTAAATAAAATAGTGTTTTTTTTTATAATTCAGTTCAGTAGATTCGGTTTTAGTCTGTATTTGATATCAGTATATTTTCTATTTCTGTTCTCCCTATATTTATTATCCAGCTTTTTATTTGAGATTTAAATGTTATACCGTTGAGGTTTTTAAGTGAGAGTGGTGTTTTATTGTAAAGTTTAATACCATAATACAAGAAGCTTTTTTGTCCAAATGTTGTGTTAGTAGTTACTTGTTGGATACGTTTTTGACCATTAGATCTAGTGATTCTAATGAACGTGTTAGTTGTTATTTCTTGGGTTTTGTACTTATGAATGTAAATGAGCATAGTTGTTTAATTGACATGATGTTAAGATTGTTGAAGATTTCGTCAGTGCTAGTTCTTACAGGAACTTTCAGTATAATTTTCATAATGGCTTTTTGTGTTTTAATTAGTGGATTTAGTACGCTTTTATTTGCACTGCCCCATCCGATAATACCGTTTTCTAACAATGATTGGCAGAGAGCCATGTAAATCTTGATTAAGTCTTTTTTAATGAGGACATTCCTGATATGCATTTCTACATTTCCTGATATTATTGTAGGCCAGTTGCCTCGAAAATCTGAAATAATCACAGAACTTGAATAAACTTGCACATAACGTTAAAATTAGCTTCAAATATTTGATTAATCTGTCAAATATTTTGAAAAAACCCGTCATAAGTTTTAAAAAATTTCAAATTTCAAAAATTTTCAAATTAAAAAAAAAAACAAATATTTAAAAGTTTTGAAAAAATTCTAATTTCAACCACTTTTATAATACGAAAAATTTGAAATTTAAAGAAAATTTTAAATTTTTTCAAAAAGTTCACGGTGAAGGATAGTCTTCGTCAGAACGAGTCCGTGTGAATGAGTCCGAGACTCGTACATGAAAATTTCACGAAAAGTTGAACGATTTACCTTCGCTGTAGCGAACCAATGCCGTCTTTTGCACTGCATTTTTTTGCATTTTGTTTGAAATTATTAAAAAAAGGTTTTTGCATCTAAATGTTGTGTTCTTTTTTAATATAGTTTTTCATAGCAATCTTAATAAATCGTTTTGAATACCTTAGTGATCGAGAATTATTTTTGTTTTGACTCAGTAATAATGCACGACAGGTTCGGCCTCGGGGACTACAGATCCTAAATACGTCCTAAAATTGATGCTATTCTTGAAGATAATATCCAGACATTTTATAAAATTCCCTTGATAGAAAAAAATCGCTAAGTATGCTTAAAAAATTATTATAAACACGTTTGTTTCAGTTATTTTACAAGTTATATGTATGAAAAATTCACAGTGTTATCGCGAGATTTTTGCTCTATTTTAAACGAGTCGTGTTTTATTAAAGATTTTCACGATTTTTGCATCGATTTTGTCGTTTTTAATGTTAGCGCGCTCTTCTAACATTCGTAATTTAATATCTCTCCGTCTTCTTCTTTTTGGGGCCGGGAACGGAGCCTTGAAACGTGAAAGAAAACGCAATCATGTAAAGATATTATTTGAATGAGTTGCTCTGTTATTCTTTGTTGTACTTTTTTAATCTTTTTCATAGAAGTACATTATTTGACAGTTTCATAGCACTGAGTTTGTACAGGATTCTAAAGAACAGCAAATACCATAACATTATAAAGTTACCTATACTAATAAAATACTGACACCCTTTTCAATCTATCGCAGTTTTCACTCTATCTTTTCGACTAAATCAATTATCTATGGTTGATTTATGCTATTTAAAAAACTATTTCATAAATTAGATTTTTTTATGTTGACACATCGCTAAAACCAAAACTCTTCTGTAGGACGATTAATAAGAAATGTATGTGAATGTCTAACATTTTCAGAACCGATATCAGTACGCCAGTTGACATGACAAAAAAGGTTCGACTACTTATGAATTTTAAATAATATTTTTAATTTATTACTCACAGCCATCCTGTCTACGGCAAATAAAACAATTGAGACTGTTATTGAAAAGCTCGGGAAGAGTAATTATAAAAATAACGTAAAACAAATAACTACTGACTACTTGAAGCTCGGGGCAGCTCTTAATAATGATTGAAGACGTAAATAACAACATAATCAATCAAATAAAAAACCTTTTTTTTAAATTACCCGAAATTCATCAATCATTAAGTTCGCCGAACAAAACAAACATCTTCCTCAAAATTGCCGGCTGTTATTCAGAATTTTCGAGAAAATTTAAATTACAGTAGACAATATCATCCCCAGAGTCAAAAAGTTAACCATTTTCCAGTGTTTATTTATAATCCTGAGACTAATACTAGGCGCTGTGTTACTATTTGAATAAGATGATTTTTCCTCAATTTTTAAAAGTAAAACCATCCCTATTTTGTTTTAATTTGCATGACAATTTTAATTGAAAATATTTATATCTAACATTATATTAATTGTTTTTTTTACGTAAAATTTATAAATTTTCACAACAATATAAAAACAATTTATGTACAATCGTAGATGGAAAAATAGTATAAAAGAAAAAACATAGAATTTATACATTTTGAAACGAATAAACGTAGCTAGAGTTGGTTTTAATGAACTCGAATCAACGTTAGAAGTGGAGTTCAAGTATGAATTATTTTTATTTTGTATATTAGCTTCACACAGGAGGCCCAGAGTAAAATAAATCCTTAGGGGGTAGGTATGTCATCTTTGGGGATGCTCTGTGAGAGTATTTTTAGGAAAGTGCTTAGCGCCCTTGAGGTGATTTATCACAAAAACCGCGCTATATAAATCGTCCAAATATTATTATTATTATTATTATTATTAAAGTAAGAAGAGGAAGTTCTGGGAAGGAAAAAGGTATGAGGGATGAGTAGAAATGAGGTCTGAGATGAGGTTAGGTTAAGTCTCCCTCAACAAATCTCTCCTTATCCGAATCGCCACGCAGTAGTTGGTCGCCACCGCCAAGAACAATAAAATCCACACCCAATGAACCCGGGCACCCCTGCTAAATCACCAAACCTAGCGAATGACTTTGGGGTTGACTTATGGCAGAGGTTTTCGTAATTCAATAATTGGTTTTCGGGGCGGCGGTACACATACCTGCTTCCCAAATTGTGAATAATTACATAAGAAAGAAAATCATCATATTCATTATTTCTTCTAATATGGAGTAAATTTGAAAAAAAACATTTATACATTTACATTTAACTTATAATGAAAATTTCTTTGAGCTCTGAAAAAAGATGACATAGAAATATCAGAAAATTTAAAAAAATCTGCTTAAAAGTATTTCAGACCACTGTTTAAAATCCAAAGGGATATCCTCAATAAACGATCGTCCAAATGGGCACTCTTTTTGGACTAGCATTCCATTTACTTAATTAAACGAGTGCCTAAATGTCGTAATGTCTCCCAAAAACAATTAAGAGTATATTTAACCTCTCAGTTAAGAAAAAAGAACAAAGAAAATGGTTTAGAAATACGAAAATAAGAGGGCTTAAGTTATATTGAAACGTTCACCGTAAATAGTAACAACGTCCCTTGCATACGAACTCTACTTTAAAATGTTCAAGTAACAGTCGCATGTTGTGCCGCAGAGAGCTCACTGTTACCTCTTTTTCCATCATATGTGTTTATTATAAGAAAATGGGAGAGGTTGCAACGGAATCGGTGGTATGCCTTTAGTATAGGGACAAGCACTTTCAGAGAAAAGAATCCGACCAGCTCTCACCACCGCGCGCCGTGTGGCTCGGGGTAAATATCAAAGGTTACCACTAGAGAGGGTTTGGGGAGGGCGGCGAGGTGGCCTGTGACGTCACGACTGGGTGCTTGGATAATTGGACACTGTGACTGATTCTACCAACACGCTAAACTAAAAAGCAGCAATGAATAAAATATTCAAGATATTTTTCAATTATTGCATTATAAAGAATATGAGTTGTAATTGTTCATATATATTTTACAAAATATTGTATTTAAGGTCATCAATGATCATGTATACCTTCCAAGCGATTCTACATCTCCTGACGGACGAGATCTCCTGTCAGATTTGTGTGAGTTTCTATGTTTGTTATTTGCTTTTTCTATGGGCCGATGTTAGATTTCAACTGTGAGCTGTCACATATTTTAGTTTAGATCGTTTTAAATTGGTGAAGCAGGCCTGATACCCATAGAATAAGCAAATAACAGCCGTAGAAAATCACACTAATCTGACAGAAGATCTCGATCCCACGAAAGATAAAGAATCGCTCGGCTTATCCGAAAAGAGGAGCTGTTGTGCCTAATAAGAGAGCAACGATTTATGCTTATATTTATAAGATACAATCTATTAAAGATTTTAATGTTTCATGATTTTAGAGACAATTTGGGCAATTATTTGTGAGTAAATTGAAAACACGAAAAAAATAATTTCACTGTGATTATATTATTCTTTTTGGTTTAAATTTAAAATTCAAATTACCTATTTACGTTTATTGTATTTATACATTAAAATTATCAAAAAATGCATTTTTAACGGTGTTTTATTTTTCATCATATTTTAAAGATAAATATATTAACCTTAATTTTTTCAATGTTTTGAATTTACTCACAAATAATTGCCTAAGTGGCCTCTAAAATCAAGAAAAATTTAAATCTCTAATCTTATAACTTGAAGCAAAAATAAATAAAGTAGCTCCCATCCGTACCAAATATTGTACTAGGGTAGGCTGAAAAGTAATGCAAACATGCTTGTAAAACACGAAAAAAACGAAATAGCAAAAAGTAAATTAAAGTTGGATTCTTAAGCTTCAAAATCATATATTTATTTTTCAACATAGTCACCGTTAAGGCTAGCGCATTTCTCCCAACGTGTAGCAAGTTTTTTCACTACGTAATTGAAAATTTTTTCCGACATTTCTCGAATCCAGGACTTGACAGATGCCTTCACCTCATCGTCCGAGGTGTAATGATTATTCTAGAGGTGCCTCTTGAGTAGAGGAAAAAAATAAAAATTGCAAGGATCGGGGGAGTGAGAAGGGTGTGGAATCGGTTCAAACTTCAGGTTTTGCAGAGGCTCTAATCGACGACGTCTGTTCTCGTCTGTGAAACGGTGTGGTACACACAGATTTTACGGTATCCTAATTGTTCAACAATGAAGCCGACAAGATCCTTGGATATTCAAAATGATTTGTGATACGCTTTTGAGTGATTCGCCGGTCATTTTGAATCGAATCGTGGACAAGTTTTGATTGTTTATCGTCTGTATCAAAATCGGACGTCCGCTGCGTGTTTCGTGAACAATTATTGCTTTTCCAGGTTCACAATCATGACATTTTACTACCCATCGATTTACGGTAGACCTATCAACATCATCGTCACCATAAAAATCCTTTAAACGACGATGAATCTCAGTAGGAGTCACTTTTTCAGCGATTAAAATTTTGACAACAGCACGCTGTTTGCCTTGCGTTGACATAACACTAAAACACGCCTCTAAACTGCCGCTTCTCAAAATACACTGGATGAATTCAACGACTTCAAACTTGCACGTACGAATAGAGGAGGAATGTCACTTCCAAATTCCACTTGGCGCGCTTCTGAAGGTCATTTTGTTCGCGCTGTACAAGCATGTGTGCATTACTTTTCAGCCTACCCTCGTATATACCCTTTGATTGCAAAAATTATTTTTCGGTTTGGTTGGGTATTTTGATATCAAATCCAAAATTAAGTTTTGTATGAAACTGGCTGAAACGGGCATCGCGAACGTTCCCCTTAAGGAAATGGCGTAATGGTTAGTTAGATAATACAGGGTGTTAAGGGACGTACCTACTCGATTTTAACCAGTGATTCCTGACATTATTTGGAGTAAATAAGGTAAATTAAATTATGGCCTCCGGTGACATTATTGATTTATTTTTCTATAAAAACATTAAAAATAGTAGGTGTTGGACAGTCGAGGGTGAGCAAGAGGTTGGGCGGTTACTCGGCTGAGTAGCCAGTAACGACATGCGGACGAATTGTTTTTATGTGATTTTGAAGAAAAAAAAGTATTCGAAAAACTCGATCGATCTGTCAATATTTGCGAGCACGGTGAATGATTATTAACAGATATTCCGACCAACGCCCGATCCGACCCGATAAATTTTAGCGCGGCCTTCATAGTATCAGAAAAGTTTCGGTTAACTATTAATATACACATATTTTTGAATAACGTCGTTAGTTTTTACTGACTTATTTAATAAACAGATTGATCTAACGAAGTTCTTAGAAATGAAAGAGGTCGTACACGCGATCCATAGACTTAATTGGTGTTTCCAAGACGCGTTCCACTTATTCCTTTCAATATTTGAGGAACGGAAATGGTTGAAATATGAATAGACACTTCATTAATTAATTAACTCCCGTTTAGCATCAAAAAGTAAATGTAAACTGCCAACGCAAATTTTGAATAGTATTTCAATTCGACATTGCCAATTTATTCATATTTTTTGGCGCAATTGATTGGCGTTTGACGTTTCGTAGTGTGAATTCGTATTCCTGTGTTGCCTGCGTATTTACTCCCTGTAAATATCGGTTCGGCTGTCAACAGTGAAACCGTACTCGCTATATCGATATAAATTCGTCGAAAGTTAAGCCTATCAATTCGATATTGTAAAGTTAGCATTCTCTGTGCTTGACTCCCAGAAGGTTGTTATATCTATTTCGTTCGTAAAGTTCAGATAAGATATGTAGGTACCTATATCAAACATGACTACACTCAGTGGGTTTCAGAATGCTTTGAATAGCCTGATCTCTACTTAGTTAGAGAAATTCCTCCTTACCGCTTGGTGATTTAACAAGGCGCCTTGAACACAATGACCAATGGCTCTTATTTGGGTTAGAGCTGTTTCGCTTCCTCATACTTCGGATCAGAAGCACCATTTAAAGCTTCAAACATAACAAAGAATAGTAACCATCGATGTTAGCATTTCGTACTTTTGCATTGGATAAATTACGTAATAAAAGAGAATGAACAATTTCAGAAACAAAATAGTCAATATTAAACCAACTATCAAAGCCTCTAACTAAGAACATTATAACAAAAATGGTCATAAGTGGACAGAAGAGAATGAAATTTCCACATCGGAGACACTATTCGGGGCACGCAGAATGACTAAATGATGATTCAATATCGATGTCTAGGTCTGGCTTTACACTCCTAAGTTTTTTCCCGTAAATCACTCATGTAAGCGATTTACGGTCAAATTGCCAATGTAAACGACACCAACAGTCACTTAACGTAATTTATAGCAAGTTACAGAACTCGTTCTTTCGGAAGTTTTTTGATAAGTCTAATCGCGTCCGCGCGAATTTCTGGCCTTTTTACAGCTTATATAATATACATTATAATTCAGTTTGATAAGATAAGAGATTTTCCGTAAGAAATAATACCAAAATGCGCCGTTTCGAGATGTCAAAAATTAAAAGAGTTGTATTCGTAGGATTTTCTCCTATAAAACTAGTAATTACTTACACGTATTTATGTTTTCTGAAAATGAGCACCCTTCTAGTCAATTATCAGTCCAATCCTTTCTTTTCTCAATGTTTCTGTTTTTAACATTACATATTTGAATTTGAAGTTGGTTGCTGTTAGGTAGCTGTCATTTGGATAAAATGAAAGAACTCTATTCATTTCCGCCTTTGACGGCACAAAAGCGCATGGAATGGATAATTGTTTAATTAAAACCAAATTCTATTTCAACACTTTATTTGGGCCTTTTCGTCTTTATTGACAAAATCACGTAAATTTGTTAGTTGCAGAAAGCCAGTTGTTGACAGCAAACCATCTTACCGCAAATAAATTAAAAAATATATATACCGCAATAAACGGTCGCATGATTATAAATACGCAACATGTCGAATTTCCGTACTGCTTCCGTGTAGTGAGCATTAATTACCACAAGTCGGATGCAACGTTCCTGGGAGTAACGTATCAAAAACTTACGTTAAGTCGTAAATTTTACTTACGAGTGTAAATCTAGCCTAAAGCTGGAAGCCAGAAAGAATAACATGGAAAATATATTAAATTGTCATCGTGATTATTTTTGTTTTCACGGAATGAGCTTCCTTAGATATTTCAAAGTTATACATTAAATTCCTTTTAAGCTTTGATCTCGTTTATAAGTCCTCGATATCTTCTGCCAATATTCAATCTAAATGCAATAGTCAATAATAATTCTGCTGCCGTCAACTTCTCGCAAATTCAATTACAGAGCCGAGTCGGGCGTCGAAGCACAAATGCATCTCTGCTGCAGTTCGCAAGAGAACTCAATTAAAATCGAGATGGTATTTTGTCGGGGTTTTATTGCAGGAAAATGACGGTACAAATTACCGGCGAAAATGGTACGCTTGAGATGTAGTCATAAATAGTTGTTTAATGATGGGAAAGTTTCATTGAATAAATACTTCAAGTGACCAGCATTTGTATTAAAATGCTACCCGTAGTTTTTTTCTTTTTACCGGTTCATACAACATTTAAAATTATTATTTTCTTGCCATGGAAACATATATAACTGCTTTGTGTTATTTCTTCTTTATTTATAGTATTTGGTACTTGTCCCACAAATTTTAGATAATGATACTAATCAGTGGTGGTCCTTCCCCAGGTCAATATTGGTCTAAAAACCTCCCAAGATGACAGTAAAACATAATATTATTATTAAATATGCAAATCAAAACAACTGGTACTGTTCTAATGTATTTGAAATGCACCGTGAGATAGCAGGCAGCGGCAAGTTGTGACATCTAACGTCTAAATGGAAGCTTTCTTTCCCACGCACTATGATTGGCTGGGTCAAATTATGAAATGCCCCGATATCATATCTTCTGTCTCTTTACGCACCACACAATAAACGAGATGGCATTATGTCGCTTAGTAAAAAGTTTACGGATTCTGAAGACAGTTTGGGTCAACGCCGTGAAGGAGAGAGAGCGTGCTGAATATTATGCGTTGAAAGAGATGGTTTGATAAACGTTGATTGATTTTGCATATTTTACGCTTGTCGCATGATATAATTTATTATATTAAATGTAGTTTTACGTATGTGGATGAATTTGACTCTGAAACTCGTGATGTTCCTACAAATGAATATTATCATATTTAATTTGATATTGTATCATAATACCATTTTTTTAATGACCTTCCACTTCTGGTCCGTGAGAGCTCCCTCTGATACTAATTATCGAAAATTACCAAGTATTTCTGTCTATTGAAAACCGAAGAATTTATAGCAGCAACCTTCTAATTTGCCATAACCCTCAAACACATAGTTTTTAAAATGATTTTAAGACATTAACACGATTTTTATTTATGTTAATACCTACTGTGCAAGAGTTTCTAATGCCCGCTACTGTTTGGAGTCAGTGGGAATACGGCGTACCCTAATGCCCAAATGATGTCATAATGTCTGGTAGTGGGGAAAGGAAGGAAATTAGGGAGGGGGAAGATTGAAAATATCTACCACTATATTTTATGTTTTATTCTCTAGAGACCATTATTCTTGGTTATTATTGAAAAGTGGGTTCAGAAATTTTAAATTTAACTGATGTTCTAAAAAATAAGAACACACTTTAAGCCATTTAAAACTTAAGCTTTTTGAACTTTATAGTTTTTTTCATACGCGGTATACATACTTTACTCCCTTTTACATTTGTTAAGGCGATGCACCATGTCGTGTAACATTCTCGCACCGTTTTAATTTTTACAGAGGCAGCGCAAAAAAGTTTTATTTTTATTTTTTTTTGCTAAGTTCGGGCATATATACTGAAATATTTTACGATCATTTTTCGTGATCGTAATTAATCACATTAAACGATAAAACCATAAGCGAAAAAAGGTTTGTAGGAACGGGATTGTGGACTAAACTAGTTTTAATATGTGTGATACTTTATTTTATTTTGGGATTATAAAAAGACAATAAAAAAATGATTGATTATATCAAAGGCCTCAATATGTGTTCTACCCATACAAAGAATCTGAAATATTTCTAAGCGACCAAAATTTTAAACTGCAGGGCTGGTATGGGTAACGCCGCCCCGACAACCATTTATTGAACTTTTTTTCAGATTATTTTCAAAACAATTTGGGAGGCGAGTATGGGTATCGCCGTTACGGGAACCATCTTGGATAACCAACACCTCTGCCACAGGTTACTAAGAGATTCGCTAGGTTTGATGATTTAGAGTTAGAGTCAGGATTCATGGGGTGAGGTTTTTCTAGGTATTGGCCTTTACGCTTTTGCACACTTACTGCGTGGCGGGCCGGATCGGGAGAGACCAGTTGATGGAGAAATTTTACCTCTGCAACCGGGCACTCTCGATCAAGTCTCAAGAGTTTCGTCACTCCTGGATATATCGACACTTGCATACTGCTTACTAACAATGTATGCAGGGACATTGGAGGCCTAAATTCGTTTTAAACTAAATTTAGCCGTAGCTTCGTTCTTTCAAAAAAATTAGAATCCTTACGAGAGCCTTGAAGGAGTGACTATCTGTTACTTATGTCAGGACGGGTAAGTGATGTATAACCTCCAATGGACATATTGACCCCCATTCTCACATCCATCCCTCACAAATTTATAACTTCCTCTCCTCCCTTTCTGTAAAAAGACTCCGACCCCAAAGATAACGTAGGCCCCAAGAAGATTGTTTCCTCAGGTTGGACTAATTTAAGAAAAAAACTCATTATTGTACATTACTTCGCTTCAAGATATTATTTATGTAATATTATTATGTGGGTTTAATACTTGGATAAATTCTTGGAAAGTTTCTTCCTAACGTGATGTAATGAAATTCCGGACTAGTTGGCGTCCAGTACAATTCTGCTGAAATCGTGCCTTTGTAGAAACGCTATTACGAAATAATAATGAATGGCGTCATATTTTTCATTAAACTATTTATAAAATGTAGGTTACGCTAACGCTCTAATAAATGCTCGTAAACATTATTAAATTTTAAAAGTGGATTATTTGAAATATTGCTTTTCTTGCCAGATGAATGACGTTCGATTTTGTCTTCAGGAATCATTTTATTATGAGGCATAGTATTCCAGGAACAGAAAAGCTTTTTCTTCAAAATTAGGTATTTAAATAAAAGCTGCATTTGTGGTATGAAAATCAGAATTTATAACGAAAAAGTTTACTTCCCTACAGATTTCGGCACTCTTTTTTTCTTTTCAAGAATGGAAAATACATTTTTTTACATTAGCTCAACACAGGAGACACAGGAAAAAAATCCCTCAGGGCCTGTCATTTTTGAAGATGCTTTGTTAAGGATTTTTGAAGGAAAGGAAGGAGAGGAAGTTTTTGGAAGGAAAAAGGAATGAAGAATGGGTAAGAATCTGGGGGTCAGTGGGTTCGGGAGTAACAGACGTATAAATCGGTTGTAGAGATCAAAACGTCTCCCTAAACCAGAGTCTATCGATCCGGCCCGCCACGCAATAGGTGGGCAGACACTTCGGCCACCAAGACCTAGACAAACTTCACCCCATGAACCCGGGCACCCCTGCAAAGTCACAAAACATAGCGAACCAGTTGGGGTGACCTATGGCAGGGGTGTTGATTATCCAATAAATTGTTCCCTGGCCGGCGATACCCATACCGCCCACCATATTGTTACGAAACATCAAAGAGATTTAATTTGTAATTGCTTCAAAAAGAATATGTGTCAACAATCAACGAATAATGGAGAAAACCGAAAACTAATAAAGGGATTTCTCAGAAAAATTGTCGAAACCCTTTTAATCCGTTTTAAGCCATTAAAAGCATGAAAATAGTTTTCAGGCGCTTAATCTCCTTTAAGACCCCAGATAGTTATATCTCCTATTCTTTCTCCGTTTCAGATTCTGTAGTAAGCAATCACACTTATCCGTATGTTGGGTCCTGGCAAAGGGACGGACTGATCCAGAGGTTTAAGAAATAAATAAATTTCCTTAAGACGATAATGCTAAAGCACTATTTTAGATTAATCTTTAATACGAATTGGTTTAGATAATAAATCGAAAAAAATATGTTTTGGATAAATTGAAGCTTTCCATTGAGTAAAATTAAAACAAAATTGTTTATTACTTTCCAAAAATATAAGCGTAAAGTACTAAAAAAATATGTTTTCATTGGAAATGTATGAACGCGTGCAAGAAACAACTTTTTAAAAAATAGAACTTTGCGCCTTAAATCGAACGTTATTAATATTGTAGCGTCTGCGTGGTTAACCCAGCTACGAGTGCATGTCGGACGCCACGCCATACGCGCCGCGCCACAAATAACATCTGTGGACATTGAATTTCACACAAAGCTACTGGTATAATTCGGTTTCGAATTCAAGAATTCGACACAAGATGTCACTACTTCCGTCAGCAGGTCGGACGGGGACGTCTCCGCCCTAGGTATAACTGCTACGAATTTGTGAATATGTGGTATCTTCTCTCCTCGATAGCCACACTCCTACTATCCTCGCTGGGGACTTTAACTCAAAGCACCCCAATTGGAATAGTAGGATTACTAACACAAATGGACGTATCTTACGCAGGTACGCTAGCACTCATCCTGAACTCTCCATCGCGGGCCCAATTGAACCCACACATTTCCCAAACAGCGGGGCTAGACCCGATGTTCTGGACATTGCACTTCTCCACAAATTACCCTGGGTCTACGATATCGAAACCATAAATGACCTAAGTTCAGATCATAATCCTGTTTTGCTTACTCTTAATCAACTTTCCACTCCAATGGTACCCCGCAAATCTATAAAAACTGATTGGACGTATTTCACTCACAGAGTTGGGGAAAAAACAATCATCCCTCAAAATATTTCCGACGGCCCTGAATTAGACAAGGCAGTTGACAACTTTACCGAGATAATTATATCTTCCATCACCGATGCTTCTAAAACTCTTCCTGAACATTCCACCCTTAATCTCAAAAGAGACCTCCCAACCGACATCCAGGATTTGATATCTACAAAAAACAATCTTCGCCGACACTGGCATAGAAACCGAAATCCCTCGGTTAAAAAAACAATCAATAGAATTCAAGCACTTATTAGAAAAAAACTCTCCGAGCTTTCACATTCCACCTGGAACAAAAAAATTCAAGATATAAATCCACAAGACGGCTCCCTATGGAAGTTATGCAAATCTCTCCAAACTACCCCATCCCCAAGCCATCCCATTCATACCGAAAATGGCCTCATATTTGACGATCAAGATAAATCGGAGGCGTTTGCCGATAATCTTGAATTTCAATTTAGCCCCAGCTCTAAGCACGCCGACCCAATCCATATAGCAAATGTCAACCACCAAATAGACATAATTTTCGACTCCCTTCCCGGAACAAATGTACATTTCACCACCCCATCAGAAGTCCGAAGGGCCATTAAACACCGCAGCAACAAAAAAGCTCCCGGTCCAGATGGCATTACAAACTTTGCCCTTAAAGCCCTGCCCCCTAAAAGCATTCTCACCATTGTGAGCCTCATAAATTCCGCTCTCAGACTGCGTTATTTCCCCAAAAGTTGGAAACACGCGCACGTCATTCTCATCCCGAAACCTGGGAAGGACCCAAAATTCTGTGAGAACCATCGTCCAATCAGCCTTCTCTCAAATGTTGGTAAAATATTCGAACAAATTCTCCTCACCCGCCTCTTAAAGCACATTCACGAGATGAAAACCCTTCCTGATGAACAACATGGCTTCAGATCTCAACACTCAACCCTTCATCAACTGCTCAGAGTTTCCGAACTAATCCTCGGCGGCTTCAACTCCCAACGGTCCACTGGCGCCATTTTCCTGGACATAGCCAAAGCCTTCGACAAAGTATGGTCAAACGGCCTGCTCCTCAAATTGCACAACACGGACATCGATCCCCAACTCCTCGGTATCTTAAAATCATTTCTTCAGCACCGGACTTTTCAAGTAAAGATCCGAGGTGCACTCTCAACGCCCAGATTCATGACAGCAGGCGTCCCGCAAGGATCCCTGCTTTCCCCTACCCTCTTCAATATCTACTTACACGATATTCCACTCACGGAGAACCAACATTCGTATAAAGCCTTGTACGCTGACGACACCGCCATTATGGTTCGATACAGTTCTCCCAGGATGATCACACTTCGCTTACAACATAACATAAACATACTCCAAGACTTTTATAACAAATGGCGTATAGATGTGAACCCTTCCAAGAGCGCTGCTATTTTCTTCTCACGAAGAAAGGTTCGCAGCACTCCTAAGGGTCAAGTTTATATGTACGGCCAAGCAATACCCTGGCAAAACAATGTTAAATATCTTGGAGTCACACTCGACAAAAAACTCACATGGCACACACACATCAAACATACAATTAAAAAAACCAAAAACGCTGCTTCATCCCTTTACCCGCTTTTACATTATAACAGTCAAACGTCGCTTCAGAACAAACTTCTCATTTACAAATCAAAATTACGACCCATCATGACTTACGCCGCTCCAATTTGGGCCACAAGCAATACTAAGAGTCTAGAAACCTTCCAAAATGTCTTGCTTAGAAGATTCACCAAAAGCCCTTGGTTCGTCCGAAATAGCATTATTAATTCAGGCACGAAAATTCCTCCACTTAAAAAACACATAATAGACCTGGCCAAAACATTTTTCTCAAAATTTGCTTCAAATCCGAACCCAAGCATCTCATGTCTCGGGCATTCAAGTCCCGATGACAATCCCCTCCACCGCCTGCCCATATCCATCCTTCATCCACCTTGATGCGCGGGCTATAACAAAATTTACATTTATATTCTTATATAAAAAATTAAATACTTGTATATATTTATTATGGTATACATATTTGTGGTATATGAATACATACATGCATGGGTGTATGTAAAAATGTCTGTATGTGTGCATATATCTATACAAAATATATGCCACTCGCAGATTTAAAACAAGCAATAAAAAAATATGAATGCCCTTCATCTTGCCCAAGGCAGCCCGAACATCGGGTTAAAAAAAAATCCATCAGGTGACATTACTACAGTTTGCAAGACAAAGGGGTTAATTTCTCCCTGTAACTTGCTAAGAACCAATATATAATATATGTGGTATCTCTCCGGATATGAAAGATTGACGGTAATACATGTTGTATCAAGTGGATTTATATAACATATGACGTCATTGCTCTGTTTCGGTTACTTTGTCCTGGTGACTAGCTACAGTTGATCCGAGGAACGGGCTGTTTTTGGAATCAGTTCGAATTGGATCCATAAAATGGTCACCAACACTAACTGGGCGAAGCCATTAGCCAAACCAAAAGCCGCCCGCAGGGCCTAGCAGTAAAACCTGCGGAGCGGGTTTTTAATGGCCAGTTAGATATCTATGATTATCTTAAATTATCTTCGAATAACTTAAATTAACTTTTTTTCTTTCTTTTAAAATTATTCACAAAATAAATTTGAAAAAAAAGCACTTTTGCGTTTGAAATCTTGAACTCTTGACTCCTTTTGCCAAGCGATTTTTGTGCGCATTACCTATGTTCCGTTTCAATATAAAGAACACTAAAAATACATCCATTTTTGGCTTGTGGCTTAATTTGTTCGTTCTAGGCAAATGGTACGACCTACTGGTGACCGTTGGAATTTTAATAGGATGGTGACCTTAGTTGGCTGTTTATTCAAACTGGCGCATACGCATTTGCTCTCTCATTCTTGCATAACCTACTCACTCTTCCAAATTCACAAACACTACATAAACGACATAAATGAAAGTCTAAGTAGGGAAAGCCATTATAAATAATGTTCAACCAGTCCGCTCCTGCGCCTTTGTACCATGTTACAGTTCATGTCTGAGAAAAGTTTCACCTTACATGGTATCCGATCCATCTATGATTTAATCTTAGAATTCTTTCCTCTCTTTGCTTCCTCTGTTAAAGGAACTTCAAATTAGTAGAAAGGAGCTTCTGCGGGAAACTTAGAACTTAAAAGAAGATTTACGGTTTTACGGGTGGCAGATTTTAACCCTTTACTTAAAAAAATCTCTCAAAAACTAGTTAAACAGGGCGTTGCAGGACGTACACGATTGACTTTAACAAAAGATAACTGAATATTTGGAATAATAAAATATGGCGATGTCGTTTTAATATCTAGATTCAATGGTAAGTCACTTAATGTTGTCTTTATACTCCTTGTTTCGTTGATTTTCAAACATAGTTTCTTAGATTCTTCATTCTTCAGTTGTTTCACACATTCAGACCTTTGATTTATAAATATTAGCCATTATTATTTTGGCAACTACCATACTAAGGCGTTTAGAGTTAATTAAGAATGTTATGTAATCCAACTTTGAAAATTTAATTTTACTCTTCATATTAAAATTAATTTTGATTAATTTCCATCTACTCCTTTACTTCTAATTTAACGACTGTGTCGCGTTTTATCTTATTCTAGGTCAAATGTATCTTTGTAAAGTTTTTGTCTTGTCTATGATTTTATTGGAATCGAAAAAATGTCAACTCATTCTGAAACTTTTGATATCAATCTCTTTCTAAAACTCGTCCTTTCCACTTCTTAAAGCCTTGCAGTCAACATCAAGGTTCATTTTACATATTTGCTAGTTTATCTGAACTTTTATATGCAATCAACAATATAGGTACCAATAATTTAACTTAAATCTGTACCATAAAGGATAAACCACTTAAGTCCAAAGCGATTGTTATAAGATAAACCAACTTAGTTCATAGCAATTGCTACAGACTTAAGTTGTTTATCCTATAGCAACTGATATGGGTTTAAGTGGTTTATCCTTTAAAAGGTACAGAAATGTTACATTTCAAATCTAACCTCCAAATAACTGTGCAAACCACCCGTCGTTTCGAAACAAAAGAAATCACTTAAGAAGCTCGCTTTACAAACGATTTCAGGCCTCCAGAGACATACCAAGGGACTATGCATAAATTACACGAATGAATTATTTACCTAACTGCGCTTTTTTAAAATGCTCAAAATTTTTTAAAGTTTATTTTTATTTATTAATATTAAATGGAAAATGTTCAAATTGTGAGCTTTTATAATTACAGTGACGATTCACGTTACGGTACCGTGATGGCAAAAACGTTAAAAATACGTTACTTATCGCTATAATACTGCAGCTCTTTATTAGACATTAAATAATGCTGAGTCACACAAAATACGTGTGACTGTTTCCTCCAAAGTACTACTTTTTTGCGACGGGAAATGAGTTTCATTTTCTTTATACGTGTGAGGGAGATGTATGATAATGATTGTATGTTCACTTTGGGGGGTGCAGACATACGTTCACCATTTGTCTCATTTTCGACTGTTGTTATTTTGTGTGTAAGAAAGAGCTTCAGCATTGTAAGAGTATGTGTACAAAAGCAAAACCATCAGCGCATTAATATTTGACGTTATTGATTTTTTTTAAATTCACTCACACTTTAATATTATCCTTTTATCTATACTCCGTACTTTCAAAATTATCACCACGGCAAGTAGTATTGGTAGGGGTCTACGGAGACGTTAAGGTGCGATATGTGAGAGAGATGCAAAAAAATTATTACTTTTTCATTCGGAGGAAACAGACCTACGTATATTGTGTATCTGGTATTTTGAAAGAGCTACAGCATTATAATGATGAGGAACGTATGTTTATTGTATTTTTTTAAATTAAGCATACATTAAATAAAACAGCAAAAAAACGTGAGTTTTCAAAACTCAATAAGTTGGTTGGTTTCATGTCTTTGGCTCCAAATTTTTTTATCTTTTTTCTTTCAAAAGTATGTCTGTCGTAAATTAATCTGATTTCTGGTAGTTTTTTCGAAAGCTGTTAATCTAGGGCAAAATTTTCAATTAAGATCAATCTATTGCCATGTATACAGACAACGCTGTGCACATAAAGGATGGATGGGAATAAATCCACCAAAATATACGGTTTTTCCTGCAAAAAACTGATGCCATGAATTATGCATCCGGCTGCCGGCCATTAAGTCCAAAATGATTTTAATATTTGCCGTTTGATCGGCGTAACACGGAAAAATATTTTGCTTTTATCATTCCGTCGTAATATAAATATTAGTGTCTGACCGAAACAGGACTTTCTACCGTAACCGAAACCGAAACCGAATCTTCGGTGTCTGTCTCAGTTTCGGCCGAAACCGAAACTTTTTTAGACAAGTTAAAAATCTATTGTTTACTAAAATTTGGCTTATTTTTTACTCTTATACACTTATGTTAAATGAATTAAATAAATAATAATTGAAGTACGTTAAATTTTTTTTTTCTTTATATTACTGCTATAAAACAAACAAAAATTAACAAAGCCTGTTAATAGTAAGTGTTCCTGGAAAAAAACATTTGTCAATAATCAACACTTACATAATAAAGGAAGGACCTTAATTGAGTATTTTAATTTTAATGGCTTTTTCAATTACAACATTCTTATTACACGTGTTAAATAAAATAAAAAAAAACAGTACTAGAAGTATGTGAAAAAATAATAATTTATTTTGTTGTTATTACTGCTATAAACGAAACAAAAATTCACAGAAACTCGCAACACAATCACGCCGGACCGGCCGGCGAACTAAGCCGATGATGGCGGGTGACGCGCGAGCCACGAACTCACACGAAGTCTGTCGAACGACGCGCGATAATTCATGAACGCAGAGTTTCGGTGCGGCCGAAGGTTCGACAGATTTTCTACCGAAACCGAAACTGGTGCCGAAACTAGATTTTTTCCGAAACCGAACCTTCGGTCAGTCACTAATAAATATGTTTAACCCATTATATCCTGTATAATACCTTGTTTGAAAGACCTACGTGGAGTGGCAAGCTTCTTGTTTTTGTGTTTTGTGTTGTGGGATTTAAAAAAATGAGTTAAATATTTTATTTAATTTGCCATGATTGTGAAACACTGCTATTTTAAATGGCCTCTATCAATCAGGTGAATTGGCAGATATTTCATAACCTCCTTATTTCGCATCTACTTCTTTTCACGATAATTATGCCATAGTTATTAAAAATTATTTTCTCTTTGCATTTAATGTACAGCATTAAGTTGGTTCAAATCCTATCTTAGCAATAGAACACAACAAGTAGAGATAAATAATAATTTAAGCATAAGCAAACAAATCTCTTTTGGGGTTCCACAAGGTAGTGTACTTGGACCAGTATTGTTTTTAATCCACATTAATGATTTATGTAATTTAGATATTTCAGGTTACATTGTCAGTTTCGCAGACGACAGTGCTTTAATATTTGAGGGTAAAACCTGGAAAGGTGCTTTTGAAAAATGTGATTCAGGATTAAGAATAGTAAAGAGTTGGCTAAATAATAACATCTTAACTTTGAATACATCAAAAACAAAATATGTAACTTTTAGCATATCATCAAAAAGTCAGCCTTCCTACATTCATAATCTAACTATACACAATTGTCTGCAAAATTGTAATTGCCACCCTTTAGAAAGAGTAGACTGTATTAGGTACCTAGATGTAATTATTGATAAATATTTGAGATGGAACGACCATATTGATATGTTAACAAAAATTATCAGGAGACTTACCGATATTTTTAAAGAACTTCGTCATATATTGGATAAAGAGAAATTAAAATCTGTCTATTATGCCTTAGTCCAATCTCGACTTTCTTACAATATAGTATGCTGGGGATCCTGTCTAAAGTCCAATGTAGAACCACCAAATATTGCTCACAAATTAATTCTTAAAGTTATGTAAAAAAAAAAAATCATTATCCATCTAAACTACTTTACAGTGAATCTAATGTTATGTGTATAAAACAGCTGTACATCATTAAAATAATTTGTAGATTTTTTATCAGTACTAAATCTGCAGAAAGAACCCAACACATCCATACCACTAGAATTGGCTCAACAATGCACTTTGTGGCAATACATACATACTAAAACATCTTTTGGCCAAAGAAACTATTTATATCTGGCTCCACTTATGTTTAATATTCTGCCAGATTACATTAAGTCTTCCAATTCATTAACTAAATTTAAAAATAATGTTAAGAAACTTATGTTGACAGAGGATTGGCATACTATATTTTCATCCTCGTCCTTTTTTAAATAATAAGATTTTTTTTTTAAATAATAATTTTTTTTTAAATAATAAGATATTTGAGTTCCATTTGCACAAATCGAAGTGTCACCCTAGTTGTTTTGAACTTACTTTGCTTTTGGCAGTTATAATTATTGTTACAAATCATTCTCCAATTATAATTCACTAATCACAAGTATGCTCACTAATTATAGTTCTCAAGTCACGAGACCAGATGGGTAATTAGTATGTAATATTATTGTTTTTATATTGTGTTTTTTATGTAAAATGCATCCTCAAATTAATAATTGTTAACCTCAATACAGGCATTAGTCCTAGTGAGGTTAATTTATGTAAAAAAAAACAACAAAATGTATGGTGAGAATATAAATAAATAAAAAAGTTCTTTTAGATTTGGGTTGTCGGGATTGAAATAATATTCATTTTTGAAACAGTAGAGTATTAATTAATGTGAATAAGTAAAGACATAAAATCAGACCCATAGAGATCCAATTCATAACAAATAAAAATTATAATTATTGTTAAAAGCAGAAACATACTTGCGTGTCGTGGCGTGTCGTGACGCGCCAGGAAGCACATCGGTTTCCTACGTTTATTATGGTTAGAGACATACTTGTAGGTCGTGGCGTGTCAATACAATGTATGAAACCGATGTGCTTCTGGCGCGCCACGACACGCCACGAAACGCAAGTGTGTTTCACAAATACCATAGATAATGAAAGAACCACACTTTAAAAAGTAATTAGGATAATATGTTGAATAAGCATGGTTTGTTTTAAATATAAGAATAAACTAAGGATGGGTTGTTGCAAAAATTTGACGGATTCATCAAATATAAAAATTTTACGTTCTGCGCAAGTTCTATTCAAGTTCTGTTGTTGTATCGTTATAGGCCAGTTGCTACATAAAACTGAAATAATCACTGAATTTGAATAGAACTTACACATAAGGTGAAAATGAAGTCAAATATTTGATGCATCCGTCAATTTTTTTTAAACAACCCTTCCTAATCAATTCTGTTACGCAAAGGATGGGTTATTTCATAAGTTAATTTTCTCATTCTGTGTAACTTCTATTATTTTGAATATTGAAAATCTACTTTATTTTCAGCTGCATAAATTGCTGAAAGCGCCACAGTATACCAATATTAAAATTTTGAATAGCTTTAATTGTGTGTCGTTATTTTTTTCGGCTAAATTCATTTCGTTTACAACATACAAAAAAATGTTTTAAATGAAAACGATGTAAACGTAATTGTAAAATGTATGAGGACAAATATGTACTTTATATTATGAAAAAAAAAGTTTAATGCTAAATGTTTAAAATTCTGTAAAGGAAGAAAACAGTAACCTACCGAACAGAAAGCTGCAGCATCACCGTAACGTACAAATAACGATACGCACGACCTGTATAACTGTAGTAAACACACTGACTTTTTCTAAAAAGTACCGACAAGTTTATGTATTTATTGTAATTAAGTTTTTTTTGTAGTACTCCATTTTAACTTTATATTTTCAATAATACTATTATTTAATGTATAAAAACCATTTATTGTCTACAAGTTCTGCTTCGTAATTATTTGTATGCGTTACAGCTTTTTCGCCTTCTGAAGGCATTATAAAACTGTTAGTACCGACAAGTGTTATTAGAATAAAATGTAGTAACTGCCGCAAACACTTAAATGCAATCTTTGAAAATGCTGTAAGCACCAACCGAACGTGTAATGTTTCCGAGTAAGTGATTTTGTCGTTACTTTTAAAATTGAATATTGAGTATTATTGATAAAACGGCTAGTTCTTCTAACGTCGTACAGTTCTTATTTATCGTTGTAGAGTCACGGGACCCAGATAGATCGACGTAGAAAAAAACTCTTCTAAATGGTGTATAAAAAGTATTTTCATGGGTAGTGGCGGTTACAGCAGTATTGCTTTCAAATATATTTGAGCGTTCCTGCGACGATTTGATGAATTTTTAAAGTTTTTGAAATAACCCATCCTAAGTAATTAGTGAGTTTTGTAGATATCCATCTTCGTCAGATATTATCCACACTCATTAACAGAAACGTAACCTCACTCTGGAAAGGGTGTGAATTGTTTAACCTCTGCTGCCTTCAGAACACCCTGAACAACTTCCAATTCCAAGTGATTGATACGTGACAAGCGGGGATCAGTGAGAACCACGCGTTTCTCAATCAATGCCATTGAACATGTTGGGATTTTAGAAAAAATTACCGTCGTTTTAGCGGCACTTTATGTATTGGTGATTTGTTTTTCGTATAGTGGAATTAAACAAAATTTGATAGGTATTTGTATACTATAAAAGCGAGTTTTTAAGTGAATATTTGTTATTATTTTTAATTTATAAACTAACGTTTAAGACAAGATTTTTATGCGTAGCATAAAGGGTAACAATTATTATAAGCAATAATTATTAGCCTGAAACACTCATCTACATTGAAAAAATCTTCCGAGAAAAGATACTGGCCGCCAACGGGACACGGACCTGTGTCCCTCTGATTCCCGTTGGCGGCCAGTATCTTTTCTCGGAAGATTTTTTCAATGTAGATGAGTGTTTCAGGCTGATAATTATTGCTTATAATAATTGAATATTTGTTACTTACTTTCCCAATTTCAACACATTTTTTCCTGAATGAATACTTAAAAAATATTAAAGACAATTTTTTTTAAGTAAAACTTCTTTACGCACGCTTGACTTGGGGAGTAAGCTGGTGAATTGGGTAAGCGTTACGTAAAGTGTGAACGAGCGAGGCGAACGGAAGTTTAGAGGGAGATATATGTTAGTGAAGATAGAAAGAGAGAGAGTTACGTTTCGTATTTACTGTAGGGGTAAGAGAGAGAGGTGCGAGCACACATTTTCTTTCTCTCTTTCTCTCATAGCCAGTTACGTATACAAGTATACAACGTATACAAGTTGACGCAATATATACGGACTATAGCAAAGCTTTTGACCTAGTGAATCACGACATATTATTACGCAAGCTTATGCAAATCGGCGTCAACGGTGACCTTCTCAGATGGCTCTCGTCTTATGTATCTAACCGTAGTCAAGTCGTAGTTGTGGGTGGCTTTAAATCGGACTGGGTAACCGTACCATCAGGTGTGCCTCAAGGATCTCTATTGGGACCGTTACTATTTAATATTTACATCAATGATATAGGCCAATGTTTCAAATACTCCAAAACATTACTTTACGCAGATGATATGAAGGTTTTTTATCCTATCAGATGTTTTGCTGACTGTCAAAAAATGCAGGAGGATCTAAACCGTCTTAATGTTTACTGTTCACAGCATACCCTTAAAATTAATGTTAAAAAGTGTTTCGTCGTGAATTTCACACGAAATAAAAATATCATTATCAATGATTATAATCTAAACGGCTCAATATTAATCAACAAAACTGAAGTCAAAGATTTGGAAGTGACATTGGACTCTAAGCTTATTTTTGATATTCATATAGACTCAGTCACATCAAAAGCCTCTAAAATGTTAGGATTCATTCTTAGGACATGTAAAAAATTCAATAACTTAAGAACAATGAAAATTCTATATTTTGCTTATGTCCGCAGCTTACTAGAATACGCGTCACAAGTTTGGAACCCGCAATACATATCATATATAGAAATTCTAGAACGTGTTCAAAATCGTTTTCTACGATACTTAGATTTCCGGAGCTACCGCCCACACCTAAGTCACGAAGATTCAGCCGCGCACTTCAATATACTATCGTTGGAAGTTCGAAGAAACTCGGCCGATGTACTCTTTCTTCAAAAAATAGCCAGATCCGTCGTTGATTGCCCAGAACTCCTACAACGAATACAGATACGAGTTCCTAACAGACGAACCAGGTCAGACATGATTTTTAGCCTCCCTCGGTGCAATACTAATTCTAAGCAGAACTCTTTCATCTATCGTGCGTCCAATACTTTTAACACACACTACAAAAAATTTGACATATTTAATTCTGCACCACACTCCTTAAAATCACACAGACGCTCTCTCGATACTTTATAACAACAATAATTTCTAATACCACCAGTCACCATTCTATTAAATTCCTTTTTTTTTCTCTTTTAATTTTTTGTTTACTCATATTTTTATTACTATACCTCAACCTAACCCATCCCCCCCCCCTCATCCTACCCCCTCCCTATTCCCCCCTAATTAACTTGTCTCTTGAAATGTAATTTTTTTTTTCTTTAGCGAATATTTCTCTGGAACCACTACACTTGTATACAATACCCATGTGGAAACCTGTAAATGGTTCAATTATTGTAACTCAATACTATTATGCTCTGTTATGAATGTAAACTGTTGGTCTCCCAAATAAAATAAAATAAAATAAAATAAAAATTACGTTTCGTATATCTAAAACACAATGCAGGCCTATTGTCTTTATCACACTGTAGGAGCAAGAGAGAGCAGTGCGCGCGCACATTTTCTTTCTCTCTTCTTTTATAAGTTAGTGAAGTTTTACATCAGTCGTGTGATCTAAAGCACACTCGTTTTTTTATACAGGATTTTAAGAGACGTACTTTACTTTAAACAATAATGCCTGACATTATTTGAAGTAAAAAATGGAAACACAGTTTCAGTCTCCGATGACGTTTTTTGTTTTTTTTTTTAAATTTTTTTTTCTTCAAAACAATTTTTTTCCGCAAATTGTTAATATTTACTTAACCGAGTAACCGCCCAAATCCTCATCCCGACCCTGTATGTCTAAAACCTACTGTTTTTTTTGTTTAAAAAAAACCGGAGACCAAAATTTCAATCATATATTTTACTTCAAATAATGTCCAAAAATAGTTAAAGTAACATTTCCACCAAAATTAACGTTCCACCTTATGCAATTTTTTCAGTTGTAATATAATTATAATAAGTGATATAATCACCAGATCAAGTATCCAGAATTATTCAAAGCTGCACGGCTCAATTGCAAAATAACGTAGCATAATGGAAATAGTCGCGTTGACACTGAAATTTTAGAGACCAATTCCCTATATCACCACGCCAAAGCCAAAACGCTCTAACCAACAATTATTTTAAAAACTGAATCTGCTATTTTTTTGTTCTACGTGTGCATTCATAATCCGTACAATCAACCCCAATGGCATGTTTTCCGCCCCACTGATTTTATTGCGGAATATATATGTATTAATGGCTTTTCCGACATTGACTGCTTTTACAGCTGGCTTTAATCACACGTCGTAAAAATGGCTCTTGTCCAATAAATGCTTTTGAGAGGATTTTATGCGTCGTAAAAGCAGAGCATTGATTCAAGGTGTCAAGTTAATACTAAAACACGAATTGTTTTGTAAATAGTAGTAAATTTATATTGAAAGTGAAAGTTTTGGATTACTGGATAAATGAGTTATTTACGATCCTGAATATTTATTTGTTCCAACCCATGGTTTGTCCAGGTATTTCCTTAATTTTACGTTTTTATATTCAACATAATAACGGTAAGCGTCTCAAAGGCACACACGAGACGGACAGATGAAATAGTAAAAATAGCTAGTTCCTGCTGGTCGCAAATAGCTCAAGAAAGAGATAAATGGAATTCTTTAGAGGAGGCCTTTTACTTTTGCCTGAGAGAGGGGTTCTTGTTTATGAATATTTTAAAATACCTATATTACATTTTTCAACTAGATTTTAAATAACATTGATTATACTTTTTATCACTTTTATAACTCTGCAACATAACTATTTGCAAGAAATAAAAGTCATTTTTATTTATTTATTTATGTTCAACATAATACGGAATAAATTCATGCTGCCTTTAACTAAATCCATAGTGTAAGTACATCCCACTTTCCTATCTTCTTCTTCCCCGTCTTCCTCGTCCCCATCTCCTACCCCTCCACACTACGTTTAGCCTCACAACTTGCTATACCTAGTATCACTGGCTCCGGACGGTTAGGAGCAGTTGGGACTCATTTGCTGTATTCACGCAAAAATAATATTAAAAAACCCATGTGGGATTTTTTTGTTATTCATGCATTAAGTAAATGTGACTTTCTACATTTCTTCTGTTTTCTGTAACAACCAAAAATAATTATTTTTTTATAATTTTTCTTTTATTATTTATACTTTCTTTTTGTTTAATTTTTTCCTCTCTGCTCGTAGAGAAAGTTTTTTTTTAAACAATTTCACAATCACATAATAAATAAAATGGATTACAAAATTGTACGCGAAATTTTGAAAAAATTAAGATATTATGTAATTTTTCACCAGTTCTCCGACTCCTAACCGGCATCCCATCCTGTTTTAAGACATGGGCCATGTTTTTTTTTCTTTTTTCATTGATTCATTAATTAAATAATTTGAGGATTTCTTGACCACCATGGTAAGCATATGCAGGTTTTGTGGTTGTCGAATTTCGATTATAATTTTTATGATGGTATTGAAAATATCTACATTGAGATAAGTTGTGATGCACTTTGTGATGATCTCGCCTTTGGGCCTACGAAATAATTCTTTTAAAATTGAGAGATCAATTTAGAATTATATTTAATTTTTGTAACATGGAATGGTTTCAGCATACGATTCTCTGTTTCAATTCATGGGGGTGATTTATGGGTCCTTACCACTAAATAACCACATGTGTTTGCGTAGCTCAAGTGCCTGCGAGCCCCGGCAAAGGTCATTCTTCACAAAACTAAGAAGGGACCCAGAATAACATATAGAGGGATTTTTTCAGGTTCATTATCAAGTCAGGGGCGGCCGATGGATATTTGCCCGAGTGGTGACTGACTTTAACGCGAGCAGATTGGATTTACGAAACAATTATCTGGTGAATTTTCTATGGCAGTAGGAAATTGAAAATTAGTCAATAAGGATTGCTCGTTGGTGCATTTAAATATACTAGCGCGACGCGCCGATTACGGGTTGAAATATTTGACATATTTGTCGAAATAGGATTGCAGAATTCGTTAAATAGTGACACACGTAGAAAGGACAAAAGCGTGTTCGGACAATGAATATATAATGTTATTATATAACCAATAGTCAACGCAAGTATTGAGAAAGAGTATTAGATTGAAGTACGCCACTGAGCTCTTCTTTTAAGCGCTATTGGGATAATTTATGACTCCGGCGCAGACAAAATTAGTTTGTATTCTGTTATCTAAAGGATACACACAAAAAAATAGCAAACATGAAAGTTGCACTGATTTCTTGGAATTTGGGACCTAATGTGACAGAACACTATTAAAACGATTGAAATATGCATATTGGGAGATGTGTTTATCACTTAAGATTTGAAGAAGTGGCTAATATATTATTGAAACCACACAAGTAGATGGGGGGGGAGTCAGGGGGCAGAGAGTTGGAACAGGAGAGTCGGGGCAGGGAAGTGTTAGAGGACAGTGAGGGAAGGAACCTGGAGGCGCGCGGACGGGATAAAAATCATCGAGTTTTGATAAACGGCAGAGTAATAATTTGGTGCGCGTAAACCGGGAATAATTCAGATAGTAATATATAATAATAGATAGTCGGGGCAGGGAAGTGTTAGGGGACAGTCGGGGAGAGATTCTGGAGACGCACGGGCTAGCGAAAAATCATCGAGGTTGAATACACGATAGAATAATAACTCTGTGCGCGTAAACCGGGAATAATTCATAAAATTAAAGGATAATAGTTCACGCGATTGAGGGGAGTCAAGATTTGGAAGGAGTCCACGCGAATAAGGAAGTCAGAGATTGCGGCTTGAGAGTTCATATCTGTGACGTTAAATAATATAATTTGTAAATTGAGGCGGTCAATTATGAATACGGGACGTGCTTTCGGGGCGTTTATCAGGGTCAGGAAAAATTTTACAACGAATCGACGCGAGAATTGTGTTTGACGGCTGCATCTTGGAATAAATAACTGCATGACGGGTTGTGGTTTAGAAATGCTTGTTTGAGTTAAATATTAGAGTAGTGAATTGATTTGTGAAATTATTTTGTGCAACATGGCGAATTTGGTAAGTTTGAAAAATTGAATTAATTATTAACAACATTGATGTTTGGATTTCGTACAAAGCAGGGTTAAAACAATAGAATCATCATTACTCCCCGAGTATTTTAATTGTTTATAATTGTTCGTCTAGCTTGTAGTTTTCTAGATTTAAACATGTATTATAGGTTATATAGCGCCCTTGAGGTGATTTTCCATAAAAGCGGTGCTATGTGGAACGTTCAAATATTAGTATTATTATTATGGCTACCTTAATGGGGACTTTAATAAGGAACCATGTCATCTAAGTCGGATGATTTAATCGGAAAATTATAACGGTAACATTTAAAAAGCTATCGGGTAATTATCGGTAATCGTAAAAAAGGAGCGTTCCCTCCGTAAGTCGATCCGGAGCTGCCTGATGTTGATCGGCGACGATTGTTGAGACAATACCGTTGTAAAATAATAATTTGGGGTTCAATGAACTAAAGTACTATTTGATGCACAAAAGACACTTTCGGGCAATAAATCTTAGACGAGAGACTTCATTTAAAAGACGGGATTTTGAAACCACAAAACAATAATAAAATCCTTTAAAAGTGCTTTGTTGGTGATCTAGAAAACTAGGTTACTGGGTATTCTCCAATACATAACGGGTAACAAAATACATAGGTATAGAATGTAGGTATAAATTAATGTGTAAAGCGCCTTTGAGGTGTTAATTATTATTTACGAGTTTCGTAATAATAATTTTAAACGTAGCTAGGGGACTATATTCAGGAAGGTTTTTTTGAAAAGGCATTAGGTAATATAACAGTTTATGGAAGGTGCGTAGCATGGGCATCTTTGCTTACTAACAAAATCTGACATAATTAAATTCCCACTCCTAAAAATTTCCCATATCTTATTCCAAAATTTAGGTATCACGACAAGTCTATTACATAGGACTATACATAAAATTATCGTATAATCCTCACCTTTTGGTTTACGCTTAGGTAGGTATATCCCATTCGATATTCGATTTAGCAAAAACTTTCACATTGTCGGTTGGATGAAGCCGTCAGTAGGTATTCATATTTTAAGCGTAATGCGTTATATCCACCTACATAAGTAGCAAAAGTTCTCTTAACTCCCTCACACTAGGAATAGGGATCATCCAGCATCAGGGTGGGAATGTACTCTGGACGAAAGCGCAGCCGGGGAAATAGAAGGGAGGGAAGCCAGATTCACGACCTGGTGCCTTTCATTCTTGGACCCAGCACCCTGGACGCCGAGCTTGACCTTCCTTCTTTGAGCTGATATTTGAGTTTGAGGTTGGGGTACGCCTATCGTAGAGCATATGCCCGTAACACATATAGGGGAAGGTCCCAAGTTACGCTTGTGTATGTTATGCGAGAGGACGTATTTTTCATTCAAATCAAATACCGATGACCATCGCGATTGCAGGCTGGCGCATGTTTTGTAGCGTGCCTAGGAAAAACGTAATCATCATTTCTACTGGTTCGAGGCGGCGTGCTGGACGGAGAACGGGACTATTGAGGACATGAGTGACTGCCAAGGCGAGGATCGGTGACATCAAAATCTTCCTTAATTAAATTCATACATCGCCAGATCAGAGGAGAGAGCGGCCCCACCGATCTCCTGACATTGCCGATTGTCTAATCAACTTCGGTTTAATGTTTATGCCGGTGCTTTAGGAGTTAATGGAACTCAAGTCATCGGCATGCTGAAGAACTTCAAAATCATCATCAATCCAGAGTAGGATGTCACGTTCCAAAACCTCGTGCCACCCGCACATTTCCTGAACAGTTCCTGACATCGGCTATCACGCCATTAATCGGAGCAGACCCTCATATCAAACGGTATGAGATGACCTCTCATCATCATCATCAACATATTTTTAATTTGGCGGCTTATTGGTCGATATTAATCCCATTACCACTCTATGATCCAGAAACACACATCAAACTCTTTCCCGACAGAAGGCAAAACATGTCGATTTTCATTCGTCGCTTGCGACCTTAACATTCTCCGGAGGCGTTGGAATTGGAAGCTGATTCGGCGGTCTATGACCATCACCTTATCAGTTGGGCTATGGAGGAGTCCAATTATTTAAACAGCACATGTTCTGTCTCATGTTAATCCAAAATACCTACCCGTAGAATCAAATTAACAAAATAAAACAAGCTAGCTAACTAACAAACTGCATCTAGCACTGTAAGTTGTGATGAATCGCAGTGGATACGAAAATATAGTAGCTTCCACCTTACGAATGAATAAATAATAATTCAGAATTATAACGAAATCAACACACTAGCGACATCTAGCTGATTAAGTTTGATTGGGCCATGGAGACTGCAGAGATCTATAATTATTAAATTAATGTCAAGTTTTGATAAATAGAACACAGAGGGATCCAATTATAAACACTTAAGATTGATCTACCAATCAGAGAAGGGGGAGGTTACCTTTTTTCAAGACAAAGAGATGGACTTTGGACTAGACCATTAGTCTGAGATTTATGGGGTAAAAATCATCATCAACCCGAGAGATCAATACGCTTTAAGATAAACACAATCCCACGTTCGGTGCATTTGGTACAATGACCCTAATTTTAAAGGTAAATATTGAGTACAACAGAGGAATCGACAACCGCAGTTAACGAACAAATAAATCCATATTATGTTGAAAAAATGATGCAATAAAATAGCAAGGAAATATAATGAACGGAAGATTAAAGAAAAGACCTGGAAAACGTGGGAAAAGCTACTGTAGGGATACTCAATTGCATAACGAGAACGTGAAGAACAAAAGGAGGCCAGATTCAGAGGAAAACGTACGTTTGATATTTAAAAGAAAGAAAAACGATGGAAATTAGGAATGTCACTTTTAAATGAAGCAATACGGTCAGGGAAAACGATTTGAAAAGAAAATCTAATAAAAAAAACGGACATTTAAACGGAAGTATTTATTGAACAATATAAGATTTCGACTTAATTTTGCGTTTCAGACGAGTTTAAATAGATATCGTTATATATTTGAAATAGGATGGTTATTCTAGTTATATTACGTTAGATTAATTCAAAGGAAGGGATCGTTTTACGTCATTTGCTATGAGAAAATACTATAGACGATAGAACAAATTGCTGAGGCAATTGATGTAAAAAAAGGTTGTCGAGCTCACACACGATTTTGTTGTTTAAACAATAATATTTCCGACATGGTTTTGGGTGATTATGATAGTCTTTATTGCTTTTGGGGCAATAAAAGTTAACATGGAACTTATGCAATATTTGGATAAGATAAAAGAGATTAAATTTAACGAGTTAATATTAATTTATTATTTACGACCAAGTACGTAGAAATCGAAAACATCAACATATGTCAGCGATGATACTTTATGGGGTTTTGGGATGAAACGAGACACAATTTTATATGTTTTTATACAAAGCAATTAACCGGACACATATCCCAGAGTCAAATTGGAATTTTCTTCTATGAAAATTATGAAAAAATAGCAGATTGAATATTTATGACTAGAAGGTGAAGTTTTCTAAGAGAAGATAAGCATTGGAAATTATGCAAATGATGGTAAAGAATGAAGTAAAGACAGTTTAAAGACGATTCCGTAAGGAAAACTCATGAAAATTCAGAAGTATTGATGAAAACAGTAAATTTGGCTTGGAATATAACTAATCATATAGTTATGGACAATGACATAAGAATGAAGCAGAGAAATCATAAAAATAACGTCGTATATAAAATATAATTGAAGAAAATAAGAAAATTCAAGTCTACGACATAAGTAGAGACAATACAGCTTAAAATTGAATTGATTCATATAGGAAACATGAAAATGTGGGGAAATTTAGGGAAATGAAAATTGGAAAATGCGTAATGAAGATTTCGACATGAGTTTGTTCGTGTTCTGGTAACGATAAACCAAATTGAGAATTACATACAGTTTATTGAAGACGTACCTATTATATATTGAGAGAAAAAAGGACACGAAAATCATGATATTTTAGTTAAATTTGTAAGACCTGAAGACAAAGGAACGACGGGGCAAAATTTGACATAATGGTAGGTTCGACACTGGAACAATTTACGTAAGAGACGGAAGATTTCTAAAATCAAAGGGGCCGGACTTAACACGTTGATACGAATATAACAGAATTGATATATGAAATCTCGAGTTGTTAGAGTTTGAATTAGAAAATCAATGAACGCGTAATTAAGATGTTCTAATCCTGGAGGTACATATAAAACCTAGGACTTAGAAGAATCGGGATCAGTTTTCGGTGTTAGTTGTCGTGAAGGAGTCGTCGGGGACCAATCGTCGGGTTAAAACGTGGAAGTTACGTGACGTAGCGTCTAAAACGGTTATTAGTTGAAAATTTCTTAAGTGTTGTAAAATTTTGAGACTTAGAAAAATTCGGAGTGGGAATTCTGGGACTTATAAAAATTACGGTCGTGATTAAATCTGTGGAGTGTTGAAAATTAAATAAAGTGTTTTATATAGTTTTACAATAAATTCAACTTGTCATTAAAATAAAAAGTTTATATAGTGTAGCGAATTTAAAAAGAAACAACAGTGTTTAAAGAATTTTATAACAGCAGTGAATAATAATATATTTATTTATAAATTCAACTTGTCATTAAAATAAAAAGTTTATATAGTGTAGCGAATTTAAAAAGAAACAACAGTGTTTAAAGAATTTTATAACAGCAGTGAATAATAATATATTTATTTATAAGTTCAACTTGTCATTAAAATAAAAAGTTTATATAGTGTAGCGAATTTAAAGAAAATCAACAGTGTTTAAAGAATTTTATAACAGCAGTGAATAATAATATATTTATTTATAAATTCAACTTGTCATTAAAATAAAAGGTTTATATAGTGTAGCGAATTTAAAGAAAATCAACAGTGTTTAAAGAATTTTATAACAGCAGTGAATAATAATATATTTATTTATAAATTCAACTTGTCATTAAAATAAAAGGTTTATATAGTGTAGCGAATTTAAAAAGAAACAACAGTGTTTAAAGAATTTTATAACAGCATTGAATAATAATATATCTATTTATAAATTCAACTTATCATTAAAATAAAAAAAGGGGTCCTTCGACAACTGGCAAGGTTGATTAAAACGTCGCGCATGTTGTGAGAATTACCCTGGTAATTAATTAATAGAATCTAGAATCAGTTTTTATACTTAAAAATTTCAGTGGTAAAATAGAGTCTACAATCAGTTTATACTTTGATAAAACAGGGAATGAAGTGCCCGGATAGGGTTAATCGTGCAATTTAACGGAGTGTATGATCTTATAATAAATCTAAAATCAGTGTTTGCAATAATTTCCGATTCAATAAAATCTAATAATTAATTAATTAATTACAAATTCAATGCGGGAGGAGTTTAATATAGTGTGTTTGAATTGCTTTAAATTTGTACTATGAAGGTTAAAATAGAGTTATTTAGTCCGAGGTTATATAAAGAAAATTACAGTCTAATAAGTTTCATTAAATAAAAAAATTTACGTTTAGGTCGAAAGTTGGAAATTTTATTACGAGATATTAATTATCGTTAGGTGACAACGCAATAATAATAATTGATCCGAAATCTGGAAAATACTTAACACATAATTAGATAGGATCGTTCTTCTTCAATAATAACGGCAGATATTAAAGGAAAACGTGAGGATTTTTACATCAGAGATCTATTCAAAGGAGAAAGGAAGGAGATGAGTAGTTACACAGGTAGTATGGATGCTCTAATAAGTTTCTCGCCGATGATAGTAACCCGGTGGAGCTGAAATTAAGACATTAGAGCTTGGTGAGTCCTTACAATATTTAAGCTTTTACAGGTTCCTGTGGATATCCTGACACTGATGGACGTAACGCCAAGTAAGGGTAAATAAATAATTAACCAATTTATTAGCATTCGCATGTCACACCTCCCATACAGAATGAAATGTTGCTAAACAAATACTTAACACATAATTAGATAGAAACGCATCACTAAATCAATTTTGGTATCTTAGCGTATTTGTAAGACAAATACCTATCGTTTCTTTTCACTAGCACGATTAGGGTATGGTTGTATGACCTTCGATAGTGTACCAAAATTACGATTTGAGTTCAAGGCCATCCATTGACCCAGTCACCTAAATTCATTAACGAATAAACAAAACAAAACTTAACGTCAGGGACAAGTTTATCAATTATAGCTTGAGATGAAATCTGCGGTCAATATGTGAAGGCGACATTGACGTTTAAATTCACTCAATTCTAAATGACTTGATTTTACTAGAGCGACCGCCAATAGTTAGCATTGATTCAGCATGCAAAAATTTCGCAAAGTAAAGTACTGCGACTAGCTTCAAACTCTAAGAGAGCACATCACAATTATTTAGGAGGTCATTGATTCAATGTCGACTTGATTTATCTCATTTTTAAATCTTCCTTATAGGAAGTAGGTATCCAAGAACCCATAAATACCCATTATCCTAAATACCTAACACACGAGGAGCTAGTGACCTCATTTAAACAACACTGGTGTTCAAATACTCATACAGTCCTGAATCCTAACTTGTCTTCGAACGTAAACTTCAAGGCTTCTGTATGTAGGTATGAGCCATCTGGAAATGTAAGTGTCAACCTTTCTCGAACGGACGGCTTTGATCTTGTGGCGGTATTGTCGAGGTGGGCATGCGGGGAAGAGGAAGGACGTATGCGGACAGTACGCTGACGCGGCATTAAAGCCACAGGTTATTTGCATACCGTGAGTCTTGTCGAACCTGAAAGCAAACATAAGGTTCACGAGGTGAGTTTTATGTCAGCTAGTCAGAGGTGGAATGTAACGCTGGGTCGGTTACGTGGGAGGAAGGATCTGCCCGTCACAAGCTTACGCCACATTTAACGGATAGAGGCATGATAAGGGAAGACATGAAATACCCCTTCTAGACTCAGTAGAGTTAAATTCAATCCGGCGGAGATGGAAGTCGGAGTGAGGCAGAAAAACGGCATGAAGACTTGGTATTCCCCCATCTGGCGTGAAGAGCCCCTTTCGTAACAAGAGACGCTCGTCGAAGAGAGTAAAACTCGGACTTAAGGATAAGCTTAGCAAACGTACTTGGGAGAATCCGGTTTGAAATTGTTGTTCATCGGTTTTCACTTGGTTAGCGGAGGTGCCGACTTTTTAAGCAAACATATTATCCCCTCCCCATATCCCTCCATTCCTGCTCTTTCAACAATTTTGCGAATACTAACCAATAGCACTAACTATGACTACAAACACATTATGTTAGGAGAAGTTGCAGACAAGGACTTCAATTGAGAAAACTGGACCTTCGAGTTCGATCATCCTAAGGTAAGGTTTGCTTTCTTGAAATGTTTAATTTATTAACTGTTGTTTATGTTATCGTTGTATCAGCGGTGATAGGAAGAATTAAATAAACACACTAAATTCCTATGGAAATCAAATAGACACAAGGTTTAGGGCGGGGGTAGTTTATCAAACTCGGTTAAATATTCTAAAATAATAATAAATAAATTGATCGGAAAATTCTCACCCTTTCTCTAAAAGAATCTATGGGTTACCACACGTAATACATTATCTTCTCTACATATGTGTGCATATTAAGTATGCAAACAGATGTAAAATCTAAAACAAAAAATTTACACAACGCAGATTATAGAAATAATGTGAACAAAAATCTTAAATCTTGATTACTGTGAGAAAATCGCAGGGATTTAAGAAGATAGGGTAGGTTTAGCTAGATTATAAGGTATAGGGGTTTAGAAATCACGAGCCTGAGGTAGAAATAAACCGAAAGGAGGGTTGAGTCAGGCCATCATACCTAGTGGTGTGATCAGTAGGACATAAGGGTAGAATTATGAGCGTGGCTACGAGACAGGAGCTACGAGATTTAAACTACGAGGTAGAAGCTTAGAAAAGTAAATCAGCTAGGTAGGGTTCATCACAATTGGAGTCAAAAGCCAAGAGTGGCACCACATTACAACTGTTGCTGCGTGACCAGGAGAGTTAAGGTTACAAGTTGAGAGAATTCTGAGATATTATAAAAATAAAATAGAATGAACAAATAAATGAAATTATAATTAATTGGAAAAAAAAAAGTGAATATTTTAAACGAAAAGTGAAAAACGTGCCATTAAAACAACTTCAGATTACATAAAACAAGTGGAATAAAAAATTCGCATCATTAAATTATACAGTAGAAATATAACAATAAATCAAAAAAATAATTTAAACGAAAAGTGAAAAACGTGCCTTTAAAACATCTTCATTAAACGTGATACAAGTGGAAAAAAAAACGTACCATTAAATAAAACAGTCGAAAAAAAAAATAATAACTCAAAAACCAAATATTTTAAAACGAAAAGTGAAAAACGTGCCTTATACCAGATAAAAATCATAAATCACATAACGCCTAGGAATGTTGACCCAGATTTAGAAGGGTGGTGCGTATTGAAAAAAAAAAGCCGTTATATAAATAAAAGCGCATTCCTTCGGTGATCAATAAAATTATCATTCAAATTGGTTCATTGACTGAAGCCCGAATGTAAACAAGCGATTGAATAGACACCGTCGCGAGGGTATGTTTGTGTTGCCACAAACATAAGTGGTCTTACTGATAAATATGTTCGTAACAGAATAGATAAATCTTTGTTATGTTCGCATTGGAACATCTCGAGATATTACTTTAAATAATAAAGAGATACTTAGATAGTTAATCAAATGACGTTGTTTATGTTAATAGTGGTCGAGGGTATTATTGGTTCCTTCGAGTTGAAGGATTTTATAAATAAATACTTCTTTTGACACGGCGACATAAAAATAAATAAAATCAACATAACATACAAAGCAAAGGACGGATAAAAATAAAATAAAATATTACACATAAAACATAAAAGTGAGCTTTTCAAATCGTTGCATTCAAACATTTAACAGGGGTGGATTGGACCTTTAGATACACCATTACATAGATGTCAGCTGAATAAATTAGAAATTTAGCTTTACTGGGGGTTGGCATATTTCTCGGGTGACCGGTTTATTTCCGATTTGCAATAAAGAGCAAATAAGCGGAGTGGTTTAAAACGCATACGAATTTAGGAGGGGGGGGCTTGTTTAAAACGGGGTTTAGGTACATTATACAATTGTGTATACGTGCAAATAAATAAATAAACAAACAAAGCCGGTGTGGAAAAAAAAAAAAAAATGAGATAGTAAACGTTATGGAGTGCATTCGGATGAGTAAACATACAACATAGATCAAATAAACCTCAGATAAAAGATAAATAAGAACAGCATATGAAGAGATTACATAAAAGTTGATTCCCTCAAGAGGTTTCTAGTAAACATTTTGAAACGAATAAACATCTCGAATCAATATTTGATTCTAGTGTGTACAGTTGGGTTAGATGCATTTAGCATTATCCTTTCAGATGTTCAGATGTTTGTCGTATTGTCGATTGTCTCAAACTAATATCGCTGCAGTTGAATGCAGATAAATGATATGTCAATTAACGTATTCAGAACTTGGAAGGCTGTCTTAAATGAAAAAAAAAAATTGCGCAATTATATTTAGTATTTCGAAGTGGAAATAGTTAGTTTGGGTACAAGTGTTTTAGGAGCGGGGATTAAATCACCTGCGGTTAAACAAGTTAAATTATACCTAAACTGTTTAGAAGTGCAAGAATAAGTGTATAGGGATGCTTATATATGTGTATATGTATGTGTATATATATGTATGTATATATATATATATATATGCGTATGTGTGTGTGTATGTATATATATACATGTGGATATGTAAATTTTTCAGAAAAAAAAAAAAATAAGTGTAAGCAAACGAAAATTGGAAATTTAAATAAGTCAATCTCTGTCATCGGGTTTTAAAGGGAAAAAGGAATATGCCTAGGAATAAACGTTGTCCTGAGGCAAGGCAGGAGAGGGAACGCATAGAATTTGTGGCCGCCGTCGAGAATGCTGCGAGTAACAATGTTCAGATGGATGTAGGGCAAATTACCCTAATCATACAGCAGGCCTTGGGTCCGTTGGTCAGTAAGATACAAGAAATGGAGAAACAAAGGGAGGTTATGCCGGTGACAACCACGACAGGGGAGGGAAGTACGGCGCGAAACGTACTTCAACTCGTAGAAATGATGCCCACGCAGGAAAAGCCCACTTTCAGCGGGGGGACTCAGAACCCAATAGCTTTTCTAGAGGACCTTAAGGATTATGCAAAACGTACGAATCGCACTGACATCATGATGGTAGTTAAGGAGAGTTTAAAAGGAGGTGCTAAAAGCTGGATGAAGCTCTATTCTAAACGTTGGAATAATATGGAAGATTTCGAAAGGGATTTTATTGCCAATTATTGGGGTGATATATGTCAGAAAAACATGAGACGGAGGCTATCAGATGCAGTATGGGAGCCAAAAAAGGGAATCACCATGCTGGCGCACTTTGCGAAGTACTGGGAGCTCGCCAAAGCACTAAAAATCACCGACACACCATTAGGAGTAATTAATGAGATAATGAGGCATTTCCCGAAAGAAACCCAGGCATTGTGGTTTTCACGCGAGCAAGGAGATGAGTTGGACGCGGCGGAATTCCTGAGAAAACTGGATAATATGGTCTGCGCCCCGCAGGACAAAACTACAGAGAAGAGGGGTAGGGATGACAGGAATGGACACGACAACAGAGACCGTCGACACGCGATACGCCCGAAGGTTGGGGTTATTGAGGGAGCACCACAGGCGACGGGATGCAGGACGTGCTGCGGGCCAAGTACGCAACCAGCAGCTAGCAGTAAAACAGCACCAATCAGCGGGAAGGAGGTATGCAGAGTTGAAGATGCGGGAAACGACAGCGAGTCGGTCCAGGAGCTCTGAGGATTACGACTCCAGAAGAAATAAGAGCAGCGACGCCAAGACACAACGTAGCTTTAAAAATAATGTTGAAATATAATTGGGATGTTACAAAGGGTTTAGGGAAAAACGAACAAGGAATAACAGCACCAATAAAAGCATGCAAGGCGGTACGCAGAGACGAGAGTGCAGATGATGAAAAGACGTATGAAAGGGGGGAAGTGACTGCGTGTGTGAACTCTTTGCAACAATTAAGCGACGTGTGGAACGCGGTGGAGATGTATGAAAATGACATAGGAAGAGAATGCATCGGATTTAACACCGTATTTGAAGACGAGGATTATGAAGAGATAGGACGGGGAAGTACATTACCGCAATTACCAGAGGCTAGGGCTTACATAGATGAATTAAAGGTAAATTGTTTGATAGATACGGGTAGCCAAATAACGTGTATTGCACAAGAATTTTGGGAATGTCATTTGAGCGATCAATCGCTATATCCAATCATGCCGGTAGCTTCAGTACAAATTAAGGGGGCTATGGGACAGAAAAGTCAGAAAATTTCACGGTTAGTACTAGTACCATTACGTTTTGGGGATATCCGAATCAACACATCATGTCTCATAGTATCAGGGTTAATAAGATCTATAATACTAGGGGTAAACTGGCTAGATAATTACTCGGCAGAAGTAAAGTGTGGGAAAAAGCGGGAATTGATAGTCACTACTGAGCGGGGAAGAAAAAAAATTAAATTAATAGATTCCGGGGTTGTGAGAAGTGAATTAGGAAAGCAGTTGAGTGAGGAAAACACAAATAGTGCAACCCAGTCGATAAACGTCATAGAGAATAACCAACTTTCGGATTTTGCGGAGGAGACTAAACAGCGAATTGCGGCAATGGTAGCTGGTTTGGAACTGGATGACGTCAAGAAGGAAAAATTAAAGAAGGTACTAGACAAACATAATCGAGTGTTCCTAGGTAAACCGGGGCTAACAAATATGTATATCCATGAAATTAAAATGATAGACGAGACGCCATTTGTAAAGAGGTCGTATCCGGTCCCCTTCGCGTATAGGAATAAGGTGGATGAGAAAATTGACGAATTAGAAGCTTTAGGCATAATCAGCCGGCGGGCGACTCCTTTCGCGAGTCCCTTAACCTATACAATGAAGAAGGACGGTACTGTGCGTATATTACTTGATGCTCGCGAATTAAATACGAGGATGTCCGGGGAAACGGAGAGACCACCACTTACATCGGAAATATTGCAGCAATTCCACGGGGTTAAGCACGTGACTACTCTAGATTTGGACTCGGCGTATTTCCAGGTACCCTTATGTGAAAGTAGTCGTAAATACACCGGTTTCGTCTATAATGGCAAGTCATACGTCTACAACGTATTACCGCAAGGACTGAAGACATCGGTTGGGAGCTTCTCCCGCGCCATGAATAAAATTCTGGGTAGTGAGATGAAAGCGTTTTGCACTAACTATTTAGACGACCTAGTCGTGTTCTCATCTGGAGATTTTGACGAGCACCTAAACCATTTAGATGCAGTTTTGGGAAGGTTACAAACAGCCAATATGACCTGCAAATTGGAAAAATGCCAATTTTTGTTCACGGAAGTAAAAATGTTAGGCCACATTATAACGCCTTATGGGATACGCATGGACCCAGGGAAAGTTTCGGCGATTAAGAACTTCCCAGCGCCTAAAAAAGTGAAGCAGGTAAGAGCATTTCTGGGGTTGTGCAATTATTACAGGAGATTTGCAGATAGATATGGGGCTTCAACACAGGTATTATGCAATTTATTAAAGAAAAATAAGCCTTGGAGGTGGACTGCTGTAGAGCAGGAAGCGTTTGAAAACGTAAAAACTTTATTCCTTGAGTCTGTGATATTAACTCATCACAACCCCAACAAAAATTATTACCTACAAACTGACAGTTCGGGGTTCGCCATCGGGTCGGAATTATATCAATTAGACGACGAGAATAATCATCATGTGATCGGTTTTGTTAGCAAATCACTAACCGGGGCCGAGTTAAAATGGACCGTTTCCGAACAGGAGTTATATGCAATAATCTATTCGTTACGCAAATTCGAAACCTATCTGCGAGGCGCGCAGCTAATCATACGTACGGATCATCAGGCGTTATCGTTCTTAAAGACTTGGAAATTATACAGCGCTAGGGTGACACGGTGGATTTTATATTTAAACCAATTCAATTTTAAAGTCGAGTATGTAAAAGGCAAGGAAAACATCGGACCCGATATCTTGTCTCGCTATTCTCAGGATGCGGTAAATGTGCAGGAGGAAAAAGTAGTATGCCCTGAAGTGGCCGCATTTGCAGTGAGTGGGAAACAGTTAATAAAATCGCACTTAGAAAATCTAGAACAATTACAAAATCAAGATGAGTTTTTGGGAGAGGTGATAGAACATTTGGGAGGTAAGTCTCGCAAGACACCCACAAAAGGAGTGGCTAGGTATTTGAAAAATTACAAGTTAGACGGTAAGACATTATATTACAAAACGAGAAATGACGGTACGGTATTAGCTATACCTAGTAATTTATCCGGAGATCTTATCAAACTGGTACATCAGGAAATTGGTCATGCGGGCGGGTTAAAGACAGTTCAAGCGTTGAAAAGTAGGTACTTCTGGCCGAAGATGTATAAACAAGTTAAATGGGTTGTGAAAGCTTGTCATCTCTGCCAATTAGCAAAGCGCGAAATTCGGCCAACGGTAGGACCGGGTAGGTCAATCATAACGAAGAGGGTAGGAGAATTGGCCATGGCTGATTTATACGGGCCGTTGCCTAGGAGCATAGGGGGGGTGAGGTTTATTTTTGTGGTCCAAGACTCTTTCAGTAGATTCATTCAGTTGTATAAATTAAAGGTTGCCAACACTAGTACCGTATTGAAGTGCGTAGAGCTTTTCATAAAACAGGTAAAGGTTGAGGCTATGTTAACGGACAACGGGTCTCAATTTTCCTCAAAGAAATGGAACCAAGGTCTGGAAAGGATGGGGATAAGGGTCATGCATACGTCGGTGCGAAATCCTGGACCAAACATCACGGAAAGGGTGAACAAGGAGTTGGGACGGATTTTTAGAATATACTGCCATGAAAAGCACACTAAGTGGCCAATGTTTCTAAAGGACATTCAAAGAACATATAATAACACAGTACATTGTACGACTGGATTTTCACCTAATGAGGTAGTATTTGGAAAACAGCCACAGTATAGCTTAGATAAATATATGCGTCAAAGTAACATACCTAAATTAACAGAAGAAGAGATTAGGAACGCGGTTCAAAAGAATCTAATAAGAAACGCCGAAAAAAGACAGCAATTCTACAATATAAAGAAAAGGCTAGAGACATATGAGGTAGGAACATTTGTGAAACTCAAAAAGTACACTCAGTCAAATTTACTCAGGAAGCATACAAAAAAATTCGCCCTTTTGTTTGACGGTCCGTTTGTTATAGCAGCTGTGCCCTATTCCAACAATTACACGCTGATGGATCCAAAAACAAAAGAGATACGAGGCGATTACAGTGCGATCCACCTGGCTAGATATTATTTTAATGAAACGGAAAAACAGCAGAAGGAAATACAGGTGATAGAAATTGACTAGAAAAAAAAAGGCGAGGTTAGGATAGGTTCGGTTAGGTTAGGTGTAGAATAAGAAGAAGTGGGGATAGTTATTTTGCGAGATTTCGAAATTTGGTGTGATCATTTTGGATAAGGAAAAAAAAATGTAATTTAGAAAAATTCGAAAAATAAAAACGTTTTATTTAATCTATAATACCGTCTTTTAGGGATATTAGGAGGGATTTCACCATGTTATGTTATGTTAGAAAAAAAAGGGGAAAGATAGCGAGTTTAGAGAATAAAATAATATGTTATGCTTAGGAGGGGGGGAGAGACGGGAAAACAAAGGTTATTTTAAGAAATGTTAAAATACAGATTATGGCAAGGAGAGAAATACATATTAAGATGTTTCAGCTAAATGGCAACTCAGTAACTAATTTTAGGCTTAGGAAACTATAAAATTAAGAATTCAACATTAGTTTTAGGAAAACGGAAACATAGAAAATGAAGAATCTAACCTTAGATTTAGTTTGTGTGACATTAGATTTTAGGAAATTACAAAAAAAAAAAAAATGTAACTTGAGATTTAGGAGAATAAAAGATTAAGATTGCAACGAAATTTTAAATAGCTTTAGGGTTTTCAAAGGGAAAAGGGGGGAGGAAGGAGACGTTCGAGTGGAGAAGCATGCTTGGATGATAAAAGGGTAACCCACTGAACGAAGGGGATGAATTCGGACAGAGAGAGAGAGAAAAAAAAAATAATAAAAACACAGATAGGATAAGAAAAAAAAAAAAAAAAAAATTCTTGGAAAAAAAAAATATCTCTACATAGTAACATGTAAACCAAATGAGGCACGGGCAAATTGCGAAGGAGTATAATAAATAAGGGTGCTCACATGAGTACAGTCAAAAAAAAAAAAAAAAAAACAACATCTAAAGGGAAAATTTTTTTTAACAACTGAATAACTTTCTGCAATTCACCGTAAATCATATGGTCAATAGGACCGCGAGATTGATTCAATCTTTGATTTGACCATGTACAGGAGGCTCTGGTCCAACAGGTTGGGGGTCACTGGGACACGCGAGTCGAGGGGCGTGCCCATTCAAAAAAAAAAAGGGTGTGTATGTGTGCATATATGTGTAATACGTGTATGTTCATATGCGCATTGTTGCCATTAAAACGTTCCTGCGAGAAAAATTCGTGTGGAATTCTAGAATCGCGAAAAAAAAAAATATATATATATATGAATAAGGAAAATCAAAGGTTGGAAACCGTCTCGATGAAGAAGAGGGAGTAAGGGTCATAGGGGGGAAGGTATAGGGGTAAGAATCTTAGGGGGGTAGGACAAAGAGTAGGGACAGCAACTGACGTAAGTTAGCCGACTTAAATAGGCCATTGGGTAGACAAGAGTAAATTGAAAAATGGTTTCAGCTCAGAGGAACACCGAACAGGATTCTACGATATGAAATAGTGAAAGGTAGGGGCGCGCAACCAGTTAGAATTTCGAAAAAAAAAAAAATGCAAATAAGAATAAAGAAGACTTAAAGAAAATTGTAGAAAATTAGATTGCCTATGTTTAGTTTTAATTCCATCAACTAACACTAGGAGGCGTGTTTACCGCTGGAATTATAACTATAGGGGGGCTGTGATGAATCGCAGTGGATACGAAAATATAGTAGCTTCCACCTTACGAATGAATAAATAATAATTCAGAATTATAACGAAATCAACACACTAGCGACATCTAGCTGATTAAGTTTGATTGGGCCATGGAGACTGCAGAGATCTATAATTATTAAATTAATGTCAAGTTTTGATAAATAGAACACAGAGGGATCCAATTATAAACACTTAAGATTGATCTACCAATCAGAGAAGGGGGAGGTTACCTTTTTTCAAGACAAAGAGATGGACTTTGGACTAGACCATTAGTCTGAGATTTATGGGGTAAAAATCATCATCAACCCGAGAGATCAATACGCTTTAAGATAAACACAATCCCACGTTCGGTGCATTTGGTACAATGACCCTAATTTTAAAGGTAAATATTGAGTACAACAGAGGAATCGACAACCGCAGTTAACGAACAAATAAATCCATATTATGTTGAAAAAATGATGCAATAAAATAGCAAGGAAATATAATGAACGGAAGATTAAAGAAAAGACCTGGAAAACGTGGGAAAAGCTACTGTAGGGATACTCAATTGCATAACGAGAACGTGAAGAACAAAAGGAGGCCAGATTCAGAGGAAAACGTACGTTTGATATTTAAAAGAAAGAAAAACGATGGAAATTAGGAATGTCACTTTTAAATGAAGCAATACGGTCAGGGAAAACGATTTGAAAAGAAAATCTAATAAAAAAAACGGACATTTAAACGGAAGTATTTATTGAACAATATAAGATTTCGACTTAATTTTGCGTTTCAGACGAGTTTAAATAGATATCGTTATATATTTGAAATAGGATGGTTATTCTAGTTATATTACGTTAGATTAATTCAAAGGAAGGGATCGTTTTACGTCATTTGCTATGAGAAAATACTATAGACGATAGAACAAATTGCTGAGGCAATTGATGTAAAAAAAGGTTGTCGAGCTCACACACGATTTTGTTGTTTAAACAATAATATTTCCGACATGGTTTTGGGTGATTATGATAGTCTTTATTGCTTTTGGGGCAATAAAAGTTAACATGGAACTTATGCAATATTTGGATAAGATAAAAGAGATTAAATTTAACGAGTTAATATTAATTTATTATTTACGACCAAGTACGTAGAAATCGAAAACATCAACATATGTCAGCGATGATACTTTATGGGGTTTTGGGATGAAACGAGACACAATTTTATATGTTTTTATACAAAGCAATTAACCGGACACATATCCCAGAGTCAAATTGGAATTTTCTTCTATGAAAATTATGAAAAAATAGCAGATTGAATATTTATGACTAGAAGGTGAAGTTTTCTAAGAGAAGATAAGCATTGGAAATTATGCAAATGATGGTAAAGAATGAAGTAAAGACAGTTTAAAGACGATTCCGTAAGGAAAACTCATGAAAATTCAGAAGTATTGATGAAAACAGTAAATTTGGCTTGGAATATAACTAATCATATAGTTATGGACAATGACATAAGAATGAAGCAGAGAAATCATAAAAATAACGTCGTATATAAAATATAATTGAAGAAAATAAGAAAATTCAAGTCTACGACATAAGTAGAGACAATACAGCTTAAAATTGAATTGATTCATATAGGAAACATGAAAATGTGGGGAAATTTAGGGAAATGAAAATTGGAAAATGCGTAATGAAGATTTCGACATGAGTTTGTTCGTGTTCTGGTAACGATAAACCAAATTGAGAATTACATACAGTTTATTGAAGACGTACCTATTATATATTGAGAGAAAAAAGGACACGAAAATCATGATATTTTAGTTAAATTTGTAAGACCTGAAGACAAAGGAACGACGGGGCAAAATTTGACATAATGGTAGGTTCGACACTGGAACAATTTACGTAAGAGACGGAAGATTTCTAAAATCAAAGGGGCCGGACTTAACACGTTGATACGAATATAACAGAATTGATATATGAAATCTCGAGTTGTTAGAGTTTGAATTAGAAAATCAATGAACGCGTAATTAAGATGTTCTAATCCTGGAGGTACATATAAAACCTAGGACTTAGAAGAATCGGGATCAGTTTTCGGTGTTAGTTGTCGTGAAGGAGTCGTCGGGGACCAATCGTCGGGTTAAAACGTGGAAGTTACGTGACGTAGCGTCTAAAACGGTTATTAGTTGAAAATTTCTTAAGTGTTGTAAAATTTTGAGACTTAGAAAAATTCGGAGTGGGAATTCTGGGACTTATAAAAATTACGGTCGTGATTAAATCTGTGGAGTGTTGAAAATTAAATAAAGTGTTTTATATAGTTTTACAATAAATTCAACTTGTCATTAAAATAAAAAGTTTATATAGTGTAGCGAATTTAAAAAGAAACAACAGTGTTTAAAGAATTTTATAACAGCAGTGAATAATAATATATTTATTTATAAATTCAACTTGTCATTAAAATAAAAAGTTTATATAGTGTAGCGAATTTAAAAAGAAACAACAGTGTTTAAAGAATTTTATAACAGCAGTGAATAATAATATATTTATTTATAAGTTCAACTTGTCATTAAAATAAAAAGTTTATATAGTGTAGCGAATTTAAAGAAAATCAACAGTGTTTAAAGAATTTTATAACAGCAGTGAATAATAATATATTTATTTATAAATTCAACTTGTCATTAAAATAAAAGGTTTATATAGTGTAGCGAATTTAAAGAAAATCAACAGTGTTTAAAGAATTTTATAACAGCAGTGAATAATAATATATTTATTTATAAATTCAACTTGTCATTAAAATAAAAGGTTTATATAGTGTAGCGAATTTAAAAAGAAACAACAGTGTTTAAAGAATTTTATAACAGCATTGAATAATAATATATCTATTTATAAATTCAACTTATCATTAAAATAAAAAAAGGGGTCCTTCGACAACTGGCAAGGTTGATTAAAACGTCGCGCATGTTGTGAGAATTACCCTGGTAATTAATTAATAGAATCTAGAATCAGTTTTTATACTTAAAAATTTCAGTGGTAAAATAGAGTCTACAATCAGTTTATACTTTGATAAAACAGGGAATGAAGTGCCCGGATAGGGTTAATCGTGCAATTTAACGGAGTGTATGATCTTATAATAAATCTAAAATCAGTGTTTGCAATAATTTCCGATTCAATAAAATCTAATAATTAATTAATTAATTACAAATTCAATGCGGGAGGAGTTTAATATAGTGTGTTTGAATTGCTTTAAATTTGTACTATGAAGGTTAAAATAGAGTTATTTAGTCCGAGGTTATATAAAGAAAATTACAGTCTAATAAGTTTCATTAAATAAAAAAATTTACGTTTAGGTCGAAAGTTGGAAATTTTATTACGAGATATTAATTATCGTTAGGTGACAACGCAATAATAATAATTGATCCGAAATCTGGAAAATACTTAACACATAATTAGATAGGATCGTTCTTCTTCAATAATAACGGCAGATATTAAAGGAAAACGTGAGGATTTTTACATCAGAGATCTATTCAAAGGAGAAAGGAAGGAGATGAGTAGTTACACAGGTAGTATGGATGCTCTAATAAGTTTCTCGCCGATGATAGTAACCCGGTGGAGCTGAAATTAAGACATTAGAGCTTGGTGAGTCCTTACAATATTTAAGCTTTTACAGGTTCCTGTGGATATCCTGACACTGATGGACGTAACGCCAAGTAAGGGTAAATAAATAATTAACCAATTTATTAGCATTCGCATGTCACACCTCCCATACAGAATGAAATGTTGCTAAACAAATACTTAACACATAATTAGATAGAAACGCATCACTAAATCAATTTTGGTATCTTAGCGTATTTGTAAGACAAATACCTATCGTTTCTTTTCACTAGCACGATTAGGGTATGGTTGTATGACCTTCGATAGTGTACCAAAATTACGATTTGAGTTCAAGGCCATCCATTGACCCAGTCACCTAAATTCATTAACGAATAAACAAAACAAAACTTAACGTCAGGGACAAGTTTATCAATTATAGCTTGAGATGAAATCTGCGGTCAATATGTGAAGGCGACATTGACGTTTAAATTCACTCAATTCTAAATGACTTGATTTTACTAGAGCGACCGCCAATAGTTAGCATTGATTCAGCATGCAAAAATTTCGCAAAGTAAAGTACTGCGACTAGCTTCAAACTCTAAGAGAGCACATCACAATTATTTAGGAGGTCATTGATTCAATGTCGACTTGATTTATCTCATTTTTAAATCTTCCTTATAGGAAGTAGGTATCCAAGAACCCATAAATACCCATTATCCTAAATACCTAACACACGAGGAGCTAGTGACCTCATTTAAACAACACTGGTGTTCAAATACTCATACAGTCCTGAATCCTAACTTGTCTTCGAACGTAAACTTCAAGGCTTCTGTATGTAGGTATGAGCCATCTGGAAATGTAAGTGTCAACCTTTCTCGAACGGACGGCTTTGATCTTGTGGCGGTATTGTCGAGGTGGGCATGCGGGGAAGAGGAAGGACGTATGCGGACAGTACGCTGACGCGGCATTAAAGCCACAGGTTATTTGCATACCGTGAGTCTTGTCGAACCTGAAAGCAAACATAAGGTTCACGAGGTGAGTTTTATGTCAGCTAGTCAGAGGTGGAATGTAACGCTGGGTCGGTTACGTGGGAGGAAGGATCTGCCCGTCACAAGCTTACGCCACATTTAACGGATAGAGGCATGATAAGGGAAGACATGAAATACCCCTTCTAGACTCAGTAGAGTTAAATTCAATCCGGCGGAGATGGAAGTCGGAGTGAGGCAGAAAAACGGCATGAAGACTTGGTATTCCCCCATCTGGCGTGAAGAGCCCCTTTCGTAACAAGAGACGCTCGTCGAAGAGAGTAAAACTCGGACTTAAGGATAAGCTTAGCAAACGTACTTGGGAGAATCCGGTTTGAAATTGTTGTTCATCGGTTTTCACTTGGTTAGCGGAGGTGCCGACTTTTTAAGCAAACATATTATCCCCTCCCCATATCCCTCCATTCCTGCTCTTTCAACAATTTTGCGAATACTAACCAATAGCACTAACTATGACTACAAACACATTATGTTAGGAGAAGTTGCAGACAAGGACTTCAATTGAGAAAACTGGACCTTCGAGTTCGATCATCCTAAGGTAAGGTTTGCTTTCTTGAAATGTTTAATTTATTAACTGTTGTTTATGTTATCGTTGTATCAGCGGTGATAGGAAGAATTAAATAAACACACTAAATTCCTATGGAAATCAAATAGACACAAGGTTTAGGGCGGGGGTAGTTTATCAAACTCGGTTAAATATTCTAAAATAATAATAAATAAATTGATCGGAAAATTCTCACCCTTTCTCTAAAAGAATCTATGGGTTACCACACGTAATACATTATCTTCTCTACATATGTGTGCATATTAAGTATGCAAACAGATGTAAAATCTAAAACAAAAAATTTACACAACGCAGATTATAGAAATAATGTGAACAAAAATCTTAAATCTTGATTACTGTGAGAAAATCGCAGGGATTTAAGAAGATAGGGTAGGTTTAGCTAGATTATAAGGTATAGGGGTTTAGAAATCACGAGCCTGAGGTAGAAATAAACCGAAAGGAGGGTTGAGTCAGGCCATCATACCTAGTGGTGTGATCAGTAGGACATAAGGGTAGAATTATGAGCGTGGCTACGAGACAGGAGCTACGAGATTTAAACTACGAGGTAGAAGCTTAGAAAAGTAAATCAGCTAGGTAGGGTTCATCACAATTGGAGTCAAAAGCCTAGAGTGGCGGACCATTACAAAGTGTAGAATTATTGCACTCCGTACTGCTTGAGTGTAAATCTTTTGTTAGAATGTACATAAATGTCAAATTATTTTCATGATAGCATTTTATAGAGCTGCAGAGAGTACGTGACATCGCATCGAAAGGTAGGATCTTCTCAATTCGCCGTTTGAATGTAAATTTATATATTAGATGCTAGGAGGGAAAATGCAGATTACTTCAATAAAAATAGTCGTCGATGAGCGTAGGTGTATAACGGGTGCTAGGGGAGGAAGCTGGATGAATATAGATAGATAATTAGTTGATTTTCAAGCTAGTCAGACTCAGTCATTGTTATTCGAAGCCTTGCAGATTGTAACACGCCATACCTAAAAGAACAGGGGTTTACCACAAATAAATTATTAATTAAATTGGATTAACTATACCAAACCACTAAAACAAAAAAGTACACAACGTTGTGGGGTTAATTACTATTGATTAATTAAGAGCATCTCGTCACGTTTGCATAAAAGTATTACGTGATGGGGTTGAAAAGGCGCCGCAAAAGAAATGCAGGGGAGAGACGCGAGAACGGGCGAGCTACGAGCTTTTAAAGGCCGGCCGGGGTTGCGCCTGTAGCTGTAGCAATGTAGCAGCATTTAGGAAACCAAGAGGAAGGTTTTACTTCGGGGGGGGGGGGGATTATCACAACTTTCTCCTATTTTTCAGCAAATAAACGACGGCGAAGATAAAAGTGAGTATACATATTTATGTAGAATTGAATTCGTAGTTAATTTTCTGCATTCACCGAGAAGTGTTGAGTCAACTGCGTTATTATTTATTACGTTGGCTGTCAGAAATACACCAATAAATAATCCGATTGCGCAGTTGAAAGTCTTGACCAGTAACGAAGAACCCACGGCCCTTGAGCAGCAGACTGCCCCCGAGTCCATTTTTTGTTGCCCATAGCCAACTTGGCTAAATAAAATATCAAAAATTTTGCGGAAATTAATATTCAACGGTTTCTGTTCTGTTTTGCAAAAGGGTTTAACGGAAAACTTTCTTCAAAGTTCTGAATAAGCCGATAAAAAAATAAAATTTTCTTTCATATTCTTTAAAAGAGAAAATTTTACAGTTTTACATGATGTGTAGAACATATTCACTTTTGCAGCGTAGCGCATTGTTGAGTATATGCTTAATGCCAAAAACCAAAATAACAAGTAAATATTTTTTAATCTGTTTTTTAATATTTCAGAGTGATAAAATTTGACAGCTTTTATTGGTTTGGCCTTGGAGATTAGTAAAATTTTCGCCTGCGGCGCTTACTTTTTTAACTTCTATAACTGTTTCAATAAGAAGAATGCATTTTAGAACATAAAAATTAGATTTCGCAACATGACTGACCGCATATTTAACAAAGCTCGTGAACAAATTGTAAATTGATAAAAATAGCTATCCTTTTAAAAAGGTTGATTATCATTAGTCTAGACAGAAATGCAGTTGTTTTAAAAGAGAAAATATTTATATCTATGAAAAATACAAACGCCGTCCGTAGATTGCAATTAGATTGGCGCTTGTAGATCAAAACAGGTTTAAAATATCAGAAAAATGTTTCGCTTAGCATGGAAAAAAACCACTGCAACTCACAGCAATGAGGTAACAATATGACTAAAGATTATATAAATTAAAATATTAAAAACTTCATTGGACATTTATGAGCGTTTGTAATAACACTGTTTTTAGACATTAGAGATTTCACAGTATCAAGATTATATTGGGATTGTTATTAATTTGGGAGGCAGGTATCGGTACTGCTATCCCGGGAAACATTCATTGGATAACCCACATAGTGGCGGAAGTATTAAGCTATCCCTCCCAATGTGGCGCAAGGCGATGTTCCAAGAGAGAGGTCAAAAAGTCTTCCTCAACCAGTCTCTCCCGATCCGACCCGCCACCTAGTGGGTGTGAAAATGCATCCGCCGCCAAGGTCCGGACAAACCTTTAACTCTGCTAAGTTACCCAACGTGCCAACATTACCTAAGGTGGCCAATGGCGGAGGTGTTTGTTATCCAAAAAATGGTTCCCATAACCACCTCCCAAATGCTTCTGATCAATAACTAGTGAAAGAAAATACTAGCTTTAAATTGCATTGTCGTTATCATAATATTTGCTTAAAAAATTATCGAACTTCAATGATTGCAAAAAATAGGACTGGTCCTAATGTGATAGCCGCCCAATGTACATCTGATTTCCATTATATTTTAATTGAAAATATTTTAGCCTAACAATTCCAGAACCTTTTCATTGTAATAAATAATAAATTTCGGGCATTTCCAGTTCCGCGGTACTTGAAAGAAACCACCCCTTCCTCGTTATGATCAATGGCTAAAGTAAACCTGTCCCTAAAATGTCAAAACCAACAGAAGTCGGGAGTTATCGGAACTCTTAACTTCAGCTATAACTGGACTGGTGGGTTTATGCGAGGGCTGCCGGATATCGCCGTAAATATTATTTATAGCTGCTTCAAAGACACTCAGTGTCAGACAGGTGCTATTTTATTAATAGCCTTTGAAAAAAAAAATCTGATATTTAAACGGGTGAAATTTCAATGCTTGGCTTAAGATTTTTGATTGATTGAACATTGAAATTTGGGAGGCGGGTATGGGTACCGCCGCCCTGAGAACCATTTGTTGGATAACCAACACCTCATCGACCGGTCAGTGGTTGAGTGGGCATCGCGTTTGGATCCCACCTAGGGATTCCGTGTTCGATTCCTCGGCTGGCTAAGTCCTCCACCAGGACTCAAGCAACATTTTCGGCTTTCTGTGCTGATAGTAGGAGATTTAAAAATATTGTCGGGTTATTCGTAACCCGGAAATGTTAGTCTTTCTTTAAAAAAAATAAAAAAGGTCACCCCAAGTGTGTTTTTGTTTAACAATGATTCACATAGGAGGCCCGGAGAAAAAATATTTCCCTCAGGGCCTTTGTCATCTTTGCGGATGCTTTATGGAAGGTCTTTTTAGGATACAAAGGAAAGGAAGTTCTTGGAAGGAAAAATGCCTGAGGTTTGACTGGGAATCTGGGGGTCAGTTTGTCCAGAAGTGACGGACGTATAAATCCATCTCTCTCCCTGCCCGTTGGCGGGGGCAGAGATGGATTTATGGGAGGCGATGATCCGAGAGAGTCCTGATGGAGAGGTCAAAACTGTTATTTAATGATGTAGCCACTGTTACACTCGGCTAACGTTGCAAACCGGTTGGATCAATAAATACGCGCGTGGTCAAGATATAATATTTTTTTGCACAACGAGTCTACCTACTACAAGACTTTTTATCTTAGGTTATCTCTTACGACAGAGGTGTTGGTTATCCAATAAATGGTTCCCGGGACAGCGGTACCCATACCCGCCTCCCAAATTATCAAGTTCTGCAAGTATTTTTGTTACAGCTGTTTCGGCTTACGAGGCCATTTTTGGACTGTGGTTATACCACTTTGAAACAACTTATTTATAAAATTTTAAATGACGATTTTTGATGATGACTAAATTGATTTATTGCCGGTTAAACCAATTTGATGAGACACTAATTAAGACAGTTTAAAATACTTACTCAGCGCTTCAAAGTTGATGTTATTTTCTCAAATGAATTCTGGGTGAAGTGAGATTGAATAAATTTTCTTACCTGAAACAAAAGAAAAACATTTTTTTGAAAATATTAAATTTATCTAATAATAAAAACAGTGGTACCCGGGTTCATGGGGTGAGGTTTGTCTAGGTCTTGGAGGCGGATGACCTGGACACACTGAACCCCAGATTCCCACCCACCCCTTAAACCCTTTTCCTTCCCAGAACTCTCCTCTCCTTCCCTTAATAAAAAACCCTCCACACAGCATCCCCAAAGATGACATAGGCCCTGAGGGAAATCATTTTCCTCAGGCCTCCTGTGTGGAGCTCATGTAAAAAAAATGTCTGTATGCAATTTATTTATTTATTTATTTGTACATATAACAAACAGCGCATTAGTTACATTGGTTAAAAACAATTTACAATTAATAAGTAAATTTCATGGTGAGTAGTAATTATGTGTTACCATAACCGGGTGATGTGTGGAGAGGAAAGGTGTGTGTGTGAGTATGTGTGTACGTATGTATGTATGTGTGCGCATTGAACAATTTATGTTATTGACATGATGCTCTTTTTATATACAATGAATCTTTATGGTATGTTAAAATTAACTATTGAAAGAAGTTTGGTACAGCCAATGTTATTATTTAAAATTTTGTGTGTAAATGTGAAATCAGCTATTGCTCGCCTTAAATTATGTTTAGTTCATGTAATAAGCCCTGACGATGTTCGAGATAAGCGAAACCTAGTTGGCTGTTAAATATTAATTTAAACAAAAAGTGGTGTTTTACAAAGTGTGTTTTTTCATTTAAAACCATAAGTGTTGAGTTATTGATGGAATAATTAAATAATTAATAATTATATTGATGGAATTAAAATATAATAAAAATATAATGGAATTAATTATTTTGATGGAATAATTAAATATTTATAATTATATAATAACTCAACATTTATGGTTTTAAATGAAAAAACACACTTTGTGAAACACCACTTTGTTTTTTTGCATAATTAATAATAATTATTAATATTAATTATGCATATTTACAAAAGTAGACACTGCATTATAAACGGCATCAGGGTTATATTACACATGAGGAAATTATGCCTATTAAAATTGCAGTGCAAAAATTTAGTGGCGATGAAATTGCAGTGATTAAAAATATTACATTATGAAAATGAAACGCTTTTTAATTGATGTGGTGAGTACAATTTAATACTGCTCCTATTAGTTGTAACAACATTTAAGTATATATAGAGTATTTTGTGAAATTCAACAGTGTTTTTTTTTAATTATTATAAATACCTTTCACCAAAACTTAACTAATATTAAATTTATTTACATTATCGTCTTCTTGTAGTTATACGCTGGTATATAATAAGACCGGTCAGTGGTTGAGTTATTTTACTGTGTTCGATTCCTCGGCTGGCTAAGTCCTCCATCACAAAACAAGCAACGTTTTCATCATTATGGTGGTGGTAGTAGAAGATTTTCAACTATTTTCGGGTTATTCTTAACCCGAAAAAAAAATATATATATATATATATTTCCAGTAGTGAAACAAATAAGATTACCAAATGGAAACATCACAACACGCTTCCGACAAGAATCCGACTTTTCACAATTGTAATTTCACATTCTTTCAGTGCTTCCAAAAGCTCCCTGCAAAGCACATATTGCGTAGTGTGCATAATATTCACAGGCTGTACTCTACATAAACAGGTACTGTGTACACACACGCCAACATAACTGCGCAAGGTTAACACACCGCGGAAACCTAACACTCTTAATAAACAAATATGAATATTGAATGTGGGGAGCGGGTTGGGGTGGTGTGGAGGTGGTGAAGGGAAGGGGGAAGGTGGGAGACTCTGGGGAAGCGAAGTCGTAAATTTCACGGCGGTGTATTCATGGGTTGGAATAACTTGCTCTAACTTCCTCGCACTTGAGAACTACCAACCAAGCGAGACACCTGGCGATTTAAAAAATATTTCGCATTTGTGTCTATTTCTTCCCGTTAAAGAATGTTAAAAATTTTGTAAAAGATTTTATCCACATTTTTAATCATATTTATTATTAATTTTTTAAAACATAATTTTATTCTGGGCTATATTTACTAACAAATTCGTCTCCAAGAATACAGCTAAAAGAATGACGCAAATGGCACGATAGTGGTCATTCAAGAAAAAAGTTGTTCCACTAGAATCATCATTCTCCGAACCTTCAACATATAATTTAACTCATAAGGCGTAATAAACACAAAACTCTATAACAAAGAATGCTACATGATAGGTGATTACTTAATTAAAATAACTCGAGTTCACGAACCTTGGAAATCTTGCTCGATTGAGCAGTCGTTCGTTTGAATTGACTCTTTGAGTAGTATAATTAAACGAAAATGAGTACCTTATAATACAAAACAATTATGAAACTAATTGCTATTTTAATTTATTTGACCGTAACCGGTTTCAGCTTGTTAAAGCAATCTTTAGACTGGTACAAATTATTCTTAATCTACGGTTTATATAAATAACATATGGGAGAGGGGTGGTCCAAAGGGATTTTATATACCAATTTATAGTAAAGTATAATAAAAATAAAGCTTTATCTTGCAAGATTATTATCTAACTTAATTTGAAACTACGCAAACAAATGGTTCAGTGGGGATCCAAAGAATTGTCCCCACGGTATTTGAATTCACATACGAGTGCGCATGCGCGGTCGCATACGATCGCGAAACAACGCAATGAATGATCCATAATGCCTATGGGGACAGCTCGGATTGTCCCCCAAGTGCGCAGTAGATTCTGCGCACTGAGAAATAGACCAGCTGTTTTCACGACCGTACATAGTTTGCTGTACGCGCGTCGGGTCTTATTAAAATCATCCAGAATAATTTTTTGTGTTTTATTTCTGCAAATGTTAATTACTTTTATGTTTAAATAATTCATTCATTTTGGTGAAGACTGACTGTTATTATTATTACATTGACTGTTATTTCCTTTAGTATGTTTCGAGTGTAACTGGTGGGGACTGTTCCCATTATCCCCCTGTGAAGAACCGCCACTGTTATCTAGTATCATTGCGAGTACCTACATCAGAGGTCGCATTTTGCTCCAGTGAAGAGCCGACGGAGATTACATAAATAATAAAACAACTACAAACGTCAAATGTCTCCCTTGATTTCACGAAGTATAGCGGCGCAGTACTAAGGTGTGACTTGAATATCCACCCCCCACCCCCACCCCCCATCTCCTAACCCGTACAGCCGAAACTTTGTCGTGATAATAGATTTAGTTTTGTATTCAACAGACATCCCGTCATCCCCCACCCCCTTCCGCCTTCTTGCTACATCCCGAGACCAAGTTATATCGTTTGTTTTTAAACTGGTGTGTCCAAAAATAACTTCCGGGCTACTGCTAATTGAACAAAATCTTATAATAAAACTTTATTTCCGATGTACTTTAGCATAAGAAACCTCTGTGGCTTGACTCCAGTTCAATTATATATTTATCACTGTATATGTATTGTGTAAAAGCTATTTGTTTCTTACAAATAAATAAATAAAATAAATAATAATAATAAAAAGGTCAACTCTTTGATGGGAAACTTAATTCAAACTATTGTGTAGTATTCTTGTTCGATGCTACAAACAAAAAATGCAACTATTTAAATAGTGACCGGATAACTTAGAATGAACTCAACTCAACACCTCCTTTGAAAAGTTACTAAGAGTGATTAAAAAATAGATAAAAAAAATTGTTAAACGAGTTACGTTGTGGGCTGTTTTCATTTTTTTCACAGCTTTCAATAACTTTTAAATAGTAGATATCGGTTTTCCTTTAAATTGCTAAGAAAGCTATTATCAGCCCACGCCGATTGCGAGTCAAAAGCCTTACCGTTAGACCACGCTGGCCGTCGAATGAATGATTTTTTCGATTGACGATTGATTTTGTCGATTGATTATTGATTTTGTCGGTGTAAGTCTAAGCTTTAACTTTAGGGTGCACATTTTACACCGGCGCTGTGCAAGCAGGTTTCCCACAGAGCATTGGACCATCCCATCGTTTTGGAAAGGAATAGGGTTTTTAAGGGTGGGCAGGAATCTGGGGGTCAGCATGTCCAAGAGTGACAGACTTATGAATCTATCCATACCGCTGAGAGTTCTGCTGGAAACGTCAAAAGGTCTACTTCAACCAGTCTCTCCTTCCCTTCCATGCAGATACATCCGCTGCCAAGGTCCGGATAAACCTCACATCATGAACCCGGGCACCCTTGGTAAGTCACCTAACGTAGCGAACCACTTGGGATGACCTATGACTTAATACAACTATGTAATTTTTGTCTTTAAAAAAATGTCAACAGCCTGCTGCCTTATTTTTAATAAAATTGTTTTGTTATTACTTAATTGAGAAACAAATATTTGTTTGGAGTACCTATCTACCTTAAAGAAATCTTTAAAAATATCGATAATGATGAGATCTACATCGATAATTTCGGTGTATTTGAATCTACCTAAAACGGCTTTGTCATATGCTTGCTAACGGCAGGTAGATTCAGTAATCAGCCTGTTGCCATGAACACGGGTATAGATCAGAATCTACCCTTTGTTGAATGTTAAATGTCTTGCAAACAGAACCAAACAGTGAGATACAACCGCCCTCTGTACTGTGTACAATGCCATCACTAACATGGAATCCAATACAACCTACTATCATTGGAGAACCTACTGTATTGAATGAGATGATAGCGGTTAAATCTCCTCGAAAATTATCCCGGTAAATTAGTTTGAAGTTAAAATTAGTTCAGATTTGTATTTACTCAATTGCAATACGGACAATGACAGGTTTTATTAGTACCGTGCCGGCAAAAAAGGCAATAAACATACGTTCCTAATCGATATAATGCTGCATCTCTTTCTTACACATTAAATAATGGTGAGACAAAGATGAGACACACAAAATACGTGTGAATGTTAGCAAACTAACTAACAAAATACTTCTTTTTTCCTTAGGAGGAAACAGATACATCTTATTACTACGGCGACGAGAATTGGGTTTCATTTTCTTTATACGTATGATAATGATTGTATGTTTCCTTTGGTGGTAGACATACGTTCATCGTTTGCCTCTTTTTCGACTGTTGTTTTTTAGTGTGTAAGAAAATAAACCTTACTTAAATATCTCAAAATATCAAATAGTTAGATTTTCTCGAATACAAAATCCAGTTGTCTTTAATTACAACATTGATAAGAATGCTCTTGAGATATTAACATAAATTAAAGACTTAGGCATCACTTTTCAGTCAAATCTTTCATTTGTTAACCACAAAACAGAAATCTCTAATAAGGGCTTAAAAATGTTGGGATTTATAACCAGACTATTACTACCTAGAAATTTGAACAATATAAAGTGTATTAAACTATTATATTTTGCCTAAGTTAGAAGTCAACTTGAGTACAATTGTCCCGTCTGGAACCCACATTATAATATACATATACAAGCTGTTGAAAGAATATAAAACAAATTCTTACGTTTTCTAAATTTTAAAACGGGCATTCCAGCAATTATGTTGAACTACAACACTAGTTGTTAAAAGCCCAGAAAAATGCCGTAAATAAATAAATAAAGAACAAAAGCAAAACCTAATAGATTATAATAAAATAAATAAAAAACTTTATTCCACTTAATTTAAATATAATAAAAACCATAGCAATGAACAATGGATACAAAAGCGAAACTATTGATAGCTTACTAAAGAAAAAGGATAAAAAACTGACATTAACAATTATTTCACAAGGCCTTAAAAATGAAAAAGATATCACGAAACAATGGGTTAAAATTCCGTATATTGGCGAAATATCAACAAAAATATCCAGATTAACTAATAATGATAAATGCAAAACAGCTTTTTTATAATGTGAATTCTCTAGGGAGAATTTTAATCAATAATAAAGATAAGAGAGAAAAACTTGAAAACTCAGGCGTTTACCAAGTGAACTGTGCTGACTGCCCATCGTATTACGTTGGTAAAACAGGGAGATCATTCAAAACCCGAATTAAAGAACACTTTACAAACCGGGTGAATGACAAAGGAGAATTGTCGAATGTAGCTTCACATTTTTTATAAAATAAACACTCGTTTGATAAAGACAGAGATGTTAAAGTTCTTCATACTTGCAATAAAGGTCATAAACTAGATAGACTAGAATCTTTAGAAATTACTCGCTTAACTAAAAAAATAGACCCTAACTTTGTAATGAATAAACAATTAGAATCATTTGCTAAGTCTCCGCTTTTGTATCCATTGTAATTTTCATAATAATTTCGAAATTTAAAATAAGTATTTAGTTTAAACCATTCCTAATCTAATGTAAACATGCATCCCTTCAAAAAGTAACTTTGTAATTAATACGCTATTAGAATCATTTACTGAAACACCAGGTTTTTATCCGGTATAATTTTCATAATAATTTTGAAATTAAAATATGTATTTTGACCATTCCCACTCCAATGTAAACATGCATCCCTTCAAAAAGCAATTAAAAAATCCCATTGATCATAGATATGTATAATAACGATTTGACAATAAAATTATTCCATTAATAATTCAAATTACTTGTAAGGTTTTTCCCTAATCAATGGATATTGAAGTGAGCTACAAACCCAAAGTAATTAGCCCACTGGAATTACCAAAATACTTAGAAATTCGACAGTCTAAAACGACTTAGTAACAAAAATAATTCATTAAAATCCTTGTAGAATACCCCTCTCCCCCTCCCCCATATGTTATGTATATAAACCGTAGGCTAAGAATTATTTGTATCATTATTTTGAAGATGGCTCTGACGAGCTGAAACCGGTCACGGTCAAATAAAATTAAGTGGAATAAAGTTTTTTATTTTTTTTATTATAATCTATTATAATGGACTTTCACCACGAATTATCAGTTTCAAAAATAGAAATATTAAAAAGCAAAACCATCAGCGCATTGACATTTGACGTTTTAATTCACTCACACTTCAATATTATTCTTGTAACTATATTTCATACTTTCAAAATTAGTTAGTATTGTAGGGGTCTACGCAGACGTCACGGTGTGGTGTGTGAGAGAGATGCAAGAAATTATTCGTTTTTTTCCTTAGGAGGAAACAGACCTACGTACATTGTGTATCTCATCTTTTGAAAGAGCTGCAGCATTATTGCGACATGTTAATTGCCTTTTTTACGGTACCGTAATCGAGGATCATCACAGTAATACTAAAAGCCCTCAATGACTGGAACATGTTTTTTACTTATTTTAACTTTATACGTCATATGTCGTATACGGGGATGGTTAGTAGATTCTTTTGGAGAAAAGAATGGCGTGAACCTGGTTCTTGAAGAGACCAATGTTGTGCCCAAAAATAAAATAATTATTATATCAACATCTTAAGATTAAGTATCCTTATTAGAAATTAAAAGTAACGACAGGTGAAAAGGAAAATTAAACTCCATACAGGATATCCAAAAAATCATTGGAGGTTTGATAGGCCAAGAGACCAGAATATTTTAATTTAATAAACTAATACTTCGCAAAAAATTCTTGAAGGTGTAGAGGTCGAACAAAGACACCGATCTGCAGTCTCACTTCAATACGATTGGTCCCCCATACACCAATAGGATTCAAGCCTTATCTCAAGCCACTCTCGCGCGCTGGAACAAAGATCAGCCAAACCATTCTACCCTAAACTCCCAGTCAATACACAGCTTTGTAAATGGTGCTTGTTCGCTCTCCACTTCATATACAATTGCTTATATTTAAATATTACATTATGATGCGTTTTGTTCGTTGGTATTTTGTTAAATAAACTGAACGATTGTACTTAAATCAAGCTGTAAAAATACAGCAAAGATTTTACAAAAATGTACTTAACACGGTTAGGAGCAAGCGCAACTGAACATCAGATATACGCACGTCAGAGTTTTTATTATATTTCCTAGAAATCAAGACTACTGATTTCTTTTTCATGTAAATAAGATAAAACAGTAAAATCACAATTGTTTATTTATGCCATTGAGTGAATTGGCGCGAAGAAAGTTATATAAATACGTACTAAAATTAGATAGAAACAGCATTCCCGCATACACGTTTTTTATACTTTAATTTATGTTTTCCTTTTTTTCTCCGGTAGCTGCTATTCCCATTCCAACAAAGCAATTTTCACTGCGCAGTAACAACGTACTGCGTATATTGAACAATTTAACATGTGGTCACGTAGCTAATACTAAATGCTACCGATTTTGGCAGCAGTTAAACTTCAGTTAATAATAAAATTAACGTAGCATCCCGCTCGAGGCAACATGAATTTTACAACCGAAAGAAGATAAAAACTAATTGTGCATATTAGCTTTATTCATGGACCGTTGCAGAATGCGGTAAGTTTTTGTTGTATAGATACTAAATCAGCATTAGGAATGAAAACATTTAAGTTTATAGCTGCAGTTACATTTTGCATTGAAGATATTGTAAAAAACATTATGTGATTTAATGTTTGGTAACTTACCAGGGGTGCCCGGGTTCATGGGGTGGGTCTTCGTGGTAAATGAGTTTGCCCACCTACTGTGTGGCAGACCGAATCGGGAGACTGATTGAGGGAGACCTAACCTAAACTGGGCGTACGGTACAAGGCCCTCAGTTACTTTAATAGTACACAACTGCTGACCTGTACAAATTGCAAGAGCACCTCGGAAGGTGAGGAAAATAATTTCCCTCAGGTCCTATATAATCTTTAGGGATGCTGTGTGAAAGGTCTTTTATGGAAAAGGAAGGAAAGGATATTCTGGGTAGGAAAAAGGTATGAGGGGTGGGTAGGAATCTGGGGGTCAATGTTTCAAGGAGTGAAGGACGTATGAATTCCATCTCTCCAGACGATAGGTCGAGAGAGACCGGCTGAAGAGGTCTAGGTTAGACCTCCCTCAACCGATCTCCCATCATGGCCCACCATGCAGTTGGTGGATAAACGCTTTGGCCGCCAATCCCTTTACTTTTTAAAATTGAAACTTTTGGCTTAAGACACTTTTCCATGGGATGTCTGAATATTTGAATATGTAGTTTCAGAAGAATTAACATTTGTATATCGAATATGTAATTTCAGAAGGATTAACATTTATTTATCGAAAGTGTAGTTTCAGAAGAATTAACATTTATTTATCGAATATGTTGTTTCAGAAGTATTTTTTTTACATGAGCTTCACACAGGAGGCCCTGTGGAAAATAATTTCCCTCAGAACCTATGTCATCTTTGGGGATGCTGTGTGGAGGGTTTTTTTTAGGTAAGGAAGGAGTGGATGATTTTTTTAAGGAGGGGAAGAAGAGGAGAGTTCTGAGAGGGAAAAGGGTTTAAAGTTGGGTAGGAATCTGGGGTTCAGTGTGTCCTGGTCATCCGCCTCCAAGACCTAGACAAACCTCACCCCATCAACCCGGGCACCCCTGCTAAATCACCAAACGTAGCGAACCACTTGGGGCGACCTGTGGCAGAGGTGTTGGTTATCCAATAAAGGTTCCTGAGGTTGCGGTACCCATTCCTGCCTCCCAAATTCCTATATTAATAATAATAATATTAATTAACATTTTATACGGTGCTCCAGATTTTATGTCCGGGTTGAATCTTTCCCAAATGAAAGACTAAACCCTTCCACACACTTTTCCACAAATGAATATCTAGTAAATTCACGCAATGTAAGTGCACTATATAAGTATAATAAATACAAAACAATACAAGAACAATACGTCAATCCACCAGAAACATAATGGGAAAATATTTCACCGACTCCAGATATTTTCATATCAGAGGGTTCGGCTCTGATGAAATCCTAACTGGTCCGATAAATCCTACGGATCCCTCAATATAAATATTTAAAAAATCTTTCGTAATCCTACATGTATTTAAAATGACCGACTTTTGCATTTTATGTACAAATTTTTTGACAAATCTAATACGCCTAAATTTTGAATGAGAGAGCTAGGTATAATGCCAGTAGCCGAAATAACAAATGGTAATATTTTTATAGTCTGAGAATGCCAAATTCTTTTAATCTCATTTCCTAAATCTGTATATTTTCTTATTTTTTCAGAAACAGTTTTCTGAATATTACAAGAATTTGGAATAGCGACATCAATGATATAAGTTATTTTCTTAATTTTGTCATGTAAAACTATATCGGGTCTATTATGACTAATTGTTCTGTCTGTTAGAATAGTTTTATCATAATAAATTTTATAAAATTCATTTTCTAAAAATGAATTTGGTTCATATTCATAATATGGTACATTACGGCAGTCAATAAAGTTATGTTTAATTACCAAACTTTGGTGAATTATTTTTAAAACTTGATTGTGCCTAAATGTATACTCGGACGGCGCTAATACAGAACATCCCGATATAATATGTTCTATAGTTTCCGGAAAAGCCAAACATTTTCTACATAAATCATCAATTTTATTTGCATCTTTTATGATATGTTTCCTATAATTTTTAGTATTAATGACTCTATCTTGAATGGCAAGCATAAAGCCTTCTATTTCTGCGCTCAACTCTTTATAGAATATGTAGTTTCAGAAGAATTAACATTTATTTATCGAATATGTAGTTTCAGAAGATTTAACATTTATTTATCGAATATGTAGTTTCAGAAGAATTTGGATAAAGAAATGATTTTTTCACATAATGTTGTTTTTTATCATGGAAAAGTTTTCAATGTCGGAGTACATTTAAATAAATTTATAATATATGAAAACATAAAAAGAAACCGAGAAAATTTTCAAGATGTTTGAAGATCTTTCGAACGCTCACTATTTAATATGAAAAATGATTGAAAGTTTGTTCGGGGGAAGCTTTCGTTTTGATGAAAGTAAACCATTAAAATTTTGCATAAATATTTACCGTCGTATTTCCACGTTCACATTTAAAATGGTGCGGTGGCAATAAATTAGTTAAAAATCAATACATTCCCTTACATTTTTCATAAAGCAAATAAAAACCACGAAAATCATTTTTAAACTGTTCGTTTTATGATTTTTATGTGACTTTACTGAGAAAAGATGATATTATTGTGCAACTTTACTATTGATGTAAGTACCAGGAAGGGTGCACATTATATCCAGTTTTTTTGCTTTGACCTTTTTTTGTTTAGAATGTTTACTTGGGTGAAAAAAAGACATATGTGGCTGACAGAGCGTTACAGTTGCCTTCGAGGTTAACGTTCGTGGGTATATAATCCGGAGTGTTTGGATTATTTCCGTGCAATGTAAATAAATTAATTAACCACACAGGTATTTTGCCAATGTGCAGTTTTTTTTTATCTCAAACGAACTGTTAGATTTATAAAACTTTGTATTATTTTCGCTTCGCAATTAAAGCTTTATAAATGAAATATTTCTGATTTAGCGGGTGAAAACTGTTTCTACGAAATAAACATTTTTTATGTATACCTATGAATAACTTTTAATTTAGATGATCATGATCAGCTTGATTTAATTTGAATCTTCTACTTTTTATTTAAGGGTTGTCACTAGAACAATAACGGAGTTATAACGATTTATATGGGAACACACGCGTTAGCTTGAACCAGCTTATTGTACTTGACTGCTATTGCCATGTAAATCCGCTTAGGGGTCGGAGTGGTTAAGTATTTGCCTGTGTAGTACTTGTTAGTTTGTAAGAGCAAGATAGAGATGAAAAAATGAGTGAGCGATTGTGAGTGCACCAGTTTGAATAACCGGCCATTGCCAATTTGGGGTTAGGAGTGACAGGCCGGGAGCGTGTCGTTTATAAAGTTACGTAACATTGTTATCAGTCAGTGGCTGAGTTGGCATCTCGTTTGGGTCCCAAGCGGTCGTCGCGTGTTCGATTCCTCGACTGGCTAAGTCCTCTATCACAACACAAGGAACATTTTACGCTTTCTGTGGTGGTAGTAGGAGATTTTCAAATATTGTCGGGTTATTCTTAACCCAGGAATATTTGTCTTTCTTTTATTTTTTTTTATGTAAAATTGTTCAGTTCAAATATATGCCATAAATTGTTGCTGGACTTTTTAATTACTTCCATGATATATCACTGATTTTTCGGACAGCGTGGAAATTCTTTCGGTATTGATTTGGCGGGAGGCCACAATTCTGGATCGATTCGTATTTTGATATGGCTTTAGCCAAACTTAGTGAACAGAATAAATCTGAATATTCAACTACGTTCCAACCTTCATTCTTTCCTCTCGTTTCTACTTGATTTATTCATGCCTCACATTTTTATCATAAAAAAATCTAGAATTAAACTGTATTCTAGACTCTAATTGAGTAATCTAATTGAGCGTTAAACCATTGTATTGTGACTCTGTAGGTTTTAAAAACTGCCGCAGACTGGCCAAGTTCAACGAAAGCCAGGTAATGAGATCTCGAGAACTATGACAGAAATGGTGTTCAGCGGAATCGTTCTAGAGAAATACAGTCCTGGTGGACTGGCTTTGTGGAATAAGATTGGGGCGAAATGGTAAGGCCTTAGAACTAAAGCCAATCGATGGAAAACATTCTTGGAGACCAAATCCTGCAAAAGTCGAGGGTATTAGAGCAATTTATTATTTGTGACGCCATAGACATAATAAATTGGTTTTTGTAACTTTAAATATCACCTTTCGTTTGAAAAAAAAAAATTCTTAACACAATTCGATTCGTTGGATAATTATTTATTTATTAATTTTCGCGAAATCGACAGTTTACATTTTGTCAGGTTTGTACTAGAGTAATATAGCCAAAATTAAACTATTTAACGACTTTCCTCCTTGTTTCTTTACCTCTAATGAGACAGCATAGGAATAAGAAGCAATTAAATTTTTAAGAAAGTATACTAACCAAAAATTATATTTTTTTATTATATAAAACGAAAACAAATAACATTACTTTTTTTACAGTGTTTTCATTCGTAAAAGAAACACGAAATATCTCATTCTCAAAAAATCTTTTCGAATATTGCAAAAAAAAACAAATATAGTGCATTTACACATTATATGTACATATGTACATTTCTCTGTCTTTAATAAATGTAACTGGAGACCCGTGAAATATCATGGGATATTATAATTGTTGGTTTTGTTGAGTGTATATTTGCCTCAGGATCATTGTATTTCAAAAGACGACCATACACTTGTCATTCAATTGAGCACAGGAAGTAAACTTGTAAATTAATACCCACGCTCACGCGCTCTGGCGTAATAAAAAGGTACTATTAAACAAAGCTACCATTTTTACAGGATTGACCAGACTCATAATAAATTTACAGACAAACGAAATGCAAAGTAGTCAAATTGAAATAGGACTTCACCACGCTTGGTACCTTCTTTGTCGCTTCTCTAAATCTTTCCCACAAACAATTTTAATTTTTAAAATCAAAGCAAATCCCAGATCTAGAGTTTAATGAACCCTAGTTTCACGTAGATGTCACATTACCAGAATTATTATTTTTAATTAGTAATTCGGCATTTTTTTCCTACCCAAAATGTGCGAAAACCGAGGGCTACCTTGCATCTTACGGGGGAACTCTAGGGGTGCCTAAAATGGTGACCGGAAAACTTAGAATCATACAATATTCAACACCTCCGTTGAAAAGTCATTAATTTGGAGTGGGTCGATAATTTGGAGTCCACAACAAGTAAAATATTCCCTCGAGTTCAGAAGAAATTTCCCAGATTTCTATGCACGAGAGAGTATGGCTATTACCCGTGGCTCTATCCTACCGACTTTCTGTTGGGTATGCTCTTAATGAACCATCTATGAGTCAGAAGAGATGTACACATTGCTACCCATTTCTTCAGATTGATCCGCGGATGGTTTGAAAACTCAGCTATCATGGAGAGCATTTATTTCTATGTACCCGATGGGTATCTTCGCCACCGACAGCATAGACTGTTCTATCTTCCGGCCTGGATGACTAACTTGCCAACGGTCATGCCGGTCGGGAGAGCAATTTTGCTGTTAAACAGAATTAATTCGGATATTGACATATTTAGCGTTAGTGAAGCTGCCTTTAAAAGGCAAGCTCTATTAATGCTTATATAGTCTGTATGCCTACCTGTTCAATGTAATGCCGTTACAAATGTACTTTAAAAACGCATTAAAATGTAAAAATTTCTTGTGCTTTTGAAATAATAAAATTGAATTGAATATTAAAAAAATGATTAAGTAGCTATAATAATAATTTTCGAATATTTTTTCACAACTTTTCAAAGGGGTGTTGAAATTGCGTGAATCTGAGTTATCATAGAAACGCCTAAAAATATATATTTATTAATTTATGCGATATCCAAAGAGATAAGTAAATATGTAAGCCATGCAAATATATCCCCTCATCAAAATTATTTTAGTTCATTTAGAAAAAAATATAACTTATAGAACTTTTTTTTAATTGAGTGCGGCTCACACGCGGTAGAAGCGAATCTTTAAAATCGAATGGTAAAACTATGTATGATCGTGTGAGAAATGTGGATATCCGCAAAGAATGAAAGACTGATGCAAGCATAATGAGTAAGATTAAGAAAGGGGCCCTCATATGGTTTGGGCATGTAGAGCGAATGGACGAAGAAAGTAGTGTAAGAGGAATATATGACGCAAATGTGAATGGTGGAAGAAGCCGGGGACACCCGAGGAAGACATGGCATGATCAAATGAATCAGATACTTAAGTCGGGCCATGTCAAAAGTCACAATAATAGAAGAGCAAGTACGAGACGATGTATGAATGTGAGTGCAGCAAAGAGTGTGTTCCAAGAGCGAGTTGTTTGGTGGTCCGTCCTCTCTGCCTACCCTTGCATGGAAACGGCGTGATGGTTAGTTAGTTGGGTTAATAAAATAATATAAAATTGGGTTTAATTTAGCAAAACACACCAAATAACCATTTCACCGGTTTCCAAAATCATCTTTTAAAGTGGAACGCTCATCGCCGCATGAATTAAAAACGATGACATAATATTCGTAATGATCGCAAAATGGCGACCAAATGACGTGCTTTATTTTCCATTTGGCGGGAAATCGTTTCCGCGCTATAAACGTAGCCAGGTTCTTGCTTACCATGTTCGGTAGGTACCTACCTACCTATCCAATACCCAACTGCTCAGTACCTACCCTGCCTAACATTATTAACCCCTCACATTTTGTCAGAGGGTCCAAATATTTTCGCTTTCCAGTAAAATCCAAATAAATGGAATATTTCTAAACATATCCACTAACTAACTAACCAACCATCACCCCGTTTCCCCGCAGGGGTAGGCAGAGAGGACAGATCGCCAAAAAACTCGGTCTTGGCACACATTCCTTGCATCGTTTACATTCATACATCGTCTCATACATGCTCTTCTATTATTCTGACTCTTCACATGGCCCGACTCAAGTATCTGATTCACTTCGTCGTGTCAGGTCTTTCTTGGGCGTCTTCGGCTTCTTCAACCATTCGCATTTGCGTCATATATTCTCCTTACACTTCTTTCCTCGTTCATTCGCTCTACATGCCCAAACCATAGGAGCATCCCTTTCTTAATATTAGATACACATTACGCTTACATCAGCCTTGTATTCTTTGCGGATCTCCACTTTTCTCACACGATCGTACATGGTTTTACCACACATTCGCCTCAGGGATCTCATTTCTAAACATATCCGAAAACTAAAAACTCTTTTTGAACTATAAATATTTTGCATGTACACAGAAAAAAGTTTTAAGAATGGCTTAAGTATTAATTTTATGGTTTTCTAACTAAAATTACTGATAACGAAAAAAATAAAAACATATGCATATTTTATTAGACAAATGTATTGTAAATGTTAAGTCTTTTTCCTTTTATGTCGTTTCATGTAAAAATAATTAATAAAAAAATTTCCCAAGATAATAATTTTTTTTCAAATGGCGATCTAAAACTTCTGTTTCAAAAAGGTTTACATTTTACTTATTTTGTAGTTAACTTTTATATTTGAATATAAAACGAGATGTTTTCTCTTTTTCACACCGGTTATATCATATTTCTCAATATGATAGTAAGGGAGACATTGATTGTCCTATTTCAAATATTTAACTTCATTTGGCACTGAGCACTTCTCATTTTATCGCTGTCCTTATTTCGATGTGTAGAGTCCTTTACTCATAACTTTCTGTGTCACTTTTTATCGGCGTTTCAATGATTTTTGTGTATACTCGCATTTTTGTCTGTGGTCATCCACAAAGCTTTCACTTTTATGTCAATAAATAAGCTTGTTGTTTCTCGCAACGTCATTCTACAATTAGAAACTCAAGTGCTCAGAATAGAATCAATCTCGTGTAAATATAATATTCATCTTAAAAAACTTATTATTTATGCTTTAAACCGTTTACTCGTTAATACGGAATATTTTTAATTCCAACAGTTAAATTTAGCTTTATTATCACGAAAAGTGAGTATTTATGTCGCGGGAGACAAAAAAACATGCATTGAACATTTTAATTTTGTTTAAATTAATTCGCTTACGCGGTAGCTCCATTTTATATGTACTGTTTTTATTTCATACACAATCAATCATAATTACACAAACCCGCTAGACAAACCCTGCTCTGCCAAACAAACCATTCAAATCCTAAGATATTTTTTTAAATTATGATGACATGCAACTTTCGTAGTCTAACCTCAACCTAAAAAAGGAATATTCCGTATTATCCGTGCATAAAACTTTGACTGCACGAACATTACGTATTATCCGTGAGGTGGACTAAATGCATATTTACCAAAAACTTAAAGTTGCAATAACCCAGTACAAAACAACGAGTGTTTTACTAAAACGAAATTCCACGCAAATCACAACCTCTCTCACTGTACGTTTCCTTGGCTTTGGAAAATTAAGGAAGTTAAAGAAGCTGCTCACTTTACACCTGACACTTTATTCCGAAAAGTGAACAAATTAGCCTAAGGGGTTAACTAACCACGGTTATTTACAGTTCTGAAGCAGTCGATGCTGTTTTATAATCGGTAAAATAATTAATTAATGGGAAACACGCGTTTTTATGATTAATGAACCCCCGCTATTATGTTTTCTATTGTCATATTTTGCGCAACAGAAGCGAAGTAAATTTTAAAGCTCATCCATTCAGAAAATCATTTCCACGAAAAAATATTCAATATTGTTTCCGAAAAAATAGTCTGCACGAATGAACTTCATCCTACTAAAATGATACTTTTTGACTGAACAAAATAAAATTACTCCATATTTTTGATTTTTTTTTTAACACAATTATTTGTCAGAAAACTGGTAACATCTTGATAGCTACTTAATGGCTCCGTCCATGAGAATCCCGCACAACGCGCTGAGCCGCAAGAATTAATAGGCATGTCAATAAATACTAGAACATTGATGGGAAGGCTCGTACACTTTATTTTGCTATGTTGCGAGTTGGATCCGGCTCAGTGCATTGTGCGGGTTTCGTGTTGACGGAAACAATGATTTTTCGACGGGATCGGTGTCACGCCGCGCCGCTGCGCTCTGGAGGTATGTACACTTTGAACTTGAAAAAGGTAATAATTATTTTAACTGGGTCCTTACCCATTACACAGAAATATTTGTTTTAAACATATATTCTGTACTCAAACCATTTCGGCTCTTTAATCATTACGATTACATTCAGCCTAGCACACTTTTCTACTTTCACGTTTTTCACACAGTGATTAACGATTTTACGACACTTACCCCTCAGGGATCTCATTTCTATAGCATTCTGTCATTCCTCTGAGAGTTCCATGCCTCACTGCTATACGTCAGGGTTAGTATCTAGCATTGTGAACTGCTGGCCCATCATTATGAACCGAAAAAGTTTTTCGTCTCATGATGGATGAGTTACAAAAGTGTAAATCATTCAAAATTTTGAAACCAATTCAACTCGTAACGCTTCGGAGGGAACCCGGTGTTTTAAATGTTTGAAATTATAGCAATATGTACTCATATTTACATTACAAAGAACCATAAATTTGTGAAAACATTGATGATATGTGGGTGACATTCATATTTCTTGTTAAATTGGACCTTTTTAAAGATCTAAATATCTATCCCCATAAAAATGACAACACAGTAAAATAAGTGTATAATACGTACATTATATTCAATATCAATTTCTTTTATTTGAGATAAATAAACCAAATAAAATTGTAAAAGTCCGCAGACAACAAGTAGCAAAATGTCAACCGGTGGAAAACTACTCGGGCAGCGTAAAGAGCTGGAGGTCTTTCCCAAAAGAATAAGGTCACGCAGAGCACTGTAAAGAGCTCAGTGTCGCCATCATAAGGTCTTGTAAATATTTCATTTCAGATAGGCAGCAACTGTGTGTTTTTTTAAATGGTGAAATAACTGTGAACGTAGATAGAGAATGTTTTTGTAGTAAATGGTCTCAGAGGACAAAACGTCAAAAGACAGGGATATTTTGTGATTCATGTAGTACTTGACCAAAAAAATAACACAAATTATTTTATTTTATTTCTCCATCGCGGTTGTTTGTTTTGAGCAATTAAACCGTTTTTTGTAATATTTTTGTTCAGTTATTTTTATTACAATTGTATTAACATAAGTCTTAAAATTTAATCGTTATTCAGTTTGATTGTAACCAAAACTTACCTAACCTAACTGGCGCCGCAACCGCTCTCGAAAAGGAGAAGATGGAGAGATATGTAATTGTAATTACGAATGTCAGAGGAGCGCGCTAATATTTAAAGCGATAAAAGCGATGCGAAAATTGTGAAAATGTTTAATAAAAGACGACTCGTTCAAAATAGAGCAAAAATCTCTTAAGGGCTGTCTAAAACACCATTTAAGGAAACATTGTGATTTCTTTCATACATATAACTTGTAAAATAATAGAAACAGACTTGAAAATAAAAATTTTCAGATCATACTTTGCGATTTTTTTCTATCAAGGGAATTTCAGATAATTTGCTTTTCAACGTGGGGAATGTATAGATATTATCTTCAAAACCTACATATATTTTTTTAAAAGCTTAAAAACTTCAAGTATTTAAGGGAGATATGCAAGAAATTGGAAGAAATTCGGGTTGCGGCGGCTTAAGCCGCCATTTGCTTCTTAATTTATCATTTCACAGGTGTTTTACAATCTAAGGAGTTGAGAAGTCTTAAGAAAAGCAACCAAAGAAGGGAGACAAAGCTTTTGTGAAGGTCTTTAACAAATTGCAATTGTACACTTAAGATTACGGATTGCTTACATAATATATTTAGTAAATCTGCTGTTATAAATGTTTCTTGGGTCTTCAATTCATATTTGTTCTAGGTGTATACTTATGAGAGTAAGAGTTGACATTTAAAAAGCATAGAGCTAAATTCAGAAGCAATCATAGCGTGAAAGCTATTGCAGTTGCTGAGTAAATTTAGTACTTGGATTGAAGTAGTCTGTGATATTATAATTCAAGGTCTATCAAGACCTCACCTGACCAAATGAGTGGGCTCATTTATTAAAGGTGTGAACTAATCAAATATAGGTAACCATAACAGATTATCGACCATTTGGTATACATTGCGATGCCGCACCAATCCTTTGTTCAATCTGAAACTAAAAAATCTTTTAATTTAATTGTTCAGAAATCTGATAAAATGTGCCAGATTTTTGTTATTAGATATTATAAAATCCAAGTAAAATTATCCAAAGCTAAGCGCATGGTAGACACGCAGTAAAACTAAGAATATTATTCAACCCGTTTGCTAACAATTGACATGATGAGCTGAGTACAGTAAGTGCATTCCCTTGAAACAAAACGGTCGATCCCCATCAATAAATAACAGAATTTTGGAGCGTATTCCCCACGTACTCTGTGCACTGCACGGTTCATGCAGGTATTTTCCATATTATTGTAATGGACTATACTTCAATAACGTAAGTTTAACTTTATTTCAAGTTTAATAAATTTTAGCTAATTTTGGTTTCAGATTGGCATTTTAAGGACATA